>CM037929.1:8849551-10339551 GCA_021346845.1 Apeltes quadracus | reverse complement strand
CAGTCCCAGAATAATCCACACAGCAAACTTTTTTTATCATGTAAAGTAAACCCTTTAAAAAAGATAACACACTAGCAAAAGAAATGGATGATATTAACATCAACATCAACATGATAATACCTCCAAACAGCCATGCAGCGGTATATTAATGTGCAAAATGTACCTTGATTGAAATACTGTGGTATTCAAGTAATTATAAAAATACAAAATGGTCATTCAAAAATACACAAACTCAGAAACAAAGACTTGAAACACACAAAGCATCATAAGAAATCTCCCGCGCTTGGTTACCCATATATTTCAACAAACAACAGGCCTCTCAGGAATTTCCCAGCTGTGTGAAAAAATCACGGCGCAGACAAACGTGTGGATGAAGTGTCCCGAGGAAGAAGAGAGAGAGGTAGTTACAGCGATGGGATTCCTCCTCTGGGGCTTTTGTTGTCAAATGGGGAAAGCGAGGACCCAGATTCCTATCAGAGCTGCAGGTTTGGCTGAGAGGGTCCTGTCACCAGAAGAACAAGCTGTACCCAGTGGGAACACAATGTTTCCTGACACCGCACCATTTGCATGAAGCGATTCGTGGACACCCACTTAGCATACAACCGCGTCAAAGGGCAATGTCTCAGCCTATTTGAAGGCTACATGACTTGAACTGAACTGAATTTGACCCAACATACTGCTGATGTTTTCCACAGATACCTGCTATTGTGCTGCAGTGTAGCATCAGTCTGTTGTGCCAGCAGTCGCTAGAAATCCCAAGAGAATCCATGCTGTCTTTGTTAGATCTCACTTATTCAGACGCTGGGTTTGGGGACCTCTTACCAGGTTTTTGATTTTAGGAGCCCCCCTTCATTTCAATAATATACACACAAACACACTCACACACTGTTTATATACACACAGGTGACAGTGTATGTTTGGAAAGGGTGTGTGTGATTCAGTGCAGTGCAGGCTGCGGATGGGCCGACCCCATTAGGAGCGATGGGGGGGGGGGTTGTTGGCTCGGTTGTGGCCTGGGCTGCTCGCTTGGAGGATAATTTACGGCCCCTTCATCCTGGCGGAATGTGTTTGTAGCCGGGCGTAATGGAGGCCATCCATTCTCCCTGTCAGCGTCGGGAAACACTTTTTTTAGGCGGCTAAGGGAGGAAATGTTTGACACAGAGAGGGCAAAGCTGTTTCTGTACATGGGAGCTTGCGAGGAAAGAAGCACTTGTGGGCTCTCGCTGTTTGCGTGTACTTGTATGTGAAAGCCGCGGTCTGTTAGAAGCATTTCTTATCTCGTGGATGTGTCCACTTATGGCGCCATAATTGTGAGGGCTGCGCAGTGTGTTAAAGCTCACAGGTAATGAGAACTATCCATTTAACTGCTTGTCAATGAACACTGTGTGGTAGGTGTACTGTGCTGCCATCATCGACATGCTTCTTCTAGAAAGCTAAAGCAACTTGTCATCGGCGTAGTGCCGCATCTTCCCTAGTTTTTACAAGGGGTCACTACATTTGTAGAGGACCGAAGCCGAAGTGTTCGGTCTATTGATTGCTACCATTTCAACAAAACCCTGTTGTGAGGATGCAAGTTTAATGTGAAGAAAACAGCGGTGGTCTGGAACCAACGTGAACAGCATGGAGAGCAAAAGAAAGGTACAATTTGGGCCTGTGAAGAAGAAAAGCCTGTGAAGAGAAGAGGAGGACGAGAAGCAGACCATGAATCTCCTGCCCTTGGCTTGGCTTTGAATCTTTCCAAGGCAACTGTGGGAAGTTCTGCATTGATGGAATACAATGTATCGCACTTGATTTTAATCGCAGGCCTCCGTGTTGAGTTCGGCAGCCTTCTTGGGAATCTGCAGGCAGGCACAAGGGGAGCTAAGCTGCAATATGTCTGAGCAACATCACCTCTGTTCCTCAGCAGAGCTGTCGCATCGACCTTCACTGAGATCCACAGGAGAGAGCGGGTAGCTTACAGCGGCAAGGGAAATAAATCAAAAGCACGTACACTACCACTGTGTGTGTGGCTCTGTGTCGGCATCTGTTTAGAACTGTGTGCGTGCAGGTTTCTGCTCATGCGTGTGTCGTGTTGCCACTTCAATTAATTTCTCTATCTCTTCGCCCCGGTAGCTCCTCCTCTCCTTGTCGTGCCTTGGCAGGTGACTCTTGTTAGCTGCACAGCGAGCAGGAAGTGACTGCGCCTGACAATATAATTTACATTGTCTGCAGAGAGCGATTGGCGCGCGGCGGCCTTATTTATGCCACATTAGGGGATTTGCCTGCGCTGCCGTATCCAGGTCCAATCCATCAGAAGGCTGTTTTCCAATGCCACTTTATTGGAATGTGCACTTGAGAGACTGAGTAGCGGGGAATGTGTATGTGTGTGTGTATGCAGGCAGGTTGGTTGGTTTTGCGTCCATGTAGATTGCGGTACCTCTTTTTGTAGGCGTGTGTGTACGATTCGGTCTGCTCACTATGGCCGGCAAAGTTGCAAAAATGGATTCACTTCTCCGACGGACCAAATAACAGCTATAATCTCAGAGGTGGAACTATGATTACTGGCCCGGTGTCATGTCAGTGTGCCAGGGCTTCTCACGCACCGTGTCCTCCAAAGGAGCGCTGAAATCCTTCCTCCTTCGCCTGTCAGGTCTTCCTCTATTGACTTGTCTCCCTTTGTAACGGGTCCCGAATTGCAGGCAAGCCATTCCCCCGGTATTGCATTTCACTGGATAGCTGTCTCCATAAGTGAGTTAGATGCAAAGTGACACGGACACCCACGCGCAGCACAAGCGTGGCACGAGGCTTAGTGAAGAGGAATATGCACGAGAGAGTTCTGCCGGGGGAACAGCGTAATGAACGACACCAAGGAGCTCATTTTTCACCGAGGATACAAAATGTCGGGTCCGGAAAGACATGTCGGAGCTGCGAGGCGGCAACACATGCGGCTCCAAGTGCTGCTCATTAATCATAAGCCCGCGAGCGAGCAGCGAGGGGACCCATATCCATCTGTAGCGCGCTTATGAGAGTATTATAAACGTGCAGTGCAGCTGGTTGACTGGGAGAGTAAACAGCCGAGCAGTGTACTGCAGCGTGTGCCCTTACAAGGGCACTGAGCCTGAAGCACCTGTTAGGACACGCTGGGGGCGTTTGGTCACCTGGCCTTGAAAGCTGCCATGACAAATATTTAGGTCAAACAGACTCTGGCTTGTTTGAACTGTACTGTTGTCTTCAGTTCTGTACTCGGCTTGTCATGTTTAGAGTGTTGATTCACAACCTAATCACGCCCAGCTTTATATCCCATCACTGTAAAAAGCCTTCTTATTCCAAACGAGAAACTTTACAAGAGTAAGACAAACAACATCCTGCACGAGTTACAGCACCCAAAGGTGACGTCAGAGTGCGCTGGCCAACCTGCACCTCTACATCACTGCAGCAAGATGATGAAGTTAAACCACTAAAGGTCAGCGAGATTTTCAGATGCGTCAGATGGTCTTTAAAAATGCAGAGTCGTAGAGTAACGATCAAGAGTTCGTTTTCAATCAGTGCAGGCCCTGACCTTAACAAGAGCGGTGGGAGGAAGTGGGTCTGTGGAAAGGTTTCCCTTCTCAACAACTGTTATGCAATTCTTTTCTCACCCAACGACACACCGAGGCTCCTAACTCCACCCAACCGACTCCACCGAAATAACCCTCGCCCCCTCTGCATATCCTGGAGACAGGGAGCAATTTAGCCTTTAATTAATTCATGCCGCTTCCTTGCTGTAAAAAGACAATAAATGAGGGTCGGGAGTGGGCCGTGGCGCTGCATCAGTGTGCGTAGCTAACGACGCGCAGGGGGCTGTGGAAGGGGGGTTGGTTGATAGATTAGGCAGGAGTGAACTTTACGCCGCGCCCTTACTACTGGGAGTGGACTGGCTGGTGCACGAGCAGGAGAGGGGCGAAGGAGAGGGAGAGAGAGAAAGAGAGAGAGAGAGAGAGGATGACAAGGCCTATCACAGTGATGGAGTGGATGCGCCGCTCTCGGCTGCACGGTGCTGTTTGCTCTCATTCGCATTCTCCGCCTGTTCGGAGACACATACAGAGACACAGTGTTTTTTTTTTCAAACATCCCTCACTCAGAAGAAATTAAAATTGTACCTTGAATAACGTTTTTTTTTTAACTACACAGTAAGCATATAAACCTCAGGGTGGACATTAGGAGAAAGGAGAAACACAGCTGCTCTATTGCCGTAGACTCAGGTGAAACACCTGCAGAATGCAGAGGCTGCTTAGATTGGCCTTGCATCTTTACATCAACCTTTGACACCTGAAAACTGGGTTTTAAAGGTGCTGCTAACAAAGCACTGTAAAAGTCAATGACAAGATATTTAACACGTTTTGGGAAGCACAGCCGTCTGGAACCGGAGTTGTAAACGGAGGATAAGGGATGCAGTTTGCCACTGTGTGCTGTGAAGACCAAGTATCTCCCAAACCCCAACCTTTCATAAGCTAATCACATAATTAGCCCGACCTTTGACAAATGGGATTGGCCAGGCTCTCTTCCTTTTTGGAAACATACCCACTCACAGTCAGGCTCATATCTCCACTGGGAGACAAAGGACACACACTGCAGGAGTTTGGGTGTATAGTGTTCACGTCTTGTGGGTTTTCCTTGTGGTTGAGCTGTTTGGGAGTCCTGTAACGGTAATATTTAGTCTGTGGGCAGAACGGCATTGTGTTGCATTGTGCGTAGGAGGTAGTGTGTATCGTCGGGGGGGGGGGGGGGTACGTTAGTGAAGAATTGCTAGAGTGTGCTCGGGCTGCAGATGAGAGAAGACTGATGGTTAGTTGGTTCATGGCCTCGTAATTAGAAATCACACCATATCTCTCAACCTCTCGGGTCCATGGTAACAGGTTGAATTTACTGACATAAATGTAAATGTAAGTCCCCCCAAATTGATCCGAATGGTCACAGTAATTAGTTTCACTCCTTCATATTGATTTAAATCTGTTCCTTAAAAAGCACTGATTAATAATGATAATAAAAGTGTCACAGGAGGTTAACATCGGCACCTTGACTTTTTTTAATCTCCTTGTCTTCTTTCTTTTATTTTTTCAGACTGGCCTTAAGCAGCACGATGCTCAGGTTACCTGCAAGTGACTTCTATCGGCACACTAGAAGCAGTAGAAAAACATTGTAATGACAGGAAATGTCGTTGTGTAACTACGTTTCAAATGATTTATGACTTGATTCTTTATAATAAGCAACCTAATTACAGGAGCTATTAAAATTACATGCAGCAAAACCAATTAAGTTGTCGAGCTCTTGGAGTGTGTTTCCTGTGGGGGCTTTTAAGGTTCATCAGCAGTTGAGGAGAACAGTGATTTTATTGAGGTATAAAGAAAATTGTAACCATTACAGCTATGGAAATGTATATGTAAGATATTTTTATTTGGGATAGCTTGAAGGACAAATAGGTCCCACAGAACCGATGGCAGACATTTTATCTCCATTTTTATAAGCAGGATCAATGGAAACATGACTTCAGGTCGATATTGCAATCATGAGTAAATTCAGCATATATTGATGTATCATACGTGTGTTGTGCAAAGACAAAGGACCTATTGCAAACAACCTTGGTTATTGTATTTTATAATCCAGTGGAAATGCTGCTTAACAAATAGAACCATTTTCAGTTTTTGGGATTTGAAACCAACGAGAGCGATAGAAGTGAACATGGCATAAACTCTGTGGATTGAATTCATAGATGCACTCTACTCGTGCTCATCTATGCACAGCGGCTCCTTATATACGCGGCAAGGGACACATCGTCGATGAATTTAAATGTGCCTCAACATTTTTTATTTATTTACCAGATTAATCATAAATTGTGTCGTAAAAGTAATGTAGCTTGATGACGGTGATTCCCGTAACCACGGTGACTCACTCCTGGATCTGACTGATCAGTGAGTCGCTAAAAAGGGTGAGCAAGATCCAGCCGGACAGAGGTCATAGAAACACAACCAACATAACATTTTTATCCAGATCAACGCTTTGTACGAAGCCTTCTTTAGGTTTTGTGCGGGTCACAGACAGCGGTCTCCACCAGGCGACGGGACACGAACCACAAGTGTTACTCTCTACCCCTTTTGGTCGTTATTCCTCGACTCGATTGTGTCCTTTAGTCTTCTCCTCTCTCCCGATGTCCCTCTCCGGGGCCTTTCACCTGTCTGGGCTCTTTGTTTCCTCCCGGTGAGAAGGAGGGAGGGAAAAGGGAGGGAGGGTGGAAAAGTGCTGCCGTGTGAACATGAAGCTATTGGGTGGTGTCACGAGTCTCCCACTGCGGACAGATGGGGGGGAAGGGCGGGGGGGGGGGCGGGGGGAGGGGGGGGGGGGGGGGGGCTGAACAAGCAGAACAAGCGAGGGGAGCGAGCGAGGAGCGGAGCGGTCCATCCGTCACGACCTCGCAAGGCTGACAAAACAAAAGATGGACTGCTGGCAGAGGCTTTTCGGCTTCGAGGGGCCGGGGAACTCGAAACAGTATTTTTTGGCGCCTGTCGGGTTGTCCAATAAGGGAGCCCGATATATGAACTATCTAGCACTGATGTAATGCGCGTCATAAATCTGCTTTAATTACTCAGCGTGGGGACAGCCAGTGGGAGCCCTCGCCGGGATTTATGGCGTCTCCGCTTGGCATCTTAACGACTCTGTGCTTTTAATATCATTACCCTGTAATTTATTATGCTGCCAGAGGTGCTCACCCAAAACCGTCCGCATAACTCTTGTTTATTTATGCCCGTTTATAGGCCACTTCAGTGACACGGGCATTTAGCACATTTCAGTTGGGCTTTAATCATCTGCCCTAATGAGGCCATTATGCAGCGCTGTCCTCTGGCCGGCTCTGACTGGGGCTCCATAGTTTGGGCCAAAACTTGGGAAGCTTGTGGGATGGCAAGGCACAGTTTGCCGGGTTCGCCGGGAAGGGGGAGAGGGGGGTAGGGGGGGGGGTCCACCTCCTGCTCCAGATCCAGTGCCACTCTCTGGGAGGCCAAAGCCTGAATAGGAGCATTTAGTTCTGGGCGTTCTCGTCCAGCAGGACTCACATCAGCCACTCTGGCAGAAAGCGTCTCTTCTGTTTCTTTATCTTCCCTTTGCCTGTCCGCGGATCGTGAAAAAGTACTCAGCGTTCCCCTTCGTTGTCCTTACCATTTCCTACCGTTTCCCTCTCATTACCCCTTCACATCTCACATTTCTCCATTCATCACGTTTGCACCCTTTTCTTTCATGCAATTTATCCCGCCCTGCTCCGCACTTGTCTGACAGCTGAGGAGAATGAACCGAGCACGAGGGAGGAGTTAGACAAGGAGGGGGGGGGGGGGGTAAGAAATGTGAGTGTGGAGTGAGGACAGGCCAGGTTCCTGCTGCCATGTCATGCTAATGGTTTCCAGATCAGGCTCCGTGTTACACCCGGGTGACAGCCCCTCTTACCCGTCTCCCTAACGCTGGCTTCTAAATGCCGGCGCAACCGCCAGCGACAGTGACATATTAGTTTTGCGTCCCTCTGCAATCTGATACCTACCGAGTTTGCCACCATACTAAAGATTTGATTAATGTTGTTCCATTTGGAGCCTGTAATTGGCTGCGACTGGAGCGCAGAATAATCAGGCCTTCCTATTCAGAGCGCCGAGCGGCGGGAGAGGGAGGGAGAGAAAAGGGGGCAGCAATGCTAACGAGCAAGCTAGTTAATTAAGCCCGCGGCGACAGTTACTGATGACTCCTGCGACACACCGTCCCGTCTCCCCCGCCCCCTTCTCCTCTTCTTCCTCCTCCTCTTCCTCTCATTTCCTCTTCTGAAACAACTGCTGTCAATGTGCAGCGGGACAGGATGTGAGATTCAAACACAACAAGTACATAACCTGTTTAACAGTGATGATCTGCGTACATTTTTATTGTCTGTTTACTAGAATACATGCAATGATTTTCTTTTAACAAAAAAGACATTGACTTTATCGATCATGTATACAATGTGGGGAAGTAATACTTTTGTATGTACATTTGTTTTTTCAGCCCATTGAGTTATCCTTTAACTTCCAAAACACACATTTGGTGGTGGGTAGTTGTATATGTCAGTGGAACAAATTTAATGTTTTTTATTTTAGATTTCAGTCTTTTAACAGTCTTGTTATAGATTAAAAAAAAAAACTTGTTTGTGCTGGTTTTTGTCAAGAATAAAAGCACGGTTCACAATGCGGACCCCAGTAAAGAAAACAAACTGAGCCAACAATACTACTGAGGAAATTACGTGAAAAAAAACGTAAATAACAATACTTTAACCACGTTTTAGATCTACTTGTTCTGCTGCCATAACACGCGCAAGCTAACAAAGCCATTTAATAACATGACATGATGTTGTAACGGCTTCTTCAAAGCAATCCCTTAAATCACAAAGCTCGTATGGAACTATGGAAATATGTGAACAACAAATCCGCTTGCCAAAGTGCATCGAGTGCACATGAAGCCGTAATAAGAGCTCACCTTTTGGCTGCAAACACAGTGGAATGGCTTCAAAACTAAGAACGCAAAGATCACAACAAACCTGGGGGAAGGAAAAAGGTGACGCTGTCATTCGCTCCAGTGAAATAATTACGAGTCGAGTTGTTACGTTGTGCGTGCGACAGCTTATTTAGCTGATGGCTGTCAGTGAACTGTAAAACAGCAATTAAGTGAATGTGGGATTCATCATGCTGACTCGCGGCCTCGTCTCCCGGCGTTGCTCTCGGACACAGAATACCGTCTCTGACAGATAATCCATCACGGCCCGTCAGAGAGCTGAACTAGTGCGTCTCTATTAGACAGCAACACTATGGGAGGATGACCGTCGTAGTTATATTTATCCTCTCATCAGTGTGAGTGTCACATGACTGCTTATCTGTGATGTTGCAAAGGGAATCATACGGCAGGTCCGCGATCAGGTCTCTGCCCTGATGACACTGAAAACATTGTGACGAATGAAGCTGTGATTGACGCGTTGTTCAGCACTAAATGCAACAAAGCATTGAAGCCAATATTTGACTTCTTCACGTTCCCGGTTTTTGGAATCAGCTGGAAGCAAAATGTCTGCTTCTCCAAACCAAGGAGACATGTAAATACTTTAGACTGCAGGTCCAAGGCGGCTGTGACACCAGATGGACGCACGAGCTGTTGTACATAGTGAAACATTTATAATAAAGACACAGCTGATTCCCTCAGGAGTTGAAGGGGGAAAAAAAAAAAAATTCTCTCTAAAGGAACTCTTTCTCAAGCCCTACTCTTTATATGCATTTAGAAAATTAAGAATTATTTCCAGATATCTAGAAATGGTGGAGGAAAAACCGTAATAGTGAATTATTGTCTCACAGTTGGTTTGTGGGGCCGACAAATTCGCAATACACAAACCGCAGCTCGCTGGAGCACTGTACTCCAAATATGGCAGCTTCCTCAAGGCTGAATTGTTATTGTGACGCTCTACCTTTGTATCTGTGTGTTCAGAGCGTTGAGGTGTTAGAATAGGAGTGATGACAGCAGATGAGTGCTTTGTTTGGAGAGAGCTTCGGCCTTTCACAGAATAACAGATCACTGTTTTGTCTACCTGCCAGCTCGCTCTCTCTCTGTATGTGTGTGTGTGTGTGTTTCCTAAGCTGCCACCCAGTAGACTAATGACAAGACAAACAGCAGGTTAATTCTGTCTCGCTCACTACCTGTATGTTTATGTGGTGAAAGCTCTCTCCCTCTCTCAGCTGCCAGACAGTTGTGACATTACTGAACAGCAGGGCTAATAGTCCTTCAGTGTGTGTGTGTGTGTGTGTGTGTGTGTGTGTGTGTGTGTGTGTGTGTGTGTGTGTGTGTGTGTGTGTGTCTGTGTGTGTGTGACTGATGACAGCAAACAGAGAAAAACAGCATGTCCAGCCTGGGCTGGCCTGGGTTAGGAGGACAGGGGGAGGAGAAGTGATTCATGTGTCAGGGAGGAGGAGGAGGAGGAGGAGGAGGAGGAGGAGGAGGAGGAGGAGGAAGACCGGTTTCAATGAAAAAGCTTCTTGAAGTGACGCTGACCTTAGAATAACCCTGGTGATCTCTCTCTGACCCCAGACCTCTCCCCAGGGCCGCTGCCATGGGCAGGTCGAGGAATGGTCCAAGGACTTATAAAAGGGTTTACTGCTTACATTTGGGTTAACATCTTATTTTTTTCTCTGTTAGATATACTCATGAGGAGAAACAGAGGTTTTATCTGAATGTCTTGTGTGACCTTTAAAGTGGCTCATTGGTTTAGCCATTAGCAGTTATGCGACTTTATGTGAGTTTGTCCCCCATAACTATTCAAATGCAAAAAACTGTGCAAGAAAGTAGAAGTTTACAAGATTAAAATGTTATCAATTAGCAATTTACAGGACTCCAGAACTAGTGGAAGTGGAATTGAAAGTAGCCACATCCGCTGTCCAGTTTGGGGAAGGAAACCCCTTCATTATTTAGAGAGACCAACTTGTAAATCCATCATGCACATACACATGAAATGTTACATTTTTTGAAGTGATTTAATTGTTGAACTTGCCTCTCTGTACTTCCATAGCTGGCCAGTCATCTTGGAGGAAAGGGGGAGGAAAGAGGGAGGGAAGAGACAGAAAGTAACACTCGATCACATAATCTGTGCCGTCCCGCTCCCCTCCTCTGTGGCCCCCGGCTTATACTAACTCAGGGAGGGACCTCCCTTTGAAAGCCTCCACGCAAATTAGACCCAGTTCAAAAGATTCCTGGCGTCCCATCCACTTGTATGGGGGGCGATTTATTGGCCATGTTCTCCTCCTTTAGGCGGGGGCTGGAGGCGAATGGTAAACATTGACATAAATCTCCAGGAATTTTCCCAGCTACAAATTGTGTCTCGCACAGCCTCTCCTCTTCGTTCCCCTGAGAATCCACATTAAAGACGTTGTAAACAAACCCACGTGTCCACGGTCCGCTCCCACTGTTGGACTTGATGTGATGACATTTGGAGCGATGCACTGGTCATCGTGGTAGCAACGGGCTTTGCTTAACTGTCCCCAAATTGGCCTGACCAATTTATATTCAGGACATGCGCCTGAAGTAACTTTTTCTTTCATCGGGGAATAAGTGCATTGTAAATGTGTTTCCAACACTCTTTCTAAAGAGTTTATGTTTTAGAATGCATTCAAAGTCAAATATGTGAGTGAATGAGGTTGAACATGGACAAATTGATTTAAATCCCGCCCCTTCTACGCAGACTGGCCAATAATATTGTAGCATCAACCTGTTTCGACCATGTGGACGACTATCGGCTCTGCTTCATACATTCTCATGAGTTTTTTAAACAAAAGCTCATCCTTTTTATCATTTGCACAAATAATGTAAACAACTTAGTTTTTTTCGCTGCATATACCCCAAAGCGTGTGCTTGAGGGTCTTTAAATGAATGGTTTGGGTTCCCGTCAGCAATGTTTCCTTCCACAGTGGGTAGGTTCTTTCTACAAGCTGATTGTATCCTTCCTGCCTGTGACCAAGCACCAGAAAAAACACAATCAGTGCCCAACATAACTCAGCATCTAGCAGCTGAAGGGCCAAGTATTGCCCTCAGGAGAGCACAGAGACCAGACCAGGGCCAAAGGGAGAATGTTGGACTGCAAATGTTGCTCTGTGTCAGTCCGCCGCTGTCAGCTAACGAGAGCTAACGAAATGATTATACGCGTCGTTCTAACCAAAAGGCAGAGAAACCGTTTCTGCAAGTTTTTTCTCTGTGTGCTTAAAATAAAAATCAACAAAACATGGGAGCGGCTAAGATTGGTGAAGGTTAAGGCTTCAGCTCTACCTCACATAACTTGTGTCATGTAGCATTGTATTTAAATAAAAGAACCAACAGACGAATGTTGGAGCTTATTTCCCGCTGTACGACAAACGACGACCATCAGTCCAGAATCCAAGTCACATCTCTGTCGCCTGTTTGCGTCTTTCAGTCGGAATGTCGGTCAGTCAGTCGCCGCCCACACTGAGCGGTTCCCATGCCGCTCCTCCAGTCGGAAGACGTGTTGCAGTGGATTTATGGACCCGGAGCTGGTGAGAGGCGGGCGGATGAAAGGAGAAACAAACGGAGGGACAAACAGAGGGACAAACGGAGGGACGTTGTGGGTGAAAAGGCCTCGATCACTCGTCTCCTCGCCTTCCTGCCAGTCTGCCTGCCTTGGGGCTGTGGCTCCTCGGCCCGTCGACCCCCGTCCCTGTAATCACACTTTACGACTTGCTCAACAGTAAATGCTACATAAATCTTGTGAGGACCCCCCCCCCCCCCCCCCCCCCCCCCCCCCCCCCCGATTACGTCCCTCTGCCCTCCCCGCGCACACACAACCCTTATCATGCAAACATCGTAATCCTTTGCCCGCAATTTCCTGCCTTTATTGGCAGTCACTTCTGATTTAATGGTGCTTTGATGATTGCACAGTAAAATGCTACATGGGGTGAGATTGCTGCGGATGGTGTGGTTGCAGAGTGTGCGCGCGTGTGGGTGTGTGCGTCCCCGTCGGCTCTCGCCGTCAGTGTGTTTGCTGACAGAATCCAGGCCTCGCTGCTTTTGGGTTGGCCTTCGTCAATGGAGGCCTGTTCGGCCCGGCCGAGCCAGTGTACTCATGCTGTTTTTCTGTTTTACGTTGCTGTACACACCCGTCCCCTGTTGCCCCTCTGGCACCACAGTAACATAAAAGAATCTCCGCTCTCCAAGACAAACAGCTTTGGACCCAATTTCCAGGCCGACGGGCTTGTCTTCGGCCCGGCCGGCCTCCCAGGAGTTATGTGCTGCTGGACTGGGGTTAAACAAGGTGAGGACGCCTTGCTCCCTCAAACCAATCAGGATGTGTTGGGTGGAGCTTTCTGCAACATGAGTAGTTTTACGAGTCTTTGAAGAAAGACACAAAAAAACTTCAAGCTGAACCAGTTCAGCTTAGATTTCATGACGATATGGAAAGACGATCTAACTTATCTGGAAAGCTCTGCAGGGATAGTGAGCAGGAATTGTCAGTGGTCCAACTATTTAGATTTGACGCAGGTGCTGAAACCATATCTACCATATCTACCATATCAACCATATCAACCATATCTAGGCTGAGATGGAATCAGTCCTGTAATTATTTATTGATGATAATATTCTACTATCGTCAGTATCCTGCTATGCTCTATATTTTAATCACATTTTATTTCTTCCATTCAATGTTCCTGATCTTTGAGTGTGCTTTTTATGAAATTACTGACTTGTGCTGCAACATATTTACCTTGTATATGATTAGAGAGCATTTGGAACTTGTGATCCTGGATGAACTGATGGAAAGGAATGAAATGGCAAAATACAACTGAGAGGCTGCTTTGCCTTCCAGTGGCATTGTGGTGCAACAGCTAAGTCAGAATGGAAAGAAGCTGCATATAGGGGAGAATAAGGACGGGAATATTACTAGGCTAGCAATAAAAAGGCAAAGGAGTGGGCAGAGCCATCTGCCATTACCTCAGTGTTTGTGTGTGTGTGTGTGTCTGTGTGTTGTCTGTGTGTGTGTGTGTGTGTGTGTGTGTGTGTGTGTGTGTGTGTGTGTCTGTGTATTTGTTTGTGTGTGTGTCATCCTGGAGTTTGTTCCCTCTTCAGTCTGGCTTCTTCTGAAACACCCCTGTCATTATTTGTCAAGAACAGCTACTCCAAGAGGTCACAGAGAGGTGTGTTTGTGCGTCTGGGTGGTTGAGCTGGGGGCTAATGGGCTCTCCAGGTGAGAGTTGGTAATCACTTTTGACATTTCAAGCTTTATCCAATGGAGTTTGACGAGTTATGCTCAAATATAAACACAGGTCTAGGTCTGAGCCCACATTTTCCATCCCAATTTTGTTTCATCCATCCATGGTTTTTAAGTAAATAGTCCATATACAATAACGCAAACGCCTTTTTGTATTGACGTAGGAAAATCTAACAAATCTGACAAATGAAAAGCGACAAAAAAAACAGAGTTTGTGGCATACTATGTAGTTCTGCTCGGCTTTAGTGAGCGCTTTAGCATCTTTCAGCTTATTGTGTTGAATTTAAAACATTATTTCTGTTGTTTCAAGATGCAGCGAGCTGTTTGTTTTAGCGCAACAAAGTTGCCAGCTAAGTGGTGAAAACTGGCAAGCTTTGTAGCAAAGATTGAGAAACCGACATTCCCACCAGGAGTTGGTGGAGACTCAAACTGAGGTAAAAGGAAAAGGGTTACACAGCGGTCAACAACACAACAACAAAGACTGCTAGTGGTTGTGTACATGGGCAAGTGTTTGTCCGTTCCACATCGGAAGTTTGCAGCTTCTTGCGCTGCCCCCATGTGGCCGGGAAGGTCCGTTGATGCAGGTTTTTTGTTACTGCGGGTCTGCACAGCCTGTTGGATCTTGCCGGTATCAGATTTGATCTAACTTTTGCCACAGTGCAAACAGAAAAAAAAACTTGGATTAAAAGTATGTGGAGTATCTTTTCATCCCATTTGGATGTGTAAAGGAAAGCCAGGCGGCTCTGAAGCTGCTGCGCTGTCCCGGGTGTAATGTGCGTGTTGTAAACACCAGCGTGCCACCATATTGTCTGCCAGCAGATCATATTTTACCATGTTAACACACCATCTGTTTACCCTCATAAGCATTCATTACACATAAATGAGTACACACAGCAGCAAGCTGCCACATCAGAGAGCAGTGGTACACACAAACACACACAGACTGACAAACACATTCCCGTAGGAATACAAACAGACACATGAATGCATGTTGTGAATGTATACAGATGACTAAGTTGACGTGTACCAAAACATGCAGAAGTTTGCATGCTGTATTATTGTGTGTAGTACATTACATTGACTAGTTCACACACAAACACTTAAATATACTCACCCTACACACACTCACACACAGACACACACACACTCCCACAAACAGCTGGTCTCTAGCCTCAGCTTTACCCGTCTCTCTGTGAGGATGTTTTTTTTGGGCCTTTTTTTTATTTCAGAATACAATGGACAATATCCTTATACACATTATTATACTTATCAAACTATGATGGTGCAGATGAGAAATAGGTCATAGAAAGACATCCACGTTTTAGACCCTGGTCTCATTGCAACATTTTTGTATGTTATTTGTCTATGATCTAATGAAAAGCCAAAATGCAAGAACAACATCATCAACATGTTGTTGTGTACGGAGCCGTAAAGTCCTCCGCCGCCAGTCGGAGGCTCGCTACGATCTCGGTCGATCAACAACGTTATTGTAGCTGGTTACGTCCGAGCCTAAAATAGAAGAAGAGTTTTCCTGAATCTCTGCTCTGACTCTGACACAGCTGAATATTTTATTTGCCTCGGACACGGTACGTCCCGGACTAAGCCCCTGACAACAGACGGGCTTGTTCTAATGGACCTGAAGCCCTGGTCATTTACCCGTATCAGCTGCAAGGAGGAACATTTATAGCAACAAGTAAACAGTTGCTTCTAATTGCATTTGCAGGCAATTAGGAAAACCCTATTTGGGAAAGAGGCGAATGGATTGAGTGGGAGGGGAAAAGAAGAAGTAAAGGGAGTCACGGAGTTGTGAGTGGGGGGGAGAGGGGGGTTCGGGCAGAGGGAGGTGGGAGAGAAGTCTGGCTGGAATGACAGAGGTCCATTCATCCTCCATGCGGGAGCAGACAGAAAGCTGGCACAGAGGGATACAACCCATAAATCAGAAGCCATCACACCCCGCTGACACTCACACACACACACACACACACACACACACACTGAGATGCACCTACACACAGTCCCCACACACACGCACCAACAAACACACCTGAACATACATACGTGGACATTTTTACAAGCATACACACATTGTTCTACCTTCACAGCGGCTGTGACACCCTTCGTCCACCTGTACCGCTGCCGTGTCCCTTTGTTTGTGTAGCGCTCTAAAGTCCTTCCCGACCTCCTGCCTCCTACTTCTTACCTCCTACCTCCTACCTTCACAGGCGTGAATATGAACGCAGCGATTCACCGCTTGCTAAACTTTCTATCACAGCACAGGGAAGCCGCTCTTAACAGCTCATAAAAAGTGCCTCCATCTTTCACCCCCGTATCGCCTCTCTTTCGTTTACATCTTTTGTTTTGGTCCGCGGGTCTAATAGAGGATGCACTCTAGCAGGCTAATGATCGCCTTGGCCGGGGGTTATTGATCACGCTGCCATGATTGATCTGAGGACCCCTCTGATTATTGGGTCATTAATCAGGCCTGGATTACCCTATCAATGGAGCTGCCACTGACTGGCCAAGTCTGGAGACGGATGGCTGGGGGTGAAGGAGGTGGAGGGAGGGGAGAGGAGGCAGGAAGAGGAGACGAAAGGAAAGCAGAGGAGAGTTAAAGAGCAAGTGGCCGAAGCTCTTATCGTCAGCTCACCTAAATCACTTAAATATAAGGCCCAGGCAGATATGAGAGGTAAAATATTGGATATAAATCTTTTACATTTTTTTAACACGATTTGCCGGACATTTAGATGTAGTCAATGCTCTCTTGTGTAAAGTAAGGAGATACTGTTGTCAAACTACCCAATATTTGGCATTGCTGCAATTTCTTGATACTTATATATGTGCAAAGAGCTAATTCAGGTCTATCTGCCCGGCTCATTTATTTAAACTGTTTTAATGGTTTTTGTCATCGCCCAAAACAATGGAACTGTTGATGTGATTCGGCTAAATGAAAGAATGTTTATGTAGAGTTCAAAGGTTGCAGCTTTATTTCCCTTCAGTAGCCTGGGGACTGTGAAGGCAGCACATACCCAACCATACATATGAGATTTACATTTTTTAATCCATAGCACCACCAACATTCTAAACCGCTGCTAAACCTTCACTTCGAATGTTTCTCATTCGAAGTGAAGGTATGAAAATATGAATCATGCTTCTCGTCTCCTCGGCCATCGTAGATACCAGCTCTGCAATGGACCAGCTACACACAGTCTACACACTTTTCCGCTCTTGAGTAATTATAAATGCTCGTTTCGTGGTTCCTCCTCACGTCAAAGGCCGATTGTCATCCATCAGTTAAACATGATGGAAGTTGCTTTGGTTTGGTTGATTCCCTGTGTGACATTCAAAGTGGTCCCATGCACGTACTCACACACACTCAACGCTTAATTGCTGGTTTCTCGCCGACAGCGTGTACCATGGGAAAGTGTGTGTCTGTGTTTAGCTGCGGTGAACCGGCTGAATGTGAGACTGTGAGATTATGTACCGTCCGCATATCTGCGGTGGCCCGCAGATCATCGTCTGTGTGGCGGCCTGCTCCTCTCTGTGCGTTCACTCCGTCCGTCTCTGGAGATCACAGGAACCGACGGACACACAAACACAACTGCCGCGGCCTTTGAGGATACAGCTGAGTGTCTGGTGTCGGGAACGTTAAAAGAATACTCCGAAGGGATTTGCTCCACAGGCTGAGACACAGAGATCTTCCATGTGTCCCCCATAAATCATTTTCTCCGGGGCCTCGTGTCGAATGTTCAGCACGCTGTGTTGAGTGATAGAAGACCACCGGCATTCAAGAGGGAGAAAATGAGAATTTTTGATGGCGCTGAAGCGTATAATCAGTGCGGTCTTGCATGTTTTCTGGTAATTTGCGAAACTTGCACCTACTGCTTTTAAAATACAGTGACCATGACATTCTTGGCAACCACATTTCCATTTAAAGAGCAGTGGTTTCTGGCTCTCATCGGTTTCTGAAGAGCCATATATATATAGTCCAGAGTCAGACAGCAGAGGCACATGCCGCTTTGTTTATGGTCTATTCGGTGTCTGCATAACATGCACATGTATTTTGTGTGTCAATCTGCTGTTAAAAAATGTCAGGCTTTACACTAAAGAGGCTTTCATGAAAATGGGTGGTGGGTAAATGAAGTTGCATTTGCAGACTGTCTTTCAGCAATGCAACACTGAGGCCTGAAGAGCTTGTTCATCAGTTCCTTCAGGTCAGGTCAAACCACTTTGGTCGGGGCTGTGTAATTTAATTTACTATATTTTGAATCCCCTTGATGCGATTCTGTTCAGATTGGTTTGGCTTTTTACAAATGGTCCTTGAAGGCGCAATGTGTATGATCTGGCCACATGCCGCGAACAAACAAGGCGCCGCGTTTCACTTGTTTTTCATTAAAAAAAAAGCTGACCAATAGTAAAAAGCTGACCAATAAAAAATAAAATCTGTTTAGCTGATTGTTTAAGCCCTGCCAAACTTTATCAATGGCTCAAGCTGTTACTAATGGGAGAGCCAGCAGATATTTTCCCCCCGAGAGAGGAAGAAAAGTAGTTTCTCTGGAGTATTGATACGGTTGTGTGTAATGGTCCTTTTTGTGTTTGATCCATGCATATCGCTTTGTGGTTCCAGTCTCCCGTTGACAGACAGACAGATATAGGGCCCATTATGAATGAGTGCCTGCCTTCGATCGATCACCTGGGGGAATAAATAAAGATCAGCCATCAATGCATGTTTCAGTGGAGGCAAACATTCACACGAAAACACACCCAGTGCTCTATCGTTTTATTATATATATATATATATATATATATATATATATATATATATATATATATATATATATATATATATATATATATATATGAGAGCGAGAGAGAGAGAGAGAAAGATGACACATCCCAGTTTGTCTGTCTGTGTCTGCAGCTTCAAATTATAGTGGAAACAAAGATTGTTAGAAAAAGGCTTTATCTTCTCCTCGTCTTTCACTGTCTTCCTTTTGCTGAATATTTTTTAAAAAGGTTTCTGAACATCATCAGTTAGACAAACCATAGAGATCGGCTTTTACAAAGATGAGGCACTTTGATGAGGACCTTTAACGCTAACAACATGAGCAGTGGTAGCATAACGGCAAATACAGTTCAAGCAGGTTGCCCTCAATCCGAAAATCCTCGGGAAATGCCCAAGTTCCCAATGAATATCCACCTGAGCCTGTGAACCTTTCCCGTCAAAGTGATTGTTCAATCAAACAATTAGCAGCCAGCGAGCCAACCGAGCAGATAAACTCGCGTCAACGCTCCATAGTCAATAGGGACTTTTAGAACTGAGCTTTAGTAGTACTGCAGAATGGAACCTTGGCTTGAATCACACAGTTGTGACCAGTGAGCAGCCCCAGGGGGGCCATTCGGGCTGTTTGCTCGTCCGAGGACGAGGAGGCACATTGTGTTGTTGTTCTTTGATCCCGATCCCAGGCTGCCATTATGATGGCAATCGGCAGTCAGAGTCTCAGAGTTGTTAGTCGGCGCTCTGCAAGTTGCTCTGTTCCCATTTTGTCCCTCCAACTTTTGATTAAGTTGTTTGTGTATTCAGCTTGAAACATGGTACCAAAAAAGCCCTGCACTGCCTTTCTAAGACGCTCATTTTGCCTCCACCTCCTGAGTGTGTGTGTGTGTGCGCATGTGCATGTGCATGTGTGCCGAGACACGCCCTGTACTGCTCAATGAGATTACATTTCAAAAGAATACACCAGACAGTCCTGTCAGGATAATCAATCACCAAACCCGGGATGTGTGTGAGACGAGTGTGTGTGTGCGTGTGTGTGTGTGCGTGTGTTTGTGCGCGTGTCAGAGAAAGAGAGAACAGAGAAACAGATAGAGACGGGGCTAACGAAAGGGAGAGTGAGAGAGAGTTGTGGGAGAAACTAGAATACATACATACAGTTGGGAGTGTGGCCTGCGTCTATGCGTCTGCACTGGGGAATTGGAGCTATAAATCAAACAGCCTGTCAGAAGTGGTGGTGGGGTAGTTGGAGAACATGAAGCAGGGTGGGGGGCGTTCTGGTATGGTGGGGATCGGGTGGGGTTGCAGGGAGACAGGAAGAGCCTCAGTCATTCACACACTGCATCACACACTGAGCCTGAATGCAATTTCCCCTGAACGTCAGACAGAGATGCGAGGTGGGGCAGATAAGAAATGTGTGTGCGTGTGTGTGTGTGTGTGTGTGTGTGTGTGTGTGTGTGTGTGTGTGTAAGTGTGTGTGTGTATTTGTTGGTGGCCCTGTCCCAGGCTGTGTCCTCGACCCTAGGACGTGAGACACAGGCCCAAATCTCATTATGCCGACATGATAGAATTGGCTCTCTGTGTAACCTCATTATCCTCACGGTTAGATAAGGAGCTGTAATTGCTCACGGCAACAACAGCCCTATAGAAACGTGTGTGTGTGTGTGTGAGAATTTACAACTAAGTAGTTTTTGTTTTGAGGCCCAAGTTGAATCAAACCAGGCAGTCATCATCCTGAGCGATGATACTCCTGTTTAGATTGCACATCAAGAAAAGAAACGCTCCTTTCAGTGGACAAATTAGTTGAATCATCAATATCGGCAGTGTGAAATAAATTGTCCACATGACCGTTGTTCTGCACAAAGTTCCTTCACGCAGACAGACGGAAATTTGCAGCACAAGCGCAAACCGCCTCCAGGACCAGAAGAGAAAGGGCTCGTGGGAAATGCAGACATCCGCAGATCCTTGCAATCCCTCGGGTGCATTTATTCAGCTGTAAGAAAACGCTGCTCATGTAGCATTCTGGTAAGAACAGCAGTTTCGTGGTCGACCCTGTCGAAACTGAACGGTGTGCGGTGCGCGACTGCGTCTGGGGAACCTTCGACCACCCACGGCACGCCACGCTGGACGTCTCTCTCGCGGCTTTTGCCAAAGGAAGCATGGAAAAGGCGTCTCCGTGAGCCTGTGGGCAGCCGAGGAGGAGAGGGGAAATGTAGCTGATTTGTAGGGAGACCGTAATGGAGACAGATGATCCGGCTTTGGTTGTGTCCGCTGTTGAACCAGCGCTGCCACCCAGATGGAGAGTGAACGTTTTCTGGTCTGGCTTTTTCTACCGCTCCTCATGTAGACCTCCACTGCAGTCCCTTTCACATCCACCCGCCTCCCCCCCCCCAAAAAAGCGATTGAGCTGTAAGGCAGACAGGACGTCAGACAGAGCATCACGACTGTTTGTTTCTCTTTGTATTGTAAATAGTTTACTGGTAGCACGATGGTCCTCCCCTCCCCGCCGCCAAGGAGTTTCCTTCCCACCTTCTCGGCCTATTGCTCAGACTTCCTTCCTTTCCTCGACCACTTCATCAATACCTACTTCACGACTGCTTGTTTTCCCAACACTCCCAAAGCAGCTGGAGGGAACTCTCTTTGGACGAATTCAAAGACGTGCAGACGTGTCTCTCTTGTTGCATTGCGCTGTGGAACACTTGAACGTGCTGCGTGTCTTCCCTCGACCTTCTTGACCTCCATCGGTCTGGTTGCAGGACAGGTAATTCACCTGAGAAAGCCCGGCAGGATCTCCTGCGCTGTGGGTCCAACCCACCTCACTCACGGGTCACTTAGACAAGATCCTTGTCTGAGTCTTGGAGCCATTGTAGCTGTATTGCAAAATCAATTGTGCTTTTGGCACTTTCATTTGGAAACAATGTTTGATTTCTCTATCGTCAGCCTTGTTGACGACAGAGAGTGCATTCAAGTTTTTGTTTTTTTTCCTATAACAGAAATCATATCAACTGTAGTTTAGCTGTACGATAGCTGGACAATGAGGTAACATTAACTCCAGTCTATAAGCTATAGTTTACTTATTTAGTTCCTTCAGGCACGTCCCAGCAAATCTAAGAGGTTGCAAACAGGTAAAAAACACTGAACCACTGAATTACAACATGTTATTCAGAGTAAGGGTAAAGGCAATTCAATAGATTCTGGAAGGGTCACTGAGTAAACTATTTCACTCATTCATAATTATAATCTGGGAATCATTGTATTGAGGTTTTAACGCTGCCAGCTGTGGACGTCTGGGAAGTGTCAGGGAGGCTCGGCTGTGGTTTTTGGCTAAAAGAGACAGTGTGTTGGACTAGTGGAATAGTGAGGCTGCAGTGAATTAAATGTGGATTCTCATCATTAGTAACAAAAGTGATAATATTCCTAAAAAAAGAGACTTAAACAAAACATATGCAAACTACTTACTTTCAAATACTATACAGTACACACTAGGGATTTTATTGTGAATGTAAGGCGCTCGTGTTCTATAATTGACAATTGACATTTTCTCAACCAGTACTGCGAAACTTGGTTTGTTCTCAATAAAGTTTGACTGGCGGGATTATAGTTTTTTTATATTAATTATTATTTATTTATTTATTGATGAAACCTTAAAGATGAAGCTATTCAAGTTGACTTTAACCGAAAGGGGAGAGAGTGTGTGTGTGTGTGTGTGTGTGTGTGTGTGTGTGTGTGTGTGTGTGTGTGTGTGTGTGTGTGTGTGTGTGTGTGTGTGTGTGTGCAAGTGTGTTTGTGGGAAATTTGGACGTAGCCGAGCAGACCCATCAGTGTGACTGACAATCGGACAAGCCAGCTGCCCTCCTGCTGCAAGTAGGAGGACGGGAGGAGAGCCGGTGACAGCGGTGTGTGTGTGTGTGTGTGTGTGTGTGTGTGTGTGTGAGTGTGAGTGTGTGTCTGTCTTTTTGTGCGTGCCTGCATGCCTGAGATTTGAAGTCACTGTGTCGCCGTCATCTCTTTTGTGAGAGTCCCACATTCTGCCTGCCTCTTGCTGCGGGGCGGCTTGACAGGCTGTGAATGGCCGTCCCTGCTGTGCAGCGGCAGCCCGCCGCGAGGAGTCAAACCTTCAACAGCCCTTATTAGTGTCAGCGGCTCGCCGACGCGAGGGGGTCCTCCGGCTTGTGCACCAGCAAGAGTGTGCATATGTTTGTGGTTTTTGGATTTCCTTCTCTTTTGCTTTATTTTTTATTCAGGCCTATTTCGATGTTTCGGGAAAACTGTTCATCTCTCAGGTGGAATAATTGAATTGAAGTGAGGGACAGAGACACAGGAGGTCTGTGAATGAATGTGGGAAACAGAATCTCTGTAAGAGCGAGGGTGTTCATGCGTGTGTGTGTGTGTTGCCACGTCAAATGCCACCCACACCTCCTCCACCTCGTCCTCCCTCCTCTCCTTTCAAGTCCGACAGTGATTAATGATCCTCAGCTGTCAAGTACATTTATTCTTCGGCATCTCTTTTGTATTTGTTCCTTTTAGTTCTGTTGGACCTGGTTCGGTCAGATGAGAGGACGGCATGGACCCGCCGGACACAAATGGTGAATCTCTCTCTCTCTCTCTCTCTCTCTCTTTCTCTCTCCTGCCTCTCCCAAGAAAAGCCAGAAAAGAATAATACCACTAATGAAAGGTAAGAAACAGAAACGTGAGCCAGAATATATTCACTGGTGTGAGTGTGTGTGAGCACATACTTTTCCTGCGTGTGTGCGTCTGTTTTCACATGCGAGTACGTGTGCGAGCCATGAATGTGCCATGCGAAGGCGTTTGAGAGAGGCCAGACGTCGGGTGTCAGGCGTTGCTCTGTGTTTCCTCCACCCCTCCTCCTCCTCCTCCTCCTCCTCCTCCTCCTTCTCCTCCTCCCACCGCTCCCGGCCCAGATGATGGATGATGGCGAATGAGAAGTTTCCTTTCCTGGACTGCCGACTGCAGCCGGCTGCCGTCAGAGGGCCGGCCATCTGCTTTCCATTGCAAGGGGCCCTTGGCTGTGGGGCTGCGCTGGCAGCGCGATGGGGGGAGTGGGGGGAGGGGGGGGTGCAGGGGAACGAGCAACCCTCTGAAAGACTGACAAATGAAGGAAACAAAGTCGTGATTCATCTGTCTGGATCAAATAGGCGGTTGGATCAATCCGGACGCTGGCACTGGGATTTTCATCATCCAGTTCTTTCAAGTAAAGTTATTTCATGTGATAACGGTCCAGCTGAAGAGGTGTCATGTGATACACGAGCAGAGGTGTAGATGACTCTTTGAATCCTGCATTCTGGCACCGTGTTTAAAGGAGAACCAAAGAGACACTTTGTTTTCAAAACAACGGGTTCAGTGTCTTTTTTTTTTTTAATCATATATACGATCCAATATGCTTTTCTAATAAATTACTATCATGACAAATGGGCCGGTTACTTTTTCCTGGATCCTGATTGTCCGTGTTTCAGTTGTTGTTAAAAGAAACGCAACGTCAGAAAGGAGGACAGATATTCATCCAATCACACCAACCGTCACACCAACTTCACAAGGATTGTCAGAAAGTGATTTAAAAAAACTCAGTGTCCATCAAGATAAGAGCCACGACTGCTGCCTGTACGTCAGGTCTGATTCATTAACCCTATAGGCATCAATACTTGACAGCACAGAGTAAAGAACTCATAACAGAGAATAAGAAAACAGAGGAAATCACTTTGTGTGAATGCTACTGCCAATTTTATTTTATTGAACTGGATATTTTCCGAAAGTTGAAAGTGAGCATCACACCCAGGACACCCAATAGTTCTATATAACATAGTTATGTCCTGATGTTGTTAGATTTCAGTGGGATATCTATCATATTAATAATATAATAATTGTTATTTCTGTTGCATGTTTACTCAATTGAAAATGAATGTTAAACGTTTTGTTTAAAGTAGCTATATTATTGCTTTACATTTGAACTGCATATTGTAGTGATGATTATAATGCTAGTATTGTTATCATTGTTCTATGGTTTGATGTGCATCGATAACTAACAGTCACAGGAAGCAGCGCGTGAAGCTGGGGAAACACGTCTCAGGCTCTCGGACCCTCAAAGGCTGCGTTCTTTCCCCTGTGCTCTTCTCCCTGTACATGAACAGCTGCACCTCCAGCCACCAGTCCGTCAAGCTCCTGAAGTTTGCGGATGACACCACCCTCATTGGACTGATCTCTGGTGGGGGCGAGTCCGCCTACAGGTGGGAGTCTGACCATCTGGTGACGTGGTGCAGCCAGAACAAGCTGGAGCTCAACGCTCTGAAGACAGTGGAGATGGTTTTCAGGAAGAACCCAGTCCCACCCTCCCCCCATCACCGTGTGTGACTCCCCCGTCACCGCTGTGGACTCCTTCCGTTTCCTGGGCTCCATCATCACCCGGGACCTCAAGTGGGAGCTGAACATCAGCTCCATCACCAAGAAATCTCAGCAGAGGAAGTTCTTCCTGAAGAAACTCAACCTGCCAAAGAGGGGGCACTTCTACACGACCATCATGGAGTCCATTCTCTGCTCCTCCATCACCGCCTTGTTCGCTGCAGCCAAAGCCAAGGACCAGGGCAGGCTGCAGCGCGTCCTCCGCTCTGCAGAGAGGGGCGATCGGCTGCAATCTGCCGTCTCCAGGACTTGTTCACCATGAAGCCTCGACCCCTCTCACCCCAGACAAAACCTGTTTCCCCCACTGACTGACTCTGTCATCCCTCTGGTCACATTCCTCTCACTCCTGCACACTTTCATTTGTCACTTTCTGTTTTCTTTAGATTTATAACTTTTTTTTTTACTCTTCTTCCTTTATTTTTCAACTAACCCCTAGCCTCAGTTTACTAACCCATAGTATTATATTATATTTAATTCCTTGCACTGTTGTCTTGTTGTCCGTTGTCGTCTGTTGTTTTGCACCAACCGCCAAGTCAAATTCTGTGTTTGTCTGACACACTGTGGCAATAAACGTTTTCTGTTTCTGGTTCTGATTCCGACATGTCTGTAAGATAAGTGCCATCCAGCTGTTCTCATTTCTAAAACCTAAGTAAATGCTGGATTACGTCGTCAGCCAAAAGGCATGTTAAAATGAACCCTTATCAGTCCCAGCAAGACGTGATAGGACAAGATTTGCTCACGTTGACTGAGTCACCCATCACCGTGGATTGTCAGTGTCATCGGAAGACGCTCCCAGGTGAGTCTCCATTTCCACAGAAGACCATCAACCCTCCTGTGTGGGTTTCTGCGTTTTCCCGGCTCACTCCTTTCGCCCTGCGCTCCCACACACATCTCCTGCGCTTTGTTTCTGGCATTCGTCTCACACACTGAATCCTCCCGTGTCCTCTTTTTTTTACGGGGTAGTGGGCTTTCCACTTCATTTTGTTCTTTTTTTAGATTTAGAAAAAGAGCAGGACAAAGTCGGCCGTTGTGATGAGTCCCCCGGCAGCGAGGTAGCAGCGCAAAGTGGTGAATAACACAACATTGGTCAACTCTGACATTAAAATATATCCGAAATAGCTGGATGCTAAAATGTTACTTAACCCCACGATGGGAGATAAATCTACAGAAAACCTTCCCACGCAGCACATCCATATCGACAACAGTCGTCTCAGCAGTGTGTGCGTCGGTGGTTTGTGTGTCACTGATTGGTACGTTAAGGGTTTTCATGCCCTCATCAGTGGCCCTTCAGTTTTCTGACATCTCTCTTCTCCTCTTCGCTCTCCATCACTGCTGTCTTTCTTCCACTGACACATGCCTTTCACTGAGTGTCCATCTGTGTGTTTGCCTGTGCGTGTGTGTGCGTGCGTGCGTGCACAAAGTTGTGCCGTCTGCAGGCCTGTGAGTCTTTATTATCTGTGTGCGTTTTCCTGCGTTCACACACTTCCAGTCGATCGATCGGGGTCCGGACCCTCAGGGGAATGAGGTGGGAGTGAGCATTGATAAGACAGTAAATGAAGTGATTGGCAGGATCAATGGAGACCCCGAGGACACAATGAGCACGTCCTGCCTGCCGGTCCGCGTCCCCGTGTGTCGCTGTGGCGAGGCGGAGGAGTTGGCCTTGACGGGGAGGAAGAGACAGAGTGCGTGCACAGGCAGAATGCAACACATAATACAGCCGGACACGGCCTCTGTTGCTGATGTGCCTCTTCCGTCCATGTGACAGGACAATGGCCCAGCGCCAAGCATCGGCTCCCTTTGTGAGGACAGTCAAAGGACGCCGTCCTCGGACTGGAGGTGATTGACCGCCTCGGACCTTTACCTTTGTCTATCCACTGCGCTCTGTATTTGGTCTGCTTTGTTCACCCATTTATTTGGTAATTTAACTACACCTACAGCCTGAACTACTCATCCACCCAACATTACTACGTGTCTTCATAGCTGATGTGTTTTTGGTCAAATAGAAACGTAGTCTTCCATCTGTTAGTTTAGTTCCAACATTGGTCCAACATCCTAAAACTAAAAGTGTTATATGAGCTCTGTGTGTGTGTGAAAAAGTCTATTAGAGGCCATTATTCTATTATTCTGGTATTTTAGTGTGCTTGCTCATATTTCACAACACTGAAGTCTTTGTTTATTGCAGAATGTGAGCCTGGATAGATGGATGAAATGTGTTTCGCTGCTGCGGTTGTGGAAGCTGCCGTCGTGTTTTCCAGCTCAGTCCAATAATAACAAGAGATTCACTCACGCTTGGTTTCAGCTCAGCTCGCTTTTATTTATTGAATTCAATATCCCCAAATTTCTGAAAGTCAAAACAGCAATAACCCAGTTTCAACAAATGTCACGCTTTCGTCCAGGAGACTATTGTATTTAAAAACATTCCTCCCCTGTGAAGCGTGTCTCCAGTTTCACCTTAAGGACCAGCTACGTTATGAATATGTATCGCATGTATACATAGAGGATTAAAATCTCTCCTTCGGTTCCTCTCCGCCTCCTTCCCTTCCTCACCATCTCTGTCTCTCCTCTCAGCTGTTCAAATATTGTCCTTCTATTCATGCAGCTTGGGGAAATATTTACCCTGGGCCAGTGAAGCAGAGTGGACGTGAGCGGGCATCATCTCAGCCTGTCAAATTAGCTGCCGCTCGCTGCCTGCTAATGTCTCCGTAATTGGAAAGGCTGGCAGTGCGGCCCGTCCGACCGCTGCCCCGACCGCCCGTCTCTCAGGGTCGGGACGCCGGGCCGCAACCGCCGAGGCCACACGCCCGAAGCCTTCGGTTGACACGAGCTCGGCCGCGAGACCCGGCGCGCCCGAGCTTCTGAGGAGCGCTTTGCCGGCACGCTTACTGATCCCGGATCGCTGACGCTGTCGTTCTAAACTGAGCTGACAGATGTTTTTGCATCTGTTGAAAATGCTGCCGGTCTTGTCAGTGCCTGTTCTATGATTGCTTTCATGATGCAATAATGAATTATGTCTGTATTATGTCTTTTGTAACATTGCACGCTGCTGACTTGGAGGCTTTTTGGCCATATCTGCCACAAATAAACTGATATTATTTACTATAATTTAAATAAAATGAATGATTACATTTTTAGAAGAAACATGTAATATTACATCTCCGTTAATGCATTTTATACCAACACTTGTCTGTCGATTTATTGCTCGTGCAAGCTGTGTTTCAAAACACAAACATGTGAGCGGCAGGTACTCTCATGTCATGAATAATTCAAAAGTAACATGTGGAATATGCAGGAAAAAAAAAGAAAAAACAGGACCCAGAGGAAATGAAGCACAAGCGGATGTTTACTCTTTTGAAAACAGCTGAAGGAGAGCAGGCAATAAAACAAGGAGGGAAGTGGTTAACAGTAGAGAAGGGAAGCTAATGGAGAGCCACATGTCCTACTAAAAAGAATCCTCCTGCAGACAAGGAGATGGGCTCGAGAGTGAGGACGGAGGGGCGGAGGAGGAAGGGAAGAAAAGCAGCCGCGGCGCTGATATTGATCTTCTGCCAGAGAGATTGATAGAGCAATAAGCAGCCGAGGAGAGGAGAGATGAGAAGTGGAGTGGAGGAGGAGGAGGAGGAGGAGGAGGAAGAGGAGGAGGACGGCAAGGTGAGAGAGCGGATTGTAGGGTGTGAGATGAATGGATGGCGGGGAAAGGGAGGGAGAGGGAGGGAGAAGAAAGGATAGAAAGCGGGGTGATAGTGATAGACAGCAGAGGAAAAAGGGGAAAAGGAGAGGGCAAGGGAAGGGAGGGGGGGGGGGGGTGATGTAGACACTGGGGGCGAGAGAGATGATTGGATTCCATGTGTAAAGCTGGAACTGTGTGTTTGGCGAGCCGAGACACTAAAGGTGACCCCCGAGCCGCCTAATGGCGCCATACATATTCTTTAATGAAGTCATAGTGCAGTCGCATGTAACTGCAGCTCCACCGGCTGCTCCTGTGTGAGTGAAGGTGTCTGTGTGCGCTCAGACAGACGTCAGGACATTTTTCATTAGCCTACATTACAGTATGTGTGTGTGTGTGTAGGCTTGTGTGTCTGTCTGTGTGTGTGTCTGTACATGAGTGATGTATGGGCGTGTGGCGCGGTGAGTGGAGGACCGGCGCGGCCATCACTCAGGTCCAAGGCCTAATGGAGAGTCCTGGCAGACAGCTGGCTGATAGATGGCCAGACCAGCACACACACACACACACACACACACACACAGGCACACACACACACACACACAGCACACACAGGCACACAGTCATCAGATAACAGCACTAATGCCTGACCTCACTCACTACGTGTCCTTCAGGAGCAGGAGTATGTGTGTGTGTGTGTGTGTGTGTGTGTGTGTGTGTGTGTGTGTGTGTGTGCATGGGTGTGTCTGTCTGTGTGAGTCTCTGGCATGTCGGACGATATGATCTCAATTTCCCTGTTAGTGTCTCTCCCCAGTTTGTCAGGAGCCATTAACATCAGCAGCAATCCCAACTTCCTGGACGCACACACACAAACACGCACATGGGACTATGTGCTCATAATTGCACTAATACCTGCTCTCGTGCACAAGTATGATTAGGAGTGATGCCCGTGTGCACGCACGCACGCACACACGCACACACAAACACACCTGCAGCGGCCACTGGAGCCACATGTGTTTTGCGTTGGTGTGGCCGCAGTGAGACGCCTGCAGCCTTCAGTCTTCATCAGCTTCTACTTGAATGAGATGCTCTGGGACACTAAGGTAATGTTACGGGCCAATAAAGAATTGAACCCCCCCCTCCCCCCCCCGAGGACAGTGCGTGGGGGTGTGGTGAGGACAATGGGGGGCCCCGGACAGAGTAACGGGAAGGGATGTGAGTGTGCAGTTTTATGTGTTTTACTGATTTTGGCAGTTTTTATGAATTAGGAATTTTCTTCTTTTATAGTTTGGCAAACGGAATGTTGTTGGATATTTTTTTGCTATGTGAGATCTGAATTTCCAGCCTTTAAACAGCAGAAACAATGAACTGTAGCTGGTGAGACTGGCAACAAACCTCTTGGACAGAATGTTCAACAGGTAAAACCACAGATGAACGTGTTCAGCGGGAGGTGTACAGCAGAGTTTTGTGAGATGGCCTTTTCTTTAAATCGGTCAAGGGAAATAGAAATGTCAGTAGCTTTTGACGGTTGGCTCAGCCCACTTGAAACCTCCACTGAGGTGAAACCAACGATAAAGTGTCTTCATTGTTACCACCTACGACTTATGCAGTGAAGGGCGTTTCCTTCCACATGACACAACAGTAACACCACGGCCGTAATAAGTGTGTAAAAGCTTTTAAAAGACGATACATTTTAGCACACTGTACTGTTTTGACACTTGACAGCTTGACTTTGTAACCTTCGATGTATCTATTACAAGATAATTGCACATTGAATTTCCCTTTATGTCTTGAGATGCTCTTGAGTCAGCTGGTGCAAAGACATCATCATTAGTAAACCTGGCAAAGAGCAGAAAGCGAGACCACAAACAGGGAAGGAAAAAGCAGTTAAGCAGAAAGGATTCGTAGTCTCAGTGACGTCAGTCCGCAGCGTGCTGGCGTCAGCTGACTCAAGCTGCAGGTCACACCACACCAAATAGGCAGTTGCAGCAAAATGTGCACTGATTGAAGCAAGGTGGCACATGCACGTATGTGCGTTTCCATACAGGAAATTCTCGCTGATGCAGGCCTTGGTGGATCACTTGAACAATGGTGAACCGAACCTTTGTCTTAGTTGTGACTCACATGATGAACCGGCAGCTGGAGCACCACAGAGGAAGACATTCAGCATAACAAACACCGAGCTTTCAACTTAAATGACTGCAGACACATTAGGAATGGATCTTGCTCTGTGGACTGTGGGTATAGTCTCGCTCCATTGATTTCTCACCAGCTTTTATTGCACTCCATCGACGGCTAATGCCCCTAAGATCCTGCCGCAGTCTGAATTATTCAACGGGAGTGTTTTGTTTTTGTGTCAGGGCAGCGGGGGTAATTCTAGATCGGCGATATTTGATGACCTGCTGCAGGAGTGAAACGTCTATTCTCAGGGTTTTTTGCAGCGTCCCTGGGTCTGATGTGTGCGTTGGCCGAGGCGGGTTAGCTCTGTTCCAATATTGTCCCGTGCGGCAACGTTTCATTTTCAAAATGGGACAGGCGACGACCAACTTCTCGGTAACACGCGAGATTAAAAGAGCCAATGATGGAACAGCTCAGATGAGCGAGAGAGAAACACGAGACAGAAACCCCAAAAAAAAAGGGAGCGTGCAGAGCCAAAGAGAGAAAAGCCACTGAGGATAAAACAACGGAAGAGGAGTGACACTATATATATTTATATATACACAGAGAGAGAAGAGGGGGGATCCGAAGAGACAGGAAGCGATGAGAGGAGAGGACAAAAGTGCGTTGGTTAAGATTCAGGGCAGGCGGCGGCGCGGGGCCATCATTACCATACATCAGGACAATAAATGAGGCTTTCAGCGGCCCGTAATAAGAGTTTGATAAATCATCGGGGCCAGAATTAACTAGACGTCAAAACAATGTGAGGGCTCTGACGGATGGCAGAGGAGGGGCCGATGGCACAGATTAGTCTAGCTGGAAGTGAAGGAGCGCTGAAGGGAGAGAGGGGAGGAGAGAAGCAGGAGGTGGAGGGGAGGAGGGGGGAGAGAGGGATGGGGGGGGGGGGGGGGGGGGAGAGGTGAGAAGCACAAGGACAGAGGCAGGCAGACTGTTAAACAGAGACGAGGGCCCCTCTGTCACGTCCGTGTTGATGAGGAAGTCTGCGTCACGCTGGTGTGGAGATGGCAAGAAGTGTGTGTGTGTGTGTGTGTGTGTGTGTGTTCCCCATTTGTTCGATACAGTAACTTTTGACCTGTCCTTCTGAAAAGGCAGGAAGCAACTCCTCCGTTGAGAAAACAAGCCTTTATTGCAGTAAACATTGTAAACGCTTGTTTATGGCTTTAATTGCTACTTTAAAGTGTTCTTCAATACAGGGGGATGTTCATTTAGTAAATGTTGGATTTAAATAGAGTAAGCGGCCCACCTGCTATAGATATTGTCTGCTCTGGGAGTCATCTGTGTTATTGTCTTATATTTTTAACACTTTCTCAATAGCTTTTAAGTTTAAGGTAAACTCAACATTCTGCGTTGGATTGTGTTTAGCGCTACCCTTTAATGTCACCACTGGTCGCAAAAACAAACAGGGTCGGCTAAAATGCTGGCCACAAAGGTTCAAAGCTTCCGTCCGTGAACCAATCGGTGGCTGCGTTCACTTCTTATGTTCAGTCTGTGCGGCCTTTTCTTCAGAAGCGGTTGTTTAAGGCAGCTGTTGGTGTGTGTTTGCGTGTCCCCGTCAAGCTCTCGGCACCCCACCGATAATCCTGTTGGTTATCGTGATAAGAGGTTAGTGCAATGCTTCTACTGTCTGTCCCCTCAGCCCCCCGGACACCCCCCACCCCTCCCCCTCTCCCCTTCCGACCCCCCACCCCCTGCAGTGGGTAGCTTTAATTGCCGGGCTCTGACCTTTGCCGAGCGGCGGTGACAAGGCCTGTCTGTGGCGCTGGGAGTGGCTAGCGGCTCGATTAGCTGTGACAGCGGAGCAAGGCGATCAGAGGGAGCGACCGCGGGAGAGGGAGAGGGAGGGGGAGAGAGAGAGAGGGAGGGGGAGAGAGAGAGAGAGAGTGAGAGAGAGAGAGAGAGAGAGAGAATGAAAGCCAGCAACGGCTAATTGGAGCCCCTCATCCTTGGAGCAGTCAGCCAGGGAGCAGACGCAGTGGTCCGAGGCATAGTGACGAGAGTGTGTGTGTGTGTGTGTGTGTGTGTGTGTGTTGAGAGGGTGAGCTATGGGGAGAGTTACATTCACTCTGCCAATAGCATGAGAGCGATGCGTGTGTGCCTGTAGGTGTGTATTTTTGTAGAATTGTGAGTGTTCTGTCCTGAACATGTCTGACATTCGACCAGCCTGTGAATGTGTGTGTGTGTGTGTGTCTGTGTGTGTGTGTGTGTGTGTGTGTGTGTGTGTCTTCAGCCATAGAGACACTAAGTGGAATGGACAGTTAGATTGAACCGAACGAGGCACAATTACCAGGTGAGGCTGAGAAGATAATGTTGTCCCAATCTAAGCCCCCCTTCACTCCCTAAGTCACTCCGTCACTCTCACACACACACACACACACACACACACACACAGATTCCTCTCCCCCTTTCCTTAACCTCCAGTGAAGCACTGAATGGTCTCTGAAGGACGGGTTGGACCACCCAGCCTTCATCAGCTGTCTTTCTTCAGCTGCACGACGGCACAAGTGAAGTTTGGGGCCTGTTGGTTTCAGAGACTCGCCAAGGAATCAAGTCACATTGTTGGATCCCTGTCAAAGACTTACTGCACATTTGATCTGTTCCCACCAGGACACAACAGGCGTCTGTGTTTAAACGTCGGATGAGGCTCATTCTTCAGGTACCCGTGAGACGATGGGACGCTGTGGGGAGAACGCAGGACTCGTTGCAGACACTAAAACACTGCACAAAGTATTGTAATTCTGAGAGACGGCCGTTTACGTGTGACTCTTTTGGTGACAGTGGTCAAGAAAAAACAAAGTATCCAGCAGGAACTTGTGCTTGTACTTGATGGGACACTGCGGTGCGTCGCCAAATGCTCTCATGCTGTGGTCGTCTGAAAGCTGAGCCCTGCTCACTGCGACACGAGGACAAGCGACCCGCATGTCAACCCATAGTTTGTGGACGGCCTTTTGGAGCATCGGGTTTCGCGTCGCTTGTGACTCCCACGTATAAGCAAAGCACTGACGTTGACATTTTTAGGAAATCGGATCCGTCACCAAACATAAATGTAAAGTGCACTGGATGGCAGAACCAAAATGGAGAAGTTCATCCCATTTAGATTTCAGTTGTTGGATTAACTTTTTCTTATTTATCACCACAGCTTCTCTACTGAACCACAGTAATCAATGTTAAGCAGTTCTGTCTCTCTTATTTAATCATCGAGAAACTCTTATTGAATCGCAGTAACAGATTATATTTGTGAGTCAGATATTTCAGTGTTCCTTCATCCACTGATGAAATTACTCGGAAACTTTCTGGATACAGTTTCCAATCGGAATCATTGCACTTGGATCACCGTTAATTGAAATTCATGAGACGCATCAAATATACTTGTGTGTGACTTGAAGACGCTGGAGAACTCAGACGTGGCTGCCTAAGTCTCGCAGTTAATACAAACGTCACGTTCAGCTCATTTCATTGCATCTCTCACCCATTTTGTGAAACATAATACGTTGGGAAGTCACAGCAAAGTGGATGACAGATATAGGAAATGCAAACTCACGATCCCGTGAGGCGCGCCTCTACTCTAACTCTGAGAAGAGAAGGGTACGCGTGAAGCCACCATGTGTGCATTGTTTGACGGAGAGCAACGTCGGGTTAGAAACACTGAAGCTCACGGTGTCAGTTTACGGCTCTGTTTGAGTTACAATCTTTTCTGTGTTGGCCTTGTTAAATGTGATACTCTTGTGAAGCAGACGGGACTCGGCGGTTTGAATTCGGTGAAGTCGACCCGGAGGGTTCAAAGCGAGGAAAAACTTGCTGGTTCAACGTCCCTTGGGAACGGCTCCGCTTTAGATGCAGTCATTTTGGGTGCGAGTGTGAAACAAGAGGGAAAAAGCTCAAGAGCATCTCTTGCTGTTTACTCTAAAATGTTAGAACTAAATGACAAAATCTGGCATGACAACTCTGTGGAAGAAGTTATGTTTTATCGTTTCATTTTCATGAAACTTGTAAATGAGCAGCTTGGCCGAGGAAGAACAAAAAATTTAAAATACCACAGTGACATTTTAAAATGCTTTGGCCGCAGAGTTATAGAAAATGATGTTCGGGTGTGAATATTGATGGTTCTTACGTGTGATACTGATGGAATGGTCCTAACATCAGCACACTTGGGGGAAGAAGGACCCTCCCTGTGAGTGCGTCCACTGGATCTGAGCCACTGGCACATCCCGAAGAATTCCTCACTGCATATCTAACCTAACTGTGCTGCGGGGGGGGGGAATATGTCCCAAAACATATTCACACATGCACCAACTCTACTGCTCAGGTGGTAATATTAACTAACCCTTTATGGCGTGGTGTCACGTCTTTGACTGACAAACAGCGATGTAATGAAGACCATCTGGCGTAGTAATGAAGGCAGCAGGGGGAATGAGATGTTTTAATTAATGGAAGCCGCTCCATTAGCTCTGATGAGTGGCTTATCAGCTCCGGCTCATTATGCAAATGGAATTAAGATCGCTGAGCGTCCGGCGTTATTAATGACTGAAATGTTACGGCGTTTTGTTCAAAGTGACTTCCCTCAGCCGAGGCGGGCCGAGAAAGCCGTCCACTGTTTACTGTCAGCTTTATGTTAATATGGACGTTTTGGTACGTTTGATGCTCCGATGAGTTGAATGCCGACGACGTACAGCGAGAAAAGTGAGGCAGCAGCTGTTCTTGGTGACATCACGTCTGCTTAAGGAAAGGTTTCTTGGTGACGTGATGTTTTAACTTTAGCCACGGAGGTTCGTTGCTGAAACCTAATTCATTTTTATGACATTTCATTTGATTTAAAAACAAGAAATGTATACTTGATTTAAATTTAAATTCACCATTTACCAAGGTTATCAGAAACGCACCATTGTTTTTTTTCTTCCAATTAGGTTTAAATCCCTTAAACTAATCAAAATGTCAAAAGGGTTTTAAAAGGCTGGGCGATACTTACATCACTCAAATTAAATTCAGATTTCTTTTTTCAACCTTCATGTGCAATTATATTTGTGCAGTAGTGTGTGTATTTGGCTGTGCGTCAAAGTGTGTACATGAGTGTGATTGTGTGCCTGTGTGTGTTCACAATGGGTGTGGTAGTGCGGGTCTCTTTGACCTTCTGGCCATTAATCTCACTTGCTGTCAGAGTAATGGACACTGATGGACAGGATTGTGTTTGCTCACAAACACACACACGCACACACACACACATGCACACTGGTACCTCTAGGTGATGAAAGCTTTAAATAGCCTCCCCTCCAAACACGCACAGTTACTCATTCACAGCAGCTGACGGCCATTCACTGAACATTCCACAAGCATGTGTGTGTGTGTGTGTGTCTGTGTGTGCTCATGAGTGTTAACTGATCTCCAGTCAGCTGTCCCTCCCTCTGCCGGTCAGTCGGAGCACTCAAACCCTTTTCCCGTCAAATTGCTCGCGGCTGCCGCCGGGCCTCCACCTTTCCACCGTCCCCGAAGGTTTCAACATTTCTCCACAACATCTGTATGCTAAATATCCCGAGTCACACTGAGGTTAGCAACACAACCCCACTCGCCTCCCACCACCACCAGCTACGCCGCTTTGTCCGGCCTGCCTGCTCGCTTCCTCCACATTTCAAAGCAATTACTCCATGTTGATTTAGCTGTCATTGGGGGCATGTGTTCCAGCGTGATTTATAGACGCCTGCCTGCTGCCAGTTGACTCGCGATAAATTGCACAATATTCCGAAAAGGCTCATTTGCTTAGCGCTACATTAGGGGGCCGATGATTGCTACACAAAGCCATGTAAATGAGTTCTGAGAGGGGCCCCATCACTCAACATGTCATGTAGCCAATCCCATTATTATTTATGACTGGAGCGGGGCCGTGTTTCCTCAGAGGCCAGGCGAGGCTCATATGTGTGCCGTGACAGCTCCGCTCTGCCCTGTGAGAGAGAGAGAGCTATAAGCCATATCTGTGTGCTGGGCAGGAAGAAGTCGGGCTGTCTGTGTTATCTGCTCGAGGGTGAAGATTAAAAGATGCTGCCGATTGTCCAGAGGAAAGATGACGGGCTAACTTGTTCGATCTTCCTCTTTTGCTCCTCTTTCACAGCCTTTGTGTTTCTCTTTTAATACGCACACATGGGACTCAACACTCGGAGGCATACTTAACCAGCCAATAAATCCAGAGACGTCCCGAAACAAAAGCCTCTTCAGTGCACGGACAATGGAGGAGATCAGTGCAGTTGGCTGTGTTTATTCACCCTTTATCTGCGTCGTGTCAGGGCCGGCATGGAGAGCGGCGCGGCCTACAGCACCGGCCCTTTTTCACGGTCGCTCAGACGTGTCATAACAGCGCTGCTTACATTCACTGCTGTCAGACATGTCAGCTCTCCAAACCATAACAAAGATAACACAGGCTCTGCTCTCAGATGCATCGCTCAGCAAGAGGATATGTGTGTGCGTGCGTGCGTGTGTGTGTGTGTGTGTGTGTGTGTGTGTGTGTGTGTTGACATTACAGCTGAGCTGTTATTGGATCAGAACAGTGATCTGAGTGTCTTTGGTGATTAGGTGTAATCTGCTTTGCAGGGATGTGATCTATGGTCTGCAGCTGGGTGGAAATGGTGTGTTGTGAGTGTGTGTGTGTGTGTGTGTGTGTGTGTGTGTGTGTGACTGGCAGAAATCACACATACAACAGTGCTTCCATAAAGATATGTAGATGTAGACAGAATGTGAACATGGTGCACTGTAGATAACCAGCCAAAAGCATTTGCTGTAAAAACAGCCTTCAAAGATGGCCCCTCTTCCCCAGGGGGCTCGTGGCCCCTGATATATTGGCCAGGTATATACACCCGACTTGTACACAATACTTGTTCAGTGAATCATAATCATTTATTGCGGTTGGGGCATAACATCAGACGACAATGGACAACAAGACAACATAGTGCAAGAAATAAAATATAATATAATACAAGTTATATATATATATATATAAGTTATAAAATCTAAAGTGCACCAGCAAACAGAAAAAGTGTACAAAAGAATCAATATACTGAGGGGAATTGTTTGTGTGTTGTTATTTTAGAAGAATCACTGTGGCCTTAAAGCGCGGGTTTGTGACTTGAGTTGGGCTACATTATAATATTTTTGACATCCACTCTGACTTTGTGCCTCTTTAATGATTTAACAACCTAAAGTGTAGACCTTTAATAGCTGAATCAAATGTATTTAAACTGTTAAAAGTTACATTGAGTTATAAACTCAATCCCAATCATATTTGGAGATCCACCATTTTCATACATAGAACACATGGATTTGAAAGATCCATCTTCTGCTATCAAAACGAACTGAGACTCCAAATTAAAGAGGAGCGACTTGACGGCGGCCGCCACGTTTATTAGTGACTGTGGTTTGTTTGGAAATGCAGAGATGCAGCACTCACACGGATCCCGACAGAATGCTACAGGAGAAGCAAACTGCTGAGTTCGCAGTGGATGTATTGATTCTTTTGTACAGTTTTTTGTCACCATTGTAATCCGTTTTAATGCCACTAATCAAGGGTGAGAACAGAAGGATTTGATAAGAAAACACATAAATAACGCTTTTGCTGTTAAGATTAAAGCGTTTTCAGCTGTTCTCACGTTGTCCATTGCTCCACTGTCTTCCTCCTTTCTTCCTCTTTCTCTTTTTCTCTCTCTTGCGCTTGCTTGCTTCTCTTACGTCCTTCACTGCACCTCCCCTTCTCCTCCTACTCCTCTCCACTGGAGCTTTTTGTTTTTTAACGGATGAGTTATTGACTTAAGCAGGGCCAATTAATCAGGGAGTAATGGGGCAGCGGGGAGGCCCAGGGAAGCCATGCATCATGAGCCAGAGATGAGCTCTGTCAGCCTGCTCGCACAGCCCTCCTCAATCACTCCCACATTAACGCCACGGAGAGACGGGGAGGAGGAGAGACAACGAGCGAGAGATGAGGACTGGGAAGGAGACACACGGTGGAGCGGAAGGTTTTCGCACATATGGAGGATGAATCTAAGTAGGACACTGACTGAGAATGTGTGAGTTTGTGAGAGACCACACGTATGAGTGGACTTCTTCCACCGCCCAGGGACAATCAACCATGTCTTTGGCAGCTGTGTGTCTCATCTGATCTTGCCACAGGTGGCTTAGGAGCGTGTGTTGTCTCGTGGCTCAGTCAGTTGAGACCAAACACTTGACTGCAGTTTATATCCAAACAGAGCGAGCTAGAGACCAAACCAAAATCTCAACACACACAAACACGTCATGATGATGTGCTCGATGAAAGTGAGTTATTCATCAACATTGTTGCAATTTAATTAATACTTTTATATACATATAAAAAAATAGTATATAGTTATTAATAAGCTTTATTTGAATAAATACATACTTGATGGTAATTAGTAGGAGCAAAGAATTGTAAGTATTTAGTACTTCGACATATATTTATGCATTTATTTGTTCATTTACGTTTTCATTCCAGCTTTTTTAAAATTATTTTATACATCGTTCCCTTTATTTATATAAATTCTGACAGTTGTAGTTGATAATTGCGTTGTGGTCGATAAATGCTGAACCAGCGGCCAACAAATTTGACCCTCCGTGGCAAATAAGCACAACGCGCACAAAGTAACCAAACAGGACGCTTCATTCTTTGATCCAGCCCCCATCAGATTTCAACGGTAGCCTGCGCTACTCTGGGAAAACGCAGCACGGCTACTGTGAGTTCATGCAAAATTCATTGGCGACAAAGTCAGACACATTTTATTTGACAGCCTGATTGACTTATCTGACTTCCATTGGTTGAGCCTTTCCAAATATCGCCGACGTGTGTCAGTCAATGGCTTTAGGCCCACCGAGCAGCTGTGAGTCACATCGTAATCCTTCGCGCCACAACACAGTTACACCAGAGTGAAATATCCACTTAACATGCCGTCCATCACTTTTATCTCCTTCAGCTAGTCCTCGCCGTCTTTTCCGTCCGTCTGAGTCCCTCGTGACGGAAGCTGACATATCGCTTCTTAAAGTATCACTTTTTTCTCTGTGAAATCAAGGACAGGATGGGAGTTAGAAACACAATATTGGCCATTCTTTGCCGAAGGGCCTCCCTGCACCATTAATGCATACATTTTTAATACATCCGTCAAAAGTGTTGATCTCCTGACAGTCAAATGTTCTGCCCACTGACCTTCAAAGGTACGAAGATGCCCCCCCCCTTCCCCCTTCCCCCTCCACACACACACACCACCTGGTTTCACAACACCCTGTGTTTGTGATTCATCCTCACTCTGGGGCCCCCCATGAGACCTGGCGGCATTGGACAGAATACTGATCTGTGTAATGAGTGCTGCGAAGCCAAAACAGAAGTTCAGCAAAGAACATGCAAAGCAATTTTCCCCCCGTGGAGGAAATCTGGCGTCTGGCGGCGTCTGCAGTGTTGTTGCCTGAGGGGTTAAAGTGAGTTGCCAAAGCAGAACTTGAGAGAGAACAGTAAAGACGAAGTGAGAGAATTTGAGGAACAAGCGGCGGTCACAAATTCACTTTTTCTACTCTATCCTCTAAAACTAGATTACCATCAGTATTCTTTTTTTTTATTCGCAGGTTTTTTTAAATCTTTTGAAACACTAAAAATAGTCGAAAGGGTCCTTTCACATTGAACATGCCGCAAAGTCGGGGTGCAAATGTTATTTAATCACTCTAGATGCTGGAACCGATGTAAAAACGATGTGTTGGAGACGGACATGTTTGTGGCTGCGATGACTAAGGAAGTGCCGGAAAAGGGCCACAAGTTGTTGCCCATTAGCCGACAGGTCCCCATGGAAACGGCAGTCAGAGGTCGCCCAGGTCAGTCGTGTATGCCGACGGAATAATTCCCCGCTGGAATACTTAATTTAGTCGGAAACAATCTACCTTACTTAAAATGCGAAAGACTTCAAGTTAAAATGATGAGGGCGATGTGGCTGTAATGAATGAACGGATTTACTGTGACACAAAAAACAAACACAACATAACAACATGCTGGTTTCTGCATGAATGGAGGCACAACTGATATCACCTTTTGCGTCTGTGAGTGGGCATGTGTGTGTGCGTGTTGTCAGTATGCACATTGAGAGGGAACAGAGCTGAGAGGGTTGATTGGGCTCTGGCGTACGGAGCGAGTGACATGAGGAGAATGGTGGCTGTGGGATATTCGAGGGATAGGGGTTGTTGTTATGGCGCCCCGGGGCAGACTGGAAGACATGTTTTGACATGTGGCCCTTAACTCCCATAATCCAGCTTGATCTGACCGCGCTGCGCAGCCCAAAAACATGCTGCATGTGTCAATTTACCATGACAAGCATAAACAGATTGAGAAATCACTGCTGGCAGACATGGTCAACAGCACTTTCCCTCTGATAAATTAACATTCATGCAGTTTTTGACAATTGTGGTTGAGCTATGAGCGAATATTTTCGTATTTAATTTGTACAGAGAAAGCACAGAGAAAACTAATAAATACGAATCATTTTGTGGGTTATTTTGAAGTGTATGCGTTGTGCGTTGGTATGTAAGAGCTGGTTCAGGTTGTGATGTCTATGTTCTACTGCTCAGGCTACACATGATTATATAGAATGCAATAGAGACCTTCAGCATTGCGGGGTCAATGTTTTGGTTAGTGTTAGCATGTTAGCATTAGCATGACGTGTCTGTTGACAGTATGTCTGTTGACAGACTCATCATGCTAATTAGCCCCCACGATATGAATGTCACCTTTAGCCTTTAGAATTTAATGCGAAGATAACTTAATTATGTTACAGTGACGCGGATCTTAATGATGGCATTCACCCTACGTACCTTTAGACTCCAGGGCCTGATTAAATTTTTTAGTTGGTGTTGATTTACAGCAACTGTTGTTTAAAGCAGTGATTTAATCTACAATTACAGACATCCATCCTCTATAAATCATATATGATATTCTAACTTCAACGGTAGCTTTCTTGGCACAATTCAAACAGGATTATTGTTTCCTTTCCAGTTTCCTACACACACACACACATCCACACACACACACACACACACACACACACACACACACACACACACACATACCGCCCCATCCTCCACTCCACCCAACCCTTCCCCTCTGTGTCTCTGGTGGTGCTTTAAGGGTGATGTCGAGTGACACATTTAAGCGGGAGCCGTCAACCCTGTGTATGTACCACTGAATGGCACCGCCACTGAGCGCATGCGACAGGCAAAAACACACACACGCACACACGTATCCTGCCCTCCATTACTGTGTTACCACAATACTGTTTGTACTCTTAAAGCATCACACACACACACACACAGAGACACACACACACAAAGTAAGTGCATACTGGCATACACAGACATTCAGACATGCAGCATTGACCTTGGATGTTATTCGGTCCTTGCTTGTGTGTGTGTGTGTTTCTGTGTGTGTGCGTGCGTGCGTGCGTGCATGTGTGCGTGTGTGCGTGTGTGTCTCTGCTTTCAAGAAACATCCTCCCTTTTCTCACCTGTCATCCAGACCTGAAGCCGTCAGCGCGTTCAGAGTTCAGTGGGCCAAAAGTGAGGAGAGGGAGAAGAAGGAGAAAATTTGGAAGAAGAAAAAGAGACATGCAGCGTGTCACTCTGCGCTGTCAGAGCTCTCTTCTGCTTCTCTGACATTTGGATTTACACATCTCATTTTTCCTGAGTGACAAAGTACATAAACACACGCTTCAAGTCAAGGAGCTTGGCAAGCTGCTGTCCTCCAACCCACGCACACACACACACACATACACACACACACACACACACACTCACAGCCCTTGCTTTGGCAGTCTTGGACGGGAAGCAGGATGTGACATCTAGTCTTTGATCCGTGCAGCTCTGTCTTACTTCATGGGTGCTGGTGACGAGCAATGACTCAAGTCAGATGGGGGATTTTATATTATGTTTATCATTTGGAGCGTTGCAGACGGTGGTAATGGGAGTGGGGGGGGAGGGGGGGGGATGTTAGCCGCGGGCTGTCTTTGTCCTACATAGGACTTCTCCAAGGCTCCCACTAAACTGTGAGCCCACAGGAAGTGGCTCTGGCAGAGCGACGGCCAACCGGCGTCGTTCGTCGGCGTCTCGTCTCTCGACAGCTCCAATGATGAGGTGACACACACCTGTCAACTGTGAGCCTGACGCACCCTGACAGACACACAAACGCAAGCGTGGGGGGGTGGGGGGGTGAACAGCTCGCAGCTCGCGCACACATGTGCAAACACAAACCGTGGCACTGACACGAACAAAATATATGATATGTAACGTGGACATACACACACACTCTTTCATGGGGGTGGTGCACAGGGAGCGGAGGGCTTGTGTGTGGGCTTGTGCATGTGCGTGTGCGTGTTTGCGTTGGAAGCCTTTGCCGTTCGAGTGCACCTGAGAGCCCAGTTTTATCTTCATCTGCTTGCTGGATTAATCTGGTTCTGTTTGCTGTACTGCTTAGCTTATATATCAGTCCCGACTGTCCATGGAACACTCTGACAGACACAAAATCACCTGCAGGTCTATTTACATGGCAGCAATCTGACTGTATACAAAGTGCATAATAAAGCTGTCAAAATTATGAACAGCTCCCAACACGACTTGGTACAGTAAAGTTTGTGTACTGATATAAAGGCTATTTTAAATGTTGGGCCCATGTTGGCATTTAAGGAAGACAGAATATCAGCCTGACTTGTAAACGTTTCTTCTCTTTTTAGTCTTAAGAAGTGAAGAAAGACACTGGCCACCGGAGAAATTATGGCTCAGTTTTAAAATATGGATTTAAATGGTTAGATCAACAAACAAAAACCAAAAGTATAAGTATGTATTGAAAGATTCCACTCAGTTGCATTGTGGGAAATGTAGGATGAAGCACTTTAGGAGCCTTTTTGTGTCAATCGATCTGGCTTTGAAGGTAATGTAGTTGTCTCTGTCCAATATAAATGTCCAAAACATTATCAAACAATATCTTTCTATATTCTTAAAATATTTCATTTCACATTGACCTTCATTTCAATTTATTTAACAATCACATACTCGGTTATTTAGCACTTATTGGAAGCACAAAGCTTGAATATGTATTCTGGATGCATCGTATAATACTCATAAATGTCCTTGTGGTGTGTGCTGATGGAATATTAAACAGCAATTTCAATTCAGCCAAAGCTTAACCAGGGCAAAGCCACTGTAGAAAACCTTTGAACCATTCAATATCCACATTATGAAAGAAAATGAACTTAACAATAAATAGACGGACTGTGAGTCACCAGTTGGTTTCAGAACATTGCACATGAATGCTGATTCACTGAGTGTCCTTTTATATTTGTTATCGGCATAATGAAAATCGTGCAACTTGCCGAAACACGGCCCGGGTTCACAGCTCGCCGTACCCCGTGGAAATGTGAAGAGATTAAGATGTACCATAAAGAGAGGAAAAAAGAGGACACTTTGCTGCAGAGGTGGAGGGATGGAAACATCGGTGATGCATCCAAAATATATTTTATATATATACATGCTTTTCTCACCTGTTTCCGGTTATCTTGCACACTCCGGCCTCAGACTCACGGTAACGTGTCACTTAAAACAAGGCCGACCTGGATACATTTTAATTTCCAACCCATTTCTCTTCACTAACATTCATTTGTCTTTTTGGTGAAAGCTACAGTGTCCAGCTGCTTTGGGAAATGACTGAGCCTCTATTAAAAATGAAACTAAACATTTGTGAGCTGTACTTAAAAATTCATGGATTACTTTAATATTTATAGTCGCAGTTAGAACCAACGACCTTGATGCCGTTAACTGTTCCGTTGCACAAGTCTTACATGGAAACTATTTATGACGCATATTCTTGGTTCAGACACGCCGGTGTCCGAAGTATCCCGTAGTCAGAAAATCATGTTATTTGGCTGCTTGAGGTGGTTATAAATTAAAGTCCTGAAAGATTCGCACTTTGTCTCAGAGCTGCGGTCGAATCCAGGCTGAAGTGAAGGAGGATGTTCATCTTCTTCGGAAAACATTGCTGTTCCTCACAGACGGCCTCTGTGCAGGTCGGCTGTCCATGACAATCAGTGTGTTTGTGTTTCTGTGCTTTTAATTGCTTTGGGTTTTGATCAACGCCACTCAAACGCAATGGAGGGAACACGTGTTTTTTCATTCAGTGTGACTTTTATGCTTGTGTTTCCCATAAACCAATCCCTCCAACACACACACACACACACACAACGTTCATTGAGTGAGTCTGTGTGTGAATGTGGGGTGACAGAATGCCTTAATTATGGATTAATTGTGTCATTAGCAGGTTTCTGCTGTTGCCACCACATTGGGCCTGTCAAGGTTAATTACTGGAACACGTTTATTTGCTTGTCAGCCACGGCCGCAAGCTGTCACTTCCATGGAAACACAGACAAACACGCACACGCACACACACACAGACGCTGTTCCCCCTAACAATTCACAGTGCACCTCGTGTACCTCAATGCAGTCTCTGCTTATGTGCAGTAGAGATCAGTATAGCTTTGTTTAATGTTATTAGTGTGTATGTCACTTTTTATTGATAACGGTAGTTGATATCATGGTATAATTCAAAGGGCTTTTTGAGTTTAATAAGAGGCCTATTAGCTGGAGAAACAGTTATGGGTTCATATTAAAAATAACATATAAAATACTAAGGCATTGTAACAGTAACACAACAGGATGTGAGACCCATGAAGGACTTACAATATAACAATATAAATTGCACTTTTCATTTTCAAGGCACAGTAGTTTTTTTAGTAAATTTTTGTTGGATTGATTTTTTACAGATTCATAATTATTTATTCAGGTGTTTTTTTATTGAGATGAAAAACTAAATTCTGAACAAAAAAATAAAAATAAATTATCGTCAATTTTCACCACTTCCTAGGGGTCAGTGACATCAATGAGGATGCCAGTACAATACAAAACATTTTGTATTTTGTGCAGTAGAGTAAAAAAAAAAAAAAAAAAAGGGCAGCTTAAAAACATTTAACAGATATTAAACCAATGTCGAGTCTACGGGTTTGAGGACTTCCTCACAATCCAAAAAAACAACATCTGAAAATAAGAGGGAAGAAAAGATGAAAGAAAGTAAGCGAGAGCAACAGAGAGCCGGCACGGCGGCTTCGATTGATTTGAGCTGTAATCTCCTCACTAACTCATCTCCTGACATCTCTCTTTTGTTTCCATCTCCACCAGAGTCTGTCCATTAAATCCCAGTCGCGTCCCGGCCGAGCGGCTGAGGAGAGACAAAACATTCGTCAGCCTGTCAGCTCTTGCTGCCTGTTATTCCGGCCAGACAGAGCGTCTGAGGCCCAATAACTGACCGAGGAGCCCACTGCCTCCAGTGAACGGCCCACGGGGCGTTTGTTACACCGGACCCAAGAGTTTCTTAGGGAACACACGCGTTTATAAAAGGTGAGTTAGCGAGCGTTCGGTCACCAGCCGCCTCGACGTGCCAGACGCGAGACTTTGACCATGTTGACCTCCTGGCTGGGGGCCTGAGTGACGCTGCTGCACAGCAGCAAAGCGTTCCACCTGCTCCACCCAGCAGCGAAGCATGGGCGGAGGTCGCCATCTAAGGGCACAAACCGGCAATCACACGCGAGTCTGCAAAGGACTCTTTGATGGCTGATCGTTTGAAGTCATCCAGAAAGAAACCAGGAAATGGCACAACGGCGTCTGCATACAGCACCTTCACATGGGGCTCTGCGGGGCCACGGAGAACACGACCACGGAACTTATCATCCGCTAGGAAATAATTAAGATGAAAATATCATCTCTCTGTGAAATGAGTGAGTTGAGTATTTGGTTGGAATGTAAACATTGACCGGTTTTTCTAGCGGTCGTTTTATGGGGTTTTGTACTTTTAAAGTGATTTAAGACGGTAGGATAAAAAAGAAAAAAGAATGAGCTGGTAGGAGGCCCAAAGCAAGTATAGTTTTAGATAAAGGTACCCTGGAACCATACTACATGACGAGCTATGTGTGAAGGACACATAAATGTGTAAAGGACAAAATGCCATTTAAAATAAATATTGACATTTTAATAGAAAAGTCAATATTTCATAGTATAGTTGGCGACTAATGGTCACACTGCAGTCTGGACACTACAACTATAACCCATCATTTTGACGCCAGCGCTTCCATTTTAATCGGAAAAGTGTTTTTCCAGTCTTTACGGCACTTGTTAAACAATACAGAAAACATACCAACATCACGTGATGCTCCCCAGCCAATCCGGTGCATGCCTTTGAGATCACTTCACACGAGTGGGGTTAAGACACGTTTTTACCACATTAAATATTAAAAAGTATTGCAAATATCGTAGATATTGCAATAGTAATAGTAGATAACAACCGTCAACACACAATCTCATACAAACGTGTTTGAAAGGGTTTTCTGAATTGAATCTTCATCACAAGAAAAAGAAAAACAAACAACGCGGTTTATGTGCAGTAGCATTTTTAATTGGACAAAGCAAGAAAACATTGATTACAGTAGCAGAGTCATCAGTTGTCACGGCCAACACCTTCCTCAACAGGAGGGTCTGGAAATGGCTGTAGCACTGCCCAATTAAAAAGCATCTTGTCAGCTAAAAGAAACCAGCTCTATAAGGCAGCAGGCAAATGTAGGCCTCCTCAATTCTCTGGCAAAAAGAGCAAGTGTAAAGGATGAATCCACTCTTTTTTTTTTTATATAAAATACTGGCGTTTCAATAGATATTTAAAAACCATCACAAGTGTCCGACACGTTCATCCTTTAACATTTGAATTGTGTTACATTTTAAGTTGTCACAGCATGGCAATGCCGCTTTATCCCTGCATGGAAGAATTGTGTGTTCCACTGTGCAAGTGTCACATTAGATAGTGCCACTCCGCTACGCTCAATGTTTGGAGTCAACTGTTACATTAAAAAAAAAAAAAAAAAAAAAGAAAGCAAGCACCAACAGTAACAGCATTTTACTTACATGGTTTCAAATGAATTCATGGTTATTTACATGTGGCGAAAAGATTTGAAGCTGTCCGAAAGATATGAAGGAGAAATGGAATGCTAAAAGGAAAAGAAAAAAAATACTTGACCAATATTTGTCCAAAGTACAAGAACGGAAAACTGCAATGTTTATCTGCCCTTACTGAGAAACAGCAGTTGCAACAATCCCTGCAATTTATTTTTAATCCAAAAAGAAAATTAGAACAAATTAAAACAGATTTCCATTTCTGAAATAACTTGCACGACTCTGACTTGAATTTCTCAAAAAAGAAGAAAAATACCTCTGTGGCTGTCTGAGGGGACAGATATGAAAATGGAAGCAATTTCTAAAAACCCAAAGAAAAAAAACGCCCAAAGTTTCTCCTTTACAATTTTATACTAATTTACAGTTAACTTAAAATGGTAAGAGCTCTGGTCCACGGGCCAGTCTTGCCTCCCACAAAGGGTGTAAATACCTGTGTAGGTCAAATCGCTCCTCCCTGGTTCCTTTCACCCCCCCCACACGCCCCTCCCCATGAAATCCCATTTACATCTCACATGGATGTGGTAAACCTTCCCATTAGGTTCCACATCCCAGTAAAAGTCTTAGTCCTGCCACGAGTGGAGGCGGTGTTACACAGCCCCGCGGGGCACCGCACAGCCAGTACGGAGCTGATGGTTGACAAATCTGCCCCACCAATCAGTGTGTGGGGTATCCTGCGGCTCCCATACCAGGCTGGTTGGCTAGCATACTCCCATTCAATCCCTGTGTGGGCTCCATAACCCCACCGTTACTGATGGCGCTCATGCCAGTCCACCCAGCACTGGCCGGTAAGTGACTGCAAAAAACGATGTAGAGGGAGAAATAGAGGGAGGGAGGGGAAGAGGAGGAGGAAGGGGAGACAGAAAGACAAAATGCCAGCAGGTTAGAGGAGACAAGGCGAAAGGGAGCCAAAGGGGTTTGTATTATTAGAGCTAATAGAATCTGGAGAGGCTAGAATGAGAACAAGAAGGCAAAACAGTTATCAGAGGTTGTGAGGGCGAGGCAGGCCGAGCAAAAATAAAGCTAGCAAAAATACAGAGCAAAGAAAGAGTGGAGGGTTCTTGGGAAGAGCCAAAAGGTAATTTGATTAAATATGGGTGGACAAGCAGACGGAGACCATAGGCAAAGCACAGCTTACACACAAGGTTACTTTCACACCCCCCCCCCCCCCCCCCCAACTGTCGACAGCAGCTCATTTTCATTCCTGTTGCAGATAAAAGTATCATCTTCAAATCAACTCAAGTCAATGTGCTTTTTCTGTACATTAAAAAAATCCCACACACACACACACACACAGCTTTCGTTACCAAACACCTTTGCGCAGAGCCTATTTATACAGCTGATCGCCAAGAACTTTAGACTGTCAACAACATATGGCCTCTCCTTTATTTTTCTTCGGTGCACAAAATGTCACTGCACATAGACTGCCTAAATAAAAACAAAGTTTGATAACAACCTACAAAAGATATTCAACATGTCCTGCTGATATTCACATACAGATCAGATCCTCGGATGTTTGTAGAAATAGATCAAATGAAATCAAAAAAAAGGAAAAAATAATGTTAAAAACTATGACATGAATGTAGACAAACAAAAACAACTTAACAGCCTTAGAGAACAGTCTTTACACACAACAGGCAATCGTACGAAAAAGGAAAGGAATTCTTCAACATCAAACCATCCTCAGACGTGGACAGGAAGTGAAAACTTTGATCTGGGCTGTAAGCATTCATCTTGTTCACTCACTTAAGTCAGTTATCTTTAAATGTTTCGAAATTCAAGAAAATCGGCTTTGAGATAGTTTAAGGCAGTTTTTCTTACAATCCTTCTTTGGAACACACTACAGTTTGAAGTATGATGCGCCATAATTCAGAAACACGTTGGAACGAAACCCTTCCGTTAGGAGGATGTGCTCTGCACAGGGAGCAGGTGGGACCATAGCATGATTAACAACAAATTAAAGTTCTGATAGTTCTGTGTGCATGAGTGGGGGATTATCTTCTCAATCCTCTCGAGAGGAGTGAGGCAAGAGGGGAAAGGGGGGGGGGGCACGATGTGGGGTTTGTGGAGGGAGGTCACGGCTCCCTCCCTTGGCCAGAGCTGGCTCTCGCTGCCCCGATGTCGGAGGGGGACTCTGGTGGCGCTGGAGTAGAAGGAGGCGGCGAAGGGGAGCCCTGTGCACACCGTGCTACTTACTTGAAGCCCTGCTGGTTCCAGGCCTGGCCGTAGACATTGTAGGTGGGGACCTGCCACCCGTTCGGGACATACTGGCTGATCTGGGGCCCGTTGCCGTACCACTGGCCCCACTGGCCGTAGGGCTGGGCCGCCGCGGGGAAGCTCATCTTGTTCTGCTGTAAAGTACAAAAAGTTTGGTTTGAGACAGCGGTGACCCCCCCCAAATATCACAGATGATATTTTATCACATGGCCCCGCCCACAGCCGGCTTCACGTCAAGCCCGGATCTCCCTTCCCTTCCCTTCTCCCTTTGGCTAAACACTTCTAGGGGGTTTTAAATCAAGCGTCGCTATTAGCAATAGAGACTCGGGATACAGAGCAGCACTACTGTCTCTCATGTCATCTTACGCTCACGTGGTCCAATGAGCTTTTAAAAAGGAACTAGTGGTTCACTTCACGCGACATGCACAGTATGCGCGTCCTTACCTGGGGCAGTGGCATCTGCTGCATCGGGTTCATCATGTCTGGAGTCTCTTTACCCCAGTAGCATTTGACTATATGACCCTCTATTGAGGTGCCATTCACAGAGACAATGGCATGCGCTGCTGACTCATGAGAGTTAAACCTGGACAAACAGAGAGAAAGAGGCTAAGGACACGCTGATTTCACTGATTAAGAATGTGCAGGACCCCGGGCTGATCAACAGCGTGTGCACCACACTTTGACTTGAAAGACAACTACAGGGGAAGTAAATACGAAACGTCCACATACCTCACAAACGAATAGCCTTTGTCTGGGAAAACTCGGATTTCCATGATTTGTCCAAAGGGAGAGAAAGTCTGTCTCATCAGTTGCTCTGAAAGCCAGAACACAAAAGGAGCGTTAGGATATTTCTATGTGGATTGATGTATTTTTTTAACGTTAACGTTTTAACATACTAATATTCTCAAGTACGAGTCTCTTGTTAGTTAAAGAAAAAGTACGAATGACCCCTCTGAGCAGAATTAAGTTATGCTAGTTATTACATCACCTGTAAGTCCGGTGCTGACTCCGCCACAATACACAGTGCAGTTACTTGGGCTGGACTGGCTCACTACTTCGTCGAAGGAAAGGTGCTTGGAGTTACCTGCCGGGGGGCCAGACATATTTCTACCGTTAATACATGAATCAGACATTCTGTAGAAACAAGCTAAACCTGAACAATAATCATGACAACGCACTTTCATAGGTGGTCTTTGGAGCGGGGGGCTTTCGTGTAGCCCAGTTAGTTCGAATCTGTCTGCCTCCTAACCACTGACCACCCATCTGCTGAATGGCGTTCTCTGCGTCCTGGAGAAGGGGGAAAGGTTAATGGTTAATCCATCCAGTTAGTTAGCTAGCTACTAGCTAGCTACCAAAAGGTCAAATCTACCATGCAACCCTTTGGAAACGCATTGGATGAATAACGGGGGAAAAATGGTTTGTTTTGCAGCAGGTTTAATGTACCAACCCATTTGTTGAAGAATGACACAAAGCCATAGCCTTTAGATTTTCCTGTAGCCATATCTTTCACAACACGAGCATCTCTGTGGACAAACACATCAGCAGGAGTATGTTAAAAACATGCAACACAACGCTTAACAGAACTTCATCTAAAACCAATAATGGATTGGCCTCAAACGTAAAAACGTAAACTGGAAGTAGGGTATTAACACTTGCTGTTCTTTTTCTTTTGTCGATAAATCCTGATACTTACGATATCCGGCCAAATGGACCAAAGGCAGCTTTGACGTCTTCTGTAGTTATTTCTGGGCTGAGGTCTCCAACGAAGACGTGAAAGTGATCTATGGGGGACACCGTTCAGACCCAGAGCATGTTACAAGAAACAATCTAGTTGAAGCCTTAAAAAAAAAAATTCCAATAATCTGAGTTCTTGCTTATTGTAATCACTCATTGTCAATCCAGACAAGTGGGTAAAATGACTTTGAGATATGCAAGCATTTATACAAAAAAGATCTTTCCTTGATTATTCAGGTTTACAACTCATTAAAAAGGACTTCACATTTAGAGCACTACGGTTCCAAAAAATATGGAATTGCTTGTTTAATAACTGTTAAATCACAAAAAAAAAAAAAAAGTAAATATAATTAACAGCTGTTAATAAAATTTAGCAACACTGTACTTACTACTTGTGTCTTTTTTCTGGCTGGTTGGCGTCGTGGCCCAGTTGACTTTCACCTCCTGCAGATGAGGCAGAGAAAGAACAGGTGAGTTACGTTTACAACATTTGCATTAAAAACAGTTTTCTAGGTTAAAATCTCCACGGATTTAAAAACGTAAAAAAAAAGATAAGACAAGAGTAAATGATAAGGTGATTATGGCACCTTATCATTTACTCTGGTCTTATGTGTATCTAGTGACCATAAACTGAATCTTGTACCAAATCTTGGTGTTACATTTAGGAAATGCCGTTTAAGCCATTTTCCTACTCACACGTGGCTGTTTCAGTAAACAGAACTAGGATGGTTTGCCGCAGAGCAGTCGTACGGTTTGATGGGCCACTTCTAGTTTCAAGAGTTTACAGATAACTGCATTTTAAGGTCTCATGTTTAAAACACTATCACTCAAAAAAGGGACTGTGAGTGAGGTTTTAAACTCCATCTTGAATTATTGGAAAATATATGTTTTACGACGTGCCAATGCACATTACACTGCGGGACATATGAGCCTTAGTGAGGTCATTTCATTTTGCTGATGCAAATTTTAAAATTATTTGCTTTATAGTTCTAGCTAACCTAGCATTATCACGCTACTCCAAACCTTTTTCCATCTTTCAAAATGTACTTTATATGTTCGTAAAGACTTTAATGATAACGTTGCAGGAGCAGCAGCTTAATCTCTGGAAGTAAATAATCAAACTAATCCACTGAATAAATGGTATATAGACGCATGCAGTCAACTACCAGTTTTTACATTTTATTTAGAAGGCATACAACCGTCCCCATACCCAATGCCCGCCCGATCGCACTCACCCTGTAGACGCGATAGCTTACCTTACCCATTATTTTCCTTCCATTCATGGCTGCCAATGAGGCAGCAGCATGCCTGTGGTCATAGAACTCCACAAAGCAGTACGGATCATTTCCAGCCGTCTGTCAACGGGAAAACAAGACTGATATGATCCACGGCAAAGGGGGACAATTTAACCGCTGCAGATGACAAGAGCCACCCAGTGTAGAAGTGTTGGGGCTTAATCAATACCATACACACGTGCAGATTGTGACTTTCGCAAGCATCACCACAACATATCGGGCTACTGTTGATTGACATTTCCTGATTTCCAGAGAGGATAACACTCACATCGACTATCATTTTACAACTCTTGCAGGGTCCTATTTGGGTGAAGACCTGTAGAATGAGGGGTTCGGTGACATCCCTGGACAGATTCCCCACATACCTGCAAACAAGGAGAGAAATGAAAGAGGGGAGGGGGGAGGAGGTGAGAAATTGAGTCTTTGTCAAACAGGAAGTAGCATACAAACAAAGGCTAGTTAACTGGGCTAGCTACAACCACAACAATTCCGCGAAATAACATAAACACGATTATAGTAAACAAAATATAACTGGGTATGGTCTCAATTTCACACGGACAACCAGAGTGCGACCAGTCTCACAGGAGCCGTCCCGGGGCGTCTAGCCGAGCGTTGACGTGGCTTGTCTGCCAACGGCTAGTTAGCCATATAAAACGCTAGCCGGTTCACACGGGCCTCATGCTAGGTGGCTTGGCAACAAGCGGCACTGAAATAATATCCACTCCGCGAGGGTCTGGCTTACGCCTGCCCGTGGCTGATAAAACATGTTGTAGTGAATAAATATAGCGTAGAGTAGAAAAGACTGGATTTAAAAAAAAGTAACACGGTGGCTAGTTGAGTTTGCACCATCTGCTAATCATGGCTAGCATTAGCTAGCCATTCAGTTTCATTTTCAGGCAAGTTACGGTTCCGTCTATTTATACAACTAGAACAGAAGTTCTCGGTAAAACAACAAAAATACAACATGTGTACTGTATTTACAAACTGTGCCCGTTTTCCGCATGCTGCGAGAACAGTGGTCAAATTTTAATTTGTGTTACAAAATGACCGGGTTTTATCGTTTTAAAATTGAAACAACAACGTGGAAACATTTCGGGACGCGCCGTAGTCTCACGAAGCCTTGCCTTTCCAGGAGATAGACAGCGCCGCGGTTACTCACAAGGTTCTGGGTTGATCGTCCTCCATCATCACGGTTGAGTGGTCGCGTCCTGAGAGCCCTTTAATCCAATGACATAAAAAGGGTTTGTGCCGAACTCGGGCGACCGTGAACGTAAAGGCGGTATATACGATTTAATGATAAATCGGCGGCCGACTCTGCTCTCGCGCACACCGCAGACAGCCTCAGTCTGATGCAAACAATAGGAAGTTGAAGATGGCGGAGGAACAGCGTCAGCAGCGTCAACCTGCGCGCTGAAATGAAGCCAAAAATCAGGAGCTCTTTCTCCCACACACAAAGACGTGCCTCTACATTTTTATGGCATAAACTGCAAAACGCGTTTTTTTTTGCACAACAGCGTAAAATAATGTATTCCAGTAGTCTAATTGCCGCCGATTTATTACTAATCGCATAGCTTGATTGTTAAATAAATTACAACTGTAAACATCTGCGAAAAATACACCGTTAACCCGGAAAGTCAATGTTTGTAGTGTTACTGTCTACAGTCCATCAATCAATTTTATTTTCCAAATTAAGTTTTCAAAAACAAAACACGTGCGCCGCCCGGGAATCGAACCCGGGTCGCAAGAATGGGAATCTTGCATGATACCACTACACCAGCGGCGCAGATGGAGAGCAGCGGAAAATAACCATTTATAAATCTACAAGACAGGGATAGGGCAGCAGGATGGAAAAGGGTTGTGAAACATGATTGCTTAACATTAGCTTAAAAAAAAGGATTCTAATTCCACCTTCCAAGGGCTCAGCTTGACGTGAAAATTATTTAGAGTGAAAAATAATAATCAGAATAATGAATTGACCATGATTATAATATAAACAAATATATATATATATATATATATATATATATATATATATATATATATATATATAAACGAAGAATACAAATAAACTAGAACATGAGTAAGAATAAACATTCCACGACTCTATAATGTGAATATATGTCCAAAAGTATAAACGCTTGGATATTGATTTATATTCATTGATTTACATTTATAAGTCTAGTGTTATAATAAAGTGTTTATAAGAAGCGCTTCCGGTCTGCGGTGGTTTTTACTGTCCATTACTCTGAAGCGCCTCCAGAGGGGCGGAGGGGGTACCGTTTGTGTGAAGGGTCTACTCTACGCTATTAATGCATAACCAATAAAAGCAACGTTGACGTAATTGTCACGTTTTGTCTTTAGGGAACCTCGCAGAATCACAGGGGGCAGAATGCATGTGCTAAAACCCAATACGCTTCGCCTGTGATTCTACAAGGGAGGAATGCCGAGTTTCTGTGTCTACGCCTTAAAGTAAACGAAGAAGAAACGGCACCGGTTTTGACACTAGAAGAAGAGCAAGCGCTCTGCCGCGGGGGAATCATGGCTTCGCCTGCCGGTTGCGAGCATTACGTACGCAGCTGCTTGCTGAAAGTGAGACCTATGTTTCAAACGTATTGGATATGTTTGCATATATACGCCTTACGCTGACTGCTGTAATGCGTTGTGCTACTATGTAGCTCTAGTAGAAACCTCTCACAGGTACCCTACCTAGCTACATAACGTCAGCTAATTTAGCTAGCTGACGTTGACTTAACGTTACATTACTTAGCGTTACTCGTGTGGTAACGCAGGAACTGAATAGTTATGAGATTAGTTCGTCTCATCGGTGTATTAAGTTATATGTTAGCTAAATACGGTTATGGGAATTGTAAAAGAGCATTTAATCTGTTTTATTCTTAACTTCCAATACTTGATCGTTGACTATTTCACAGCTCCCGCTGCGGCCCGCTCGCCGTGTAATCACTTTTTTTTTTTTCTTCTTTTTTTTAAATGCACTTTAGGCACCTTGCTGTGGTAAACTGTACGTGTGTCGGCTGTGCCACGATGCAGAGGAGAACCACCAGATGGACCGATTCAAAGTCCGAGAGGTGCAGTGCTCCGAGTGTCAGACGGTGCAGCAGGTAACCGAGAACAACAACAACAACAAGGGCAGCTGGCATGCTTCAACTCCATTGTCAGCTGTAGCAGTACCACTAAGTGTTCTTTTATGCAGTGGATTACTTGCATCAAGAAAATAGAAAGGTACAAATAAATAAATATGTTGTTCTTGTAGGCACAGCAGACTTGCCAGCAGTGTCATTCACAGTTTGGGGAGTATTACTGTGACATCTGCCACTTGTTTGACAAGGATAAGAAGCAGTACCACTGTCAGCCCTGTGGAATATGCAGGTGAGTACAGTTTGTACTAGTTGTCACTTGTTTTTTTTTTTACACATGTTATGCAGAAAATACACAAAATGCGGTCACAAGACGGTTTGGGAGAGTACATCTAGAGGTCTCTCAAGTAGAAAACCTTCTTAAAGTTGCTGTTTATGTGTTCAGTTACACACGTTAAAGCTGTAATTTGTAAAATGTACATCTCTGTGAAAGAGCTGCAATAATACTAATACATTTCATCTTGACAGTCATTATGTCACACGCCATTCATGCAGGAGGTAATTGTAATCTGGGTCAGTGACGTTGTGTTTGGACCCCAACAGGATTGGTCCCAGAGAGAAGTATTTCCATTGTTTGAAGTGCAACCTGTGTTTAGCTCAGGGTTTGCGGGGAAAGCACAAGGTGATTATTGGCGTGCACCTGTTTATGATTTACACCACATTACATTACATTACATGTCATTAGCTGACGCTTTTATCCAAAGCGACGCCCTCTCTACTCCATGTGCCACCATCGCCCATGATGCAAACATAAATCAGCTGTATTCTATACGATGAGCAAACGAGTGTCCATATTGCTGTTATTTATATATTCTTCTATGTTTCAGTGCGTTGAAAATGTTTCACGGCAGAACTGCCCAGTGTGTATGGAGGTAATGGAAATCTAATTGACAGGGTTGTTGATTTCTTTCTTCCTGCAATCCATTAAATTCTCCTGGATTGGACATGATTTTGTGTTTTCTACTCAGGATATTCACACGTCCAGAATTGGTGGTCACGTTCTTCCATGCGGCCATCTTCTACACAAGTATGAGATATTTTTTTTTTAATACTATTGCCTCAGTGTTGTCAGATATCATTTTTTTTTTTTTTTTATCAGTGGTCCTCAACCACCGGGCCGCAGAGAAGGAAAACTGGCACAATTCTCTAAGTAGTCATAGTTGGGGATTTGTTCTGATTATTAAGCGAGTAATTAACACATTTGTTTACATTCCCTGCAGAACCTGCTTTGAGGCCATGATCGAAACGGGGTACGTTTAATTTTTCCTATTCCTTTCATAGTCCAGTAAAATACGCTCTTTATAATTTATTTCTTGCATTGCTGGATTAATGGTCAATGTCATTGTTTTTCAGGCATTTGTGTGTCCTAATTTAAAAGGGTTCCATCCAAAGTCTGACTGAAACAAAGTGTGTTCGCCAATGAACATTTGACTATTAGATTCAGACTTATTGAGGCTGTCAGAAAATCTGATCTGACTTGCCACATGGAGAGCGAGTCCTCCCACTGAATATGCTGTTTGTTGTCATTGGTTTTAGAGCATATCGCTGTCCTCTGTGCATGCACTCTGCCTGGGGAATGGAGCGGCACTGGAATCAGATCGACAGTGAGATTTCTATGTCACCAATGCCTCCTGAATACCAGGGTGCAACTGTCAAAGTAAGACCTCAGTAATGCTACAAAATTAACATTTCAAATTAAGTCGTTATTTCACTTCAGCTTGTACAACTCAAGAGAAGGGACTTTAATTGTTGTGATTCATCACCTCACATAACCTAATCCTTTTAAAAACATTTTTCCTCAGATTATATGTAATGACTGCCAAGCCCACTGCACGGTGCCTTTTCACGTGTTGGGCATGAAGTGCAGTGGTTGTGGCTCCTACAACACCACCCAGGATGGAGGAATCATAATGCAGCAACAGCAGGACGCGGAGAATGAGGCAGAGCAGCAAGATCAACCCCAGTCGCCCACGCCAGATTAAGAACCAATGTTTGTACTTTAGCTTGTTTACTCATTCGCCCCAACTCAGTAAAACTTTGACATATTTAATAAATCTGTTAATCATTGTCAGGGCTGGAACTTATCTGGGCAAAACACAGGATTCACACTTGGCAGTCAAACCACTGAGACTGTGTGGAACCATAAGACAACTTAAAAGTTGAGCAGGTTCACTTCTGGTGGAAACTTTGCAACACACTACAAATGATTGGTGTTATCAGCACTGAAATAAAATGTACTGTAAAAACTCACTTCAAATGTATGCTAATATTTAGTCTTTATTTGGGAACAAGTACTGACTCGCATGTTAAATGGAAGCAAGTGAAACTGGAATACCAGTCATGGGTTTGACTCAGGTGGGGAGACGACTCAATTGGGTCAGATTACTTTATCATGGTTGTAAAAGGGCTAGATTTGAGTGCACTCTATTATACAGCAACCATCGAGTGTCAACTTGTTACAAGATTTTCAGTTTCTTCCTGCTATAAAATAAACTAGAGAAGTTTCCCCTGAGCTGTATCAAAGGGCACTTTTCTAAAATTCAATATTTTAAAATAGCGACTAGGGTGAAAGCAAACACTTGGGTAGTGTTCAGTCAAGTGAAATTGTAAATCAAATACAAAATTGCCATCATGTACCATTCAAGCAATATTGGTAGTAAAACCAAACTTAATGCTGTCCCCAAGTACAGCCTCAAAGAGCCTTAACTAAATTCTCGCGTGATATCAATCCTGGTTAAGTCCAGCTAAAACAACTTCAACCACCAACATCGACTAACGTAAAAAAAACACTGAAACGATTCAAAATAAACTGTTTATTTAAAAAAAATGTTCTGCACAAGAATGACCTCAGCTCACAGACGATGCCGCTTCCTGCAAAGAGAAAGAAAGTCATGCCACAAGTACAGTAACAATTTAAACTCAATTCCACAACTAAAGTAAACCTCTGGGTTGTTGGCATTTGCTGGCGAAGTGTCTGTGCTCGGGGTGGTCTCAGCATTTTTCTCCAGAGCCGTCATAGTAGTTCCATTCCCTTCTGCAGGGCGCCCTCTCCTGCAGGAAGGAAATATAAAAGCAGATCTGTGCTCTATACAAGGACAACTTTAGAAATACGTGGCAAGCACTTCCTCATCTGCACAACCAGAAAATAACACCTTGAAGGTTTACAATCAGTATCCAACAATGGACAAAGCACATCTGTCATCTTGATTTTGAATTAAAAAAAAAAAAAATCATTTCATATGAGCAGCCCATGAACAGACTAAATTATACATTCCTTCTAGTATCGGGGAAAAAGAAATTGAGCTGCAGTCAAAAATACATTAGTCTCAGGTTTCTTAACTGACAAACCTCGTATTCGCCCTCCTCCGCGTCACAAGAACTGCCACCACGGCAATGACTACCACTCCCGCACAGAGCCCCGCGCCGCCGTAGATGATGGGACCCTGCATGGCCTTCAGGATGTGGTCTTGACAGGATTCACCGCTGTAGGCCAGTGAACACACACACGCAGTGTAGCCATCGATTTCAACGCAGCGGCCGTTTCCACTGCAGCGGCTGTGGCTGCACTGCTGGGCGTCCAGGTTCTTGACCAGAACCCCAATGCCAAGAGTGGAGTTAAGGCCCGTTACTTCAGAAGGATTTACAGGGAGCTGAGAAGGTGGAGGAGGAGGAGGAGAGGCGCTGTGGGGCCGGGTCGGTGAAACTTCATCCACTCCCATTGGTTGAGTCAGACCGGCACCTAAAAATACAACGATTTAGAAAAGTAATGTAGCCAGACGACATGTCAGTTTTATAGTCATTGATTCAATGCAGGCTCACAGTTCTCGTCCGAGTGGTCATGACAGTCAACGCGACCGTTACAGAACTTCTCAATAGGCTGGCATGAGAGTTGATCCAGACACTGCCTGCCGCCATCGGAGCAGTGCCGCGCCGGGCCACAGTGGGTGGCGTTTAAAAGCATTTGGTCATGGGCACACCGGCACGTCCGTCCCGCTGGGGTTGCGAGGCACAAGTGGTGGCAGTTGCCATTGTTTTCTGAACATTGGTTAGAACCTGTGAAAAGTAAATTAATAGATTTTTCATATATGACATTTGGATGACCCTCCTAATATCCAGCAAAAAATTGTTACAGCGTGCTAGTCTTCCTCACCGGTCTGACTGGACTTGCTGAACGCCTTTAAGCTGATCACTTCTGTGTCAACTTCAAACCATAACTTGTTTTCCTTTTGCTCATCTCTGTACCAGAGCCTTTTCTTGTCTGGAGGGGCGGAAACAACGCAGATCATTTATAATTCCATTACAAGACAAGAAGTGTGACGCACTGTTATCACAAAGGCCACGCCATGAGCTGTAAGATTTTCAGCTTTGCATCTATGGAGATAAAATAAAAAATGTGCACAGAACAATCAAGCTGAACATCATGTGGTGGCTTACCACCGACAGTCATCCAGAGTAGAACCGAATCAGTCAGCGCCACAGCAGCCAGGCCCTCACCGGCCTTCAACTCTCTGTATCCAGACTCGTCGAGCTTGACAGAGCCGATGGTCCCCAAACCTGGGCAAGAAGCAAAGCCATGTTACTGCATTTCTAAACAAAGACGCTGTGACAAATTTCAAACTATACTGCATACGTGTGCAAAAATGACATCCATTGAATCTTACCCTTGTCAGCCCAGTAAATCGTATCCCCATTACTGGAGAAGACCAGCGATGTGGGACGGACAGCATCTTGCCACACCACACTCCGCTTGCCCCCGTCCATGTCGGCACACTCTACAGTAGCCACCGTGTCTGTGGCCTGCAGACGCACGTTGGTGAAACAGACTCTTCCACTGGGAGGGTGGAGGGCGATGGACTCCAGGTTACCAATACCTTCCTTAATGAGAACGGCTGTGTGCGCACTGGGGACGGAGGTCACCTGCAGGCGATTCTGTTTGTTGCTGCTCCAGTAGACGTTGCCCGTCACCCAGTCCACGGCCATGGCGGTGATGGTGTTCCCCAAGAGTTTCAGGAGCGGGCCCTGAGAGGACAAGTCAGAGCCCCTCAGTTTGAAGGCGCTGAGGGAAGTTGTGCCGTCGTCCGTCACCAACAGCGTACGGTCGCGTAGGCTGTAATCCATGATTGTGGCCTCGTTGATGCCAGGCACCTGCAGGGCCAGGTGTTCAGGCCAGCCCCGCAGGTCTGCTGCCGCGTGTCGGGACTGCAAGTAGATCTGTGGGTAACGCATTAGCCTAAAGATATAATAAAGTCAATATAGATGGCGTATACATTTGAATAAATCCAAAACCTTTGTGACAGTAGAGGGAGACAGCATCAGCAGGTAGGCTGAATTGACCATGGTGGAGCAGGTCAGGCCATCCTCAGCCAGTAGGAGACCAGCGGGACACTTGCACACGGCCTTGGGTCCCGGGGCAAACACACACATGTGTGAACAGCCCATCTTCTCACATCGGTTTTCAACGCCCATCTGGAGGAATGGGTGGATGACCTGCAAACCAAGAAGGCAACACAGTGGTATCCGAATAATGCTTTCCTTGCATCTTAGCATTTATGCTTGTAAAATTACAACTAGCAAATGGCACCATGTGAATAACTGTCAGTCATGGCCGAGTGCTGTAAGCCCTTACAAAAAAAGAAAATTCAGCCCCATCTCGCAACTTAATTTCTCACCTTCACACCAAAAGGTTGTCCAGGTCTTTTCAGAAGAACTTTGAGATTTTTGCCAGAATTTTTATGGGCAGCCAGTACCACTCGCTTCCTGGCATCAGACCAGTAGAGCACGTCATTGAACACCGCTAGGGAGAAGGGGTTGTTTGTCTCTTTCATCTGCAGAATCTGAAAATCATATTTAGACAATTACTTCAAAAATTAAAAAAAAGCAAAATTCTAGTTTTGATGATAGTGTCATTTTAGCATGTAAAATACGAGAAAAGCAGTTACCCGAATGTCATCCCCATCCAGCGTTGCGGATCCAATCGCTCTGAGCCTTTCATCCGTCCAGTAGACCCGTTCAGAGATGGCATCCACAGCCACACCGCCTGGCCAGCCCAGACTGGAGTTCACCACCGCTATCCTCTCAGACCCGTCCATCCCGGCACGCTCTATCTTCACTACATTACCAATCTCCGTCCAGAACATCAGCCTGGTGAAAAATTTCAAACGCTACGATTTTTCAGATAATGCTTAGACATTGCAAACAAGAGAATGAAATAGTCTTGCAGACCCCTTTTGTGGCAGCAGTGCCAGAGCGCGCGGCTGATCCAGGTCTTCATCCAGGATAATGCTGTGGTCCACCGACTTCACAGTGCCTTTGCTCAGTCTGATGGCAACGATCTGGCTGTTCACACCATCGATCCAGTACATGTTCCTCCCGAGCCAGTCAACAGCAATAGAATCAGCTCTGACACCTGTTGAAACCAGCCATTACAGGTCTTGATTCACCTACAATACTCGCCCGCGCTTGTGTTGCACAGACCTTTAATTACAGTTCCGGTGGACTTCTGGTCCAGCGATGACCACCTGATGCTGTCAGTGTCCAGACTGACCCAAAATACCCTCTGGTCCCTCCAGTCGTAGTCCAAGGAGAGGATGGCCTTCTTGGCAGAGGATGACGACAATATGTCCAGGCTACTGCTGCGCAGGCCGAACAAGAACAGGTCTGTTTGGATTGACAGCAACAGAAGGGGTTCGCCTGAGGGGAGAGAAGAGAAAGTCTTTAACCCAAATGGCAGTCACCAAAAGTCCAGTCATTATGCTAAGAAAAAAAGTCATGGATGTAAATAAATAGTAATGGAAAGCCACAAGTGGAATCTAAACGTAATGTGCAACAAAATGGTGGCAAAGTGCCTTTCCCCTATGATGCCAAAAACTTTGGCCCACTAAGAATGTTGTCTACTGAAAGACTTTACCGGTGATTTTGCAGTGATGGCCATCAGTCTCCATTATGTAGCCTGGGTGACAGTCACATTTGTACGAGCCGCGAGTGTTAATGCACAGCTGACTGCACACGCCAGGCCATCGGTCTTTACACTCATCAATATCGGCACAAGTCAGCCCGTCTTCCATGAGCCTAAACCCTGCTGCACAGCGACAAAGCTAGAACAAAAAAAAAGTGCATTAGTCTGGAGGGTGCAGCGGTTACGTTACACACTCAGAGGGTAATTAGTCACTTCCCTGAAAGGGTTGTGCAAATAGTCTTTCAAAAACAGTGTGCGGCTACATTGACGAAATTCAGTTTCTTCGGCATTCTGTTCATTTTTGTAGATCAACCCACAGGATGAACTTTAAGTTGGCTAATGTCAACCACACAAAATTGAAAATACAAGGTCCTCACCGGTCCCTGCGGTGTGTTGTAGCAGCCCTGAGAGCAGCGGCTGTCTTCCGCACAATTAATCTGGCAGCTCACGCCCTCGTCTGAGCCGTCTGCACAGTCTGTATTGTGGTTGCACACCTGGATTTGAGCCAGGCAGTCCCGGCTGCCACACTGGAACTGGTGAGGGGGGCATGTCACCATCCCACCTGTTTCAAGCACATTTGCATTGTCAATACAGAATGTTGGGCATAAATGAAAGGAAAACCCTTGCCTGAAAGTTTTCAAAAAGAATGTTCAAGCTCTAATGGTCACTGGTAATAGTCTCACCAAAAAGACTTTGTTTGCAGACCATTTTCTAGATATTACTCGACGGAAATTAAACATCTCACAATTTGCCTCATCGCTGCCATCGTCACAGTCCTTTGTGCCATCACACCGCCAGGCTGCAGGGACACACTTGGTCTTTGATTTACACAACCACTGGAACTTTCCACAGTTCAGTGGCAACGCGGGACAATCCTAAAGAAGGACCAATAGATTATATACCTTGAGCTAAACTCTTATTCAAATGTAGCAAAAGAAAAGTAGCCATTTCATGCCTAGTGTTAAGGCAACCTGCATCAATGTGAACACCTTACAATTCCCTTTACAGCTTTGTGGCCACATGATATTCAAACAGCAAATATGTTTTTATAAAATTGGGCCCAACAAATAACATGTGCACACTTTATCAACCTTCAGTACTGCCCTCAACAGTTACCTTCTCGTCTGTGCCATCTTTACAGTCCCGATCGCCATCACAGAGCCACTCTTGCACCAGACACTCTTTGCTCTGCGGGCAGCTGTGTTTCGTGGTGCAAACCGGCGCAGTGGCGCAGTCATCCTCATCCGAGCGGTCCTGGCAGTCTGGGTGACCGTCGCAAAGCATCGTCTCCGATAAACATTTGCCACTGTCACACTGGAACTCTGTGGGGCTGCAGCCCATGTCAGCTGCAGGGGGAGGAGAGGAGGCCATCACTAAAGTCCCCCCCAACAAGCAAAGCAGATGGCAGCATACATTTGCGGCCTTCCTTCTAGGACAACATACCACAGTTTGCCTCGTCGCTGAGGTCCATGCAGTCCCTCTCCCCGTCACAGAGGAAGCTTTTGGGAATGCAGTGGAGATTGTTGTCACAGTGGTGGTCGCAGCCCTTTATCTGCCTGGCACATTGCAGTTCATCCGAGCGGTCCTGGCACTGCGGCACGCCGTCACACACCTGGCTTTGCTCTATGCACTTCTTTCCGTGGGCGCACTGGAACTGGTCTGCAGGAGACACTTGGCATAGGTCAGGATGCTGGCACAGCTGTGGTTATAATTTTGCATCAACATTGTGCAGTGGGTGGCCGATTTTACCATCCATGAGTAACGTACAAAAATTACTTCCTTCCATAATATAAAAGCATTTCAGACATGCATTTTAGATAAACACGTTAAAATCCTCACTTGGTGTGCAACTTTGCACATCTTTCTTGGCACAAATCTCCTGTATAGTTTATTCCGAAGCGATGGAACATTACAGTAACATTTGTTGACAATGTACAGGAGATCAAACCTGTTTCACAAAAAGATGTGCATTCTTCCTCATCCGAGCCATCTTCACAGTCTGCTTCTCCATCACAGAAATGGTTGTAGGGGACACATTGCAATTGGTTCTTGCAGGGTTTTGAGCCCAATTGACACTTTATAAGTGTTGAGCCATCAGCGGTAGCAGGCAAGGAGGTCGAACTAGGCACTTCTTTCTTTTCATACAAATCTTCCCCTTTGTCCTCTGATGCAGTTTAAAAAAAGGGGGGTTAACATTCTGCAATACAGCTTACAATGCAAATCTTATGAGAGATCGGTTTATTGTCAAATACCGCAGTTGGTTTCGTCTGTGCCGTCTAAACAGTCCTTCTCGCCATCACAGAGGAAGGTTGCGGGTACGCAGCGACGGTTTTGGTCACAGTGATGAACGCAGCTCTCAGTCTGCTTCTTGCAATGCATTTCATCAGAACGGTCCTGACACTGAGGAACACCGTCACACACCTGGTCTTCGGCGACACACTTTTTCCCATGAGCACACTGGAACTGATCTGCAGGCATTTGTCATAAGACTGTTGATATCATTGAGGTTATTTCAGCTTCAATATGCAGTAGTTAAAAAGGAACTGAACTCACTTTAAATTCAAAATAATGTAATGTTTTGATCAGCAAAGTAACCAGAAAAACTCACTCAACTCATGTAGTCCCACCTTACTTGTAAACTCTTCAGCGACGGCCAAACATGTCAGTATTGTACATTATCCCAACTAATTGAAGTTTGCTTTAATTTGGTCAATGTGAACAGTTTGACCTCCAGTACCTTTATTGCATTCTGAAGCGCAGTCGATTTCATCTGAACCATCTTTGCAATCAGCTTCTCCATCACAGAAATGGTTGTAGGAGACGCACTGTAGTCCGTTCTGGCACAGTTCGGAGCCCAATTGACACTTGATAGGTGTTGAAGACGCAGCAGGCAATGAGGTAGAACCAGGTCCTTTTTCCTCTTTGTCCTCTGATGCAGTAAAATGAAGCAACTCAATACCGCTTACAATGAAACTGACGAACGGAGGCAAATCCTCAGAGGTCAGTTTGGCAAATCCTTTCAACGTACCACAGTTGGTTTCATCTGAGCCGTCCAAGCAGTCCCGCTCGCCATCACAGAGGAAGGTTGCCGGTATACAGCGACGGTTTTGGTCACAATGATGAACGCAGCTCTCGGTCTGTTCCTTGCAATGCATTTCATCAGAGCGGTCCTGACACTGAGGAACACCGTCACACACCTGGTCTTCATCTACACACTTTTTCCCATGAGCACACTGGAACTGACCTGCAGGCATGTCACATCATACGACATATTGTTGACGGTAATGAAGTAAACTATACCTTTTGAAATTGCATGTTTAATTACGTTTCCACTTATTATTAGGTACACCTAGCCCAACAAATCCAAGCTGCTGACTTTCATGCTAAATTGTTTGAGGATTTAACCATTGTTTTAGTTTGTCATGCTGAACCGCAATAGTGTATAAACCTGGCCTAAACAATATGTCAAACGCCAATGTAGATGGGCTGTGTCACCAGGCTTTAGACACAAGTAATCAGTTCAAACTGTGTACCTGCCAGTGTTAACATTAACCCAACAGTGATTGCCAGACAATTTAGCCATTCTCAGAACTGACTACTATATCTGAGCAAGTTCCAGTAAACTTCAAAGTGAAGAACAGTTTGACCTCTAGTACCGTCATTGCATTCTGAAGCGCAGTCGTCTTCGTCTGAACCATCTTTGCAGTCAGCTTCGCCGTCACAGAAATGGTTGTAAGAGACGCACTGTACTCTGTTCTTGCAGAGTATCGAGCCCAATTGACATTTTACATGTTTTGAGACAGCAGCGGTAACAGGCATTGAGGTTGACAGCGGTGCTTCTTTCGCTTTGTCCTCTGACGCGAATGAAAAGTAAAATAAGGGTTAAAAAGGCAAAGAAAAGGTTACAACTCTCCAGAGAGATTGATCAAGTCTCACATATTTTCAGCATACCACAATTGGCTTCGTCTGAGCCGTCTAAACAGTCCTTCTCTCCATCACAAAGGAAGTTTGCAGGTACGCAGCGACGGTTTTGGTCACAGTGAAGAACACAGCCATCAACCTGCTTCTTGCAATTCATTTCATCAGAACGGTCCTGACACTGAGGAACACCGTCACACACCTGGTCCAGGTCTACACACCTTTTCCCATGAGCACACTGGAACTGATCTGCAGGCATTTCAAAGTTGTTCACATGTTTTGATTGAAACAAAGTTGACCATTTTTCTTGACTTCCTGGCACGCATCCAAAACGTACTTAAAATATGCAAATACAAAGTTGACCTGTTTATTAGCTGTAGTTTGTCACATGCAACTTTAAATGCATTCATGAAGGATTCTGCTATGCAGTTTAAAAATAAAAAAATCCAATTCAGAAAGTATAAATCAAGGGTTTTAAAATCAAAATCATACAATTAACCAATCACGCCTACTAAAAAAAAAAAAAAGGACTCAAAAAGGGAAACTTAAAAACGTTTCAGTAATGGCCCCATATTGTAGCCATCAGTCACAGAACTGTACATGACAAACATTCCATCTGACTGAGCAAGTTGAAGCAAACCTCAAAAAGTAATGACAACAGTTTGACTTCCAGTCCAATACCTTTGATGCATTCTGAAGCGCAGTCCTCTTCATCTGAACCATCTTTGCAGTCAAGCTCTCCATCACACAGATTGCTGTAGAGGACACACTCAGAGCCGTCCTTGCACATCTGAGCGCCCCGGGGACACTTCAAAGAAATGCTGTGAACTGAAACAATAGTTTGTAACGGTAGAACAAACAAAAAAACTATACTACACTATAGTACACAGTTTCTCACCTCGCAAAAGCCCTGGCCACAGTAATAGGACAGCACACAGAAGCATGCCTCCACCCATTGCCACAGACTGAATAAAACGGACCGAATACGTTCCAGCACTTTAGGCTGGCATTTTATAAGGGCTCCAGGTGATGCCAATAAATCCTTACACCTTGGTGGGGGGAGGGACTAAGGATGTTGTGATGTCAGCCCTTGTAGTTGCCAAGGTATGCTATTTTTTGTATTCCTCCAATCGGATTTTAGAAGAAGGAGGGATTAAGATGCCCTACGTAGCCATCAGGTTTGTTGTTTTGTACCGGTCTACCTAACTATGTAAACTAGCCACAGTAGCACTGGTAGCAACTTGAGAGCAGCCCTCAAACCTGGCCGAAATTAGCTTCGGTACAATACAGTTCAGCTATTTTTATGTCAACAAGGTGTTTAGAGGGCTGTGCACATCTTTAATCAAAAAGCGGTGCGTTGGACCTTAAATCCGGGGTAACTATTGAAACGATTTTAGCCGTTTTCTCGACTTTGAAGCATGTTGTTTTGTGTAAGAGATGTGGGTCCGTTAGCCAGCGGGAGCCAGGACTCAGTTTGGAAGAGTTCGTCCAAGATGCTAACTCGTTTTGGGGCCGTGTCCGTATTTCAATAAAAGTAACAAACATGCAAAAGCTACGTCGGAATACAACTTTAAAGTGTTTGGAATTCGTGAAGTTTTATTTTGTTGAATTATATCAATTATAGTCGGGACAAGCGGACGTTACGTAGCAAAGTAGCGCGACTTGACTGTTGCGCATTGGAGGATTTTTTTTGTGGATCACAACAAAAGGATTTTTGATAACAAGCTGGCAGCTAGCTCAGTTAAGCTAGCTAACGTTAGCTGACCTAGCTAGACAAGGACTTCTCTTATAAATTGCCTCCAATCTGCTTAGGTACGGTACCTATAGGCTTTTGCTTTTTTATTTTGACTAACAGTACAACTATTTAAGCATTTCGCTGTTCAACAATCAGCTAAGCTAATGCTAGTGAACTTATTGTTGTGATTTGAGTCAAGTAGCCCCCCCCCCCCCCCCCTCCTCCAAGTAGCTAGCAGCCGGCCTTCCCAGGCCAGTTGATGTTGGCACTGTGGTGACCTGGGACTAATGCTCCCTTTTCCATGTTAAATTATTGTTTTTCACGTTGTTATCCAACACCTGAACCCATGTTGGTCGCTAGGCGTGATTGCTTTCACACACGGAGGCACGCCCCGTGTGTTAACTTTAGAAGTTTGCATGCTAACGTTAGCTGAGTTCACTGGCTTGCATGTCGATCAATGTTGCTGACTCGCTATCGTCAAAGGAACGGCTCGGGTTCCTCAACTTAGCCAAACGTGTCACTTTAAACAAGAGGCAGACATGTAATGTAATTTTTATTTAATCATCGAGGTTTCCCGGAGTAACAAGTTGTTGCATGCCTTGTGTTGTTTTGATGTGGCTATGTATCGTGAAGGAGGGGATGGGGGGGTTCTCTACTTTTATTTTGTTTGTAACAATGAACTCTGTGTGTGACTTTCTCCCAAGGTGTCCCTCCCTTCTGAACAAACCCTGCTAGCGCTGGCGTTCACCTTGTGACTCATTGGTCATTGGAGGGGCCACATCAGAGCAAGGGCCCAAACTGTAGCTCCAGGTCCCCTCTGTCTGTGAGTGGGAGAGCCTCTGTCGAGTCCTCCTGGAGACGAGCGGCTTGTCCTGCTAGGATGTCCTCCATCTTGCCATTCACCCCTCCTGTGGTGAAGAGGCTGCTGGGCTGGAAGAAGTCGTCGAGTGGCCCGGGTGGAGCAGGCGGCGGAGAACAGAACGGGCAGGAGGAGAAATGGTGCGAGAAGGCTGTGAAGAGCTTAGTGAAGAAGCTAAAGAAGACAGGCCAGCTGGACGAGTTGGAGAAGGCTATCACCACACAGAACTGCAACACTAAGTGTGTCACCATCCCCAGGTATAAGGCCCAGCACTCGATCGCGTTCAAGCTAGAATCCGGAAAAAACTGCTGATGTTTCTAGTCTCCAAGTGCACTTGGTTGGAGACGCCTGCGTATGATATGATACAAAAACTTCAAACCAAATCGGTTTTACACCAAAAGTGTAAAACCGATTGCAATGTTTAAAGGTTTGTTTACAGATGCAAAATAGTGGAAAGTGAATTGCGCTTTGAAGATAAGCTGATAATATATTAAGGAACTGTGCGTTTACAACGGCACTTATCGTTTGTATTCTTCTCATGGAGAGAAGGGACATTTAAAGGGTGAGAAAGGATGTTCTCTTTATCAGCCAGCCAGCCTTGATGGCCCAGACTCAGTGGGAACACAACGTTAACGGATTCCTTCCTCACTGATGTGCCACCAAGTACCAAGTCAGATGTTTGTATGTCTGTAGATAGCAGCCTGGTTGTTATCGCCTGAGAATTGTTCTAGGCTGCACTGTTGTGTTTGTAGAGATACAGTGGCTGGCTCGTTACGAATTGAGTTTGTTTCTTGTAAAGAGCTGGACTACTAGGGAGGATAACGCCACGAGAGAGGGTTACAACACACAAACATAATGCTAGATTGAGGCTTTGTAAGCTGCCAAACTAGTTGGTACATTTTGATTGTGATTGGGGATGCTCTCTACTACCATGCTTGTTACTTTGGCAAGTATCCATTCAAGATTTGGAATAATTCTACTCTTAGCATCTAATCGCATGTTGTTGAATGCTGGTTGAGATTCCACCTACGAGAATTGAAGTCTAGTAAATATTGTGCATTTGTAGCATTCACTATGTAGAACGTGTTATTGTTCTGTTATTATTCAGAAGCAACTTTTTCCATTTGTCCTCATTCCAAGTTCCAAAAACTTTTCTTGTGACTGTTATGTTTTTTTTTTTCTTCTTCTTTCTTTTCTTCCGAGGTTGCCTCCTCCCTTTCCCCCTCTTTTGTGCTATTGTGTGTCCTAATGTTGGTTTGAATGTCTCGATGAGTTCTGACATAAGCAACTGGTGAATTCATTTGAGCATTTGATGCAATGCCGCTGTTGAGGAGTCCTCTCTTATCATTCGTTATGTGTTAGCAGATTCCATGTCGTTGTTTTTTCCTTAATTCTCACGAAGAAGGGCTTCCTTTATTAAAGGTCCCGTCTTTCATTTACAATGCAAAAAATGAATAATACTCTAATAAAAGAGGCCTTTTGGTGTTAACATTACCATACTGATATTTCTGAATGAGCCATGTCCCATGTTTATCATTTGTTTTTTGTTTTTGTTTTGTTGTTTCTCTGTGCACAGCAATTGCTCTGAAATATGGGGACTGAGTACACCAAATACGATAGAACAGTGGGATACATCAGGCCTATACAGCTACCCTGACCAAACCAGGTGACTATTATCAACTATTGTATGGTGTTGCTTCCACTTTGATGTAATAGATTTTTCATTACAATGTTTGAGGAGACGGACATTGAGAACATTTTTTGTTTCTCGCTCTCGCCCCAATCCATCTCCATTGCCACCCTACCTGGCTATATTATGGGCCACCCTCGCTCCCCTGTCACCCACCTCACCTCCATTTCCGGTTTGCTGTCCAATCAGATCCCTGGATGGCCGCCTGCAGGTCTCTCACAGGAAGGGGCTTCCCCACGTTATCTACTGCCGCTTGTGGCGATGGCCGGACCTTCACAGCCACCACGAGCTGCGTGCCATCGAGGCCTGTGAGTATGCCTTCCATCTAAAGAAGGATGAGGTCTGCATCAACCCCTACCACTACCAGAGGGTGGAGACCCCAGGTGAGTTGACTTGGTTCAGTGGACGTTTGTTGCCTAAAACGTGCACATCTCTTCATAATTTAGAGTCTTTTATTGTTTGCTAAACTGAATCAACATTTTGGGGGATGCAGTCATAGAATCTTAGAGTTTAATGTGAAGATCCATAGCATTCTCTTCTCTGTATGCCCCATTTGAAGCTACAGCTTGCTTAGTTTAGCATGAAGACTGGAAACCGGGGTAAACAGCTAGCTTGCCTCTGTCCAAGTCTACCAAATTTAGCCATTACATCAGATTTGTATAATCTGTAAGGGAAAAAGTCAATGTGTGGACTATAGCTTTATACATTACTAAACGTATCAATTTTTGCATCTAACTCTTAAGCCAAACACAAAGAATCGCATCCCCAAAGCACCAACTATAGTTTTACTAGTTTAATTATTTATTTGTTGCTGTGACAAAGTTTGCTTTTTAGAATGACACATGCTTCTTTTATGCATCGAAACTGTCCACAACTGACAACACCTACTAACAAGCATTTAGCCGATGAGTGTTTCAGTCATCTCTACTCCACTTTTTCCCAACACTGTAGTGCTGCCTCCTGTTCTTGTGCCAAGACACTCAGAGATCCTGCCAGAGCTGCCACCTCTGGATGATTACACTCATTCCATACCCGAGAACACAAACTTCCCCGCAGGAATCGAACCTCCAAACAACTATATACCAGGTGAGATCATTTTCTCCGCAACGGATGGGAGAGACTTTTTGACGTGTTTGATTCATTTAATCAAAGTTTACGTAATGTACAAAATTAAATCTGAACATAAATAAATTGGTTTGTAGGTTTCGACAGCTAAGTGTTGTTTTTTGCCTCCATACTGGTATTGTATTGATCAAATATTAACTTGTCGTTTTCCATTTCCCTACGTTTCGCTTTAGATTCCTCCTTCTTTTACCGTTAACATCCCTGCAGCAAATCAATATTGCTAAACTGATGTTTTTTATTATGTCAGTAGGTTATGTAGCCATATTGAAATACGTGTCATATTTTTTTATCAGAAACGCCTCCACCGGGCTACATCAGTGAGGATGGAGAGGCAAGCGATCAACAGATGAATCAAAGTATGGACACAGGTACACTAGACTAGCAATTCCTTCTCCTTTCCTCTTCAGTCTGCCTCACCTGCCAATAAAGGTCAAAGTCAAATATGTTTTCATGGAATATCAGGAAAAGATGCTTATTTGACAAAAACTAACTTCCAAAGGGCAGACGTTCTAATGCGAACCCGTCCATGACTTTCTTTTTGTCTCGTACCTGTCAGGTTCTCCAGCAGAGCTGTCCCCCAGCACTCTGTCTCCTGTCAATCACAGCATGGGTAAGAGACACAATAACGCAAAAACTTAAACGTTACACAACTTAAATTACATACACAAATGTCCGTGCCTTCTTTTTCCACCACATACAAACAAGCGTTTTTTTTTAAGAGGAGAAGATTGATGCAAACTTTACTGACACCATCCTCTACCGTAGACCTGCAGCCAGTGACCTACTCTGAGCCTGCCTTCTGGTGCTCTATAGCCTATTACGAGCTGAACCAGCGTGTGGGGGAGACGTTCCACGCCTCTCAACCCTCGCTGACCGTGGACGGATTCACAGATCCGTCCAACTCTGAGCGCTTCTGCCTGGGTCTGCTGTCCAACGTTAACAGGAATGCCACTGTGGAGATGACCCGGAGGCACATAGGTATGGCTCTCTGCCCGCTGTAACGTAATATTCCACGGCATATTTTACACTCTGTTACAGCTTCTGTCTGCCTACGTTCACAGGAAGAGGAGTTCGACTCTACTACATTGGAGGGGAGGTATTTGCGGAGTGCCTGAGTGATAGCGCCATTTTTGTCCAGAGTCCCAACTGCAACCAGCGGTATGGCTGGCATCCAGCAACAGTGTGTAAAATTCCCCCAGGTACGGTGCTGAAGAGTCCACTTGTTTAGCAAATTGAGAAATGTGCTGAAAAAACAAAAACATGAGGTCACCAAAAGATTAATCGACTGGATAGCTGGTGGTGCTGGATAAACGTGGAGCTCCAGAGTCCAATCAGAATCAGAAATTCGTACTGCCAAGTACTTCCATAGAATAATACAGATTTGTGCTTTGTGATGGGTAACAAACACTGTGCAATAGTTCAAGGCATCATTTAGAAATAAAAAAGGGAAAATATACTATAAAATATGGAAAAATAAGAGTTCAATGTTAATGATGAAGCGGGTTGTACGTGTCTCGCGTTTGTATTGAAAGACAAGGTGATGCCTACCAAGCAGACACACAATACCGTACCCTGAGTCAAGATCGTTGAGGGTGCACACCACTTAAATATGATGTAAACTATATATATACATGTTAGTGCTGTCAGTTAAACGTGTTAACGTGAACCTATTTTAACGGTGTCAATTTTTTCTCGTGAGATTAACAGGGATTTTTTTTATATAAAAAATAATTTACATCAAACATGTAAATCGTTTTTTTTCAGGCAAATCATTTCCAAGCACATACAAAACCTTAACCCTTCGTACTGCCCTGCAATGTTGTTTTGCAATAAAATAAAATATTTGCATAAAGCAAGCCAATCCACTTTTCGATGTTGATAAGAGCATTAAAATGAAAATATATATTACTATTTTAACCGTGTGTGTGTGTGTGTGTGTGTGTGTGTGTGTACACAAACAATTCACCCAATATTTGCGCTACAGACGCACAATGACCACAGGCCAAATGTTGTAAGACTGTAGTCCCACATTAACAGCTGGTCTGTTTTGCCTCTTTGTTCCCTTTTTTTAGGTTGTAATCTAAAAATCTTCAACAACCAAGAGTTTGCAGCCCTGCTGGCTCAGTCAGTCAACCAGGGCTTTGAGGCGGTTTACCAGCTCACCCGGATGTGCACCATCCGCATGAGCTTCGTCAAGGGATGGGGAGCAGAGTACAGGTGAGCACTGCCTCCAACGTTTTTTATCGGTCTATAACTGTTTATCCGTCATTGTATATTGCTAAAAGGAAAAATTAACTGAAAACTTTAATGGGAGGAATTCATTCTGAATGATATTTAACAAACTCAATCCTAAACACAAGAATCACAAGTTATGGTCTTGGATGGAAGACTTCGACTTTGTCAGCACAGACATCAGACATTGAAATGCACCTTTTTGGTTTGCAGGCGGCAGACTGTCACAAGCACTCCTTGCTGGATTGAGCTCCATTTGAACGGCCCCCTGCAGTGGCTGGACAAGGTTCTGACACAGATGGGTTCCCCCTCTGCACGCTGCTCCAGTATGTCCTAAAAAGCTGAAAAAACGCCCCCAAAAAATACCTGCAGCCCATTACATCACCATTAAATTCCAAACTTGTAAGTCCTTTCATGAAAAAAAAGAAAATGAAAACCCGACAGAATGAATTTTCTGTAACATTCATTTTATTTGTGGCACAGTCCACATCCCTCACCTATTCATTCTCACACACACACACACACACAAACACATTTACACCGTTACACTCACACACATACAGACTTTTCAGTAAAAAGAATTGGCACTTTGTTACCCATCTATGTCATGCACCTTGTTAAATTGCTTTTCCCCAAATCCTTGATATTAGATCTATTTGTGGTACAAATAAAATGTATATTGGTTCTTAGTCCAGGAAGTAGGGGAAATACCAAAAATATCTGTGAATAGTTTCTCAGTATTGAATATTGCTTGTATGAGTAACACAAGCTTGATGCTAAAAAGAATTTAGTTCCAGCCCACATCAACCATTGTTCTGAACCCAAGTTTACGTTTCTCTGGGAAACTTGCCTCCATCTTTTGTCAGGAGGAGGTGGCTTGGTGAAGAACCGATGGCCTCGATGGCTGATTTTCCTCTGAAGGAAACGCCACAATGTGTTTATGAAATTTTAATTGACTTTAAAAGATCGGCCTTTTTTTTTCTTTTTTTTTTTTAAACTTTTGACGTGTGTCGTTATAAGACATACTTCTTAATGGACGTATAGGAATGTTAGTAAGCAATTCCAAGAAAAAAAACGAAATGCAAACTTGATCTGGATGTGATTTATTTCTTTGTCATTATATGGCACTCTACATGTCCTCGGTTTAGTTTGTTTACATCCCTACTGAACAGCCTGGTGTGGAAGCTAATGAGATGTTGGCCAGGCCTTGCAAGGTGCACTGGGAAAGGGACCAGAGAGGATCAGCTGTTGTCAAAGGCGTTTTTTTTTCTTCTTTTTTTTTCTCTTTTTGACTCAACACTGGGAGTCCTGTGGCTCTCCAAAGTGAAGCATTAAACTTCTTATCAGAAGAATTTGAAGGTATCAATGAATTCATTTTTGTTTTTAGCCTATATCCCCATTCGTTTTGCTACTTTTTTGTATTCTCATGTATTTTTATATATAGATATACTTAAGATTTTCTGTCGTTCACTCTTTTTTAAAGTGATATTTTCAAAACCACAGCTGTTTTCAAAAGTGACATGGAGAGCATGGGTCATTCCTTTTATTTTACCCAAAAGGTTTAGTTTGAATTTATTTACAATTGCAGCTCTTTGTCTTGGTAAAAAAGAAAAAAACATGATGTGTAGCCTGTTTTTATCCTTGTTTTTCCAAAGAAATCTGGTGCATTTAAAGTACAAAAACACACAGATTTACCTGAATCCCCAAATCTACTTCCCTGTAATGGTTTTAATGATTCCAGAGGCATGTCAAACTTTGTAACGGCCATTCAGTCAGTCATCTCTTCACTTATTATTTTTGAACAACACATGTGACCTCTTGTAGCCTTTTGGTGCTTAGTCAAGCGGGTTGAAGTGAACCACATACAATTGGCTTTTAAAATGTTACAGAAATGACAGAGAGGTTTTCTTCCATGAGAAAAGAAGAGTGAATGTGCCTGCACACTAAGACATTCTGTGTTTGTGTGTGTGTGTGTGTGTGTGTGTGTCTCTGTCTGTATTGTATTTGTTCTGTCTATAAAATACAGTATGTACAACAGGACTTATTAGCTTATTAAACTCGGCCATTATTGTCATCACGTGGCTGTTGAGAGTTTAACATGTTTCCGCCCCTCTCTTCTTTTAATGTAAATGTGTTTACCTTATGGCACTAGTGATTGTACTTTAAGTGCACCTAGTGACGTTTGGATTTGGGGAACTAAACCATGTGTTAGGGTCCAGTGTTACATTGTTTTTATCTTTGGCCTACAACATATGAATGTGAAAAAATACATTACAAAAAACTGATGTGGACCAGATGTTCATATGCATAACAGTAGTACAGTATGTGTGTATTTAACAGTAATCTTTTTGCAAAGCAGTCAGTACAGTAGATGTCGCAGTTTTACCAGTAGAGGGCGGTATTGATAGAGCTTTTCTTTTTTTGACCATAAGCTTCTCAGGCCTGTGGCATATTATGCAGAATTCATACTTCAAAACACTAATAAAGATTTTTATTCTCATGATTTATGTACGTTGTGTGCGTTTCTTGAACGTATTAAGGGTCTTTCACTGAAAACGCAACTGAGGACTCGTTACACGGATTGGGTGTACAGTGACAAGTGAATATTTACTGCTTCTCTCAGCAGGTGGTTTATGCCGTCTGATTTAAATAGTTCCACGGATATTATTGGGCAATAGCTACATTTTTAATGGCAAAATATTAAGGTAGTTCCACTAAGAACAAATCAGGAAATGTTTCTTGATAACATTTTATTCATATGTTCAAGTTATTTTACTCTCAACGGCGGTAATTTCACTTGACTACATTTATATCGCAACCTTTCCGATTTAAGATGATAAATTGTCAGAGATCAAACAATCCTAAATTATATTTGAGTTCTGACAGCTGCATAACCTTTTCATTTGATGTCATAACTACATTGTTTTCTTTACTTGTATATACGTTGTATAGGGTGGTCCTGCTATATTCTGAATACTTAGTATTACACCAATGTTGTTTATAAGGCATCTGACTAAAGACCTTTACTCTATAAGCTTTATGAAAAGCATGAGCTGATTTTCGGTGTGACCTTTCTCGGCCACCGTAGCCTACGTCAGAAGTAAATACTGCCTGCTAGTTCTAACTAGCTACCTCCCTTTGAAGAAAACATGGCTTTTACATTGTACTCTCTCATTCAAGCAGCAATTCTGTGCGTCAATGCTGTCGCTGTATTGCACGAAGAAAGATTTCTGAGTAAAAGTAAGTGGACGTAGTAGTGTGGGTGCATTTATGTTACGGGAAATATGGAATTGAATAGCTAATGCTAGCTAGCTGGCGAGGTAGTGACCTAACTTTAACATAAAAACTAAAATATTTACTATAAAATGAAACAATAAAGATTGACAAGGATAAGAATGCCGTAACACACAACCTGTATTCAATTAAAAATACAGTTTCATTTTAATAACGAAGAGGCGTGTCTGTCCGATCACCTGCAGTCGGCTGGGGAGTCGATCAAAGTGTCGGAGGCTTCGGGGACGAGCCGGGCGTCAAAGTGCAGCTAATGAACCTGGTCCGCTCCGTGAGGACGGTGATGAGAGGTGGGTTTCACTGTGGAGTCGCTCGTGTCCACTGTGCACACAGCGAGGGACGCGCAGGTGTCATGTATGGCCTGTTCTTGCTCCGCAGTGCCGTTGATCGCAGTGAACGCGGTCTGCATAGTGCTGCTGCTTCTGTTCGGCTGAGGAGGAGACGGACCGGTCTGCTATGGGGAGGAACATCTCCATCACCTCAGGAAACGTTCTGCAGAAACATTGGCTCGCTTTGACTCGCGAAATGTCTCCTGTCAGCCTGAATGTGAATGTTGTCATTTAATATTCCACATCAATACATGGGACATTTGTCGAGGCATGTTTTGTACAGCACAGCAATTCAAAATAAGTATATGCAACTTTAATAGCACAATAAAATATACTGTATACGAAACTATTAATTTGCCTGTTATTTAAATATCGATATGAAAAATAAATATAACTTTCACATGGCAGCCGATTGTATGCTATATGCGCTTGATATGTTGAACAAATGTAAATTAATGATTATATACCTGCTATGAATGTTCAAATGCTTTCAAAGAAAGATCCGCAGCAAGTCTGCACATCTTTCATTTCCTGAAATAGTCAAAGACCGTGAGATGTATGTCCCATCTCGCACGCCGTACTTTTGACAACGTCACACAAACTGTTGCCCGAGCTTCCGTTTACTTTTAGAATTCTGAACGGTGTATAAAGTGAATTGTCTGTGGAGAAATGTTGTGCTAATTCGTCAAACCTGCTTTTTTTAATTATTATTATTTTTACCAACAATGGGTAATCTGCACAGTTCCATTGTGGCCTCCGTCTCTCTCTCTTGCGTGTATTTAATTTACGTCCACATCTACTGCTCCCATAAGCTTTTGCAAACAAATGTGCTGAACGAAAGACTCCCGAGTTTTGTGTACCTCTACATGAAATATGTGACCAAAGCTCTGACCCGGACAACCGGCCGCTTGCACGCAGCGACCGCGGGGAAGCGTGACGTATGTTACACCGTCCTCAACCGCAGGTGAGGTGAGCGAGCCACGTGACCGCTGATCAGCAACGTCGGCCGTCACAGTGCGTTTTGTGTTTTTGACCAGCCTGGAGACTCCCCTGTTGAGGAGGTTCTGCAGCGCTGCGGGTTATGGTTGGGATTATCCAGACACGGAATACCGAGACGTCCCGATGTGCTTCGCAGAGATCCTGTGCCGCAGACTGCTGCTGATGCTGCTGACTGACGGAGACTTCCGACTCAGCCCAGCAGGTAACTCAGGACTCTCATTCAGCAGGCTTCTTTAAAGCAGCTATTAATGAAGTTGATACTGTCTAATACACCAGAACATACACGTTGAATGCATTCGGATAATTCCCCACAGCCCTAATTTGGTGAATTTCTTGGGCAGGTCTGTTTTGTGTGCGTCAGAGTTTGAAAACCCTGCAGCCAGTTGATGAACTGAAGAAGGGTCCGTTCACGCTGCAGGTCCGAGTTCAGGAGTACCGGCAGGTGGATGCCGGGGTGGAGGTCGACGTCGGCCTGTCTGCCACTTCTCGTACCGGATGCCCAGTGTGGGAAAGCGTCTTGACACTGCTGTCCAAAAACGAGCCCCACAAACCTGTTAGACCCGTACCCGAGAACGCACGCGAATGTGAGCAACCATCTCAAGATTTTTGCCCCGTTTTAAGCTTCTTCAGCCTTTTTTACACAACAAACACCAGTTTTTTTGTAGCCTCGTTTTTTAATGGCAGAGACTTTGTCTATCATATGTTTTCTACTGACAGGTCGACCTGATGAGCCGGCTCCAGAAAATGTGAAGGATATCGAGGTCAGAGTTCCCAGGACTACTGGACTGCAGGGCGTTTGGTTCTTCTCTGACTACTCCCCCTATCGGCTCCTCTCTCTGTCGGCCAGGCTCTTTGGCTCCCGATCGCACACCGCACCAGCTCTCTGGATGCTTTCTGTTTGCCTGGCTGAAATAGAAAAGCACAAAGGTAAAAGATCTTGTGAGACGACCAAACATAATGATGGGTTATGTTGCCGAAACTCCGTTGAGCCAGTTCACAAAAAAATGATTTGCTCTTACATTCACAGAAAAGGGAACATGCTTTTTCCACATCGCTTTTTCTTGTTCCTCCGTTTCTTTTTCCTTTTCTTGCCATGTCGAGTGAAAACGTTCGGTGAAATGAGCCGTACCGTGTCACACTTTCTCATTGCTCTGTTGTGTCTTCAGGGGTTGGAGTTGTCACTGCTCCCGTCATCGTCACTGCAGAATTTAAGGAGCCTCTTTTTGTACCAAGCAGAGTGAAGATCAAGTTTTGGGAGGAAAACAGGGACCAGTCTCCTGCCCAGGACCTCGTCTTCTGCATGCAGCAACATGGCAGCGACACATTTCACTTGAGGGGATTGATTTCTAGGTGATTGTCTAACTTCTAAGGTTAATATTTGTAGTTTTGTCAAAAAGACAATAAATATATGATTTCTGTTTTGTTTTGCATCCATTTGGATCACACAGTTGCACTCAATGATTTGGTACGTAAGCGTGTCCGGAAAATCAGCTAATAAACAAGTTTGTTCTGGTAAGATCATAAAGAATGATAGATTTGATATTAGAAAAAAATGATCCATGTTGTCCAATATCCTCTGTGTACACGAGGTGCTTGGCTTAGCATAAAGTGGAAGCTCCAGTCCAAAGTCAAAAAAATAAAACTCCTACCTTCACCGGTGCCTGATGCTTGTCAAGAAATTTCTACAACAGAAAACACATTTAGGAGCTTTAAATGCATTGCCAGATACATTTTAGGATTTTGGACCAGTTGTTTGGCCTTGCTTTGAGTCCTTATAATGAACTAGGATCATGGCTTCCTGCAGGTTATTGCTCCATTTTCACACAGGACGTTGCGCTGTGTGTTTCATAGCTCGACTCCACATGGGCACTTTGTCCAATGGCATGTCCTCCGGTTGAATGTAGGCCAAAGCAGACACACGTTCCCCACCGGGAACGAAGACCTCTCAATATTTGATCCCCCTGTTGTTCCAGTTTGCAGCTTTCCTCTGTGTGAAGGTCTGTCCTCCTGTATAATTTATTGGAAACACATTTGAGTGCGCGGGGATGAATGTGAAGCTAAGCATCCCTGCACCCCGTTTAGGTTCCGTGAAGGAATCGTGGAAGGGAATCATGTTAGTGGGTTTCAGAGGTGCCGGTGGACAGATGTAGGTCATTCTGGACAGGCTAGCTGTTCGTCCTAAGCAGAAGGGAAAAGCTGGCATTCCTTCTTCCTTCTCTTTGATGAGAACAACTGTCAGATGATTACGAATTTATTCGTTGTTTCCAGGGGAAAACTATTGAGCTCGTTGAACTTGGGGGAGGGGAGGGAAGAAAAGTGTGTAGACTTCCTCCCGGCACACGTTGGGAGCAGGTGTGGTGCATGCGATGAGGGGACGACGTGGGTGAAGAGTCTCGGTTTCTCCAGCTGAACCACCGATCGGAGGGACGCCTGCCGGTTCACCCCACTTCTGCCATGTGAGTTTCATTGCAGCAACTTGAGGAAGAGTTCCACTCTGGAAGGCTTATGGTAAATTTTAACTTTTTTAATTCAATTGAATTTTGGGGAAACTACATTTCTTAATGTAATATTCTGTATTCCTGTTATATCAGTGTACTTGATCTATATATAAATGTAGCAACAAATGTTCTGTCCCCCTACAAAAGGAAGTTCATTAAAAACACCAACATGTCGTTGGCAACAAAGTACTTACATACTCAGGATTCTTGGGTCTTCGCTAAATTTAACGTGATTGTCTTATTGCTCCTTGTCAGTACGAGTTCCGTCTGCCCCGTTAAAGCTATAATCAACCTTCTCATAGTCCCTGTTAAAAAAAACAACTACCAACAAGGAGCAAACTAAAGCGCTAACGTGAGTGTGTTTAAATCAAATCCATTTGTCCTTTATGATTCCTCAGCTTCCACCGCGTGATGGAGTGGATGGGAGGACTCTTGCTTGAACGTGTACATGGCTGTTATTACTTATTTATAGGGTCCCAATTCTGTCATGCATGTGAGTCAGTCAAGTGTAAGAGGGTCAGACAGCGAAGATCACGTAGAGACCCAAAGTGTTTTTTCTTACTGCTGTTTGTCACGTGTTCTTCTTTAAATTAAATAGCCCCAAACCCATTTGAACATGAACTTTGATGATGGTAAATATGAAAGTATGAACCATTAAACCATTTTGCCTAAAATATGTTCTGAGGTCGCTCAGTGACTAATCTCCCTCTTTTGTTTCTGTTTGAGCAATGGGAAGGTGTGTGTGTGTGTGTGTGTGTTGGGGGGGGTGTTTAGAGGGATGACATGAAACGCACACATAATCCTTCCTTAGTTACAGCACTTTAAGGAAGCCGATTCTCCGGGAATTTAAGTTATTTTTGCGTCCTTTTGAAGTACCAGCTGTATTTATTCATTGAGGCCAATACTAAATGACAGCTTGTTCTCTCTTACTGTTATTATGTAAGTCCATTGCACCTGCCCCAGTATATGTGTAAGTGAAATAGCTGATAATGTTACTTCACAATGGTACCAGGTTTTCTCTGGGTGAGTCATGTCTGTCACAGCGCATGTTATTTGCGCTAGTAATACAAAGGGCGAAATGTCAAAGGAAAAAAAAACAATAGAGTATAATATTAATAGTGCAAAAAGCTTTAGTTTGATCTTTTTACTAGCTCTTAAGAGAATAGATCTTTAGTTAAGGCTTTTTTGCCAGACTAGTATTTCCAAGGCCGAGTGTTCATTTTTAATCTTCTGTTTTGTCTGAGTACAGCAGGCAAAAACACATGAAGAAGCAAAGAAAAGGTCACACTGCCGCCAGCATCGCCTTCTCTTCCTCGCCAGAGAACAGCAGCGTGCAGGTCTACAATGACTACCAGAGGGTTGCTTTTGTGTCTTCTGGCAACGGTCACGCTATAGAAAATGGCTCTCAAACCAGGAGAGACCGGATCACCAGCCGAGATTGCACAGGCAAGACGTCCGCCGTTCCAGACGTGGTTTCAGGCAGCCAGGACCTGAGGTGCAGCATGAAAGACGAGGGTGTTCCAGGGAACTCCACGTGGACGATGGATTCGAGCAGCCGTGCACACTTGGGACCCGAGGACAACTCCACAGACCCACATGAGACCCTGACAGAGTCCTCAACGCTGACCTTTGTGGACGTTCACACCCTGGAGGAATCGGCAGAGGCCCACAGCCTCCACGGCTTGGGGATGGTTTACCTCAAGGAGTTTGTGCTGATAGATGACGACGACGATGGAGACATGTCGCTAAGAGAGAAGACAGTGACAGACTTGTCCGTGAGGGATGGAAAAGCCGCTGACCTGGTGTGCGGGAGGTTTTTGTCCACATCCAGTGGCTCATTATCAGAGTGTAAGGGAGAATTTGAGGCTCCTGGAGCACCTCCACCTGAGGGAGTGGAGACGGCACGTGAAAAGAAACGCTGCTGTTTCTGCACTGTTTCGTGAACAGGCAGAACTCCTGACGACTCTGTTATGATCACTCAAATAACTACTACCTTCTTGTTCCTGTTGGATTGCAGAGCAAATTCAAACGTTGTGTGATTTCATTTATTGACTTATTTTTATTTTACTTAATATTTGTTCTCAAGCATATTTGAAAAATGCATGTTCCTATAATATTTTATGTGAATGACAGATTTTGGGATAACTACAAAGGTCTAAAAATATCAGGGGCTTAAAACAAATAAAGATATACCAAATGACCAACTGGTCATCTTCCTCTGTCTCCTCGTTCCCCCTTTGCACCCTTTGAAAATGCACAACCATTACACCATTACTCCATGGAGCGATCAAATGAGAGGACCCCAGTAATATTTGGAAATCCGGTATTGCTCGGTAGTAATGTTTTACAAATATCCCTCTACACAGCATCTGTGATTACCGCGAGTCCAAAGATGAATAAAATTAAATTAGTATCCACCGACTTTGACTGCCAAACAGCTTCTTTCCAGGCCGTGACTCATCAACCCATCCGCTGTACTCAAAATAAACATTTGGTTTGGTCAAGAAACGTCTTGTTCTGCATAAAGGGACTAAACTTAGCATTCATTTGTGCAACCCTGTTTTGTAGAATGATGTGTATGAACCTCGAACGTGCATGCGCATTATGCAATTCCTGCCGATGGTTCGATTGCCTAATACAGTGATTCTCAAAGTTTTTAATTAAATGTTTTTTTTCCTATATTTAAGCGCAGTCTTACTCTTGAAACTGTGTAAAATGTTAGAATGGCTGACAATATTAAATATACTTCTTTAGGAATAAAACCTCTGCCTTGTTTTTGATGAATACTACGCTACTGTATAGTGTCATTATGGTGGTACTTGAAGAGACAAGTATTTTCTGAGGTGGTACTTGGTGTAAAAAGTTTGAGAACCACTGGCCTAATATAAGTGTTTCTGACTCAACTAGTCCATTTTGGCAGCGGTTAATCAGTCGCGTCCACCAGGCAGCGGTGTGAGGCAGTAGCTTGTTGGTTGCAGGCACAGAGATACGCCACTGAGGACTGCCCTCGGCTCCAAGATAGCAGCTCACCACACTTATCTTCCTCCCCCACAGCGCGCCAACGGACCTCATGGTGGGCCCGAGAGGGGGGTTGGTTTCATTGACCTCAAATAGCAAAAAACATTTGAGGATCATATTTTTAAAAAAAGGTTAGTTTAATAGGAGTTATTTTAAACGTAACGGGCAAACGGTGCACTGTGAAATCCATGAAATGTAATCCACATTAACTTGTTTTTGATTTTATTTAAAGACCCTCAACTAGCTGTCCTTTTTTTTAAGACATATGGTGGCGATGCGGCTAATGTGCTTTTAAAAGATAAGTAAAAAGCCACTATGTTTAGTAGAAGCACATCCATTTGGCACAGGCCAAATGGCACAGGCCAAATATAGCCGTTATCTGCCACCGCAGCGTGAGCGTGCAGTTCACCAGAGGGAGTCCTGATTGTATCGACACATTTGAAGTGTAACCGAATGTGTCAGGGAATGACAGATTAACCTCCCCCACCCCAAAAAAACCCAACCCAGCTCCAAGGAGACCATTGAGAAAAAGAAGCTACTGCTCAGAATGACAAAAGAGTCCTCCTAGTCCAGCTTATCAAATCCGCTCAGTGACATCATGGACCACAAAATGGAATTAAAATACAAAAAAAATTAGATGGGGAAGTTCAGTGTCCGGTGAAGTGAAGAAAACATCAGGGGACTCAAAGAAAGGATGGACGGGAGAAATAGAGCAACGGTCACGGGTTTTCTGCTGTGCGTCCTGGCAGGTGAGAGTACGCGTGATCGCATCGTTCACATCCAGAGGTTTTGTAATAAAATGTATATTTTTTATATGTTTCACATGAAAATTACAGAAGGAAAAAAAATGTTGATGTTGTCCGATGGATGTTCTTTCCACCGTTTCAGGATATTCAGCAAAAGCCCACATCCTGGATGTGTGTGCCACCTGCCACGCCGACGCCACGTGCGACGACAAGCCAGACAGCGCCGAAAAAGTTTGTAACTGCAAGTACGGCTTCGTGGGAAATGGGAGAACCTTCTGTCAAGGCAAGAAAAAACTTTATTCATCAAGACCTTTCGAAAAGATTTTAAATGGGAACTGAAGTTGTAATCAATACATTCAATGGTAATTAATATTTATGTACATTAAAGTGAACTATCCCTCACACCATCACTGTCATGGTTGAGTCTCACTGCTAACTATTGTTGAACGTAAATGTGTCAGACAGACACACAAACTTGCTCCATGTCCACGTTGTTTTTATTTCAAGAATAAGAGTCTCCAGTGTAATTGGATTCACATAATACCTCAGCTTATACTACAGCGCTACTTTTCATTAATTAGATCTGTCAGGGTTGGGTGTCGAGGGACCAGAAGTAGCGAGACACAAACACTCACGGGGGGCTGAGGCTCGGTATCACAGCCACGTACCACCAGGACAGACAATGACGCGACACTGGACGACAGATTGACAGGACTTAAATACACAAGGGAGGTGCAGGTGATTGGGAACAGGTGGAATCACTCAGACAATCACAGGGGGAGACAGGACAAGGCAGGAAGTGAAGTTACCCAGGGAAACCAGAAACATGAAACTTCACAATAAAGGACCAAACCGTGATAATATCTTAATTTGCCATTTGACCCAGTGATGAGAGTAATGGCTTTAGTTGTATTCGTTCTCTGGGTACCACGACTGTCTGAAGAAACCTTTCATGGAAATCCATTCTATAGGCCTTTCAACTCCCTCCTAGGTGCAATAAAAATGTTTTCTTCCAGATAAAGACGAGTGTCAGATAGGTGCCAGTAAGATCTGTGGGCAGCACACCACCTGCCACAACACCTATGGCAGCTACTACTGTATCTGCTTGGCCGGCTTCAGCCCTTCTAACAACATGAGCGTCTTCATCCCAAATGATGGAACCCACTGCCAGGGTGAGTTCAGGCTGCACGTGGAGCTTTACTTACAGGACTGAAACCCTTCAGACGTATAAAGGACCACAGCCTACCTGTAAAACAAGTCGTTTTCGTTGTTGTTTTCATGCCACGTGCCATTTGGTCGTGGGTACTGCAGACGATGACGAGTGCAGGGTCGTGGGCGTGTGTGGAGACGGCGCTCGATGCAGGAATCTCGAGGGCAGTTTTGACTGCAGCTGCCAGCTGGGATATGAAGTACACAACGGACTGGAGCCCTTCAACCCTCAGAGGGACAAAGCTTCCTGCCGAGGTAAGAGGGCACAGATTAGATTTGAATAGTATGGTGACAGTTACGAGTCTATTAACTTGACACTTTTTCAGTGTATGTAAGGGGGCTGTGTGCTAGATGGGCCTTTAAACGCTTATTTATCTTTCCTCCACACAAATGTACTCCAGAGCGACACATGGAGTTCATTGAGAATTGAGTCTAAAACAACCCGTTATGTCGTGTGTGTATGGATCCCTCCGTTTGGTCCTGGCTGGTGTTAGCACCCTTTGGGTGTCTGTGGGCAAACAGCCGGATATAATCTCGTCTTTGGTCCGCTCTCGTCCCACTCAGTGGTCGACTGCGGTCAGCTCGGCACAGTGGAGGACGCGGTGCCGCTGTCACTCACAGGCACCACTTACAGCAGCGTGGCCACGTTTGTCTGTAAGGAAGGCTTCACCTGGAGGAGCGGCGACAACAGCTCTGTGTGTGGAGCTGATGGCGTGTGGAAAGGTCCCAACATGGTCTGTGAAGGTAACAAAACCTGCCACCTGTTTTTTACATTTACAGGACTGTAACCCATCAGACGTATAAAGGACCACAGCCTACCTGTAAAACAAGTCGTTTTCGTTGTTGTTTTCATGCCACGTGCCATTTGGTCGTGGGTACTGCAGACGATGACGAGTGCAGGGTCGTGGGCGTGTGTGGAGACGGCGCTCGATGCAGGAATCTCGAGGGCAGTTTTGACTGCAGCTGCCAGCTGGGATATGAAGTACACAACGGACTGGAGCCCTTCAACCCTCAGAGGGACAAAGCTTCCTGCCGAGGTAAGAGGGCACGGATTAGATTTGAATAGTATGGTGACAGTTACAAGTCTATTAACTTGACACTTTTTCAGTGTATGTAAGGGGGCCGTGTGCTAGATGTGTGTGTGTGGATCCCTCCGTTTGGTCCTGACTGGTGTTAGCAGCCTTTGGGTGTCTGTGGGCAAACAGCCGGATATAATCTCGTCTTTGGTCCGCTCTCGTCCCACTCAGTGGTCGACTGCGGTCAGCTCGGCACAGTGGAGGACGCGGTGCCGCTGTCACTCACAGGCACCACTTACAGCAGCGTGGCCACGTTTGTCTGTGAGGAAGGCTTCACCTGGAGGAGCGGCGCCAACAGCTCTGTGTGTGGAGCTGATGGCGTGTGGAAAGGTCCCAACATGGTCTGTGAAGGTAACAACACCTGCCACCTGTGAACCAAACCTTTGTGAAGTCTGTGTTTCTCCACAGCTTCAGTTCAGCACGTCAGTCCATGTTTCTTTTCTTTGTTCTTGGGATTTTTGTGACTTCTTTACGGCGTCAATTAAAAGTAGCAGGATTTTTTTAATTCAACAATTGTTTGCAGCAGGGGAACAGTATAAACGTATTTAAGCGCAGAGATCAAATTACTGATGGAGTTCCTGGAGATGCCGAGTGACTGTACGGTTTAACCCAGCATGTCCCCGTTTGGGCCCTCAGAGGTCAACTGCGGCACTCCCCCTTCCCTCCCGCACTCTCACGCCGCGTGGAGCCAGAGTTCCAGAATGGGCACCGAGGTGGTTTATCAGTGTCACTCTAGATTTCGTAACAGTTGGAACGGGCAATGTGTCCGTCTGTACGCCTGCTGGAAAGTGGGAGGGACCGTCTATGCTCTGTCAAGGTAGTCACTGCTCTATCACATCATTACAATACGGCCACAGCTTGTTGTTTATGTTACATGGTTGTGGTGCATGCTTTCTTTCTTTTAGAGATTGTGTGTGGAAGTCCTCCACTAATTGAATCCACCGAGCAGGTGTGGGACGGTCACTCAACCCCTGGGAGCACTGTGCTCTATGTTTGTAAAGAGGGCTTTTATAATACAGACGGACCTAAAACATCAATGTGTAATGAAAACGGTCAGTGGACCCCGTCAACTCTGACGTGTCAAGGTAATTAAAACAAGGACCCACATCATTATGGAGTTTGTTAAATATTGAATTGGAATTTACTACTTCCTCATATTATTGCACATTGAACTCTGAACTTCTTATTCAAATATCTGCCGCGAGGATCGTGGGTCAGAATAGCCTGGAAAGAATTCTTGATTGGCTGCAAGACTTTTTTCAATACTTACATTTGACATTGTAAATAGTTTGGTAGTCAGGGTACTGGAACACACATTACTAGGAAGAGCTACTCAACATAAGTGAATATAGTGCAGCATGACATGATTCTGGTGTGAACTTATCCAATTACCCTGAATTGATTATATATAAAGAATGTATAGTATATGCAAAGATATGTATATGTATTTATTATTATTATTGTGTATTTTTCTGTCAATAACCCACTTTGTACATCATTTTGTGTCCCAGAAATATTGTGTGGGGACCCACCTGTACTGCCTCACACTGGACACATTTGGAATGGCAGCTCCAGCCCTGGAAGCATAGTGACTTACTACTGTAAAATAGGGTTTTATCACAGTGATGGAAATAATATTTCATTGTGCTCAATAAATGGTTACTGGACAAAAACAAAGATCTCATGCAAAGGTAAAAAAGAAAAAGAAAAAAATCCTTCAAAATGTTTGTTGAATGCTGTGGTTGGCAGTTATTCCCATCGCTGTTTTAGACTCAAACATGAAACTGTTCACCTTTTTAAATATTGTTATTTCCAAACTTATAGAAGTTGACTGTGGTGAGCCACCACTCATCCCAAATTCAATCCCGCTGTGGGACAACATCTCCACATTGGACTCTCAGGTTGTTTATGAGTGTAACTCTGGATATCGCCGCGTTGGAGAGAGACATGTATCCGTTTGTACTGCCAGTGGAGATTGGGATGGAGCTTCTCTGCTCTGTCAAGGTAATAATGGCGGTAATCCACACAATAATATATATCATATTGGTCTACCCATCTCCAGTCAAAGGTAGAATGCGCACAACAGTATGAACGTTACTGTCATGTTTCAACTGTCATAACTACTTAAGACCACAAAATGTCTGAATCCCTCCGGAATGTCAAGCACCTCTTTTTAAACCTGGTGCTAAAACGCTCTGGGACGGCTCATCACACATTGGCAGTGTGGTGTATTACCAATGTGAGGAAGGATATTATACCAAAAGCTTGAGAAACTACTCAGTATGTGGAGAGAATGGACTGTGGGAGGAGATTGATCTATGGTGTGAAGGTGCAATGTTTGATAAAAGATATTTCACTACTGTTTTTACTTCAGAATATTTGTAGCAATATACAACAAAAAAACACATTTAGTCATGCTTGCTATTTCCCCTTGTTTCAAGTCTTTATGCTAAGCTATGCTAACTGGCTGCTAGCTAAGACTGTAGCATTGTATTGATCTTATGACTTAGTGGAAGAAAGCAAATAAGCCTTCTCTCCAAAATGTTAACTATTTCTTGTAGTAAATAAAATAATTGGTATTTCGCTGGGCTTTGTAAAGACTTAAAGATAAAAAGTCTGGTCCACAACTTCTACACTGAACCCTGCTCATCTGTCATGGAGGAATTAACTGTGCTATTTGTGTTATTCTTTGTGATATATTGAAAATTTGTGTCTGTGTGCAGAAATAAGCTGTGGCCCCCCACTAACCCTCCCTCATACTAACCTTCGTTGGGACGGCACCAGTAGGCCGGGAGGTGTGGTGCTGTATGAGTGCGTGGATGGATTTTACCAGATGAGTGGAAACAATATTTCAACATGTTTACTATCGGGACAGTGGGAGAAAGTATCTGTAAAGTGCAAAGGTACAGTGATGACCTCTATAGGTGCATGTGTTCCACCGCGGACAAATCATTCCTTTTTGACATGTAATTGACATATTTTAGTTGACGCTTTGATATATCTGAATGCTCACTTGAATTTGGCCTTTACACTGTGTGCTGTTAAGTTTTTCTAACTCTTACATTGTCGCGGTAACGCTGGTATGATTCCTTCATACCGAACGTTAAGGAAACAACCTGAAATGGACAAAAGTGTACAATGCACAATAGTCATGCTTACTTAGGCCAGAGAATACTGTCATTCCAATGGGTCAACCAGTGTCGTCGTTTTCCTGCAGCTAAATGTGGCCCAGTTCCCGTCTTTCCCAAATCAGAGGTGATGTGGCATAACAGAAGCATTGTGATCCACCGCTGTGTGGATGGATACCGCAGCTGGAGGGGCAGCTACGTCTCTGTGTGTGGCAGCTCCGGGGTTTGGCAGAGAGCTACACTGAGATGCAGAGGTGAGTAACAACACAAACCACACTCGGGACATCTTTGAGTTCCATTGTTCAATACACAAAACAAAAGCATCCGGATAGGTAGGAAGGTTTGAGGCTACCATCACTCATTTCACATATCTTACAGTAATAAAGCCACCTGTCAATCACCTGTTCGTCCGCGAGGAAAAATGTTTGCGTTGGAGAGCAGAGAAGTATGAGGAGGACAAAGAAGTTTACCAGGTATCATTTCCCAGCATTGGCAATATGCACTTTCCATATTCTTTAACCACATCATTAGGGTATGTGTTAAAGTCTACAGACCTGACGTTCCATATAACCGTTGCAGGTGACTTACGAAGGATCAAGAGACTACCAAAAGTCTTTTCAAGACCGAGGGAAGCAGCATCTGAGCTCTAAGGAAGACCAGCTGGAACTCTGTCTCAACCTGCTCCCAGTCACAAACTACAGCATCTCCATCACTGCACTGGCTTCCAGATTCACTGTCACCATCTCCACTAACACCAGTTTAAGAGGTAAGCCTGCACCACCAACTCTCTCACGAATGTTTCCCTGCATCACAGTGAAAACAGGAGCTATCAGCTCTACTAGAGACATTTGGAGCCTGTTATAAATGCAGTGAATAGTATGAATTCTTAATAACGAGCGTGATAACTTTTGACAGTGCCTCCAGCCCCAGTTGTCGACTACAGAGAGTTTGAGACCCCCGTACCGACTTTGAGGCTGCGCAGATCACCCGACACACTGGACCCAATCAGGTGAGAATAAGCTTTTCGATGATTACGTTTTTTTTTTTTTGCTCATTTTCTCTGTTCTTAAGTCCACAATAAAATCAGACTGAGAAAACGGATGCGTAGAAGCCTTTTCGTCACCTTCCTCTCTGTTGGTCAGGTTATAAAATGTGCTGAATCCAATCTGTGCATGCACCATATTACCTTTGTGTTATAATCAGGTGTTACCAATCTTTCGTGCAAAGCATTTAACACGTTAACATTTCTTTATTAATGTTCAAACAGATTTCTTTGTTCTTCATTTTGCAGTCTGTACCAGGTGTTTGTGCTTCCTGTTGAAGGGATTGTGATGTTCGACTGTTCCTCACCTGCGAGCTCCGACATCTCGAGCAAAATAAAGTCCTCAACAGAGTACATCACGGCCCAGATTGATGTTGGACAGTCTCGGGAGAGAGATGAACTTTACTGTAGGAGATGGACTCTACTATGGAGGCTTCTTTAATGCACCACTGCAAAATGGCAGAAACTATTACATCATCGTACGAGCTGTCAGTCAGTGGAAATCGGTGGGTTCAAATATACAAAGAAGTATGAGTATTTAACAGCAACAAACTTTGTAGTTTACTAATTTAAACTTCTTGAATGTTTTCTATTCTAGGCTTTAAAAAGTGTCTGTGTCCTGTGGGCTAAAGTAAGAGGTAATTTACCGGCCAAATACCTAAATCCTACAGTGTCATGTTTTAAATTAGGCTGGTCTGGTTGCGTGTTGGGACCTTACTTAAATCATGCGGATAACGCAGTACATGTTTGTACCCATGTAACAACATTCAGAGGGGAGAAGGCAGCAGGAAGTATGTTAAACAGGTAGATGTAGAAGGTGCTCGTTACTCACACTCTGTATTTCCTTGTTGCAGGTACATCATATGTTCTGAGGGTTTCATCTCTATCGGCTGCTGCATCAATAGGACTGGTTGCCTTGGTCAGTTTGGGTGGATACTGTTTCACCTGGTATGTAAGATCGTACAGTAAAGTTTATAAGCAACACTTATATCCTTGCATGTGTGTAACCTCTGCTTTTTATTTCATTCAGTCTTGTGTTTCTGGATATTTCAAAGATAAAATACAGGAATGTTCAGGCAATAATTCAGTTTTAATATTATTTTTACATTTTATAGAACCTTCATTCAAACCTAATAGATAGGAATGGTAGTCAGAGCCTGCAAATGTTTTATTCCTTTGTTTCTCGTGATAAAAACAGTCATCCTGCATAGTGCGAGTGTCCTGATATCCCCATGATTGACTGTAACTAAAATGCTTGGTTTAATAGTTTTAGGTACAAGACAGCATTTTAAATTATAATTCATTGGCCGGTTTTCCTCTCTTCTTTTCCAGGTTTTTTAAGAGGACACAACACTCCTAAACTCAACTGTCTGCGTGACAAATAAATGGGGTCTTGACTTCCCATCTATGCATTTTATTTTGTACATTTTGCAAATAATAATAATGAGTTTTTTTTACTTCATGAATGGTTTAATGGTTATTTGGTTGCCAATATTTATTTGAAAGCAGGCGATCCACTTTGTTAAGCAGAACCTTTTGTGACTTTACCGTTTGACAAACCTTCTGAAACAGTCACATGATCAGAGTCTACAATATCTCACATCTCGACCGAGATCACAGCAACAGGACAAATGTCTGTCCCAACACGCATCGGGGATCCTGGCCCAGTGGGGAATTTTGAGTTCCCATTTCCTCCTGCGTGGAAAAAAAAGGTTTGGAAAGTGCTCCTACCTCGAGTGCGTTTCAAAGTGACCTCATAGTCGCTATGTAGTATTATAAGACACACAGGCCAACACCCAGAAGTAAAGAAAGGAGAGAGACGCAACAAAAAGAACACTAACCCTCGTACGTGATGAGACAAACTATTTACAATTGTGCAATAAAGGCTACCGCAAATGGCCATTTGTCCAATAAATCAAAGATAAATCACAGAGCCAACTGTAGTTGATTGTCCATGCAGAAATCCGGTTTTCTCCTAATTTCCACCCAACTCATTAGCTAATAAACTCCCCCAAAAAATGTTTACAACAAAAAAAATATTCAAATAAACAAATGACTATTAAAGAAAGAAAACGCAGTCAACCACATTCTTCATAGGGGGTATGTGATATGTTGCAGCAAAGTGCAACAATCGCATTAGCACCATTTCAAGCACAAAGGTGTACTAAGCAACCAGGATTGATTTTCCAGTGAGGCTCCCCCCAGAGGCTAAAAATAAAACTGCACTGTCGTAAAGACGCTCAGCTGTTCTCCGTCAAGCAGAGGTGAAGTAAGCCAGTACTGTCCGGTACGGTTGGTAAGATATTCGGACCCGGTTTGCCGTACCGGAAAGAAAACTATACGGTCTCTGAAAAACCATTCCAATATTACTTACAATGGCATCAGCTGAAACGCGAGGTCTGCTCAGCCTTCTTCCTCTTTGAGCTCTCGCCATTCGGAAAAGGCTTCCCCGATATTCACCCGTGTACGATTCCTCTCTCTGTCCAGAGCCCTTTCCCTCTTTCTTGCCTGCTCCGACATGGGCTTTCGCTGTTTTGTCGCTGGTTCCGCCATGATAACTGCACAAATATCGCCACTTGCGCTCGAGCCCAAGAGTGTATGGCTGAAGCCCGCAGCCTCCCCTGTCATGCCGTAAAGCAAGACTCTGTGGGAGCGACCCGACACTCCTGCAATTGCAAGTGCGGTATTTCCCCTACAGACCCCCAGGGCGGCCGAGAAAACCTTTGTTCGACCTGAAATTACTCATTTAATCATCCAAAACGATATGGAACATATTAATTAACTGAAAATGTTGCTTAGTGTGCCTTTAAGTCTCACCTGCTCAACCATGCATCACGTGACGTCAGTTATTCCAGGTGGGTTCAGGGTTGGGGATAGGTCCAGAATGTGTGCTGGCCCTTTAAATGGGCGTTTGCATCCGGGTCACCTCTGTCATTTCCTCTGACAGTCCGACAGACTGCTGCCGATGACAACACACCCCTGACGGGCTTGTTTGCGAAGGGTTAACGGGTACTAAACACGTATTACTGTTTCCATTAAAGTCAAACGCCTTTGTAATACAGCAGGTTAGTTAGCGGTGTTGCACGTTAACACGCGGCGTGAGATGTCAGCCAAAGTGTGGGAGAGTAGGCCAAAGAGGAACATGGAGGGCAGTTTGTGACTGCTTGTTTACATACAGCGCTAGTTAGCTATTAGCTAACGTCAATTTCACTTGGTACAAGATAACCCGGTTGTCTCAGTGTAACTCAAAGAGTATCGTTATAAACCCAGGCCGGCGTTACTTATCGTCTCTAAGACATCATCCAACGGTATGTTACCTAGTTCATCGTTGGCGCTGAGACAGTTTCACACTAATGTCTTGTACCCAATATTACGTTAGCAAAACCCATTGCAACGTTACGTTAGAGCCCTTTAAACATGGTATGTTTTAACGTTGCCAGGTAACGTCAGTGTAGTGTCGCCCCGTTGCACTATTCTGTTCCTTGACTCGTCGCCAATGATGCTAACAGGAAACTTGGCTAAACCCAATAGTATCTGATCACCTAACGTCAGCTAGCTTATGGATCAAAATGTATCCACCTTTCTAATATTTATATATGCAGATAAGACTGCCTGCCATTTGAAATACACGAGCGAAAGAGTGAATATAAAAGTATCTTTGATTGTATTGTATTTGTCCTTAACAGGTGCGCTGCTGCTGCTGCCGCTGGCCCTCGGTTCACGATGGCCCAGAACCAAGTGATCCTGCAGTTCCGCTTCTCCACTTTCGGGGACTCCATGCTGCAGAAGATGAACCTCTTACGACACCAGAAGCGCTTCTGTGATGTCAGTGTGCGCATCAACCAGCTGGAGGTCTCTGGTCACAAGGTAGTGTTTGCAGCCGGCTCGTCTTTCTTGAGGGACCAGTTCATCCTTCAGCAGGACTCCAGGGAGGTGCAGATCTCCATGATCCAGGAGGCGGAAGTGGGCCGGCAGCTGCTGCTCTCCTGCTACACCGGTCACCTGGAGTTTCCTGAGCTGGAGCTTGTGAATTACCTGACAGTGGCCAGCTTCCTCCAAATGGGCCACATTGTGGAGCAGTGCACTCAAGCTCTCAGCAAGTTCATCAAGCCTCCATCTGCGCATAAGCTGGACGTGGATGTGGGTATGAAGAGGGAGAAGAACCACGAGGGTTTAAACTCCCAGGTTCAGAGAGAGCCCTCAGAGGTTCGGAGTGCTCCTCGGGATGATGAGGATGAGGAGGAGGAGGAGGAGGTGATGCACGTTGGGGACGACAACAATAACGACCACGGCAGCAGCGATGTGGACGACGGGTCCAATGTTGATAGCGACAACGATGACAACATGACCATGCAGCCTACGTCCCCTATTCAGACCTCAGGAAAATGCGCAAAGCAGGGTGTGGTGGAGCGTGACATCACCATAGTAAAAGTGGAGTCTGTGTCTGACGTAGCGGAAAACTCCATCACCAGTAACCTGCTCACCAGTCCTGCTCCTTCTACTCTCCACTCTCCCGAGCCCCAGCACTCTCTCATCAACTCCACTGTGGACAGTCGCAGCAGTGAGATGGCGGTTCTGCCCGGCGCGGCCGGATACCCGCCCAGCCCCGGTCCTGCAGAGAAGCACGCCGTGCACCAAAGGAACTACGACAAACCTCTCCAGTGGTACCACCAGTGCCCCAAGTGCGCCCGGGTTTTCCGCCAGCTGGAAAACTACGCCAACCACCTCAAGATGCACAAGCTGTTCATGTGCCTGCTGTGCGGCAAGACGTTCACGCAGAAGGGCAACCTGCACCGGCATATGCGCGTCCACGCCGGCATTAAGCCCTTCCAGTGTAAAATCTGTGGCAAGACCTTCACCCAAAAGTGTTCGCTGCTGGATCACCTGAACCTGCACAGCGGGGATAAGCCGCACCGCTGCAACTACTGTGACATGGTTTTCGCTCACAAGCCGGTTCTGCGCAAGCACCTTAAACAGATCCACGGGAAGAACAGCTTCGACAACGCAAACGAAGGCAACCTGCACGAAGGCGGGCTCGACTTTGATTTTGGACAAATTAAGTCTGTGGACCTTTTTTAGCAGCCATGTTGATCGGCAATAGTCATTTGTATGGCCGCCATGCTGATGCTTTCCTTCGGGTGGAACTTTAGTTATTTTAAATCTAGCGGGTCAAGAAGGCGACGCAGTGTGAACTTTACGAGTGTCGGATGAGCGAACATGGTGGCTGGTTTCCAATAATGTCATCATCATCCCGATGGGTTTAACTGGAGAATGTAAACATGAAGGAAGATGTTTTCTATGTCTACATTTCACTGTCACTTACATTTCATTTTTAGATTTTCTTTTTGTAGATGCCTTCATATCGTACTTGAAAATTCAACACTGAAACTCAAAACATAATGACTGTATTTCATTAGTTTAATTGATAAATTAACATGTCTGTGTCCATGTTTAACACTGAAAAATATCCATATGTGTATATATACAGTCTAATGTAGCCTTTCATTTGTGCCTGTGGGATTATGGTACCATAGACTTCATAGTTTATTAGCTTGATAAAAGGTGGGGTTGAAAAAATATTAAATTGAATGCGAGCTACATATAATGGGATAAATGGGATGCCAAAGTATCTATCTCACCTGAAAGGGTTGTTTTATACAGACTTTATATCCGAGGTACTTTTGGACCAATGTGGCAATGTATCCTGTGTTCATGGCAGTCAATTTGTGTCAAGACATTAAAAACAATTCTTAATCGGTGGTGGTTTCAGTTCTTATTGTAGTTCTTATTGTAACACTCTTCTTTACCCCAAACATGCAAATGATTAGTCAAAGTTTGTGGTTATATGTGGCATCCAAAATGTTAAAGCTGCATTTCCGATGTGAAGAAGTCTAAGCACAAATGTGTCAGCTGGCACCCTGCGCTGTGTGCGTGCTCGGTTTTATGAGCTGATTTCATCCGTTAGTGTGAAGTGGCATGTAAATGTGTGTGGTGAGTTTATAACAAAGTTCCATTGTTTTTGAATTGCATGTGTAATTACATTTTTATTTGATCCTCCTACTGGTTATAAACCGAACATGTGGGAAGTGCTTTTGTCCGGCCTTTACTGTACCGACTACATTTCCACTACATGTAAAACAGGCTGATAATAGATTTGAATACAACAATTTGAATAAACTGTCCACTCATCGTTGTTGCTCAGTAGTCAGTGATCAGTGATCTGTGGTGCAGCAGCGATGGGCAAGAATGAAGGCTGCTTCCGCTGCTGTCTGCATTACATGTTTGATTATGAAACAACAAGAACGCTGGTTGTTCCAAATGTAGGGGTAGGAGTCTTTTTCAGGTTTTCCCAGCTGCTGTTGGTTCTGTACGTGGTGGGGTAAGTCACACACGAGGTAGGTGCGGACAAAAATCTGATATAGTGGTGAAATAGTGTTGTAACGAGCGGTCCGGTGCTGTGGTGTTGCTCCACACGGCAGGTATGTGTGCGTGGTGCAGAAGGCCTACCAGGAGACAGACTCGGTCCTCAGCAGCGTCACCACCAAAGTCAAAGGCTTCGCCTTCACCAACACATCTGACATGGACCCCCGGTTTTGGGATGTGGCCGATTATGTCATTCCGTCTCAGGTATTCAACCATACGCTTCCTCTTTACTGAACACACACACACACACACACACACACTCCATGTGCTAAACTGACCTACACAGTTTGACTGTGAGTCAAAACTATTTGTTTACCTTGTGATGTTTGTGCTTCTCTTTTGTCTCACAGGGCGGTAATTCTTTCTTTGTTTTAACCAATATGGTTATTACCCCCCTTCAAACTCAGTCACGTTGTTCAGAGGTGAGTCACCAACACTGCTGTATTTTTTTAGGGTCGTAAATTATGATTACTTTTATTATTAATTAATACATCAAACTAATTGGTTTAGCCTAATCTTCTAGATAATTGGAAGGAGAAAATAAAATTACCGGCAACGGTACAGCATTCATTATGGTATGTTATATGAAAGCCAGGAGTAATTTACATTAATTGTTGTTCTTCAAATCACATAAACCACGATCTGCCTCATAACTTAAAAAAAAAATTAAATTAAAAATAGATAAAAATCTACACTGAGAGCAATAGAGTAACAATTATATAGTGTAAAGAAATAATTCTGACACCATTGCAAAATAGAACACAAGAAGAATTAATATACATTAAATTAATTATTCTAAATAAAATAACTAAAATAGAAACGTTGTTAAATACTAACTGTAAAATGGAAACTAAAATAGAATAATAGTATTGATCAGATTGAGAGAGAGATTTTCAATGATATTGAAAAAAACGATATCTAACATAAATGAATGAACTGATATTGGACATGACGTGGTTAATATCGTTTGAAGTGTCCTCCCTGCAGGAGGGGGAGGAGTTAAACAGTTACACCCCCCGGGTATAAAAGGATCCCAGTGGCGTTCTGTGGTGCACCATCAGCTGACAGATTAACCGTGGTAATTACTCCTCCAGATCCCCAACCCATCATCCACTTGTGTGGATGACTGTGACTGTATCGAGGGCTACAACGACCCCCGAGGGAATGGTAGGCCCGTCCTCACTGGACATCAAATTGATATGTGTTAATAATGTGATGCCGCAAACATCTCTTGACATTGATTTTCCACTCAGGCATACGGACAGGACTGTGTGAGAACTATTCCACGACGGCCAAGACCTGTCAAGTGCACTCATGGTGCCCTCTTGAAATAGACACTAAGCTTCCACAGTAAGAATATATGCAATGATATAGTATTTATAGGTCATGAGTGTAATGCAGGTATGGGTTGACACGTTGTGTCCCGCAGACACGCACTGCTGGCTGCAGCCGAGAACTTCACTGTGTTGATCAAGAACACCATAACTTACCCAAAGTTCAAATTCCATGGGTCAGTGTTTCTGAGTGCGCAGGCCCCCATCACCGTAGATTAATATTCAAACGGGCAGTTATGCCAGATGTAAACATATTCCTTTCTCCCTCAGAAGAAACATACTGTCACACATTAACTCCTCATACCTGCAGAGGTGTGAATTCAATCGTGCAACAGACCCCGACTGCCCCATATTCCGCCTCAAACACGTTGTTTCCGAGGCCGGAGAAGAATTCCAAGAGATGGCTGTGAAGGTGGGAACTGAAGTTCTAAATTGGAAATTGAATTAAAGTGTTGTATTTGTCTACAATTAAACTTAGTTGGTTAACGAATGAGTTTTATTTTGTGTTCATAAAGGGCGGTATCCTCGGTATCATTATTGACTGGAGCTGTGACCTGGACTTGTGGGCAGGGAAATGTTTCCCCAAGTACAGCTTCCGCAGGCTGGACAGTAAATATTCTGACCACAATGTGGCACCTGGGTACAACTTCAGGTGAATAACATTTTAGAACAAAAGCTTGTGGATAAATGAAATAAGCTTGTTAAAATGAAATTGATTTAAAATAAGGAAAACACTGGTTTTAGGTTTGCAAAATACCTACAAGGACCAAAATGGAATGGAGACAAGAAGCTTAATCAAAGCATACGGGATCCGGTTCGACGTCATTGTCTTTGGAACTGTGAGCCCAGAATAAATCTTGTAATTTCAATGATTTAATGATCAAAATGTGTGTGTTCTTTTGTTCTTTAGTAATCCCTGGGGTTATTTTTTTTTATAGGCAGGGAAATTTGGAATTGTACCAACCATAGTGAATTTGGGTGCGGCATTGTCATTCCTCGCTTTGGTGAGTAGACACGTTTCAGTCCTGCACTTGTGATGTGATGTGTTATAAAGTATATGCACTTCTCCATTAAATAAAAGCATTAATGCACATGATGATGCTGTGTGTTTTCCTGCAGCTTCCCGTGGTTACTGACTGGTTTATGTTGACATTCACGAGTGAAAGAGATATTTATATGAAACGTAAAGTCACACATCTGAATGAAGACGCTGTCACCGAAGCTGTAAGTGACCGGCCCTTCCTTTTCACATTTTACATTCCTCACCAGGTTACAATAACTTGTTTTTAAACTTTGTTTTTTTAGTGCCGGCTGTAATACCCATTTTTTTATTTAACGACACAGGTGTCAATGGGAACACGCTATGGAACCTAGTAGGGTGCAAACTTTATTTTCCTTCAACAATTCTGGGGAGAATTATTCCTCTTCCAGTGTGATGGCCAGATGACACCGGACGTCAGGGTGTAAAGCCCACTGCAGGCTTAAATGGGATTTTATCTATCTGCTATCTATCTACTGCATTATTTCCATCCTTCAAATAAAACTGGTTAAATGTCTTAATCTTAAGCGTGAGTACGTATGTGTTCAGTTTTAACGTTGACTCCTCCGCACCGACAGAGGGCAGCATCACTTTAACGCTCGAACACAAGCAGCGTCTCAGCATGGTAGCAAACAACAGTGAAGTGAAGCAGAAGCGTCTTTTAGACAGAGGCACCGAACAAGAAAATAAATACTTTTTCTTACTTGAACTAACTTATTCGTGACTACCTGTACGCGCTGCAGCGACGGGACGAGGAGCTAGCCTCGATGTACAGATGCAGCGGACCGGCCGCCTGACCAGTTAACACTGTTAGCCCGACAGCTAACGGTTAGCTTGACAGCTAACGCTACAACTCGCAGCTGGTCGCTGCTAGTTAGCGTCCATGAAGAAACCCGACCCCGGATAAAATGCTGTGAACAGGAGCTACCAGCTGGTCTCGGGTTAGCAAGTTGGCCGCTTGTCCTCGAGAGAACGCCGCAGAATGACAGGTGAGTGACAGCATGCGAAATTAAAAACTTCACACAAACGCCCCGAGCTAGCATCACGTTGCTCTCCCGCTAGCTGCGTCAAAGTGTGCGGTTTTGTGAGTCTCATAGCTTAATAAGAATGACCACCGCGGGTTTTCTCAGAGGATGCCGTGCTACTGGATGTTCCCGTCATTCGGCAGCTCTACCACTGGGACTGTGGCTTAGCTTGCTCCAGGATGGTCCTGAAGTAAGTGCTCTTTTTGCATTGAGTCAATAACGCAGAACTGGGTGTAACGTAACGGTTTGACGTCATAAGGCATTCGCGGTCTCTCAACGGTGCGACCTTGCAGGTACCTCCATCCTGTCAGCGATGAGGAGTTTCAGAGAGCATGCTGGGAACTCAAGCTGACCGAGAGTGTGTGGACTATTGACCTGGCCTACCTCATGTGCCATCTAGGAATCAAACACTGCTTCAGCACGCAGACTCTGGGGGTCGATAAGGGCTTTAGGAATCAGGTACTTTGCTCGATCTAAGCTGTCAGCGTTGCTTAATCCTGATCTAAAATGGTCCTGTTTTTGTGTCTGTGTCTTTCCTGTCTTTTCAGTCCTTCTATAAGAAACACTTTGATACAGAGGAAGACCGAGTGAATGAGCTTTTCCTTAAAGCCGACAGCAAAGGTGTGGTGGTGAATAAATGGTGAGTTACTGTTTTTTGGTCCAATAGTCAAGCCCCCAGCTTTCGCCTGAGACAAAGCCAACCTAACACCGGGCATGTGTTTGTGGATGTCTTCTCACAGCTCGGTGACTGTGCAGGAAATCCATTCCCATCTGGAGCAGGGCCACGTTGCCATAGTGCTGGTTAATGCCGTGGTCTTGACGTGTGAACTCTGCTCCTCGCCTGTCAAATACTGCTGCTTCCTGCCGGTGGGCCAGAAGTGTTTCTGCAGGAAGCCGGAGTACCAGGGTCACTTTGTCGTAGTGTGCGGCTTCAACAGGACCACTGGCTGCGTTTTCTACAACAACCCAGCTTATTCTGACCGTGAGCAACCTCAAATGTTTTTCCGCACCAAGATTAAGTTTTTAGTTGCATGGCAATCCATCCGATAGATGGGGAGACTTAACATAAGACTTTGTGACATAAATATGACCCTCAAAGACGCATTGAATAGCAAAGAGTAATGGCTACTACTATAATCACTGCCACTGTCGTAACACATAGACATAAGTTATATCTCGAGTTTGGAACTGACGCCTGTGTGTGTGTTTTTCAGGAGTTTGCTGCACAAGCGTCGGCAACTTTGAGGAGGCTCGGCGGAGCTACGGGACAGACGAGGACATCCTTTTGATCTATAAGGAGAGTTGATGATGGGTTTGGATTTCACTCATCGTTTAAGTGAACTGATGCTGCGGGTCCAGTCTTGAGCTAGCGGCGCCCCCAGTGCCGCTGATCCTCCGGGTCACCGCTATTATTCCCTCTCCGAAAAGTCACTATCGCTCGACCACTGAAGGACTAACTGCTGGGAGTTTCAAGAAATATATATATATATATATATATCTTAGTTTGCTATTTTTTTAATTCTCTGAGATTAGCAGATAGACCAAATGATTTAGGATTTTATTGCATCTTTGTTGAATTTGAATGACTCCCGTAGAAGCTATTGAAATCTCAAATGGAGCTAAACGTTTCAGTGGATGAAATGGGGGGAATCATGAGAGAAAGACTTACCTGGACAATGCGTGCATGTTCTTCAGGGCTGAAAATAACATTGACTACAAACAATTAATTTGTGCTGTTTTAGTGTCGATGTCCTGAAGAGGCTCATCAGCAGTCTCCCCCTCCACTTGCCTTCAAAAGAAAAAAGAACTGCAGTTTCAATCCACAGGGAATACAGGAAGTAGTTATGCTTTGAGAGTCTCAGGTAATAAATGCCCTAAAGTGTGACATCATCCGTAGATAGCTAGGTCACTGCTAGACGCCATAGTCTGTCTATGGAACTCATTCTGACGGCAGGGGAACATTGGTATCCTGAAGCATGTACTCACCAGATTCATTCATTCATTCATTTCAATTGAGAAAGAAAACCAACCAACATCTTGAGTTTGACTTTCTACGTTGGAATTGGTTACGGCATTTATCTCTTTGTGACTAAGTTTGATTTTTTTCATTTCGGTATTATGTTTTTGCACTACACTTGTCAAACCAGGCATAATTGTTACTGTTATTTAAATAAAACATAAAATTGTTGTTGAACCTATTAAAAGTGATTTCTTCCTAGTTGTGCTTTTGGGTTAGCCTGGCTAACGTCATACCCTGATCTCAAATGAGACGGGGTCTGGATACCACATGTTCATTTCCTCGTATTTGAGGCGTGGTTTAATTATACCCGATGACGTATGTAGAGCAACAGAAGTTCTACGCGGAAGAAGGCGATCGGTCAGATCGTATATTCGACGTCATCGTCTTGCTGCACCCTCCCCGCTGTGATTGGTCCCCTAGCTCAGGCGAAAATTTGCCCCATGGTATCCAGGCAGCCTTGCAGCACGAATTAAATCGTGCGCGCAAGGCAGCATGGGAAAACCCAGGCTACTTTTGGGTAAGAATAAATGCCACATTTCAAACCTCAAACTTTAATCATAGAGCTGCATTCATTATGTTGGGAATAAAGAAGGATTTGAACATGTGCTCCATCCGTTTTTTCGTTATTAACCTGATTTGAGCACAAATAGATGAGGAATTGTTCCTCGATGATGAAAGTTTTAGTCCTCTAAAGAAACCGGTCAGAGGTTTTTTATTGCATGCAAAAGGGAAAAAGTTGCCAAAATAATGAAATATGAAACCCAAAAAAGAAAAAACATTGGCATTATAAACTCATTTATATTTCTTATTAGTGAATATATAATAACTTTATAGCAGTTCTGTTTGACGAAGACATTTAGTCAGACGCTTCTCTTGAAAAAGGAAGGCACAGCGGTAACCTCCACTTTAATGCAAAATCAGCTACTCTTTCATAATGTTGGGTTTGAAGTCGTGTCTCACAGTCTTGGCGAGTTCCTCTGCGTACTCTGGATACCGGCCGGTCATCTGCAAAGAAAGGTCAAATAAACAGGTCCACCAGGAGAGTAAATCGTAGTTACCACACCACATGTAGTTCCCATCACCGAAAAGCATCCAAAAACATGTCCAAACCCTCTTTCACGGCAGGAACAAATGCACACACATCCTTTTTTTTACAGCGATACGTATTTACCTTAAAACTCCATTTGTCGCTGATCTGTCTGTTCAGGTTGAGATCCATCTCGACGACGAGCAGTCCGTCGCGGGTCCTGGAGAGACCCGGGCTGCGGCTGCCGTCAGGAGCCGCCACATAACTGGATCCGTAGAAGTGTCCGAAATCATGGTGGGCTGCCGGAAGTCACAAGTTGTACAAGTTAAAGAAGATACATTAAAGAAGATACATTTACAAGGTTTGCAGTTTCGGGGGAAAAAAAAGTCTCTCACCTATTTTTCCGTCACCAGATGTGAATTCACTTTTGAAATGTTCCTGTGTGAAATACAAGAATGCACAGAAAGTCAAACGAGCTGCCAGCAGTGACCGTTGAGGGGACGCAACGACCACAGAAGGTTTTACAACCTCCTGCTTTGTAGCTTCACTACAATAAATCAGAGACATTAAAAATGGTTCCACTCAGTCATCTCACCAAAACCCCAAACGTTGTATCTCATACAAAATGGCAGAAGATGGAATAAGTATTTCCAAATCCTGGCTGCAGCCCTGCACTTGTGTCAAAGGCCAAAGTGCATCGCTGTATCCGCTGCAGTAGCAGAGACGGACTCACCATCCCAACACGGTTGATTGCACAAGTGAAGCAGTGGTTGGCGATCGCTGCATTCCTGGCCTCGATGGACCACATGGGCTCACTGCAGGCAAGAGAAAAAATGATTATTCTTAAATGAACACGAAACAATTGAATCAGATTATACTCAGTACGAGACATCTATTGTTACCAAAATATGGAGGAAATGTGTACAATCATATTAATTCCATGTTGCGTATTCCATACGCCAATTGGATTAATTTCCAATCAACCTTTAGCAATTGGTATGTTCATACTAACTCCATGTTGTTGGTTACCTGAGAGCTCCCACAGTTGCTGAGGGGTTGAAGATGATCTCGGCTCCATTCATGCTGTACATGAACCAGTTGAGAGGGTGATGGCGCCCGTAGCAGATGTTCACAGCGATGTTCCCAAACTGTGTCTGGAAGACCGGGTGACCCGTGTCGCCCTCCATGTAATATGTGGACTACGAGCGCAAAGAACAAACAAGAGCGGCCGTTGCAGTTGTTCCTCATCTCACATTGGTGCCTCCACGCCGGGACTCGCCCACCAACCTCGTTAAAGTCTCCGATCCTGGGAATGTGGTTCTTCCGGCTCTTTCCCAGCACCTTTCCCGAGTTGGAGATCACCACCGCAGTGTTCCACAGGGTGCCGCGCAGCCCCTCGCGCTCCAGGATGGGCGAGACCACGACCACGTTGTACTTTTTGGCCAGCTAAATGACAGGGCGACGGGGTTACATCACGTCAACCGCGGCGCACATCTGCCGCACATCTGGCACGCTCACCTCTTGGCAGAAGCGCGTGGTGTTTCCTTCTTCGGCAGACTCGGCGAACTCCGTCCAAGGCTCTTTTTCCCGGGTGCAGAAAGCGAAGGGCATGGCTGTGGGGCAGAAAAAAAAAAAAAAAAAGACAGGTTGGTCTCCTTTGAGACTGGCTCGTGTCACGTGTGGAGTTTCTAATCGCACGAGGCCGCTCACTCCAGGTCTCCTGGAAGCAGACGATGTTCACGCCGCACGTGGCGGCCACTTCGACCATGTCACCCACGCGCCCGTGCAGGGCGTTGATCTGTGGAGGAGACAGCGGGAGGGTTTAAACCGGGGGACAGCGGGCCGTGTGTCTCGGTCCGTAGGGTCCGAGTCCTGACCTGGTCCAGGACGGGCGCGTCGGTGGGCAGGACGATGCGGTTCTGAAGGAGTCCGACGCGGATCCTTCTGGGCGGCCTCAGCTGCTCCGGAGCGGCTTCGAACCTGTAACCCTTCAGCTCGAAGTCCCGCTCAGAGGCGGCGTTCACAGCGCACGTCGGGAGGTCCAACTTCCTGCAGAGAGGACTCAGTGTTCACAGGTGGTCTCACGGGGATTCCTTGGAGGAACTGAACAACGTCGGCCATGTTTTTTTTTTCAGGTGTTTTTCTTGGGCCTATAAATCAGTGGTGAGAAGTGAGCCAATGTAGCCCCTCCCGGCCTCTGTGTAAAGTCAGTCCACATTGGACATAACAAAGTACTTGGCATTGGAATAGTTTGAATATTTGGCATTTTGCTCTGGGAAAAATTCTATTTCCTTCACAAAATGAGTTGTCAAATGAATCAAGAAAGTAATCTGCAACTCAATCAATAGTAAAATGGTGTTAGTTACAGCATTAACTTAGATGGAGGCTACTGAAATTGTAATAAATGTGACTTGAGAATCAAAAGTCTAGTTTTCACCAAAAATATCCTTATTAAGTTATTGAGGGAAAGAAACATGTACACAGAATATAAATGCGTAAAATGGTTCAAACACGTTGTTGTGTAATTTTTGCACTGGTTTAAAGGTCGTGTTCTGACCACTGCAGCTCAGACAAAAAGGACCAAAGTCCACGCAAGCTGAATAGAAAGAGCACGTTAATAAGATCTAAGTTACTGTCGCAACACTCACTCCGTCTCCTTCCCGAACAGGATGCGTTTCACCTCCGACAGCTCGCTCTCCGGCAGGTGGGACTCCAGAGTCCTCTCCAGCGACTCAAACTCGCATGCGGACATTTCTGCGGTGTCTTTGGGGTTTGCGGTGTCTCACTTGCACGAGCGCGTCCCTCCGGCGGCTGTCGGGGGGTTGTTTGGTCATTGATTAACTGTGTGTGCTCCCCACCCGCACCTGCAGTCCGCTACACACGCACACGTACACGCACACACGCACATTGCTGTTATTTTGTGGTCCATAGTTGAGTTTATAGTCTAACTCTAGTCCCACTCAGTTGATACATGTGGTATTGTCAGTAGATCTTTCTTATTCATAGTAAGAATGAAACATTTAACAGTTCTGCAAACCAAAAATAGATATAAATGACCTAATAAGTGATTAAATATTTTAAACTGCACTACATGCCGACATCCCATAATTAACTCATCAGTGCCACCTGGTGGACAGTCGAGCCCTGCAGGGTTTTACAGAAGTGGCGAGCCATCGGACACTTTCCCTTCTCAGATCTATACAATCCCACTCATCTCCGTTAAAACCGCATCCCAACATTATGCAGAAGCGATGTGACTGGTTGTCACGGCAACACTGGCAGGATGTGTGTGAATGCAGTTTAATGCAGTGCATTGATTGTTTTAGTGCCGGTTCTACTTTTTCACTGTCTGTTAGAATAATACACAACACAATGTAATCTTCATACCACAATCTATTTGGTCAGAATCTGGATAAACATGTTTCTGATAGTGAGCTGAAAGTAACTAGAAAATGTTTTTTCCCAGGAAATTCCCAGATTTTGCAAATGTTAAAGTGGCTGTTTCAAAACGCTTGTGGTTGAAACAGTTTGATAAACTATGTCCTTTGTGCAACATTGAAGCTATCCATAGACTACCCAAAATGAGTTGTGAAATTACACTGTGTTGTTTTTATGCCATCAATTTTTTATTGAAAGCATTTTCAACCACCTTCTAAAATAAAAAAAAGCCTGTTTCTTACATTCAAAACACAGCATGTGTCCCTTCTTATTTTTCGGGGACATTTCTTGCTCCCGATCTGGGCGGCAGGGCCGCTCGTTGGTTCGACACATATTTAAGACCTCCAGTATCCTCGTCTCCCGAGTGGAAGAAAGGTAATGGTCAACTTTAGTTTGTAATAAAACAGCAGAAGAAGGGGATTGATTGTCAGACATGTATACTTTTGCTACAGTGGAAAACCTCCGTGAGCAGCAGATTAAACTACTATATCAAAACCAGAATCATAGATCAAATCATGAATACAACAAAATTGTCTAGAATTTGACTGCGGTTTATCCTTTGCTTTTCCACGTCCTGTACCTTTATTTGCTTTACAAATAAACAACCCCTCCAGGCCCACACTCTGCGGCGGGAACTGTAGGGCTTTCCAGGACTACATCAAGTTGGTGCTTTTGATCCTAATAGTAAGATAAAAGGGTTTTAATGGACAATTGATTTCCCTAATGGAGGATTTTAGCCTTTTATGATAAAACCCTGTGGGAAGCTGTTCAGTACCTCGGAAGTCCAGACCGCACGTCTCCTTTAGATGATGGATGACGTTTATCAGTTTAACATTTCTATCCTGTCGTCTGTCAAGAAAAAACACATTGCACATCCAGCTTTGATTATTCAATAGTAATAACAACAATTAAGCTCAACATCAACAGTGTTAACGGTTACATTTTTTTACTACTATAAAAGCAGCAAGAAAATAAAACTCCATGACAAACATGGTGCTGCTCCTGACTCCACCGTCCCACGGAGACCACGGAGTCACCGTTCAATCGGTGCGGAGACCTTCCCTTTGTCACAGAGGCTGGGGCTGTATGGACTGGACTGTGAACACACAAGCACGCACAAACATCTTCCCCTTAAAAGCAAAGGCCTTATAAATGAAGGAGACAAGGGAAGCTGCTGCTGCTGCTCGTATCCACGGAGTCTCGACACACACAAAGTGGCCCTCTGGACTTTATAGATTCAACTGGTTGGACAGTGACAGTAAACTAAACAAAGAGGCTTTATGTTCCCGCCACAGATTGAAACAGTCTGTAATGTCTCCTCACAAAACATGACAGGGACAAATCAACAGCGCTGTCAGTACTTCAAAGTGCTCTAATCAATCCTTATTATGATGGTATGATATAAAAATGTCAAATGTTGATTTTACTGTAAAAAAAGGTTTCCTCTCTCTCTCAAGCTCCTTTGTTAATGCTCCTGGGACCTGACATTTTTTATGAATGAAACCGCCAGATTTCTGTCTCCCGGGTCGTCGTTCAACTCGACATCTTGTTTTCTTTGCACTCCCCTCCGGTGGCAGGCAGAAGCTACCGGCGTGGCCGCGTGGAAGGTGTCGTACCTCCCGAATGGGCAGCGCGTCATTTAACCTTTCAACCCACGACCCTCACTGCTGTGCGTCGCTCTCGCAGTGACGCTTTTGGTTACAGCTTTGTTTCCAAGGGGATAACACATCAGGGTTTTGTCTACAACAACTACAACTGCTGGATGCACATAGAACCCTTGAAGACTGATATGTTTACTGTGAGGAACTGTTTAACAGGTTATGAGTGAGTCCTCTACGTGAAACAAATGCCTCTACACGACCCTACGCAAGTAACACACAGCATCGCTTCCATGTTGTTCTTTCTTGTTCCATGTTGTTCTTTCTTGTTCCATGTTGTTCTTTCTTGTTGAGCGAAATGAGACATGCGAGCTTTTCCAAAAGAACGCTGGCGCTGGTGAACGTCGACCTTTTTTTTCCGCGGGAACCAATACAAAATAAAGTTTCTTGTAGACCCTTGAAGTCAAAATCACAGACGACAACATTTACATGAATATAATTTAAATAAGTCACACCGAGCAAACAAAAACACGAGGCTGCATGTCAGCGTTGCATAATAAACGTTCTTTGAGACATGTGAACCGTCACATTGCGGAAATGAACCAATCCGTCGCGGGTGAAAGTACTTGTCTTCTTTTCTGGAGGAGCAAAAAGGCCAAACTCCGCTGAGCAGGTGGGTGACACTCTCCTCAGGATGGACTCGTGCGTAAGAAATGACCCTGTGCTCATGGGGACGTATGATGTAAGATGGGGCTTTGTTCACACAGTACACTTATTAAAAAAGATACCAATAATTTATTAAATACATCTTTCGGCCATTCGGACTTCATGTGGAAGGATGCTATTTACATGAATATTATGGTGTATGACTCCAACCTGGGCTTAAACAAGCAGTTAAAAGAGACTAAGGGTCAATAGTGTCCCATCGTTTACGTTTTACATTTTTTGCTGAGCTTTGGTGGGTCAGTACAAACAGCATTAAACCATAACTAAGCATTTTCAAAGCCTTTCCGTGCCGTGTGAAGGACAGAAGCGTCACTCAGTCGAGTGATCATGTGTGTGACGGAGCAAGACAACCTCTTAGACTTTTAGTCTCCCTTAAATCAACAAGTCACGGCGGTTTTTCGTGGCGAGGAGATCTCAATCACGTCGCTGGAACTCGCCGCCCACGCTTTCCGCCAGGCTCGCGAGCGTCGACGTCACGACACATTCGCCGCAGCTCCCCTCGAGCCGCCCGAGCCGCGGCCGAGGTTCTGTCTGTCCCCGTCCCCCGCGGCCTCCAGTCCTGCGCAGGCGCCGTGCCGCATGAGGGTTCGCGGTGGACAATGGCCTATTTTAGAACAGTGGGAGATGATGACTGACAAAGAGGGGCGGGACACCACCGCCGCGCCGCTCCCTACGGGAGACGCGCCACTCGGGGAGCGGTGGGAGCTTTCGCAGCCGCCGCCGCCGTGCTCGGCGAAAAGGTCAACGCTCAGTCGGCTGGGCCTCAGGGGGATGGAGTCGCGCTTGCTGCTGCCGCCGACGGACCCCATCGGCTCCCGCCTTCGCAGGACGTGTCGCCGGATGATCCTGCGGAAGGTTTGTCGGAACTCCCGTATGCGGTAGGCGTAGATGAAGGGGTTGATCACGGAGTTGCCGTGGGAGAGGATGATGGCCACGTACATGACCCAGGACGGAGCGCGCTTGCACTCGGGACAGAAGAGGGTGAAGCAGTTGATGATGTGCAGAGGGAGCCAGCAGACGGCAAACAGGCCGACGATGATGGCCAGGGACTTGGCGGCCTGCACCTCCTTCTGCAGCGTGGAGCGCGACTTCTCCCCGTGAACCGCTTTCACCTCCATCAGCTTGAGCTGGTGGCGAGCGGCCATGAAGATGCACAAGTAGATGGCTAACATCAGCAGCAGGGGAATCAGCACACAGGCGAGGAAGTTGAAGTAGACCATGTAGTCCATGGCCACCACCTCCTCGAACAGGCACTTCATCAGGCCGGGTGCGCAGGAGGCGTTGGTGTCGGTGATGTTGGTGCTGCTGGGCGGCTGGTGCCAGCCCATCATGGGGGTCAGGCCGATGCCTATGGACAAAACCCAGCAGATGGCGATGATGCCTTGAGCCCGCTGATCGGTCACCAGGCCGTTGTACCTGGAGACGGAGACGACACGCAAACGTCAAGCAGCCTCTCGAAAAAAAGTTCCTCCTTTTGATTTATGATTTGATTAGCTGATTGCTACTTGGAAGCACTTCTCCTCCCCGCAACAAAAAAGAGAGAGGGTAAACAAACAGTGCTACATATAAAGAGGCTATTTTGGGTACGTCTGTGTGGGAGAGCAGCTGAGATATTTGTCCTGTTTCTATCACATTCTTGAGATGTTAAAGTGCAAAGGTTTAAGCCCTCACAGATGTAAAAAAACAAGACAGATAACGCTCATGGATGATTTAGCCGGAGGGAAAACAGGAAGCTCCAGGCTCAGCGACTTCATTATAATGACTCACTGCTGGTCAGCTTGTCACTTGGTGACTGTAGTTGTCTGGAGACATATCGTCCTTACATCATTTCAATGTTTAATCTTAGCAGACGTGTGGAAATGCTGTGGTTTTACAGTGAAATCCTAAAGTAAGATTACATGGGGGTAGAAGAAGGGAGGAGGGGCGGGGGGGGGTGGGGGGTCACACAGTCTGTATAAGCAATTAAAACACAATTCATTTGAGTGCTCCGGGAGGACATGGCCTCGTGGGAGGCCCCATTTCGGGAATAAGCGTATTCAGCCAAGGCTTTTCTGGTTCAAACTCTCTATAGGAAGATAGTATAGTGTATAACTCTCTTTTTAAAATCTTAATATCAGCTATGACGCATGATCGAACTTCTATTAACCATCAAACAGGTTACTATTTAGAACGTATCGCCCCATCACTTTAAAGCCACACATTTCTCCGCGTCTCCTCCAGAAGGTCCACTGACCTCAGCGGCATCTTGATGGCGATGTAGCGGTCGATAGCGATGGCCAGCAGGCTGAAGATGGAGCTCTGTGTGAGCACCAGCACGAAGCAGGCGATGAACAGGCAGCCATAGAAGTTGGAGCAGAAGCCGGTGCTGATGGCGATGGAGAAGGGAATGGCGAGGACGCCGACGGCGATGTCGGCGACGGCCAGCGACACCACGAAGAAGTTGGTGATGCTCTGCAGGTTGCTGTTGAGGCACACGGCCCAGCAGACCAGCACATTGCCCAGCACGGAGAACAGAGCGATCAGCAGCTCCAGGACGATGTAGAGCGAGGTGGGAACGAGGTCATCCGGCATGGTGAGACGAAGGGCGAGGCCACTGATGAGGAGGGAGGAAACCTCGCCTCAACGACCATAGCTGCGGCCCGGCAGCCCCCGACCTCAGCTTCCTCCCCTTGCGGGCACACTCTCGAGAAAAACAAAACGCGGCAGGTGACTCGGGGCTCACAGACACAGGCGGTTCGACTTCAGATGGAGCCGCCATCTCTCTTGGCGACGCGCTCATCCTCTGCCGTCTCCTCCTCCCCTAGGGTCCTACCCCTCGGGTCCTTCCCCTCGGCGCCTGTTTCCCACAGTCCCCTGGAGGGGCCGAGATGACGGCCGACAACGCGCCGACGGACGGAGCTCTGTGTCTCCGAAGGGGAGCAGAAGTGAAAAAGAGGAAATGGTTTTTACAACACAGGAAGTGGATTTTTTTTTTTTTTAGCAAACCCGAGGTTTTGTTACTAAGAAATGAATCATTATTTATTTTTCCTTTTCCATTTTTACTTTTAAGCAAAAGTTTTCCAGAATTCCATCTGAAGTTCCTTACAGCCCATATGACTGATCCAAACACCTTTACAGAGGCTTAAACAGGGGCAGAAAATACAACATTTTATTTTGTTGCCAAGTAGTATGAAGGCACTTTCACTGTACACAGACCCTACAGCCCATCTTTTTTTTTTTTGGAGATTTGAAATAATTCCCACCAATGTAATGAGCCCTTCGCAAAATCTACAGAACTGAATCGTAAACCCATGTAACCCGTCGGTGACGTCTGCGTGCGCTGAGGGTTTGAAGTGGGCTCATGTTGCAGGAAGGTGATGCTGGTGATGCCTCATGGCCGACACCCATCAGAATGTTCCGACAGCTGTTTGTGTATTGTGTAACACCGGAAGTCAAATCTGCTCGAACCACGCCCGAAAAAGACCTGATGAAAAAGGTTAGCTGAAATATGAATCATATTTAAGGGGTTATTTTCCAAACTTTAGCTTTGATTATAGCTTTGTTTCAGTCATCAGAGAACATCGTTTAAAAATGAAACCACGTGTTTCAACCAAGGCCGCTTTAACACGATGGATCAGATGTGTGAAAGTTCATCTCAGGTCAACAGAGTGTTTTACAATTTATTCTCAGAACGTCTTCTCGATAAGACACTTATGCTAATGAAGGTCCTCTGAGAAACATGGCCCACACGATATACCCCCAATTTGAGCATCAGGGTTGCCTGATATGTGTGATCCTTTGTCCATAAAAGGCTTAACAAATAGAAACCTGCTGGGTTTTTTGGGGAACTGAATTCTCTCAAGAGAAAGTTTCTTGAGGTTACGATGAAGGTTTTGGAGATTACAGCTGTGGTGGAACAAAGCGGTCTTTGCTCTCTGAGTTAAGAGTTTTCCCTTTGGGTTGGATAAGATGTTTTTATCAATACCAAACACTTTGTTATTTCAAAGATGTTCTCTCTATTTGACTTACAATAAAGTTTTTGCTGGTCCCTTAACTATGAGCCCTGGGACTTTGTTTGTCTCGAGTTCACGGACATACCATAATGTTTAATGCATTCGTCCAAAAGACAAATCCCGGAGGATCGGGGTGGAAAAATGAATTCGGCAGTGACTTCCATGCAGGCACTGCATAGTAACAACCTGTCATGATTGTTTATATTTGTTGTGAATCAGATTCGTTTTTTAAAGATTTTAAGCACACGGTTGATTTAATTTAAAATTATATTTGCATTCAGATGAAAATGTTTTGTTCCAATTGACAATATTTAAAATGGCATTACTTTAATTTGCCCTCGCACCCCGCCACAGCATCACCATGCAAACAACCGATCCCCTCATCGCCCTCGTCCCGCCACGCAGGGGAAGCGCGGGAGGAACGAGCATCAGAGCGCTCGGCCTCCCGGGGACGAACCTGCTGCCGGCGGACGCTAACAGGGAGCATTAAGTTATTGAGCACCAGCACTGGAAATAAGTGAATGTTTTCTGAATCTTAAGATCCGGTTCCAGTGTTTAGTGCGTGTATCTTACCTCCCACATGAGCCTCTCTGTGGCTGCGGCTGGAACAGTGTTGGTTCCCTTTGATTTCTTTCTCTTTCACTTTCTTAGGTGCAACCTTCTTTACATGTTTGCATTCGCAATCATTTTATATGCGTTCTTCACCGGTATGGGTGTGGGAGTGTGTCCTGGTAATGTAGTGACTTATAACAGGAGACAATCATGAAATACCAGAGAATAGATTGGGAGACCTTTTAAAAATGACTCATTAAGCACAAGTAATGAATCAAGCACCTGACCTCACTGGTTGGAATCCTTGTTTTTTTTTGCAACGAGGAATAACGCAACTGCGTGCAAACCAAATGCTAAAGAAAACATCCAAGCAACCAAAGTGTCACTATTAACTTTGATGACTGTAAAATAAAGTCGGACCACACCCAGCGGCGTGGTACCAACCTGGCAAACACGAGGTCGCCCCGCCCTAAAGCACACACTGCTTTATCTTTATTTCACCCTAAATGGGACCTGAACAATGTTTACTAAGCTAATCGTGTAGGGTAATTATCCTCACACACTTGCAACCACAGATATCACGCACGTCATGTATTCATACATTTATTAATGTGCGTCTTTGGACATGCATGTGTAAATGCATTTCATCGTTTTTAAATGTGTTACTTTGATTTTGCTCTTTTTATTTATTCATTTCGTGAGATATTTTGTAGTGATCCACGGTCTACTTGAACCACTTTGGGCTCCCAGATTTAGCCAAAAAATAGTTTTTACTATTACCTGACCGGTCAGCAGCCGGACAGCTGATAACAGCACCCTGGGGTCCCCCTTTAGGTAAACAAGTGAAGCACTGTTCGTCCCTTTAGCCCCGTTAGCTTTTAGCCTCCGGATGAGCCTGTAAAAGCGAGTTTATAGGGGCCCAACATCACATCCTTGGGGGCCCCGCACAGCTTCATCCGCCCAGTGGAGGCCGGTGGGCGAGGTCACTTGGCCCCTCGGTGCAATCACTTCCTGCGACTGGTTTTTGTTCCCTCAGGTGGAGAAAACTAACACTCATGTGTCTTTAATCCAACGCGCAGCTGCCTTTATTCTTTACATTCTATATCAAGTCACAGTTTGGACCGCGTGCATAGACTCCGCACAAACCTCGTCTTATGCGCGTTGAATGTAAACACTATGAATGCAGGTGCAGGCTGATTTTATGTGGAATTAAAGCTTTTTGTAACTTACCGTTTTTCTTCAGGATTTCCGGCAATGACGATAAATAACCCGCACGCGCGCAAAAAAACAGGCTTATAAATAAAAGTAAATGAGCGTTTTCACTTCCCACTGAACGAGGAGTTCTAAACGTATAAAGAAGTTCACTTCCCCCCCGCAGAGTCCGTCCGCTCAATTTCTCTGCGCGCAATACAAGAAATAAACCCGCTTTTCTGTGAATGACTCCGGGCGGATGAAGCGGTTTCCTCTCCCTCCTCCTCCTCCCCCTCCCCCCTCCGACACACAGCGAGAGGGAGAGCGAGACAGACAGACACACACACACACACACACACACACACACACACACACACACACACACACACACACACCTCCCTCATGCAACGGTTTCAGTTTGATGTATTCCGTGTTTGCGCTCTTAAAAGACGTCGTGTGTTCAGTTGAGTCCGTTGAGGAGTAATCTGAGTTTAAAAATGATAAGAGTGATAACACCGTCCAATTACTGTTAAATTAAGTGCAATGTTTAATAAGGAAGTTGTAAAAAATACAATTTAAAAAAAGTAAGCGTTTTCCTTGACTTGAAATACACAAGTCGTCTCTTGATAAACATTCATGTGCACTAAATAATGTTTTTAACTAAAGAAATTCTAATCTTCAATTTTGTCCATGAAGTTCATAACACCTTGAATAATGATAATCGAGATCCGTTATATAGTACCCACTCACAATGTTGAAGATAAAAAAAGGACAGAATTTGTTTTTTCCGTTTATTTCTTACTAATTATCATCGTAGTGTGCACTTAATACTGTAGCTTAGTCCCTTTACACACTCACAAACACACCAACATTTATTCATTCAACTTCACCCTTTCAAAGGGCCCATTTCAGCGTTGCATATAGTGAGAAGAAAAAGAAAATGCGAAACGGATTGTAAAAATAAAAAAGGCAACGTAGAATAAAAATGAAAGTAGGTTCAGTGGACTTCTCAGAGCATTTTCAAGTATACAAAGAAAAATAAATGTAGGTTTCACATTTGCTTTGCTCGTTATGGTAAAGCTACGCACTATCTCCGGTCCTAAATAGCGTAAAGTGTCCCTCGCGAATGCATCATGTGGAGGTGAAACGTGCTTCCTGGCTTTCACGAGCCGCCTGGTCTCCCCTCATGTTCATCCATCAACACGCGCAGGACCTCGTAAAGTCGTAGCACCACTAAAGCGTGATCAAAAACACATTCCACTTCCAGGATGGAGAGGCTTCGATTCTTTCTGGAGCTCTTGGGACGTTCCTGAAGGGAGCAATAAAACACACGTGGGCCCAGCGCAGGAACCAGGCGGAACACCGTAAAACCGCCGGCTGACAATCCTCAGCAACTAAACCGCTATCAACAGAGAGACGGTGCTTCCAGAACTTATTAAATATTCACTCTTTTGCGCGAACACACACACACACACACACAAAAAGAAAATGTCATTGTTGCAGATTCTTGTGCTATCGTTAAATCACTGAATCTCCCCTGCAGCTGCACACACGGTGTCAGCGTTCCTCATGGGGCTTTGTTTTTAGTGACCGGTTCCACTGTGCGACAGGCGAGGAGTAAAAGATAACCGCAGTCTGAAATGTCAGTTTCACCAGCACAAGCCGCGGCTGAACTGTTAAGGCAGGACGTTAGTGCGGAATACAGCTTATCTCAGTGCAGCTACTTACTGTGTGTAATAAATTCACTTACAATTCAGACACACACACACACACACACACACACACACACACACACACACACACACACACACACACACACACACACACACATACATACATACATAAAGCAATGACCTCACTACAAGGGATGTTAACCATGCAAAATAAATACAGTGAACTTGGTATGTTGAGGCAACAGTCAGACATATAACATGGTGGCACTTTTCTTTAAATCCCCTTATTTAGCATTTTGAAGGATAAATGACCTTTTACTTTAAACCCAGCTGTAAAACATACATTAGTGTTTATTGTATTTTTCCACAACTATAATTCCTCCCGTGGACACCCATAAGTGGAGGCTGCTATATTAACAGATAAATAATGAAATATAGTGAATCACAGTTGTAATTATATAAATAAGTCTTGTTAGAAGTTATTACTGTTGACAAGGTATACATTACTAAACATTCAAACTGTCTTTAAAGCTCTTACTCTACATTACACAGCGCTATAAACCATTAATGACAGGTTTCTATATTGCTTCTAAATACAATATAAGAGGACTTAAAGTTGTATGCACATTAATGGTACTGACTGAAATCCCACAAATGATATGACATTGTGTGCTACAAAGTATCTATAATAACTAAATCATCCTAGGAATTTTCAAAAAGGTAGTTTCCCCAACTACTTGTCCAACACCACATCAGTATTAACACACAAAATGGCAAGGGTGCAATGAATTGTCCAATTAATTGCGCATATTTTGAGCTGAATATGAATGATGACACATGTGACAGGAATGACGTTTTTAGAAAAACAATTTCTTTGCGGTCCTGCCGGTTGAAGGATGAGTGGGTTCGGAGCCCCTCATTTTTTCACTGAATATGAAACCAGAGCCAGCAGGTGACTAGCTTAGCTTAGCATCATACAGCGAGGGAACCGCTTACATGGCTCTGTTTGATACAAAGCTGCCAAAAAGCAGCCTCTAGCGCTAAAGAGACAATTAATATGCAACATGTCAATGAGGGAGCGTTTTTTATGCTTAGCTTAACTAGCCATTTCCTGAACACAAAGATCACGCGCAGAGTGTACTTTCCTGATTAGATTCAAAAGTTTAAGACTCCCTCATCTCAACACAACTTAAGAGTGAAAGACACGTTTCATCAAAAGACTAAATACTACTTGTTCATATTTTGGTAACGATGAAATGACGCAGTGTGCATGAATGTGAATGTGCCAAATGAAAGAAGTCCAACTGCAAGGCCGGGAAACGCGGGTCTACCATATGCAAAACCTCATCGTCTCCGTACGCACCGGTCAACAAGCCTTAGGAGAGCGCGTTCGGCTGCCTGCCGCGTAGCAGTGTCGCAGAACGCGGCGTGTTTCTGTCTGTCGCGAGCCGATGCTGGCGCGGTAGCCGTCTGCAGCATCGCTCCGTCCTCATAACCAATTATATCAGACGATCATCCGACAATCGGATTGGCAACGGCTCCTGAAAATCTTCGGCTTCACAGAGTGTAGTGGGAAAAAAAAAAAAAAACACTGCCGACTTCTGTGGAGGTTTGGCACGTAGGGAGAGCGCGTCTCCTGGTCTCTTCACACAGGCACTTTATCCATCAGAAGAGAGAGAGGCACCTGTAGCTTTCTGTGACGTCTGGAAGACATGGTGCAATAAGGCTGCGTCTCGTCTTGTAACGAGGGTTGTTTTGGGGAATGAGAATGACTGTTAAGCAGCACGCTGAAAGTCAGTATTGCAGAAATCCCCCCGCCCCCGGGAAACTAGTGTTGACTAGCAGAAGGCACTGAGACTCGGTTGCAAGTTAGTGTAGCAGTTGACAAAGCATCGGGAGGATTCAGTAACTGTGTGCGAGTCCACGGAGGCTGCGCTCCATCTTAAGTGTTGGCTAATACTGAGGGCCGGCATGCATCATGACGGGGTGGTTTTTGGGATTGAGAGGCTGCTGGGAGAGACTGCGCTGCGGCAGCAGGGAGGGGGAGATGGCAGCGGAGTCAGGTCTCAAAGTACTTGTATATGGCAGTGACATAAGTCATGACACTTTGCCAGTCCGGCCGCTCTGTTTGCACCATCTCATTTATGTCCTGGAACACAGAAAGAGACGGTTAAGGAGGCCTTCAGTACCCCTGAGACATGCTTTATATCCTGGATAGTGAAGAATATGCAACAATGTATATACTTAAGAACCAGACCACATGTGTATTTAAGCCCTTTACAAACACCTTGCCTCTGCATTTTCCGTCTTCCTGAGAGTGAGATGAGCAGACTGACGTCACGCAGCGTGTATGCTTATTTAGGAGCTAGTTGCGGACGAAGGTTAGCTTACAATAAAGACTGGAAAGGGAAAGAGCAATCTCTGCATTTGCTTTATCAATGCTAAGCCAACTCCTCAGCCCCTATTTTTTTACAGAATTTCCCCAAAACAATGAGTTATTAAAAATCTGATATACCCAAGGGTTTAAAATAAAGCTCTGTGTATATAAACAGCGTCTATCTGCACAGATTTGTGGGTTCTGTAGTTAAACTCGTATGATAAGAATATTGACGTTATGAGTAACAGGGACTTTTTTTTTAAGATAAAAAAAATTGAGCAAAGTGAGAAAGACGTAGGCGTTCATTTCCACATTTCCTGTGAGTATACATAATATCTAGATCAAGTGATTCCTCTGAGCAAAAGGTGTGTCTGGATTTCTTACCCTCCTTTACTTGGGGTACAGTGTCACCATTATTTTAGAATTAAGTCATTTTATATTGGTATGAAGCTTACCAAAGTGCATTTGATGCCCACACTCTCTGCAGCCTGGAAAGCTAAGGTGAAGTTTCTCCTCTGAGAAAAAAAAAAAAAAAGAAGAGAGGCAAAGTCAGATGAGGCTTCGCGGCTTTAAGAAAGAAGAAAAACGTTTGGGGGCTTTCCCGGGGGCCCTACTTGCCTTCTCCTGGCTGGAGAGCTCCTGGTAAGGGATGTGTGCGGGCAGGTAGGTGTGCAGCACAGCGCAGAAGGCCAGGCCGTCGTTCCAGCTGCTGCTGAAGTTTGTGATGTCAATGTTCTGAAAAACAAAAAAGCGATAACAGTAACAAATACAATAAACTCAGCTCAAGTCTTTAAAAATGATTTAACCACAGAGCCCTGCGGCTCGATCTCACGTCAGACCTGGGATTTTATACGATGGGTCAACAGTACTCATCTCATATCACTTTTCTCATCTCGCCCCCCCCCCCTCTTCTGACCTTTGCAGCAGCTGTAAATCGGTGATTCTAAACCACCAGTGAGCTTATATGCGACTAGACATGCAAGTCTCCTCAACTATTATTTGGATAGTGTCGCAATGACTCAAAGATCGCATGGTGTTTTTGTCAGGTAAGTCACTCGCAGGATGTGTGAAATGTTGCACACTTCCTGGGGAGTAACCCAGGTGCCATGGTAACAAATACTATTTAAAAAAAAAAAAAAAAAAGGAGTAAACATGGGCGACAAGACACACTGGCAGTCATCATTCTTAGCACTTCGTGAGGTGATTTTTGACTTCAATCAAGTCGCTCTCTGCATTCAACAACAATGTCACGCCAAAGAAAATGGAAAGACATTTATATGGAAAAGTGGCAAAGCACGAATCAAAGAGTTTAATGACCTCACAGCATATAGTTTTCTTCTGAAAAGAGCATTTATATTTTGTGCCTGGTTTAAATTGTAGTGGCTCAGAGTATGTTTGAGGGGAAATGTCACAGGATACGATGCAGCATGTCCCCTTTGTTTACTTCGCCGTGCTTTCACTGGTTATCCCATTTTGACTTCACATTCAAATGACATGTGGGAAAAGTCAGCCTCTAATGTGGACTCACGGAAGGGGTTCATTAAAATACTTGATACTGGCAACTTTCTTTTTGTTTTTACTCCCCGACTAATGTAAATAGACCGCGACGTGTAAAACCTTGAACTTCATCTGTTACTTAATGGCGTCGTGCAAGCTGCTACACGCCTACCTGATAACCCTCAGACTTCTTCTGGCACCACTTCAGCAAGGCGTTTCTCTTGGAGCCTCCATACTCCCGGGCCAGTGCCGACAGCGGGTCCTTTCGCTCTTCCCTGCGAGGGGCCGCACAGGAGACATGCGAGGCAGATTACAGGCTAAGCATGGTTGCAGAGCGAGCTAGGAGGCCCGTCAGCGGCGCGGCAGGTGGTACCTTAGGCGGCTGCGTGCTGTGGGGGTGATGGAGGCGGTGGGGGAGGAGGAGGACAGGGAGAGCGGCGAGGAGGCGGCACTCATAGCCATCAGGGAGCTCGAGGAGGAATCCGGGGCCGACATGTCCCTCTTTATCTCCTCACTGCTTCGACGGGACACTGCTCGGGATGGGACACGGTAAAATAAATAAACCATCGACAGAGTCAGGTTTAAAATGAGTTCATACGACTTCGCCAGGATCTCTGACCCGATATCGTCTTGGTGGAGTCCATGTTGGAGCCTCTCTGGTGGACAGACGGCGGTCGGCTAGCCGAGGTTCCCCTGAGAAGGTGCTCTGCTGTGGACACATCAAAGCATTTACATCACATACAGTGCTTCTATAGCGGGACTTCTCCTGAAATCAGATAACTGGGTCAATAAAGAACCACATTCCAGGCCCTCGGAGCTCAGGAAGGAAGAACAGCAAGAAAACAACAACAACGGCGAGAAAAATAAATGGATCATTGGAGGCCATGGCCAAGTCTGCACGTTCGCAGAAGAAGACTTGAACTCATCGCTGGTGAGAACGAACCGTGGGAAATTCAACATCAAGTGGCCGTTCATCTTTTCCCCTCTTATCGTCCACTCCAGTGTTTTGATTTACTCGAACATGAAGTCAACATACAGTAAACCTGCTCCCCGCCAACTCCAGGCGTCGGAGGGGAAAACGCTCCATTTCTCACGAGGGAGGTCCGCTCCCGTGAGCCGCTAGTTCACTGTGACGCAAGTGTAGAAGAGGGCAAAGGACTCCGGCGTTTCCTGCGTGTGACCCGGCTCACCTGGCATGGCGAGGTCTGTGTAGCTGGGCCTCTTGTCACTCAGGGACGAGAGCGGCTTGGCTGCTGACATGGAGCCGGGTACGGAGTGTCTCTGAAACATCGAAAAAAATGACAGTACGCTGCATTACGAATCCTGTAGAGGGGTCTTAACTGAGAATAGAAACAATATGAAGCATTCAACTCAAGACATTTCTAAATAGCCAAACGTATTGTTGCTGTCCAAAGAAAAGCGTGTCTCTGACACACCGTTTGGTGATTTTGGCAACCTAAAACTACTATTGCGCCTTAGAAACAGACAGGAACACACTGGTAATTATGTGCGTTTTTATTTATAATGGTTAGATCACCTACAAGTGAAACAGGTAAAGCTATATGGAACAACTTTTGCCATATTATTAAATACGCTTTATAAAACAACCTAAAGTGTTTAAACAAGGGCTTATTTAAATTGTACAAATTAGTCTTTCCTTCAAGTCCAACTTCTCTATAGCACCTTACCAATTCTGTCATCCGACAGTATGTGTGTCTCATACTTTAGAGCGTTTTAACCGAGGAACTTGTGGCTGATACTTTGAGACTTTCAGGTACGCAAGAACAGTTAATAACAGGTTTTTCCATATTCTGTAGTCTTGAATGCCGTCCGATGAAGCCAAAAGCACGTTAAAAAAAAGAACAGAAAGCCTCTCCTGCTGTACCTGTATGGGTGAGACAGCTGCCGCTGGGGGCGTCTTCATGGGACTCGGGCTGAGGGGGGTGCGCGGTAGCGGAGCAGCGGCGGCTGTCGGCGTCGTGCAGGGACTCCCGTTAGAAGGTGGGCCTGAGTTTAAGGTGAAAAGGGAACAAATCTAAAACTGCTCAGTTTGGCTGTGGAGTCAGTTCAGCACGAGCGAGCGAGCGAGCGCCCGCCCCCTCCGATCGGAGTGAGGAGTGCGGTTGTGCGGTACCTTGCGAGGCGCTGTCGAAGCTCTTTATGAGCGTCTTGACGGTGGGCGAGGGCTCTGAGGAGGTGGAGGATCGCCGGCTGAGACCCATCCCCTGCCGGAGAGCCGCCAGGTCCCTCTCCACTGCGTTCATGTAGTTATACACTCTGCCTCGCTCCTCGTCCTGCCTGGGAAACACACAGTACTCGGCTCGGCACGCACACTCGCAACTGGAGAAAGCATCGTGGAAACATGCTGTAGGGAGAATTATGGTGAACTTGGAAGGGAAATCACATTTGTTTACTGTGGGATTCATCAGCGATAAATGGATGTAAAACCTGCGACTGAGCAGTTAGTTTTTCCCCCGATTTGTTTTAGAAACAGACAGACGAGGTCAGTGTGGCCGGTGGGACTCGCCCAAACGTCTCTCCGCGGGCCTTACTTGCGGCTCTTGACCTCGTCCAGCTCCTTGCACAGCTTCTCATTCTTCTCCTGGTTTTCCTGCAGCCGGCGCCGCAGGTCTCCGATCTCCTCCTGGGCCTCGGACTTGATGTCGTTAGCGATGACGACAGCGGTCTGCAGATCCGCCTGGAACTGACGCCACTCCATTGACTCCTCCTGCTCGCCCGCACGCACACGCACAGTGACACGACGATTCACTTAAGTTTATAAATAGATTATTAAAACAAGTGTTATAAAGGAGGAGGGGTGGCAACGGCATGATTGACAGCTGTCATTGACGTAGAGTAGGATAGTAAAGAAGAGCTGTAGCTTTCTAGAACTCTGTCTAGCTGCAAGTAAAGCATCTAGGTGGCTCTCATTAGAAATACATTTGGGGAGGGGGGGCCTTAATAGTGTGGCTCCACCCACTGATCACTTCTACTTTGGCCACTAATAAATGTCACAACTGAGATGAGGCAGCTCCTTAACAGCAAAGTTTTGGAGGAGGGGAGGATACGTCGCCCATGAAGTCAATAGTTTTTAACTAGTGTCTAATTGCAGCGCCGTCTTCCTTTCAGTAAAGGAATCTAAATCAAAGAGCTTTGCGCCAATCAGAATGTGAGCACAGTCTGCCTTCAGTCCCCGCTGCAGCATGGCTTACCCTGCTTACCCTCAGTTTGCGGTGAAGAATCTTAATCTCCCTCTCCATGTCGTGCTTCTGGTCCTGCAGCTTCTTCATCGAGTCTGAAACGGGCGGAGGGGTAAATGCATGTTGACTAGCCAGTGAGCCGTTTCGAACACGACAACAAGTTCCAACCCCTCTATGTGCGCTCAGCCCGCTTACTCTCGAGGTCCGTGATGATGAGGTTGTCGTGGAGTTTGAGAGCGCGGTGCTGCTCCACCTCGTCCTCCAGCTCAAAGATGGTTTCCTTCATGTCAGCGATCTCGGTCTCCTTCTCCTGCAGCTCCGAGCGCTGCTTCTCCAGGACGCGCTCCTGCTCGGCCATCTGCTGCTGCACCTGCTCCTGGAAGTGTCTGTAATCCCGGTCCAGCTGCACGCACAGGAAGAGTGCTCCTTCATTTCATTAACGAGCCAAGAAGCAGTCAGCGGACTATTGTGCAACAGAGCTGCAGAAATGACAGTTATTGATAGAAATCTATTGTGCACAGTGTGTGTGTTAAATACGTCCTCTGAAAGGGGTTATATGTTGGTGAGGAACTAACAGGAAGGAGGACTCTGGAAACCCAGATGCGACATCTTTCAAGGTCAAATCTGACTCTGCCCTACAGGCAATTAAACTCTCTGTCCAATCTAGGCCAAACACTTAAATTTAGCATCTTACGGCTTCAGGAAATGTATGCCCTACACACCGCTTTGTTAAAAGAGGCCGACCTGACACACCGCAATCTTTTCCACTTGTTAAACTAACCTTACTGAAAGTCTCCTGCAGCCGAGCGAGTTCACCGTGGGCTTGCGCCAGCTCCTCCTGCAGCTTGGCCGCCTTGGCCTCCGCCTCTTCTTTCCCCTGGCGTACCCCTTCCAGCAGCTGGCAGATGTCATTTTTGTCCCCGGCCGTGTGCAGCGAGTACAACTCGGCCACCCTCTGCCTCTCCTGGTCCAGCTGGTTCCTGCAGCGGCTCAGCTCCGCCTGGTCGCTGCTCACCGCCGCCTTGTACTCTTCTAAGGCAGCCCCCATAGCGGCCCGACCCTGCCTCTCAGACTCCATGATGCGCTCCATCTGGTGGTTCCGCTCCTTCAGAGCCCCGATCATCTCCTGGGCCTCGGCGTTGTCCTGCTCGGCCATCTTCAGAGTGTTGGACAGGTGCTGCTGAACCCCGAGCAGCTGCTCCCTGTCAAAGCTGGCGTTGTCCGACAGGTCGGCGTAGCGCTGCTCCAGCTCCATGTAGCGGCCGCTCTTGATGTCCTCCTCCAGCCCGTAGGAGACGTGATGGTCGTCCAGCAGCGCGCGCAGGTACTCGATCTGGCGGCCGTAGAGCTCCAGCTTGTCGCTCTGCTGGCACAGCGAGTCCATGAGGATGGCCTTCTCTTCGCCCAGCCGCTCGTTCTCCCCGTTCAGCTCCTGGGTGATCTGCTGCAGGTCGGCCAGCTCCTGCAGCGTGGCCTGCAGCTCCTCGGCCGTGCTGTGCTGGTTCTCCTCCATCTGGTGGATGCGCTCCGTCAGGCAGGCCACCGACACCTCGCTGGCGTTGTCGCTGCTGCCCCTGCGGGAGCGCTCCCGGCTCGGCGCGCTCTCCGACTCCGACGAGGAGGAGGGCGCGTCCAGGGCGTCGTCGCTGGAGGTGACCGCCTGGTAGACCTCGCTGGATTCGCTGTCGAGGTTGTCTGCCGAGCCTCCGTGCTGGTGTCCCGCGAGCAGATCCTCCAGGGAGCCGGGGGCCGAGCCTTCCACCGAGGAGGTCAGGGTCCCCGTGCCCCCGCCGTCACTCTGCCCGCTGCCCGCGGCCAGGTCCGGGCTCAGGCAGGCGTAGTTGAACAGCTTGTCGGAGGCGTCCAGCCTCTGCTCCAGGGAGAAGCCCAGCGCATTGAGTCGGTCCTTCAGCATCCGGTTCTCACTCTTCAGGAGGTTGAGCTCCACTCTGATGGACTGGTTCTGCTCCTGCAAGAGGATCAGAGTCGACTCCACGTCAGCCGCTGTGATGGCTGAAACCTGGGGCTTCTCCACCTCCTCCACCTGCTGCTCTTCCTCCTCCTCTTCCTCCTCCTGGTGCTGCTGCTCCCTGGCTTCTTCCTGCTGCGGTGCCTTCTTCCCGCCCAAGCCAAGCTGGGCCCTCATGTCCCTGAGCTCACCGCGCAGGTGGAGGATCTCCACATCTTTGCTTTTGGCCAAACCCAACAGGTCCTTGACTTTGGTCTCCAGAGCCACCTTATCGCTGATCTGGCCGTCTGATTTAGACTTGCTCATTCGGCCATCGGACTCTGTCGGAGGCTGACCACGAGAGCGCTTCCCTGCTGCATCCCACGCAGCGGGCCCGGATACCGCCTGCTTCTTATTGGCCGACGTCCTGGATGTGCGGAGACGCTCTCGTGATGAATTTGGCTCCTTGGGAATCGAAGAAGTTGTCCGCTTGGATGAAGCGCCTGGTGAGAGAGAGAGAGAGAGAGAGAGGGGGTTATCTTTATCAAGTTGTTTCAGTGAAACAACATGCGGAGGCATAGACCATTACCCGCCGTCTTTGGCTTGCTGTCTAGGTTACTAGCATTAGTTCCAACGGAGGCCGTCCTCTTGGTCTTATTCACAGGATTACTTGACGCTGGATTGCCTCCGGCCATCGCTGCTAAAAGATCATCGTTGCTTTTCACCTGAAAGCAAACATGCACAAAAAAAAAAAAAAAAACAATAAGCTCACTCACACAGAAGAAAATCCATCACACGCCCTCTGGTTTTTCATGTGACGAGTGCTACCTTAGACAGAGGTGCCGTGGTGCTTGTCTTGGCTGCTGGCTTTCCGGTCCCAGAGGTCGCCGCGCTCTCAGCCTTCCCTCGGTCTCCGCTGCCTTTACTCACCGCGGGCCGGACCGACTTCTTCATACTGAGCTCTCTGATGCCGACGCATCTACGGCTCAATCTGCGCACAGAGGAGGGCGGGGGAAAGGTAATGTATGTCAGCGCGCAGAGTGATAGCTCCAATTTTCCATGGAAGAGGAATTCTTTCCACAGAAGCTATTCCCTTAACACAAGAAAGCAGCGAGACCACACGAAGAGCTGAGCACTCGTAGAAAAAAAAAAAAAAAACGCTCTGTCCGTCGCTTTATTCCAGAAATCTAGAGGGTCGGCATTGTGGATTTAGCCTATTCTCCGACCCCTGTAATGATAATGTAGATCCTGCCGTTTAAAAAGTGCATATTTATCTTTTTAAAGAATTGGGACACTTGTGAAATTTTCGCTTCCACTGCAGTAACATGTGGTCGCTTGGTGGATATTGAAATAAAAAAAACTCAAATAAGGTCGACCGATATCTCCACTAGATGGCTCTTGTGTAGGCGTGATGGCTCAGATTTGGGCTTGCCCGTCAGCTGCAACAAATATTGCACCAGATTAAAAGAGTTTAATCTGAGTGGGAGGTTGGCTGCGGTCTTCACTCATCTCCCTGATTAGCGTGGACAATGATGAAGGTGCAGGACAAAGTTTTTGCACAGCTTACTTCTGCCCGATAATCATCAGCATAGGCCACCAAAAAAAAAGAAAAAAAAGATCTTCCTCCACACATCAAAGTGGAAGCTCGTACAAACACAACTGCTGTCATATTTTGCAAGCCAGTTTACGTGTATCGGTAAAGGCCGTTACCGGGCAACCGCTCCGATGCATTGAGTAATCCTCTCGCACTGCCAAGAAATCTGTTGTGCTCGTAACGGTTCATAATTACTGTTGCTCTATTTAAAAACACCTCGACAACACCTTTTATAGAATTAAAAAAAACCCTCATAACCATTTAATGGGAGCACATTCTTGCAGCGTAAACTGGTGTGCTGCCGCGTGCGTCGTTGCGAAAATATGGCTTCAATTATTGACAAAAATATTCTCTCACACCATTTCAATGTTGGATTTCTGCAGGTTTTTTGTGGGCCAATAATCGTTTATCGCCATTAAGCAGTGAAACAGTCTTTAACCAAACAACAAAAGCTTGTATGAAACCCAGGAGGCGCTGTACGCAGTTCTGCGCAGAACCTGACTTGATGCCACGAAAGCAAGAAAAGTGACTTGGGACACGGCTGGAGACCAAGAGTAAGTACTTTAGCAAAGATTTGGAGCTCTCTTGCAGTGAGCAGAGGTTATTTATTGTACGCAGGAAACGCAGCAATAATCCATCTCCGGGTCTGTTGTCCCCCATCGTGCAGGAGTTTATTATCTTGATATAGAAATGCATATAATCAAAGATCCGCAGCAAATCGGACTCTATAAACAAAACACTGTGAGAAGTTGACCAGTGCATTGTAGCGGGAGCCCGGATGTTTAGACGGTGCACACACTGAAACGTTTCCATGAACCTTAGCTAAATAAACACACACTGCAAAAACAAATCAATATTTAGGTTCTGGTTCAACTCAAGCTATTGTGTGGGGGAGCACACAATAGCTCCCATCTGAGGTTCACAATCCATGATCAACTTCTCTCTCTCGAGGATTCCAGAAAATTAGAAGAAAAAAGAAGGACCTGCTACTAAACTAGTAAGCGGAAGTTTATTCAAAAAGCGCTGCGTCTCCTCGGTACAGAGGTCACTTTAAAGCTTTCATCCTGCACCCAATCTTTCATTTTCATCTCAATTCCTTGCTCGCTTGATATTCCTTTCCCCCAGAGACAATATTTATTAGGCTTATTATTTCTGTCCAGATAACTTTGGCCTCCAGTGACGTAGATGCTCAGAAGTTTTTTTTATCTCCAGTCGGCCGGACAACAAAGGCACACAATCCTAGCCTTTAGAAAGACTTGGGACAGAGTTTGATTGGACTTCAAGATTAAAAAAAAAAAAAAAAAAAAAAAAAAAAAAAGAGATATTTCTAAGTAGCGGCAATTGAAGACCTTTCTCAGAATAACACGGGTGCTGTTCTTATAGGTCATAGAAACACAGGTCACATGACGGTTGTGTACAGAAAGTGCTGCAAGCAAACAAAAGAAAACAATCTTCCCGGCCTCACGGGAGGAAATGGCCAATAATGTGTCTCAGCTGCTAGATTTCAGTCCCTGAAACAGACTCGGCTTGCGACAAAACTCAACTTTCAGAGTGTTTTCGTCCGCAACCTCATGATTAGAAATATAACGTCCACGAGGAAACAATGAGTCTCTCCAGCGTCTGGAAAGACACCAACCTCCATATGAACATCTACATCCCAGCATCACCTTATTTGGAAGCTCTTCCACCGTCCTGTCGTGCACGTCTTCTTACTGATTGGAGGAGCGTCCGCACCAGTGCGGCTGCTAAATTCATCCACGCCACCAAGCGACCGAGGCCTCCAGCTCGAGCTAGACGACAATCAATAGGACCCAGCTTACGTTAGACTATATTCGGACCCTTTCATACAATACCTCTTGGGCGTATCTTCACACTAAACTCTGTACTGACTGCACATGTGTTTATTCCCCCAAAAAACATGCTTCAAAGGGCGTTTTCCCAGAGTTCTGGCGTGTGCACTCAACAACCACGGCGGCCAGTTTTCTGAATAACTGAATGTGTGTCAAAGCAGATGTCAGAAACGGAGACCAGTTAGCTAAAAGGCAGGTCTCTCTTCATTGGATCTGAATCGACACGCGAGCGCAGGGTGTGGACCTAAAGTGCAGCAAAGCAGAGCGGAGGCCACTTGCCTTTTCTTTCACTCTCCAACTCTCTGATCTACAGCAGAAACCTTTGCGTGTGTGTGTGTCTACCTTCAAAATCATAAAGCATTTATTATACACTAGCCTTTTACTGTGTTAATTTGTAAAAATGTACTTTTTGTTTTCCTCACACCCTCATCCAACATCTGTGATGAATCGAAAACGAGGCCGTTACTGTGATGCTGAAAAAATAAATATTTCTTCATGGTGACTCCACAGGACATTGTTCATAAAATAATGATGCATTATTTTTTAGCTAAAATATTTAACAAACCACACAGAAATTAAAAGTCTTCCTACCTCTAACAGACAAATTCTAAATAATTAGCCTACAGCATAACTCGTTTTGAGGAGGAATGAGGGTGTCAGAATTCACAAAACACATAAGAAACAATGATATCATTTTTTTAAACGTAACAATTATGCCTATTGAATATAAAAACTCCATCATTATCCCTGCTATGAGAGCCAAGAGGTTAAAAGAATTAACATATGCAAAAAAAAAACACTGACTAAATTTAGCCATGTTCCCCCCACTGTGCTGCAGAACACAAGCTGCTCCTCGATAAGACAGAAGCCAAAACACACTTATCCGTATCCAAATTAAATAGAGCTGCAGTGTTCAATTTCAGTTTAGAGCAAAGGATCTCATCAGAGGCTGGCCAAAGGAATAACTGTGTGTGTGTGTGTGTGTGTGTGTGTGTGTGTGTGTGTGTGTGTGTGTGTGTGTGTGTGTGTGTGTGTGTGTGTGTGTGAGCGATTTTCCTTGACAGACAGCTGCAGAAAGCCTAAGATGGAAGACGCGGTTGAAACAGTAAAGTCGAGCGTGGACAGAGGAGAGTTGTGGGGGTAGCAGTGGTCTAGTAACTCATTAATGCTCCTTCTCTGCTCTTCGTCCTTATTCGTGCTTTAACTGCGGGGAGGCACCTCCTTGCCATAACATCAGCTTCCTGTGGCGAAAGTCTCCAGTGAACAGTGACTGTGTGTGTGTGGGGGGGGGAGGGCAAGCAGGCACCAGTCTGCCTGAGAGACAGCAGAAACTGTCAAACCTAGAATTTCATTATATAATAATATGCCTCGCTATCCATAAAAAATGGCTTGTTTAATTGCATTCCAGGCTTTCAATAATTTAATTGTAACTGTAGATAACAGATTACACTATGACGTGTTTTGAGTTACTATTCATTACCATTAATAGTCGTGCCTAGGACAAATAATTGAATTATCTTTAATAAATCCAGACCTGTCTAGTAGTTCTTGGAAACAGAGTTATTTATTTACCTCCTCTTGGGGAGAAAGTTCCTGAGACTGGAGACCTTTTCACCCAAAATATGACCTAAAAGCAAAGCAATGACGAGGCAAACCCAAGGAGGATCTGCAGATCATTGATTCAAAGAGTGGGCTGTGACATACGGTCTTCCTGGGGCATTTCCAGGAAAGTTGGGAATCATCTGTGGTCAAAAGGGGAGATGATTTAAATGAAGGGAGTTTGAGAGCAAGGAGGATTTAGTGAGATACTCACAGAGGCCACAGCTTTGCAACAGTATGCCCATTGAAATAAACAAAAAGGACACTGACATGCTGCAGCATAAGTTCCCTGTTGACTCGTCAATTTACATTGTTCTTGGCTACACCTACATTAGCAGACGCACGGCTAACGGTATCACAAGCAGTGTGTCACTCAACCACACGAGCAGACCCTTCTACTGAACCAAAACAGCTGGGGTAGAGACACATTTCACGCCCGATGCAGTCAACATACGCCGGTTCAATCATGTTACAGAAAAAATATCGACTTTAAAACCAAGGAGATAACACGGCTAGTTAGTTAGCCATCGGGTCAGGCATGCAGGGAATGTCAGTAATTGTACTTCCTGTTTGGCTGTAGGCCTTCAAAACAAAAGGCCCAGAGCTAGACACGTAAGCACAACCCTTCGAAAACTATTCAAGACACTGTTGTTATTTTAAAACAACGATAGAGCAACATAATAGAGTGGATGTAATGTTTAATAGATCATATACAAAAGCTAGAGTATGTAATGTATTTTTTAAGCAGATCGTACGTACAAGATACTTCAAATTGACTACACAGTCAAACGGTCTGACGACTCTACAGAAGCGAAGCTGTTCAAACGCAGTTCGGTCAAAAGGTGCCAAGTTTTAAAGAAGCCAAATCAGAAATGGATCACACAATTGATTAAATATCATTGAACAGAAATGTAAATTTCCTTAAAGCGGGAATAAAGCTCCTAATTGAATCGCGTTTAAAGTCACTAGAGGCTACACAAAAAAACGACTTATTTTGAAACATTGTCCAAGTGATTTCTCCCAGCTTGACAGCTAACCAAAAACCTGGTTTGATGCGCTTTAAAACCAGTATTATTAGGCCCTTTGAAACCAACGAACACACAAAGGGAGTCTTCGTGATAAACGTCACTTTATTGGGAGGTTTGTATGTTATCTTTCAGCCAGTTAATTCCCCACAGCTGTCAGTAAGCAGTGGCAAAGCGACGGTTGCTAATGCTATCGCTAAGCTAACAACGTTAGCATAGCCGGTGAAGAGACAGCCCTCCGTGAGTCAAAAGGCACAACATTCATACCTGCGGTTCTTCTCATTCTCGCGTTTGACGCGTTGATAAATGTCCAACGACGGCTCATTTGGCGGAGAAAACGGTTCACTTATTCACCCCTTCGGACTTCGGGCGACATCGGTTTCTTTCTGCCTGGCAGCAGCCGGATGATCCTCTCTCCCCCTCCTCTGGTTGCATCATTTCAGCATCGCCCTCCGGACCGGGGGAGGGAAGGGGGTGTTTAAAATCCAGTGGCTCGATTATTAGTGTGCTTACCTATAACTTACCATTACATTTTTGGAAATGTCTGAGCAATTCACAGGCTCATCTGTCAGTCTTATTAAAATAGTCAGAGGCCATTCTTTTTACATCCAAGTATGTTTTGTCACAGGTTAAGAAAGTACACACTGCAAGAATAATATTGTCACGTTTTATTTACATACATCATACACACAAGACCCACTAGTCTTGTTCGAAGAATTGCTAATGGTTAAGCTTGCTTTACTCAAATCACAAGCCTTTAGTTAAAGTTTGTGCTACCAAGTGTTGCGGTGATTTGAAGAAAAAAAAAATGAATGCAAGAACACCGTGTATTTTTAGAGAGTAATACCAGGTATGTGGATGATAGACCCATTAATAAGCCAGGAGACGTGGATATGAGTCGCTGTGCTTCAAGAGTCCACATAGGGAACTTTTGGTATTTGAGATAATCTCCAAGTGCGACAGTGGTTTTGTCCAATATAGGTAAGAGTACGGATGAGGAATGCAGGAAGCCACGCACATAAACATTAACTGAAGAGTCAGATCAGAAAAAAACATGGACACAAATTGTATCAAATATGGACAAAAGGATACTGAAATTAAAATGATACACAGCTCAGTATACATTTCACAGATCAGGTCTCTCCTTTTCCTGTAATAACCTTCCTTTGACTCATCTGTACCACTTTCAAAATAAAAAATATCACCTATAACAACATAAAAGTTGGTTTGGGAACCACAGGGAGAGAAATGAGCTGAAAAAAAAGCCACAATACAAATAACATAGCACAGATACCACCCAACTTTAATCGCTTTGGTCAACATGCCTGCATGTTGCTGTGTGTTAACTACAGTTTTCAGTCCCAAACTTTTAAATGCTGTGAAAAAAACAGTGTGTGTGTGTGTGTGTGTGTGTGTGTGTAAACATTTGGTTAACTGAAACGCTCTATGGGCCATCAGCGGGGAAACGTTGGCAGAGGTGAGACTTTAAACATGTCAAACATTTCTAGCAAAAAAACATGTACTGACAGGAAAAATATCTGTCTGTTCGTCCGCCCCATTCATCCACAGCAATAAATCTTCCATTATGCAACTACAGCAGAAATCTCCTTCTGTGAATATGCAGCTAATGTGCACGTTGACATGACAGTGGAAACAACTCAAAGTACAGTAAAGAATGCCTCTTGAAACTTGTATTAACTTAAAAAAAAAGGAATGACATATTTTGTGCACACATCATGTAGGGTTGTCATTCACTGACACAGCAGGGAGCTCCAGGGGCTCCCTCATCACAACCCCAAAAATCATTGCCTCTGGCCATTGTGGCGGTTGCTACTTTGCAATGCGTTGATGGTTCCACCTAGTGGCTACAATAAGCATCTTCAGGGTCAACCGGCCGGCCGTGTCTTTCCTTAGCGGACGGGTGCCGGATGTCCCGCTTATACTTCAGAAGAGAAGAGAAGGCTTTGACGTTTGCTGTCGGGGGTCGGGATGCCCTCCAGCTGGAGGAAGTAGAGAAGGACTTGCACCTGACGACACAAAAAAAGGGTGATCAGACCTGCGGCCCCGATGACCATCAGTCTCGGTTGTCAGCATCCCCACGGCGGTTTTACCTGAGCCATGACCTCCAGGGACCAGCTGTCGTTCATGGAGATCGGCTGCGGGCTGTTTGAGATCTTGCTGTCCTTTTCGGACGGCCGCAGCAGAGTGGGGCCGAAGACTGTGGCCAGATTGTGCAGAGACATCTTGTTGACGCTCTCATTTTCAGTCACCCTGTTGGAGCAAAGAAGCAAAATATTGGTCAACAGACTGGATCCAAAGCTCGCCAATGTCAATTCATTAACATATTCTTCTGGTCTTAGCAGACTGAACCCGGTTTTGTACCGTGGTACAAAGTACCACGTGTATTAAGTTGAGCAAGTGTGGACTTTAAAACACAAAGACTGTAATATTTAATCTTTTAAAAGTTATACATGCTGTAATTCCGTGAAAAGCAAGAGAGGTCTTTTATGTTCTGTATTTATGACTTTCAAACACCTGAAAGAGGGAACATCGGATAGTATTCTACTCAAATAAATCAAAATATAAAAGTCGCCCTGATTTATAAGAGAGAATTTCACACAGACATTTACACGGATACCTGATAGCGTGACATTTGTGAGCTTCCCTACCTTTTAAGGTGGTCCAACAGGAAGAGGAAGGTCACCAGGTTGGGCTCTGGTAGAGACAGCAGCAGGTTGAGCATGCAGCTCTCCTTGGCCACACAGTCGGAGAGAGCTGCGCGCGCGCGCACACACACACACACACACACACACACACACACACGATGAATGGGCCCGTTTCACAGCTTTCAAAAAGGCATTGATGCCTTAATCGTTTTTAAGATTTCTGCCGACTGACCGATTCCATCGGCAAAGTTGGGGTACAAGTCGTCAGTGAAAAGAGGCTCCGGGAGCTCGCGGAAATAAAGCTTCAGTGTTCCAGCGATGGCGTTCACGTCCATCTCCCTCATCGTGATGGACACGTCTCTGTTGTCTGCGGGGGAGGGGTGTGCATACGACAGGTCAGTAACGGACACAGAGCTTGGCAGTAAACAACAACAACAACAACGACAACAAATAAATCACACTGAACTCACTTGAATCGAAGGCGGCCTTCAGCGCCAGGATGTCGGTGGCGACTCCGGACACTCTGTAGATTCCCACCTCGTCCATCCCTCGCCGCTCGATCTCCTCCACACACTGCCTCACGATGAGGGGAACCTTGGAGCGCTCTCGCCTGGTGGGGACGCACGAGGGGGAGGTAATGAGTACAGGGAGTACAAGAGCTTCTTAGAAGAAAACATTTCCCTCTAAGCGATAATGTTGCACTCTAAGTAAGCTTGGTTTTTACTTGAATTCATTGTCAAAATCAAAACACACAGAGACGCATCATCGACTCACTTGGTTACTACGTTGATCTTCACTCCAAAAACGCCGGACTGTTTGCGTGAAGGCGTTCGCTTTAAACTAAACTCTCTGCTGGTGAACTTCATCGAAAGTTTCACCTCGATCTGAAAGAGTGAGATGAGGTTTTGGAGGCAGCAAGTCGGAAAGCAGAAAGTTGTGCAACAAAAAAGGAGGCGCTGATGCTCAATATCGTAAGGAAACATACCCCATTCATATTGATGACAGTCCTCTGCCAGTCTTTATTTTCCAATGTCTGAGGATCCAACTGAAAGGGGGAAAAAAAAGTGTAATTTCACCATCACTTCACATTTCATTGTTCAGATTTTCTTCACAATGGGAAACCAGGAGCTAATCAGATATCTACGTGCTCAATGACTCACGCTCGGCCTCACTTGAACATAAACTCCATGTGTCAGCGATCTATTTTAGTCATGTGTCCAATAATAATCCCACAGGATGTATTTACACAGTGACCAAGCAGGAGTTATGGAATAACATTGTGTGCGAAGCACTGGGCTGATGTTTTGTCAACCAAGAAACCAATCAAATCTCATTCAGATAATCCTTTATTCAGGGAAAATCTATAGTTTTACGTGACCTTTTAGTAAAAAAGACAATGACATAAAAAAAATAATAATATAATAACCAGAGATTAAGCATCGGTTCCCGGAGCTTCTTAACAACAGCATCTTTACCTTAGGTCTGACCAGGCTGCTGCGGACTCGGCCCCACAGACGGGCCCCCGGACTCGGGGATTTCACTTGAGCCGCGTCTCCCTCCTTCTGGGGACCGACCCCGACCCCATCCACGATCCCCTCCTCTTTAGGATTACAGTCACTCATTCTTTTTGGCATGAACCTTCCCCCGACTAGAGGCCAACAAAACAAAGAAGCGCCGCTTCCACAGACGGCAACCGACCCGCGTCACTAACAAGAGCAGCGGGTCCTCGTTCCCTCGACCGCCGCCAGTCGATTTGGTTGCCTGAAATAATCCCTACGACCTTCTTTGATGCAGACCAGTCGATTCTTGCCGTGACGTCCCTTCATCTTCCCGTCTTGGTATCGTTAGAATCAAAATCCTTTCATTCCCCAGGGAGTCAGAAAGGAACAAAGCCACGGAGCCTGCACTCTTATCTTGTGTGTTGTCGTTGTTGTTGCACTTCCCTGATGGATTTGGGGGGATTAAGTCCAGAGAATCTCCTCCTACCCTCATTACCAACATGCTGGCGCCTGCCGCGGTGAAGGCCTGCAGGCCGGTACTGCCGCGTCCGGGGAGCCTGAACTGGATCCTCTCTGGCCCATTGCCGACTGCATACATCGGACTCATCTGGCCCGTATCGAAAGCAGTGGATTCTATCAAAACCCATCACTTAATCACCACCAAAGCCAGGAGAAAGCCCAACATGACCCACCAGGTCGTTTGTCTGAGTGATTTAAATACCCGACAGGTGTCCTGTTTGCTCCTGAAAAACATGTCAATTATCTGGATGAGTTTGGAAATGCTTTTCCCGACTGATCAAAGAGCGCTCTGTCTCTCGCTGTCGGCCCGTCTGTCTCTCCGTCATAGTCTGGAGCGGCGCCAGCACGAGACTAATCCGCCCTCTGTCATAACACCCTCACAGGGGTCAACCTGAGCCCAACCTGATGGCTCACTTATTTTTCATCAGGAAATGTCTCCCTAGGGCAGGATTAGCTGTGGTGGTCAGCAGTGCAGATAAATTGCCACTGTGGCGGTAACCAGCATCAACAGAGGGGACAAGCTCACTCCACAGAGGCAACAATTGTTTCTCCCATTTCATGCGAGTGGAACTGTATAGATTTGAGTTCACGAGTCTGTAAATATTGACTTGTAGTTCATTCTTCCACTGTTGCCTTGCGGGATAGTATTACGTTTTAGAGGCAAACGTTTGTTGTGTCGTGCCTTATTGTGACTGACAATACAATAATTAACGTTCAGATTTTGGGAAATGCATTTTATATGATTCAAAATAACCTCAACAGCCATAGGTTGTCTAATAAAGAGCATAAGTTGTTTTTTCCACCGGAAACCACTTTGTAAAATGTCCCATGAAGTAAATACAGGTTCTTGATAATATTTGCTCAACAACCTTTTGTTTTTTTAAACTGTTATTGAGTTTTCAGTTTGGATCATCAAAACTAGTCCCCCCGAATAACAGACGCGATTATTTACCATCTGAACCAGGTCCACCCTAATTTGTCCGTACCTTTATTTGGCCCTTGGCCAGGATCTGGTCTGCAATCTCTCCATCTTCTTTGCTCTGCTTGGTTTTGTGGCAGCACTTCTCATAGCAGAGCAACCTCAGCGTCTGAGAGCCCTCCAGTTCAATCTCAAACTCCTTGAACAGACACAGAGCAAAAACACACAACTCCCGGTTTCAGCCCACAGCACAACAATCCACTTTGAGTCCATCCGCCAAACACTTTTTTTCTGAGCATCTCAAAACGGAGATGCTTGGCTATCAGAGAGACACGGTCTAAAATACACACATACTAGTGGATACTGAAGGTGGATCTCACTCACTCGCTCGCTAACCAACTTTCTCCACTCCGACGTGCACTCTCACCTCGTTCCAGTTGGGCTCTGTAGAGTCTCTGTACACGCGTGTTTTGGCTTTGTTGACAAAGTAGCCGAAGGAATCCACCTCCAGGGAGCAGTAAAGGTCTAATGGAGACGAGCAGAACCAGTTTCAACGTGTCGAATCAAAACGAAAAAAAGCGAATAAACTGGGATGACGCAGAAAGAATAAACTGGGATGACACACGGAGGGCGATGAGAAGCCGCCGCATGCTGCCTCTGGCGGAGTGAGATGACTCCTCGTCAAACAATAACCGACTTACTTAAACTGTGTTTCAGCCCCGACGCCGAGTGGACGATGACGTTCAGGAAGCCGTACAGACCAGAAGATTCATCATCTGGGAAGGGAACGTTCAGTTCAGGTTAACAAAGAGATACAACGCCCAACAGTAGGTTTATTAAAATGTATTTTAAACCCTAAAATGCACAATGCTTTGTGAACCCTACCTTCCTTATTCATGGTCATTGGAATCGTGTGAACAGTCTGCAGTTTCACACACGAGTTAGTAAGCATCTGCAGCTCCAGAGAGGTAAGAGAGGAGCTTTTAAAGCCTGCGGGAGACAGTCGAGGTGAACGCGGGGTCGCACCAACACGGCATCACAAATGTCGCGATAGAACTCGATTGTCTCATGCTGAAAGTTCCAACTCACACTTCTTCTGCTGCTCGCGAATGATCTCCCTCCACTCGGCGCGTTCGTAGTCAGAAGAGATTAGGAACGTGAATCCCTGAAAAGATAAATATGACAGCGCTCTCACAGTGTAACGGCACACTTGTTAACAGTAGAGGGCAGCAGAAGCCACGTTAAGTGATTTATTGACAATACTAGATATTCACAGCGATATAAAACATACAATTTAACCTTCCATAGGACTCCTGACTCACCTTGCCGTTTCGGTTGGCCACTCTGAACGCCACGTTGGGCGACATGTGGAGCAGCAGAGACTCCTGCTCCAGCAGCTTCTTCCTCAGTCGCTCGACCCCCTTGGGTCCTTTGGTGGTTCTCTGCAGATTAACGGCACCGGGTTGAATGTGATGCATGACAGGATGTTTGGACATTAGCGTGCTAATAAGTTCCTCGTTGTGGTTTAGCTTTATCTTCAAAGCAGTCGTTGCTGTGGTTTTTCCACAGCGCAGTGACCTCAAGTCCCTAATAAACCAATCTATAATAATATATAATATTTCATTCTTTTCCAAAATCAGAATCGGAAGACAGTCATTGCCACATGTGTTACACAATATTATATCTTGTATCTTGGTGTCTTCACCTTCTCTCTTTGGATCTCGTTCTTGATCTGGGAAATTTTGATCTTCATGGCGTCGATCTCCTCATCCTGGACCAGCGGGATGGGGCTGGACTCACAGTCCTCAATGGTCTGGAAAGTCAGGTCGGCCAGTGGGACGTACCACTTGCAGTCGTACTGTTGCCCTTTTCTGTTGGAGCACAAAGTGTGTGTACAACAACGTCATTTTTTCTTTCCTTCACCCAGTAATTATCATGCTGCCCTGCACTTTCACCAGGATGTTTTTTTTGAGCAGCCTGAAACAAACAGACACAAATTAGCCACAAGCTTGAAAACAGTTTTAAATCACTAACGTTCATCTCAACCTGCGACCACACAAGGAAGCGGTTCCATTTCCAGCAAAGCAAAGTTTAATGTCTCTCTGGGTTTGAGTGACTCGTCCCAACAGGGACGTTGAACGCGTGAACGTTCCAGGTCACCTGACCCCGGGCCGGACTCCGAACCCGGACTCACCCGGCAGCCTGTTTCTTCAGCTTGGTGCAGAGCAGCAGGTCGGTGAAGAGGAAGACGTGGCGGAGTTTCCTGGAACCTTCGACGAGCTCCACCATGAAGCAGTCCCTCAGCAGCTGGCGGTTCTGCCGACGGGAAAAGAAAAATCACTTTGTTACGTCAATTAATCAGAAATATTGAGTATTTCGAACTCACGAAACTGAGCAAGAATCAAGATGCTTTCAACAATTAGTTTGCTGCACCGAAAGCTGCAATATTAGAAAACTGCTGGAAATAATCATAGGTTTATATTGCTGCTCAGTTTAAACTGCTTTAATTTGGGGTTCAAATAAAATAATTTTGTGCAGGCGTTTGTGCGTGTCGGCGATTACTGTGCACATCATCGTGCTTTGGGATAAATGCAACCTCAGCCTCGTGGCGGAAGTAAACACCAACAGAAACAATGGATTTTTTTGTGACGTGTGCAAAACAAGGCAGAAAGAGTCTCCCCTCAAACACCAGTAGCCTCCTCAGTCCGGCCCACTTTGAAAACATGTGACGACACACAAGCCGTCCCTGCAGCAGCCTCGGCCTTTTGACCTCTGAGGTCACTCGAGGCTGAGCAAACCACAGTGCAACAAAAACAAGGAAATCCACGCACTGTGGCTTTCCTGTCCTTCAGTGCAGGCTGGTTACATGCCTTTTTGGGAAGCCCCTCAACTACGTTACGCGCTGTCCTGGTTTCAAAGAGAGGAGGACATCCGCTCATTATGTTGTAACACAAACACAACCAGAAATTGTCAATAATCCAATGGAAACACGAGAGCTGTAGTTGCCCTCCTGGCACCGCAGTCTGCTCCCGTTTGCGTTGCGCACCATAACGAGACGTTGAGCAGCGAGACGTGTACAGCCGGTGGCACTAAACGAAGTTTGCTGACAGCTGATCCCCCCCGCCTTCCCCCAAAAGCGTGTCCTGGAGTGTTACGTGCTGGCTTGTTATCTCTCAAATCTCCTGGCGGGATTTCCGCCGTCCTTGAAAATATGTAGAAGACCGTTCCCAAGAACTTTCTTTGACTTGATGTACCGCCCAGGTGGGCCGGGCCAGTTCCCAGAGAAAAACAAAGGAAGTTCCCATTAGGTTCATCTAAAGCGGAGCCCTGAGATGCGTATCAGGAAGCACGGCCAAGTCGGTAAACACCCAGCGCAGAGGTCTGCTAAGACGGCCAGATTCATAAGGGGGGCTGCGGGTCATTTCTGGGAAGCAGAGTCGTGACTGCGGCAGGGAAGGATGGGAGGAATCGACGGGTTTTCCTGATTTGAGACACAGAGACCCTTTGCCTCCAGGGTTTGCCAAGCTTTGACACAAGCATCCACCATTGTGTTGACTTCCTTCAAAGCCAAACCAGACACGCTGAGATGAGTCAGCGACAACCCGACTCACAATCCGGTTTTATTGCAGCTTTCTTATGCTCACAGCTTTTTACTGTCAACCGACAAGAAAGAAATTGCAGGGGCATCTTAATCTTCATATTAAATTACACAATACTCAGGTTTCAGGGAGTAGAATCAGGTCATTGAAAGTGTTACTGTATTGTATCCATTTTGGTACAGAATGTAAAACCTTAAAAAGCCTATTACCTTTCCCTCGGCCTCAGATGTCCAGTTACCAATTCTAACACAGCAAGCTGAGGCGGTGATCACAGCAAGCGTTTTAGCTGCCAAACATTGTCACAGTGAGCATTTGGCATTAAAACGTCAGCACTTAGCTGAAAGCACCAAAGCCTCACACAGCCAAAAGCATGACCGCAGACTCCTAGTCTTGGTTTAACGATTAACAATTCTGTGCCGGACAGTTGTGCAAGTGAAACAAACAATAAGAATCGTTATCGTCCTGAGAGGAAGTGACTCAGCTCTCCACACTGACCTCGCCCTTCTTGACGGTCATGGACTGTCTGCGCGGGGTGATCTCTTCGTTTATACTGGACAGGAAGTTGTAAGAGATGCGCAGGGCGTCCTGTAGCAGCGGGTAGTCCGGGTGGCTGCAGGGCGTGTGCTTCAGGAGGTCCTAGAACAGAGGAGCAAATGATCACACATTTAAAAAACAGCTCATCGGGCAGACAAGATGTTGCTCCTTAATTTGTGTTGGGCGGATTGCTTTACATGCAGAACGAGGGTGCTGCGCGTCACTCTGTCCACGGGTTTGTAGAGAAGAGCTGTGGAGGAGGCGGAGTCAGCTCAACTACTTAGCAACATGGATCCATGTGGAGGCTGGACGCTCGTGTCAATCACTACTCACTTTCCAGGGAGACTTTAGCCAACTGGTCTTTGCAGTCCTTTGTGCTTCTGACCTTGAGATCCTGGCAGGAAGAGAACACCGGAGGGGACGGAGAGAAGAAATACCCTCATTAAATCGCTGCCCCGCCGCGCAATTAAAACAATCAGCGCCGCCGCTATGAGCTGCGTGGCTTACACACTGCGGGGACTGCTGAAAGCTGCCCCGTCATCGCTTGTCTCTGGGCAGCTGTGCAACATCAAACGCTCGCCTGCTGCTGCGCGCGGCGTGCTCACATACCTCAGATATCTCGGCAAACCCGGCATTCGCCTGGCAGCATTTGTCCGCCGTCTCCACAGCAACCTTGTAGTTATCCACGAAGGCCCTGTACACCCCGAGCTGGCTCGCCTGCAGGGCGCAAGCAGAGCAGCGATTAGATTCCTCCGCAGCGGAGACGGGAGGTGTTACTGTGTGCGACGGTTACCTAGCGGCGCCACTGTGTGCTGTGGTCCGGCGTGAGGACGTCTTTACAGGCGGAATGAATGCAAATGAGTGCGAGTTCATTTTTTCTCACGTGTCCATATGTGAACATAAAGATAAATGGTTTTTTTTTTTTATCCCACAGTAAACATGCAGGGGGGCCCCGTTTTCAGCAACCTGCTATGCCACGTTTTGTTCTCCTTCACTGCCTGTGATGTGGTGAGGCGGAGGCTTTTATCTGGCCGGGAGTTGACTCCAGTCAGTCTGCTCACATGTGCACTGCAGGATCCACGGGGCATTTACCAGCAGCCAAAGACTCCCCCCATGCCCCCCCCCCCCCCCCTCCCCTCTTCATTACTGATCAAGGCTTGCAATTTAAAATCGCGCTATAATTAGTTTCTGAAAGTTACTGACTTGACAAACGTTGGTCTGTTTGATCAAAGTCCAACACTCAGTTTGATGCTGTGAGGTTTCATGTTATTTGATCCAAAGGAGGGTTTAGATCAGCTGAGGCGATTGCCGTGCTGTAATTAACATTGTGTGGTGGCCACGCACTCGTACTGCAGTTAAACAACTATTCGGATCAAACAACTGTCTCATTTCACTCGTATCAGCTCACTAGATACTTTATTTCACTGCTCTATATTACATTGACATATAAATGGATTTCTACCATCAACCGTTACTTCAATCCCAGGTCCGTTTGGCAGTCCTGCCGAAGCTAACCAAGGCGTCATACCAGTTTCTGGAAGAGGTCGCCCACACACTGCTGGGGACCCCAGTCCCTGACTCGGGGCAGCAGAGCATCGTAGAAGTCCCTGTGGATCTCGTGGAGCTCTGGCACTTTGAAGAAGATGGTCTCTATCTGGTGGGTGCTGAGCATGGGCTGCGACGTTGTGGCTGCAGCCCTGAGAGGTTTCATGGGCTGGATAAATGAATCACAGGCCGAATGCAGGAATCAGTCACTCAATGTACTGTATGAAACAATCAACGGTCAGTCATTCAGGCTTATCTTCAACAGAGTAACAAGCGAGAAGAAATAGCATAGCTGTATTTATTTTTAAAAACTGTTAAAACAGGGGAATATGCCGATTTGGATTGAAATATATCTGCTAAAATGATCTTACAGAAATATTAAGCAACGGTGCGCAAACAATCATTAGCCAACATAAGTTGTGGTTTATTGACTTGATGTATTTTAACTAGTTATTTCTCATTTAAAAAGTTAAATGCTTCACAAACCTACTCAGTTAGTCAATAATGGCATGAACTTTTTATAAAAGTTGGCTCGTATTGGCCTAACATTGGCCGAACCACCATTGTAGCCAGGAGTATTTAGTATGGCGGCAGCCTTGAATTGAAAATGTATCAGCAATGACTTCATCTGTGTGCAAGAGGAAGAACATGTTTGTGATAACTGACTGACAGCAGTTGAGATAAGCTTTGCTATTAACGTTAGCTAACAAGCTACACCTAACAAGCCGCAAATAGCCAGTTTTGTTCAAGGCTGTAAGTGATTCAAACAAGCCATTTGATTTTCCTTGCGTGTGGTATAAATTGCACGTACTATCAGCAGGGCCTCCAGGTGGCTGAGATAGATCTCCTCACTGGCCAGGATTCCCGACAGGACCAACTTTCTCATCTCCATCCCCTTGTCCTGATCCAACTCCATCTGACGTGAGAACATGGTGGAAAGAGAAAACAATTTTCCAAACTGAAGAGAAGACAGGTGATGAAAAAATGATGGATGAACGTTAATGGGTGGGACATTTTAATAAACTACCCACAAACACCTCTGCGAACCTCCGGGCAGCAGACATTGTTGTTGTGAGATTACGTACAGACCAGATTTGATTAAACTCTGTAGGAGTTTTACATTCCAAGAGGCCAGCACAGGAGACTCGTAGCGTTGTAAAGAAGACAAATGGGTTTTCTGGTCCAGGAGTTGTTACTGTTGTTACAGTAAGAGGCTCACTCGAGCACCGAGAGAGGCCGTATCCACTCCAACCATCACACTAGTTAGTTTAAAGAGCAACAACAAAAAACACTGCACGTTTCCCAAGGCCCATCACCCTTATACTTTAGGCTTTGAAGATCCCCCAAGAGCACACACATCATAGGATAAGAATACCACAGATAGGACGGGAAGCCGAGCAGAGGGGGAGGGGAGCTCGGCCTCTTTCAAACATCTGCGCGCCCACATCATACTTGCTGAGCGTGCGTGGGGTTTATCAGCATCGCCCCGTTTCATACTGCAGGGCACTCACATCTGGGAGCTGTGCCGTGAATGTTGCTGTGAATTTCATTTTTTTCTCAAGTCCTCAACCGACTCAATGCTGAAGGGGGAATACTTCCTCGTTTTTTTGACGCGGATTCAAGTTCGGTTAACTTGTTTAACGCCAGCATGACTCGACCTGTGAAGAAGGTTGCATAATGCCCACAACGCCTCTTGGAGGAGACTTCCAAAGTCGTACGTTTTACTTGCTTTGGGCACGATTTACCTGGTCAGGGAACGTCACCTGTCAGCCCCTCAAGTAATGTGATTTCACTTTGTTAACTACAAACAGCGAGACTTGCTTTACTCATTGAGTGAGTAGGAGATGCCGTAACACAGTGAAACGCTGCGACATGACTCAAAGAGGAGAATGCGCCGTGCAAATAGAAGAACCAAGGGAGGGCCGTGCAGGAGGAGGGGTGCGGAAAGAAGGAAGGAGCAGCGCCGGCAGCTGCGACGAGCCGGTGGTTAAACATTACCGATTGCGTGGAATCCAGGGAGCCGGACGACTGGGTGTCCCGGCTGCTCTGGCTCTTGGAGCGGAGTCGCGGCGAGGAGGACGGGGACCCGCTGAGGGACAGCGGGTCGTGGCGGGGCTGGAGCTCCTCCGAGTGCTCCAGGTCAAAGCCGTATGACGGAGGGGTCTCGCTGTATGGAGCCTCTGTGAGAAACAAAAGGACAGTAGTTACATGCGGGGGAAACACCACGGGAAACGCAGCAAACTGAAACAGTTTTCAGTTGGTGTTTTAATAAAATGACAATAGAGATTAAAAAGGAGATGGTGGCTAGTAAAGACATTTAGGACCGATATATGGGACAAGGAGGTTTGCGAATACAATTCTTCTCAGAATGCGAGCGCTTTCTTCTTACGGCCGGCAGAGCAGAGAGGCAGAGGGCTCTACTGACTCTTCTGCGCGGGGGAAGAGACAACTGCAGGACTAACGGCTTCGCAGCACAGGGGAAGTCCATGTGAAAGGCCACGCTGTGTTCCAGTGAGATTATACATCAGGCCCCGGCACCGGGTGAACAACATATCCTCTCTCAGGCGGCGGCCTCGGACACGCGAACCATCGCATTCCAGGGAAAAAGAAACAGCCAGAGCTTGAGAGACACACACGGCTACAACAAGAAGTCTTAAGCAAAATGGCATTTGTGTTTTCTGTGGGAACGTTTTTTTTAACTGCACGCGGGCTCGATCGGCAGAGCCGAGGGAGAGAATGTAGTCGTCACGACGGCGCCGCGGTGAGCCCCGATGTTCCTAGCCAGCACAGGGGCCGCGACCGAGGAAGTGTCCGGGCGGGTCTGCCCGGAAAAGTCGGCAATTCATTCGCTTCAGAGCGGAAACAGGCTTTCTGCACTAGGTCGTCTCCTCACAAACAGCTCCAGATCCTGGTCACGGCGATCATATTTACATTACATCCAACTTTGATGTCTCTTACAGTTTAACACTGAGCACTTTACAGGCACAAAAACGAATGTCCGATAACTCAAAATGTGAGTCAGACCCGGTGCTCGTCTGTGCGTGGCCGGTGTTCAGGTTCTTTGTTTGCCCTGATTGTAGAAGAGTTTGTGACCCTTTTAGCTGAACTGAGCAAATAACCCGAAGCGGAGACTGCTTTAAAAGATGAAACAAGTCTAGGAGACCTAATCACACAGCACCGATGTGGAAGGGATTATAAATAACACAAATACCGAAAATATAGGCCTTAGTTGATACATGAAAAATACTTGTACCTGTTAAATTCACTGTCAATGGCTTATAAAAAGGCACATTTTATTTATTATTTTTAAGCTACTACAAGGAACTTTTTGCTCAATTTTGCAAGCATTAAGAATAACTTTACTTAAGTCATAACAATATGAGGAAGGATATGAACTCGATCCTCTTTATTAGCTGCAACCGTATAAACAGATTTAATTGAAAATGCCTTTTTAAATACAAGGTCTTATTATTTATCAACCTACATATACGCTGATACAGAAATATCTGTGATAAACTGTAATCGGCTGATGTCAATGCCTCAGTGTGTGAGGCTTTATTTTACACTCGGCCATTGACCAGCTCACTTGTTCGGTTGGTCTGTGAGTGGAAACAATGCTCAATGGCACCGTGTCGATACTAGAATGCACAATGAAGGGCCGTTTATTTCCGCTCAGCAGTCACTTATAGGTAATCATTTACACACATGACCAGTCCATTTGTACAGCACGTCCTCTTTCTCACACACGCGCACGAGGTGCAGCTTAAAATGGTTTCAACTGTGCAATAAAGCTGTAATAAATATACTCTAATGACATTACATAAGACTGCTGAGCACCACAGCCGCGGTTGGTTGAGAGCCGAGTGGAGCCGTGGATCAGATAGAAGCCGGCTGTCTCCGAACTCGCTAATTCTGGGTTTTTCAAGAATTGATGTGATGGTTTTTCAGATTACTGCAAGTCATGGAAAAAAAGATTATGGTTGGGTCATCCTCTTACACAATGCCCCCCTCTTTCTCCACACCAAACACCTCGACGACAAATAGAACCCAACACGATATGTATATGTAATATATATAAACCCAGGGGTTTAATACTGCAGACATGTTGGATGTCCTATTGGTGACAAAGCAAAGATGCATTCAAAGCCCTAATCCTAATCCGTAGGGATGAAGTGTGATACCAGGGAGAGACAGATTTGATCAGAGATTCACAATCAGAGAAATTAATCATGTGGTTTTTATTTCACCACACCAGACAAGCGCAGTTTCAAAACAGGAGGAAACTTTCCCGTGGGACGCATTACATGTCCGGACTGAAAGCTTTTGTTTGTTTTCAAAATGGCAGACATCGTCACGTGGCACGGACACAAAACCTTTTCCCTGCACAGCAGGAGATTAAAAAATAAAAAAATGCACCCAACGAGCTGTTGGATCCAATCCAGACCTTCATTTAACTTTTCTACTAAAAAGTACATCGGATAAAGACTGAACTGGACTGATGGGAATGAATTCTGAGAGCAATTCCCCCAGAGAAAAAAAAATCAAAGAGCTAAGAGTGTCTATCGATCCAGAGAGAGCTGCAACTAGAATAGCAGCATCCATAAATCCCCATTTCACCAATTGGGAATTCACCCGGTGCTGCACGGCCGGCACTTTGACTGATCAGTGTGTTTGAATAGCTCAAGGGGCAGAGAGTGCTTGTATTGCAGAGAGAGGGAGAATCACAGCGAGCTTATTGTTCCCCGCTGTGGACATATTGACCGTCCACATAAAGATCAGTCTGCTGATGGACAGAATTCTGATCGCCAGCTTCCAGAAATAAACACCACACAGCTAATGCGTTTAACGATCCTGCTCAAAAGGAGCTGGGAATGAGATTTCAACATCCATAATCCACCACAGGGCCAAAAAAAGCGACCATCAATGGATCCTGGGAGAAAGGTTGCACCTTTAACGAGAGAAAAAGAAAAAAAAAATACAGCCCAGGATGCCGATGTGAGATGTTGTTAAAAGCTTAGCACCACTTTGTGGCTCCAGAAAATGGATTCTCCTGCAGACGGTGCGATCACTAGGGAAACGGCGGTGGGGGGGAGATTGCTCTTCAGATGGGACGAAGTGACCCCGGCCTGTTGCTCCTGTAGTAGTTTTCCTCACCTCATAACTAGTGAAGCAATCTTGATAGGTTTGTTTTGCATGATGTGGTTTGTAGATGAGCTTTTCTTTTGACAGCTACGGTGTGCAAGCGGCGCTGTGAGGCCGTGCTCCGGCACACATGCATGCTTAAAACACTCACGACGGCAATGCCAACATCCTGATGTTCAACCAAAATCCGATGTCACTTGAGTCAAAGGCCTGACAAAGCTCCCCCTGAGCCACAGAGGCCATTAAACAGGGGCTGTGTGGTACTCCCTCCCTGTGACGAGTGTAATTGGCAGAGCGGCCATCTAACCCTCTCGGGCGTCCGTTGCGGCAAATGCAGCCACCGACTGCGTCCTTCAGAGCGAGAAAAAAAAGGTAGCAGGGGCATTATCGTCACATCCTGCTGCCTCGGGAGGCTCTTTGAACCGCAGGGCTGGTGGAGGCGACCGGGGGCCAACCAGCACTCGTCTGTTGTGGGGCAGCCTAAAATTAGTGCCAGTCATTGAGCAGCGTGGGTCAGAACTGGGCCGCCCAGTGCAGCACACCTACTAATCAGCGTGTGTTGGAATAGCTCGGGGTGGTCAGGCTGCTGCTGCTTGCGATGTGCCGCACGACGGGGAGAATCAAAGCCCAGTAATAGTTCCAGTCTTCGAAAAAATAGAACCAACTATGAAGCGTGTTGACGCAGGAGGGAAATCCAGCATTACCAACATTGTTTTTAAATGGGGAGTAGGCCATAGACTTCGGTTTGCTTTTTACTCTGAACACAACTGCTGACATTGCTCATTATGAGCAGATATGAACACAATTCAATTTCAAATTCAATCAGACACATGAAATGAAAAGGCACCGCGACCCCCAGGTGTGATCAAATATTCATATACATGTCTGAATGATTAAGTATTAGTCATAGGACCTCACCTGATGTGCTTTGGCTCAGCCATATTCTGCCTAGCAACACTTGTTTGCATTTAACTAGTTGGTTCAACTTAACGGTCTGTGGGATCAGCTTTGAATGAATCAAATTCTAAGAGACTTTGTTTGTCATATGAGAAGCTGTGGGTTACAAATTGAGTCCTGGTTAATTAATTAATTTTGCCAGGCATGCTGATGATGTCATCAGGGTTTTTTCCAGCTTGGGCTTGCAGAAAACAATTTCACAACGTAAAAAAAAGCTTGCGTTGCAGACACAGACACCAAGGTCTAATTAAGAGATACTACCGAGCTGCATTATGGTAAAATGTAGTTGTTGTTTTTTAGCTTGACCCATGCTGAGCACTAAATGTCAGAATATCTCTCATATTTTTTTTCTAGCATTCTTTTTTCCAGCTTACTTTAAATACGTGGAATAATAATTCACCGGACCGCTTCTTTAAACACTTGCATAAATACATCCAAATATTAACGGCAAAATTACACAAGCCTTTACTTTCCTCATCTGCCAGCTCTGCCCCGGCTCTCTCTGTCCAAAACAAACCCAGTGACACAACAAGCGCCACGGGTCAGGCTGCAGTGAGAGAGGTGAACTCATACAACACTTAACATTTCATTAACCGTCCGTCCCCCCCCTCCTCCCGCGCCCAAAAAACAGCTGAGACATTCCGTGAACACTCTGCCAGCCAGCAGCACAGAGGGCCCTTTGAGTGGGACCAGGGAGGGGAGCTGAGGCTGCAGGACTGCGGGTCGGGGGGGCTGAGGGCGAGCACGAGGGAGGGTCACCGAGCCGGGGGGCTGCGGGGTGCACCACGGGAGGCTGGGGGTGGGGGTGAGGGGGGTGTTTGGGGTGCCCGCAGGCTCCTAAACATGCCATGGATTCCTCTTTTATTACAGGGGGGGGGGTTTTGGAAAACTTGTGGGAATCGAGGAGCCGATAGTCGGGTGTGATCGGGTCTCGCATCGCTCCTCAACAAGTGTTTTTGTTTCTGCTCCGTGATAGGAAGGAACAAAAAGGCCATTCATGGCGTTGAGCACGAGAGCAGCTGGCGTTGCCTGGCCTGCCGTACTCAGCCATTGACCATTCTACCCAGTACATTGGACAGAAGAACAGGTGTCCTGCTCACACACGCGGAGAGGCTGCTGGCTCGCCCCGGGTGATGCCGGCACCTCTCGTGGGCCTACGTTTACTCTAGGAAAGGGAGAGGCCGGATTCCTTAGCTTCCTTTGACCGCCAAACCTCAGATGTTGATATCCAGGTACAATGACAGGCCTGTCTGGGCTTCCTCGAGGAACCTGAAATATTCACGAGTCTGCAATTAGCCGTGGCTGTAGAGCAGCATCGGTGGGACTCCTGCTGAGGCAGCAAGTAGTGTCAATCTCTGGCCCGACGCCAAGCCACTCAGACAGCTTTCATCCCCTTTTCAGACGGCTTCCTCAAGTCACCGAAACGGTGCCAAATCCTCATAGTACGTGCATTCCAAAAGACATCAATTTTTGGGATTTGTCATCTCCCGTTGTGGACAACCTCTTCCCCTGGGCCTCTCACCGCGACGCATTAACCATGACACAGCCGACACGCGGCAGACCGCTCCAGAGAGCGCCGACCGCAGGCGTGTCAGTGTCATGATGGTAATTAATTATGGCAAAATAGACCCATCAGAGAGTTGGCCTCCTTAGAAGGCCCACAGCTAATCAGCAGCTCTATTCACAGCTTGGCTTGACGATTGGCCTAGATAACCAGAAACCAGGAGACAACACTTATTCCTCTATTCATAGAAAAAAGGTCCCCTGAGAAGAGTCAGTTTTAGACCGGTCGTTTTACTTAGATTTCACGCTACCATGCAGCTGAGTAGCCGCAGGACAACTACGGGGTTTGTTTGTGTCAGTCAGTGGGCGTTTCTGATGGTAAGCAAGTACATTTTCCCAGGCAGAGACAGATCGCCATCAGGCAAGGTACTAAACACACACATGCACACACACCCACACAAGCACACCAGCAGGGATCACGTCAACTCTTGGTCCGCTGCAGCGCTCACATGTTCCACGCCAGGGTGCAGAACATAAACATTTACACACACACAAATCCTCCCGTCCAGAGAGAGAGAGCCTCCTTTAGGGACGACCACTGACTGGATTGGTCAGTTCATGCAGCTTTAACAGTTACACAACACAAAGCGCCTTTAACAACACCAAGGTTAAGTTGGCTTGCCGAGGCCCACTGAATAGACGTGAGTGAATGCCGCGAGGCTTTGCGATAAAGTGAAGAAATGAGAAACAAAAGAATTGGACTGCTCTACTGAAGTCACCAACCACAACAAAGAGCTGATTATTGCAGAAACTGTCTTTTAAAGATTCTCCCTGACCGAGGCCCAACCCAGCAACTGGAGGAAAAAAAATCCACACTTCTGGTAATCCACAAAGCGAGGTCCACACGAGGCAGCTGTGGCTTTATATCAGCAACCAGTCTCCTGTGGACTGAAGCTGCGCCTACGGCTCTGCAGCACGTCGCCTTAAAACAGAGCGCCACAACAGGACGGGGTGCAATACGAGGGGAACTTCACATTGTTACAAAGTGCCGGAAACTACAAACGCAAGGTTGATGCGTTATTACAAGACAGGACTTGGTAGCATGCTTTGACGTCAGGGTCGCACTGCAACTTCTTCACATGCTGTGATAAGGCTGTAAACTGAAATTCTTGCCAAATCTGCACAGATTGCAGCCTTAATCCGGTCTTCCTCTTCATGATAAAAGAGATGGAGGCTGGGGTTTTTTTCTGTGTTAGTGGCTCTGGTGATGTCATCGAGCTAATCGGCATGGCCTTGGACACTTCAGATTTATCAGGAGGCCCCTAAAAACCACCTGGGGACCCGGAGCCAGTGGGAATTCACCAGACAGAGAGGGTAACTTATTATATATATGTATGATAGAGTCAGGCTATTTTGGAAATTACTTTGTGAGTCAATCAATCAATCGGAGAGCAGTCATAATATCATTGTTCTTATTCTCTGGTTTTAATTTTTCTGAGAAAAAAAACACCCTCCGTTCTTGATTATTTTCCTGCAAATTAAATTTTAAAAAAGGAGCTACAAGTGTAAAGACTTTCTGTATGCATGTGTACAGAGGAATGGATTTGGAGTTTTCCGTCATCCGAGCAGCGTGATAGCTTACGCGTCCCGCTGATTATATCGTCACATGCTTTGTGTCAAGGAGCTTTGGACCGGGTCACCTTATGTAACAACGCACTGTTCTGCTCATCGGTTTAATCCGAGCCACAGTGGATAATACTTTTTTTCTGGTGGTTAGAGGCAAACTCATTTTTCCAGTTCCAATCCTAAAAAGGCCGTCCGCGCGTCTCAATCCCTCGTTGGCCTCAACCGGCAACAACGTCCCCGTGCGTCGTTCACTTTGCCGAACCGCCGCCTCTCCTTCTGTCCTTGGCATCACCGAGTCGCCTCGACAGCTCTCCTTACCCCACTTAACATTGTTATATTGTTAACATGTCAATTCTCGTGATCAATGAGGGATTCTCCTATTGTGCTCGCGCACAACAACAGGAAACACCAATGGCAGTCGTTTTGATTGGAAGCCGCATGACACTTTAAACCCCTCGATCCTCTTTTTTTTTTTTTTTTAGATGCCGTTAGGGCTTTTTCCGACCCGCAACAAAGAACCTCCCCAAACTCATCACGCTAGACAAATCCCTTTAAGGTAATTACTGTGCACTGAGGACCAAAACATTGATGTGCGCTGACACAAAAACACTCAGGACTCAGGACAGGGGCCGAGCGACCAGAGGTGGGGGGGGAGGGGACGGCCTGGGGGCAGCCGCTGCCTCAGCTCGAACATCTCTTGTGAGAGGGCTGCAGCACTCAGGGGGCAAAGAGCAGAAGGGGGCGAGAGAGAGAGAGGGGGGGGGTTATGAAAACAACTCTTGAAAGGGTTGCACAACCACTGGAGTCCATTGTGTCAAGGCCCAACGCATTCGTGGCGGGTTGACGTTCTGCAGCCTGCGACCTGGTGAGAATTAGCCTAACTGGGATGGGTTGGCTTGAATTTGGTCACATGGGACCTTTTTGACCTGCTGATAAACCCCCTCCCTCCTCCTTTGCGTTTAACAAATAATTAAGTGCATGATAATCCTGACTACAGAATTTATTTTGTAGTGAGTGGTGACGTTAAACTGATTGGGTTCATTTTACACATCAGTGAATAATGCCGGCTGAAGACCAGACAACTTTCAGAAGGTGATTCGAAGGCCTTTATAATCACCATCTCCACCCCATAGAAGACGTTTCTGCTCTTAATCCTGAAAAAAAAAGCCTCAAGGAACCATCTGTGCTGTTCAGTGTGTCTTGCAGACCTACCCAGATCTCCTTGAACACTGTTGTCCCGAGAGGTCCTGCTGGACGTGGTGGACTCCCCGTCACTGGGCCGCATCTGCCGCGTTCTACAGCCTCCTGCGATGGACGCCTCGCATGCCGTCCCCTGTTGCTTCAGCCGTTTCTGGGACAGGGGCGGGCTGCTGCTGCCAAAAGACTGTTGGGAGGGCGAGCGGCTCTTCTCCCTGTACGCCCGGGAGGCGGCGGTGGGGCTGGGCGACACGTGGCTGGACGGGCCCGAGGAGAAGTCCTCCTCGCTGGACGTTAGGTTCTCGTTGGAGCTGCAGTCCGGCGTGTAGCCTCCTCCCGTGTCTTCGAAGCTGCCGTGAGAGAAGGAGCGCCTCGGCCAGGTGAGGTGCGCGTCGTCCTCCATGCCGTGGTCCCGGATGTGGATGACTCGGGTGTCCCGGTCAGCCATCATGCCCCCGACGTACACGCTGGTGTAGGGGCGGCACTCCGCTGGCTGCGGCTCAGGCTTCCCCCCGGCGGGGCGGTTCACGCTGTCCTTCAGGAAGTTCGGTTTGACCTCGGCGACGTTGTCGTACGACCCGTTGTGGCCGCAGTTCCCCCCGGTGGAGCCGCCCCTCTGGAGGCCTCTGCCGATATCCCCCGTGGCGGCTGACAGATTCACCGGCAGGTACTGAAGGGACCTCTTGCGCTCCATCTGCATGGCCTGACCGCCCAGGGTGCGGATCTTCTCCGAAACCTCCTTGTCGTTTACCTTTACCAACCCTTGCTCCGAATGGAACTCCACGTTCACGTAGAAAGGCTTCTCCTGGGCGCCTGTGACCGACGACCCTCGGCCGTCCCCGGCCGCGTGGGAGTTGGCCCTCCTGATGCGCTCAAAGTTGGACCTCAGAGCCGCCACGGAGCCTGTGCCCAGCTGGCACTCGGGGGTCTCCGGCTCCTGGTGCACCGGCGACACCCGGCCCACATCTCCTTCTGGATGTGGCTTGCACCTGGATGTCTTGTAAGGCCCTCTTCGCTGCGGCTCCTCCTCCTCCTCCACCTGAGCCTCTTCTGAGTGCGGCCTCTGGCAGTCCGGCCCACTGGGCAGGTCTCCATCATTAATTCCGGGGGTGCTTTTAAATCCCCACCGCTGCCCGTCGTAGGACTTCCTCTCTTTGGCGAGCAGAGTTTGCAGGTAGATCATCCGAAAGCGCTCCTTGTTTACTTCCTTCTCCAAGTGCCTGATGGAAGACCTGCATTTGTCCAGCTCCTGTTCAATGTTCCCCAGTGAGTTCAGGTCCATGCAGGGGGGGTTTGACTCAGGGAACTGGGCTTTCCATGCTGCTACAAACCCCACCTGTTCAACCATTGTTATTAACTCTTACATTAACTATTCAATCCATTCACAACACAGTCACATGCATTCCTAAAGCCTGAATTGACTTTGACTATTTACACTCTAAAGCTTTCAAGGCACAATGGTAGGCTACACAAAAACTGCTAAGTAAAGTCCTGCTGTACTTTGCAGGGGGAAAAAACCCTGTTTACTTTACAGTCCCTTTACTCACAAACGCGGGGAGAAAATCCTAAAAGAGGCAAGATCCCCAGTCCAATCCCTCCGCTCCTTGTGTGCACAATCCAGGAAATATAGTCGTATCCTTGTATCTCGTCTACTCTCTGGAGACCGTCTGTCTTCCTTCGCGCTCGGCGTCGGACTGACTGGCAGCTCGCTGGTGTTGCGGCTCTCCGTGCGCAGCAGAAAGGGGAGGGGCCACATGGATGTGATTTAGGCTTAGGCTATATTCCAAATACATGGGGGGGGAAAGAACTAAACAAAAAGATTCATCATTAGTTAATATGCCGCTTCCAATCGAACAACCGTGTTTTCAGGAGAAAATTATAACGAAAAAGAGTAAACGAAAAAGAACACACGTGCTAACGAGGAAGCCCGCTGCGACTGTTATTCGACCAAAGCTCTGGAAGGAGGACATAAAATGACATTTTAAAGGCGGCGTGATGGACATGAGGGTGTTGTCTTCTGGTTGTTACCCATCAGGGGGATGAAGACAAACGTAGTCCCGGCTCTCCAAAAAGTCTTTTTTTTACGCACACAACACAACTGACTCCCTGAGCTCTGGTGTCTCTCTCCAACACTGCGCACTTGTGGTTGAGAACTCGGATTAGTGCAACCAAAGTTTATTGTGGGGCAACCCGAAGCCGTGCCTAAGGCTAAATATCGCCCCCTGACGGTTTATAACCTGCCGCTTTTTAACGTTTTTAAGTTAACGTTTACTAAACGTTGAAGTTGAAGAGAGAAGATGCATGCATATCATATAATAATCAATAATCAAGACATTTTCACACCCAATTAGCTATTAAATAAGCTTTTTATACGTTTTTATTTTATTTTAATAATGATTAAAGACATTTTAATTTTTGTTTTTTATTACTAATATGTTTTTGTGGTTTTCGTTTGTAGTTTATTTTTTATCTAGTTTCTAGATATCCGAATGCTATCTGTTTAATATCTATAATATGGTTTTAATTGGCTTTTTTCCTACCATAAGCACATATGGGCGAATTTCCATCAACTTTAGCATCAACTATGCCCTCAGCGAAAAGCCATATGCGCACATGTAGCGCAGCCCTACCTGCTGCTGGCAATAAGAGACGTAAAAAGGAGGGGTATAGAATTTTTTTTTTTATGGGTTCCAGCTCATGTGAGCATCAGGTCGAATGAAAAGGCTGATAAGTTAGCTAAGAACGCGGAGGAAAGGAAGCGATAGATGTCCACATAAATCTGCGTAAATCAGAAGGCGAAAGTATTGTGTGGCAAGTTATTTTGTCAAGATTGAGAATAGGTCATACATGTCTGAACAGCACTCTCTTTATTTTAGGAAAACATCCGAATGGACTGTATTCTTGTCAGGAGCTGGAGACAGTGCATCACGTTTTAATGTCCTGTAAAAATTATGAGTCCCAAAGGCAAGAGTTGTTCAGAGTTTTAAGAGAGATTGGAGTAGAAGATCAATCGCTGAAAGGTATTTTAGAAATAGGGTCAAGCGGGAGGGGAAAAATAATTGTATTTAATTTTTTAATGGTTACGGGTTTATTTTACAGAATATAATGTAATGCATTAAGAGTCCTGTAGATGGCAGTAACGCAACCAGTTGGATGCCAGATGCCGTTAAAAAAGAAGAAGAAGAAGCCCTTGATCAGTATGTCAAAACTACTTCCTGCTAACAACCAATCCGCGAAGCCTTTTTGGTTTCCATGGTGCTGGTGACATCAACCGTTGCTTTTCTGTCCGTTAAACTAGCAAATTGACGAGATAAAAACACGAACTATCGGAAACCTGACTTTATTATTTGAACATATTTCTGTCCCAGCAGGTGGAGTGGATTTATTTGCAAAGGTTTCTCTGGGGCTTGGATTGCACGACGCCAGAGAGCTACGCTAGTTAGCAAAAGTTAGCCTTGGCTAATCCAGTAAAGGGACAGTGTCGTTTATTAGCTGCGAACACGTTACGTATCGTTCAAGATGAGTGAACAGCTGAAATTAATCGTTGAACAGCTGAATAGGGACCCATTCAAGAAAAACTTTAACCTCATCACGTTCGATTCCCTCGAACCGATGCAGCTGCTGCAAATCTTAAACGATGTTCTGGCTGAAATAGACCCAAAGGTGAGTGACTGCCGAGGCTTTATAGTTCGTACACTTGTGTCACTGCAAGCAGTGTGTGCACGTGTTCTATGAACGTCAGCCAGTGTGTGGCCCTCCTAGTGTTATCTGACCGTCGCCCCAATTCGTTTCTTTAGCAGGCTCTAGATATCCGTGAAGAGATGCCTGAACAAACCGTCAAAAGAATGTGTGCTCTGCTGGGGATGTTGAAATACAAACCTTCTGGCACCCTCTCTGATGTGTAAGTAATAACTTCCAATGAGAATACGTTAGTCTCGTCCTAGCATTAATTCCATCGTGTTCTCATGCAGGAGCGTCTTTAGACAAGGCTTGGTGGCTGGCAGCAAGCCCGTGGTCCACCCCATCCTCTACTGGCTGCTACAGAGGGTCCCTGAACTGAAGAAAAGGGCTTACTTGGCTCGCTTTCTAGTCAAATTGGAGGTGCCTGCAGAGTTTCTGCAGGATGATGTCATCAATGAAACCTCCAACCAGGTTTATTACCCACACATATTGCTTTTTATTATTTTTAAACTGCAAATAACTGTATGCAGTGCAGTAATGTTGTGTGTTTACAGTATGAAGAACTGGTGGAGGGTTTTAAGACGTATCACAAGGAGTGTGAGCTGCTGAGGACCTCTGGATTCTCCACAGCCGAAATCCGAAGGGTGACGACTCCTTACAATCACTTTCTGTCAAAGTGTATTGATGATTTCATCCTCAGCATAAAGATAAATATTATTATTTAATTCGGTTTTTCAACAGGATGATATAATTAAGTGAGTTGACACAAGGCACTAAAACAAAGGATCCTGTTTTTTCTCTAATAACAGGACATTGGTGCGATGGAGGAAGAGAAGGACCAACTAATCAAACGTGTGGAGAGGCTGAAGAAGAGGGTAAGCCAGACTGTTTAGTCTCTAATATATAGGATTCACTGGGGACTGAAAACATGACCCCCGTTGTATATTATCATCTCCTCTAATAGACCAGACAAGGCTCTGACAGGCTGCAAGACCGTCTTAACAAGGTGTTGATTTAATGGGTCTTACATGTCGGCCCTGCCGAAAGTGGAAACGTGACTCTTAGACCTGCTGGGATATTTCTGGCGACCGTCACACAGCATCATGTTGACTTGTCCATCCACTAGGTGGAGTCAGTGTCCAACCATCAACGGATGCTGGAACAGGCCAGTCAACTGCGAGTGGAGAAGGAGAGAGAGGAGTCACTGAGTCACCAGAAGCAAGAACAGAAGAACCAAGTAAATGCCTCTGACTGGTTTTGGGTTTATCAATACATTTGCTCATCTTGCAATAATTTATCGTAGACCAGTTAAACCACATGCTGTCTACTTTCCTTTTGGGGACTGAAAAAAAAGATGAAATGTTGGTCCTGTATTTTTATTTATTTTATTTTTAAGTCATGTGAAAAGGGAACCTGGAATGGATTCTTCACTATTATCTGAAAATGTATAGAAGACTTCTCATCACTATGAAACCAGTAATCAGTAGCAGCTCCTATGCTGAACAAACTAATCATCAATGGACTTTATACATATGGGTAATACAACGGTGTGTTCAGCTGTTCCAGGCAGAGCAGAGGCTGCAGAGATCCCAGCAGCAGTTGAAGGATCTGCGGCAGGCGGCAGCAGACGCCAGTCCAGAGAGTGAGTACCACAGTCCCGCTGTTGCTTCGGGACATCGCTGGAGGGGGAAGTCCACGGACATAGCGCAGAGCATTACGGGATCTCTCGGCTAATTGGTCTTTATCGGTTGAGACGCTCTAATTATGCTGATCTTTGAAGTGCTATAACAGCGGTGTGGTTTCCACGTGCCTGGATGGTTTGACATTTCTAAAAGATCTTCAGCTTTTCTTATTAACTCATTAGAGCTTCAGACGGCCTGAAAGGATTATACAAACACTCTGAGCTCAAATTAAACAGCTCCGTCTCTTCCAGGCTTAATGAAGAGACTTGAAGAGGAGATCAAGATCAACTCCTACATGGTGTCGGAGAAGCTTCCCAAAGAGCTGGAGGGTATGAGGCGTACAGTGCAGTACCTACAGAAAGTAGCGTCAGAGCCTGCCATGGGCCAGGCTGATCTCCAGGAGCTGGAGGACAAGGTCGGGACCGGGAGGTGACATTAAGTCTGTAAACCAACATACACTGCAAAAATGTAAGGTTGTAATGATTGTCCTGCGATATTTACTTTCACAGATTAGAGATGTCGATTCTCAGATAAACCAGCTGATCGAGAAGAGGATGATGAGAAATGACCCCATGGATGACAAGCTGACCCTCTACAGACAACAGGTGTCAAATTCATTTTTTACTTATTTGACTATTTACTCAATACATTGATGTACTGCATTAATAAGTCATTTAAAAGGCAAAAAGAGCACAGCGCATGTTTTCACAAACATTAACACTAACAAGCTGATTGAGCCAGAGGTAAACCAGTAACTTCCTTTTTTGTCTTCCCATAACAATATCCCCATTGCTCAACTCCCGAGAAAGTCTTTGTTTTGTATATATTTAACAAAAGGGGGCTTTTACAGGCCTCCATCATCCTTCGAAGGAAAGAGTCTAAGGCAGAGGAGCTTCAGGAAGCGAGGGAGGAGCTGGCCACAGCAGAGAGGGAGCTGAGGCAGAGGAGCAGCCAGGCACAAGCCTCCGAGGGCGGAGAGGTCATCCGAGGTGATGAGGTACACCACTTGATCTTTTTCTTTCACTCACAAAGAAATGCGGTAGCTAAATAGCTTCTGGCATCTTCGGATTCCTCAAAAGCCGTGTGGATTTTATCGAGCTGGACAGCCAATAGCCAAGAAAATAAACAACATTTTTATGCACAATTTTCTTCTTTTGGTAACTGCTGACATGGCCAAGAAGCTCCAGCTTTATCTAAGTGAGTAGATTTGCAAACGGCAGAAAACCCAAGGGGCTATTTCTGTTCTTATCCAAACACAGACAAGCTCACTGTCTAATGTTACTTATCCCCTTTCCTTACTCTCCCCCACATTCTCCCACTGAGCCATGAATAGGACAGAGAATATCTAGAACAAGGAATTGGACTGTGCCAACTGTCTGAAAGATGGCCTTTTCCTTCATCTTGAGTCTCATCAACCTCCTGATTTAAGTTTTCCGGATACAGATTTAAGGCATAAAAGCTCTTGTCTTTATTTATATAGCATGACAAGAAGGATGTACTCTCCTTTGTTCATAGAACTGAATTACACATGGGGGGGAATTGTTGTAATTACGTGAGAAAAGTCTCAAGCCACTTCTGCTTCTGCCCAGGCCTCCTATAAGCTTATAGGTAGAGGCAATTATAAACAGCTCTGTAGCTGCAGAGGGACGCTGATAGAAGGGGTTTGTGCAGTGACCACATGTTTGAGAACTTTGTTCTGCGAGCGGTTAATTTCTCTCCAGGAGGACATGATCTCTTTATTTAACACATCCTAAGCATTTCTGAGCGTAGAAGGCTACTGTAAATCGCTCAGGTGGGAAGGGGAGGGGTCACAGAGGTTCTGTGTCCAGGTTGAGGACACATGGAGACAGGAAGGAGCCGGCGATTTAAACCGGCGGCCTTTTGGACGACCAGCAATTCAAAAAAGCCGCTCCATTTAGATAACGACTCATTACATTTTGGACCTAATGCTTTAAACATGTTTCTTTCAATAATGTCAGATAAAGTGGTCTTCTGAGCAGGGGAGTAGAGGAGTCCTCTTTGTGCAGGAAGGAAGACTTGAAGAAAGGTCACGCAATAGCAGCACTATATGACAGGAGCTTGCGTGCGTTTCCTCCACTGGTAATTTCCTCAATAAATAACAACAATATATTACAGTTAATGGGGAGACTGACACACCGTTTTACGTCTGGCTGAAGAGGGAGCCGTTTGTAGTGACAAAGGGGGCCCTTGAGACTAAACACGATGGAAGTTCAGGGGACATCTTTTCCTCAAACTCTGCTTATCAGACCCCTGGGTGGATTTTGGCCTTCAGCCAGTGGAGATGATCACTTTATCTGAGGTATTTTCCATTCTGCTGTGTGCTATGTGTCATCACATAGCACATCATCATCATCACATCATCCAACCAGCTGGAGCCTCTCTCTGAGGGGGATGACTGCATCTGCTCGCCATTGGTTGGCCAGTAACACGAAACCACCTAATCAGCCAGGCTCATCACGCCAGTTAAAATAAGTCCCGCTGCAGCCAAGACACCGTCAACCATAAGAGTGATGCTTTGTCTTTGAAATCTTGTGTCTTGTTTGTTTAATCTGTCAAAGCTACTGTACAGCTACAAATAGATATGTAGAGCATCTGCCTCCTCTGCGGGTGTGTGTGTGTGTGTGTGTGTGTGAAACAGGTGGTGGTGTTGTCATTGCGCTCTTGGTTTAAGAGCAGTTGTTTTTTGGGGACACGCTGTCGGGAACGCTTCGGAGAATTGTTCTGCTGTGTTAATTCCTATCCCAGCCATGTCTGCCCTTGATGTCCCAAAATACACAAAGTATAAAAGTACACAGAGCTACACAGACCCCCAAGGGACATGAAGCCCATTCTGTGATTTCTGGGGCTGTTCTCCCGTGTGCATGTTCATAAATAGCTGCTCTTCATCGTGGGGGCGATTCACTGCGTCCCGACGGACATTCAGGGTGACTGAACATCCAGTGAAAGCAGCTCCTCTGCCAGAGGAAGCTGTTTGCTGTACATAGATGGCCGCCGATGTCAAAGGATCAAGCGGCTGTTTTTGCGTCGCGGCCCGGCCCTCTGTCACTGCTGTTATCTAATCCCTCCCCTGGCTCAACCCTTTGTCTTCTCCTGTGGCCATTCATAGCATCTCAGCTGTGCCGGACACCACGTCGCCACATATGGACTGTATTTGTTCCTCTTTCTTTGCGATTTCCAAAGAACTATTTACACTATGTTGCTTGTTTTAGGCCCGGGGGGACATTGGTTTCACCAATGTGAATCATTAACACACATGTCTTTTTTACATTTTTGACTGAATGTACATGAGAGGGGTTACTGGTAGTGACCAAACCCGCAGTTGCAACCTTTTGTTACCCTCAATTCACCGTTACTGCTTATAGTTTCCAGATGCTACACAAAAAAAGGCATGAAGACCCACCACCTGCCCAGCAGCAAATGTCAAAAGTGCAACTTTAGTGTGTTTAGCAGGTTAAGAGCCAAAGACTTACTAAGGAGTTGGTGTCTTTGGTTTGAGCCAAACCAGAGCAAAAAGGTTTTGTATTTTTGTATCAAGAGACCCTCAACTCTGTTAAAATGAAATGTGTCATTAAGCAACAGTTTGCTAAATATTTCTACTGCAATAGTAATCAATTATTGCAGATTCGACAAACTTTTGTATATCAGTGTAGCAAATTAACCACAAAGTTTAATTTGAAAGCAGTTTGTAATAAATGCATCATGTATTAATGTTGAAGTATTTTTCTTTGTCCTTCAAAGCTGAAACGTTTGGTGGTGAAATTGCGCAGCAAGGGAACAGTTTACAAGAAGCAACGTCAGGAAATTGCTGAGCTGAAAGCCGAATATGGAGTCCTGCAAAGAACCGAGGAGATTCTGAAGCAGAGACACGAGACCATCCAACAGAAACTGGTAACTCTTTAACCCACTCCCATGTTTGACTTCCATGTAGACACGGACAATATTTCAAGAAAGGAGACCCACTTGCTTTGCCAATTGCCTTTTTTTAATATAAAATCTCATACATGCTGCAAGGAAAAGGCTCTCATGTTCACATTTTATCTTGAAAGGTAGCGTCAGAAAGTTATCGCCTCCCTGCACGCCATTGCAAATGTGCTGCTTTCACCTCATTCACGCAGTCCGTGCAAACGGCAAAGGTGTTTCTGGAAATGGCTGCAGGGCTCTGACTCCGAGCACCTGACTTGCTGACGAACTGCCTGACGCAGGCCGAGCTGCTATTTCTGAAGGCTGCATCTGCTGCTTCTGTCTTTGTGTGCAGCTCACACAGGATTTGAAGCGATTCCAATTTTTCCTGTTATCACGCGTCAAACTCCCGATGCGTCTGCCTCTCTCATTGTGTGTGTGTGTGTGTGTGTGAGCCTGACTTTTGTTTGAATTTTTTCCAGCTGCAAAGTTCTTTTGCCCATTTTGTCAGCATTATTTTTATTCGAGAGAGATTAAAATGATGGATGTTATGAGTGGGGAGCCCTGTTACTGCCTGTATTCTAATACATAAAATTCTACAAAACGTATTCCATCTTCAGAGTTTTCAACAAAGTTGTTTCCAAAAAAAGCAATGAACTCGACTTGCTTGTCGACTTGCTGTCGACATTCCGCATGACTCCTGGTTGAGTTATAATGAGTCCATGTCACCATTCAATTTCATCGTTGTGTGTCTAATTCTGTTTTTCAAGCAAGCTATGGAAGCAAAGAAGGGCATCTCCGGCTACAGTAACACTCAGGAGGAACTGGAGAGGGTGTCGGCCATCAAGAGCGAGCTGGACGAGAAGAAGGGCCGCACACTGGATGACATGTCTGAAATGGTAACTATACGGAGGAGCAATGCATCAAATATATGTATAAACACAAACGTTTGGCATTTGTAGAACTTGTATTTTAAGTGAGGCTGTTTTTTTGTTTTCAATGGGGTTTTCCATGTGCACTGCCATCTTGACCAGGACCAAAATCTCTGATTTAGATGAATAAAATTGAATAGTGCTAGGGGCATGAAACTTTGTCCGCTGTGTAGTTCTACAATTTTATTGTCATTTCATCTAAGGCTTTAGATTGCCTCGGGGGGCTTTACAGTCTGTCCACATACGCCTCCTTCGTTCTCCCTCACATCGGCACAGGAAAAACTCCCCAAAAAATGAAAAAAACCCTACAGACTGCATTGGATGTCATGTGTACAGAATGACTCCTACAGATGTATAATGCATTCAATTCCTATAACAGAAATGATTCAGGGTTGGGGTTAGTCAAGTAGTACTTTGCAATGGCGCAACGCTGCCACATCGGTGAAAAATGTAATCACTACTTACCAAAATGTTTCTGACTCCTTTTTCAATGCAAGTTAATACAGTTCAGCATTAAAGATGGTTCTTCATTTACCTTGTATTTGATGTAACGCTATTTATTTTTGGTTCAGTTTTAAGGCAATGTTTGCTGTTTGCTTGCTGTTACAGGTAAAGAAACTGAACTCCATGATAGTGGAAAAGAAGTCAGCTCTAGCGCCCGTTATAAAAGAGCTGAGGTCACTGAGGCAGCGGTGTCAGGTGAGCAACCCTTCCAAGAATCCCCACAACCTATCAATTACAGCTCAGAAAGAGCGTTTGCCAGCTGACCGACATGTGAATAAGCCCCTGTCACAATCATGAAATCACATTATTGTCCTCTGTCCCACACACCTCAGGAAAGTCGAAACAGGTTTAGGAGTTTTTGACAGTCTTTGACTTTGAGTCAGTTAATTAATACTCCTACTCAAAAATGAAATTAAATATACATTGAAAAAAAACCTCACCATTAAATCCCAAAGCAAAAAAACACATGAATTTATTTTGAACACAAACAATGAATCTGTTGTGAATTTAAAACCAAACAGTGGGATCTTTTAATGTGTGTCTACAAACCAGTTAGATTTATCGTCTACTGTGTCTGTGTGCTATCGTGGACAGGGTCCATTTAAGAATAATTTACATAGTCCATAAATAAATTGTTCAGTGGGAAAGCCCCCCGCCCCCCATACCGCGGAGCTAAAGCGCAGGGTTACATTTTCCTACACGTGTTCCCAGAATCGCTCTTCCATCTAACAGATAATGTCTGCGAATGACGAGCTGCAACAGGAAAACATATAAACAGACTCTGAAAAACTGCTCGAATGGCAGCTGTGATGTTTTTGTGCTGTGAGTGTGACTAGACCAAGTGTGTATTGTGTGCATTTGGCTCACATCTTGAGCTGTATGTAAAATCTTTTTTCTCTCACATTGTGTGCGAATGTTTGGATTCCTATCTCAACAGGAAATAAGCCCGGACTATGACGAAAAGAAGGCGCAGTATGAAAGTTGTACTGCTGGTTTGGAGAGCAACAGATCTAAATTGGAGCAGGTATAGTTATTATGCCACACTAGATAGAACAGGGACAACGGTGTGAACACATTAATGTGTGTTTATCCAGTGTATTTGTTTGTTATATCTCATATCTTTGACATGGCAACATGTTCTTGTTTCTACAGGAGGTGAAAGCATTGATAGGAGAGACCGCACTGGAGGAAAACCGATATCATCATATCAACTGCATGTCCGAGGCAAGCATTTAATTGTTACCACTAGCCACACAGCTGGGTGTATAAAAGATCCTTACCAGTGTTTTACAAGCCGATCATGGTAAAATTTGAATTGATACTCAAATCTCTGAGCACATGGGTGAAAGATGCACGGAATAAAGTGACCTGCATCCGAACACTCCTGTGGTGAAATAGAACTTTGCATCTCGATCCTCCACAGATCACTGAGATGCAAATACAGCGGGCGGCCGAAGAGATGAAGGCCTATGTTTCCTCTGATCCAGTGGAGAGGAAGAAGGCCATCAGGTGACCATGCAGAGCCAGCCAGTCGATTGCTACATGAATACACTCAATAAATTTACCTCCCAAACCTTATTACAACAGACACTTCAGCCGCTGTCCCTTTATTTTCTCATACAGCAGAGAAAGTTGCTAACCTTGTTATCAAGATAAGCTGATACTAACAGTGGGTGAAAGCAACATGCTAACATTTGAATGATCTTTCTGCTTCTTTTGCAGGGAAGTGTACTTGAAGAACATTTCAGAGCAGGAGTTACTTGGCAAGGTGAGAAAAGATGTATCCTAGAAACTGACGACATTCGGTGCCATGATTCTATCAACAAGATGTCTCAGGACAGCCAAGGAAGAGACAGTTTCTTTTTTACCCATCAGTACTTTTTCTTTGTGGATACCAGAAGTTGCGTGAGAAGCAGAAGGTGGTGAGGGAGAGCCACAGCGCCAACATGGAGCAGATGAAGCTGTGGCGCGACCTGGAGCAGCTGATGGAGTGCAAGAGGCAGTGCTTGATAAGGGCTCAGAGCCGAGCGTCTATTGGTCAGGTGATCCAGGAGGGAGGAGAGGACAGGCTGGTGCTGTGAGGACTTGTCCAGGCGGGGATCGTCAGCAGGTCACCCACAGAGCATTGACCACACACTTTAACTTAATATCTTTTTATAGCCTATTGAACACGACAGCACATGGTTTGTGTCGTTGTTCACAGGGTTCTTCTGTCCCCTACATCTCGTCTGTTCCATAACAGCAGTCGAGCGGCACGTTATTTCAGTAAGCACCACAGCGCTGATTTGAGAACCGGAAACTTAAAAAATGCGTATCGTGAAGTGTCGCAGGACACTGGTTTTCCCTTTCTTTGGACCCTGAAGGCTCTTTTTCGACATATCTTTTGAAAAATACCTTTTCAATCAGTGTCCGAAGATAACATTGTACAAAGTGGTGCACTCAGGATACTATATTTGGCATCGACCACAATGACCTCGGACATGGTGTCTTGCCAACTGTGGAAATCAATGGGACCTCCGTTGCCTTGAACAGCTCAAAGAAAATAATCCTATTATTCAACCTTTTTATTATATCATATAACACCAGAACACTCTTGTTCTATGATATTGTTCTATTTCAAGATAACCTTCTATAGTTAGGGCATATTATTTTGGCTGTCTATCTATTTTTATAAAATGTTTTTATTATTTGACTGATTATAATTAAAACATTTTTTAATATAATGCAATTGTCTGTTACTAATTAACGTAAAATTAACCTCTGTCGACGTTTTGATGGGTTCAAATTGTTGCCTATAAACATCTTTGCAGAGGCTTTAGGTTCCTCCCTCCCTTCCACAGAAACTTAATCTGCTGTTGACGGCGTGTCAGCGGCTCTTGTGCAGAGCAGTGTGCATTGTAGAAGGCAGCTTGATTTCCAACTGCGCAGCACCTCGTACTTCTCGGAGCCCCATTAAGACGCGTTAACAGATGATTGATGTCGGTAAAACATCTCACAACTATACGCCCTCACGAACAATGGGGGTTCAAAGTTGACTGAGTGCTGCCACTTCCTTTTGCTGTTGTTATGTGGATGTGGCTGATCATGAATATTGATTGTACCCGATTGATGAAAACTTTCTTGTGTTATGTGGAGGCACTAGTGTGTTTCAAAACGTCATTGTTTTCTTGTCCTGATGGGATGGAGACAAAAATCTGATGCCAATCTTTCTGTTCTCTATTCTGAGTGTGAACTCATTCCTGCAAACACGGGCCCCTAATCAAGAGTAATTCAATAATGGGGCCCCTGTAATGAGAGTGCTGTAGTCTGGGGGAGTCTGTGAATCTAGCGTGTAATACTTAATTGTGTGGGTACAGTACTATTACCCATCATATTGAAACAAAAACATGAATTATGTGCTAGTTAAGATACAAACGAGCAGCCTGACTGTGTGGCCAAATTTCAGTACATTGTTTCAGATTTTTCTATAATAGTTCATTGAACATGATATAATTCAACTAACACATATACCGATATAACCCTGTGTATATTATGACAATATTTTAACTAAGTAAAACGTGCTTTTCAAAAACCACCATGACAATGACGATTCATTATTTACTATCGAATATGCATTAATAGCAATTCGACTTCCACGCTATGCGTTGCGTGTCTCCAAATAAATAAATAAATACAATATTCCGTGCACGCAAACGATCCCGGTCGCTTCCGGGTTCACGTCGCTGCGTAATCCGCAGGGTTTGAATGGGACACCGCGGGACTCGCAGACGCGTTTTCACTGACCAGCTGACACCTCTCGTCCAATCACATCGGTCCACATGCAGCGCAGGGAAGAGGGGAGCGCGGGGCGGCGCTTGGATAAAGGCGGACAGTCGGCGCCGTGCGAAGCCTACGGAGAACTGCGTGGGACCCGGGAACATCGGAGCAACCGCGTTGAACGCCGTCCGTAACGCACCGTCGCTGACACGCGCACACCGGGGTTTTCTTTCCCGAAGATTAGACGACGCCGAGAGAAATCTTCACACCGGACAATTGAAGAGGAGTTTGGCTCACCACGAGCTTTTTTTTGTTTTTTTTGTTCGTTCGTTCGTTCTTCCTCCCGTAAATTTGGGTGAATAAATTCTTAACTGCGCAGCGAGAAGACGAGAGAACGAGGCGCCGGGTGGAAAGCTAATGATAGCTATCATCCCGAGAGGCACCGCACAGCTCATTTGAGGAGCCGGGAGGAAACGAAAAGCCAGCGCGTGTGTGTCTGCGTGTGTGCGTCTGCGTGTGTCACATTGTGTGGGAAGGAGCCGTCTGTCCGCCATGGAGAACTCTCACACGAAGAGCGTGGAAGAAGTTTACAGTCATTTCTCCGTCAATGAGAGCACCGGACTTTCCCTGGAGGAGGTGAAGCGACTGAGGGAGAAATGGGGCCTGAACGGTACGAGCATTTACACTTTAGACCACTTACACTTAAATGAGTAAAAGTGTCCTGTCATTGTAACATGCCTGCGTGTGCGGGATATGGGGTAAAAGTCACCAACATCACCGATGCTGCCCGGCCTCCTAAGGTGAATTCGGCTGACGTCATCACCTGTGACCTCGTGGGTTTCCCGTCTCCCGTGAATTCACGCATTAATCATTGCTCACAGGCCACTGTAACGTCGTTAAAACGCGTATTTCTGGTATTTCACCAGTTCTGTAGTTCTCTTGCGTCGTAGTAAGACTGTTGCCCGTGATAACATTGTTAAGCACAACGCCACTGTGACTTTGGACAATGGTTATTAAACATGGGGACATTGTTGAGCACGGTGACCTTTTCTTTTTGATGACTGCAACGCACATTCAGCCCAGAGATCCGGCTTTCTAAACAACGGCCACGGGATCACTGTAGTCACGTCATCCATCAAGTTAATCTATTTACAGCTGTTTTTGTATAATATCACCTGGAAGGTCATGGAGGGTAGATTACCCTCTTTTTAAATCACCGTGACCTTTTAGATTGAGTTTCATTTTTTCTTTCTTTCCTGTTGTGTAATAAAGGTTGAAGGCGTGGATGATGCCACTGATAGAAATGTAAACATGATGAAACGTTTTTTCATATTGCTGGTTAATATTAATTTCAGTTAACGGTCGAAAGGATCCACATTCTTACTACATTATATCTAATTTATTCAAAACCTGCCAACATGTACATTGTGTATGATGACTAGTTCATCAAAATATTATGTGAAACTAACAGTTTCGGGCATCTATTTAGCACTTCTTGTAGAATTGGTTCCCCATCATGAAACAGGAACTTCTTGTCTCCAAATGCCTTGTATTTTTATTATTGTAAAAAGTATTAATACACAACTTCTTTCCTTTTTGTTTTCCTGCGCGCTTGGTTTGACTCGCGCTTCTCTACACAGAGTTGCCAGCGGAAGACGGTAAGCACTGCGGTCACCGGTATCCTTGCCCGTCCTTCTGTGACGCCTGGTTTATGTGATGGATTACATATGTCTCTCTTCTGCAGGAAAGTCTCTGTGGGAGCTCGTCCTTGAGCAGTTTGAAGATTTACTTGTTCGGATTCTTCTGCTGGCCGCGTGTATATCTTTTGTAAGTATTTCACTATATTTTTCTGCGTAGTAAATGTCTAAAGGATCTTAAAGTGGACAAGTCAATGCTTCCTAAAAAAAAAAAGCCTCCCCTTCTCACCTCTGGCGTGTTTATGGGAACTTGTAGATGGGATTACTGTTAAGCCCTGGGTGTTGGGCGGCGGGGGCTGATTTACGCAGAGCATAGTGCTGAAGTGCGAACGTCTTCAGTTTGTTTAACCCGGCCGAGGTTACGCTCGAGTATTATAGAAGCCAAAACAGCTGAGAAGGCCGGCGACTGTCCGAGGAATGGTGACAACAGCAACAGCGGCATTGAGTTGCTATCACCTTGTGCCAAGTAAGACATCTGAGTCGTCAAGCATGACTGCTGTGTAATGACCCCCCCCCCCCACCCCCCTCCGAACATCGGCCCTCTGACTTTGAGTGCTGGTCAGATAAATGTTTGATGGTGGCCGTTATGAAACTGCATCATCAGCAATGTGTCAGAGCTCTTTTTCCAGCGTTCGTTCCCTCGTAGTAAGTAAGAAGCACCCTTTTTAATGTCGTTGTCATGTGGAAGGAAAAGGTTTCATGTTCCACTGGTTATTTATTATTGGGATTAGAAAAGCCCAAGCTTTTATGGATAAAATAAGTCCCGTTTTTATTTTTTATTTATTTTTTTTTACAGTGAAGGATTGAAAACTGGAAGTACTCTAGCATTGTGCATTGCACAATTACGTTGTTCCCCTCCTTTGAATCGCCACCACAGTAGATTAGCAGATGGCCGAAGTGCGTGCGTGTGGTAGTCCAGTCGGGTGATACGGAGGTGTTGGTGGCTGCTGTCTGACAGGGGAACAGAGCACCACTCAAGACCAAATATGTCCCGTACCCCTCTCTGGGAAGGCTCTTATCAGACAAACGCACACGCTGCTCCCTCAACATGAAATGAATCCCTCCCGTACTTTGATATATAAATATCCAGTCTGAAAGCTCATTAAAATTCAAACTGTTTAAGTTATTCGTCAACCGTAATATCGGGACGAGTCAAAAAGAATGAACAAATTACCCTAATTCTCACTTTATTTATTACCTCAATTGTAAACATGAGTTTAGAAATAAAATGGTTTCAGGTTTCCATCGATCCGGCCTCATGTTCAATTAGCAAGTGATGCCTGTTCACGGTGAAATAGACAACGCTTCTTTGTAGCTACCTTGATCAGTTAACAAAAGCATTGTGAGTTGACTGTATTAAACTGCTTTAAAGAGTTAGAACAGTCACTGCATGTCTTACTTTGGTTGATTTTATTACATCATGACACATCAACTAATTCCATATGACACCCAGAAACCGGAGCATCAAGATGAATGAGACTCTGTGTCATAATGTTGGTTATTTACTGGGAATAAGAGCTGATTAGATGTTGGATGGCTGGTAATCAGAGTTGATGAGGCTTCTCGATGGCTGACATGTTCACATTCAAAGGACATCAAAAGCCTATAAAGAAGTTTGAATTAAAATACAACGGTCTGAGCAAAATTGGCAGTTAAAAATAAAATCGTAAGTGTTGATATATTTGAAACGTTTTGCCTGCTTTCAGGAAAGTCTGTCATGAGGTGTTTAGGTACAGTTATATGATTTTTGTATTTCTCAGTTCATTTAAGTTTTATATAAGCACCGTGTGGGTTGGTCCCCAGCTATTAACAATCTGTCTTTGATGTCAAGCTTCTGGCTACTGACAAATAGCTCAGCGCTCACATTGGGATGAATCACCGCTGTCGGCATCATTCTTCAGAGACAAAAAAAACAACCTGTCCAGTTAATTCAATTCCAACATTTTCCTTGATGTCTCATCTATCCGAGATGTGATTCTTGCATATTCCTTGTTATATTAATAAACAGCGACATGCTTCTCAATCTGTTTTTTAGGTGCTGGCTTGGTTCGAGGAGGGAGAGGAAACTATCACAGCCTTTGTGGAGCCTTTTGTCATTTTACTCATCCTGATAGCCAACGCCATCGTCGGTGTGTGGCAGGTGAGTGTCGCTTTATTTATACCCCACTACAATAATCAAATTGAATATTCTAGTTTTGTTGTCCAAATCTAATTCATTACGTTCAGCTCAATGAAATCTAACAACACTACCGGAATTGTCCAAAATGCAGAATCAACCCATCGGTCGTGGTTTGAATAGACAGACTTTTGTATTTGGATTGGAGGAGAATTAATGGGTGAATCTCATACGCCAAACTTAAGATCAACTAAGCGCACTAAAAGGCTGCTATTGAACAATGTATGGACAGTAAGGCAGAAATGTTCCCATTTTCCATACAATTACCAACCTAAATGTCTCCAACCCAAACCTGATGAAAATGGACATCCAACAGATCAAAAGCAAAGCTTCCTCAAAGGGAAATTATCCGGTACTGTGTAAGTCCAGCAGAGCCCGCAGCATGCATGTCTAATCGCTTTCACCTCAACAGGAACGTAATGCCGAGGACGCCATCGAGGCGCTGAAGGAGTACGAGCCCGAGATGGGGAAGGTGTACCGGCAGGACAGGAAAACCGTGCAGAGGATCAAAGCCCGAGACATTGTGCCCGGTGACATCGTGGAGGTTGCTGGTGGGTTGAGCTGCTCAGTTTCCCTCATAAGGCTTTGTGATAAAAAAAAAATTTTGTTATCCTATTTGGTGGTGCGTGTTTAGACAGAAACATCAGACATCCATCTGGGAGGTTGTTGCACATTAACCTTGAAAGTCACAGAAAATTGGTAATTTAAAGCCTCTCCGCCTTCCATCAATATACATATTTCTTTATTTTCCCTGTCATAGGTACTTCTGTGGTCTTAAGAATATAATGCCTGCTTCGGACAGATTGAATCAGTCCCCGTATGGTCATGCATCACATTTAGCACAGGCTTGCGTTGACCCTCTCCTCCCTCTCCTCCCTCCCTTCCTCTTCCCAGTCTCATGTGCCACTGCAGAGGTGACTCACCCTGCAAGAGTGATGTATTTTGAGATGCTCTTATTAACACTATCTCAAAGGGCTGTGCACCTATGCTATTAAGTGCGTGCGTCGCGATATTGCACACACATTTTAAGCGCGCTGTCCTACGCAGCCGCACGGCTCGTCCCACCAGCTCAACGGTTTCCCTGCGCGCAGCATGTGAACAATACGCACAGTGCTGCAGAGGGACGATAAGACGGATGTGCGGAGGAATGCTGATGTCTTTAAAACACAGGTCTTATCTTGATACTCTGTTTGACCCGAAGCTTTCGGTGCATAGTGGGAGGTTTTATTTTTAGCCTTCATAGGCCTTTTACATTATGGAATGCTGTATTTATAGAGGCAGTGAGAGTCGGTGAGACGACAGGTGTCTGGTCCCACCCGCAGCGCTGCCCTGGGCAGCATTGCAACTGCGGGTGACGTGGGACAGTGTTCAGCAGGACTCCTGGGTAACCTTGACAAGGACAAATGGAGGAGGGGTGTACTGGGGATTAGGATGTATAATGTTTCTCGTATTGTGCGGCGCCCTGTATAATGTGGTTTAGGTTGACGGCGCTAATCGTGCCATTTAGTGCTGGAGGTTTAATTGTTTGGCCGAGGTTTAAAGGCAAATTTGGGAGTCGTGTGGCTTTTTTGCATATAAGATGCCTTGTTTCAACACTCAATGGAGGGTGAATGTAGTTCAATGAAGGCTGGAGGCTTTGTTGTCAGCCGCCTGAGGCTTTCTTTAAACATGAGCAGCCCAGCAGGCAGCACACCCGGATGTTTTATCCAGCCGTCAGAAGAAGCTCGTCAGCTTAACTTGCTTCCCAAATCCGTTAGATTTCTTTGACAGCGGTTCCTGTCAGGCCCCCTCTTTTTTCCCCCCCTGCATAACATTTTGCTGGAGCAAAAGTGACCCCTGCCACGCAGAGGAGTAGTGCGATGACGCAGATGCTGTCTGGACGTCTTCTGGTCAGAGGACGGCAAGCCCTTAAATGCTGGCTTTAAATGCTGCGTCCTAATCGCTCCTCCGTCACCCCACTCACTAAGACGAGTTTAATGTCGAGGAAAATGGCGTAGTGTGATGCTTTTCTTTTCTAAGCTAGATTATTGTAATGCTTAGTTGCATGTTTGTAGTTTGCCTCCCGTGCTGGTTTTCCGTGTACTGTTTACTCCTGAATGTTCCTGTCGGTTAATGAACGACACGTTGGTTCACGTCGATGTGCGGCTCAACCAGAAGATGCCCTCAAGGGATTTGGTCAGAATAGGTTTCATTCTGAAATCGTCCAATGAACTTCAGCAATGATGAACCCGTTATTTATTATAATAAGGATTTGATGAAGTGCCAGCAGCTCAAATCTGATCCAGAACTACCGTGCCCGACCTCTCAGACGCTGGCTGATGGCAGCATGTGGATTTCCCTCGGCTCTTCCCATAGATTTAAGTCCACTTATCATCTGCATGCTGCCGGTTCACAGTCTGGTGTTGAGGTGTTCGCAATGTTGGACGTTTGCCTTTTCTCAGAGTAGCAGAGCTCTGCAGGTTTGTTCTCCGCCGCCTGTGACGTTGTCTGTTAGGGACGGGGGCTCGCATGGACAGCGCAGGGGATTGTGGCTTGAGCGAGATGACCTTTTAGGGAAGCGCTGTGAGGATCACGCGCCCCCTGACCACCCCCCCTGTGCTCGATTCACAGCGACCCTGCCCATCGGCACCCGCGCCCTCCACAAAGATTCCAGACACCGCGGATAGTGATGTGACATTTAATGTGGTCTGGCAAGCATCCATTGTCACTGAGTGACATTTTTGGCAAATGTTCCAGGCTTGTCAGCGCAAGTGAAGGAAACGGCTCATCTTGCCCACCAAGAAGGCTGGCTTTAGAAACGGGCAACAAAAACAAATGCATTTGTAGTGAAGTCCTGCAGAAGAGCACAAAGGTTCTTAATTTGAGCCAAAGAACTTGGTTGGAGAGAAGGATTAAAGTATGGTTCTGCGCAAACGGACATTTGTTTGTTGTTACCTGAGGTATCGCCTTTTTGCACCAGTACGTCTCCATCAAAACACTAACATTTGTAGTGACCATAACCTGTACTGACTGCTGGGTATCCATGCTTTGCTGTGTGGTTAAAGATGGGATAGCGAGAGCTCAGACTTTAACCCCGGTGAGACTTCAATGAGGTGTGACGACTGACCGTATTGACCTTAAGACATGAAGAGAATGTGCTTTTGACCTGCTGACAAAGAATATGATCTGCACACATTAACGTTTAAGTCTCTTGCATGGGGCTGAGGACGGATTGTTTGACGCACCAGTCACATGCAGTCTGCTTCTACATTTACTCCTCTTTGCGTAGCAGTTGATCTTCATATTGATCTAAATTCAGATTTGATATCTCCCGGTTATGGAAAATGTCTTTCTCTCAGGCATTAGTAACATGATTTATTTGACAGGAAGGGAGCTCTAAAAAAGTTTTAACAATATGTAAACATGAGCCATTGCATCCTATGTGCCACCCATGCTGCTGCTCTCTGGGAGATGGTGCAGAGATGATGCTGGTATAACTGATATTGTAGGTGTGGGTCAACTCAACACATTTTTCAATGTGACAGGGAAAGCAATACTGGTTTATCTCACTTATCAGGCCACAGACTAAACATCACTGGTTCTGCTCTTGTTTGCTGATAAATCTTTACTCCCCTGTAATGTTTGCTAACTGCAAACGGGACAAAAAACATTTCAGTTCCTGGTTGATTGCATTTTTCTTTTTTCCCCCAAAAAATTCAAATGACAATTCCTTCCACTGATTTTGCCGTCATTGTAACTGTCTCCAGGGCTCCTGACTGCCATGGACTAGAAAATGGGCAACATTTTTTTTTTTCCCAATAACCCCTCGAGCCAGATAAAGCATTTGCATAATTCCGTGCGAGTTAATCGGTTAGGGCTGTGATCGAAAAGCCGCCGGGCGCTTCACCTGCTGACGGTTCTGAAATGGCCCACTCCACAAGACGGGAGGTCAGCCTATTGTTCAGCTGCCATCAGCGCATGTGCGCCTCCGTGCTGGTGCCAGAGCTCTCCCCCGACACACGGCAGGCAGGTGCCCTTCAAGGCGGAGCACTTCGGTCCAGTCGCTGTTTGAAGGGTCTTTAAAAGGCACCTGAGGAGTCCCATCGGGGGCCGCAAAGTTGCCTCCTCTATAACATGCTGGCAAGCACAAAGGTGAACATGCGGACGTGCTTGAGTAGATCGCTGCACTGCGACCAAGTAGGATGTTGACACAAAATGACAGACAATATATATATATACACACACACACACACACACACTTACTTCTACAGAGCAGGTCTGGAGTTTAAAACGGTGTCTTGGACAATTCCAGATAGTTCACACGGATACCTGCCAGCGGTTACTGTCAATGATCCAAGGACAATACATTGTCATTACGCTACACAGAGTGCCATAACCAAACTGATTTGTTGCCCTTTTGCTACATTTTAAAAACAAAAATGTTTTCTTTTTTCTTCAGTTTTCTTCTTAATAATTAAAAATATCCACATCCGGGAAATGCTGGACTTGAATTTGAGCCTCATTGTTCTTCAGTGAGACGTTTCACTGGAGGTGTCAACATCTGTGAACCCGGGTTGTGTGACCTTCTCAGTGGTTGTAGTCGGAGATTGACCGGCCGATGCTCGCTGACGGATCAGTCGTTGAAATGTTTTTTCCATGAATGGCTGTATTCATTGTTCCCTTCAGTGTTTTTCCTATCCCTCGCCTAAAGGTCATGGGAGGTTTTGGATTACGATAGGTTGGTTCTATCTCGCATGGTAATCTAGATTTTGCATTTCTTAACCGTGATTTTTTTTTTTCCTGTTCTCTTGCCTCAAAGATCACGGTTTATAATCGTATTTGAATGCGTTTTGTGTAGTTCCTATTACACGTTGTCTCTTTACTGTGCGCGAGCTACCACAACATGCTCAACCAACGCCCTCCATGTCTCGATCGGTGCCCCGATTCGCGTGTCCACACCCAAACCACTCGTTGAGGCCGGGTCTGAACGGGGCCCTGGATATTTGGCAGGCTGCTGTGGTTTCCTGGTTTCGAACTATGTAAACGCATCGGGGTCTTTTGTAACAATGTGACATCATTTGCATTTTAACTAAGTAGGCCTATATGCAGACTACGCCTACAGAACTGTGCCACAGCCTGGGCCATTTCCCCAGTTTATATTGCCTTCATGTACCATTAGGAAGCTGAACTGGGTCAGCGCAATTCCAATGTACCCAAATTGGCCATTTCCTCTGAGACAAGCCTTTTATGGCTCTCAGGTCCTTCATCTCCTCGTCCGTTTTTGGCTTTCCTTCTCTTTTCTTCCAGCAATGGATGCTCAGTGGTACAGGAGCCTCCCGTAACGAGCATTCGTTTAGTGTACGCTAATGCCGAGTTACTTCCTGCAGAAAATGACAACCTCTTCTGTTCAATCTTCATTTAGCGTGCACACACACAGCATTGGACCAGGAGGTGTTTAGTTGCATGATATTTATGTGGTGACCATTGGGCCATCACACATGATGCCATTACAAATTAACATGAGCTTTCAGTTGCAGGCTTAATTTTAAAACTTTTGCTTTCTCATTTTCTAATTGCCGATCTGTTTGTCTGCAGTTGGAGACAAGGTGCCTGCTGACATCCGCATCTGTTCAATCAAGTCAACAACTCTGAGGGTGGACCAGTCCATTCTGACCGGTAAGACCCATTTGCTGATATCACATTTAAATTATTTTTCTATAAGCCACTTTTATGCTTTACATTTGGTCTCTCCTGATAACATGGGTATTGTCTAAATCTGTTAGTTATATTCAGATCAATATATTTATCTTTAACATTTTTGTGTCTGTTTTTAGCATGAAGCAGATGCCTGCCTTCTTCTCATTGCAGTCATTTAAACCTTTTAAGTAATAAACATGCAGCAGCTTCTGACTGATGCTGGAGTACAGTTTCAGTTTGTAGTTGTTTTAGCTTTTATAATTTGGTCTTCGCACCGTGACGATTCCTTTTTATTTCTAAATAAGCATAAATATCAGCTCATCCCAGATAAATGGATCATTCCCTCACTTGGAACTGTGATGTCGATCATTGCATCCATGTTTCCTGAGTGAGGCAACATGTATGAGCTCTCCTTTTAGATTTTGCCTGTGCTTAGTCTTTGCAGATAATCGTAGAAACAAACGCAGACTGATCCTTTCGTTGTTTTTCGCAGGTGAATCCGTCTCCGTCATCAAACACACCGACCCTGTGCCCGATCCTCGCGCTGTCAATCAGGACAAGAAGAACATGCTCTTCTCCGTAAGCTCAGCTCTTCACTGGCCATCCCACATCCTGTTGCGCTTTGACATTGTGTTTTTGTTTTAGCTTCTGGAAAAACAAACTTGCTCGTTCCACTGTCAGAGATGTTATCAGAAGCACTTGAGCCGACCGTGTGTGTGTGTTACTTGTGGTCGTCTCAGGGTACTAACATCGCTGCTGGGAAGGCCGTGGGAGTGGTCGTGGCCTCTGGCATTAATACTGAAATTGGAAAGATCCGCGACGAGATGGCGGCCACCGAGCAGGAGAAGACCCCGCTGCAGCAGAAGCTGGATGAGTTCGGCGAGCAGCTCTCCAAGGTCATCTCCCTCATCTGCATCGCCGTGTGGATCATCAACATCGGCCACTTCAACGACCCCGTCCACGGAGGCTCCTGGATCCGCGGGGCCGTCTACTACTTCAAGATTGCCGTGGCGCTGGCCGTGGCCGCCATCCCCGAGGGCCTCCCCGCCGTCATCACCACCTGCCTGGCCCTGGGCACCCGGCGCATGGCCAAGAAGAACGCCATCGTCCGCAGCCTGCCATCCGTGGAGACCCTGGGCTGCACCTCGGTCATCTGCTCGGACAAGACGGGAACGCTGACCACCAACCAGATGTCCGTCTGCAGGGTGAGGCAGACACACACACACACACACACACACACACACAGCCGAGGTGTTTATTCAGTTCAGTGCTTTGTCTTCTTCGATGGTTGCCCGGTGTGTGATTAAGGCGTCAGAAGTTAGAGGAGCTGTGACTGCGCTAGTCCCTCTACCACACTCGTCAGCTAAAATTAAAATGAGCGCTGTCTAAACAGAGCGTGAAGTATTCCTTTTGATCAGGCTGTAACACAGGAAGGCAACATATTGGCCGCCACTCATCTAATCTAGAGCGAGCCGTTGGATGACTTGCAGTGCTGCGGTTGCATAACTGACCTTGCGTCACCTAGCAGTACAGGCCTCTAATTCATCTCTCCCTTTCTCCCACGCGCTCAGTATGAGTGATACCGCAGCACTTCTTGGCCCACATTGAGACATTTAATTATTTATTGAAGTTGAATCCTCCTTGTGGTGCCTGTCCATTATTATTGTCCTGGACATCCTGAGCTAGACTTGGCATTCTTTTACAGTTTTAGCTAAATGTGATTTAGACCTAGGTAGCCTTGTAAATATGGCATGTACTGTAGTTTTTAGTGATGTACAGGGCTCATGGAATGAAAAACCTGGAAAAGTCATTTTAAAATGGCAATTTTCAGTCCTAGAGAGGTTTAGAAAACAAATAAACCCAGAAAGTAAAATGCATCGATCATGCAAATTATGTGGCAGAAATGTGTGTGAACGAGTGAGTCACTAAGGGGATTATATTAAAGCACCAGCAAGAGAAAACATTTGCTCTCTTTAGGCAGAATGAGATTAACGAGGACTGTTCACACCGACGTGAACTTGAGCAGCAAGTCTTCTTCTCTAATAACTATCAATCATTACATAACATTATCTTTGTTACACTAAAATTAAAGACCTCTAAATTACATATCAATCGTTCCTGTGTAATTTGCCCAACGTTGATTGACTTCAAACCATTGAACAGTTTGAAGAGCCACAAAGCACTGCTTTGACCCGGTTACAGTTACATCCGCTGTGCAGAGGATTGTGGGTCAGAATAGCCAGAAAAGCATGTTGGCTTGTTTACCACAAAATGTTCCGAGGCGCAACAGACTGTCGGGAATGCCGCATTCGACATACTACCACAACATTTCCTTTCATGCGTACTGGCAGTGGAACACTAACTTGTTACCCATTTGTCAAATTGTCGGAGAAAAACCCTGACTGATTGATTGTCATCGGTTATGTTAAGAATGAACCTATCCCAGAATAGCCGGTGGATGAAAGCGTTCTGCAGAAGGACGACTGACACTGCGATGTATCTCTTCACTCGCTCCCTGGAAGGAAACTAAACCCCCTTTTCTCTGGGCTGCGGGCCACTGGTCCCTGACGGAGACGCAACGCAGTCCTTCACACTGCGGTTCGCCTCAGACTTCTGTGGTTTCTGCTGCCACCTGCTGCCTCAGTAGAGAAACAGCCAGCCGACTCAAACACCAGCTTTATTGAATGCAGTGTGTTTGGGGGAGGAGGAACTCATGTTTGCTTTTGTCCCGCCTGTTCTCTTGTTCTATAGATGTTCATCGTCAACAAAGCCGAGGGGGACAGCTGTGCTCTGTCAGAGTTCACCATCACGGGTTCTACCTACGCACCTGAGGGAGAAGTGTGAGTACTTTTCAGTGACTCCATAACACAAACCTGTAAGAAGGCTGGACGAGCTGCTCAAAGTATCTCATTGGTTGAATTCAGTTGTAGGTTAAAGGGAGTTGTCATTTAACTGTAATTCCCAGGTTAATGCTTTTGATTTTCCTTCAGGTACCAGAATGGTAAACCAGTGAAGTCCTCCCAGTATGATGGCCTGGTTGAATTGGCGACCATCTGTGCCCTTTGTAACGACTCCTCGCTGGACTTCAACGAGGTCTGAACCCTTCCTGCGTCAGATATGTGTAGAGTGTAATGTTGTTTGTATTTTGTAAGCCGTACATGAACCATGGCTGTTTGCACGTAGTTTGTTAGCTTAGCTCAAGAGATTCGACAAATACATTTACATTTTTCAAGTCAACAAGAGGACTAAAATGAGCTCTTTGCTCCTACTTAACAATAACCGCCAGTGTTCTGGGGAGCAGCTAATCACTCAAATGTTTCCTGGCGCTTTAGGCGAAGGGTGTGTACGAGAAGGTCGGCGAAGCCACAGAGACGGCGCTGACCTGCTTGGTGGAGAAGATGAACGTTTTTGACACCGAAGTCCACAACCTGTCCAAGGTCGACCGAGCCAACGCCTGCAACTGTGTGAGTGACGTCGGCGGCCCCAACCTGCACGCGCTTCAGTTCTCCACCGCTCCCCCTCAGCGGGCTTTTCTCACTTGTCTGTACTTTTTTTTTTTTGCCGAGTAGGTGATCAAGCAGCTGATGAAGAAGGACGTCACCCTGGAGTTCTCCAGGGACAGGAAGTCAATGTCAGTTTACTGCACCCCCAACAAGTCTCGCTCTACCATCGGCAAGATGTTTGTTAAGGTATGCTAGAGGCGCAGGAGGAGGAGCTTACAACTGTCTCTCTCGATGTCTTCTATGTTTTCACCATTCCGCCAATTTTAACAGGGGGCTCCGGAGGGAGTCATTGACCGCTGCACACACGTCAGAATTGGAAACAGCAAAGTTGTCCTCACCAAAAGTATCAAGGACAAGATCCTGTCTGTGATCCGTGAGTACGGGACCGGTCGGGACACCCTCAGGTGCCTGGCTCTGGCCACGCGGGACACGCCGCCAAAGATGGAGGACATGATACTGACGGACGCCACCAAATTTGTCTCGTACGAGGTGAGTTGCTTTTTTCATGGCTTCTAAACGTTTAAATGGAGTCTGTGTCCACTAGTAGACCTTTCATCCTCGTCTGCTTGTCCCTCTGCGTCCAGACCGACCTGACCTTCGTCGGCTGCGTCGGCATGCTGGACCCCCCAAGGCAAGAGGTGGCCGCCTCCATCAAGCTATGCCGCCAGGCCGGCATCCGCGTCATCATGATCACAGGGGACAACAAGGGCACGGCCGTCGCCATCTGCCGCCGCATCGGCATCCTGAGTGAGGATGACGACGTCGACAAAATGGCCTTCACCGGCCGAGAGTTTGACGAGCTGTCGCTCGCCGCGCAGCGCGAGGCCGTAACCCACGGGCGCTGCTTCGCCCGCGTCGAGCCGTCCCACAAGTCCAAGATTATTGAGTTCCTACAAGGGTTCGACGAGATCACCGCTATGGTACGACTTTTCTAATAGTTTGGGTTTGCCGTCCCGTCTTTGTTGGCCGCCTTTTTGGAAACGGCGTGGTAAATTGCTTGAACTGCTCGTCCTCAGACGGGCGACGGTGTGAACGACGCCCCGGCCTTGAAGAAGGCGGAGATCGGCATCGCCATGGGCTCCGGCACTGCCGTGGCAAAGTCTGCCTCCGAAATGGTCCTCGCCGACGACAACTTTTCCTCCATTGTGGCCGCCGTCGAGGAAGGAAGAGCGATCTACAACAACATGAAGCAGTTCATCCGATACCTCATCTCCTCCAACGTCGGGGAGGTCGTCTGGTGAGCCCTCGGCAGCCGATGCTCTTCAGAGCAAGGTTTCTAACCGGAGTTGTTTTTTAACCGGAGTGGTTTTCTCCCCACAGCATCTTCCTCACCGCGGCGCTGGGCTTTCCCGAGGCTCTGATCCCGGTCCAGCTGCTCTGGGTCAACCTGGTGACCGACGGCCTCCCCGCCACCGCCCTCGGCTTCAACCCCCCGGACCTGGACATCATGGAGAAGCCTCCTCGTAATGCCAAGGAGCCGCTCATCTCCGGCTGGCTCTTCTTCAGATACCTGGCTATCGGCTGTGAGTGCACAACGGAAGGAGGATGTTGCGTTGTTTCCCTTTTGTGCGGTTTGTTGATTTGTGTCTGATGTTTGTGCTCTCAGGCTATGTGGGCGCGGCCACGGTGGGAGCTGCTGCCTGGTGGTTTACGGTCTCTGAAGATGGACCTCAGGTCTCTCTGTACCAGCTGGTAAGTCGGCCTATCAAGTGCTCCTCGGTCAGCTCCCCCTTCTGCTCTTGTCTCCCCTGGACCCCCACGTCACCCCCTATGCCTCTTCCTCCCTGCAGAGCCACTTCCTCCAGTGCGCCCCAGACAACCCAGACTTCGACGGCCTGGACTGCCACGTGTTTGAGTCGCCCTACCCGATGACCATGGCGCTGTCCGTGCTCGTCACCATCGAGATGTGCAACGCTCTCAACAGGTAAAGACGTTTCCCTCAAAGATTAAGGCTCTTATCCAAGGACAGCAGAGGAAGGGCTGTATAAATGAATTACCCCTTCTGTCTTTTCCTCTGCCCAGTCTGTCAGAGAACCAGTCTCTCCTGCGGATGCCTCCTTGGGAAAACGTTTGGCTCTTGGGGGCCATCTGCCTCTCAATGTCCCTCCACTTCCTCATCCTCTACGTGGAGCCGCTGCCTGTGAGTTTTACAAAGCCATTTAATTCAACGACGACGCTTGTTTACAAAGAGAACTACAAATGAGCTGGATTCTTGATATCCAGTCAGCTCCTGTAGGACACGCCTTGAGTAATGGGTCTTTAAGGCTTCTGCAATGGAAGCTTATTATGTTAGGTCAAAGTGGGATGTCCACCAATTTTCCTTGAACAAAGGCCGCCTTCGTCGGGCCGTTGTTTAGGAAGCTGTCAAAAATCCAAACAATCTAAATTAAAGCTAATTTATTATTTTCTGGACTGATTCTACAGCGGAGCTCGGAGTTCCTGGATTATGTCATTGCTGAGGTTGCATGGCAACCAGCAAAAGGTCACTGGTCCAGCAACAAACATTTTGCCCACATAACTTCAAATGTTCCTTTTCTTTAAAGCTTTGCTTTAAACAAGTGATATGTAACGTATCAATTGGTGAACTTGGGAGGTACTAAAGGTGGATTCTGTTGCCTTAGAAAGGAGCAAGACTAGCGTTTTCCAGTCTTCATGCTAAGCTTGCGGTCTTCTGGCTGTAGCTTCAGTTACTGAGCACGAGGCCAAAAATGGTTAACCTAATGAATGTTGTTGTGCTCTCTTCTCCCCCCAGGTCATCTTCCAGATCACCCCTCTGGACCTCACCCAGTGGATGATGGTGCTCAAGATGTCGCTGCCCGTCATCCTGCTGGACGAGCTGCTCAAGTTCATCGCCAGGAACTACCTGGACTTCGGTAACCAGCTGGAGAAGCCGGCCGGCCGAGGCCGCTGCCTGTCTGCATGCGCCGAGGGCATCTCCTGGCCCTTCGTGGCCCTCTCCCTGCCCCTGGTGCTGTGGATCTACAGCACCGACACTAACGTGTCCGCCATGCTGTGGCCCTGACTGACTCCACCGCGCCACCCTCCCCGTGCACCAGTGTGAAGTGGACATTAACACACGCATCTAACACGGTTACTTTAACACGGAGCAACTTACAGTAAACACGGGGAAGTGGGCTTGAATTTGACAAACGTTGTCTCCATGTGTTTTGTTTTACCATCGCGCTTTCTCACTTATTTTTACAGTTAGGGATGCCCTGTGTTTAAGATGTACAGAGAATTTACACTATTTTATGATAATTAATATTTTGTCATTATTGGGAGGGGCTTTGGGGACCAGAATGCTGAGTGTGAATGATGTAATTCCAAGGACCGTATAATACAATACTAATTCTGGGGCAAGGACTTAAATGTGTTTGCCCTGCCATGAATCTCTAGTCATTTGTGAGCTCCACGTGTGGTCATTCATTATATTCTGCATTAGACCGAGCACAGCTACCTCAATGCTGTTATTATCATTGCTATCCATCTGGCTTAACTTCCATTGCTTATCAGTAAGTGTTGAGGTAAGCACCCATTTGTTTTGCCGTAAAGCCGAAGCCCTCCCCCTCGCACGTTGTTTTGTCTTTTTTTAGCGAGCATATTTTGAGTTTCTCTGTTCCGAGTGATTTAGAGTAATTTTTTGATAACGTGTTGAATTTGTTTACTTGAAGAAAACTCTTTTATTCTAAGTTTTTGAGATTCCCGCGCCGTTCATGCTTTCAACTTTCAATTTTGCATCTTAATTACGGTTATCTTTATAATGTTTGTATAATGTGCACATACTGTACTTGAACTTGTAAAAAGGCACCAAGGAGCTGTTAGTCTTATCAACTGAGCACAATATGGACGGCCGGTCATTGGAAGAGTCTTTATATCTGTAAATACAACACAAAGTAGAATCTCTGTATAGATTTTTTTTGTGTGTTTAAAAAAAAATGCTCCATACATTTACACTAGTTTACCTAAGCGTGGTCTCGGCCTTTCTGCATGCCTGCTCCAATGACACAAGGCCCCAATGTGCTTCGAGTTCACTATTTTAGTTTTGCTTTACGGCTAACTGTTGTTTCTCCCAACGCCTTCGGCCTGTTCACCCGCCGAGTGAGTACTCCTCCACCTGCGTGCCAACCGGCGCGCTCATCCTTCACGTGGCTCACCACGCCGCTTTGCCGTCAGTCGTCATTTTTTTTTTTTTTTTTTTTTTGATCTTTTTAATGGTACAAAAGGAACATTTTAAGGAGTTTTTAGTTTGTTTGAAGATGCCTTCTATGTCACAAAGTGCCAGGTACACACTGATTAGAAATAGGAGGCCTGCCAACCCGCTGACGTTAAAGAGCCCCAGCAGCATTACAGAACATGGTGTTTTGTTTTATCCATACGTGTTTTTTTCTTCTAATTTCATCTCCCTTTTGATCTAATCTTCTGCTTGCCCATAGCATGGCCTTAATGTCTTTTAATAAAAAGACGCATGGCTGGATTTAAATTATTTGCTGCTCAGATTTTTTTTTTTTTTTTGTCTCCACTGATTTGATTCTTCTTTTTCTTTCCAGCAAAGGCCGGCTAAGCCCACCTCTACTCTAAATTCCTTGCAGAAACTTGGGTTGTGCATGTGTGTTCCAGGCAGCACATTTGTCGAAAAAGCTGCATGTCAGTTGGATATTAAGATGAAGGCTCATAAATTACTTTTATTTTTTTGTAATGACCATAGTCTGATCTTTATTCCAATCCCCCCTCATCAGGCCTCCCCATCCTCCTGCATGAAGCGCCTCAGCGTGATACAATTCTCATGTCATCTTTTTAGACCAAGATCTTAGTACTGTGTACAGTAAATCGTACAATATTCCATGGTGCATGTTCACAGAATCAGCAATCTTTTTTGCCAGACTTGTGTAATAGACATTCGTCAGTACAAATGATTAAGCTCAACAGTTCATCTTTCCTAAGGAAATACTTTTATGGAATATTTAAAAACCAAACCACCCCTCTTCCTTTTTGCTTTGCACTGCGATGTGCATCGTGCTTGGAGCAGGTTTGCCATGTCTGGGAAGATGGACTTTGCTGCATACGTGACCATGACAACGGCAGTTTCTCCACTGGCATTTTATTTTGCCAAACTGCTGTACTTTATTTTGAAATGATTGTACTCATGAACTTAGGTTTTAGGTAAATAAAACTTATCATACATGAAGAGTTTACACGCCGTTTGTCCTGATGTCTGTTGAATTTGCTTCATACCACTCCAGTCGGGCCAAGTACGTGTTTATCATTTTATTATACACTTTAAAAATATGTACAAAATACTATAGACATTAATTTGAAGTAGTTAAGAAACATTGGCGTCAATGTCAGGTATTTAACGACACACAGAAAGCCTTGACAATTGAAACTTGGATTATATTTTACAGAGATGATAGTCACTTTTTCAGACGTGAAGTTGTGGCACCTTTACAACCTTCAGTGCGATCTGCCTTAAACGAGTAAGTCTGAAAACCACAAAACACTGAGTTTGAATCTTTGCCGCTCTTTCCTTCGAGTGATGTGAAGGATGAACGGCAGCAAAAACATTTGCTTCCCCCCATACATTTCCCAGTATCCTGAACCCCAAATCCAGTGCAGTTTTTTCCTCTTTATAGAATGCTACTCACTTTTGAATGAGTACATTTAACATTAAATAGTACTTTGCACTATCCAACACCATAATTCATTTATTGAGATGGCCAGCAAAGTACTGACCAAAGAGCCGAAGTAGAGTCTGCGATATTAGCTAATATTTTGTACAAATATTAAGAAACCAAGGCATGGAAAAGCAGATCTCTACTGCTGATGTAAGGCTGCATCGGCGTCTTTATGGACGAGCACACAAGGCTCAATTAGCTCCTCGGTGAAGTGATGAATGAGGTGGTTGGGGTAGGGGGAGGGACTGCATCCTCCGGGGGCCGAGGTCACTGCATTCCAAACCACTGTTCCTGATCGGCCCACTGTGCCGCTTCGCTGTCGCTGCCCTCCAGGTCCCCGTCCTCTCCGCTGCCCTCCATGTCGTCCCCGTCCAGCTCTACTGTGGCATCCGTGGGGCTCTCCTCCTTCTCCATCTTCTGCATGCCTTCCAGAGATTTCTGGTCATTGGGATCCAGGCTGTGGACAGAAAAACAAGATGTAAACACACACATTTAACTGGGGACTCCTTTTTTTAATAAATCCTTATGTTGTGCTTGATTGACGAAGATTAAGTCAAAATAAAAAATATTGGTTACCTCAGCGCTATACTGTACTGATCCATGGCTTCTTGGTAATCGTTGACAGCCACTAAGAAATCTCCTAGCATTCTGTGCAGGACACAATCACTCTGATTGGCCAGAGCGTTTCTGAGGAGCGCGATGCCTTCTTCATATTTCTGTTCTCGACCTTCACAAGAAAACAGGACATGGTCATTTATACCTGCGTGTCAATATTCACTCTGCATTACAGAAAATTAATGAGTTTAAGTTCCTGGGAAATGTCCCACTACTTATGAACATACGTTTACTCGAAAAAGCGTTACGTACTGAGCAGCTCCGCCTTCTTGACCACAGCCTTGGTGTAGTCGGGCCTCTGGGCCAGAGCTTTGTCCAGCAGGGTTTTGGCTTTCTCCTGGGTCACCGGGTCCTCGAGGCACACGGTGGCGAGGATGGTTAGAGTCTGCGCATTGGCCCCCAGAGTCTTATAAATGTTATTAGCCATTCCCATAGCCTCGCGAATTCCATTGGATGCCAGGTAACAGTCGATCAGACCTGTGAATGGATAGTCATCATTGAGTTTAAAAAAGTCAATGCTAGGGGAACACAAATGTATCAAATCTGAGAATACAAACGTGCCTTCGTAGCAGTCGAGTCTGCAAGGAGCCAGGCGCATGGCCTCCCTGAAATGGATGATGGCTTCTTGAACGCGACCCATGTTTCTTAGTGCTGCCCCCTTTAGGAGAAGAGCCTGCACACTGTTGCTGTTCAGCTGGATGGCCTTTGCTCCCAGGTAGAGGGCTCTGGAGTAACGCTTGCTATAAAAGCTGTGACAACTGAACAACAGGAACAACATCAAGAGAAATCTCCAAAAAACTATATATTATACATATCTAGGACAATAAAGCAGACGAAGAAAAGAAACGAACAAAGTAACCGTAACTACACGAAAGTCTTACCCAGAGATCACCCAGGGTTCTGCGTGCTGGTCTGAGATGTTAAATAATCGTCCCCCCAGGACCTCAACATCCTCCAAGTGTCCTTCACGAGCCATCAGGTAGCCATACACATCCATTCCTGCAACAGCAAACAATGTAACACATTTTTACCAAGAAACAATGTTTCCAAGTCTTGTTTTGGGTTATGGTAAACTCTTACAAGCAGACATGACCCTGTGGCACAGCCTTTACTTTACAAAAAAAAATAATAATAATAATAAGTCAATAAACTAAAAACACACCTTTGATGAGGTATGGGTCCAGCATCTGGGCTTGTTCAAATTTGAGAATGGCATTCTTTGTGTCACCGGCCCTGAAGTAGACATCAGCCAGGCTCACCAAGAGGTCCACGTTGTCCCGCAACAGAGACTTCTTCTCAAGGGAGCTGAGACGAGATGAGGGAGGAACAAAGATGCATCAAATAAAAAGAAGTCCATGACAAAAAAGAAAACAAGGAACAGTAAATTCTCACTTTCTATAAAACATTACCGCTCACCAAATAGTGTTGATGGCTCTTTGATTGTCCCCTGCATGTATGAAGGCATACGCTTTGATCCAAACAGAGAGCCAGTCCAGGTTGGGAATATTCTGGGTCACATCCATAGTCATGGACGCCACTTCAGCTCCTTTGACTGATAGAGAGAGAAGACCTACGGAAGAAAAAAAAAAAAAAAAAGAGCATGGGTTAGATCCAAGCAGAGATGGTGTGGGCATGTGTAAATTGCTACATTTCTAGAAATAAATTGTATATAGACTTGGGTACACATGTCTCAGCGGGTTTGAATTTGGATGAAAGTGTCTCTGTGATGCTGCTTACCAATGATGGCATCCAGGGCAACAGGGCACTGTCTGAGAACCTCTTTGTAGCTTGTCACTGCAGAACGCTCCTGACCGGCTTTCCTGTACAGGTTAGCTAACATCATGTTGATCTGATCAACAGATCAACAGTCAAGAACAGACAAATCAGAAAAAACATCTCCAAGACATTTTTTTTTAAAGAAGCCAATTAACAGAAAAGTGGTCATTTTTCTGATTATTGTATTAGTCATATTCTTCTGATACATCGTGTACACAATGCAGATTGAGGTCTCACTAGAGTTAACGATACTCTGCTTCCCCTGTCTCCCATGGCTTTCATTTTGATGTGTGCACCCTGACCAGTGACACGCAGTGACTGATCTCACATACGGAAAGGAAGGCCTGGAGGGCATGAAGAAAACCACTAGATACAATAACTATGAGATGAGCAGTCTACCTTGGGGGTCCTTTGCCTGGATGGGATCCCGTCGAGCACGGCAATGGCATCTTTATCCAGTTTCAAAATGGTGTAGCATTCAGCGATCTTGTACTTTACCTCAATTTCAGAGGGCAAACTCTAAAGAACAACATACGTCATTATAGTTATCAAATTCCCTTTGATGCAGACTGAGTGGTACAGATATTTGTCCCTTAAAAGTACACCATAATGTAGGATACTATAATCCAAACTGAAAATAAAAGTAAATACATTTGTTTAATCTGGCAGCATGCAAGCATAATTTGGACGGACACACAGAATTGTGTTGTAGCATCAGACGCATTTAAAGCCTTGTCGAACCCACCTGGGCTTGTAAGTTAGATGCAGCTCCACCGGTACTAGTACGAACTTTAGATGTTTTGCTGAGGACTTTCTTCTGTTGCAGTGCCATGCTGTATTTGCAGGCAGCATTGCGGTATTCCTTATCATGGAAAATGGAATCGGCGTGGTAAACCAGCAACTGGTACTTCTGGGCCGGGGAGAAAATCTCTCTTGGATGAAAAAGTTATAAATGTAGTAATTTTAGTCTCGGTTGACGGTACATAGGAAACGTCTCTGCTACAAACGTGACGCAGTGTCAGATGCAATGATAATCGCACACGGTCATAAAATCTTACAAAATCCTCAACTATACAGAAAAGAAATCGGAGTAAAATAAAATAAAGTTGATTAAAAATGTAGAAGTCAAAACTTAATGATGACGAATTTTACGTTTATAAAAAAGGACACAAAAACATTGTCCTTACCAAGACATTAAAGCACAAAGCCAATGCATTAAAATCAGCCACACAATTTTAAAAGTAAAACGTTATTTACATATTTGAGAAGACCTTCTATTCACTAATATAACTCAATATAACTCGCAATACATTTAACGAATGGATAACAGCTGGAGGCATAATTAACTATATTTGACTATTTCTTGGAAAACAACATATTGCAGTCGTATTGAGATGGTTAACGCTACGGGATAAGCTTATTTTACGGGCAGTTGTTTGTATTGTATATAAAAAGGAGGTTAGGCCAATTTAAGGCTACAATCAATAACGTTTGCTGTTGTTTGCCAGATCGCTGCCTTGGGCAGAAATCACAATGCCATTCTGAAGAGGCACTCTTCAGGAAATAGACGCACCCTTATAGGACATTACTTACGGGTTGTTATTACTCATCGTCAGCAACAAACTGCTCAATATCCGGACGTTAGAGTGAAGGCCAGCGGCAGCCATGTCCCGTACATGATCAATCACATTCATTGTAGATTGATTTGAAGCCTTGCTTCAGGTATCCGTCTCCAGTTAAAAGTTTGGGCTTGTAAACAGCTAATGCTAGCTAGCTAGTGATGTATTAAATATGGCGCCGATAGACCCTTCCTTCCGCATAATGCTACGTTTAGGCACCCTTCGGAAACTTGTACTTTCAACAATTACAGCAGTCAATATGACATTTTACGTGGTTAGCGAGCAGAAACGGATATTATTTATATTATTTTGATTTAAGAAATAAAAGGAGAAAAGGCATAATATGGGAATCAGTTTTGATGGTTTCTTATATAGTTGTGTTTAAATGTTCTCTTTGTTATGTCCGGTTGGTGAAGCAAACATATATCCGATTATTTTGAACGCAGCTTGCGTATTTGCGGCACCAACTTTTTTTTTTGTAAGTTAATGCGATACTTCGTTTTAATTTTGATTCCAGTCAACAAAGCACAATATATTTATGATTGCATTAGTTAATATAACGGTGCAAGATAAATCGTATTGATAATGTTCCACGGTATAACGCCATCTGTAGAAATTAATTTGCAATGACAAATGGACATTATTATTCATATTTATTTACGTAACACACACGTATTACCTAATAAACCCATATATTTAATCTATTTCATACCACAATCCAATCAAGCAGTCTTTAGACAGGTATAAGAAAAAATAAACAAGAAACTTTTCAAATCGATAATTAGTGAGGTAACACAATGTTATATATTTTACAAATAAGAACATCTGGGCAGATTTGTAACTGTAACACATTATTTAAGGCCATACATTTTACAAACAAATCAAAATAACCACAACAAAGCTTCATGTAGTAAACAATAACCACTCTATCAGAAAGTCAGTATGTCAAACATTAAGAGACAAGTGTTCCAAACAATTCCACTTGTCTTTTCATGTATGCTGGTGCACTTTAGATTTTATAACTTTATTATAACTTTATTCTACTTTTTATTTACTAACCCCTAGTTACTAACCCATAGTACTGTATTTTATTATATTTATTCCTTGCACTATGTTGTCCGTTGTCTTGTTGTCTTGTCCTCCATTGTCGTCTGTTGTTCTGTTGTCATGCACCAAACGCCATGTCAAATTCCTCGTATGTCTAACGTACTTTGGCAATAAACGTTTTCTGATTCTGATTCTGATCATACACCCCAATCGGTCTGGATTTCTCAACAGACGTATCGCTTTCCTTAACCAGGCCTCTCGCTGAGATTTATAGTAAAATAATGCCCTAGATGGCTCAACTGTCTCCACGAACTGAGTGCGAACGGTCCTGAAATACCTGTACCAGGAATCAGGACTAGGAAGGTTAGTGAAACAAATGTTTCCTTTAACACAATACATACAGAGCTGTTCGCACTTAGCCGCGTGCATACGCGCATGCGCAGAGCTAAACCCAGCAGCTGAACCTTGTGTCAAAACAGAGTGAAATCAGCAGCAGGCAGCGCAAGATCTCACCTCGATTTACGCTTTAGCTCCATTTTTTGGAAAGTATTTGTTGAGACAAAGTGGTTTTCATTTACGTCTGCGTACCATGACCGAACAATCAGCATTACTTCTTCGAAAACAACTGGCAGGTAATGAATAAAACATTGTAAGCAGATGTAACCGTTATAAAGGCTACCTACTTAGCAGCTAACGTTAGCTCTTTTTGTAGCTTCGCAAAGCTCTGTTTACGCCATAGGAGTGAGCTCGGAAAGCTAACCAAGCAACACAATGGGCTCCTTTATCAGTGACGTCCAGTGTGTGGCTAAGCTACATTGATTATCGGATCTCTAGGGGAGGAATCAACACACATCTACAAGTTTACGGGGCTCCATAACAGCAACAATGAATCGCAAAGCCAACCTTGCTAGCGGGCTAGCATTACTTCGACGTTAGTTAGCGGACGGAACAAAGGAATAATCAATCCAGCGATTAATCTGCTGTGATGACTTTCCTTTTGCTAATGCTAGCGGTGTGTATTTTAATCCTTATATAATTTAAAATAATATCCACTATGTACTGATTCAAATATCAAGCTCCAACAACAGACTTCTTTAAGACATATCTAACCTTTCTGACGTCAAATTTTAGTGAGGCTTCTCATCTCGGTGTCGGTGTCATCGCTCATTTAAAAATATCAATCTAAATGATGGTTCGTGGCTGCGGTGTTTTGTTGTGTTTAATGGCAGATAAAAAGGACTTTTGAGAATTATCAATACCCCTTATGTACAGGTGCAGGTGTGTGTGTGTGTGTGTGTGTGTGTGTGTGTGTGTGTGTGTGTGTGTGTGTGTGTGTGTGTGTGTGTGTGTGTGTGTGTGTGTGTGTGTGTGTGCGCGGAAGTATACATTACATTAGATGTCATTTAGCTGACGCTTTTATAAAAAAAAAAACTGAAACTGTAATGCAGCTTGAATATGAAAAATATGATGCATAACTTCACAATTTGATGAGTCCCAGCAGCTCAGACAGTGAGGACTGCGTCTTGTCACAAAATGTATATCATTTTCCTAGTTGTACATAGCCAAAGCAACCCATTTTTGATGTAGCTAGAACTACAGTGATAACACACTGTGCAGTCAGGATGTACTGAGTGTGGACAGGATTTATGTTGTCTGTAGTCCTGAATAACAGCATCCATCCTTCCACCCATCCATGAGCACCACATCCACTGATTTAACATCCCATGACTGATTGACTTTGACTTTGGTTCCTCTGCGCGTGGGCTAATGAATCACAGACTTTGCAGAGGTTGGCTCAATTCAGTTCTTCAAGTCGGTGATTCACAGAAACAGTGACACATATTTTTGGAACCCACGGTTTGATCTTTTTATTTGGAGGCACAAATGGTAATTGTTTTTCTTAGTTCAATAATTATTATACAACGATGCCAAACTCTGAAGACTGTGTATCTCCTCTGAAGATAAAATCATAATCACAACCGAGCACTGCTTCAAGCAAAACAATCAATGTCAGTACTGGGATTTTCTGTTGTCATATAATGAATTTGGTTTCTGGCTTAGAAAATCAAAATGTAATGGTGTTAGTTCAAGGGGTTACAACGTAACTTCATTTTTATTGCAGCTTTTAGCCTATTTCATATCTTCATTTTGCTATGAAAGCAAACTCCACATCAGCTGCTTCACGTCGCTTAACAAAAGAAAACAAACATGCAGCTCAGCTCAGATGTATTTCCACCACATGCAGCTCATCATTGTCAGTGATTCCAACACAGATTCATTATGGCTGTTCTGCATTGTCATTGTTCTCTAAAGGTGTTTATTGTGTACCATTTTTGCAGCAACTGTATTTTTTTTCTCGTGTTAAAGCCTATTGCAAAATCAATTCACTCTTTGTTCTGTTGCAAAGAGAAAGGAGTTAGTTGTCTTACTATGGATGTTTTTATTGCCACATAAGCTCAATCACGGGATTGTGGTACTTTGCACTGTAACACCTTTATTTTATTTTAATTTCCAGTTCATTGTACTTAAAAAATGTAAAGAAACACCCTTTTTGCCTTTCTTTTCCCCAGAGCTCAACAAGAACCCCGTAGAGGGCTTTTCAGCTGGTCTGATAGATGATGATGACATATATAAATGGGAAGTTGTGATTATTGGTCCACAAGATACCCTTTTGTAAGTGAAATCATATTTGCACAATCATGCCCTTCAGAAAATGCATATTTTCTCATTGTGCTTTGCTCTGTTCTTTGTATTGCAGTGAGGGAGGGTTTTTCAAAGCGTACCTAACTTTTCCCTACGATTATCCACTACGGCCTCCGAAGATGAAGTTCATCACCGAAATCTGGCACCCAAATGGTAAACGGCTGTTTACAATTAAAAAAAGAAATTTGCTGATTTTTAAAGGCCTTTGTGATTTCTGCAGAACTGTGATCCACATTTTGAGTTTAATCAAAACGATTAAGACTTTCATCCCACTGTTTTGGCTGCAATTAAATCCATGTTCTTATTCGTCACAGTTGCAAAGAACGGAGATGTTTGCATCTCAATCCTGCACGAGCCAGGAGAAGATAAGTTTGGTTACGAAAAGCCAGAGGAGCGCTGGCTTCCGATCCACACGGTAGAGACAATCATGATTAGTGTTATCTCCATGCTGGCAGACCCCAACAGCGACTCCCCAGCTAATGTGGATGCCGCAGTGAGTTCCACTATTTATGCCCTCACACAAACACCTTATTTTCCTTCATGTTATCATGGCGGAACAAATAGGTTGATGTGTTGCCTCAAAAAAACAAATCTGATGTTGCTCCTACAGAAAGAGTGGAGGGACGACCCTAACGGGGAATTCAAGAGGAAGGTGGCTCGCTGTGTAAGAAAAAGTCAAGAGATGGCTTTTGATTAGGAGTCAATTGTAAATTCCAGGGTAAGTAAAGCGAGTTGTCCCACCCAATGTAAGAGTCAATTGTGAGACCACGTACTAGAAGTAATAGTAATGTTCTTTTTTTTTTTTTCTTTCTTCCTTTTCCCAGTTAAAGGAAATGCCTTCAGAGGGAAGATTTCATCAAAAGGCTTTTGCACCCCTTGTTTTGCCAGTCAAAGGAATCAATTGGCTTCAACCACGTTTCTGTGAACGGTTGTCGTTTTCCACAAGATGAGCCAATTTAAGAACCGTACCAGCGAAATTAACCCGTTTCCTCCCTGGAATTGTATATTTAATTTTATTTATTTTGAAAAAATGAATGATGTAAGATATGTCACTACTGTAAATTAACTTGCTTTTTTATCTGCTGCTGAACAGTTTCTACTTTATACCAGGTTTCTTATGCAATTTAGTGGTGACGATTGTGTAAAACAAAACACCTGTTACTGTTAGGTCATCATTTGTCCTCTCGACTGAACACTTGCCACCAGATTAATGTCAGCCCAACAAATCTGTGTCAATAACGTGAATATGTTCAACACTGTCATTGGGTCACTGCTGTATTTTTCTGGCTTCACTTCCTCATAGTCTACTTGTTGTTTAGAGGGATGGGTTGAGAACTTTTAGAGTGTTTGTCATACATTATTTATTTTTCTTCTGCTAGCATTTTTGTCTCATGCTAGTGTGAGTCTAATAGATAAAAAGCCATGACCCCGAAATCTGCATGATCCCCAAACAGCTCTGTCATGTATTGTCGCTATCTGTAGATATAAATGGAATGGCCTACTGGATGATATAAGAGTCGTGGTTTTATAATTTATTGACTGGCACATGCATAGCTAATAGTAAAAGAAGGTTTGTGTCAACTTCTCAGGATAAAACTATTCTACTAAATTGGGTTCTTAAATAGCAGTCTATACTGTAAACCTCTAATATTCCCGAGCCTTTCTTTTAAATGAGTGGCTCTTGTGGTCCCTGGCGATCTCTATTAATCCTCACGCATTCTGGTGTCTCATCACAACGTTGATATAAATCACAGATGACCAAAAACAGTCCCTGTGTTTAATGGATTACGATCTGAGCTTAGCTAAATTTAAAAGGTTAATTAGTTTGACATGTATTGTGGGCGTTTGAGGTCTTTATCTATAAACATGTTTTGTTCGGGGCTCCATTGTAGAGTGCGGCCATGCGGCCCTTCGATCGCTGGGGGAAGGAGGCTGTATGTCACAGGACTGTGGGTAGATTGTTGAGTAAAGCTCTTTAATTCTATGATCGTCTTGAGTTCTAATTGTTTCAAACCTAGATAATATTTATCACCGATTACTTAATCATTGAAATTGGAATTCTTGATAGAGACTTGAAGTGGACTCGCCAGTTAGTAGAGTATAAATAAGTGTTCATGATAGAAAAATGAACACAATCCTGCATCTAGGTTTTATTTTTTGATAAATAATATACACTGTCGTGTTTGGGTAGAGTCTGGAAACCATCTGCTGTATTTGTTCCACTTTCATTGGCGGTGTTGCTGACCGTTAACGCCATTACGGCATCTATTCTGAATTATGTTATACATGATTATGGTCTGTGACTGACATTGAAAAATGGCTAACCATCTTTTGGCGCATGCAATCAGGTTCGAAGGAGTCGGTACGTTTCGATACGATACCATTTGTTAGTACATTCTGGGTGAATGTGATGTGTACAGTTAGTAGGTGTCTGTAGACTTTATGATCACATGACTGCTGTTGACATTACCTTTTAAAGTCAGAATTTTCTAACCTACCATGACCTCCTCTGACCGGTGTTCACTGTATTTGCACAGATTCGGTGCGTTTGAAATGTCATGAAGCAATACACTCTGAAAATGGTGTGTCCAGGTAATCCACCCTAACGCCATTTTTTGGTTGATTGTGTTCCTCGTTTTGTGTCAATGCAATGTATATTCGACATGATGCTCAATAAAGTGTGTAGACATATTGGCCTGTCATTTAGTTTGTTTTACATTTTAAATGAGAACACACTGGGTTCAAGTATATTGGCCCTCTGCTCTGTAATTGGAACGCAGGGAACAGTGTCAGATTTCAGGCCCGGCTTCATTTCACGCTCAGAGGCTCCGCTGGCTGCAATGCATGCTGAGCGGATAAAAAAGATGATAGCAACCTCTCCGACTAATCAACGGGGAAATATTGGGATTGTAAGGAACGATGAGAAAGCGGGTGACATTTGTTGAGCAGCTGAAAAAAGACACCATTTTAAAAAATGCAAGTGGGCACATCTGTATGAGGTAAGACAACACTGTTTTAGTTTTTAAATAGATGGATGCATTTTTTTTATTTTTGTTTTTTATTTCTTACTATTAAGCTCTGCGGAGTCTAACCAGAGAAACACAAAGGGTGAGTCATATAATTCCCGTTAAATGCTAACTTGTTTGAAAACCATAGTTTTATTCACATTTTGAATGACAAAATGCAATTTTATATTCTTGAATATGTATAACTACTTTTTTATCCTGTTTGGTAATTTATAGCAAATAACATTTTAGTTTAGTTTTCAGTAACTCCCTTTGAAATAGTGGAAGTTGAAGAACCTCCAAATGTGCTATATTGCTCAATGGTAATTTACATCACAGTAACAAAGACCTCATGTTGATTCACAACCAAGTATTTGATACACATTATGAAAAAAATAATTTTTATAGAAATCTGCCTTTGTCAGCTTTTGAAAGTCTTCCTACCCAACACGTGAGCGAGATGTACAGAGGACGAAACATGGACGCCCATGCAGGCAGCCAGACCATGAATACTAATTCCCAAATCTATGATGTCTGCACCCTTCTTACAGGTAACCCCACAACACTGCAACATGGGCTAAAGTTGTTTTTATTTTTTGTATTTTGGTATTTGTTTTGTTGAGGGCTTTGAGATGGCTAGAAGGACGTAAATGTGATATTACTAAGGTGTAACGAGATTAATGTTGTTCAACCACGTATGATCAGATCGGGTCTTGTTTCTGTCTCAGCATCCATCCCTCACAGCTGGGCAGAGACGCTACTTCTGCAGTACAGCAAATATTTACAGTACAGCGCAGATGAGGCAGCAGATGAAGCGGCGCTATCTCAACGTGCTGCACAAATGTGTGCAACCAGGTGTGTCCAAATGTCTCTCGAACACAAACTTTGACCACAAACATTCATCTGATGTTGATTTTTTTGGATTCCCCAGGTCAGAATTCCTCTTGCAGAAGGTTTGGGATTCATCAGCATAGAGAAGATAGTACACCCACAAAGGATGCAGAGAAGGATGTGGCGAGGGCGAAGCCTCAAGCACAGAGGAAAAGCAGAAGCAGCAGCACAGCTCACTCTGACGTCAAACTTCCAAAAATAAGGAACTGAAAACCAAAATGACTTCACTATTTTGAGTGCATTAATGACCTTATGGTGAGCCTTTATGTTGATCTTAGAATAGATACCCGTGGTCTAATATTTTCAGAAATGACATTAAGCATATCTAATAAAGAACGGTTTGCAGTCTTATTTGCATGGATATCAACATATTAACAGATGTGTTCGGGAACAAAACCAAGAGGACTTGTTACATATATCAGGCACCACCACATAGAGCTGCAGTTTTGTATTTAGATGTTCGATAGATGTTTTTTTTTAATAAAGCATACCTGTATTCTTAATCATACTTTTATCAAAAACATGTGAATTAATATTGTGTGCCCCTAAGTTCTGACTTTATATGTGCTTTCCTAATGAACTATATTTTATTTAATTTTTTGTAACCACTTAGAATTTGTACAGGGCTTCAAGCTACTTTTGTGAAATAAGTATGTAAGTAACTGCCTTGATCGATCAGTGTATAAGCCTTTCCAACCCTCATGTGGCCACTACAGGTATTAGCTTAACCAATTAGCATACTTCCTGTTAGCATCGTCTTCCCGCGCTGACGGTTAGACGGCGTCTCGTGAGAGGCTGAACCGACGACAACTTCAACGGTTAACTTGACATCGGACATCATGAACTGTGTCCTCGAGGGAAGTGGCGTAAAAGGTACAGGGTAAACCAGGCGAGCGGTATATTGCATTTGGGTTTAAGAATGAATAAAATGTAGTATGCGTTAGTAGTTCAGGTGAGGCCTGTAAAACATCAACGTTACGTTTTGAGGAAAAGCTATGCTAGCTTGGCTAATGTCACGTTAGCTTAACTTAGTTTTCTAACAAGCTAGCCAAATTACCCCCTATTAATGGGAGTGAGGAAGTTGACCCACTTATTATTGTGGGAAAAAGCTAAGTTTCTTTGCAATATGTGACGTTATATTGTTCAACCTTAAACTCTGGTGACTATTTGTTATGTTGCAGCCTTTGGAAAGGCTATTCATGCCCTGTCACGCATTGGAGATGAACTGTGGTTGGATCCCACGGTGAGAGGGGTGAGCAACACCAAGGGAAACACTGTCCTGTTAACCTTATGCTAAAATGATGTTCTTGACCTGAGAGTAGTATGACATATTTAGTAATTGGTTTTGTTGCTTTCCCCCTCCTCAGTTATGTTAGAATTATAAAATTCGTGTTTTTTTTTAAACAGGCCTCTATATTGGTCTCTGAGCATTGTACATCCAATCTCCCTGCAGGCAATTCACTTAATATTTTCTCTCCCTTTCTCTGTCTTTGTTTTAAAGCTGGCATTGAGATCAGTGAATTCTGCTCATTCTGCGTACGCCTGCTTCCTCTTCTCGCCTCTCTTCTTCCAGCTATACAGCTTGGGATCAGTATCAGAGCAGGACCGTGAAACAATCCATTGTAAACTTTTAATTAAGGTAAATTTGCGATGGTAGATGGTAGAGAGCTCAAAGTAGGTAACACAGCTCACTGCACATTTTCAGGATATAGAAGATGGTAATAGAAGTAGTGACCCATCAGGTCAATGTGATTAACAAATGTTAAAATGGCATCCATTCTTTTGTCTAAAACATGTCTTTATGTTTTGAAGTCAGTTCTATCTCTTTTCCGGTGTTTGGCCTCGATTGAGCGCAATGTGGAGCGATGTCAGATATCCATCAGCACTCCCAATGACAGAGTGGTGATCCAGTTCTTCTGCAGGCATGGTAGTAAACATTGAATTATGTAATAAAGATAGCTTGATTGTAAAGGCTTTATCTTTTTATCCATTTTGATGGACGTTAAAACTATTTTTTTCCATGTTAAGAATGCGCTCTATCAACTCTGTGCTGCAGACCTGTCATTACATATTATCAGCACTTGGTGGCAGTGTGCTGTAAATGTGTTGTTTTCTCCTTTGATAGGCATCACAAAGACCCACAACCTATGTTTCCAGGAAAGCGAAGCCCTGCAGGCCGTGTTTGCCTCACATCTCTGTCCCAATGTGATGAAGGCTCCTGCCAGGTTAGCAGCTCAGTATTCTGTTATCCAGTCACAACCTCAACTTTCTATCAAAATATCACCCATCAGCCGCACAGTGTAGACATGAGCCTGTGCTCACTTTGGTTGTTTCTGTGTAGGTTGGCATTCGCTTTTGCTTTATTCCTCTGCAGGCTTCTTGGTGGCATGGTGATGCATTTCCCAGTGTCCCAGGAGGAAATCACTCTGACCGTGACTCCCCTGAGAGTCGGTCTGAGAAATTACTATGAGAGGGGAAACGGTGAGATAACGTCTCAGTGTGATTTGGACCAGGCCAACGATAATACTGTGTGTGAAAGATGCCACAACTGTTAAAAGAGTCTTGTTTCACCAGCTTTGAGAATGACTGTTGACAACATAACTTGATAATGGAAATGCTGACAATGTAATTCTTCAACAAACACTAAAAATGTTGTGCAGATTCTGTTTGACTTGGATGTACGGCTGTTATAGATCTCATGAAGAATATTAACACGGAGATGTCCTTGGACCCAGACGAGTTTGACTACTTCCAGATCGGAGTGGAGTCGGAAATAACCTTCTGTCTGAAGGAGTTACGGGTAAGAAAATGTATTTTTAGAGGCTTGTTTTATCCCGTCACGTGAGAATATTGTGTGTGTGCTTTCATGCATGCATGCATGCATGTGTACGTGTGCGCAGAGTGTTGTGTAACCGGCTCCTGGAGTATTTCATGTCTTAGAGGTCATGTTTATGGTCCTGTAATTTGGATAGTAACGTGTTGTTAATACCCATTGTTCCTGCCTTCCTGCATTTTCACCATGTAAACTTTCTCCTCAGTTTTGTATCTTAATAGCCAAAACAGTGTCGCCGATAGTTATACATTTTATACAGCCAGATAGACAAAACATTTCAAGTTACGAGTTGTGGACGATGTAGGGCTACATATTACTTGGCCTATTGTGAAATGTGTAACTTTTAAGCCGTGGAGGTGTCTGAATCTGTCAGATGTGTCTGAATTTTGAATGTCTGATTTCAAACAGTTTATATTTTGAGTAAGTAAAATCCTAGAGAACTATAATTTTTTGTTATTGTTATTTCCCGAATAGTGTGCTCAGTAATCCAAAGGGATTTGGTACAGTGTCTGAATGAACACACCCTAATTTAAATTGTATTCTTCTGTACTGACTTGAAAAACAAGCTAAATGGACTTAGTTTGGTCAATTGGATAAACACCCTCCCTTGTGTTAGTACAGTTAATCAGACTTGACCTGCATTAAAACCCAAAGCTCGTGTCCCCAATGTCTTGGAATGTTCCTTGGATACCCCGCTGAGAGGCTCCTCGTTAGCCGGCCTACGGGTTTGGAAGCATTAAAGGCCGGGCTCCCAAGTTGTCGTCGGCCTATGCTTACTCTCCATTTATTGTTTTCTTCAGCCGGTTTATTGTACACTATTCTCAAAATGATTAGCTATTAGGCAGTTACAGTCAAGTCAAGGATGAAAAGAAGCATACCTCAGTTTTTGGCAGTGAATCACTTTTTTTCCTTATCTGTTTTTCCCTTTTAAGGGTTTACTGTCCTTCGCAGAGTCACTTTCTCTTCCTGTATCCGTTCACTTTGGTGCTGCCGGAAAGTAAGTCTGTTTGCCATTGGGATTTCTTCGGGTGGGATTTGTATATCTCAAGTTGCAGGAACCAACGTCAATCAGCGCGGTGCTGTACTGAGCGTGTAATTAACGCCAGATACTGTGAGAATGCTGTGAACTATTTTGTCTGTGGCTTGTGAGCCATTTTACCAAGCGACCAGTCGTGGTGAGCTTTTCTGGTGAAACAGTGATTTAGGCAGGGGAATTTGAGAGCAGAGATTATGTAGTTGGATTTCGGTCTCTATCATTGTGGTTGTTTGCAGGCCTGTGTGCTTCTCTGTGGAGGACCTTGTACTTGAGGCTACTGTGGTGCTGGCTACGCTGATCGACTCTGAAAGCCTCTCTCAGCCTTCTCAGACACCGGCACCCTCAACACCCAGGTAAGAAACACTTGAATGCCAATCCGGCCTGGTTTCAGTGCAGATGAAAAAATATACATTTATTTACTCGTTACAAAATAGCATCACAACCGAAGTATCGTAGGCCCAGTTTCTCAGATCTGCTTTGACAGTGTATTCCAGAATATATAAGTCTTCTCACATATCTCTAACCGCAACCTCTCTCCTGGAACTCAGTCAAGGCATCATGTCCTCATTGTGCTGTTTTTAACTCCACTAAGAGGGCGTAGTATTACAGCAGACAGCCTTGTGTCTTTAATGGAGATAAATAGGGCAAGTGCAGGACATGTTAGGCTAGAACCCTGCCAGTGGCCCAGTCTTTAATCCTCTCATCTCCACTGTTGAGAGTCTGCAAGGCTGCTGTCTTTTGTGCTTTGGGCTCTGGATGAATTGTGTGTACTACTATGAGTCTGCAGAGAAATAATGCAAAACACTCAAAGCTTATTATTTGTTTTGCTAGGAGTCAGAAAGAAAAGAAAAAATGTGTTTGCATGCCGTTTCGGGCCTTTTGAAGTACAACTTAAGAGCCTGAAGTTGTCTGAAGCCCTCTCTTTTTCCTGCCGATCCCCTGTGTATACATCTCGTCTGGTTGCTTTGCTGAGGTTGATGACACGTACTGTGGTTACATGCATAGGGTTTAGATACCAGGCTTAAAGACACTCAGTATCAACAGATCTAGAGCACATGTTCTCCAACACAGTCAATGATAGTGGCAGGTTAGGAATCTTTGTTATTCTTTTTGACTCTTAGTGTCAAAGAATAACTGAATATTGTCATTATTCAGTGTGGCAAAACCAACATCATCAACATGTGCAATTTTATTTGAATTTTTTCTAACTTTGTCTCAATCTTCTTGCCAAAGAGGTCTACTCCTTTTCTGAATTTCCAAATAGTTCCTTCAGAACCGCCTTCTCATCCTCCACCTATTTTCTTTTGAGCTGTTCCTTCTGTAGCTCTTCATTCAGAGCCTTGTGGCTTGACTGGTTTCAATGAGACAGGCACAAGGTGTTGTTTTCACAGCTACTGTAAATAGTTGCTATAAAATATGGCGCTGGACACTACAAAAACATTTAAGACTATCTTCACCGGCATAGAAACATATTATTCTGTGGAGATTAAAAAAATAAGAGGCTTTCCACAGTGTGTTGTGGGCTTTTTCCTCAGGTGTGTTGCTGCTGCTGCTCTTCCTGCGGCCTCATGTGAGGCAGACAGCAGAAAACCTCAGGACCTTCCTGCTGTGATGGAGCTGATAGCATCCAGCCAGGGAAGCCCGATAGTCTACCCAATTGCTCAGACCGATGACGTCACGACACCTGCTTCCTCCATGGTAACAAGAGCTTCCTGTGGTTTTTTGGTTATTTACTTGAAGACTGTCGTCTGTGTGTTCTCGGAGGCCCCCGGGCTACAGTTTTGAAGGGTTTTACTTCAACCTTTACTGGAAATATTGCCTCGCCTTATGAGGCGTGACCGAATCGGATGAGCAAGGTGAAGCCGGAGGAGGCCTATGTCACTATAAAATATATATTTTTTGGAATCGCAATTAAAACCTAAACTTTATTTTTCCTGAATGCCACCTGGTATTGGTCGTTTGTGTTGATTGGTTTGGGTCTGGGAATCTTTTTTTTTAATTAATTTCTGTTGCACAGTACGTCCTTACAAAACCCTGTAGACTAACTTGCGTTGTTGCCATTTCCTTTTAGATCTGCTCGCTCCTGTTCAGGGCCTTGTCGTCTGAGCAGGAAGATGGCGCAAGTGCGGTTTTAGCATTTTACAGTGACGAAGAGGACGGCTACACTAATAGCCCTACACTCTGAGAACAGCTGTTACACATGACTACGTTCCCCCCCTCAGGTTTTTGCAACATATATTTAAAAGGTAGGGTTACGGATTTCTTTTTAATTTATGGCATTCAAATGAAATTTGTTGCTTAAAGTCTGTCTTTTCTTCACAAACACTTGTTAAATTTCCCTATGTGAATTTAGACATCTGAGGGGATGTTTATTCAGATGCATAAATGTACTTAATTCCAGTGTGTGAAATGTGTTTTGTAGCATGCAAGGGTAGGAAAAGGGAATATGAGGTCTGTACTTCAGCTTGAAGATGCCCCACATGTCTGTTGATGGAAGTATGGCTGACATCTGAGGAATGTTGGAGTTCTCACAGAGTACAAGGTGTCCTTTAGAATAACATGTTCTGGCCCACTGAGTTTTAGTTTAGAGATTAGTTACTGCCGCAGCAGTTACTAAAAAGGAAAAACCTCTACAGGTCTTTACTCAGACAGTTGTGCTTATAGTAAGGCCATCGAATACAACAGGGTAATAAATACTATACTCTTTATTTAAATATTGTACACATTTGGAAATGTTTATACATATTTTAGATCTTCCTTGAAATTGTATATCCAAAATACATACAGACACGTCCTCTGGTTGTAACAAAGGGTTTGTGAGAGGAAGACGAGAAGTGACAGGTAAAAGTCAGGAAACGTACGAGTCAGGGAGCACCATCTCATTGGGAGATTCCTAATATTGTTAAGGCTACTTGATTTTCATAGCACTGAGGACAAAAAACTTGCAATTTGATCACTTACTATCCCATTTCGACATGGCAGGCAGGAAGAACTTCCAAGCGTGGAGATGGCTTTACACTATTCCTTAATTCAGGATGCCTGGCAGCCTGTCCGGGGTTTAAAGAATTATGGACGTTTGCAACAACACCTGATTCAAGGCACTTAGAACGTTACCTAAAAGGTTGTAGTAGTGCAGATCTGGGCTCTGCAGCAGAAGGGGAAGGAAACTGAGGGTGGATCGGTAAAGAAGTCACCGAAATGTTTATTTAGTGGGCCTATTTACACGTGGTTGACCTTTTTCCGAAATGATATATTAAGCGTTGTGCTTTTAAGGCAGTGGGAACACACAGACACATCCACGTACTCGCAATCTCCCGAGGGCATCCGTCTCAACCAATGTCTATTTGTTGAGGCTTTTTGACAAGGACATTAAAACCAGCAATGCGGTTTGGAAAAGAAGGGAACTTTTTTTTGGCAATAACAGCAAACCGGTCTTTTCCTTTTACCAAACGAAATGCTCCCTGTTCCAAGCCCTCTGACGGGAGGTTTTCCAAATACCACTGTATCATCAGCAACAACTGCATGCACAACGCAGCCCATTAATTAGTCCCTAACGCTGCCATCTCCTGTGCACGTCTCTTCATGACAACTGATGGACTACAGCTTTACCTTCCAGCTGCCCAGCATGGGCCTGCTTCAATAGTCTGTCCTCCCCTTGGTCTCCAACCCGTTTCCCCCCCTGTCCAAAACCACCCACCAGAAAACTGACATGTCCATGTGAGCCAGGATCCTCATCCCCACGGCGCCCAAGGACTGCTTATCCCCGTCAATGGGATTACACAGTGAGCACTTGGATACTGCTAGGATGCCAACATGACAGCCTGGCCAGGGGACGAGCCAGTCCCTCCAGTCCCTTTATTCAGCCACGATCAGAGAAGCGGGCACGTAGGAAGTTTTATGTGGGGGGAGAAAGTGGGTGATGGTCAGCAGAAGGATGAGGCAAAGTGGAGCCAGTGTATGCGCGGGGGATGGGGAGAGAATATCGGTCATCAGTCCTTCATCCTGACCAGCAGGAATCGAAGCAGTCCGACCTGCAGAAGCCCTCCCCCCCCACACCCCTTCTAATCGGTGTATTCTGCCACTATAGACAGCAGCACTGTGATGTCATCTGGCTTTCCTCCTGGGAAAAAAAGAAAGATCGGTATCCCATTCGAATGAGGCTCGGCGATGATATCCCTTTCAACATTCCACCCTAGAAAATATTCACGTGCCATCATGGTCCACATAGAACCCAACACTCACCTCTGACATTCAGCCCGTTGTCACAGGCAAACTGGGCAAAAGGAGACATGTAGTTGGGGTCGTAAGCCAGCACGTGGGCCTGCTCCGCGATGCTACGGGCCGCCTTCTGGATGCTCTCGTAGTTTGAGTTCTACAAGGTGAAAACAGGACAGGCGTTAGACTGTCGTAACGCAGATACACACGTCCGATTGCACCTGCGAGCCTGTTGGGGACTCACCTTGAGTGCCTTCAGCTCCTGCAGGATCATGTAATCCGGCATGTTGTCGAAGAGCCCGTCGGTGGCGGTGAGGATGATGTCGCCGAGCTGCACGTCAAAGGAAGAGCTGTCGGCTGCGTCGGGGCTGTCGGCACAGACGCACAGAGGTCAGAAGGGCTGCAGTGATCACGGACATTTCAGGGAAAACTAAAAATACAAAACTTAATGCAAGTATCGGCAAGGTTGTGACCGCATTAATTTGCCCGGTTTAAGCTTCTCCTCCATCCCCTTTGCACCCCCGTCCATCTGACCGGATTTATTTATCTAAATCTCTGCTCGAGGAACGCTCACTGATTACAGCACATTACTCTACCCGCTAGGAAAATCTACCCAATGTGACTGATATTTTAGATGGCCACAGAAACAAAATCACATGTGCAGGATGAAGATCAATTCAAGGAATACGCATGACCCAGTCTGCCGGTATCAAGTTCACCTCTGGTAGCGTGCCTCTTCACTGTTGCACCCCCAGCCTCTCTCAAGACTAAAGCCCTCAATTTACAAATTCACACAGCCAGTAGAGTTACACAGAGAAGGACAAACTGTTGTCCGTCTTGTCTGAGCAGCGGTCATTAGACTAATTCACTCCAATGATAAGAGTGAATATGGTCGCCAGGTTTGAATTAATTATCCATTGTTGGACACAATGATGAGCCAGAGCTACTGGTCAAAATGCAGGATTGAATAATTACACAGTGATAGCTTGAAAACATCTTATCAATTGTAGTAATGAGGATAATCCTCAGGCGAAATATAAGAGTCAGGAATCGCATATTAAAATACATATTTGGCTGCATGCTGATCAAATCTCTTCCAGAAGTACACAGTGTAACTGTCTCCTTTGGCACATCTTTTAATTAACCACTTTCATTTTCTTTCTGTAAAAGGAACATTCTTAGAGCTCTTCAGTTTTGACCATGGCAATCTTTTCGGTCGGTCGCTAGGTTGGTGATCTAGGATTGGAAACCTAATCTACTGTTGCACTCTAGTGTAAATCCATCGGCGTAAACCCTTCAACTAAAAAACTAAAACGTGTCAAATTTAAAAAAAGAAAGTGTCACTTAAAGAACCATATAAGTGCACAACAACTGAATAGGATGAGACTGAATCAAGGCGGTTCGAATGACGTTAAATAAAACAATAATCGACATGCAGCTCACGTTCTCATTCCCCTTCAGCAATGCTTTTAAGAGGCTCAATATAATCCGGTCGAGTTAAAGACGGAGCGAGTGAAAAGGTGGCCGGGGACTCTCTGATGTCAGCAGCCCACTCAGACTTCGCCCCCGGGGACATGGTCTGCATTATCGGGATCTACGGGGCTCATTGGAGCACATTCCTCTCCTCCACTTGCTGCGATGGGGCAGGTGGAGGAGGCCGTACACCGCCCAGCGTCTCACCTGTCGCTGAGGACGGCCCCTTCAGCTCCCGGCGGAGCAATGGAAAGCTGGAACGGCGTGTTGAAGTAGTGCTGCTGCTCGTCCGAGCGGTGGACCACCTCGCCCCCGCGGACCACCAGGAAGCCTGAGTCTCCCAAGTTGGCCGTGTGCAGCCGGTGGCTCTGCCGGTCCAGCACCACGATACAGGCAGTGCTGCTGCCTGCAGATGGGGACACACACACACACACACACACACTTAAATTATTAGCAAAGATTTGAATTATCCTTAAGTAAAAAGTGAATATGGGCTGCATCAGCTGAGCCACTAACCGACAGAACATGTCATGTTTTAGAAATGTCACAAGTCTTTCTTTTTTTTTTTTAAAAAGGTCTGAATGAAAAACAAAGCTCCACCCAGCATAAAAAATAACCTCTTCTGCCAGACTTCTCGCAGCTCCATAGCTTAGAAAGTTTGTTTCCATTTATGGAAGGCTACCCATCAAACACGTGTTTGGGGGACTGATTAACGAGGTCAGCCCGAGATCAGTGCAGGCGGACAGCGAGGAGCCACACCCTGCTGGTGATTCATCCGGCACACCAGAATATGCTCCAAAAGGGTCAACATTCAGAAAAAACACTCACGCACGGTGACTCACTGCCGTTCTGCTGTTTTCACTCCAGCAAAACAACACACAGCCACCCTGAAGAACATTCCCTCTACCGTGAAGGAACAGCACAATACAGGTTTGTTTTCCCTGCTGCACATGCGATAGAGGTGGAAAAGTACAGACACTAGCAGATGCTGAGATCTGTTCCCAAAACAGTTGCTCACAGGGTTTGTGCGCTTTGTTGTCAGGAAGTGGGTTGGAGGACAAGGATTGTGGAAGTGAGGGGGACAAGGCAGGTCAGGACTTGGGACATTCCCGGGGACTCCTTAGTGGGATCTGGCTGTTCTGACTCACGATGGAAAAATCTCCATCCAGGGGCAAAACTAACATCTTAATACTTAACAATTTACTCGGGGATCCAAACCGCATGGGAAAAGCAATTTAACGCACCATTGAATACGTTTAGGAATGAATACACTAATTATGAACCGGAACAATCCTTCACAGAAACACAAACTTATTCCATGCTGCGCCAGGGAGGGTCCCGTGTACGTAAAGTGTGCGTCAAGAAAGCACGACTTTCTCCAATGACATCGCCCGCACTCACTCACTCACCCAGCAGGGGCACTTTGTTCTGCAGCAGCTCGTAGTAGCTGGACGTCAGGACTCCCACCGGGTTGCTGGGTACAAAACGTCCTTCCTTGACCAGCCGCTCGCACGTCTTCATCAGTGTCCCCGAAAACTGAGACGGGTCTACTCCGTAGTCCCTCCAGCCGCCTACTCCATCCGCTACACCTGGAAGATAAAAAAAAAGGCTTTATTTAAAAATAGTGGAAGTTCATAATATTCACCTTGATGTTAGCTCAACTACTGATTTTGATTTTTAAACCCCATTAAAACATTTTTTTAAGGAAAACGAGATCATCATCATTCTTGACTTCGCTCACAAGGGAGGACCTTGCGAGAGGCCCCTACAATGCCAAGCAGCTGCACAATAAAGAAACACAATGGGCACTTTCACGAAAATGCAAAAAAGGCAATTACAGAAAGAAGAAGACCGTGTTCACGAAATCAAGGAAATGTCACAGAATGTACAGAACAGTCAGTCACGGTCAGTTAAGCGGGTCAACAGCACTTCACTTGTCCCCCTGAAGAACAGCACGATCCTGGTTGTATGTTTATAACAACTCTTGTTCTCACAGGAGGTCAAAGAGCTTCTCTCCTTTCGGCAGAGACATACATGGGTGCCTTGTGTCTCCTCCGGAGAAACTTTGCAACTTATCAAACCGGCCATAAGTAACCTGGCGCGGTTAGAAAGGCCTCCTACATTCTAGGATTGCTCAATGCCTTTTTTTCCCAGCAGGGCTCAATTGTCTCGCCGGCGTGTTTATATAAGAGCTGAAGACTCGTGCCCAGGAGCCGTGTTAAAATCAACACTGAAGAGGAGCAGGTTTTCGAAAGCCGCCTTTGTTGCTTTTAAACGTGGATGGTGTGGAGAACAAATATGCATCGTTGTGTCGGAGGTAATCAATACGGAATCCAACCGTCGTAGCCTCCTGATGACGCGGATGACCTCTGACCTCCGTGTAACACGGTGCAAACGGGCGAACGAGGCAGACGCTCACCCAAAACGTCGGCGGACCTGTGCCGGGCGATGAAGCACGCGTCGTCCCCGTAACACGTCCCTTTCTTCAGGATGCCTTTGCAGAAATCCTTGCCGAAGCCGCAGCTCGCCGTCACCAGGCTGTAGTCGCGGCTGTCAGTCTGAGAGAGCCCGCCAATGACAGCTCTGGCAACCAGTCTGCCGTACGACAGCACGGACAACATCACCCACACACCAGCCCCACGTCGGAGGAGAAAACCCCGGCCAAACTAGCAGCCGCTGCGAGCTTAGCGGCGGCGTGAAGCGCACAACGGTGACTCGCTAACGAGGCTGGAGATGCGTGGCCGAGCTAGCCGGCTAACGACACACGCTGAACTAGAGATTTGTTGTCGACTAAAACTTTTCTTCACAGAAAACAGACGCCCATTCCGCCCCGAAAGACCCGCAACTGCTGATTCTGCGCCGCCATGGTGTCAGTTGTGCCTCCCGAGACGCTACATAACACGAGTGTGGACCTGACGTCCTGTCCTCGCACGCTGCCGCGGTCTTGTGACTGCTCTGACGTCAGACGTCATTACGCAATCCACGTTTCCAAATAAGGAAATAACCCATTCAGACAGGGTCCCGCGTTTGTAAGTAATTCAATAAAGAGGTTGTAAAAGCAATACTGTTTACAAAGATTATTGGCTATTTGAAGCATAGGAATAGTACAGCGTGATTGTTAATAAAATATGGACATGGGAAACACATAAATCTCATTACTTTGTTAGAAATACCGATGGTATTTGTATGTAATATGTCACACATTTTGGACCACTTGCTCTAACTGAATTGGCTTTTGCACGATATTCTGTCTCCCCCTTGTGGAAGTCCATTTGTACCTGGATGTTCTGACATAACTATAACAATTTCAATGTGGTTCAGTTTGTTATAATGTAGTAAAACAGTATGAGAAACAAATGACAATTAGATATCAACACCCCTTTAAAATACACTGAGTTTATTAGAAAGATTTAGAAGTTACAAGAGTGCTTCCGTATTCATTTATTTTAGCACAAGACTTGTTTAAAAACGTGATGATGCAGTGTAGGTCAATACCGCATGATACCAACTGTAAATAACCTTAAATATAGTTTTACATAAGTGAACAGGTGTTTGTGACTCATCCCCATTGGTTTTTATAGCTATTAATACTAATTGCTGAAATGAATTAGATCACAATTTAATAAAACAATAAAGAAACTGGATAAAATTGTGCACAGCTTCAAACAAGGCATTCCTGTGCATTAGTAGCCGTATTGTTACATTTCTCCTGATTGAACAGTCATATGTGGCAAAAGACTAGCTGCAAAATGGAGTGCAACACACCTGAGGTTTTCATGGTGACATTAATTTACCCCTGTGGACAAAACAACAAAACATTTTGCTTTCATCAGGTAGAAGTGAACAGCTTTTCAATATTGGCAGCAAAAAGGTTGAACAACCCTTCCTACGCAGAAGATAAAAGCAGAACAGAGGAGAGAAAGGCCAGCCATTTATAACCCCCCCACCCACCCCTCATTTCTTGGCTTGCTTGGTGACCATATTGCGGGGGGGAGTCACGGGACGGCTGCCGTTGGGCTTCTTCTTCTCAGCTGGTTTCAAAATCTACAAAAGAAATGATATTGAGATGCTTTCACACACTTAAAAAAGGGAGACTGCCATGTACACATGTTCATCCAGCACAATTTCAGATTTCATTCACATAAAAAAAAAGGGTGGAATATTTTATAGTACCCAAAACGTAAGCTTTTACCTGCAGTCAGAGTTTATATCTCATAATGTCAATAAATATGGCATATTATTGGCCCTATGTCTACTTCAAGATGACGTACTTACACATTAAACAGTAGATAATGCGCAATTGAACAGCAATTAACTTATCCAACAGTTACACTGTGTCAAACGTAGGTGCTAACCCTATAAAACACTCAACACACAATCTCAGTAATAAGTTACCTGGAAAGAGCACATGAGGGTCTCATCCACACTCATCATGGCCCCGGCATTGTCAAACTCTCCACAATAGTTAGGCGCTGAGAACAGGGTGACTAGCTGTCTCTTTGCAAAGAATTCATAGCCATCCTCAACAACCTACAAGTGGGAATAATAGCAGAGACACATTTAGACACTCGAATGATGGAGCGATAGCGATAGCCTGTGGTCAGGCTGAAACCTTTTTCAAAAGGTCGAACTATTTGACTAGACAGACCAGTGATCAAGGCTTGCAAAAGCTCATCTTCAATGGACCACTGTCCAAAAAGGTTGGAAATCACTGTGCACTGCTCACAGTATTGTGCCCGTTCTGTGTACTGTACTGCAGTCCTTGGGTATCAAGTGTAGTCAGCATATTACACAGACCTGTCAATATACAGCATGTTACATTTTTGTACATCAGCGGTCTTAGCAATTACCTGATGGGCACGGCAGATCAGATCCAGGTCGTGCTTGTGCAGGAACTTGGCCACCACCTCTGAGCCAAAGGTGAACGACACCCCCCTGTCGTTCTCCCCCCAGCCCAAAACATCCTTATCTGGGTCAGACCACAACAAGTCACACAGCAGACCCTGGTCGGGCACATCAGTGGGGCGCATGATGCGCCTGATCTGCTCCATGGACTGGAGGTCAGGGGACAGTCCTGGACAGAGCGGTGAAAGTACAAATAAACACAGTGATACAGGAGGTGGGCAGCGATTCCACGTAGGTACGGGCCCCGTCAGTTGGAAAGCTGACAAATCGCAGCATTGCTTAAGGACAAAAGGTGGAAATATGTTGGTCATTCTGCATACAACTAAACTGACTAGTGGGAATAAGGGAAATATGAGAAAATAAAATAAATAACTCACCTCCATGGCAACAAAAGATCTTTTCATCAACAATGGCGGCAATAGGGAGGCAGTTAAAACAATCTGTGAAGGTCTTCCAGAGTTTGATGTTGTACCTTCTTTTACCTAAAAATGTTCAACAAAAGTATTTCAATATGATAGCCATAACAACACGTTTACAGCCGCCACTTCTCCAAATGTTAAGATTAAAATAAATCATATCTACTTTATTATATTTGTGGGCTGAAATGCACTTAAACCACAAAGTATGAAACACGAGACAAAATACAGAACCAAAACCAGATAATACCTCAAATAGCAAAACTAATATGAATATACTATGAAACTGATACCCTCAAGCAAAGCATACATTTAAAATACATTTCGTTATACTCACACTCGTCATAGAAACCATATATTCTGTTAATTGAAGCACACTCATGGTTTCCCCTCAGAAGGAAGAAGTTCTCTGGGTATTTGATTTTGTAGGCCAGCAGAAGGCAGATGGTTTCCAGAGACTGCTTCCCCCGGTCCACGTAATCACCCAGAAACAAATAGTTGCTTTCTGGAGGGAAGCCCCCATACTCAAACAGCCTCAGCAGGTCATAGTATTGCCCGTGGATATCACCTGCATGACAAAGAGGGCACTGAGATCAGTTGTCATTGTGTTTTGAGTAATAATTTGCTATTGACCGTTGCAACCTTTACCTTATGGGAAAAGATTACAAGATTCATACAAAGACACATATACAGCGCTTACCACAAATCTTGAGAGGTGCCTCCAGCTCCAGAAGAATGGGTTGACTGAGGAAAATCTCCCTGGACTTCAGGCATAATCCACGGATCTCATTCTCCTGGAGCTGCACATTCTTGCCAGGCTTTGCCCCTCTGACTGCGACCAGAAAACAAACAAAATGGCCAACAACAACAACAACAACAACAATAACGGCGGAAGACGGTCTCCACGACGCGGGCGACGCGTGTTTCAGCTGCTCCGTGCCGCGTTGTACCACATGTAACGTTACCGCGCAGGAATGCGCAACGTTTGTTTTGCGTGGGAGAGAAACACGGTGTTTGGGACGAGGTAACGGGGACGTTACACATCGCTCCGTGCCCTTCTTCGGGTACAGTCACACCGCAGAAGCACAAATGATAGGGCAACCATTTAAGTGTAGGCTCAAAGAGTGACTAGTTAACGTTAGCTGATGCTAGCTAGTACGGCTAGTTATTTAGATATAGAAAAACACGCTACAGCTAGCGGCGTTTCTAGCTAACGTTACTCGTAACGTCCATTGGATCGTGCGGATAAGTAGCTCCGCAACTGATGATGTACAGCTCCATAGAATACAATGCCACTTACCTTCCAAAAGACGTTGAATGATGCTGTCAATGTTGAGTTTGTCAACATCGGCCATTGTAGCTTTGGAGTTAATAAAATCGATTCAGTAAAAATACGTCTTGGCGTTTGCACACTTGAAAGCTAGCCCGCTAGCTCTCCTGGCATTAGCTACCAGACGTTAGCTTCGCTTCTTTCTCAAATATATTGGCGTGACCCTGTTTCTGTGTAGCTGCACGTTGACACGTATTAAAAATCTATAACGTTACATTGACATCGCAGTTTAAAAAATAAAAATAAAAAGAAGAGAAACATCCAATGGCGGCTTTTGGTAAGAAACGGGGACAAAAAAAAATAAACGTCAACCGCACTGGCTGTCGGCTAGCGATGGTGCCCCGTCTCTGTTCGCCTCTGCCGCACCTTGTGCAGTTAGCCGGCTGCTGCGAGCTGCTGCTGCCCCCTGCTGGACCGGAAGGAGTCTAACCTCGAGACACAGCTGAGTATGTCTCTCATATTTGATCACAGATATGACAGTCAAAGGACAACGTAATTGCTTGGTATCGTTTTCTTCTTTATTAATATAAAGTGTATTTGAACAATTGTTATACAAAAGCAATGCTGGGTTCAGTAATTCTCTCAAATGTATTGGATTGGTAAAGCATTTTAAATCAATCTAAGTCTAGTTGAGGTACGAACAACTATACATTTGTTTGAACTTAGTTGTTGTTTATTAGAGCTGTTTCTCTCCAATTTCACAATATGTGAAATTAAAGGAAAATCGAATGATCCCAATGTACTTGATGTACGTAGGGAAGCAACTCACCTGAAAATAGCTCAAGTAGTTTAGTATTTTACAAGTGAGGTGACCCAATTAGAAGATAGACAAAAGCTCATTGCAGGGTACTTTTACAGTAGCTAGATCATTGTTCCTAAACCATAATTTACTTGTTAGTAATAACGTAGTGGTGGAATGCCTATGATATTTGTTCTATGATATGGCGACAAGAAATATAAAGTATGATCATATGTTTTTAATATTGTCATGGCATCACTTAAACGATAGAGGGGGACATGTGTGTTGACCTTGCATGCTATATAACTTGATAATAGATGTTTAATGGAAACTAAATCTAACAAGTAATGATTACTCACTTTAGAAAACCTGTATTTTAGACACTGTTGTTTAATTGTTGATCTTATCTTAAACACAAAACTACACACATTTTTAAATCTTAGAGAAAGAATGCCACCGGTTGGAACATGTTGAACTACCGACTATCAGCCCTAAAATGGTCCGTTTGCCAATCGTCACCCTTCTGTTTGCCTCACTACTCTTTAGGATTTAAGCAGAATAGCACACCTAGTGGTTGAACTTATAACACATGTAGAGATGTTTAGTGATAGAATTGTAGTTTGTGTGATGTTAGATAGTAGTTATTACATTATCATGGCCCATTTGCTATAAGAATCAAACACTAATTATCATCATTTAAGTCATATAATTATAGTACACATTAACATTGTGTCACAATGTAATGTTAAAACCTGGAGACGGATGCTAATTGCCGTCTCTTTATAGATTTTTCCCAATTTTCTCCCCATAGAGTTACAGAACAAGCATGCATCTTAAAACATTGCTGCCAATGCAGCCCTGGACTATAACCTAGAGGACTGTATATTCAGCATATTAAACAGCAACAACGGAAAATAAAGCTGTACACAAATCTGTCTTCCCCGAGCCAAATGAAATAGAGTAATTGCCGTCTCTCACACTGGGATTAGCTGAAATCCTTACCGGCTTGAATATTTAACCTCTTGACCACAGGGGGAAAAAAATACTCAACATCGTTAGGGGATGTTTACAACTGTCTTCTCCAGTATCACCGACCCTCCCCTCAACTATTCACTCAGTGAAGATATATCAGAGCATGTCAACACGCATTTAACACCCTCTGTGTTTTCATTCACTTTTATTTGACCTACTACATAAAGATCACATGCACATAGCACAGTAATAGACATACACACTAACATATAATGCTTAATACATTCATGCAAAATGATGTGATTCATCCATATAAAGGGAAAGTTGTTTCTGTTTTTTGGGGGTTTTGTCTACTATAGTTTGTGTGATATTTCAGCACAAACACAACTCATTAATTTAAAACTTTAGGTCTATTTCGGAAAAATGACACTACTAAAAATACATATTTAGCTGTTTACTAATCCGGCCATTTGAGTCTGTAGATTTTTCTCCTAATTCAATAAAAGTTAGCATGAGACATTTCAAAATACTCAGTTGCATCATCTACTCTTGGTCTTTCTCTTCACCATGCGTGATGATGTGAACCAGGTTGTTGTAGTCCAGGTTTCCCGCAACATCTGGAGGGAATGCTGCAAACATCTGTTCCATCTATGGGGAGAGAGTGAGTGGGGCAGTTTAACATCTGAATGTCCTTCATCCGAACCCAACAACGTTATACATTTCAACATCACCTCTTCAGGGGAGAACCTGTCCGCCTGAGTGGTCAACATGTCCGTCACACTGTGAAGAGAAGCGGCGGTTAAGAGCAGAGCGGACGTTCACACCGCCATCAGCAACACAGCGCCGTGCTCTCACTCACAAATCTTTCTTTAACGAGCCTTTCCCCTCCGGATCGAAGACTTTGAAAGCGTTGAGGATGGTCTCTTCTGGGTCAGCACCTGAGGATGATGTTGAGTTGATGACAAGTTAAAAGAAAGAACATCTACTCTCTCTTTTTGGACCAAGAATTGTACTTCTCTGGGATGTGCAGAAGAAAGTGCCTTCACCTTTTAGTTTCTCCCCAAACATGGTGAGAAAGATTGTGAAGTTAATCGGTCCCGGTGCCTCATTTAGCATCTCATCAATCTCTTCTTGCTTGACATTTAAACGGCCTACAGATGGACGGCAGATAAGATTCCACTGACAACTATTGTCATTATTGATCAATCACACCATTCTTTTCCTGAGTCTTTTGGTTAATAAAGCGAGAAATGTCAATCACAAATTTACAGAACCCTCAGATGACTTCAGCTTGTTTTTTTTGTCACACTAACAGTTCCAAAACTCTGGACCGCTTAACAATGCAGACGGCTGTACTTCTGTAACACAAAAAGCACACAAAAGGCACAGGTGGTCCTACCTAAAGCTGCAAAAGTGTCTCTCAGGTCATTCTTGTCGATGAAGCCGTCTCGGTTCTGATCCATGATGGTAAAAGCCTGCAGAAGGTTTTAGTGTCACATTCAGCGTCACAGTGAGGCTGCTCAAGGACAAACATCTGGGCGGAGCACCGACCTCTTTGAACTCCTGGATCCGGGCCTGTTCGAACATGGAGAACACGTTGGAGCCGGCTCCGTCCGCTCTCCTCTTCGCCTTCTTGGGTGCCTGCGGGGCGTTTCGTTTTGTGACAATGACGGGACGACCGTGACACGTTCGCTTATGATAAGAAGCCACGGATGGGTGACCTTAACCGAGAGCGCGGGGGGTGAGGGGACCGTTCCTACCGGGGCTCGCATCTCATTAGGGCGGATTACAGACACTGTCAGTTTGCTATGGAAACATTTACTCAAACCTCCCAATCTCAAGAGAATGCAGACTAAGCCTGGGGAGTGTGTGGCCCGCTGCCCACACACTCCCGCAGTCCCCCGGATCACAGGGGTTGGGGGGACAGGGGTGGGTGGGGGGGATTATTCCATAGGGCCCGGGTGGTGACAGGATGGTACACTGAGCCCTGTTTGATCAGAAATCCCTGTGAGGCGAGGATTATGTCGGGGCTATTTACACGACTGCCAAGGAACTGTCGTCGGAAAGCAGGGCGCGGGAATGCGCCGCCATGACGTCATCCCGCTGGGATTCACGGCCTCTCGACAGCTGCTGTCTGGCCGCTCGTTGTCGATTAGCTCTCGTGTGCACGTCTCGCGGACGAGGACCTTTTGCCGCTGGTTTCATTTCTTTATTTTTAAGAGTTCTTAAGAGGGCTCTTGGGATGTGCTAGGGGTCGACGCTCCCCTCCGAGAGGAACCGACCGCAGCTCGATAGGCGCGTTAAATTGCTCTTCAGCCGCGTTGGTGGCTCGCACCTGTTGCTCTTCTCTTCCTCCTTTCTCATCAACTCCCCTCCCCCCCCGGCCCCGTGACCTCTACTTCTCTCTCCTCTACTCTCGTCTCCTCTCCTCTTGTCACCTTTGATGAAGGCCGTTAGTAGGAAGAGGAGGGAACAAGTACGCTTTTTTCACAACCCCATATACTCATGTATAGTTAAAAAAAAATACAAAACAAAAATAATCAATAAATCATCAAAAGGCCAACCAGAGTGCTGTCCTGTTGATTATCTTTTTTGTTGATCTGTATTCAGCCCCCATGCACATATCGACATGGCGTGTATGGATCCGGCATCATTGGTGTGAGCAGGGAGAGATGCATAATTAATCAAAACGTCCCACGACAGTATATGATACAAACACAAATCACAACACAACACAATTCAACACAAGACACAGGAAGCAGAAGCAGAACGTCTCCCCTCGCGCCATGACAATGAAACCCGCGCCCGCTCACCATGTTTCAGAGGATGCCGATGTGGAAGCAGTACCCCCGCCGCTTTATGATCGGTGGAGGCACACGGAACCGGGGGTAGATATACTGACCCCTGCTCCCCTTCCTAACGGGGCCCGCGGGCCTATAAATACCCCGCGCCTTCTTTAGTCAGAGGCCCAGGTAGAGAGGACCCGCCCCTCGCCGCCATCACCCCGTTGTGAGAGTGGATGAGATTTAGGGATAACAGCCAGACTCACATACCCCATTAGTGAGACCCCAGGACAACAATAGGACACAGCTGTTGCTCAGGAAGGACAGTTGTTTGTCACCGACAGTTGCACTCGATGGGATCCGTCTCCCGGCTGTCCAGTCGGTGCTCTGCGGGGACGCGAAGCGGAGTTCTGATTGGAGCGGATTCTCAGTAGCACAATGAGGGGAGCGGAGAGATAAAAGGAATATAAACAGCACCTCACGCCGTGGAAAACATTTAGTGGGACGCCATGTTCCTACGATGTGTGCCGTCTTTGTTTGCATTTATTTACACTGGACTAGCAAATCAGGCGAGATGTAAAGATACTCCTTTAGTAGCGCTGCAGTGAGGGAATTCAAAGGATTACAGCAGCCAAGGTCAAAGTTAAGACCGCTCTTTTTCCTTGAATAGCTTTATGTTGTATTCACGACCACACAGAAGTTGTGCGTTGCGCAACATGAGTATAAATTAGGTGGCTTTTAGGTTGAAATACAAACATCATAAGATCTCAATATGAATGTCCAATGCTAAATACAAATGTATCTTTATTTACGATTTAGGAAAGTAAGGAAAAGTTTCTTGGTGCTCACATGAGCTTTTAAAATAAACATGTTTAACGGCAGCAGTTGGTGATGTTGTAACTAGTTTTTTTTTAACTGATCTTGGTCCAGAATGTAACTAAGTGAGTTTAATGTGGAAACACAAGACCTCCAGTGCACAAACACGTAGAAAAGGACTTTGCAGGGAAGTCAGAGACGCCTTGTCTCCGTCAGGTAAACTTTAGAAGTGAACAATTTTTGCTCGATCATTGTTCACACAAGCCACATCAGACAGAAGTATTATATCTAAAATAACATCTTTAAGTTTCACATAGATACATTTTATTATTCCTCCCCACATACTACTTCATCTGGTTTGAAATGTTAATGTGATTTTGAACGAATTGACCTTTATAGTATTCACAGGGCTGCAGACCTTTTGCCTCCTTGTGGCTGAAAATACATCCTTTTTGATGCAGATATTTCAACATGTACCCACATGAAGAGCAACTTTAAGACGGCATTGCGGGAACAGGTTACTGTCATTATGTGTGAGTCACTGTTAAGACGAGAATGAACTAAAGCAGGAAAACGGTCACTGATGTCATCTCTCTGACCGTTCACTTCCCTCCCTCGTCCAGAGGGTAGTGCTAGCAACCCGCAGCATTCAGCATCTCACCATCACACACATCCCATCCCGACTCAGATGCACTCAATCAACTCTGTGCTGTTTCTGCTGTTGTCTCGTCTGATTTTACACAAATACTGTACTTAACGTAAATATCGCAGTTTTTGGCTTCAACAGAATCCCTTTTATTGAATTGCATCATGCACCAGATGAGGTATTTCATTATGTTGATTAGGATGTCTGTTCATAAAATTTGCAAGACATTATCACATTTCCTAATGAATATTTAAATAAACCATAATCTGTTCCACTAATCACCCACCCATTACATTTCTTTCCGCTTAATACAGCCAAAGTGCAGATGCATTGCCTTCATCAATACAGAAAAGCCCAATCAAGTATTGATTGGTTCACATATGGGTGGTGTTATCGATTGTGAGCAGCTCTGCTGTTGAGGAGAGTCAAACCCTTCTGGAGAAGCACGGGCTTCAGACTCTCATGTTTAGGGGGAAAAACAAGTTAAAGAGAAGCTCGATGAGAGACCGCTGGAATGCATATAATTATAGCTTTCAAGCTAAGAACTGTAACGGCATTCTGTTTGCACTCGTCAAACCACTCACTCAAAGCAAAGACCTCTCACATTTTGGCAGACCTTCAACCCTCTCTCGCTTCGATCCACTTGTTTTGTTAAATGATGGTTGCTACGGTAACCAAGGTAATAATTGCAGAAGAAGTAAAAAAAAAAAAAGACATTGTGAAACATTCACACACACACACTTCAATGTAAAGGATGAATAATCACACAACATCTGCGTGAGTCAGGGTGCTCTGCGGCCTTTTATTAGAGGACATCTTGTCAGAGTCTTCAGAAATGAATCTCCAGCTGGTGACTATATTGTAGCGGGTCCAAGAGAGAACTATAAACCTCCTCCAGGACCAAGGGACTATAGGTTTAATACTAGTTGATGAGCATCGCACGAGTAGCTTCAAGTGGTGGTTTAGGGTTTTTTTTGGCACCATTATATCACCAAAAAAGCTCCAAGAAACTTCCAGCACTCAGCAACAACGGGCCTCTTCATTAGCCGTCATCGTTTCCACGCCGATGTCCTCCCATCCTTCCCAGGAAACACAGTCATTTTAAATCCCTCATCCACTGACCTCATCAAAACAATGATTTTCTAGCGCTCGGATAATTTCCCTTCTGTGTGCACAGACCTCATTTTAAGTAACCAGGCATTACTTTTTAGATTAGGCTTAAGAGGCCCGTGGTGCTTTGTTGATGACAGCGGTGAATGTGAGGTCAAGATTATATTCATAACTGATTGAGGTTATGAGTTTCAGCTATTTTTCAGGTGGAATCAGGGGGCCCGACGGACAAAGCATCAGCCTCTGCGTGAGGAGATTGTGGGTTTAGGTCCCACCTCGGTCCCCCCATAGCCGGAGCGCACCGAATACACATATAAAATATACTGCATATGATATAATATGATATATATATATATATATGTCTAGTTCAGTACTAGATGTTTGACTAATAATCAGCTCCTCCTCTCACTTGAGTATTGACGCTTCATTTTAGATAATCCAACTTGATTTATTAAGAAATCATAGGATTTCCTGACAAATTTGCCATTTTTTTCTAATGTATAAATATACTGTATGAAAGCTCAGTAGTGATTTCTGGTTTTCTTATACACCACTATCCTTATTATTCATGACTCCTGCATTTTAGCCTCAACCTACAGCCACAAATAAAGTGCAATAAGCAAAACTTTTAATAATCTCCCCTCTCTTTCCCCTCCAGGTGTTTGTCCATGGCAGAGAAATATGTCACTGTCCCCTGCGGTGCAAAAAATATGACCCATGAGGTTATTATTTTTCTACCTGAGACTGACATTCATATGGCCGCTATGTGCACGCTGTGAGGCCGGTGCTTGGTGACCAGGAGCAGGAACGTGGACTAAAACCGTTGGTTTTGATGGATCCCTTCACTCAGTGACGAAGGTATAATATTGGAGTAAATCACACAGCGCTCATCTGCACACGAGCTGGCGTCAAACACTGTGGTGTCAGCAGGGGGAGCAGCCGGCACCCGTGGCAGAGCAGCCTGACCGGAGGAATGACTTCTTTTATGTAGACAAAGAGCCCCCTCATGCTTTATTAAGTTAGACAAAGTAAAGCCCCGGAGGGTTGCTATCTGCTTAGATTGTTGCTGTCATTACAAATATTGACAGAGCTGTCAATTGCAGGGAGACAGTTATTTTTTGTCCCAATCTAAAAGCATATGTTTATTACCTTATAAGGCATGCACATATTATTGTACATTTTTACTATTTCTTTTATTAATATGATTGCAGAATTGAAGAAAAACGGTGAATTTAGGCACATTGATCCAAATGACCCACAAAAATGCAAATAAAAACGTAATCAAATCATGAATAATGTTAAATATAATCAAATATGGGCTTAAACTATTACTAAGCAGGTGATATCGTCTAGCTATAGATAATGGGGTTTGAAGAAAGACCACATAACAGCCACATACACATACCCCGAGAATAAAGAGGAAATGCTGCCTTCAATGTAGATACATCACTCTAAAAGGTTGATTTAAATGTGCAGGTCATTATCAGTACAGTATACATGTTTTCTCGTAAAATATGTCCGCAGAGGTCCATTGATATATTGGTGTAATTTGCATGGTGATAAACCGACACGTGGAATAACGCGAAAGCGACATTGTGAATATAGTTGCACTTCATATGTCGATAATGTACCTTCATTCCCAATGATGTTATGCTTCTGTCGCGTGGGCTCCTGCAATGAACACTATACAAAAAGGAAATAAAAGAGGAAAAGGTAGGCTTGGCTAAATTCCCTGAACTCGACTAATCTACATTTCATCTCCTTCCCGTTTCCAGGCGGTATTGATGAACCCCGGACTCAACGTCACTATTGATAACTTTGCCAAAAAATCAAGTCCAATTCTTCAGTTAATGTCAGGAACGGAGGCGCAGACACACACATACAGACAAACACACACACATACACACACAGACTTGCTTTTCACTTTTATAAGACCCGGGCACTTCTCCAAAAATATATCTACTCCCCCTCCTACGCCCCCCCCCCCCCCCGTCCTCCCTCCCCTTGTTAATTCGAGAGAAAAAAAAAGAAAACATGTTGGCAGACTTGTCAAACATATCGGCGCAGTCTCGTGTTAAGTCAGTCCGCTATTTTTTTTTTTTTTCTAAAAGTGGGACCGGTGATCGTAAACGTTGTTTAACGAAGAGGGGAATCCAGCCCACATATTTATTGCAGCCGCTGAAAAAAAATCTCCTCAATATCCCCCAAGATGGCCGCCGATGTAGGATCGATGTTTCAATATTGGAAGAAATTTGATCTACGGCGGCTCCAGGTTAGTGCTTTTTCCTCACCTCTTCCCCGCTCGTCTCCCCCGCGGTTCGCCTCCTCGCGGTTCTCCCCGGTGCGTGGTGCCGGTTTCTTTTTCGGAGGGGGAACGCGAGGCGGAAGCCGGCAGTGCTTTTTGCATTGATAGTTATTAGAAATTGATCCCCCTCTTGCCTTTGTTCAGTTCAATCATCGATCCGCGGTGGAGCGGCCGTGGAGCAGCCTCCGCGCCAGCCACACGGATCTGGGATCAGCACCGCGGACAGCACGGAAGCTTTACGCGCATTAAGCCTTCGGTGTTATTTATTTATTTTTTTTACTCTTCGTCGTCCGCGTCCAGCACCGACGTGCCCACATGTACGGGAAACTTTTAACGCGCCCCCGAGTCCCCCGTTTTTTGGACATTGGCTGTAACTTTTCCACCCGGCTTTAATGTTTGATGCGGTTCGCGAGGACGGCCGTCGCGTCGCTGCTGCATCTTCCCAGTAGGCTCACAGAACTGTTCTTATAATGTTATATTTACGTGTGTCTTGGGAGAATTTGCATGTTTTAAGGAAGTGGGGGGGTAGTTTATTTTGTGGACGTTAGACGTTTTCTTTGGACATGTAATGCACACCCCCCTCCCGCGCCCTCCCACAAAAAAAACATATAAATATGTTTTTATTTTTTTAAATATGTATTTGTTTTTGTGACTGTGCGTTTTGAACACGTTACCGGCGCGCGACCGGTTAGTTTGTTTGAAAAAGCTTATTTAAAAAAAAAATGCTTAAAAGGAATTGCGTGCAGAACGTGTCAGCGGAGCGGTGTGTTTGTGCCACATAACGCATTAAGCAGCATGTCAGAGCTCCGGAGCCTCCGAGCTTAACCCGCTGAGCCCCGAAGTTGCATTTATTGCCCCCCCCTCCCCTCCACCCCCCTTCCCCCCCCTCCATCCCCCTTCCCCCCAATGCTCACAGGCTGCGCGTCAGTGTTGAATTAAGGATGTAAAAGCTACAACGCTGTTTGCATTGTCCACTCCACAACACCCCCCCCATCCATCCTCTCCTCTCTCCTGAAGCCGCATAGGGCTGCTCGACCGGAGGGGGGTTGGTTGGCTGGCTGGCTGGGAGGGGGGGTGTAATTGTATTCCCCGCTAATGTTTGTAAATCAGCCTCGGCCGGGGCGCAAGGGCAACGTCTCCGCCGTATGACGGATGTTCTGTAACATGAGGAATGACAGCAGCGAGACCGTGTCCCCCGGAAAGAGAAGCCTACCGAGGGAGGGGGGAGGGGGGGGGGGGGGTCAGATCTGGTGTCTCTCTCTCTCTCCCTCTCTCTCTCTCTCTCTCTCTCGGTTGTCTCGTGCGTTTGGCCCGGGTGTTGTTCCGGCTCCCGGCCGCTGGACCTCCCTCTCACCCGGGCTCAGAGGTGGGAAAAAGGGAGCTATTGTTGTTGCGGCGTCACTACCCCCCCCCCCCCCCCCCATCTCTCTCTCTCTCTCTCTCTCTCTCTGCAGGCTGTCGTGCTGATTCACCCGGGCTCGAGAGGACCGTTTTTGTTGTTGTTGTACCCTTTTATGATAGATGTATATATACACGTTTCTTTTTTCATTAAATATGACTGAGTAGCCTAGGAGGTGAATTTGAGCTGCCCCTTAAGGATGGCCAGGCCATTACCTAGTGTCACGAGCGGTGATGTAGGGGTATGTAATATAAAGGCCAGCCTCCAGTCTGTGACCATCATCTTATATATATAAAATAAAATAAAAAATGATGATGGCGGCAGAAAACTCCATGATTGTGTTCCCCGGATGACCGTATCCTCATGAAAATGAACTGTGGAATAGAATAGCAGTACATGCAGATGGATAATCGGCTGTATTTAAAGGTGTGCAAAGTAAATAATTGCGCCAATGAGGAACTGGTGGAAGGCGGATGGAGCGAATTTAGGCGTAACGTCGGTACGATTGCTGGTTTTGGGCTTTTGGATTACATTTCCATCTGTAGTGTAGGTGATGTGGGAAAAAAGCACTGTTAAGTACATGGGTAATGGAGCTAACACATGGAAATACTTTGTTGGCGAAATACACGCATTAGTCAACAACGTTTTTAAGATGCTAAAATTCTAGAGTGGCTGGAATCACATCTACGAATAGCACACGTGGCTCTTTAAAACTGCCCCCTTTTTTTCATTCTTTTAAAACCACTTTGTTCATCCTGTGAAGTTTCCGTGCTGAGAATGAAAGTGTGACAGTTGACAAAGATACAAACGCACGCACGTGTTGAAAGCGGTGGTTTATTTTCTGCAGAAATGGTGTTCTTTGCACGCTTAGCTATTTAACGTCGTCACGTGGACTTATTGTCGGCACCTCCGGTAAATATTCTCACGAGCCTCTGGTTGCAAACATGGCCGTGGCCTAAATGTGACATCCTCTCCTACATGTGTCAGAAATCAATTAACTCACTTATTTCTGATTCAGTCATGGCAGGAGCCGGTCCTCTCTGTGTAAAATCATTACCGACGTTTCCCCGTCTTGCTTGCCGTAGGACTTTAACGAGCTATTTGTTGAAGCAGTTCACGCTGGTACATTTTATTTCTCATTACGCTGTTATAATTACTATAGTAACACTATAACGTTATTATATCAGTAAACTGAGTCTGCAGTTTTTTTCCCAGTGCTTGTGCGGTGGACGTGTGCCTCCCGAGTTGTACAGGATGAATAATTCACCTGCAGGCGGATGAAACGAGGGCAGGGAAAGTGCGAAGCGCCGAGGTGGAGTGACCTTGGTTCCTGCTGGCTGCAGGTCACCGGGCCGTTGCTGTGGTAATCATTCACACCGGCCAGATGGCATTTCCGTGGGCGAGCATGAAAAGGACGGGTCAGGGTCTTTCCTGCCAGGTCCTGCCAGGCCCCCCAAAAAAACAACTCTGGGCCAGTACGGTACCTGGAGAGAGAGAGAGAGGGAGAGAGAGAGAGGGGGAGAGGGAGGAGAGAGAGAGAGAGCGGTTTGCCTCGAGGTAGACTTAGCGGCGCCAGGTGATGAGATCGTGTGGTCGAACCATGAAGAAAAATGCTGCGTCTTATCCCATCGGCTGAAATGTAGTGTTTATTATTAACGTGTCACACCTTGAGTCCCTTTGAGCACTCAGAGAAACGATGTCATCAACGCGGACAAAAAAGACATGTGCTTGAATTAACTTAGAGTGGACTCCCGCTGTGCTCATAAGGCGAAATAACGCTGCGCTCATTTGTTACCATTTCCCAGCCTTGTTTCCGTTCTCCCCGCGACGCGTCTCAGAGGCAGTTGGGGTTTTTAGATCAGGAACAAAAGCTTGTGATTGTACTACATTTAGCATGACTCAGTCGCTCCGGTGTCAGCTCTAATCCGCACACAGAGACAACGCTATTGCCAAACAGTGAAATTGCTTTGCAGCCTGTGAGCCTGGCTGCCTCCGCTGGCAGCCTGCTCTGTGTGCTGTTCGCCAGTAGACACCCCCCTCACACTTACACACTCACACACACACACACACACACACACACACACAATAACCCTGCAATCTCAAATTGGCGGTGAAAATCGGTCTCTGTCTCCATTTCATTCACGCTTTCATTTATTTGTTTGCTCACACTGTTAATGTCACATGCATGAGTGTAATCTCGTTGTGGCGGCGAGAATAAGTACGTCCGGAGCGCCTCAGATCTCGTGTTATTTATCATAATGACTGCATCATTCCATTCATATGCTGCGATAGACGCACAAAGGCTTCAAAGTTGACCTCCACCGTGGGTGCCCTACAGTATGTGCGCTCATTATCTCGTTTTTTTTACAGACTCCTCTTTTGTCGTCAGCCCTTTCAAATCTTCAGCAGTTTAAGTGCTGCGTTTGAATGTAAAAGCCGCCCCCATCATCACAATCAGCAGCGGTTTGAGTCGCGCTTCCCTCCCGCATAAACATTGCTTAAAACGCTGTCATTATAACCTCTTCTGCCAGTGGATGGGTGGGGCATGTCTGTCACGCTCCCGTTTCCCTTTGGCTCGCCCCTCTCTTCCTTTTGACAGTGACAACAAAGCAAATAAGAAAGAGATGAGCTTTTTACAGGACTATCTGGGGCAAATACATAAAACGCAGGGAACATTAGAGAGCGAGCGAGAGGAGTGAAACAGACTTCAGCATTAAGCTGTTTAACCTCTCCGCGTAGCATTAGTGGTAGAGACTTCAAAGCCGACGCTTCAGCTTCGGAAGCGGAATGACAAATGGGTTTAGAGACGGCTGCGATGAGCATTCTCACTGCAAGACTAGGCCTGTCATTAACGTCAGCTTAATCACTTTGACCTTCCTTCAAGTAGATTTCCATACCTATCCAATCATTTTGCCTTGCCGGTGCTCCCGTTTTTGCAGGCTCCTGTATATGTTTCTGTTTGATAAGCCCGGTTTGCAATGACGTTACTGCCTACATCAGCAATCGTGTGCTCAACATTTTCCCAGAAGCTCTACAGTCAAAAGGACTTTCGGTTACTTTACTTTAGCCATGCAAATTCGCTTTTGGTTTTATTTTCCCGTCGTTTAGACGAGCAGGTCTCTGAGATCGGCCCGGTGCACTGGCGGTGAGTACAATTTACTTTCTTTAGTTCGCAACCAAATTATAGCTGCAGCTTTTTTGTCTTTCTAAGAACACCATCCTGCTACGAATCACTGCATCACTATCTCATTAGATGTGACATTTCAGTCCCTGATTGGCTCATGAAATTAGTAAACGGGAAGAATTTTGGTGAAATATTGCATAACTATAACATTAGGTGGCATTTAAGTAACACAGTAGTCATAAAGATCAACATCTCTCAGATCAGATCGCTCCTGAACAAAAAATGAGTGCGCTTCATACGAGCCTGCTGTTGCACTACGTGACATGGTTAACCCTGTGAAACAAACAACGTGACGGTTAGAGAAAACATCATGGGCCTCATATTTTAAAATGATAAAGTAACAGAGGAGCTCGCTAGATGAACACCTGGCCCCAGGACGTTCTTACGTAATGTTACATAACAAGTGACGTTTACTTTTGGTGTCACATGGGACATAACCAGCGACTGTGTTTGTAACCTCCCACGAGCCCCATGTGGCCCCCCCCCACTCCCCACACCCCGTGTTATAGGTGGATAACACGATTGCCTGGCACAAGAGGAGCTTTTAAACATTTCAACTCCTCACGATTTCTTTTGCGCATCTCCGTGACAGAAATGTCAGACATCTGTCTGACGACGTCTGACGGCGTGAAGGTTGTGGATCTGAGCTGGAATACCAACTCTTCTCCCAAAAACCGTGGTCATTAGGGCTGGGCAATATTACAAATCTCTATCCTTTCTGGTAATTCAACAAATAACTGGTCAATATAAAATGGTTACATTGTAACACCTGTTTTTCCTGTGTGAATTCGATATTTTCACATTTGCAACTTGCGTGCAAAAAGCTCAGTTTCAAGTAAAAATATGAAGAAAAGAAAACCTCCTGCTGCTGCCCCCCCCCCCCCCCCCCCCTCCCCCCTCCTCCTCCTAACTCCCCCAGGCTGGAGCAATTGCTTTGCAGGAGTAAATAACCAGCTTTAACAAAACTTCAGGGACACATTAGTCTGCTGAGGACGGCAGCGTGGTGGTGGGGGGGAGCGGCCTCGTCCCCCCTCGCGGCGAGCCAGAAGGGGCGAGCTAATGGCCCGTCGGCGTGGGGATGAAGCCGCGTCCTCTCCTCCCCTGCGCCCATCCAGCTCATATCGTATTGAGCACCAGTACTTTTCTTGTTCGTTTTACTTGCTCATTTTCACTCCTGGATTGTCCACTTCTATCGTCTATCCCCCCTGCCCCCTCGCCCTCTCCCCCCTCCCGTTTTCCAGATGTGCAAGTGTGTGTTCTGATGTTGGTTGTCATGTGGCTCGGTGGGAAGGGTGCTCCTGGGCCCCCCAGCGCTCATGAGATCAATGCTTCACTTACCTTCTCCAGGTTCTCTTCGGGGAACGCAGCCTCTCTCATTACGTGCCGCCGCTCAGAGTGTGTTTACCAGACTGGAGGAACACTAGTGTTGTGCGTGCCACCCGTTTGCACGGCCCATTTGTCCTCGTTTAAGTGGGCAGAGAGACGACCTGGGGAAAGACGGCCTCTTGTTGGTCTTTTGAGTGTTTCAGCCGGCATTTGTCATTTCTAAGATGATCTGATTATTTGTAAAAATAATACAAAAGGTGCGTTAGAGCAAAAGCAGATGGATCAGCATTGTTGTGTAAGCCCTCCTTGTCTTTGTGCAGCTGCTACACCCACACAGTTAATTACTCTCTTTTTCATCCCAACAATGGAAGGCGATGGAATAAATCTGAGCAGCGCACTTTTGCTTCTTCACCAGGAAAGGTGCAGACTGGGACCCCAAAGCCGGCGAGCGGCTTCAAGAGGTACAGTTTATCATTTTTAATGGAGGGGAACAGGAAGTGGAGGCTGCGCTCCGTGATTTATACGGCGCTCCCGTCGGGCGAGAAAAGAGAAAAGTCTATCTCGGCGCCCACACCTCTGGTTAGCGGTCGCTGCCGCTTGAATCGTGGCCCTTTGGCGATCTCGGCTCCTCTTCGACACCACCGAAATACACCAGCACTTTGTCGGCGCCTCTCCAGGGAAATAACAGAACTGGAGAATTTGCCCACCTTACCGCGAGATTTTGTGAAAAAGTATTCATCCATTCAATTCAGTAATGGATTGAATTCAGTATTCAATCCATTATTAATGTCGGCAGTCGGCATGTTAACACCCCTGGTCTAATTAGTTAATGCTGGTGTGTGAGAGGCCTCTCACTTCGTCTTGTTTTGTTGTTCACTGAAAAGTCCAGTGATGATGTCATGCCTCCATTGTCACCTGTTCGTTTTGCTTTCGAGCTGGAGGGCGTCGGAGGAATCGATTAGGGTTTGCAACTGTGTTAGCCGCTCTGCCGGTGTGCAATATGGGACCTGAGGCTTTTCTGTCTTTCCGTTCAGTCCCCCTTACGCTTTATTAATATATGCGACTTTTGATGACAACAGGGTCACCATTCCTCTTTGTGGTCGCACACTCACTGAGCTCCCCCTGCCACCAGCTTAATCTTAATGCTAAAACATAGAGAAAAGAACAAAAGAACTGAATTGAGTCGCTCTTTTTTCCAATTTCCCTTGTTAGCCTCCCGCTGCATTCCCCCTATAGTTTTTCCCTTTCCTTTTTTTTCTTTTTTTCCAGAAGAATTGTATGATATTTTTGCCTCCCCTCCACATCTCTCCCTCTTCCTCTCCTCCCTCTCACTCCCCGCCAGTTTTCCCCAGACAGGTTCCACAGTGTTTTAGAGGGGATGGATTTAATTGCTCTGTGGGGATTGGTTGGCTCTGCCGGGCTCGGCTGTTTAATTAGTGTACCCTGCCGGGATTGGTTTAATGCTTCATGATCTTGAAATTGTCTGATTGTTCAGCCCCCTGGGGACTCTCTCTGCCTACGTAGGCCAGCAGGTTTAGCTAAACATTGCTCCAGGCTTCTGCTATATGCAAGAGGAGGAGGAGTATTCCTAAGGAGCAAAAAATGGTCAGCGTTGGGAGGGGAGGGATGGAGGGACAAACCACAGGACACGCTGGTAAGGCGGACAGGATTCCAGGCTCTCCTTAGTTCTTGACTGCAGGATATCGCAGACCTCGAAGGGATGTTTATCCTCACAATATCTCGGCTGAGGGTGGAAACGATCCAATCGACTATTAATGCTGTGCCAATATTTACACTGGTATACAGTGTCTTTTTTTATGATAAGCGAGCAGCCGAGCCAAAAATACCAAACAGGGAAGCATGCGGCTCTGTGCTCGAGTGTCTCCATTGACGACTCGTGTTTAAGAATCAGCTCCTTGTTTTTCGAGGCCGTCGGCGTCGTTTGCCGTGGATCTCTGAGCGATGTGCTTGGTCACCTTGAGTGAGCGGAGCTGGGGGAAATTACTCTTGCGTAAATGGGCGCGGGGTGTGTCCGTGTCCCTCCCGTAGCCCTCCGTGGGATGCCCTTGGTTTGGTTCAATCACACGGCGGTGACGTTGACCTCAACAGTAAATGGGCTCGCCGTCAGATCCCGGATAGGGGAAGAGCGTGCGCTGTCCGGCGCAGATGGTACCAACCGAAGGCTGAACTCGTCCCAGCTTCATCAGACTTATCGAGCTCACTCACTCAAAGAACTCAACCTTCAAGTGCATAAATCTCCAGTGGATGATAATAAGAATACCTTCCTCTGCCTCCCTGCCTGGACTTTATAATGCGTTTGTCCTCACAGTGAAGGATGACTGAGTGTTCTGGTGCAACAATGATTACTTTTTGTCTGAGAGCCGTCAGTGGAAGGAATCCTCCTGATAGATGCCACATAGATTATGCACTGTGCATTTCTTGACTGAATGGTCCATGCTGTATACCCACCGCTGTGTTTACAGCTTCACAGACACGGAGCGGATGCACACGATCACTGAGGTGATAGACCACACGGCAACCGAAGCAAACTCCCAAGTGAGAGTCACATCCCGGCCGTCGCCCCCCTTTCTCGATGGGGGAGATGCCCTGATTACTGAGTGACTTTGTGCCGCAGTTGAGGACCCTCTCCAGATGTTGGGATTGTTTGTGCAGGGATGATAAGGGTTTGTGAGTAATCAGAGGTGGGCTGCGTAGACACCGTTTTAATCTCTATAATGTTCAGCTGTGATGAATATAACTCTGCTTCCTTTTCATTCGCCGTGGAATAATGGATGTGCTGCTAGAATGCGAGATGGTGCGATTGGTGGGACGGAGGTATTCATTGTCTAAGGGGGTGGGGCCCCTCAGGTCAATTGTGGATCATAGTCACAGTCAACAGCGCTGCTCTTTCATAAATGCGTCCCAAGAGTTAATATATGGCGGCGCCCGTTCCCCGTCAAAGATAAAAATATTATTGCATCCCAACGCCGTCCCCCACTGCCGTTTGGCGAGGGCGTGAGTGCACCGTGCGTCTAGACGTGCGGCGTCATTAACCTACCACGACCTCGGCCCCTGATGAATTCTCTCTCGCGGCCTCTGCAGCGTAGCGCTAGCCGCCCTCCCACGGTCCACTGGGAACTGGGGCTCCACCGGACTGGCCATTAGAGCCACCGGCCTCCACTGGCAGGCATTAACAGGCCAAGTGGCCGGAGCCCCTCTCAGACTGCTGAATAATTCAGAGCGTCTGGGCCGCGTCTAGTCCCGGGGCGCGGGCGGGGGGAGGGGGGTGCGAACTGGTGAGCGAGGTGCAGGGGGGCTGCGTGGAGGTGCGAGGGGTTAATAACGGGTCTGCGTCTCCGTGTCAGCAGCTGCTCAACCCCCCCCCCCATTCCGCCCCCAACACGTGCACCCGACCCCTCCCCACAGTATGAGAGAATCCCATTCAGTTGATTAGATTTTTTTTTAAATGGATCAATTTTTAATCAGCGGAGCATCTGACTACGGTCAATACCATTGTCGCTGGGAAGACATTTGTTGGACAGCCGTCTTTATTTACAGGAATGTTTGTTTTCTTAGTGTATGCAGATGCAGAGGCAGGAAATGGCTAGCTCAGATCACTGCGCCACTGCAGTCCCCGGCCTGTCCAGGCAGAGGTCTGTCCTCATCATGCGTGTCTGCAACATCAGCACCAGCAAGGCTGCAGCACATCCAACACTCTGATCCGGCCCTTTGGAAGAGCAGTCGGGAATATTTATTCACATCAGAGCAGCAAAAGGTGTATTAATCTCTTTGAATACACCTTTTGCAAGTGTGGGTGTGCCCAGTGAGACTCTGCATCTGCATAAGTAGTGAGTAGGATGCAGAGTGGCTATAATACCGCCATCAAAGTTTCTTCAGGCTGTGGGGAGACCCTAACATGTTAAATAATGAGGAGCGCATAAACTTAACTTCTGCACCATCGCTGACGACGTCTTGATATGACCCGATACGTAGGCAGAATCACGAGGAGATTCTTCAGTGCTCCTATTTTTTGTGCATCTCATTCTTAATGACCCAACCAGCAAATATTATTTGTGAGATCACTCTGAGGAGCCTTCAGTGTGTAAAGATTAGAGTTAAGTACTTTTTATGAAATACAAATGTCCTATAATTATGTGGCAGAGCACTCTTGCATGCCATGCTTGTAAACAGGAAGCGTTGATGGGCCCTATTTCAATGACAGTTTAAGTAATCGTATTGCTTTGGCAACGTTGTACAGGGGAAAAAAAATGTAATTTAATGAATTTTTTTTAATCATTTATACATACAACTAGAGGCCTTCACTGTGTCGTTTTTAAACAGTGAAATGTTTGTGATCAAGGTCAAATGGTGCAATGTGCAGTCAAATCAATAGTGTTCTGTCCTGATGGGGTTAAATCAATATATCCAAGTCAAAAAGATCAATAACGGAACCAACATGAATATACCAGCATATGCCACTTACTGCACTTACTTATATATTATCATGTAGACTAAGCCAAACAATTAAGAGAACCATATCAGTGAAAAAAGAGCACTAAAGACGAGAATTAGCAGAGTTTTAAAATGCCAGCCGTCGTCCTGCTGTGTCTGTGAGGGTGTTTCACCTCATAAAGTGTCACCAAAAATGCCTTTATGACCCCGACAAAAAGCTAAGTAGAGATACTGGTGCTTTGTCCCACTAATCGTGTTAACCTCGACTGAAACAATGCAGGTATTAAAAAGCAGCTTCCATAAATTGAACAATTAAAACTGCACAGTCGAGAGTAAAAGCTATAAGCAGTCAAAAGGAAGGCAGTCCCAGAACACCTTCTACAGCGCCGAGGCAACGGAGCAGAGAGACGATCCGTGCCTCAGCGACTTTGAAGGCCGGTGGTAAAAGAGTTTTCAGGAAATAGCTACAATTATTATCACACACATTTATTTTGCTACTGTAAATGAAAATCTCGCTGATACTGCAGCATCAGTGAGATTTGTAGTGCTGCATTTAATGCGATCGCCTCATACAACTTTTCCAAATTCAAAAACCTGCGCGCAGAGATTAAACAAGACCCAGACACATTTAGGAGGACGACGAACAGGAGAGAGACGCAAAACACGAGAGTTGTACGTGGATCCCCGATAACAGCTATAATTATAGTTTGATGCTTCTTTTTGAATTCAAAACAAGCTCCGCAGCACTTCATAGTCATGAGAGATAAAAGAGTGAGCAGATGAAAGACATCAATACGAAAGAAGGAAAAATTGACATGAGATAAAAAAAGGTTTCAGTTACAACATTATTAAGACGATGTAGTAGGGAGGAGCCGATATATTTATATTTTAAAGTGCTGTCAAACAGTCAACTCAACTGGTGTTCATGACAGTCCTGATATTTTGTATAAATCGTAGTACTAAAATGAAATGTCAGTGTCACAGTATCAAACAACGCGGGACACTACATGCAAAGTAATATTTGATATTTTGTGTATATATCGGGAGATAACTGCCGTATTGAGTGTAGTGTGCGACATGATGATGTATTAAATGACACATTTGCGTATTGACAGAATAACAAATTGGAAAATGACACCGGCATGACCCTGACACCCGACAACATGTTTGCATTTAAACAAGATGGCGTTTGCATAAAGGCAACGTGGCGTCATGTCACACAGGCATGTTGACTAACATAACTGCTGCTTGTTACCAGCGTGGCTACTTTCCCCTGTTTCCTCCATTCAACCAGTGAACCTTTGAGTAGATATTTATTAACCTTGACAGAACGGTGATGGTAATGTCTTTTAGGACCCCTAAAATATTCAGTTTAATATAATAGTAAAAGAGATTGTCAAAATAATGAATGACAATTCTTTCTGTATATCGACGAATCAATCAGTCGCCTAATTGCTGAAGCTGTAACACAATTTATACAAACATCTGCTATTTGGGTCGGTATTGGACTAAAAACTGATATTGCTCATTATGAAAAATGACCATTTCTTCAGTGTTGAAGCAAATCAGTTCAATAATGTATTGCATCTTATGCTTCTTCTTTTTTTGTTGCTGCAGTTTTCTGACTGACTTTGAAGAAACGACAGCAGAAATCAGATGGTGCAAGTAGTGAGATCATTCACACATGGTGTCCTCTACAGCCAGTCTTAAACATCAAACTTATGCAAAAAGAAGCACCGCTTTCACTAAAGAGTACTTATTTTTTGCTCACTAATGAAAATGTTTTGAATCTCTCTGCCGCGGCGCCAATGGCGTTGTTTCCTTCTTTGCTCTCTGATTATGGAACTCGCTAAACCGGGCGAGATTTTGAATTCTTAGCTGATTGCACGCCTGTAGCCATGCACGCTCTCTGCTTTCCTATCCAGACCTCGTTCTCCTGATAGCCTCCTTTTCTTCTCTGGCTGCGAGAGAGGCAGTGCACTTTATATGCAGTTATGCTGAATAGGTGCTGATGTATGTTGAAAACAGTTTTGCAGGTGCCTTGTCAAAATTTGCAGAGGATAGGCAGTAACACAATTCTGGTTTAATATGCTATCAATCAGCCGGTGGGCTCCCGTTTGTACATACGGCGTTATGAGCCTGCCGCTCCCCCGACTATCGCCGCACTGCTGGTGTGTAGATACTCTCATGTCCTCCAACAGTGTGTCCCTGTTGTCAGTTTGTCTGTTTAATATGCAACGGCGGTCATTCGGGGAGTCATCTTGGACCAGTGTAAACGAATCGGCAACAATGATTAGCTGGCGGTGCAGACAAAGTGCCCATCCTTGTGTTAGTGCAGTCGCAGACCATCGCTCCTCCCTCAAGTCCTCCCGCCGCCTCACGGAGGACGCACTCTGAGAAACACCCAAACAGCTGCACAGTAAATACACTGTAAGTGGAGTTACTTAATGGGAGATTTTGCATGCTTAATTGCAAATATGGATTGAAGGTCCATTAAAAGACATCAGTGTCTTGCAGTCCAGCATACAGCTTGAATATACTGAAATGGATTGATCCATTGACTTTCTGGCTTTTTCTATCTGAGAGAAGTAATTAGAAACAAAGAGGGCAAAGCCGTCCAGAAGATGATTTGAAAAAAATAAAAAAATAAAATAAAAGATTGTTAGCATCCACACAGTTCTGCTTGTGATGCAGGAGACTTTTTGTTTGTTCAGTGTATGCCAGCATGCTTCAGGGTGGCACCGTGGACGTCCTGAGGGAAATATTATTTATTGGAGCCTTTTTAGCCCCCGCTCAATAGCTGCAGTCTGATGGCTGGGTTACAGAGGGACTATCTGGCGGAGGACGAGGTGGAGGAGGACGAGGTGGAGGAGGAGGAGGAGGAGGAGCTCGGCCTGGCGTCGGCCCCACTGACAAGCTCTTATTTACCGTCCAGATCTATGACTCATTTTATGTACCTAATCGTAAAGCACTGAGATTTATGGGAGGTAACGGGGCAGTAGGGAATACCCCAGGAGACTGGCAGGTCCAGCCCAAGACCCCCCCACCCCCCTCCCCGGTCCTGCTCCTCCGGGCCGGACGTCAGGCGCGCTCCACCTGGCCATCAACAGCAACACCTTCCGGGGAAGAAGAGCGCCGGAGCCCAGATGAGGGGAGTCCATATTTCTGCCAGAAATGGACAGCTGGCAGCGTATCCAATAAAGACAAAGGTCATAAAAATTGGACGGGCTAATGGACGGCTCTGTAAGGATTAATAACAGCTTATTGGTCAGGTGCAGTGACCTCTTGAGGAGTCAACAATGCAGCGGCCAAGTGGGCTTCCGCTGCATGCAGCAAGACGACCAAACCAATAAACAGGGTTTGGGTCGGGGGAGGGAAATTGAATTGGATTTTGAGCTTTTTCAAATTCTCGATAGCTACCGTGTCCCAGTATGTTTTATTTCACCAAATCCTGGTATATGAGGTGCAGTTGTGTTTTATGAATTTTGTTGGTTTATGAATAATTTATGGGCTTGAGTCTAAAGGTTGACATCCTCACTTACCGTCATTTTTTTCCTCATGTCTGCCACTCCGGCAATGGCAAAGGGGGAAGTGAAAACAAGAAGGTATTGTAGAACTGCCTTTGTTCTGACAGCCGCGCTCTCAGGGCCTGTTTCATATTCCTGCCGAAAATCAAAATTAAACTTTCATTGTTGTGCATTCTGTTTAATCCAATAACGATCTGATGTAACAAAGTGCCGCGATATCTCTCTGCATACTTAATCGGAGCGGACTTAGCCTTGTCACTTTATATTAACCTCTGCTGCAACAGGAGAAGGGTTTCGCTAATCTGCCATTGTTGGGTTTGGCAGTCCAGAGCTATAGTGCAAAGCAGATTTGGCAGTCAGTGCGAAAGTAAAGGCTTCATAATGACAGCAGGGCCTCTCTGCTACTTCAGCTAATAATGCCAAAATCTAATAATGCCGTGGCCCTCGGAATTAGATGGGAGGTGAATGGCAGGGAATAGCGGAGAAGGATTTATTTTTTTCTTTTTTTTTGGCAGGGAGGGTGTTCAGCTAGTCCCCCCTCTTCTCATTATGTCTCCCACTTTTCAGATCCCGGGTGACCTTTGAATTCTCCGCGCGTCGGCTCGCAGTGCGTGCTTGCTTTGTGTCCTGTTCATGTGGTCCCGAGGAAGCTGGACAGTGTACGATCCTGACGGCCGACATCGTGGTCAGATGCCAGTGTGTGTGTGTGTGTGTGTATGTGTGTGTTCCGCCGCGGGACGCGAGGTTCCTCGGAGAGGCGAGTGAGAGCCGGAAGAGCCTCTGCCCCTCGGAGTCACCTCAGCGCCATCAAAGCACTCCCTGAACACCCCACCCCAACCCCCACCTGAACGCAGCCGCGTTACTTAAAACAAGACGTCTGATTGGTTGCTCTCTCAGCCTCCCCTCGTCCCCTCCTCTGTGGATGTGAGGTCTCGGCCTGGAAAATAAAATGGCAGTTATTTCTCATGCTCATTTTCGCAGTTTTGTCAGTTTTGACTGTTTGACTTATTCAGTGTTTTTTTTTTTTTGACTTGCTGAGCTTGAGGGGATGTGAGTGCCATTTCGCAGCCAGATCTGAGTCGTGTTGATTGAATTAGACAAAGTCGGAAGATAATTAAGAACCGCGAGGCGCTGCAAAACTGTCTGCTTCCAAACTGGTGAAAACGAGGCGCTGCCACATCAATGAGCTAGCTGGCTCTGCCTGATGTCAGTGGTGGGTTATATCAGTTGACACCCTTACCTCCTCGCGCTGGAGCCAGTTTTCTCCTTTCCCTTTAATGTTTCTCCAAATATGATTAATCACAAGCCGTAAAACCGCTGCTTCTGACAGTGAACCACGTTTTTCACAGCTTTGTTTGTTTCTTTCGTGGTAGTAATATGATCCTCAGCTGCCAAGTGTAGTTTATGGCATCAACATAACCCCAAAGAGGTGTGTCGGGGAGTCAAATGGGAATTTAACTGGTGATTTAGTTGGTCTGCAGAGTTGTTGCATCTATGTTTTACCCTCTAACGATATTTAAATCCATCCCTACTTCGGCCAACCTTCCTGTACTGTTAAGCCAGACAGGGAGATATAGTAAACTACTTTACAAGGAAAACAAGTATCTTCCCTAGTATTTCTTTGTTTTTATTGAAGAAACATTTTTTTTTCCTTCTCCCAGACAGTCATTCATGGAATGTGAGAAGGAGGAGTCAGGCAATTGACTGTGTCTGATAATGTGCCGGCAGCTCATGTGCATTCAGGCGCTTTCTCAGCCTCCCTCTTTCGACTTCACCCATTTTATTTTGGTACCCTATTTAATGGATGTCGTCCTTGTTGGTGCTTCTTTTCCTTCATTGCTGTATAGGTAATGTAGCCGTGAGGTTAATGGCGAGAATCGTATAGCCCTGGCACAATAAAATTGACACCGTGAGACCTAGAGAGGCATGATTATGGCAGCGCCCACAATGTGGGGTCCTTTTCTGTTTGTGTGAGCCTGATAGTGGGAGAGGGTTTCGAAGCCCCCTCCTGCCCCCCCCCCTCCTCACCCTCCCCCCTTCCCCAACCCTCCCACCACCCCAAAGGAGCTGGACTGTAGGCTAGGGAGCTGGGAGCCAGAGGAAAATGGGGTGTCAAAGGCTAATTTTCAAAGCCACTCACGGGCGCTCATCTCTCACTGTGAAGTGGCAAGCGTGGCAAGTGGCTTGCACGTTGTCATGGATACTAAAGCACGGGACCCCAGAGATGGGGAGCGGGGGACGAATGGCCGCCCTGCCTATAGGATTCCTGTCAGCTGTGGCCTGATAGATGGCATTGACGGATCATTTGTCATACTGTAATTGTTCTCAGCAAACACAGAATACCCACAGTATAAACAGCAGTGTGCCGCTGGGCTAATAAAGCGGGAAAATGGAAAGGGATTCACTGATCCACTGCCTCTTTCACTTAAAGAGACAATGGCTCTGTTGTCCGGCCGAGGCGGGTCTGATTAGAGCCGCGAGGGCTGAGAAAAAGCTCGGCCCAGAGAATAAAACGGGGCAATCATAAAGCAAACGGCAGTCACTTCTCTGTATCGATGTGGCTAGGCGGGGGTGAAGTCTGTGAGAAGTGTTGACAGCCGAGGGAACAACAGGAGTAGGTCTAGGGAGTGATTCGTTTCTCCCCCCCCCCCCACCCTTTCTCTATTTGGCCAGTGAAACGGTGAAGGAGAATGCTTGTCCAAGATAACAAATACAGCACAAGTGCAGATGCATGGCTGCGACTGGGAGCTCTATCTGCCGTGAGGCCTGAGGTAGGCAGACGCCTGAGTTGGGCGCAAATGACTGCGGGTACAAAGGTACTGTTTGTTCTGCCTTGTTTTGGTATGGGCTCTGTGTCTTTCCTATTACTGTCGGGATTGACCTAGTGCCGTGTCTCTCTGCTCGGGAATGCTCTCTTTGTCTTGGTGTAGAGACGCTCAGACAGGCGTGACTGCCGAGGTATGTACGACAGATACAACCATTTAATGAATCGTTACGTACAGACAAATCCACTTTTCCTTCCCCTTAGGGGAATTCCTTCAGGTTCAGTTGTGGGCAAGTGGCAGAAATATTATTTTATTTCAAATGTATATCATGTCCATTGCTTAGACTGTTTGTTTAGTTATTTGATCTAGTTCTCCCCAAATTGCCAGCTGGAGCAAAAGCTTTTGGGGAAATTTGTACCTTTTGTTTCCAGTTCTTGACTACCTTGACTTTTTGTTCATTGATCAAGTTGGATAATGGAACAAGCTGACGTTTTGGGTGCTCATTCAATGCAACATTAACACACACAAGTGCTAACCTATTGAAGGACAAACTCACACCTAGCAGAACACATTTGGATGAAGCACAAGTAGGCAAATTAAATTAGGCAATTTCACAAATCTGACATGGCTCACTACACAACATGAACAATGGCGGATCAATTTACCTCCTAAAGCTAATGTTAGCCTCTATTATATATATTCAAAGCTACTAATGCCAAGATTTGCTTTTTAATCATTGCAAATATTTCCCATTCATTTGAACAATGCCTTGCAAATCATTACTATAGATGACAAAAACAAAGGAAATAATTACAGTTTGCACTGGCATCATGACACTGTTTACCGGGGACAGTCTGCAGCGTTGCTAACAATTACTCCACCCAAAACGAAACGACTAATAAATTGCACTCGGTGCGTCTCTAATTTTTGTGCAGGAGGCAGCTGGTTGTCGTGTGGTGTGTTGACTGAACGCCCGTGTGTGGGGCGGCCGTGTCCCGCAGCCCGCCGATGCAGTGTGCTGAAGCGAGCGAGCGTTCCCGGCACTCCTCGTGGAGCACTTCACCCCTCCGACTGTACCCTGACAAACTGTGACGCCTGGAACACTTTAGTCTGACCCGGCACCTCACCTCCTGCCTGATGGACAGATTAAAGGACCATTAAGCATAATTACTGTTTCAGTTGGAGAGGCCGACTCATCCTGTCAGAAATAGTTACAAATTGCTGCCTCTTTGGCCCCCAGCACCGCTCTTATTCTGAAAGTCTGAATTTATAATTTATTGCGCTTTGAAAATAAGAAAAAGCAAAACGATAACGAGCGCACATGGAACTTTTGAGGTTGGGCGGAAAAATGTTTTTCAGAAGATTTCCGGTGCAATTGGCCTTTCACTTTTTTTGTGAATACGTGGCTCTGAGCCAATCACGGTGAGTCTGGCGACGCAGAGGAGTGTGACAGGTAGTTGATGTGATCGCGGGTGGAGCGGTGTGAGTGTGTGTGGTCTGATGCGCTGTCTGTTTGATTATGTAAAATGGGGCGAGACGGTGTAACGTTGGCTGGCTGCTGCAGCGGCCTGCCAGCTCCAGAGGGCCCGTTGCCAGTTTTACGCGAGAACATGCGGCGGCGCCTCGTAATGTTCTCCTCTGTGCATCCGTAAGAGAACCCACGCCGCCGCCAAAAGGGAGATTGGTCGATCCCATCAACCCAGCTGGGGGCCCGGGCGGCAGTCAAGAGTTTTCCCATTGCTACATCAATGCCGGTGTTTGTGATGAGATCTCCCTTCACTGTAACCCTGCCCCTCTGGCGCCCCGTCTCCCCCCCCATCCCTCCTCTTTGGCCGATTATTACACCCGTGGTGAGAACAAAACAGTTTCCCCACTTAATAATTCACATCACTTTCGTCTGATACTCAGTTACCATGGGCAATTTAGTAGTTGAATAATTTTGTGAAAGATTCATTTATTATTGCTGTGCGTTATGAATCTGGAGAGACGCAGCGTGGAGTGGTGGACGGTTTTAGATTGCGTCTGTGGAGCGAGGGATCCGAGGGAAGGTAATGTGTTCTAATGTTCCCAGCCATATGCATTGTTTTCAGGGCTCATCGGTTTTACATCGATTCCCACTGAAGTGTTTAATTGCATCATGAATATGATCTAATTCTGTCCTTTTCACTGAAACTGGAGCACTCTATGTAAATGATGTACGGCCTTGACAGCGCCACATCAGGATGTATTTTATGTGGAATGTAAATTATAGTGTTAAATTAGCCTGGAAAGATAACTAGCTGGCACGGGGGAATGGACTCAACAGTTTAATTTAGTGTCAAAAGGCCGTGAAGGGATAAATCCCCTCTCTTCCCACTCCACCATGCCATATTAGGCTTTAATCATTCTCCCTTACTTGTAATATCACTTGTATCTCGCTGCTGCTTACGGAATTCTACTTAAACTACATAAACCGCACGGCATCTCTCACACGACTACCGCAACTTCAATTCGAACACATGACACAAGACAGCGTTTGCCTCCTTTGACTTTTATTAGTTTTTGCACTCGAAGATTCAGTTTAGCAGAAGCAGCATCTTTTTTTTTATTTTGTGAAGAGCTGCTCGGCTTCATGGTACAAAAAAGCCATTCAATACGGTTTTTTTTTTCGGGACGGCCTCCCTGGGTTTCTTGTCCTTATTGCTTGAGTGTTTGCCTGAGTGTCGCTGCCATTATCTTGGAGTTTCCCTGCATGTTTCCCAAATAGGCCCGGATAGGGTGTGATTGTATCCTCGACAACAACTGGAGGAAAACCCACCTAGCTGAGATCTGAGTTTTAATGTGAGAACTCACTTGGCTTTGTGTTCCCAGAGTCCTTGCAGTGAGGTGACTTTCACTTTGTTCCAGGCAGAGAGAGAGAGAGAGAGAGATATGGGGGGGGTTGTGGAGGAGCTTGATGAAATCCTCTGGGTGACGTAGACACCGCAGCACCTTCACAACGTGCTACGTGGTCGCTCGTCGCTTTGCGCGCGTAGAGATCTCGCCCAGGATTCCTCCCACTGCACTGCTGATTTTGACAGCTCCCTTGAGAAAAGGGCCCTTAAATTATCAAGTGGGGCTGTAGTTGTTTTTCCTTGTTGTTTTCATCCTCTGAGCGGGGGAGGAGGGGGGCAGTGTGGGCTTTTGGGGATAAATTGGTATGTTAAATGAGCTATGGGAGGTCTGCTGAGGCACTTTTTTTTTCTTCCCTCCTTATTTTTTTTTGAGTAGAGGCTCAGCCAGACGAGAATTGCTGCGTTGGGCGTTTGGCGGCAGCTGTGTGAAGTCATTTTCTGGGAGTGCGAGCGGGAGAGAGGTGCGGATTAGGCAGCGCCTCTGAGCCGGAACAAGTCTGTCTGGGAAGGGATGAAGGCTACAAACCATAGATCTAATTCCCGCTCACGCTGCTAGACAGCGCAGACACTCACACACAGCCAGTTGTGAATTAGGCCCATTTGCTCCCTCTCGGTCTGAAGCGAGCGAACGCGCGAGCAGACGGGGGGCGAGACGTTGACAGACTCCTCACATCCTGCCCTCTGTGCCGACTCCCCGCGTGTTTCCAGCCCACCTTCAAAAGCTGTCTCCCGCTTTTTATTGTTTCTCGCGCGGCAGGTCTTTATTATTGCTGACATTAACGTGAACACGGCGCAAAAACTGGTTCCACTCGACTGCCGGGAGGGGTAAAAAAAACAAAACAAAAAAAGATGGAAAAATAAAGGGGGCATTCCACTGAAAACGTTTGCACCTGTGGCACCATTGATTGGGTGCTTGAAGCTCCAAGTCCGTAGCTTTTATTAATGTGTGTAATGCTTCGCCTCAGGTCACGCGTTTGCCCTGAGGTTGAGAGAGGTTCACGAGGCTCTGTGCAGTGGTGCGGGGGAAATTCGCTGTCCTCCTTCTTCTTCTTCTTCTCCTCCTCCTCTCGGCCTTCGAATTAACCTCAAGCAAACCCAAGAACTTCACCCCCAGAGCCACGCAGCGGAAGGGCCGGGATCAACGGGGTCGACCCGGACACGCCGTCTGAGGCAGCAGGGGAGGTTTCAGTTAAGACCTGAATTAACCTCTGAATGCTATCCATCATGTAACTTGTGATGTCCACGGGCCCGCGAACCCCCTCAAAAATCATTCGGATTGCTTTCGGTATGAAGGCTGGTTTTAGAGCTGTGCCAGCGGTGAAGAACGTTCTCTCCCATCAGCCCTCTGCGCCCTGCGTGCCCAGTAACGAGCTGCATTACATGCTCTGTGGTGAGCGTGTCTTGTTTTCGGAGTCTGCATTCAATCTTTGTACCGTGAATGGAGGGGAAGGCTCTTTGTGCGTCTCCGAGAGGCACTGAATTGAAACGGTGTGCACCGAGTGGAGCTGATGAGGAGCGAGCGAGTCCTGGGAGGAACACGTTCGACAGCAGGAACGCCGTGTCGTGTTTGTGTGCACTTGTGCGTCCACATGCATCTAACATTGCGTCTCTGTGTGTTTGCTGCGGAACTGGGCGGATTTCGAGGAAATGTGCTGCCGCGCTGGATGGAAGTCCGACGGTTTACTTATCCCACGTTCTCAAAGGGCCAGCCAAGAGTAGATGAAAATCTACTCCTTTTGACTCATTCATCACTTGAGCCTCTCATTGTGACCCTGTTAAAGGACTGGCGATAGGCCTTGCTGAGGGCTACGTGATTTTATGAGGCAGCATCATCAGGCTCGGGTCTTATTCCTTTTTGTAGGAATGCATTTCCTACTTGGATGGCAACAAACTGCATTTGCAGTTAAAACATATTCTGTAATCTTCTGTTATTTTACATACAAATTGCATCCTGGGCGATGCATTCATCATTGCTCATATGCAGCCCACTCCTAAATGAAAAATGGATCTGAGATGAATAATGGATCCATCCATAGTATAATTTTGTGTTTCTTGAATATAGTCGAGAGTTCCTCCCCGGCGTTATCCTCTAAAATTTGCCACCTTGCCTGGATGAAGTTTCATAGGGGGGGAGATATGAAGAAAAATTACTTATTTACGGCGGTTATTGTTTACCGGAGAACTGTTACAGTATGATCCTCCGTCGACACACTATATGGAAGCTGCTGTCAAAAAATAAGAGCAGAGGGGCGTCGCAATTCATGGCGTGGTGACTTCGGGACACATCCTCCCGCCAAACAATCACCAATCATCTGCCGAACCTCGGAGTGTCCTGTAGGTGTTCAGTCCGGGGGAACAGTTGGCTGGCAGCTGACGGGCCTTGCAGCCAGCGAGCGCGCACAGGTGCCGGTGTTGAGGGGTTTCCTCCGGGAGGGTTGCGGGTGGGCGGCCTTGTGCGAAGACATGGAGAATTGAGGTGGAGTAGCTGAGCCCTCTGTCTTTATCTCTAATTACACGCTGAAGCTCGGGGAGATTGGGCAGAACTGTAAAGCCCACGTTGATGGCTTAGCACTCCCCCCCCTACCCCCATCCGTCTTCCTGTAACGCAGCAGGGTCGGAGGATGTGAAGTAGAACCGGGTCTGCCGGGGGGATCTAATCCCACGCAGACATTCTCCCCGGGGAGTCCCCGCCGCGCTCTCCTCTCCGCGTCGGCTGCACGGCCTGCCACGTTGCAGCCCGCCGCTGGGGGAGAAGCACGCCGAGGCAGCCCACTCTGTCGTGCTCTACTTGCTCCTGTCGCTTTCTGTCGTCCCCGAAGTTTCCCGAAGCCCGTCCTGGGAGACGCGCTGACACGGGTTGCAGATGGGAAGCAGTGGGCCGAGGCAGCCGGTGTCACAACGCGGATTGGAATTCACAGTTGGGATAAAATATGAAACAAATATGTCGTTGTACATATGTTTTCCACAGTTTGTTCACCCAGCTGTTGGCTTGCTGCGTGCCCACCTCACTCCCCCCGTTGCATTGCCGTATCAACCTGCGTGTGGCTGGCTGATGCTGGCCTCAGTTCTTCTCAGAGTGGGTCCAGTTAAGAGCTCTGTTTCCTGGATTCGACTCTGTTGTTTTGGTGATATGAGGCAACACTATCAAAGGAGAGCGCAGAACATACATTACTTCAAATGAAATAAAAGCAGAATTATTCCCAGGCAGTTAAGTGTCCTTTGATTCCTTTGCAAGTTTAATCTGCAGAAATCGATAAAAGGCTGCATGTTGGGCCTGGGAGTCAACAGGAGCTGTGTTTGATGGGTAAACGGACAAGCAGATGGATGATGTGGGGGGACATTCATCTTTCTTTAGGCAAATTGGGCTGCTAGGTCCTGGCTAATTGATTGATTGCATGAATTGCTGATACAATCAAAGTCTGGCCTGATTTATGACGATAAATCGATTGATTAATACGGTTTTCTGCACAGGGCGTCAGTCCGTGATCGCGTTGAGAAGTAGGTGGAGGGGGGGGGGGGGGGGGGGGGGGGGGGGGGGGGGGTGGGGGGGGGGGGGGGGGAAGACACCTCCAAGTCACACATCTGTCTTGGAGCCGTCAGCCTTGTTGCTTTAGTGCAGTAATAGGAAAGGCCTGCATCTCCCAGCTGACATTTACAAAGAGCCGGGTGGCTGTGACCCGCTTCCTAGATTAACCTCCACTTGTTCTCATAAGCACCACTGATAAAAAAAAGATGGGAGGCAGCAGCAGCAGCAGCACCAGCCGGAGGGGGAAATGAAGTGTGACTTTTTTTCCTGTGCACCGTTTGCATACATCAGAAGGAGGGCGGGAACAACAAAAATCAATTGCACATTCCAGAATAAATAAAAAAAAAACAAATATCTTGAGCAGCGCAACGCGAGGGTCTCTTGTTGACTCTTCCCAGATTACATTCATCCGGGTGTTTAAACGCTGATTTACAGCAAGATGGAGTCCATTCCCCGCACCCGCCTGCCTGTCTGCCTGCCTGTTTTCAGAATATGAAATGGAAGTTAAACACTGTGAATCTCCAGTGAGGGGAGGAGGGCTCTGGACGTGTGGGCAGCGTAGCATCAAATAGATTGTGTTTCCTCCCGTGTAAACGCCTAATGTGTGCCGAGCGCCCTGACACAGATGAATGTAAGGAATTTGCTGTAAAGACTTTACGGCCCTTTTGAGAGACATGGCTGGGAACTGGTGGAGCGGAACCTGCTGCATGCCCCCCCACCACCCCCCCCCCTCCGTCCGGATGCACCCACACACGAGCACTTACACGAGGCCCACGGCCCTCCTACGAGGCCAGCTGCATCAAAACCGTTAAGGCCGGCGCGGACACCGGGGATACTTTTTATTTGCTCTGGGTCAGAAATGGCGGCACGTTACGGCAGGAGAATAATCCCGGTGGTCCCCGGGCCGAGAGAGCAACATCCTGCTGCAAAACAAGGCGAATTATGAAGCGATTCATGTATAAACTGCCCTTTCAAGTGGCTGCTCCCATTCCGCGGCAACAAAGCTCGTCTCCCAGATCTCGGCGCCTTTGTGACGGCGCTCAAAGCTCTCGGCGGCTTGTTGTCAGCGCTAGTTTTTATTCCCCCTCTCACCGCTCTATTTAGATCCATTTATTTTTGGTTCAAATGCTGTAAAATGAAAGCGCGACGGAGAGAAGGAGGGCGAAGGAGTGTTCCCTCTCTCTCAGACAGGTGGCCCCGGTTTATGTCGCCGGGCCCGGGGGGCCCCGCTAACCGAGTCTGAGCGAGAGGAGGGACGCGTCTCTCGGCGCCACACAGGTGGTGTGAAACGCAGCCCTCCCTCCACACCTGAAATATTCAGATTCTTCCAGCGGCGCCGCTTTGATCTCGCTGCAATCGACAGGGGAAAACGGGGCGAGCAGGGGGGAGAAAACAACAAAAACAAGAGGAAGAGCAGCACACCTGAGAGCGAACAGATTGACATTTCTTAAGAGAGAATAAACAATCGCAGGTTAACTCGTGTTGCATTGCTCCGGCGCTGCGTTTCAGGTGAAAGTGGGCCATCGCAGGCGATGGCTGCATCTTCGGAGAATCCTACTCTCCCACTAACTGACCTCAATGGTGGAGCTTCACAGAGACAAACCCCCCACAGTGCACTCCTCTTCCTCACTTCGAAAAAGAGAGGAAAGCAGATCTTGTCCTCGGGTTTAGTTGTTTTAAGTTTTTGCCATCTCTGCTCTGCTGAACGACAGCTGGTTCGCAGCTGTCGTGAAAGCTCCCCGTCGCACATCCGCGTTTCAGATCTCCATTTGAGCCGATCATGTGGCTGACTGAGGTTATCGTGTCTTCGCTCGGGTTTCAACCCACCAGTCTGCTAATGAATCATAGGACTGTGCAATTAGTCACCCTGCATGCAGCACACAACGACAATAGACACCCTGATTGTAACCACAGAGTTTGAAAGGAGCAGAACAATGGTCGTCCTTAATGATGATAAATAAGGTGTTGTAATTGGCCTTCGTTCGGATCAGTCAGTCATGGATTGGAATTTGAAGTTTTTAATTGGAGGACATTTAAGTTATTTGTTGGATTCAAAGTGGATACACAGTCGTTTTAAAGGGCTTTAATAAGATGATACCTTTTGGTACTGTTTTAAAATAAAACAATGAATGAAATTACAGCTTCACTGAGTTACCAACATGCGTTACCAGTATATCAGTAAAAAAAAAGAGACGTGTGTGTGCGTGTGTGCGTGTGTGAGTGTGTGTGTGTGTGTGTGTGTGTCTGTGTGTTTTTAAGTGTGAATGTTAGAATTAAAGAGAGAGAAGTGTTGACAAGTAGGCTGTGCTCTGGTGCATCAGGCGCCAAAAACTCTCAAAACGAGGCAGGGTATGACGAATAATGGCTGACAACACCAGTCACACCTTTTGCTGATGGTTGTAACGCTCACAGCCTTCTCCTTCCTTTTGTAAGATTTAGCATGCTGTTTGAAGACAGCCTGACTGACTGGGGATTAATTATTTTGGATGATTTATCAGACTTACCAGTCCAGAGTTTAGAGAGGTGTCAAAATTAAATGTGATTTTCCTCGTCGGAAAGTCACAATCTATGTACGCTACCAACATGTTTCTGCACTGTGAGTCGGTGTTGCTGCCTCAGTGGACAGCTGCAGAATGCGCAGGTAGGCGCCAGGCGGGGATCCTCTACTTGGGGTTTGGGTGGGACCCAACAAGGGGTCACACGATCGGCCCGAGGGGTCAAGAGACAATCTTCAGAATGGGACAGCAGAATACGCTTATTTGCTGTCTGGCTGAGAGTTAATTCTGTGAGGGCTGTTAAATCTGTTAAATATGAAAATAAAATATCACAATATTACATTTATTTTTAGCTTAGCATAACAGGGCTTAGCTTAGCACCAGCTGAGCACAGAGATATATTTAGCAGAAGGCCATGAGAATGGTATTAATTAGGGGTGTAACGATTCAGCTGTTAGATCGATGTATCGATTTTTAGATCCGATCCAACTACATCGATCTGTGCTTGGTGAGTTGGCCATATGGACGACATATATCGATCTAAAATCGATTTAAAATGTAATAAATCGATTTTATCGATACTAGGAAATAACCCATTGGATTTAAGCACGTCAGACTTTTTTCTTATCACTTTTAATTATAAAGGCTTGCGCGGACTGAGCCGTGACGTGCTCACGCAGTATGCAGGTCCCGCCGTCCCGAGCCCTGATTCAACAAAAATCCGACGTAATGTTCCACACGGGTTGAAATAGAGGGGGGGTTTGCGAAGGTTGGTAGGGGGAAACCATTATTGCAGGGGTGTTTTTTGTGTATATCGCTAATACGGGTTTTTTTCTGCTACAATGCTAAAATGTGAATGCCTTTGCCATTCATTGTTGTTTACTTGTTTATTTATATTCATAATTAATTGATACCTGATTCCATTACAAGAAACAACAGGAATCTAGGAAATTTATTAATTTATGTTGATTTTTTGGCTAAAAGGTTACTGAATCGATTTCAAGTCATTGAATCGGATCGTATCGTTCTAAATGAACCAATATCGTCCTTGAATCGTATCGACAACCACGAATCGTGATTGAATCGTTGTTAAAAACGAATCGTTACACCCCTAGTATTAATACAAACATTTTAGTGTAGCTTGTGGGGTCACGAGTCGAGTCAGCGAGATTGGAAACCACTCCAGGTAAAAGGGCGGTGCGGTGGTTACACAAGCAGTTCATAGCCTTTTGCTAGCTCTTTTGTGGTTTCTTTGCAAATGAGAACAGACCTCTTCTGAATCCTAGAAGGGTCAAATCCACTCATCTGTTACTCACAGCTGCTCTGATTGGGTGTGGATTGGCAGAGCTCTGGTTAAGCTGACGGAGAGTAAAAGGGAAGGTGCGGCAGTCACACACACACACACACACACACACACACACACACAATCAAACTCACGCATACATACTTCTGCCCTTCACTGATGTTCTGCCCAAGGAGGCCAGATAAGAGTTCATTTTGGATCTTACAAATGGTCATGGGACCAACGTGCTTTCCTCCATTCCCCCACCAAACGGCTCCCTCCTCCCTCAGAGGCTGCGGGTTGTGGGGGAAGAGAGGGAGGGAGGGGGGGGGGGGGGGGGACTGCCAGTAATGATGTGGAGGCCAGACTAGGCTGCAGTGATTGGGGCCATTGATTGTGGTGATTTGATTTATTGATCAGTCCCCCCTCTCAAATGTGGCGTCTGAGATGCGGGGCCTAATCCGAGGCGGCTCTGGACAATCTTTTGCCTCCCAGAGAATGGAGGGCGAACAGGGACGCATGAAAGGAAACTACACTTATCTTAATCGCACACTGGTCCCTGCTCGGCCTTGCTGCAGCCTCCTGCGCGCGGATGTGAGCGCAAGCGTGAGCACGTGTGTGCACGCATGTGCGCCCGCCCGCTCTTTTTGTGCGAGTGTTTGTGTTTGTGTGTGTGTGTGTGTGTGTTTGTGCGTTGGTGTGCGTATGTGGTGGGGGGTTGTGAGGCAGTACAGTCACCAGGCAGAACAGAGTGGATCTATAAATTGATGGAATTCAAAGCCTCCAGCATCGATTACCATTATAACAAACAGCAGCACACAGAATGTCTGATTATTTTTAGACAAAGATTCTGTGCTCTCAGCAGCTATTCTGCTGATGCTGTCACACTTTCAGACATCTGCCTATGATTGCAATTAGATGGGATACAAAAAGAAAAATAATACCCCATCTGCATTTCCCCCTCTCTGCTCCTCCTCCCTATTTCTTCCTCTTTAATTTGTGCTGCCCAAGCCCAGTGCACACAATAGTGATTTTGACTCATTCTACCTCATGCGGCACCTCGGTAGTTTTTTTCCCAGTTGTCAACATTTTCCACCACGGGCTGTCTTTGTGAAAGGCAAGAAAAAAGCTTACCACTACAGATGTAATCAAGACAAGCTGGGTTTAATGAATCAATGTCAGATCTGCTCCAACATAATACATCAATGAGTCCCACATTTTACCTAAAACATTCGCACATGGATAGATTGTTACCGTACATCTCTCTCTGCTCCCTCTATTCTCTTTGCTGGATTTTGATATTCAACTTTTTACTCTCTGTTTTTTTCCGCCGTTGCCTACACTATTTGTAACTTCAATACCATCTTTTAAATGAAGCTCAACACACTTGACAAGCAGCTCATGTTGTGATCCTCGGTGCTTTGTCTTTGCACGGATCTGTTTTTTTCCTGCCTAGTTTTATTTTCTCACCCCATTAGAGTCTGAAGGGACCACTCCCTGCCGCTTTTGCTGCAACACACTTGCATAAACCTGAGACCTCTTAAGGCAGTATGAACGGTCGCCTGTCAGATCGTGCGATGGCTCCGCAACGGATGCCGATAAGCATCCATCTTTGCTCGGCGTTAGGCGTTAGAGGGGCAGAACCTGCGTTAGTAAGCTAAAGGACATGTGAGACGTGGCTTTGCTGCTTTTTTTTGCCGTTGTTCAACAGTTAATTGAGCTTCGAGCCTCTATACCGGCCGGCCACACACACCGCGGGTCCGTCCTGTTAAAACCAATAAGCTTCTTGTTTCTTGGTCTTTGCTTTTGAGTCAGAAGTCACCAATTGCTTTCCCCCTCACGGATTGAGTCGAACGCGCCGGGACTGCGTCCAGACTCCAAATCCCTCCTTCTTGTCCCTCCAGCCCCAATGACAGCTCCGCCCCTCCCCAGGGGAAACGCGTCAATTATCGCTGGATGTTTGACTGGCAGAAGCTTAATGACAGGAGCTCCGCATTGACCAGACTACCATACACGGAAAGACTGTGTCCCAATCCTCCTTTTTAAAACCTGTCAAATGAGCAAAGAGAAACTCTTTGACTCGAACTTTTCCCCCTTTTTAAGCGTTCAAGGCATCGGAATCATCTGCATGTTCATGCAAACGATTACACGAAGGAGGAAGCTCGGCATAATGGAGGGAGATAAGTGAATTTTATCGGGGATCTCGAAGGTGCCCTGGTTGTAGGTTGAAATGGATCAAATCTGATTAGGAAGCAGAGGGAAAAAAATCCTTCTTTTAGTACCTTTTGTCTCCCGAGATAGCCTTGCAAAACACTACATTGTGGAGTTCCTCCCATCATCAATCTGAGCAAGACAACACAAGTAGCGAGCAGTCCGTTCTGCTTCGCTTCTTTGCAGTAGGTTTTTTTATTTGATGGGCCGTTGCCCGGGCCCCCCCGCCCTCGTAATGGTCTCGAAACTGTGGGGGTTCTTTCAAAATAACCATGCCATTACGGTACCACCGCTTGGCTCGCACGCAGGATGTAGTATTCTCCAGTCTCACCAGCTGAGCGGCACTAAAAAGCGAACCCAGCTCTACAGCGACGAAGAATCACCACACTGTTATATCTTAAGTACTTAAAAAATCCACTCAAAGTGACTTCTGGAGGAATTTTCTCTTGGCAAGATTAGCCGAACGGAGGCCATTTGAATCTTGTGGAGGTTGGCCAGCTTCCGAAAGCTCTCTAATCTCCAGCAAGCCTCATCCCAGATGGACTGGAAGGAAGAAGAGGAATTTAGAAAGTCCTGTCGCCTTATGTTTCACAGCCGCAGCCCTTTTACCATGACAGTGTGCTTTACCAGGGATGACACGTTTCCCAGGCACCATAAGTATTCAAAACATTTGGATACTTTTTAACAGTAGCACATTTAATATGAATACAAAAACAACACAACTAGATAGGTTTGTTACATGAGAAAAAGAAGAATCCAGCCGTTCACATTCATTGAAACAAATAAACGGTGGAGAGAATTCCACTGTTTGACAATGGCTACTGAAATTGGATCTGCTTTAAAATAATTTGTCACACTGATGATTAAAATAAAATGTGCCTCTTTTGTAAACTGAACATAGACATGATCACATCCACCATCTTGTTTTACTTAGTTGATCTGAATGGGGTCGTCCTTTTCACTGATATTTTATTTCTATGGTGTAGAACTTTATAACAACAGACATGCAGTCCTTCTGGATGGGGGAGACCATCCACACAATGAATACAGTAGCATTGGTCCATTCAAGGTGCCCACCGTAACAAGGTCACGCTGACTGGGGATTGGACTGCCGACCCTGTGCTTACTGGAGAAGTCTGATTAAAATACCAAAACCAACAATAGATGAATCCTAATAACAACCTGTGTGGCCAAAGCCTCGAAGGCTTATTCCCCCCCCCCCCCCCCCCGTCTATGTAAAGCATCTTTGAGACCACTATAAAGCGCTATATAAATCTAATTTATTATTATTAATCACTTTTTAGAGACTTGTTGTTGTCACACAACACACATCCGAGGGGATTCCAGGAAGTCCTATTGAATGTTTATTAATGTAAAGTATTTTCTTTCTAAAAACTACAATGCTACAATCCATCGTTGTCAGTGACATTGTATGAACGGGCCAATTAATCGGCCGCTGCAGCAGTCCTTGCTCACAAGTCGCCGTATTATCGTGAAGCATCTCAGCTTATTGCATTTCATTTAAGCTCAGTCAAACTTTAACCACTTTCTGACCCGTCAATCCAGGGACTTGAACCAGCAGCCCTTCAATTAACGGCACCACTTCTCCGACCAGGCAGGGCTGTCGCCATCCCACGTGGCCGCCGCACTCTTCCATTTCCCCTCTTTCTTTTTTTTCCCTCACGTGATGATTTATTAAATTGCCTTCAAGTAAGACTGCAGATTAATTAAAACACAGTCCATTTACTTTCCCGCCGTCATATATGAATTTGCACTGGTAATTGAATCCCCTCCCTTTTTTTTACACTGTAACCCGGCATTTACAGCAGAAGAGCCGCATCAAACACTGACAATGGCCGAGTGAAGGCGAGGTAAATGCACACCCGTCCACTGCTCAGTTCAGGAGTTTGAATCTGTTTTTTCTTTTTTTTCCTCCCCGTTCGCTGAAAGAGCCGGGAATTGGATGACTGATCGATAATATCGGATTCGTGGATGGCATGCGGTGCAGCTGAGTCCGGCATGAATGCAAAGGTTCTGATGATGAAACGTTTGCCGCACAGACGGCTTTGAGTGGTGGATCGGACGTGTTTCCGGTGTGGTGGGGGGGGGGGTGGAGCTCTCTTTCTGCACAACATGCAGGACATTAATGGAATAGCCGTCAGGCCTGTTGTTGCAGCGAAAGGGTAATTTGGTTAAAGCCATGGCGGCGGCTGTCATGTATCGAGAATCTGTGCTTGATCAATATAAAGATCGGTGCGGGCGATGGGAGGCAGATTGAATCGGGGGTGAAAATAGATCTGACCCGTGGTAATCGCGACAGCACGCCAGCCGGCTTGTGCGCTTGGATCGGGTCTTGGCCAGGCTTTAAAAAAATGATAAAACAGCCCTTCAATCGAGGAGGAAACTCTATTTGTGTGTATGTCGGGTTATTGGGTCTCTACACATGACAACACAACCCCCTGCCTGCCCCCTCCCTCCCCCCCGCACACACACACACACTTCCACCCCTCAAAACCCCACCCCCCTTGCCGCTCTCACTCTTTCCCCTCCCTCCCGCCCCGCTCCCTCACTGGCGCTCTAGCTGTTGCAAGCGTATTGATTATTTCAAATACTGATTATCTAAGAGGCCTTCTGCTACTGTAGGCATCGGATTTATTTTGGCTTAATTATTTATGGGCCAGGGCTAGCTGTAAGTATTACTGCTGTGAGATCATGAAGGATTACATTGTTAATATTCAGCAGTGTATTTTTATTTATGTACACTCTCAGCTTTACTGGATGAGCGTTGGCAGGCTCCCTGAAGTGCCGTCTCTCTCTCTGTCTCTGTCTCTCTGTCTCTCTCCCTCCACTCCTCCTCCTCTCACCGTTCCTCTCTTCTTTTGTGTGTTTTGTAGAGGGAGTTGAATTCAGTGGCGTCTGAGCTGGCCGGTCGACAGGAGGAGAGCGAACACTCCCACAAGCACCTGGTGGAGCTGAGCAGGGAGTTCAAGAGAAATGTCCCCGAGGTGAGTCGGCCCCCTCTCCCCCCCATCCCCCCCTCCTCTCCCTACACACACTCTTAACTCTCTGTGTTTTTCCTAAACCTTCACCGCCGCCACTCGAGCCCCCGCATACCCCTTTGTTATTTCTTTCTTTAAATCAATCATCAATCACCAGTGTGCGTCTACGACACACGTGTCTTAGTCCGCCCGTCCTCTTCCGGTGGCTCGGGTAGCATTTAAAATGCCGCGGCCTCGCAGAATAAGGGCTGATACTGACTTGCGCCTGATACCTGTGGGGTAACGGGAACAGGTGTCTCTGACTGAACACCGTCGGGTGTCACAAACACACTGCGCGTGCCGCTTCTTTATTAGTACACAAGTGAGCGGAACACAATGAGCACAAAGGGAAGGGTTTTTGGATCGCCGTGGCTGTTCCTCTCGCCTACGAGGCACGACATCCGCTCCCCCGGATCTTTGCAAACACGCGTTACAAAGTTCAACATTTGAGTTTTCGTCTGTCTGAGTTGGCCAAATTAAGTCTTCCAGAATTACAGCCGGTTAAATCCCTCTATTGCAGCTAAGAAAAGAAACGGAACTCTGAATTGTGTTTCTTCAGCTGAACTTCATATTAGCACGGCATACAGTTCTGTTCTGTGGATTTTTGTTCCCCTTTGTTCCCCAGAATGAACAGAAGAATTACAGCCACCTGTAACTCTTTCACTACCCCCTGATTTTGATCCCGTTTAAATATAAGAAGCATAGATTTGTCCAACATTAATAGCAGATTTAACTAATAAGAAGAACAAGAAGTGCACATGTGGCGCCTTTTGTCATTTTCCTTCTGTGCTCCATCTCCCTGAGCGGGACTCATCACCAAAGTTTAGGCTGAACTCAAAGGTTCAGTTTGTAACTTTCATAGAAAAATAACTTGTTGTCATATTTACGGAAACTGTCACTTTATCCTGACAGTAGTTCACGAGACAGGTAATCTGTGAAAAAAATCCGGTTCCTCCGTCTCACCTGAGGCATTTGCAAGATGTCACAGCGCCTGAAAGAAAAACCAGAAATCAGAGCCGAGGAGTCTTTAAGGCGGCTGTCAGTCACTGCTCGGGAGGCTTGTGAACTCTGATCAAACTGTAAAACTAGGCAGCGCTGATCAAATAGCAACCGCGGTTCTGTTGCTGCATTTGTCACCTCAAATGTTACTTAAATCTGTACAATAGGGAACGTTTATTTCCGGCCGCAGCTTGGTTTTGTTTTGACTGTTTTTAACAAGGCAACCGAGACACAAACCTTCTTGTTTAACAAAAAAAAACAATAACTTAAAAAATAAGTTTGTCAAAAAATCGCGGCACCAAAATCTCCAAATTCTGGTCAAATTAGTTTTTGAATATTTAAATGTTGTATATGCCTCAAGATAATCCGTCTCGTGCACTACTATCAGGACACAGGGACAGTTTGAGCAAATATGAAAAGGCAGTTATTTTGTATATAAGTTACGTACTAAGTCTTTTTTACTAGGACGTTCCTTGCACCTGTCACCCAAGTAAACATCTCTGTGCACCTGAAAAAGGCAAGGGATCAATGAGAGGTCATTTTTACTGTCACCACAGCAAAAATAATACAATACTCCTGAACAGGCTGTCAAATTCTATTTGCGATCATTTATTAATTGAAGTACCTCAAAGGGAAATGTATTTGATGTTTGCCATCTGTGATTTTTTTTCCGTTTTCATGAGCATTAAGTTTGACATCTGCCAAGACTTCATTCCGCTTTTCTTCTGTCGGGATGAATGGCAATTAAGGTGGATTGTAGTGAAGATACTGAAAGCTAAATCTATGAATGACAAAGGTGTGATTTTGTCCCCCCCCCCCCCCCCCCCCCTCATCATCTTCTTTGAAACGATCATCCGTGAACATCTAAGTCAAAACGAGTGTTCTTATGTTCCAGAAATGTGCTGTGGCTACGCTGGCCGTCTGTCTCAGCCTGAGTATGTAGTGTGGCGCTGTAATCTTGTCAGTATAATACAGGCGTTTAAGACGGGATCAGGCTGTCACCACTGGCAGCACAATCCCCTTACCTGAGGCTGTGGGAGCTCGCACAAGTCTGGATCTCTGAGCTCTAACGCAAGCTCCTGGAAAGCCCCACTTTTCAAACATGCCCACTCAAACCCTTTAGGTTTAACCGCTAATACCGACGCCCCACAGCAACATACCTCACACACGCACGCACACACACACACGCACACATGCAGTGTAAAAGCAGCTATGGGGAGAATCCATTAACATTAAAGCTTTGCAGACCTCTTTCTTATGGAGCTCACGGGGGCCTGAACAGGTGGAGCATCTGCAACGCAGAAAATGCTGAGGCTGAGTTTGCTTTTTTTTTTTGTGCATAGGAAGTCCGGGAGATGGTGGCACCTGTTCTCAAGAGTTTCCAGGCCCAGGTGAGTCACCTGGCATGTTAACGATCTATGAAACAGCCACGGATTCTGCAGAATAAAAGACAGAGTGGCATCATTATTGATGATTTCCCTTAGCTTCCGCCCGCCTGCTTTACATTCTATTCCACTGACACAAGAGATACCCCTGCTGGATATTATATGCACACCGGCCAGTGTGCAGATCAGCGAGCCTAGAGAATTCGATCGGCTCAAAGAATCCATGGCGTGCTTTCCGCTCATCTTTTACTTATTGACTGATTTTCCGTCAGATTGAAGTAGCATCTATCTGCCATTAGATGATCAGATATCTGGCTTCTCATATTTTCTTGGCTGAGACAAGCCCTCATTTCCTGTTGTGATGGTGCATTCCTCGCGCCCCCCTCCGACGTCGCCATATTGAAAAAGTCATCTGATACCTACCAAGACTGCGCTCCGTGCCATTAAACCAAGGTCATAAATCACATTTGCGAGCCGCGTTATGGTCCGCGAAGCAAAGGCTTATGGAAATGATACCACAAATATGTTTTCTGTCTCGCTCCCCCCCCCTCCCCCCCACCGTCTGAACTCCCGCTCGGCGTTAACCCGAAAGCCCCATCGTCGCTGAACACGAGAACACTCAGCACCAAGTGTTTCAGTTGTCTTGGAAGTGATTATTGGCAGATCCCTTTTAATGCTTTATAATTGACTATACCCGGGCAACCGTGTTCCCTGGCAAGAGCTATCACGTTCTTCAATACTAGACCCCGCACTGCCGCCGCGGTTGATTTGTGCACTAATTCAATTACTCCAACTGTAAAGTCGCACAAATATCAGACGCACCCTTCCGTGTCTTTATTGTGCAAACAGTAACACACAGGATTCATTTAAGCACCATTGATGTCTGACAACTGGGAGCCGAGAGACGTTTCTTAGTAGATAAAATAGATGGCTGATAATGAGCGATGATTTTTTTTCTTCTTTTTTTTTTTTTTTTTCTCGTCAGCTGCAGGCCTCCCTGGGTACCTCTCGGTCTCTCTTGTGTAACTTTCACAAGCTCATGTTCTGCGCGTTGATAAGTAAGCTTCCCGTGGAAAAAAGCCTCGGCTATTTTCTTTATTTTTTGATCTCGGGGTGCAGCGAGCAACTCGGCACACCATAATAATATAATCCTCTGGTGGTTTTCTGATACACTTTGACCTTATTGGTAATGTCAAACAGCTTGCGGAGGCTTGTGAACTTTACCCAGCGGTAGTCGGCAGGACCTCGGTGTAAGCTGTGGGACCTCGACCTGCTGCTGCAGGGGGAGGATGTGGGGAGAAGGAGCAGAGTTGGATGTGCTTGTTTGGCCGAGTGGTTTAGGGAGAGACTGAAGCTCCCCTGCAGCTGCACTGTACAGGTGGTGAACATTAGACCTGGCATGTGTGTGTGTGTGTGTGTGTGTGTGTGTGTGTGTGTGAGAGGGCTTGCATACATGGGTCCTTACTTCCACACCCACCCGTCCTTCCTCCTCCCAGCATGGAGGCCCGGAGGAGTACCTCGTGGTATTTGGACCCTCATCCTGCCACTTCTGAGGGAGAAGTCGGCTCCTTTGAAGTGTTTGCGACGTGACAGGTTCTCTTTCTTTTTCTTTTTTTCATTCTGATGTTCCCCCACCCACTTTCCCTCTCTTCTCCCGTCCAATCTCGCCTCCTAATTATCGCTAACCAGGCGACTGATTAGAAACACGTTGTCGACCTACTTCTTTCCCGAGGAGCTGGAGGAGGAGAAAGGGTTAATCCCAGAGCTGGTGGCTGTCATTGGTCGCTTCCCTCCTTCTTCTCCTCTTTTTCGTTCTGCTCTCGTCTTTCTTTCCCTGGAAGTTTGCTAATGAGGTCCCGTCAGAGCTGAGGAGAGGTGTTAATTTGGCCTTGTGAAGTAGGAAGGAGATTAAGGACAGTGAGGAGCTGAGTTTACGGCTTAAAATACACCGCTGTCCTTATTAATCCACTGGGCCCTGGGAGACCGGCGTTTTTGGTTTTTATAATGAACACTGTCTTATAATGAAGGTAATTTTAATAAAAATTTACGCAGGAGAAGAAGATGAGGTGGTACGTGTCTCCGCGGTGTCAAGCGCACCTTTGGGGCTGAGGGATGTGACAGTTATTTCTCAAATAAGCGATCGCCGGAGAGCCCCGTCGGACCACACTCTGCACGCAACTTTCACACTCGCTGCCATCTTAACGTAGAGAAAGCAGCCTTCGGCAAGTCTCACCGAGGCAACGTGAGTTCCTCAATACAATTTACACCTCGCTCTCACTTTAGAGTGTAAACTCCCTTCGGGGTGTAACTTTTGTGAGGAGGCGGGAAAAAAAGAACAGTGTCAGATTTCTCCTGTTTGTCGTCTTTTTTTAAAACGCAAATTCCTCCTCACATCCACCCGGCGCCAACGTGAGTATCAGGCCCACATTAAGCAGTCGATCCCTTTTCTTCCTCTCCTCTTGATGTCATTAGGGGCTCTGAGAAAAAGAAAACAGCAGTACGTGTCCCTAATTACTGAAACTTCACAATGATAATCCGTGGAGTAATTTAGCGTGCACAATGAGAGTTGTGGTGCTCGCGCAGATGGAGATTCTGATAAATAGTTTGTAACGTGTAATTAGCAGCTCTGGCGGTTACATACCATTAACCCCTCAAGCTCAAGGAATCGTTATTGGCCCTCGTTATAAAGCAGCAAGGTGCGATCGAGCTGACTAGACATCAAAAACATCAAACGGCTATTAAAGCGCTGCGAACGGCGGCCCGGTGGACACCTGTACGCCAGCCCGACCGGGCCACCTCTCCCCCTGAGGTTGGGAAGCGGTGGTGTTTTTCTGTATGTTGTTGTTGTTGTTGTTGTTGTTGTGGTGCATGCTTTTCCCACGAGAGCACGGGAGGTATTTTGACTAAACAGGAGCTTTTTGAACCACACGAAAACCGAGATAAAAAAAATCTCAAAATGGCTGCCGCCTCTCACCTGTTTGACTCGCGTGTCACAGAGAGGAAGAAAAGAGATTTCCGTGAGCCTGAAGTTACTTATTATTATTGTTGTCGAACGGTGAGAAAAACCGCACGACTAAAGTCACCCCGGTCGCTGGGATTGTCGTATCCACCTGCTCCCCCCCGCCCCCCCGTTTGTCAGAAACATCTGCAGCCGTGTGTCCGGGACCTGAACGCGGTCGCGTGGAACATCTTTGGGCTGATTTGGCCGTAGTGGAGGAGCATCACAGCGTTTCGCTGCCTTGCCCCTGAGCCCGCCCGCCTTTGCAGCGCGAGGTAGGCAAACACCGCCTTTGATCATCCATCGAGAGACGACCAGTTCTTCCTCCTTTTGATTAATTCCTGAAGGAAATGATAATTTCTCTTGAATGTATGAATATGTTATGAAGAGTGGAATGAATCAAAGAGTGAAAGATGATAATTAATTTCAGCGCCGTGATAAAAGGCTGTGGGTGTTATGACGCAAGCTTCCTCCGTGTCATTATGAGAGGCTCCGTAATTACCTTTCTGCACGAGCCGGCGCTCCTGGCGGTGCTGACGGTGAGAGTGCCGCTCGCTGAGTGAGTCTAACGGTCATAAAGCTTTTCCCTGCCTAATTGTCTGAGGGACTCTATGGCACTTTCATAGATGAGGGACCGCGCCGTTAGGTGGAATGCTCAGCGACGCTACGGCTTTTCCAGCTCAATGAAGACGGATCTTCATCGCGGGTTAAACCTCGCGGTTATTAGGCGCAGATTGCTTCAGCTGGACGGCTAACTTGGGAAGATGGTTTGGGAGAGAGCGAGCGGCAGGGTGATACGGGGCGATATAAAAGCTCCCGCTGTGCTGCACACCGCTTTTAATAGAAGCTGCTGTTGATTTCTATGTATATTGTGCATTGAAGGATGCCCATATTCCTTCCAATAAACTGCGGCCCCTGGCTCAGAGTTACTTCTGTATAGTCCCTTTGTGTTATTATTCGTGCCCTACCTTATGTAAGGGGCATTAACGACATCTTGCACCCCCCCCCCCCACCCTCCCGGCCACGGCCAGGCTGCTCCATTCTGCCCGTCTCCTGGCCGGCTGTCTTTAGGCTCATTGAGCAGCAGCCCAGGCCCAGGATCTCCAGGCCATTACCTATTCACAGCACGTCCGGGCCGCCGGCCTATTGTGGGGAACATAATGGGCTCCGGGGGCCACGTAAACCACCGGCTCCCTGCTCCTGCTTTATCACTTGTGTCCTCTTCATACTAAGGAGAGGGAAGGAAGGTGGGAGGCGAGACGGTAGGGAGAGGAGATGGAGATAGAGCACGAGGGACGTGTGTGTGTGTGTGTGGGACGGGGACGGGGGTGTGGGAGGGCGGGGGGGGGGAGTGTAATTGGGCATTAGATAGTACCTTCTTTGAGTCTTTTACGTCCCCTGTATCTCCAGAGGGTTGGTGTCCTTGTCTGAAAAGCTGCTCGGTACACTTTTATTCACGTACTGTTTTTTTTTTTTAAAGTTAACTTGACTTGATTATGATTAGTCAAAAACACATGATGTTATATGTGAATGTTAGATAAAATATGTATATAAAATGGACAAATAGCCCGTTTTTTTTATCCGTCTTACTTTGAAGGTAGTGCTACTTTTCATTTCAGTGATCCATTTCAGAAAAGCATTTACAATTAGCTCCTCTTTCATATTGAGTTAGTTACTTGTTGTAATAACTGTTCATTGACCCAGTTTGTTCTCCACTTTTTAAGTGAGCCAATGCAACATTTGGCTGATCATTGGACACTGTTGCCACTGATGACACCTAGAGAATAATAATGAATGCTAAAACGCAGCCCCCCCTGAAAACAGTGAATCTTGAGGTGGTAAAATTGCCTTTAAATTAAATTCAATTGCGCACACGAACCGAGTGGCTCTAGGCTATACACATTGAGACAAAGTTGCTTTAGCCGTTATTGCTAATTATTTCCAAGCCGTCTGACTTTTAATCAACAAAGACTTCTCTTTGTTGATGAAAAAGGAAAACTGGATTAACTAAGATATATAATAATTTGGGAGTGATTTACAAAATAGTTTGTACAATTGTTACCAGCCAGCTACTTTACAGCTGCAACATTAACAATTGGTAAATTGCCAGTTTTGCGATAAATAATAAAAATGAGTCCTTAAATGAAGGAACACACACAAGATTGTGGTCATAACCATGGACTGTCGTTAAGAAGTGGATGTAGTTATTGTGGCTTTACCCCAATGCTGTTTTCAACCCTTGAAAAAAGCATTTATTGCTGTCGCCATCTTTTTTTTTTCGCCGTGTCGTGTGACTCTTGTTTGCATTATCTGCAGACAGACATGAGACCCAAATATAAACTTTCCCAGGCTGAACACATACCGTAAAAATGGGATTCTCAGATGCCAATTAAGTGAGCATCTGGATCCCTTTCCCATAGACTTCCAATACAATCAGACTTCTTTTTGCAGCCAGATGAGTGGCCCCCTGTTGGCCATTAGAATAAGTTTAAGGCACTTTCACGCCACTTTTCAGAGCTGGAAATTGCTGCCTGGTGTTAGCCAATCAAGCTGTAGCAGTAAAACCCTTGTCTATGTGAAATAGAGCCCAAATGTGTTTGTGAGCATATATGGAACAGATGCTTTTTCTATTCACAGTGCTAACAAACATTATAGAATTGAACACCCCTCCTCGTGCAAAATACCGTCAGGCTCAGAGAGCAACTTTTGAAATGAAATGCTATTAATTCAGTCAATGGCAAAATATTAAAGAACTGAATTTCTGCTGCAGTGTATTTTTCAGCTCCAGATTGGGCCTTTTTGCAGCAGTTTAATATAGATGACGGCCCCTGTTTGTTTCCTGTGTGCTGACTGATTGTTGTGGTTCTGCTGGGTGTTTTTATGCTGAAACACCTCAGCCTTTCCATCAGCCATCGCGGTGTCACCCACCCCCCCCAACGCCCCCCCCTCTGCTGATCTGATGGCATGTGTGAGTGTGAGTGAGGGTGCGTGTGCGTGCGTGTTGCCGTGTTTTGTTTTCCTGTCCTGACTGATGCCCCGTCGGAGCGTCCCAGTTGGGTGTATTCGTGGGTGGATGCGTGTTTAGAGCCTGGGATGCACACCAGGTAAAGAAGAGAGTGGGATGGCGGGAGAGGGGCGGAGGGGACGGGGGGGGGGGTTATAAATAGGCACTTGGCTCTCTAGCCATGTGGAATTGATGAGTTTCAGCACATTCTGCTCCGCAGTGCCAGGTTTAATTTCTACCGTCCTGACAGCACAAACCTCAGAGCCCGGAGACGTCATGCCTGACTGCCGCTGCTGAGCAAATGTTAGCCGTGTTTGAGGACGGACTCACACACGGGGGGGGGGGGGGGGGGGGGGGCTGCAACGCTCCCCCCTTTCCCCTCCCTCCCGTCACCTTAAGAAACAGGCAATCACACTCCCCTGCTGACCCCTCAGCAGGACAGACAGTAACTAATCTAAGAGGCGGTTGGTCTGACATGGTCGAGCGCTGGTTGTGAGACAGGTGAGTCTCCCCTCTCGGCTCCCTGCAGGCTCCCTGCAGTCAGGGAGCAGCAGGAGCAGCAGCAGCAGCGCCTCCGTCTCTGGGATTCTCCGACTCCTGGCTGCCTCTCAGCTGCTGGCAAGAGCACAGTCAAATTAGCCAATAAAAATGTGTGAAATCGGCGGCTCAGCGCGGCGCGAGGACACGCCAGGAGAAATAAACGTCAGCGCTCGCACGACCGGGGGGAAATGAAAGCTCATGTGAGGAGGAAAAGGCGTAACGGGAGAGACGCTCCGGCGATTCAACGGCGCGCCGGCACGCGGTCAGAGAGGAAAAGTTGTCTCTCTGCTCCATTGAGCGCCGAGGCCCGTGATCAAGCCCGAGTCAAAAGAACACGAGCTTCTGTCAGAGGATGCGCAGCCCTCATGTGGCAAAACGATTTAATCCCCTCTGTTCATCTGAGGTGCCCCACCCCCCCCCCTCCCCCCATCCCCAACCCGCCGAAGGAATACCAGTCTTCATTTCACATGATGCTCGCCTGTGAAGTTTAATTTCGGCGAAATCTAAACACGCTAATTAAATATCATAACTTTCTGAAGAAGGTTCTAGTTAAGGCACCTGAAATTTTAATTTAGACTTCAAAAGAGCGAGGACTTTAAAGCAAATCTATTGTTTTTCATTTAGACTGGCAATTTTCTTTTCTCTGCAGTGCTCCGGTACGTAGTTATGATTGATCTGGTAATTAAAATATGCAGAGAGGGAAAAATATTAACTGCTCCTTTTTCACTTTTTTTTTTGTTTTAGAAAACAGCCGACACATTTTCCGTCTCTTTCCAGCACAGATAATTAAATTTTGCACATTGATGTTCTTTACACAGCATTCATCGGCCTCATTATTTTTCCATTTTCATCTTTCTGTAGAGAGATCGATAGATTGATAAAATGATGGAGCCTATCTTAAATAATGCAAGCACAGAAAAGTTACACTTGCTTTGCTGCTGGCTAAGGGTTTGCACTTGTATTCTTCTTTGAAATTGTATTTAATATCCCATGAAGGCAGATCTCACAGTGTTACCTGAAGCCCGGGAATCGTGTGTTCATATTTCTACTGTCCCTCTGCAAAAAAAAAGAGGGAAAGAAAGATGCAGCTCCTCTTCAATTTTACTGGGCTTACGGTATACGAGATGATGCTTGTCAGGGCTAATACCCTAAATGATAAAGAAACTTGGCAATTCAAAAAAAGACAGCGTTAAGTAGGCCAATTCCTACCTGGGGAACGTTTTGCTAGCAGAGATAGCGGCTTTAAATGTCACATGCAGGAACATTAGGACCGATTGTTTATAATATGACCTGACAGTTTGGGTCCCTGTAACATGGGATTAACTACAATACTAATTAACACGTAGCTCTATTAAAACAAGCAGCTGCAAGTGAAATAACTCTCAAACTAAGGAGGGGTTCATCCCTTCATTAAAGTGTTGCCTCTCCACAACGAATCAAACGTGTTTTGTACACTTGTTTCATTCTCATGTTACACTTGGAAGTGAGGCATCCTACATCACACAGCCGCGCGCCCTTAAATGTATAAGCCCCACACATCAGAGCGTTCTTTGCCTTTGTCACAAACCGATGTGTGTCTTAACGTGCCGCTGCAGGGCGCCCCGTTTCATGCGAGGCATTAAGTGGCCACGGTGGCCGGAGGAGAGCGTTAAACACGTCCTCAATTAAAGCAGAGCAACTTTGCATGTCCTCGCCATTCCTCCCGCAGTCCTTGTAATTGGGTCCCCGTGGATTCAGAGCTACAGCTCTCCTTCTGAAGCGGAGGCCCGGCCCAGCCTGCAGCGCGGCCGAGGAAACGCCTGCCGGTGGGCGGAGAGGAGCAGGCGGGGGCTCCGGGAAGTTGTTTCATTTCACATAAAAGATTCAAAAGTATTAAATCGGTGGTTTCCAAACTCTTTGGCTCGTGACAAATTACAAATAAGAAAGTGGCGGGCTTGTCACAGATGTCTTCGAGAGGGTTTTATCTCAATAACAGATCTTTTCATTATTTCAAAATAAAGGCATGGTTTTGTCAAAAACTTGTATTTATCTAGCAGAACTTATTTATTACTTCATTCTGGCCCATTAATCATTCACACCTGCTTTATCTCGTGTCCCTCTGGAGGGTTGGAAACCGGTGGACTAGTTATTAATAGCTTCCTCTCGACCATCTAGGACCGGAAACCATAGCTGCACATGCATGCATCATTACAAACTGATAAACATTTAACAATAAACCTCCCCACCCGACACACACACACACACACACACACACACACACTAGAAAGGGGGGGGGGAAACACATTGATACATGACATGCTAAAATAAACGAAAGAGGTGCATTTGTTTGCTGTTCGTCTTCTGATGAACAGCAAACGCTGCAGACTTCCGCGGGTCGCCTGTGTGCGCGTGTCAGCATGCGTGCGTTTGTGGGCGTGTGCGTCTTCTTCTGGCGAGACAGGTGAAGGACAGCCGAAGGTGCGCTGAGACCCGGTGATGGGCTTGTTTTATTACACATCAGATTGAGACCAATCTCTGTCCGTTCACCTGAAGGACGGCCGGCTATTCCCTCACTAAATTAGCCGGGCCGCCGCGGTGTGAGAAGGCCTCCACGGGCGCGCTCTGACCCACACGCACACAATCACTGATGCGTGCGCAGTGATCTTCTCCCCCATCTCTCTCTCTCTCTCTCTCTCTCTCTCTCTCTCTCTCTCTCTCGAGCAAGAAGTCACACTTAGATGCATAATCTCCCGCGCCTCACTTCGCCCCTCTCGCACTTACACACACTCACCCGTTGTGGATGTGGAGGATTTGCAGTCATTGCGGCGGGTTATTGTGTGTGCATGTGTGTGTGTCCATGTCATTGAGGCCCGCTGACCTCCTCCTTGTGGAACCCTGTGACACAGATCTCAGCACTGCACCGTACCTCCTCACGCGTGTGCGTGTGTCACGATGCAGCTACCTTTTAACGCAGTAATGCGGTGAGTTTTAGTCCGTGAACGGGCGGCTGGGAGGGTGAACATTAACAGAACGTTCATGCTCTCTAATCCCTGATGAAATGCCTTTACTAAAGTCTATATTCATTTTTTTTTCCCACTCTCGGCGGATGTTCTAATGAGGCAGAGCCTGAAATAGCAGTGGGGCTAGCACTGCAGAACTATGACATCCCATGTGAGAACTTTCCCAGATCGCAGTGGCTGCAGCCGTGCGTCAGGTTTCTTTATTTATAACCCGTACGGAATTGTCCTACACTCCGAGCATATGGAGGATTATGTAACGCTCGGCATCCAATAGGTAACACTAAAGTCAAGTGCCATATATAACGCTGACGAGTTGTCTTCATTTCAATGGTATAACAAAAGGAACGGTAATTGTGTAAAAAGCACACCTGGTCCGGGTGTTTAAACTCTTTGAGATTTCCGACTCTGCTGCAACACAATGATAGAATTTTAGGAAAATACGTTCATATTAAATTCAGAAACGCTTCTTTTGCAGAATGGCTTATTTCTGGTTAAATACTCTACTGTTGCTTTGCCTCTGATGACCTTCATGTCGCTGCAGCACATATTCTCCTACTGGCCTCCTTCACTCGCTCCCCGTGCGATTGAGTTTAACAATGGATTGATTTGACCTACAAATCTTTAAGTGGGCTTGCTCCAACTCGTCTCATCCCGACGTCACTGAAAGGTCACTCAGGTCAGCTGGCCAGCTGCTCTCTGCTGTCCCTGGATCAGGGTTGAAGTGCAGAGGAGAGCTGATGAAGGCCCCGAATTCTAAGAACCATGTTTCTCCGGGAACATTTTAATAAGCATCTTAAAACCCTTTATTACCCTGGCAAAATGAGTCCTACATTCCGGAAATTTTGAACTTGTTTAGTATTAAATGTTCTTGGCTAGATGCCTCAAATAAAGAGATTTTAGTATTCTTCTCTACGAAGGATGCCTGCTGGTCCTAATGCAGATTGTTCCACCTTTACAGGCTCACAGTGTAAAAGTTACCTTTTCACTCCGTCAGTTGCATTAATACTTCCATAATTCATTCCTGCAGCACTTATTATTGTCCCTAATTATTTTTTGCTTTGTGTTTTTAGAATTTAGTTTACATGCCATCATCTGTTCTTTTTGAAAATGTGCTTTATAAATCATTTTAGATCTAGATTGGTGGCCTGTTAAATATCCTCAAATGATTGACTCTTGCAAACAACTGCTCACAGCTCCAAGCCTTCACCAAATAAAACCCAAACTCGGTTACTTTACCCTAAAGCGTATCCCCAGTGCTTTGTCATTTTGTCTCCCCTTTATGGATACGTTTTCCCAGTAGTTGCTCATATATGCATTTGAAAACCACATCAGCTCTTTCTGTTACAGGAATCTCCTCTGATTAGCCTCCATTCACTCAAATTCAAATGCCACACCGCGCCTGTCACATCGCGTTGGAGTCATCAGGCAGCAAAGCCGGTCGTTACAATCATGACATCAAATGCCTGGCAGCAGAGGTCAATCAGTGTACATTAACCACACAGAGCTCATTTGTTTTACAGCTTTTAGCGGCGTGCTGGCAACAGCGGACATGAGCTTTAGGCCGGCATCCAGCGGCACACGGGGCCTCCGGGCCGAGCGGGAACGAGATGGGCCTCAGCCAGCCCGCTAACAGACGGATGCGAGGAGGAGGGGTTAACGTTACAGACTCATCCCTCTTTCCCGGGTCGATTCGATACCAGCGTTTCATTTTTGCTTTTGCCGAAGTGACCGGGGTCCTTCTTTTATGTTGCTTTAAGCATTGCTTCATGAAAGCCCAAAGTGGTTTTAAATGCCCGGGTCACTAAGAGAAAAAACCCCTGTGCGGTATTCTTGTGCTCCACTCTCTTCTTGCTGTTTGTGCTTTGGGTGGCGACACGCTGATGCATTAGTGTGTGTGAGTTGAGCGTGCATAGACACACATTGAGGAAGATCACTCTTAACCCCTCACCTGGTGCTAATTATAGCGGGTGAAGGCACATTTGGGTGGCGCTGTGGTGATCCGTCATTGACAGGCCCCCTGAAGTCTGCCTGGGAGTGATATCTCTCTGTAAAATATGTATGACATCAAAAAGCCTTAAAGGTTATTACAAATTAATAATGAGTAGTGGGCAGCGCGCAGTAAAAAATAGCTTTCCCTTGGTGTCGCGTTTGAATGTTTAATTTAACGCGTTCCAGTGTGGACGTGGACTGCCTCCGAGCGGTGCGTTCAGGGCCCCCCGGGGCTTCGCCAGCCTGCCAAAGGTCTGGAACAGACAGACGCAGACCACCAGGCTCACATGTATTAGGAGAGACATTTCCGATTAGAGCGATTCATGCAGACGGGGATGATCATTCCTCTGGAGCCGTCGACTGTTACGTTGCAAACGGCACACGGAATTATAACACTAAAGGAAGTGGTTTTACTCGCATCAAGCGAAAATTCTCAGTAGACTCGGAGAGACAGAAAAGCTCTCTGAGTGTTTCTCTGAAGCAAGTCGAATCAGCGGGCCTGAGCCCCCCCCCCCTCACGGTAATGTCTGAAGACACTGTACAAAATTGCCTTATTTATGCCTGTAATGTAAGCTGTCTGTTCTGGTGTCGCTCATTCTCTCGTGGAACCGACTGCGGTGGCAGCCGAGTCGGGAGTGAATCTGCCGGGCGACTACCTGGGAAACATCAACAGTCATTAATTATGTAAAACTCCCCGCGTGGGAGGGGGGGGCTGCGTATGACTGCAGCGCCCGCTCCTATTAGACTCAATGTACTCTGCGATGAGCCCCCACTGCCTGCGGGCGTGGAGGGATTAGCAGCCTATACCGCCACGACCCCCCCTCCCCCTTAAAAGACACACACACACACACACAAACACACACACGCTCTACCGCGTGCACACACTGAATGTGACGTTCTATTAAGTCCTGCACCGATGGGATCTCTGTGCTGTCTCTCCTCCCTACTCACCCCATCATTCACTTCCCTCCTTCGCGGGTCCCGCTAGGTGCTTTTTTGTCTGTCTGTCTGTCTTTCTCCGGCAATTGTCTTGCTGTTCGGCTTTCCGGCTACAATGATTGAAATCGGCAAATCTGACAGGACAAACGATCTGCCGTTGTTTGTGAGGAACGCCTGGGTAAGGGAGGCCCGAGTTGTTGTTGATGGCGCTGGCACCGACGCGGCGGCGCTCCCCGGCCGAACTCGGGAACCAAATTACCCCGCGGGGGCCAGTGGACGGACGCGGGGCCCCTGCCCGAGACCTCCCTCAGAGGCGCGTGCGATTGACAGCGGTCGCTGATGGAGCGGGTTTTCTGCGCCACGTGGTTTCCTATCCGGTCCCCGGGCTTGCGGCGGACGCGGCGTTCTGTCCGCGGGTCGAGGCTCGTTCATCAGGAGCGGCTCCCTTTTAGCGGACGCGGCTCTGGCGCGATGTTCCTCCGCGCTGAAACAAAGGCAGCGCTGACACCTGTAATTAATTAGGCTATTATGCACTCCGCAATGATAATTGCCTCACTGGAAAGTCACCAGGCTTCTGAGAGGGAGAGAGAGGAGAGGTGGATGGAGAGCGCTATCCATCATAGTGGAGCGCTCTTTCTCCCCCCTCTCTCCCATCTCTCTCTGTCTGTATCTTTCTCCCCCCTCATGTCAAGCTGTCTCACCTTGACTAGTGTAGGCAGGGCTAGAGAAACACTGTCAACATGTGTCTGAGGGCGAGATATGCAGCTGTGCGTCCCCCCCTCGCCCCCCGCCGCCCCCCCCTTGCCAAGCGCCGCTCCACCAGCGGCCTGCCGGGGTCCATCCACTCCGGGGCTTTGGCTCGCATCGGCACGGCCCCCCGCGACACCCCATCTGTTGTGGCTTTGTTCACCAGGGCAGTGCAGCAGCACGATAATGGGGGCACTTTATTTTTTATAATTAGCCCTTACCTACACTTCTCCTCTCTTCTCTCCTCTTAACAGTTCTCCCGGCTCGGAAAATTCAGTCCAGGTGCACTCGTTTGCTACTTCTTCACAGCCCGCCCTCTCAGCACATCCACTGGTTCATCCTTCATCGTAGCCTCTGCAATCCCCCTCCCCTCCCTCCTCCCTCCTCCCCCTCCCCACTCGCGCACTCCTTGCTCTCTCATGTTGTGCCACGATGGAGACATTTTCGGCAGACGCGTTTTTCTTCAAGGTTTAGGTCATTCGCCGCGTCGAACGTTTGAAAGTGCGAGTTCAAAGAAAACGACACGTCCTGTCTTTTCAACTACAAAAGATATAAAAAAGGTTTGTTTTCCTCCCGTTTCCGTCTCAGCGGCTGTTGTCTTCGACTTTGCCGCGACTTTGAGGCGTGAGCGGCGAGGCCGGTGCTTTTGAGTTTTGTCGGAGGGGGGCGGGTGACGCCTGTTGATGCTGCGCAGGGCCCACAGGGCACCTGCTGCGCGCTGGAGACAGACGGCCCTTTGATCCGGGTTTAATGTCGGGCCATGTTTCGCTTCTCGTGCCGCCTCCGTCGGGCTTACGTCAGCCCCACCTTGATCCTCAGAGATCTGCTCTCCCTCTCGGCCTCGACCGTTATCGCCGCAATCCTGGCTGCCCCGTGTGCCATGTCGAAGTGTCCCTGAGCAAGACACCTAAGCCCTAATTGCTCCCCAGGTAAAAATGTGAAACCATGGGTTAAAAATGCAACGTGAGTCGCTTTGGAAAAAAGCGTCTGCTAAGTGACCTGTAGTGTAATGTAATTTAATCACCGCTTTGCTCCAAACTGAAATGTCTAAGCAACAATTTGATGACGATTGAAACGGTGTACGGACACTCGTCGTGGTACCCAGAGGAGGGATTCATGTCTTCCTTTAGACTGAGTTTTCATCTTGTCACTAATATTTGCAAATACCTGCAAAATCTAATCCCATTCCCACCAGCTTCAGCTGTACTTTGTCTTCAGTGCTTAAGCGCTAACATGCTAAACTAAAATGGTGACCATGGTGAACAAATGCAGCCTCACAATTCAGCGAGCGCGGCTATAGGTTGACTGCTAATGAAAATCCGTCCTACATTCTCTCCTATGGATTAGTGGTGTCTCCATGTTGCTGGCTTTACGTCCTACTGTGTCAAATTCAGGTGAGACGCTTCCACAAGGCTTCCGTAAGTCCTGCGTCTGACCCCGCCCGCATGGTTTACCTCAGGACCGGTTCGGTTTAGGTGCAACCAAAGAACACCGGTCAGCTGAGGCCCTTTTTTGTTCGGCTCTGCAGTGGCGGCGGTGTCAGTCCGTCGTGGGCGCAGCGCGGCGACTGACAGCCCCCGCTGATTGGAATTGACGCGGCGACGAGACGCGTGTCACTGCTCTGACTGCTCATCTCGCCGCGCGTCCCAGACACCCGACCGGGGCCGCCGCCGTGCTGCGACCGCCGCTCTGAGATGGGTGTCGCCGTGATTAAATCTGCCTTCAAGCTGCGCGGTCTGCGTCTGCGTGAGGGCAACTCGCTCTGCGTGTGTGCTTGCGTGCGCGTCCAGGTTCCGGGGTGTGCGTGTGCCGCGTGGGAGTTGGTGTGTGGGTGCACGCGGTTTCTCTCATAGTCCAGACAGTATTGCAATAGTGTTTACCTCTGCTCCTCTCCTCGGCCCACTCATCAGTCACTCCGCCCCGACTCATCCCTCTCCTCTGAACCTCCACTCAACAAACGCCGGCATTGACAGCCGCAAAAGCGCCGGGCCTTGCGACGCTAAAGTCTGATCTTTTTCTCGCTTCTGAAGGGAAAATGATGGTTTTTATCAGCTTCGAAGAAAAATACAAACATACAGATCATAAATAAAGGAACTGAAACTAATGACTAATGACGTGATAACCATGTACATTATACTCCCTGAGGCTCAAAATGGCGACCCTGAAAGTCAAAGGCGGCCATTGTGTCAATAAAGATCCGACAAAAGAAAAACAAAAATGTAGCTAAATCCGGCCGTATATTTGAGCCTATGCCCGTTTTTATTCTCATCTTCCTCAATTGCCACCACGGGCTGGATGTTCGACGGCAATCTGCTGGATTCTTTAGGAAGCTGCTGTGACAAGAGGTGTTGCCGTGGCAGTGGTCCTCCCGCTGTTTTGTTCTAATAAGCATGCGGCGGGACCGGGGTTGTTGTGACATCCTGTCAGCCTGTGGGCCGGACTGGCGCTCAGTGAGCAGCACAGTTGGATGAACTCCCTATGATTGTACACTGACCTTTGCATCATGGGCAAGATGACAGGTAATTTAGAGGCCTCAGGGACTGCGGAACCATACATTTGCCGTCCGCCAATTCCACGCCTGGAAGAGTGTATCCGCGAACACGGAGAGAAGCCCTTCACATGTTGTGTACACCGTTGCACATGCAGACCTGCTGCAGGCGTTGGCACACTTATTTCCACCCACACTTACGTTCACGCGTCGCAAAAATCTTCCTTTGCACCGGCCCAGGCAGCCCCCTCATCCTCACACACTCTAATCACCTGCATCATCATCGCAGCCCGTCCTCAAGCAACCAAATCACAGGGGGTGGCAAACTGGTAAGGCAGATGGGGGAAAGCGGTGATTTAGAGTGATAATTGCATAATCACCAGTTGTGATAATTGTAATTGATGACTGCATAATTGCTAATCGCGCTCTTTATGGGAACCCTCTCTTTTCCGTTGTCTCCCCCGTGTGCGTCGCGCGGCCGCCCTTCACTCTGCTCTTCCCCACTTTGTTCCACGCTCGTTCTCTCCCCCTCCCCGCCCCCCCTTCATTTACCTCTCACGCTAGCTCGCTCTCACGTCGCACTCCCAGACACGCGCACAGCGGCGGGCTGCGTGAGCATCCTCACGGGCTCATCGCTGAGTATTTCCCAGCATGCCCCGTCCTTAGCGACCGTGTTCTGCCCACTCTGTCGCATCTCGAAGGGTTACGCAGGGTTTCCTTTGTCTCTTGCTACCCACGCCCTTTTCCTGTTGTAAAATCAACCTGTGGCCGTGCCCAAACCCCCCCACTAGCTAGCCATGATGCTTTATCACACATCGGGTGAAAACGGAGACCGGCCGGAGCCAAACACCGTGCATCCAAGAAGAGAAAGAGGAGATTCGACCGTGTGATTCAACTTCCTCCAGCGGTACCTCTCCGCTCAAGCGCCCCTACGCGCGAGACTTCTGCCTCCCGTGTGCCTGGCTGGAGGGCTGGAGGGCGATTAGCGCGGAGATGAGATGATTCCCTGATCAAGCCCGTATTATGCGCGACACCCCAGAGTGCTTTGATGATAGCGCGGGTTGTATCTGTACGCGTGGCGGGCGCTAACGTGAGAAGGCATCAGGCAGGCGTGTGATTGATGTCTCTGCGAGTGTCTGCAGGCAGGTTAATGGTGTGATTGTGGAGGTAATCTCCGTGTTCTCTCGTTAAAGGATGATGGAGGGCCAGGAGACCCCCGCGTGTCTCCAGCCGTTGCCTCGGCAGGATCTCAGGCGTTTTGCTCATTCAGTGGGGAGCATCATTTGATGCATATGTGTCAGCGGACGCCGGGGCCGGTCAGCAGTGTCAGAGAAAAGTAAACGACCACCATTAGGTTCAGACTCTAGTGGCAAAGTAGTTCAGGTATAGGCTAAAAACATGTTAATAGATTGTCTGGTTGTCTGAAAATGATGTTTGAGATTTGCTCATTTTCACTCCGAAGAGACGAAGGTTTGTTATTGGCTACCGACTGACATAAAAACTGTTCCCATTCTTAGAGATGACAAAGCAAACATAAAGCTGGAAACAGCTGCTTCACCCAGTGTTGGCAACCATCATGCCATCACTGACGTCACACCCTGGAGGGAGGGGCGGCTGGTGGAGGTTAGTGGGTCCGGTGTGTGTGTGTGTGTGTGTGTGTGTGTGTGTGTCTGTGGGGTAAATTGGGGTATAGCTGAGTAAAACAACAGCGAATAGAGGGGGGCTGGCTGAGAGCTCCATTGCCTCTGTATTGATTGGGCTCTGGCCTTTTCCAATTTCCATGAACTCCTCTGAGCTGCTCCCAGTGGGAGTGATGGGGGGGATTTGTTTGATGTTTATGATATTTCCTTTAAACATGATGCTGTCTTTATGCGTCCCGAGGGAAGACGCCAGCCATTTCCTGTAAATCAAGGGCTCTCCGTCCCTTGCTGTTTTCCACACACCTTTATTTATAACGCCACTAAACAGCCCCAACCACACCGCCGCCGTACTCATCAGTGTTTTTTCAGCCGCGGTGGAATAAAACGTCTTCCAGAGCGGGTCATGCTGATGATGAGCAGCCCGGCTCGGCCGTACTCGACCCTCCGCTGTGGAGCACGTCGAGCCCATCCGACACAGGCGGCAATCAACAGTGACAGAGATGACACAGACGATAGATGACAATCATTCCAAATCCGCCTGCTTATGGAGGTGGGGAGAGGAGAGGGAGAGGAGAGGGAGAGGTGAGGGGGGGGGGGGGGGGGTCATTTAGACGAGGCTGATCTGATTTACTTTTGCAGAGCAGAAGACGGGGAAAAAGGCAGCCGCGGCGCGTCCTCTGACTCACAAACAGGGCCGAGGCGGCGGGGTACAAACAGGGCCGAGGCGGCGGGGTAACCCACACAGCCACTAGTGCAGGTGCCCTCTCCAAGGGGCCAGGTGGCGGCTAATTCGCTTTCTTTGTCCCTCCTAATGAATCGTTAATTGGTTTGCATCACCCGCCGAGCCGAGGATAGCAGGTGCCGGTGCCGAGTGCCGCCGGCGATGGAGGCCGCCGTCGCTGGCGAGCCTTCTAGCGCACGCCGACACCTACGTTTAACAGGCCAAATGTCGCCGCGCCACATGCGGCTGCTTGCCGGTTCAACGGCGGATATTGTCATAGTTTACGCCTTAGTTCTGTAGTTGTCAGTGCTTTTGTAAAAAAAAAAGACATGGCTATGAGTTGGTATTTATGCACAACGTTAAAATAGCTGCACAGTATTTCACTGTTTTGTGTACTGGAGATACGATACATACACAGGGCTGTTTGCTTCATTCGGAGGAAGGATGCTGTGATGTTGACCTTTGCTCTCGTTGATTTATTTTTGGTAATTTAGTGTTTAAGGTGATCTCTCTGAAGATCTGCTCTCTGTAAAAATCAATTAAATGCCTGAAATGTAAATATTCTGTGCACTGTGAGCCACACATACGGCAGGATAATATTAGCCGTTGCTTACTTAACGACATCTTCTCCGCTGCAGGTGGTTGCTCTGAACAAGCGCAGCAAGGAGGCCGAGTCTGCGTTCCTGGGAGTCTACAAACAGCTTATCGAGGCCCCAGGTGAGTCTCCCGCTACGATCGGAGAGGTGCAGCTTCACTGACGGTGCCACAGCAGCAGCAGCAGCAGCGATATAAACACACCACTCACTCACAAAACTTCCAGAATTATCTTTCCCCCTTCAGATTCCTCCCCGAAGATCAAACCATCAAACCTCCACCACTATCCTCGGAAAAGTAGACATATCCTGTTTAAATGAATACACAGAAAACCAGTAGTCATTTTCTTGCCATAGATAGATGTGTTGCAACGGCACGTGGATATGAGCGCCATGACACCCTATACACCCTGTGGCTTTTTTCAAAGTCTGTGCTCTCAGAGTGGTTTCCAAATCTCTGCGTGAGGCCACTTGAAACCCCAGCGCTGGTCCTTGAGTGCAGCCCGGCTGAGGAGCGAACACATCCTCGAGGAGCTCTGCTGTTGATTGTGGAGGGCCAATTAAAATCCCTACTGAAGTCTGGCTTCATGTGGCACGCGGGCCTGATGAGGCCAAATGGGGGCAAAGGGAGCGAGAGGGGCAGAGGCACTGCGGTAGAGCAGAGGAGAGACGCGCCATGTGTTCGTTCGGTTGTTATTTCGGGGCTCGTGCATCGCGTTGCTCTTTGTTGCAGGAGACGGCAGCGGAAACGCAGCCCAATCTCAGTCTGGATCAAAGAAACACTTGTGGCAGGAGTCGAGAATGCTGTTTACGGATTCGATGAATACGAGATAAAAGTCTCCGTCAGAGAAATAGCGACGGCGGCAAGTGACTTTTAAAGGTCTCAATTTTTCCTTGAAGTCCCCTGCTTGATATTGCACCACCACCACCACCACCGCCACACACACCAACCCACCCACACACACAGAAACACACAGAAACACACACAGAAACACACACAAACACTTGAATGCAGGTATTTTCTTGATAAGAAATACCGTTCTTTGAAGATTTATTCAGTTTGATTTCCGGACCTGTACCTTTTATTCGGAGGTCTTAATTCAAGCCCAGCAGCGTCTAGTGGTCATATCTTGTCATCCCCCTCAAGTTGAGAGTAGTCAACTTAGACTTAGACACAAAGAAGTTTGATTGTATGACAAAAATACACCTGCTTTTGACCTGATTGATTCCCTTAGTGTTCATTTTGAACACGAGTCTCAATCACTAGGCCAGACTCAGTAGTGTTATTAGTATCAATACAGCACCACGTTGTCCAATCTAGAGTAAATCAACGATAAGAGCTATACCTTGCCGTCCTCTGGTGGTTAAGTTTATTGTAAATTTGTACACATTTTAATCATAAAATCTTGTGTATTTAGCTCCCCGTCACTTCTGATTCCAAAAACACTGTTTTTCCTCGGCTTCTTTTAGTGTCGAAGCAATTTCAGTGTCCAGATAGCGGCTCAATGGGACATCTCACAATATCCCGAGCGACAGACCATCGTGCCAGATTATTTATGCCTCCTCTTTTCTACACGTCTACACAGCCCGGCACGTTGACCCGAAGCAGCACCCCTGCTCTCCCCCTGCAGCCAAACTGAGGTCAGACCATTGAGAGTATTTCTGTGCCATCTGGGGGGCGGGCCTACAGTATCCTCAGCCTGTTTGTCACTGTACACCAAGGTCACAACTATACCCCCCACTATCACCCCTCCCCCGTCCCCTGCCCACCCCTCGCTAGAATGGATGACTCCAGGTACACCGGAGGACGGTCATTTGGCAATGGCCCCACTTAATTTCTCTCTGCCGCTCAAACACAACAGCAAGCGTTTCCCCCCAACAAATGCTACAGCTCGTGTGTTTCTAATCTTTTGACAGAGGCAATTATTCTTTACACGCCATGCTCGTTAATCTTAATGCAGTTATTACCATTCATTGCAGGACGTTTTTCCCCTCCTATTATGTCATTTGAAAGTGCCTCTCTCTCTCTATCTCTCTCTCTCTCCCTCTCTCTATCTCAACGCGTGTGCATGCTCATTTGTGTGCCGACATTAAGACCTTCCGTCCAATCAGAGCGGCCCAACAGTAGAGTTAATGCATGCGAGTAAAAGAAGAGGGAGGTGGGAGGAGCAGCAGCAGCTCGATATGTGACCTGTTGTATCTGGCTATCATTAACATCTGGTCACATATCAGTTATCCGCGTTGCCGTGGCCACTATCAAATACAAATAACGCATCCGATACATTCGCGAGATCGCCGCGCGATAGTGTTTCTCCTTGTTGATGCGAGACGACGCTGCTGTTCAATGGCAGCTCGGATGCAACAGGAAACTCACAACAGAAATAACTTCTTGATGCGAGTGATTGAAGTGATTTCTTGCCTTTCATGAGGCCCCTGATCCGGCATGTCAATCCACTGGAGTGTTTCATTAGCGCTCTGTATTTTGATTTGCATGTGACATCTCCCCATGCTGTGCACTATGACTCCTACCCAGTCTAGGGCTTGAAAGAGACCTGTTAACAGTGTCTCCCTAACAATGTTTATATCACCTCCGCACGGTTTTGATCAGTGCAGATAAACAAGTCCTGATCACTGAACGCCGAAAAACAGTGGCAGCTTCTGCCCGAGTTCACCGGTTTCCCAGACATCCACCTACCTCCCGCTCCCTCTTTCTTCCTCCTCCCTGCTGGAGTGTGCGAGTGTGTGTGCGCGTGCGTCTGCGCGCGCCAGTTTGCCGTTTGAACGCCTGCGTTTGTCGGCACCTCCGTGAGAGCGGCGAGGCCCCGTCGCCAGGGGCGTAGCCCTGAGACTGACGCTCCAGGTGTTTGCTCTTCCTCGCCTCCTCTCAGAGCACACACTCATCCCTCAGGATCTGCCCTGCTCCCCCTCTGCTTTAGAACACTGCTCCTTTTATCTGAGCGGGGAGCTCGCTGAGACTTTGTGAAGATTCTGATCTGAATACACCCCTCTACGTGTGTGTGTGTGTGTGTGTGTGTGTGTGCGTTCGCGTGTGTGTGTGTGTGTGTCTGTGCCAGGGCCTACGGCATGTCTGAGGTGTTTGTTCTCTATGCGTGTGTGTGGAATGTTATGACAGCAGTGCTTGCTAGTGGTGACCACCGGTACTGCAGAGCACGGCGCAAGTGCAAAAGGGCCTTTTGTCACATGAGGTTGCGTGTCTTCTTGGGGAAACGAGACGGTTATAAGTGCCTTACGTGTTCGCATCAGATGTTTCCCTCGGCTGTGAGATTATCAGAACTCACTGACCTTCGTAATTCAGAGTCATTCAAATGCGCAAAGAATAGTTGTCCTTCCTCAACCTTTCATGTACATAAGCAAGCACCAGCGAGAGAGAGAGAGAGAGAGAGAGAGAGAGAGAGAGAGAGAGAGAGAGAGAGAGAGAGAGAGAGAGAGGCCTGCGAGGCACAGCAAGCCGCCTTTATTGTAATTTTGCAGCTGAGTACCTACAGCCGGGATGAGAAGGCGAGCGGAGTGTGGAAGCCTGTCGGAGAAAAAGGACGCATAAAAGCTGACGGAAAAAATGAAAGCTCTCTGGGCGGGACGAGATTATGCACAAGTGATTAATAAGAGCAGTAATAAACAAAGGCCCAGGAGATGTTTGAGGTGCTTAATAATGCATTATGTTCATAAAAGAGCTGGGCCTCTCCAACTGATCCCTGTGGAGTAGGAGACCCCAGAGGGACGAGGAAAGTGTGCTCTTAAAAGAAAGCTACTGTGTGTGTGTGTGTGTGCGCAGGAATGTTTGTGTGTGTGCCAGGAGAGATAAGATGTAACCTTGGAATTCAAAAATGTTAAACTATAGACAGGTGCATTTTTGACGTTAAGTCATCGTGATCCGTCTTACATGTCTCATAAATGGGAGGCGTTGTTTTTTAGATATCGACTGAAGTTCGGTTTGCGTGTCATCTGCACTTATTTTCTCACTGCTGCATCTGCCGTTAATTTCAAATGCCACCGAGCTCTGACTCCGCTCTTTGTTTTTCGCAGCTTTGAAAAGAACGTCTGGGTATTGATGTCATTCCTTCTCCGTCCTTCAGTCTGTCAAACAAAGATATGGAACAGGAACTGAAGAGAACAGGTTAAAAAGTTTCTCTTTCAGCTTTGTTTTGTTCACACACGAAAGCCGCCGCTTCCCACAATCGTTCCTTTCATTCCCCTCCATCTTTTTATTTTCGTATTTTCTCGCTCCTCCTCCCACATCGAGGTAAAGCGGCACGTCAGTTTGCCATCTGAATATCAAATGCTCGTTGGTTTAAAATGCATCGCAAACAGTAAATTCATGTTCACAAATTTGTTCCCCAGCTTCTTTTGTATAACTCTAATCGAAACTAATCCTTGGCAGGGCAGCAAATAGAAGCAGCAACTTATCCTGCACACCTCGTAGCGCTTTGCATTGTCTGTGAAGGTGAAACACTCGGCGTTCCCTCAACCTAGTTTTGGTTCTCGAACAACAATATTACAACAGCGTTGCTGTTTGTTGCAGCAGCGGCGCAGCGTGTTTGTGGACCTTGAAGTCCACTCAGAGGGAGAAAAAAAAAACAAGACTGTTTTGAATGAAAGGAAAAAACCTTGGAGCACAGCCTTGTAAATTAATTTGTTCGTGTTGTATGATGGGAACACAGCTGGCCTCATTAACATGCACACAACAAATAATTATAGCGTTTTTTTTTTTTCTTCCCCTCTCTCTTCAGCCAGCCAATGCTTGGCTAATGGGCTTGCTGGGTTAATTATGTCAGAGCGTAATTACACAGGGCCCAGGGAGGCATAATGGCGCACCCTGCTGCGCCCACACCGCCTAATGATGGTGTATCGCTGACAGGGCCAAGACGGACCACCGCGACACACCTGCTTGTCTTGGCGCACAGCACCTCGGTCCACCCCCACCCAAAGCCAGCAGACGAACGTCCCGAACCCCACCCGCCCCGATGCCACCTTCTGATCCGGTCCGCCTACTCTGGACCGAAGGCTCAGCCAGATACAGTAACGACACCCCCCCCCCGATTGGAGATGTGCAATAGCAAGGCAACAAAGTGACCACAAGGAGCAGCTTCGGGAGTGGGGAAGGGGGGAGGGGGAGGGCAGCCTCATTATTGCTCAGTCAAAGTGATGAAACTCAATATCAATGCGGCTGAGAATATGCAAAAACAATTTCAACTCATGCCGACGGTTGCTGGCTATTAGAGAGTCAGTGGTTGTCACAACGTGGGTCTCATTTTTGTACTTCGCCTGATAATTAGAACATTTAGATTTCTATGACTTTTGAGGACAAACACAAGCTTTTTAAAAATGTTTGTTGGCACGTGGGACTGAAATGCAGGCGGCGGAATGTGTGAGCAAGGTTTTGGTAGCAACACTTTTAACACTGATGTTGAAAGAGAGTCCGACGGTGTTGAAGACCTTCATTGCACACTTTCGACTGTCCTGCCCCGTCGGACTGTGACAGCACGCCGCCGCTGCAGCAAATCAAAGAATCCCCAGTAAAAAATGACAATCAGACTCAATCGCTCCTGTTTGGGAGGAGTCGCTCTTCTCCTCATTATTGAAGTATTTGATGGATTATTTGTCGGCAGGCGGTGTTCTGCTCTGCGAGGGTCCGGCCGGACATTTCCCATATGGTAAAAACAGACACCAGGACAGTCTGGAGTCTTCGGATCGGTTTGTTTGGCGTTGAGAGGGCTGTGACTCCACCCGATGTAAGCCATGACTCTTTGTGTTTCTCTTAGTGCTGAATTCCTCTTACATTCTGGGGTTTATTTGGTGGATTTACCATCAGAGCTGCTCTAAAAAGTGCTTCTTATTAGCAACATCCAGTCATCAGCGGGCTTTGTGGACTCCTTCAGTAAGCGTAGATCCCGGCCCCTCAGAGAGTTTCCCCGCTGCTCTTCTTGGACTGGGGGTTAATTTTGTATACAGACTTAAGTTCCTTCCCCGCACTTTAAATTTGACTTTACTTTACTACCCTGCCACTGATTGATAATCCCGGCTTGTGCATGTGTGAGAGATCCCTAGCTGTAATCTCTGTCCTTTGATCATTAAAAGTTGAAAGGATATATGTGAAAGAGGCTGATAAAGTGATTTCTGTGACAGTGGGTCGATGGAGTAGAAGTGCTTTAAGTCATCCTGTTTGTCTTAGAAGAGCTGTGCTCTTAATGGTGACGTCCCCTGTGACTGATGCAATATCTCCCCAGCTGTTGTAACAGTGAATGCAGACAACATTGGACTGTAAGCGGTCCTGGGAAAAAGAGCTTGATCAATTAAATGGCCCCAAATGTTTGTCAGAAAAAAAATGGAGATATGGCGAGTTGCAATGCAAGGCCGGTATTTCAACAAATTGCACATCGGAGAAGTTTTGGCTCTCTGATGAGCGTTTATGTTATTTGCGGCCCGGCGGCTTCAGAGTTTGCCTTCTCTCTCTGTCGCATCTGGCAAAGTTTAAACGTCTGTGGCTTCCAACTTCTTATGAAAAGTCACTTCAGTCGGTGCCCAAGCCGAAGAAGGGATCCAATCGGGTTCCACACAGAAGTCTAAGATGAGGGGATGAAAGCGGTGGGAGAAAAGTTTGTGCAGCAAAGCAGCGATTTTCCTCCTCTTTTAGAGTTTTGAAGGGCTCCTGTCTGCGTGTGTGTGTGTGTGTGTGTGTTGTGTGTGCACGCGCTTGGCTCTACATCTTGCATCCCCCCCCCCTCCTTGTCAAGGAGCTCCCCTGAGCTTCCCTCTCTGTGCTTTGGCACTAGAAGTCACCTCCTTTGGTGTTCGGCAGGCAGGTACACAACAGGAGCAGCTCTCTCTCTCTCTGAGCTGTTGAACTTTTCGGGAGGGGAAGAAAGGGAAGGGGAAGATTAAAAACAGCCCTGTGATGTGGAGTGCCGAGCTGCCTCCTGAGGATTCCTGGCATAATAATTTAAATGATCAAATGATACAGAGGAGACTTGTTAGCTGAGAAACAGCCTCCTAGTTGGCCCCATGGGCCCGGTGCTGCCGCGCATGCATTGCAAAACAGCCCCTCTGTTGTGCTAAAGAATCCCGCTTTTTTTTTCCTCCCCCCCCCCCCCCCCCCCCTTTCAGGAGCAGACTTTTTCCACACGTTGCCTAGGTGTGTACTCGGGACTTAAGACGCCGTCACACAGTCAGGGCAATCTTTTTTTGTTTCTTCTTCGCCCTTCATCAGCACATGAGAAGACTCATTAGAGTTGACTTGGGTACATGCGAAGGGGTCGGAACGGCACTTGTGTCATTAGGGTCCGGCCTGTGAAAATGTTCAAAGGCGACTGAGTGGGGAAAGTCACTCTTTGGAAACAAGTCTCAGTGGAATAGTGCGTCTCTGTTGAAAGCTCTGTAAAGTGATCTGCAGGCAGCGCGCACAGCAAACTTGCTCTTTCGCTTTCTGTTTTTTCTTCGTGCATGGATGTAATGTGATTCTTGGGTTTTGTGTGCGTCTGTTCTCACAGACCCGGCACCTGTGCTGGAGGCCTCGCACACCCTGGAAGAAAGGCTGCAGCACCTCAACAGTTCGGCCCCGGACAGCGAGGCTCTGGTACGACAGATCAGCGGGCACTGGAAGAAACACCTGCAGCGCCTTGAAAACACAGGTCAGGCCCAAAATCAGCCGTCCCACCTGAACGCAATTTATTTGAACGCGCCACTGAAGCGGCTGCTGCTGTAGAGAAAGTGTTGGAATGTTCATTTGCGAGTGGCAGGCTGTGAAATACACCAGCATATCTGGAGAGATGTGAAAAAAAAAATTTCCTGTGGATGAAAGAAAATAGTCTCTGTACGACACTGCTCATAACAACGTCTGTGGATTGTCTTGAGTTTTTTGAGGGGGGGAGGGGACTTTGAGTCACATCGAGTTCTCTAATGTTGGAGAGAAGGCCGTATCTCTTGAGGCCAACGGCTCCATAACTAGTCAACTCACAGCTAAACAATGTACATAAGCAGCACAGCGAGTAAGAGGGATTTTGGTGTGAACCGTCACTGTGAGGGGAACATTTCAAATAGAAATGATCTTCATCATCATTGCCCGTTAGTATCGGATCGCTGACGGCGGCCTGCGTCATCCCCACAGAGCCGTCGGAGGACAGGCCTGCAGCCTCAGCGGCAGCAGTGACCGAGGAGGCCTCCCTGATGACGCCCAACAGCACACCGGCCCCCGGGGCCCCGGGCTCCCCGCAGCAGAACTACCAGGGCCGAGGGTGAGAGCAGCGATCACTCCCGGTCTTTAACTGATCATCTTTGTTGGTTTTACGTTGTGTTTGTACATCACAACCGGGGAAACGTTTAAACTGCAGCGCTGATCAGCGCGAATCCAGATTCTATCAATGGGAAAGTTTGCCTCGGCTGGTGTATCAACCTTCTCCTCTTCATATTGGTGCTGCCTAGTTTGATCAGAGCTCTGATTGGTCGTTTCCCCTCTGTGGATTCCTGTAATTGGGACATATCAGGACATAATGACATTATGAGCAATGATTGATTTTAGATAAGCTACCTTCTAAACCTTTAATGCGGCAACCAATCCCTGCCGCACAGGGCACTGCGATTTTGATTAAGACATTCAATCCATGTTGATGTTGTTTAAGACTGAAAATATTTCAATTTTAAAAAGAACAATTAGTAAATAGGTTGTATTCTCTCTGTAACCCCGTTCAATAATGCCTGATTTAGCTCGTCCTGGGGACATTTTGACACATAACAAAATACATCTTTGTTGACTTTGTCACACTTGCTGTTCCCTGCTGGTACACGGGCGGATTAACGCGTTTCTTTCTGTCTCATGGCATCGAGTTGCATGTTCTGGCTTTGAATGTGTAGCCCTGATGTAAAGTAAAGTAACTGTTTTCTTCTCCCAGGGAGGAGGAGGAGAGCGCCAACGTGGGTTTGGCTGACAGACTATCAGAGGCCGAGGAGAAGATCAAGGTTCTGCATTCATGTAAGGGCTTTGCACACTGACACGCACCGCAGCGTTACATTCCATTCCTACCCGAGCCGGTGCACTGCGAACGGAAACACAGGCGCACCCGCTGCTTTGTTGACAAAAGTTCAAACTGACACATCGATGGATTCGATGTTGTTTACGTTTTGCGGAGCAGCTTAACGTGCTCTTTCACTTCTTAGCCTGTTCGATGTGTCCCCACGTTTGTTACGTTTGACCTGTACTTTGAGCACAGCCCGTTTGAAACTTGCCTTTCTGCAATAGGCTCATTGTTTGGCCTTTGGTTTCGCTGCGTGCAGTTTTTTTTTTTTTTTTCGCTTAAGATTCCTCATCCAAACAACTTCACACAGAAGCCTGCGCTTCCCCGGGTCATCAGTGACAGTCGGTCTGATGAAAAGCGTTCAAGAGGACGTACGAAACGGACCCACATTTTAGTCCCATATTAGCGGAGACAAAAAGCGATATTGTTAATGAGTTCAGTAGTGTCGCTCTGCGGTCGTGGCTCACATGTTTTTTTCTGAAAGTTAATGTCTCACTTCTCCCGCTCTCTGCCTCTCGCCAGCTCTGGACGCCGCGCAGACTGAGCTGCTGGACCTGCGGTGCAAATACAACCAGGAGATGACGAACAAGTAAGAGTTTGTGTCGACGCGAGCGCCTACGTGAACTCATGTCCAGTGTGCACCTGAGGAGTGACTCGACCGCTGATGCGCCGTGATGAGACGCCCCGACAGCCCTCGAGAAGAATCGCTCCATGTAAAGGTCGCTTCAGAAAACAACTTGTCCTGGTCTTTGGGCGCAGAAGCATCCGCCGCACGCCTGAAATGAATCCGAGCTCGTGTGAAGGATAGTCGATAGACATTCGAAGTAAACACTCCTTTGTTGGGGTTGTGCTACCGGAGCTCAGTCAGCCGCTGCTAATGGGTTTTCTCCCAACGGGCTTAAATACACGGTGCAGTTCAACCGATGTTTCTGGACCAGCCACCATCCATTTTGTTGGATTGGACACATTTTTCAGTTTGGGCTCAGCGGCAGTTTGAAAGAGCATCTCTGTGTGTGTGTGTGTGTTGTCCTGGTCAAACTCCTCCGTGCCCGACGCCGGGCCCTCCGAGCGGTGCCTCCCCGACCCCCGAGGCCCTGAAGCGCCGGGCCGGCCTTTATTACTCTCCCTGACTGTCTCCTCAATGTTGATAAGACAGACAATTTGTCCGCTTCGGCTTGAGCGGCTGAGCAGGTAATCAATACAAAACATTTTCCGTACCGCACGAGTTCATTAAACGTGGAGCTGACACCTGTTAGTGTTTGCTGTCGGCAGGGCGCCATCTGAGAGCAGCGCAGCCCCACACAGCGCTTTGAGACTCCTCCACTATCTACACAGTAGACACAGCGTTGCGTTTCTCTTTTTGGTTTCCGTTGGATCATTAATATATCGGTTAATTTGAAAGCGGATGGATGTTTGGCTGAGATGTACACTTTTTTTCTTTTGGTGGAAAAAGGAAAAACCTACGTCTGTATTCAAATCAGTCACAGCCTCGTTAATTCATCCCTATCTACCTTTTGAAAACCAGGTCCCACGTGTGCAAAATGAAACTGTTGAACTTCAAACAACCCTCATGAATAATCCCGCTGAGCTTCTGTTTAAATTAGACGACTGATTGTAGGATGCGTGAGTTTTGAGGACGTGAATCACATGTGCCGTACATCTACTGAGACGTGGCTACGATTTGCTTTATGTGCACACACAAAGCAAGTCTTTGAAATCAATTTACTGTTTAAAAAAACACACACTTTTTGGGAGGCTGGGAAAGTGTTTCCTACGGAGGTGTGGTGCCACTGCGGGAATTCGGTCCTGACTACTGTTTTTTTTTGCTATTTATACAATTATTAACGACTTTATTAGGCACACCTAAACAAAACAGAGGCTCCCCTTAGCATCTAAAATAAGAGAGATGCAGATCCAGCAGCCACTCTGGAGGCTGTAGCTTGGGGTGACACGTTCTACGCTTGTATCCGTCTGAAATGATGGCTAAGAAGACCGGTCTAGGAGGACCTGTTTAATGGGAACAACGTGCCCTTCATTAACAGCTCTGAACGGGCCTCGGTAATCCCACGGTTGTGTGACTGGCTGTGTTTGTTCCAGGGCCGAGGAGGTCAACGCCATCATGGCAAACCTTGAGAAAGCAAACCAGGTGAGTAAAGCCTTCCTCTGCACCTCCCTGATTGAGATGCTCCTTTGTTCACTCCTGTAATCAAGCTTGGGTTTTAATTAGACACCCTCCGTCCTGTGTGTGTGCCCCTGCCTGCCGCCCCCTTTTCTTCCTCCCACCTCCACCTACCCTTCCCACGAGTGTGTGATTAGCGAGTGTAAACCCGGCAGCGCGGCTCCGCTCAGCAGCGACCGTTGACGCCGGCGCCCCAAACGCCTCGGCTTCTTAGTTCATCTCGCCGCTCTGATTGCCTCCCATCCAGCTGGTGGCTCGTTTCTTCTGCTCCTTTCTTCTCCCCTCTGCTGCTCCCTCTGCCAGCAGCTCCGAGATAAATGTTCTCAAAATGAATCATTAATTAGCGGGCCGGGTGTGACGGAGCAGGTAAACAGTTTGGGGAATACGGTGGGCCGACTAAACAGCCCCCCTCAGCAGAATAAGCCGAGCGGCCGCACTCGTCTGCGCGGCGGCCCTTTGCTCGTGGCTTTCGCTCGGCTCTCAAACCTCAGAGCCGGCCGCCTCTTTTTGATTTATGTGTGCGCGCTCCCCTTGATCATCTCATTAGCCGATTGATGCGGCCAGTGTGCGAAAGCGGTAACGCTGCGATGCCATGTCTGTGCACAGAGAGCGGAAAAGGCCCAGAGGGAAGTGGAGAGGCTAAAGGAGCAGATAGCCAGTGGCCAGAGAGCCACCGCAGGGAGCTGCCATCCAGCAGAGACCTCCAGCAGGGTAAGAGTCTGGCACTATTTCATATTTGATTGATTGATATTTGATTCATATCAGATCGAAACTGAGGTGGAATTTTAACTCGAGTTCTGTACCGTAGCAGAGTTATAAGATACGTGTACTTTTCTTATGCAAATTTATTCTCCCACTAATGACGATACCACGTTGTACAATTATATAATGTATCCGAATATGATACAGACAGTGGAGCATTTTCCTGTTACTTTTGATACTTGAAATACATGTATGTGATAACTCTTCATACCGTAGCTCACATTTTGAATGCAGGACTTCTGAATGTTTCAAAATGGCGACAATGCCTCTTTTATAGCATTATCACACTTTGGTTTTGGTTGAGTAAAGGATTGGAATACTTGAGTTGATGGCTCAGCTGTGGCCGCAGGTATTTGGTTTGTGGGCTGTGCGTCCGTCTGCCGTTCTCATTAACACGATATCTCAGCGGCCAACGGCTGTAGGGAACATTTTCTTATTGTCACGAGCATCTACTCACAATATTTAGTCAGTGTGATTAAATTAATTAAAATGCTAATTATGGCTATTTCAGTCTCAATGTGTCTAATAGGATCGAATAAATCAATTTTGGATGGACATAGGTGACTTTTTATTCTTATTTTTGGCACTTTTACGATGCATCATTGATTCTGCCACTTTTTAGTTACTTCCTATACTTTGTCCAGTATGGTGTTGTGTTAAAGCTTAAGTTGCTGTAGGGACGTGCATATTAAAAAATACTGATTTATTTTTAGACGGAGACTCGGAATTGAATCCCCAATAAATCCCCAAGGACCTACATAGACCATTTCCCAGTAGAGGACAAATTTCACACAGGAAACGCTTATTACAGTTTCAAGAAAAATGCATAGCACCTTGACCATCTGTCAGAAACTTAGTTCTGTTGTTTTAAAACGTAAATATCTCCTCTTTGAAATTAACAAATTGCATCTAAGACACTAAATGTGGACAGATGTGTTGTACAAATCATCGGCACACAAAGTCAGTGATATAAATATGTGGTGGCTGACAAAACTCCGCTACAACATGTTTATTTAAATGCAGTATTAATTCTCTCACTTTCTAACTACCTGAATTGTATCAACACTCCAGAGTTTGTGATTCTGGCCTCTCAGCTTTCCTCTCACCCTTATTCCTTCCATCTTTTTTTCCCCTCCGCCCCCGTAAAGCTTTGTCTCCTTCTCACCTTGTCAGGGGAAGAGCGAGAGCGGCGAGGTGCTGCCCTCCCAGCTGGAGGCTGCCCTGCTGGCTAAGGACCGCGAAATCCTGCGACTTCTCGAGAACATTCAGCGACTGCAGTTCACGCTTCAGGAGGTTCAGGAGACCTCGTCCAATCAGATCCTGGAGCTGGAGCGCCAGCTGGCCTATAAGACAGAAGCTATCGAGGTGAGTGGCTGCGACGCGAGAACACATCCTCGGCCCTCCGATGGCGTGAAATAAAAATGTGCTGCTTCCGTTTTTTTCCATTTCAGAGATTGGAAGCTAAATTGCAAACCCAGATGGATTATGAGGAGATTAAAACTGAACTCAGGTGATCATTTTGATGTTGGCTGAATTTGAGTCACCCACAATAAAATCACATTTAGTCCCAAAATGAAATGACTTTCTCTGCACTTTTTATCCGTAGCATCCTAAAGGTCATGAAGATGGCTTCAACAAATGGTAGCTCGTCACAGGTATTTAATATATACATATATATGCTCCTGCAACAGCTCAGTTTTACCAGGCTAGTCTTTCTCCTTCTCTTTGGTTTCTACTTAATATGCTCTTGGTGTCAAGGAAGAAAAACTACAGCAGTGCCATTGAATGCTTCACTGATCCTCATCCATTATAAGGATATCTACAGCTGCTGCCATTGATTAATTAAAGTTAACAGCTTTTGCTCTTCTGTGTGTTTGTTTGTGTGTGTAGGATTCTGCCAAGGCTGCAGACGCTATTTTGCTGGATAAAGAGGCCTTTCTTCCATCTCACAAATACCTGGTGGATAAGGCCAGAGTTTTGCACAGCATCGGTAAACCGAATGTCTTTTACGTTGTATCCTATTTCTTTTTAACCATAAAAAAAATAATTCTCAACAAGAAGCAGTTTCTAAAACCTTCCCGTAATCCAATAACTGCTTGGTTCTCATTGGTCAGTCTCGATCAATTCTGGAGTCAATGCTAAAATCTCGTGAAATAAGCCCACAAGATTAACGGGTTTGCGTTTTCAAGGCTACAAAGCAAAGTGAGTCGATTTATTAAATATCTCGAAGGGCCTTTCTTATAACAGTCCTGTCCCGGCTCAGATTCCGGCGTTATATCCCTCCCTCCCCTAAAATCTACCAAATGAATGGCTGGATGGATGGAAATATCGGCTCTGGGCTAACTAATCCTTCCTGGGTTGGTTCTGGGCAGAATGCGTTTGATGTTAGTCAGCCAGCCCGTGTTTTCTGTCACCAGACGATGACCGCTCTGAGGATGCAGGCAGGGAGACAGGCAGGCACTCGTCCTCCTCTCACGTGGACGGCCGCGCCTCCCCCAGCCCGGGTCCCCACGCCCTGGACGGCTCCTCCGCCGGACACGACCTGCCCCGTCCGTTTTCCGCGTCCCCGTGCTCCGGAGACCGACTGTCTGGTGACCACGTCCTGCACAAGCAGCTCCTCTCCCCACACTTTAAAAAGGAGGCCCTCGTGGCTTTCCCCACCGCCCTGTACGCGGCCAAAGTCGCCCTCATGTCGGCCACCCAAGGGTCCGTGGGGTCGGGCAGCGCCGACGCCGGCCTTCCCAGCGACCAGTCGGAGAGCGGCAGCTCGACCGCGGGGGACGACGACCAAGTGGACACGGCGGAGATCGCCTTCCAGGTGAAGGAGCAGCTGCTGAAGCACAACATCGGCCAGCGCGTGTTCGGCCACTACGTGCTGGGCCTCTCGCAGGGCTCGGTCAGTGAGATCCTGGCGAGGCCCAAACCCTGGAGGAAGCTGACCGTGAAGGGCAAAGAACCCTTCATTAAGATGAAGCAGTTCCTCTCTGATGAACAGAACATCCTGGCGCTGCGGACCATCCAGGTCCGGCAGAGAGGTGAGTGGAAAGGACAGTGGCACAGAATGCATGCAGGTGCAGGCGTGTGTATTTGTAGCCCTGAGCAATAAAGTAACCTCTTTAACCGTATTTGTCATTTATGTTCACCCACTGCAACAGTTCAAGGGTGTTTATTCTATATAATCCTTAATGCCATCAGATCTATGAATAGACCAAAACCAACAATGGATTTATCTGACTGAAGAAGTATTGTGTGCAGCCAAATCCTGATAAATCTCCTTCCTCAGTTCTCCATTGTTGCCCAAAAACGCATCAGGGAGCCACACTGTTGCACTGAATGACAGGTTACTTCATTGTCATGAAGATGGGCTCTGTGGTGTATTTTGAGTCAAAGCGTCCTGCTGCTGGAAATACAACAAATATACACTCATCTGCGGCTGAATACAGTCCTTGTTTTAGTACTTTAAGTACAAACCCTTGTACCCTCACCCTTGTTCTGTCTTCAAAGTACATTATTTAGATAAAACAGGTGACAGATCTCTCCTTAGGTAACCAAAGATACCTAAACTGCGTTCTCAAATGATGCACCAACAAGCTTTTGGAGCAGATGTAATCATAACGCCATCTTATTATGGTGGTTCAGCTCCTGGACCTGCGTACGTTTAACCCCTCTACTCTACTTGGACCTCATCCTTGACTCCGTCGCGCCTTCCTCTGTCATGTTTGTAGTGTTCACTTTTAAACTTTGTTTTCTCCCTAGATTCACAGCTTTTGAAAGTTGAGCTTCCCGTATACTGCATCCTCAGACAGCACGCGCTCAAAGGCAGCCATTGATCTACCAGTCAAAAGCAAAGCCTTGGAACTGCTCTCTGATCAACCATCCCACTCATCCCCCTCCTCTCTCCTCTATCTCTTTCTGTTACCCTCTGTGGCAGGGAGCATCACTCCGCGCATTCGAACTCCTGAAACTGGGTCAGACGACGCCATCAGGAATATCCTGGAGCAGGCCAAGAAGGAGATCCAGTCGCAGAGGAGGAGGTGAGGATGGAGCTGCGAGACGTACGTCATAGTTAAAGGCCAATATGGCTCATTTCATTTTGCGATAATGTTCACTGTTTAATGAAGGATATAGATCAAGTTAAGAATGCATCAGTGTCAGAGTGTGGGTCTCTCTTGTCTAGGTGAAGGCAAGTCGTCTCTGAACAGCTCATCGGGCAGAAGCAGCAACGGGCCCGGCAGCAGCTCTGACGAAACCATCAAGAACATCCTGGATCAGGCCCGCCGGGAGATGGAGGCCCAGCAGCACGCCCTGATGGAGATGGAGGCCTGCGGGAGGGCCCCGTCCGCCAACTCAGGACCTCAGGTGGAGCGCCTCGGCCCCCCGGAGCGCTCCAGGGTCCTGCCTCCGCCCATCTCCATCAAACAGGAGGAGGAAGGCTGCGTTACGGTCTGCATGGCCAACCCCATCAGCAGCCCCCAGACGCCCCTCAGCGTCCTCTCCCCGGCCGCCTTCGTCCAGAACATCATCCGCAAGGTCAAGTCGGAGATCGGCGAGGTGGGCTCCTACTTGGACCAGCACTGGTCTCATGAGCGAGGCTCCATGGTGATCAGTGGCATGGGAAGCTCCCTGCGCTTCAATTCGGTGTCTCCCTCGCTGTCCTCGTCCTCCTCCGGGCCCTCCGCCCTGCCCCGGCCCTGGCCCCGCCCGGAGAACGGCGAGTGTCCGCTCAACAGCGAGGAGGCGTCGGCCGCGGAGGACGAGCTGGGCTCGGGCCGGCCGGCGGAGGTGAAGGTGGAGTCGGACACGTCGGTCAGCGGCGAGTCCCCCGGGCCCGGCCCCGGCAGGCTGTCCTTACTACCCGGCGTACATCCCCCGCGCCCTCAAGCCCACCGTGCCGCCGCTGACCCCAGAGCAGTACGAGATGTACATGTACCGAGAGGTGGACACGCTCGAGCTGACCAGGCAGGTGAAGGAGAAGCTGGCGAAGAACGGCATCTGTCAGAGGATCTTTGGGGAAAAGGTCAGATGTTGCTCTTTAATCGTAAAGAAAAAAAAAAGAAAGACAAAATGCTACAGCTGTGCGGAGTTTTTTCATACTGCGCTAAATGTGCAAAAGATATCATCTTGAAATAATAGTTTGGGTATATTAGACCTGAATTCATTATTTCATAAGTAACTAATTGTTTCTAAGTTTGCAATGCTCCACATGATCAGGACTGGTCAAACCAGAGCAGCTTCACGGCTTCGCAGATGCAGAGCCGTGAAAAACTGATGCATATTTGTCAAGCAGAATGTTTTCAGATCATCAAACTGCATGTATTACGGACCAAGGTCTTCTGACTAAACACTACACACATGTTATTCGTCATCTGAGGAACGAAGCGATGCAACAATCAGATCATGCATCTGAAAAGTAATTGCCTCCTTTTAAATGTAATAAAAGACGGAACCACTTCAGCAGCAATAACCGCCGGCCAAAAGAAAGATGTCGGGTGGTATCACTCGACATCTTTCATCGCGCTACGGAAGAGCTAAACCTGGTCTTCACCAAGAACGAGCGGTTGAAAGTTTTGTTTTGTTTTTTTCAGCACCTACACCTATTTTTGCGGTTGGGATCATTGTCTCGTGTTAAAAGGGTTCACGCTTCCCATAATAATAACAATATGATGTTTTACTGTTGGTATGATGGTCATACCACAGTGGAGGCACAGCTCTGCGTGTCTCAGACCTATTGGATTAAAGTTTGTTGGACCAGCTATGCTGCAAATGTTGTTGTATAAAAAGTTTAAGTTCTTTACGAGTCTTCAGGGAAATTATCCTAAAAGCCTTCTGGGCTTTTCTGGATGTGAGACAGCAACTGTTTCCACATTGCTGCTCTCCTTTGGATCCTATTTTCCATCTCTCCCTTGTTGTGGGTGCATTGGATGTCTGCGGACGTTCTGCTGAGATCTTATGTGACTTCCTGGATGAGTGTCCTTGTGGAACTTCAGCGAGCTGGCCACAAATCTCACCGCAGCACTGTATTCTGCACGGAAATAGCTCTCTCTCTGGTTAGAGATAAACTTTATAGTCCCAGAGGGGAAATTAAATTGGCACAGTGCTACAGTCTGTTGCTTAAAGTAAAAAAGAAATAGACGGCAGCTATCCTAAAACATGGGGAAGTTTTTGACATTAACAAAACAGAAGCTTTGAAAACAAATAAACTGCAAAAGTACTTTTGTATTTGTCGCACAAGCACAAGGTTTAGTGGCCCTGCAAGTCTTTCCACACTATCAATATTTTCATTTCATAGAACTTCCTTTGTGGCGCAGTGTGCTTGAAAGAGTTTTGTGGTAATAAGTCTGACGGTTTTCAACGTTCAATGATCTAAATCTAGACCAAAGCGGTCGATTCAGCAACAAAAGCAAAATACTTTTTTAAATGGGTGATATGAATTTAAGTTTGTTTCTTAAATTACTGTGATCGTATTTTGTCATTTGTGTTTTATTTAAATCAGTCATTGATATTAGAACCATCCACTGTAACAAATATGCCGCCAAAGTTGCTTTTTTACAAGCATTGTTCCTAAACTGAGCTACCCTACGTTTATGCAAGTATTATTTTTTTTTAGTTCTGCCCCCGAGAATATGGCTTCATTTTCCAGAAAATTATTTTTCTTATTTATCGCATCCTCTGTGGATTAGATAAACATGTTTAGACTTCGTCGAGCAGATTTTATTATGATGATATTACGGGTTTGAGTCTGGAGTCTCCCATGATTCATATTTCTAAATCCTTGACTGCTGTAAACTGAGTTCCACTTGGTTTGAAGGTACATTTTATGCAAACCAATGTCTGTTGAGATTTTACCCATATATCAAAAATGCAAAGGAAGAAATATATAACATTGCTTGAAGAAAAACCTTTGTCTGGTTTATATCTACTCAAGCTCTCTGAGTGAATTAATCTATGATCATACTAACGGTTAGGAACTATCACCATGAGATTATTCTCCTCTCCATGAGCTGCAACTGCAAGATGTCGGTATTTGAATAGACTCAAACTAAATATTTGTGATGTGCTGCTTCCCTCTAGTGGCCATTTACTGAAGGTTCAACAAAATAAATCACTGAATACCACGCGTTGTTCACCCCTATCGTACGACACAGGTCCTGGGGCTTTCTCAGGGCAGCGTGAGCGACATGCTAGTCTCGGCCCAAACCCTGGAGCAAGCTGACCCAGAAAGGCAGGGAGCCCTTCATCCGCATGCAGCTGTGGCTGCTGGACCAGCTGGGCCAGAGCCTCAGCCAACCGCCGAACCACGGCCACGCTCTGGGTGAGAATGCACTCAACGCGCACACTCACACTTAAGCCGTGGCAATACCAAATGCAGAAATGTCCCTCTACATATTGCAGCCACGGCCTCTTGTAGACGGTAGACTTACCGTTTTTTGTGATGCTTCTTTGTTCCAGATAAGAGCCCAGTGACGACCCATTCGTCGCCCTCCCCCCCTCCCAGCCCTGCAGAGAGCCACCCGAGTCCTCTGGTTGAGCCTGTCAGCCTCTCTATGGAGAGCAGCAAAGAGAACCAGCAGCCTGAGGGCCTGGGCCTCGGTCTGGGTCTGGGCTTGCCCCCCCACCCAGATGGAAGGAAATCCACCCCTGGCCTCACGGTGCTGCACCCGCCGACAAACCCACTGGGTATCCAAGAGATAGTGGCCATGTCTTCGGAGCTAGACACGTACGCCATCACCAAGAAGGTCAAGGAGGTGCTAACAGACAACAACCTAGGTGGGTCGACGCTTCCGCCGCGGGTTTAAGCCCACGCCGCTCATGTAATCAGACGCAAGTCCGACATTTGCCGTGTGTGTTTGATTCCCGCAGGCCAGCGTCTTTTCGGGGAGACCATCCTGGGCCTGACTCAAGGCTCGGTGTCTGACCTGCTCTCCAGGCCCAAACCCTGGCACAAACTCAGCCTGAAAGGCCGGGAGCCGTTTGTCCGCATGCAGCTGTGGCTCAACGATCCGCACAACGTGGACAAGCTGAGGGCCATGAAAAAGATGGAGAAGAAAGGTGGGGACCCCGAATGTTCACCAAAACATAACTGCCAGAGTGAGAAATTGTTAGCGTTTTGTAATCCCCTCACACACAATCTCACCGCCTTTCCCCTCCAGCCTATCTGAAACGGCGGTACGGGCTGCTGAGCACCGGCTCGGACAGCGACTCGCCCAGCACTCGTTCAGAGTGCGTGAGTCCGGCGTTGGCGTCGCTGGACCTGTGCCCCTACAGCCAGGCCAAGAAGCCTCGGGTGGTGCTAGGAGCCGAGGAGAAAGAAGCCCTGAGGAAGGCCTACCTCTTGGAGCCCTATCCCTCTCAAAACACCATCGAGATACTGGCCTCCCAGCTCAAACTCAAAACAAACACTGTCATCAACTGGTTCCACAACTACAGGCCAGTCCGATGAGCTTTTAAATCTTTGCTAGTGGCTTTTGTTTTCATCACCGCTGATCCTTTCAGCCGCAGCTGCACGCGAATAGTAATGCCTGTCTGTCTAACAGCTGTGTTTGCGCGCAGGTCCAGGATGCGACGGGAGGTGCTGATGGAGGGTCTGCTAGACAACGACACGGATGCCGAGCAGCACAGCTACTCCCCCTCCGTGACGCGGAGCCCCCGCTCGGATGGCGAGGAGAGGAGGCTGCAGCAGCTCTCAGGACATATCCACTCCGGCCTTCGTCTCAGCGCCAACACTGCACTGCCTCGGGTCAAACAGGAGGCGACAGACAGGGAGGACGAGAGGGGGGAGGGAGACGAGGACTCCGTCAAACAGTCGCGAGTCCAGTGCTTCTCCATGGCGGTGCAGTTCCCCCAGTTGAAAAGCGAGCGCGAGGATCCCGTCGGCGGCGGCCGCGAGCCCCTCTCGGCCGGCCAGATCCTGAGGCAGGAAGAGGGGATGAGCGGCCGTGGCGCCGCCTCCATGGACGGCCACCAGAGAACCGTGCAGTCCAGGCGCGAGGGGGAAGAGTCCGGGAAGTCACCCGTGGACCCCGTCAGCTTCAAGGCTTCGTCGGAGCCCTGCCGCAGCAGCCTGGAGGTGTCCCTCAACTCCCCCTCTGCTGCATCTTCCCCCGGCCTCATGATGTCATTCTCCCCCGTGCCCTCCTCCTCGGCTCCCATATCGCCCTCGCTGCCCAATCCGCCCTCAACGAGCACCAATCACGGCCTGGACCCTAGCCAGCTGCCTCCCTTCCAAAGCCCGAAACTCAACAGAAGCACTCAGAGACGCAATGAGAAAATGGCCAACCTCAATAACATCATCCACAGGCTAGAGAGAGCAGCCAATCGGGAAGAAACACTGGAATGGGAGTTTTAAGTCCCCTTTTACTGTATTTAGTGCTGATGACCCTAGCCGGACACAGGAGGGTCTCAGACGGAACGGGGAATGGCTCCTGAGGGCCTGTCCTCTCAGACTGATAACTCGTAGGAAAGGGGAACACAGAACAGAACATATGATTGAATTCCCTCTAAGAACTAAAAAAAATTATAATTGTGTATTTGTTTTTATTTTTGGTCGTTTATTTTGTTGTTTTTGATAATGCATACTACTTTGAAGTACATGTGACAACACTAGATGTTGTTTTACCTATTGGACTTGACATAAACACTTTTGCAGCTATGGTGTCATAAAATGTACACTGAAGTTCTGTTGATTGCCACTGGGTGAGATTAAAAAAAGACCCCTGTCTTAAGCCATTAAAAAGCACTATAACTATTTGAAAAGGGACATTGACCAAATTTGCTACTTTTTGAATAGCAATTTTTCAGATTTTGTCTGTTAAACCGGACAGTTTAAGTCAAGTAACATGAAATCCTAACACTGACTGAGGGATAGTCCTTTAAGACTCTAAATATTCAACATCTTGTATGTACCTAGTTTCTTGGTGATATGTTTTGAAATATTTGTAACTCACGTATAAAATGTGGTTGTACATGTTGTAGAATTGTCTGCAATAGCCTTCTCTAAACCTGATGTAGCATGGTACTCACCTGACCCTGTTACCCTCTGTAGTTAGTCACCTGTGATTATACTTGAGCAAAAACAACTGAGAAAAAAAAGTTGAAAACCCTGCAAAAAATATGAAAAAAGGAAAACGTTAAATCTAACGAGTAGAGTACTTTAAGTGTATTGTTTTGTTTTTTTCCTTTGTATAATCCTTGAGGTTTACAGTTTAGGGCCCTTGTGCTTTCGGTAGTAAGTGAAACATTTACTGCACGTGAGCACAGTTTACATGATTTATTTCAGACTTACCTCTCTGACCCTCTAAGACACTGGTTCTCAGACTGTAACAGGCCAAGACACACCTGGTTTACCTCAGATTATGTTGATGCACATCATGCTAACCACCATGCGTTTCATTCTTATACATAAACATGACCCACACTTATTTGAATTCATAGAGGGAGAGTGCTCTGTATTATGCCTCGGACATAGTTTTAATGAGTGAAATCTGTCTTTTACAAAGAATACGCTGCTGTTTGAAGAGATAGGGAGCTAATAAATCTGTTATATGTGTGTATTATGATCTTTCTCACAGGTAACACCTGATTGAGTGCACTTTCTCAAAAAGGGTCATTTAATGTAGTTAGAATATGCGTACTTGATCAAACACTGAGATGTTGTCTAGTCGGCCAGTTTGGTATGAAGGGTTGCCGGTTGAGCATTGATCTCCCTGTGGGTGAAATCTATCCGAGAGCATGATGCAGTATGACCTCTCGTCAACATGAAAACATCCAATCTGTAAGTAGACTATATTCAAGGACACAAAAGGTTACAGGTATCTCCTCATATTATCTTTGACCACTGGTGTATCGTATCTGTAGAAGTTTCTTTGTCATGCTTGCAAAATGTTCTATGTATTTTGCCTCTATTTTATACTCTAGAACAGTTAACTAGATATTCAATACCTCGTGTATGAACTTACTTACAGCACTTAGATTTTGATAATTGTGAGGACTCAAGAAAAATTTCAAATATCAACATTATCCTAACTTAGTGTCCACAAGTCTTTGCCTTTACTGTATCGTCGAAGTTGGTAGTAAAACACTTGCACATGTCTACATAGTTCAGAGGACTTGGATTGTATTATGTAGAGATATATATTACACAATTACTAAAAAAATGAAAATTTGCTGACAAAATGTGCTGATTATATTGAAATAGAGTGTACAGATTTAATAAACCAAACCCATTCAAGCCAGTTCTGGTCTGGCAAGCTTGCCCACGTTTTAGACCTTCTCTCAGGGTAGTCTTGCTTTTTAAAGCTTTACTGAAACAGTTGCACTCATCAGTAGTGGTGACTGCAATAAACATTATGTGGCATAGGGAATGACTCCGTTAAATATTAAATGGATCTAAGTTGTGTGTATACAGGAAATGCAACTTTTGTTGGAGAGTGGTTGCTGTTTTGTAATTCATTACACAGGCGTGTCAACTATCGGGATGAGGCTAATGGGTTGCGTTTTCGAGATCAGAATACTTTGCTCTCTAAAATACTCGGTTTTCTCTTGCAGCCACAGAAGATTTTTCTCTGGTTTTCGTACCACCATTTTTTTGTGTGCATAATATACTGTATGATTAGCGGTGGCATTTCTAATGTGGAGATTTTGTTGTCTTTCATGCTAACATGGACATATGACTGAACAAGAAATGTATTTTAATGCATTATCTCTTCATGTAAAAGTCATCTCATTATTTTGCATGCAAATCCATTCCGGTCTCATTACAAGGGATAAGACTGTGTTTTGTGTTGTTGTTCTTGCACATGGACATTAAATCAGCACTTTTTACATTATTGAAGTCCATGCATGGTGCAGCTGATCAATTCGACTCTCACAAAGTCATAATGAATCCAGTCCAATCAGAACCCAATAACTTACTTCCAGGTAAATACTGAAATCAAGATTATTTTGTGCCATATCATATGCCTCATGCATTATCCTCACAGGAGTAATGCCTTGTGGTAAGGTAGGATTTAAGTGGGGCGTAGAGCCTTTTTGTAACCCAGTAACAAAAGCCCTACACATTGGATGTTTTTTTATTTTGTAATTGACATTAGTCACTAAATAAAGGCAATTAGTGAAAAAGAGTTGTTAATATGGAAACAATATTTACAAACCTAACACTTGGGATTTGTCTAAAAGAAAATGTTTTATTTGAAAGTCAGCTGTGAGTCAATGAAGAGTAGTGTCCTGCAGGCTTAAATCACTGTCTAACGCCCTGATGTGACAGGCTATTACATGTTAAAGAATGGACAAATGTATGCCAAGCCTCTTTGAATTGAATTTGCATATGTAAGCCATCATTCAATACATAATTGTTTAAGATCCTGCTGTGTTGTGTTGTTATTTCTTTGCAGTACCGGGAGTACCACCCACATTATGCAATTCAATGAATGCAAAAAAGATAAGGTAAACCCTTAAAAACATACAATAAAAAACCTACAAAACCTCACATGATTTATCTGTCACTATCTGGAGCAGTTAGCACTTTCCAAACTGCTTGCTTTATCAACAGTCACCAGATTTACAAAACACCCTCTCACTCTGAATTCCGTCTCAATCGTCCATTACATTAACTTATTCGGACAGTGTTGGCCAGTGTTTACATGAGCATGTGAGTCTGAGCCCCTCCCCTCTCCGAAATGGATTGGGATGACGTCATGACGTCACTCACTCACGTCGGTTCCTGGGCTGGAGAATTCGCGGCGATGGCGACGACGGCTCGGTGCTGGAAGGGGACGCAGTGAAGCTGGCCTCGGCTCGGATATGACTAATGCTTATTTGATCGAGGTCTACTTGCTACTTCGTAATTTCACGGGGTTCGGGTGAATATCTGGCTTGCAACTTCCCATCACTCCTTTCACTGGTGAGTCCGCCGGTTGTGGTCGCTCCTCGGTGTGTTTTGACAGAGGCCTCCGTTTTGGGTTCCGCCCTCCATCTCATAACAACAAACACAGTGCCAGAGAGCTGCGCTAGCTTAACCCGCTAATGTTAGCTAGCCAGCTCACTGGCTGGTCTATGCCACAGCACCAAGCAATGCGGCACTGCGAGGTCGACACACACGCGGTTTACAAGTAAATGTTGATGTCGGCTGCTTCCCATACAAATATCTACGTTGTACCGGGGCTGGGTTGCCAGCAGTAATTCAAGTTAACTATTTAGCTAACGTTAGCTAGCTAACGTTAACTATTGATATTGGCTTGCGTTAGCTGCAGACAATCTAGGTTAATGGTGTCGTTAACTTATCTCAAAAAGAAGGAAGGGCGTCCGTAATGGTGACGATAGCCAGCTGGTTACTTTTTTCACAATGACACGGGCTGGTTTTGCTTTTTTAACTTGTCTGACGAACCTGTTTGCCCAAGTTAACTGATGCTAGCTAACCTTTACTGACTTTTCTCTGCTCGCTCTTTTCTTTGGCTTCAGCTAAACGTTGCGGTGCGTTCTACACGCGCAACTCTCAAAACGATTCAGCTTTTTTTTCGTTAAGTATCTGATAAACTAACTTAGTTATAGATTATTTTTAATTTCACACGTCACTGTTATGTCCTCAACATGATGCGTTAAGTTAACGTTTCAACGATTAATGGTAAACTGATAAACTTAAAAGTGTCCGCCTTGATATCAGACTAAACGTGCGACGTTACGCTCTTGTGTCGGTTTAACGTCAGCGCTAATCCTTTTCAGTGCCTTTCTGACCGTCGATCACATTTGCACAAGCCAACTGCAGTCACTCAATGCAATGCAAGTTTCTAACATGAGCCGGAAGGAGATGGAGGCTATCGGTTTGATTATGCAGCTGCAGCAGCCTGTGATGCGTGGGGGCCTGTCACGGGACAGAAGCCCCGTTAAGGCTCCAAGGGGTTTAGCCTTTCCCTGTGTGACTTTGCACTCACAACCAGACTGAGCCGTAGCCACGGGTAAACACAGCCGTGTGTGTGTGTGTGTGTGTGTGTGTGTGTGTGTGTGTGTGTTTGTTGGGGGGGCAGATAGGCTTTATCAGGTAGCACCAGCTGGAAGCTGGAGTCTGCAGTCAGTGAAGCAACGACCCGTCACACCACTCGTAAAGTCTGACTTTAGTGCAGAGGGGAGTTTTGTCTCATTTCTGACCTTTGGCACCCTAACTCTTCCCAGCTAGGTGTGTTCTGAGGTGCTGAGTGGCTCTTTCACTGGCATTATAAGATCACATTTCAGTTTCTGTATGCGTAGCTCACCCTTCCAACTATTCGTGAGCCTGTTTGCTGATGGATCTGAAAAAGGGTTGCCTGTTTTGAAAAGCGTTGTTGGGCGACACTGTCCGTAAGTGTGTTAATTGCATACACAACCTTTAAGTTAGTAAATCTACGAAGTCTTCTATCAGCTTGTACTGACCTAGTGGCGGCGGTTTAGAAATTGTTTTATGCATGAATGTGTTTTTGTTTTTTTCTAAAGGTGAACGTTACACAGCCAGTTATCCTGACTGAACCATGCCTTTTATGTTTTCCTGACCGTACACACTCTGCTTCAATATCCAATTGGCCTTTTTCCATTCCACAACTGAGTTTAATTGGTATCTCTGAGCTCGGATGGAAGTCACTCTAACCACCAGCGCAGCTATATTTATAAGGGAATCAAAAGAGCCTATGTAGCTCAAATGCCCTAATACAAAAAAGTCAGCTGTTTACAAGTCATTAAGGAAAACTATTTGCCTCATGATTCAGTTACATATTTGCCTTCCTTTTCACAGATTTCCATGCCTTACCTGTGAGTTTAAATACAGGATCATCGGGACAACCCATTTTCCGTTATTGATTTTCTGTGGTAAGTCTAGAAGTTTATTGACATAACCGATTTGACATTTCCAACCATTTGCTGTTCCTTTTTAAATGTTTCCCCCGAGTACATTTGTCATTTTTTTCACTATTATTACTGCAACTGAATAAATGCTTTAATGAAGGCTTAAATCGTGGCAATGCTGGCCAAGCGCTCCCGCTTGTTGTTTCATTTTATGTTAATTGATCTGCTATTGAATGTTGAGAACATGACTCCCCAATCGGTTCATTTCCAAGAACCATACCCTGAGAATGTATTTACGCATCCTTGCCAACAATATCATCGACGATAACATAGTTCAGCACCTTCAAACCCTCAAAATCCAAATAAACTAACAGATTAACTACAACCTACTGTAGCGATAGAGAAGTTAGTTTTGAATGAATGCCTCTGCCGTTTGTGGTCAGGGTCTGAGAAGTTCTATATTTATCTTTCAGCAAACTGTCTGTCTACTCAAGACTTGTATTGTTTTATTTATAAATTATTTTTAACACGGGCATCTTGTGTTTAAATTTGGATCACACCATATGTAAGACAATAATGGCTTTCATTATGTGCCCCATATATAATTGACATGTTTTGTTGCTAGAACAACCTCTCATCATTCTGTCTTCTTCCTGTACAGACGGGTCCAGGCGGGATTTCCTAGTTGGGTGACCCGCACTCCTTCACAGGGGCCATGGTAATGCACCTTCATTTCATGCATGCTCTGGATGGTGACTGCTGTGTGTTCGGTGCCCCGGGTGCATTCTGCAGAATCGGAAACTCTCCATTGATTTTTTTTTTTGCTTTCAATCAGCCTTGTTGACCCGGAGGCAGACAGTCAAACCAGCCGCAATGGTGTCAAAGGTCCTTCAAGGCTGCTGTCTAAGCAGGGCAGCTCGCACTGTTGTATTGTCGCATCATGACATAACCACCAAGTCGGACGCATTGCCTGTTAAACCGCGTGCGTGTGTGTGTTTGCGCTCTTGGCACGCTGCTGTGCGGCGGCTGCCCCCTGGCCGGCCTCAGCGGGCTGCTCCTCCAGGCATGACCGCTCTATGTATCAGCCCTGCTAGTGCTGAGTCAGCATCCCGCGGGATGTGCTGCCGTCCAGTTATCTTCCATCTATTTTGACTACCACAAACTTTCGTTACAAAACGTTTGGACTGAACTCTTCTTTGGACCAAACAGCCCACAGATTCATGTTGATGTCTGTCAGTCTGAGGCCATTCCCCCCCCACCCCCCCACCCCCACCGGTTTGCCTTTGAAGATAAATCCCTGCCTCTGCTTGCATATCCTTGCCATACATCCCCCATTGATTAGCACCCTATGTGTGATATGTTGCATAAGACTTCTGTCCCCTCAAACATTTGGCTGCCATGAAAGCCTGTTGATGAAAACCACCTTCAAATGAAATACTGGAAATTTGATTTAGACTTGAATGAATGACCACGTCTATTTCTAGTTTTAGAGCAGCTCTGGCATCTGTTATACCGTGCCTTCTTGCACAAGGGGTGATTACAGTAAATTAGCCTGGGTTGCACATTACAGTGTGGTTGGGAAGAAGAAAACATCCATGCGAAGTAGCCTGAATGTCAAGTTGCTTTTAAATCAAGTCTCTGGGACAACAACGGTTGCGACTCTTCTGCCATTTCTAACGTTAAAAAGCCAATCAATCAATTAAAAATGTGAGAATGTAGGCAAAGTGGAGAAGTAGCACTTCATTTCCCCACAAAATGACTGCTGAGATGTCTCTACGGAGGATTTCACTACCCAAACAGTTTCTATAGTGCAGCTCGGTTTGTCGAGCTGTGAATGCTTGTCTGCCTGGAGGAGGGATAAACAAGTACTCAGCCAGCCTTCCTTGGACCAATATTTAAAAAAACATGTTTATCTCAAGAAAAATAAATAAAGATTAGGACTGAAAAGAAGCCAGGTTGTTGACGTTGATACTAAATATACTAAATATATTTTCTCTGCAGGAGGAGGAGGGGCAGCAGAGCCTGGTGTGCATCCAGGCCAATCAGATCTTCCCCAAGAAGTCCCCCGTTCTAGAGGAAGAAAACATGCAGGTGGGAAAGGGGCCTCTTATTTTGTACTGTAAAGAAAGGCAGTCGCGTGTTTATGTGCGAGTGAGTTTCTCCTTTGTCTGTAATTGGTTACGTAATCACTGTGACAACATGTGACTTAAGCTCACTTTCAGTTTGACCAGTGTCCGAAGCGCTGTAAACCGAAAGTAAAGCTGTATTTTCTTCATGTCTGTACTGTATTTACTAATGTTTTTACGTCATGAACGGTCTTGAGTCCCCCTCCTTTTTTTTTTTTTTTTTTTTATAAACGAAAAGCTGCTGGGTTCTATAAAAAAAAGTTAATTAGTTTGTAATGGAAAAAGTTCTTGCTGTGTTAAAAAGGGGTACATTCTGTACTGTAAAAGCCATAGATTTAACTGCAAAATTAAAATAACCAACTTTGCTTGACGGCTGTTTTTAAAAATGTGTCAATATTACTTGCAAAATTGTCACAATGGCCACATCCAATTAGACAACCTGCAGTGTCACAGTTCTGGGATCTGTGTGATCTGCATTTTGTATGACATTTTCTCTCTCCCGCTGTTGCTAGTTGCCCTTTCCTGAGCTGCATGGCGAGTTCACAGCTTACGTGGGACGAGCAGAGGATGCCATCATCGCAATATCCAACTACCGCCTACACATCAAGTTCAGAGAGTCCGTCGTCAACGTAAGTCCTCTTGTAAAAGTGAGCGATGTGCTTCAAGGTCGGACGTGATGAGAGAATGTCTCTCGCGCATCGCTAAATAACATAAGAACTAAGTGCTTTGTGTCTAGTGAAGGCTGGGGGGGGGGAGGGGGAGGGAGGAGAGGTGTTAATGCTTTGTGAATGGACAGAGTCGGGGCCATTGTGCCGGCGGCGTGGTGACCAGACCATTCATAGCTGATTTGCACTGGCAGCACATGCCGCGTGACTCCTCATCACCTCTGTTTTCACACTCGCCTGCCCGCTCGGCTTTCTTCCCGCCGTTGCCGTGGTTGCAGCGGTTCCACAGGGGATTCATAACAGTCACGCCGTCTCTTACTTCTCTCCGTCTCCGTTTCCGTTTCACCAGGTTTAGAAAGAGAGACTGGCCTTGTTGCCCGAGTGTTGCCTACTTTTAAGGAAACCTCGCCATTAGGCACTGCAAAGCTGTTCACTTAAAAAAAGAAAAGTAATGTTAAACGCCTTGTTACTAGATTGATAAAACTAGTTGTAATAACTAGAGTTATTACAACTAGGTGGAACACCACATTCGAACATAACGTACTATAATATATACATTCATACTGTTTTGCAAAAGACTAATGTTGGTGTACTATCTAGTGTATTCATATTTACTGACTACTACTCACTCATAATCTTGTCACATCCTGTTTTGAGTATTTCTCTTAATTTGACCAATAAATCTCCCTCCAAATGCCTGAGGAAAAGCACATTTCATGTTCGGATCACCAAGCTGCTCTGCCTCTGCCGTGTGAGAGCAGCACAGTTGTGCAATGGCAAATCACGTGCTAAAATCGCTTCCTTCATGGACTTCATGAATACGGCTGGTACGGTTTGCTTGTTTCAACAATTGCTAAAAACTACGAGCCCAATCTCAGTCGGTCTGCCATCTTATGCACCGCGTATCCTAAAAGAATTCAACAATTTAGAGGCACCAGTTAACTTGTGGGAGGAAGACTGAGGACCCGCAGAGAACCCACGCAGGCCGGAGCATGACATGCAAACTCCACAGAAAGACCGCTGGGTGGTAATCTGTGAGGCGACAGTGCTAACCACACACCGGTTTGCCTCTATGCCGCCCTTCAATCTATTTAATGAAAGGATACTTTTGTTTTCAGTTTTTAAGGATTCTTTCTGTCTTCAGTAAGAATCTTTTTATGGGATTTGTTGGCCATAAAGAAAACTACACATGTAATGTAAATTAAACCTCACAGTGTAAAGTGCATCTTTTAGCAGTTGGAACGTTGTTAGAAAACTTTCACAAATCAGCTTTTTGTCTGTTTTTAATAGAATGCTAAGTGCTGGTGTGATAAAGTCCTAAAAAATAGTGACGGCTAGAAGCAATCAAGGTAATAAACTGGTGCAGTGTGCACGCTAGCTCGGGGTTGAGTCATAGGGGGGAAATGCTTTTTTTTTAATTTAGTCCGCTGTAATTGGTGAACTGTGAAGCCGGACTAAATGGAACAAAAACATTTTCACTCTGATTGGTTGTTGCTGTTTAAGTGTAACATGTAAAATCAGATTCTTTTGTTTTGTTAACATCACAGATTTTGTTCAGAACTGAGGAATAATATGAACACTAGAGCCCTACTGAGGGCGGCAGTAGGCGTGGCCATTACCTATTTTCTCCTTATCTTGTCTGTCATTACACCTAGTTTAAAGAAAAAAGAGACATCTTGGCATTTCCTCAAACCGACCAATCTAATTGCAATGATTTGTCGAGCCTTCGACTTTTTCAGTGGTCCCGATGGTTGCGTCTGTCTGTCTGTTTCCTGTTGTCTGTCGACTGCCCGTCACGTTAATTGGACCCTAACAAGCCCCCGGTCGTTGGCCCTCCCGCAGCCTCTCCGCGCTCACACGAGATGGGCCGACGTTCGGACGGGCCGACGGGGCTCACACATACCGGTGCGGGAGGTGCTGCGAAGGAGCGAGATGCTGTTAACAAGCAGCCGAGCAATTTTGATGGCGGCCAAATTGGGGGACGTAGATTAGAGGGCAGGCATTGAGTTGTGGCAGCAGTCTACATCCTAAAGGGCTGCTAGTGCAGACTGAAGATAGTCACAAGTCAACGTGCGGCACTTACGTTCTACTCCTCTCTGTTTTGTTTTGGATAGAGTTGTTGTTGTTGTGAGGTGTCCGTAAGTACTCGGGGGAGCTGCACGACGTGGAGTGGTTGGCTTGTGTGTTTTATATTGGGTGGGCCTTTCTCGATAGAATCTCGTTCCGTTTAACACCAGGTGCAAAAATACATCCGGAGTTCCAATCTGGGAGATTGAGGCGCTACCTGACTGGCTGTTGATGGTGCATGGCTGTCGACTGTGTGTGAACAGCTTTAGCCACACCCGGCTGAACACTTCGCTTTGCTAATTAACAGAGCTTAGTGAAAGGCAGCATAGGTATTTCCCTGCAGAATTCAAAGTAGGCTCTCAAGTCATAAGGACATGACAGTTCTGTATTTTGGATAATATTTGCGTATTATATAAGATAAGACTCCAGCTCTGGGGAAAAAGGGAAATACTGATGCAACCTCTTCAGTATTGAGTGTGTCTGTGCTCCAAAACTCAAAGTTAAGAAGTTAGTGTATATTAAAAGAGCTGAAGGAGATGTGACGTGAATAATTAATGTAAATGCCCCTCATCAAGTTATTTGTGCGACTATTTTTAGCAGCATGTGGCTGAATGGTGTTTTTTTCTTCCTCTTACAATTTAATATTTTAATTAGAAATGGTTGCAGCACAAATGTCTGATTATTTGCTTGAAGGAGTTTCACTGTAGACCAATACTAATTTACTAAATGGATTGTCATACTGACTGCATGTGTTTGGGTACATTTTTGTGATTGTTTTTGACCTAACAAATTTAGACTACGTTTCCATGACATTTGACCAAATAGGATTTGATTCAGATTCATGACATTATCCATTTTGCATTTTATAACTTGACATTTCATTTTTCCCGTGACATTTTTCATAAATATTTTTTTTTAAACTTTCTTTTACTACTCTAGAGTTGATGTTCCCGCTCTTACTTCTCTGCAGGTTCCTCTTCAGCTCATTGAGAACGTGGAGTGTCGGGATATGTTCCAGCTTCATGTCACCTGTAAGGACTGTAAAGTCGTCAGGTACGACCAGTGAATCAATCCTGAAGCCTTCTCCCATTTCTACCACTGCCTCCTCTTTGTTAGTGCTAAATGAAAGACGTCTGTGTGACGTTCCGTGCTTTTGAGCTTAAAGAAAAAGCCAAAGAACGAAGAATCCCCTGCGTTTGTTCTGACCTTTCTCACAGGAGTCCACACACAGGATTGTATAGGTTAGCTGAACAGAGGAATTTGTGAGGCGTAGGTTGCTATGGTTACCACTTTAACAGGGAACACACTACAAAGGGAACAGGAATCCTACAGCCATAAACTATGTTTGAACAAGAATTAGGCCCAGAATTACCCAAAACCAACAGAGCAGCTGTCAGTATGAGGTTTGTTTGTTCTGAACACTGACAGAATGACCGAATCGGTCAGAAGCATGGTGAAAGGTCAGTCAGCTGGGTTAGGTTTACTTTTGAGTAACACAATGTAGTATGAAGAGTATGAATAAGCATGCTTCATGTGATTGTAAAACCATTTCGTACAGCTACCGCCCACGTTCCCATTTCTGAAGTAGGTATCAATGTAAAATGCACTACAATAGCATTTTGTATCAAGATGTATTGTTGGCTTTTGCATAGGTGTCAGTTCTCCACCTTTGAGCAGTGTCAGGAATGGTTGAAGCGCCTGAACGCTGTTGTGCGCCCTCCCTCTCGCCTGGAGGACCTCTTCTCCTTCGCCTTCCACGCCTGGTGCATGGGGGTGTACGCTGGCGAGAAGGAGCAGCACAGCGAGCTGTGCAGACCAGGTACCCCCGCTGTGTCCTTGCGCAAACCCTCAGTAGAACCTCTGCTCCCCTCTGGTCTCATCAGACATCTGGCTCTCTGCAGGGGAACACGTGACTTCCTGGTTCAAGAACGAGGTGGAGAGGATGGGCTTTGACACACAAAACGCCTGGAGGATATCTGACATCAACAGCAAGTTCAGGTGATGGCAGCTCTCATACAAGATACCTGCTGCTGTTTTCATTTCCCACCGCTCCCAGCTGGAAGACCCATCCGTTCATTGCTTTCATTGGCAAAAGACACAAGTCATTGTTTATGTGTGTGTGTGTGTTAGACAGTGGGTGTTTGTGTTACTGTACTCCGCCGGTGCTGCACCCTGGGCTGACGGGAGCCCGGCCCAGGATTAGGTGTCTGTAGACGGAGGTTTAAGTAGACACACCAGCCCTTTGGGGGGCCCACTTTCTCTTTGTTGAACCGTTGCTCTGCCCCTCTGCTGTGCCAGGCTCTGCCCCAGCTATCCTCAGCAGCTGTTGGTGCCGGCCTGGATCACTGACAAGGAGCTGGAAAATGTGGCGGCCTTCCGCTCCTGGAAGAGGTTTCCTTCCGTGGTTTATAGGTCCGTATGTTAGTGTGTGTGTATATAATTCTCTCAAGTTCAAACAGAGGCTCCACAATCTCTTTTTAATTTTTTTTTTATTGTTTCTGTAAAAATGACTCAAACCAGGAATAGCAAACTCTGCAATAAAGATGGATCCCAGATGAAATAAACCGTCAGTCTTTTGTTTTCTTTTGTCTTGTGTTTTGACTAACTTCTCCCCTGTCGACATGCCAGGCACCAGACCACTGGCGCTGTGATCGCCCGCTGCGGTCAGCCAGAGGTCAGCTGGTGGGGATGGAGGAACGCTGATGACGAGCACCTGGTCCAGTCCATCGCCAAGGCCTGCGCCACGGACAGCCGCGCCCGCAAACACCTTTCCAACGGCGGCTACACCAACGGCACCGACCTGCCCGACACAGACTTTGGTAAGTCGGCTTCACTCAGCCTCCCGTTGGCTGAGTACAAACGCACGCTTGCAGCCGACGACACGGCTTCCACTGTTGCACAATTTGTCCCGTCGGGGCTTGTCTCTCAGCTTATTGTTTGTTTTGATGGGCGTCCAGATGAAACTTCACAGGTTCAGATTCACAGGAGGTGCACTGAGAGATCATTCTGCTTTGTTTGGTGCCCATATCAGAGTCCTCCATGACCAACAGCTCGGAGGTGGAGACTTTGTCCCAGCCACACAAGCTACTGATCCTGGACGCCAGGTCCTACGCTGCTGCGGTGGCCAACAGGGCCAAAGGCGGAGGCTGCGAATGCCCGGGTAGGTCTCCTACGCTCGGTCCCCGGTTACAAGCAGAAGTAGGTCAATGTGCGCTGTGGATTTAGGAGCTCAGTTCACAGCAAATGTGATTGTTCTTTGTGCTAAAATTAACTTTTTTTTTAACCCTTGTTTTTGTCCTGCTCCAGAATACTATCCAAACTGTGAGGTGGTGTTCATGGGCATGGCCAACATCCACTCCATCCGCAAGAGTTTCCAGTCTCTGCGATTCCTCTGCACTCAGATGCCCGATCCAGCCAAGTACGTTGGCCCCTGATATCCCATAATGTGCAGGCTCAAAACTTTGCAGGAACTGTCAATAGCTAGTAAGCACAGCTGGCCTTGGCCTTGGCCGTACATCTGTGCATGATATAGAAAGCCTGGCCCAAGCCCAAGTGGAGGATCTCTTTCTGCCTGCCCTCCCAGACTAGATGCTACGGGGATGTGATTGAATCACTCTGGCTTAAGAGAATGTTGTTGAAAGTGATTAGATCCAATCACAGGACAAAAACAGACAAAAATCCTCCCAACTCTTGATCCTAATCCAGCGTTTCTTTATTCTATTATTACTAAAAGTGTCTTTTAGCAACTTAATGCACTTTATGCAACACAAAAAAAAACATTTACAAAGCATCCACCCATTCAATACATCTGGAATATCCTGAGCCGGGTCGCTCCATTTACCCTCCGTCATGTTGCGCATTCATTCGGGTATCTTGGCCTGTGTCCGGCTGTCAGAGATCAGTCACAGGCTTGTCTATCTCTTATACAGAGGCTGTGTTTATAGAGCAAAATAAACTATACAAAGTGTTTAGAATAATGACCCAGATAAGATAAGGCAAGTGAAACATTTACTCCAAATGGAAGTAGGTCAATGTGTTTGCATGTCACCCTCTGGTGGTCTTTCGTCGTCTGGTCCTGAACCAGGAAGTTGATAGTGCCTTTGTCAGTGCTTGACAATTCAAATCCAGCCATAGACGTAAAAGTTGCAACATGTTGTTTGTTCACAGCTTGTTTCTGCTTCCCCCAAGTGGTCAAAAAGCATTATTGTAGATTTAAAAGCAAAAATATCCTAGTTATGCGTTATTTAAAAACAGGCTTGCATCAGGACAATATAGGTCCATTTAACCTTTTCTTTTAAGATGAAAAACCTTAAGAAAATACACTGTAAATACTGTACTAGTGCTTGTCGCTATTTGAAATCAAAGACATTGTTGACGGGATCTGCTAACCAGTTGAAGTTATAAATGCTGTGGAATGTGGCACTAGTCCACGCTATGTACTTGTGCTGCCACATGTCCCTGCATATGATGTCCTCTGATCTGTCTGCCTGCAGCTGGCTTTCTGCACTGGAGAGCACCAAGTGGCTGCAGCACCTGTCCCTGCTGCTGAAGGCGGCGCTGCTAGTGGTCAACGCCGTGGACCGAGACCACCGGCCCGTACTGGTGCACTGCTCGGACGGCTGGGACCGCACACCTCAGATCGTCGCTTTGTCCAAGCTGCTGCTGGACCCTTACTACCGCACCATAGAGGTACAGAAGACTCTTCTTCTTTCAGGTCCATCACAGACACTTCTGACCTTTTTTGCATTTATTATCTTAATTTAAGGGGTATATTCCCGTGTGATTGGCGTTAGACACTTTTACGAGCAATTTCTATATCAATCTAACAAAAGAATACTGTCTGTGTAATTTACAAAACGCTATGCTATGTTTGTAGGGCTTCCAGGTTTTGGTGGAGACCGATTGGCTTGACTTCGGCCACAAATTCGGCGACCGCTGCGGCCACGGCGAAAACTCTGAGGACCTGAACGAGCGTTGCCCCGTCTTCCTGCAGTGGCTGGACTGCGTTCACCAGCTGCAGAGGCAGTTCCCATGCTCCTTTGAGTTCAACGAGGCCTTCCTGGTGCGTACAGGTTTGGTGTCTGACGTCAAACCGAAAACAAGGGAAAGTCCGAGAGATCCTTGAAATCGGATGCTTGAGATAACTTTGCTCTTATTATCATACCTGAAGTGTGTACACAAGCCTCTTCATGTTGTTTTGTGTGTGTGTGTGTACGCAGGTGAAACTGGTGCAGCATACCTACTCCTGTCTGTTCGGCACCTTCCTGTTTAACAGCGGCAAGGAGAGGGAGGACCGCCACGTTCAGGAGCGCACCTGCTCCGTCTGGTCACTGCTGAGGCCGGCGAACCGCACACTGAGGAACATGCTGTACTCTGCGCACTCCGAGATAGTACGTCCTCTGTCTGTCCCTGTCTGTCTTATGTCTCGGGATCGAGCCTCAACTCCTTTAGGAAGATAGTGGTGGTGGAATGAAAAACAAAAAGTCTCAAGGCTTACGTTCCCAAATCCCGAGGGTTCAGTCACCAAGGTTGTATAATGCATTGTGGGAAAAATGCGCCCCAGAGCTATGGATGACGTTTCATTCACCAAATGTTTTGCTTTTGCTTTTTTTTTGTGTGTTTGGGTTAATAACCATAAGTATTCTCCACTTACCACCACGAGGGGAAGATCTTATCTCGCAACGCACTTGCATTTAAATAGTTGTTTTTTAGGTGGTTTGGTCACATTATTTGTCTTCCAGATTATTTAGTTGCTGTTATTTGTCATTTCCCTTCGGTCTTGTGATCACACCGAGCTAAGTTTGCAGCTGTTATTGCAGGTTCTCCACCCGGTGTGTCATGTACGCAACCTGATGCTGTGGACGGCGGTCTACCTGCCCAGCTCCTCCCCCACCACCCCGTCCGATGACTCATGCGCCCCCTACCCTGCTCCGGGTGGCAACCCTGAGGATGTGCCCCTGGGCAGGTGAGCCTGGCGCCCCCCCCTCTCTTCCACCTTCATGTAAGATAAACAGAGTTCGAGGACTCCCGCAGCCGAGTGACGGAATCAAATCCACTGATTTAAAAACGTTGTTCTACACATTCATTCATTGTCTCTTGACAATCGTACAACGATGCTGCAGGAAGTTGTTTCATTTCAATACCGGCATAATTTATAATGTGTAGTTCTGTCATTGAGACGAGGTCTGAATGTTTCCCCCCCCCCAACTGATAGGATTTATTGATCATTTTGAATGATCATCTGTGCAGTGGCAGATTCATCACACTGTTGAACACACTGGCTTTTTTTTAATGTAATGCTGTTTCCTAAACATGGTTCTTCTTCTGTTCGCCCGTTAGACGTCCGAAGACTCGCTCGTTCGAGAACTTGCCCAGCGCATGCGAGCTGGGAAGCTCCCTGCCTCCGAACCGCCGCTCCAGCGACCCGAGCCTCAATGAGAAGTGGCAAGACCACCGGCGCTCCCTGGAGCTCAACGTAGCAGTGGGCTCCGAGGGAGGGGGAAACCCGGATCAGGAGGCGCGGCCTAACGGAGTGGGGCCTCACCCAGAAGGAGGGGACCTTGAACTGGAAGAGAGCCCGCAGCCCCGGGACCCTGAGCTCGGTCAAGAAGCCTCTGTGAGCACAGGAGCTACATGTCCGGAAGCGGAGGAGGCGGATCTCTCTGTGATGGTGGCCGTGGCGGAGGGCCAAATGGAGAACATCCTTAAGGAAGCCACGAAGGAGGAGGCGGCGGGAGCAGGTGTTGATGTCACACGTGTCACTGACACCGTGGACGCAGAGTCTGAGAAAGTAGCGAAAGTTGAAGAGGATAATCCGCGCGCTGAGGTCAACGGGACTGACACGCAGAGAGAAGCGATCGTTAATGGTGACCATTCACTAGATGGAGTAATGGAGGATGCTGCGTCTCCCCCTCCGCCCGCACAGATGCCGGGCGAGCCGGATCAACGAGCACCTGAGGTGACTCATGCCCCCGAGGAGCAGCAGAACTCTTCTGTACAAGAGGAGCTCAGACCCTGTGACGTGCCCGCAGCCCATAGAACTATAACAAACGGCTTCGTCGACAGGTCGCCTGCGGAGCCGGATGTTGACGAGGAGACCTGCCCGGCCTCTGAACCCGACCACGTTGTCTCCGAGGCGGTGGAGCCGTTGGACAAGAGGCCCTCCCTGATGGAAAGCTCCACGGAGACGTTAACCGAAGAGGTCTGCGGCGTGCCGGAGCCGCCGGCACAGACCCCCCTTTGCCCGGCTTGTCAACCCTGCGGCGATCCGCCGCCCGGCCCCAGGAAGGAGAAAGGACCGGAGGCAGGCGAGCACGGCTTCATCAGAACTTTAAACGGAGCCACCAGGCGGCCCTCCGTCAGTGCCTTTCACGCTGTGACTGCTGACCTCGGCAGAGACGGGCTCTGCAACAGCGAGAGCTCCGACGGAGAGCCCTGTGGAAGGACACCACTGGACCAAAGTGAACGGGGAGAGGGTCGCGCTGAGTCGACAGGTGTCCTTAGCGAGCTGCAACTCCCTGATCTTTCATCCACCTGGGAACTGCTCCCAGCACCGCTGGTGCCACGCCCTGCTGGGCCGGGCCGCCGTCAGCCCCGAGCAGCCGTCCCGCAGCCACCTTGATGACGACGGCCTGACGCTGCACACAGACGTCATCCAGCAGCGGCTGAGGCAGATCGAGGCGGGACACCAGATAGAGGTGGAGAATCTGAAGAAGCAGGTGCAGGAACTGTGGAGCCGTCTGGAGAACCAGCAGCACGCCGGCTTCCACAGGACCAACGGAGACACGGGAGACGAAGCGGTAAGGCGCCGACCGCGGGAACCGCCCATCCAGCTGATCCGTCCGCCTCCCGCACGGCTACGTTTAGGTTGTAGCTTGAGCACGGTGAAATCCCGGCACTCCCTCTGATTGTTCGTCTCGTCCTCCCGGCAGATATCATCGACGGACTCAGAGTACAACCTGGACCCCAACTGTCTGTCGCGCTGCAGCACGGAGCTTTTCTCCGAGACCAGCTGGGAGCAGGTGGACAAGCAGGACACCGAGGTGAGCAGCCGGGCCCACGTCATTGTAGGGAGGAAAGAACCAAACTCTTGTAGCTCTCATGTGTGGACTTCAGGACCCCATCGGCCGTGGAAGTCGATGGCGGTTACCAGTTGGCGAGCTGCTCCGTGGAGGCGAGTTGTGAACTGAGATTAGTCTGTACATTGCAGGTGACCCGCTGGTACCCCGACCACTTGGCGGCGCAGTGTTACGGCTGTGAGAGCAGGTTCTGGCTTGTCGCCAGGAAGCATCACTGCAGGTATGTTATCAGGCTTCATAAGCTCTAACCTTAAGTCGCCTCCCCTGTCGTTGACCTCTGCTGTCCGTCTCGATGGGGCTTAAAAAGTCAACTGTTTAAGCCCGCCTCTCCTCTGTCCAGAGTTTATGTGTCCCGATTTAAGCAGACTTGTCTAGATTCAGCTGAGGCCGCTTTGAGTTCACTCTGCAGTTTAATGACTCTTGCATTTGATTTTGAAGTGACCTTTTTGTGGATGGATTTGACTTCCTCTACACGGACATGTCGCTCGCTTTTCTGCAGACCAGAACACAACATTGGACAGCACATTCCTAATAATATTAGCAGATTTGAGTATTTTTTTTCAGCCTGCTCTTTAATAATGACTTATTACTGCAATCATGCTTAAGACAATCAAACTTCATATGTTTTTAAATGTCCCTTCTTTTCTCTATTTAGAGACAAACGTATTTGCAGAGGCAAAGATATTCTGACATTTAGGGCCCTAGAATGGGTCAAAAACTGCTGAATCCTGCATTCCTCCCGGTCTGGTAATCATTTGCAGCTTTGAAACTCCCCGGCTGCACTTCTGAATTGCGGCTTTTCTATCGTAAATTGACTCAAGCCCAAGACGAGACGACCCTGCGAACTCAGCAACTTCGACCGTTCAAAACGTATTTTACAGTATCAGGATGTCGGCTGGATGTCCTTCTTTTTCCACCACTGCTGATCCGACAGTCGACCCCGGCTCCTCAGATCAGGCGGTTTGAGGTCACCCATAATCAAGGATTACTTTGGAGTTCTAGTTGCTCATCCCGTGTGGTCTGGACTGCAGACAAAGCTGTGTTCAAAGCTGTAATACAATAAAAGTATATGAAATATACTATAATATGAAAAGACATTGATATTTCAGCCATGGATTCAATCTCTACAATTGTAGCCTTCTCAGATTTGGTAGATTTTCATAAACCCCCTCCACAACTTTGTCACACACGTCTTCAGTGTGTGAAGTGTTCTCCACTGCTGAGGCAGTTCTTATCCATTGTCTGCCCCTTTCTACAGTGGCAGGGAGCCGGTCCAGGAGGTCTGGTGAGATCCCCTGTCCCCTCCGCCAACCCCCCACCCTCCTCCCCCTCCCTCACCCTTTTAACCTGGCATTTCTGCACCTTCCTCATCCTAACCCCGCCCCTCCCTGCTGATCCCTCCCCTCAACACTTGTTGCATTCGGCCCCCCTTCATTCTGTTGTAGTTGTCAAAGGCTTTTTTTTTGTGAAATCTCTTCTTCCTATCGGAGATGTCTCCTGTCGGAGACTTGTCCTGCAAGCCAATGTGTCCTAAAATTTGGCGATTTTTAATTGACTGGGCGTGAGCAAGGTGCCGTCAGTGGGAGGGAGGGCTGTGATTGGTTGAGGGGCTGATTGTCATTCCTCAACCTCAACACTCCTCCTGCCGTAGCAACACATCAGCATCCTCCCGCACCCCCCCCCCCCCCCCACCCCCCCACCCTCCACACACAACATGGCGTCCGTCTGCATCTCACCTCCAAGCAGCACCACTCTAAGCAGACTCACAGTGAATTCTTTTTGCTCTAACCAGATATTTTGCTTAGGGTTAGTACAAGCAGGTGGAAGAGGGCTGCTGTGTGTGAGCATGGACTTACATCTTATTCTGAGCATGGGTATCTGAAGCCTCCAGTGTGACCTGCCTTCCTGTCTAGTTACTTGTTCCATAATGGGATGAATTAATCAGTCCGCACCTCCTGAGTGTTTAAGCCCGCCTGCTTACCCGGCACGTAGTGAGGCATCGCCGCAGAGTGAACCAGGAGGTTCAGCGTAACCTCCTCCAGTGTTTAATAGTGACGCACTACTATTTTAATGAAGACGGCAGGATCATGTGAGTGTCTATATTATAGGCTGATGAAATGGCTCTAAAGCTGCTCAGTTGAAGGATAAGTCTGGTGATCAAATAATGTTAATCCTACAAATATATATAAATCCCAGCTGAAAATGGTCCTCATGGCATAAATTTAACTCCTGCTAAACGGATGTTTTAAACATAAAAAATGTAGCCTTTGAGGAAAGAAATCACGCAAGGAAATTAACCTCCTTAAAGTAGTAGTTAATGCTAATTAATTACAATTAGTTTGCATCCAAATCTACTCCACAATTTTTACTTCTGCTTTTTTGTTTCCGTCTGGGTTTGTGTTAAAATATAATGAAAAATGTGTTTTAAGTGAATTAAACACATTTTTATCTGGTTCCTCTAAGGAAAGGAGTCAAAATGGTGTGAAAAGAGTCAAGAGGATTCAATTACCACAAACCACCTCACAACAACATTGGTTTCAAATGTTCGACAAATCGCGCCAACTTGCTTTTCTGTTTACGAAGAACAGGGCCGAGTGCAAATCCGACGGGCCGCGTGCTGACTGTGGCTGTAGAGAGGCCGTCTGAGGGTGCAGCAGTGACCCGTCTCTGCTTCTCTGCAGGAATTGCGGTAACGTGTTCTGTGCCAGCTGTTGCGACCAGAAGCTCCCGGTGCCGAGCCAGCAGCTGTTTGAGCCCAGCCGCGTCTGTAAGACCTGCTATGGCAGCCTCAAGCTAAGCCCCGCCCCCCTGGACCTGGAGCTGGAGAAACCCATCACGGCCAGCTCCGACTGACTCTCACAGCAACGGGCCAGGACGGCTGAGGCGCGCTGCTGAGGAAGAAGAGCACGGGAGCTACACAGAATGTCCCACGTACTTTGTGTGTGTGTGTGTGTGAGTGCGTGTGTGTGTGTGTGTGTGTGCACCGCAAAGACGGAAATTATTGTGTGTATATACGGAAGGTGACGTGGCCGAGGAGTTGAATGACCTGTTGGTGAGATGCCGAGTGCTCTGAAAGTTGGGTGTGCGCAGAGGTTGTGTGTGTGTCTGTCTGTGTGTGAGCGAGATTGATGCACACATTTGCCACACAGATGGCTTGTGGCTGTGACGGGACGGCCCTTTGAGGCCAGAGGGGTGAGAATGGACGTCCTGGCGCCTCGGACCGGGCGGGCAGAGGAGGTCGTCTCACTGTGTCGCTGAAGCCTCTCGCAGGGGCTTCGGCCCATCGAATCATTTACGGGCTCATCCAGGCCTCTCCTCGGACTCTTTAAGTACCATCATCTCAAAGCGCGGACTACTTCTTTACTCTCAGCAGCCACGCCGAAAGTCTCCCTGCAATCAAAAGACCTCTGCTAACCTTTTAGTAATGTCCCGATAGCTGAGGTTCACAGATGTCGTCAGTTCACCCAAATTGCGTTACTACATTATCGTAGTTACAAGTTTCCTTTTTAGGTAGTTTTGAGATCTCGTTTCTGAGACAGTGGAGTCAGCTCTCAAAAGAAAGTTAGACCTGCACCTGTTGAACTAATTCTTAATAATTCATCAGATGGTTTCCATTCATATTTTCTCTGTGAAATATATTAGAATAAAGTGAAATATGTCCATTATATTGTTTAAGAGACCAAGGCCACATATACTTATTGTCTCTTTGGTCCGACCAACAGTCCAAAACCAAAACATTACTGCAAGGTCTAACATTTTGTAATTTTGGTGAACTGCCCCTCTAAAATTCTGTGGACTGAGACTTAGAAGTTTTTTATTATCATTTTTGAAGTACTTCTCTTAAGCACTTCCTGGCTCACAGTGAGGGGAGGTTATTGTTATTCATATTTGAACAATCAGGACCAGTTAGTGATGTGTAGAAAAGGCGTTAAAGCATTTAACATCCTTTCATGACCCTTTATCAGCTGATGTCACTGAGTGTGCTGGGAGAGCACAAAAAGAAGCAAGAATTTTTTTTTTTTTTTTTTACCCAGCAGGCAACGGGAGCTGAACTCACTTTTCAGCCTCTCAGTGGAAGTCATTTGCACAGTTAGGAATGTGACTCGTTTGACTCCCACGCTCAAATCCCCAAGAAAACCTTGTCATTTGAGTTGATGCTGCGGCTCCTTTGACCTCACCTGTGATCTCCGCTGTGAAAACCGGAGCGCAGCAGCAACAGAAAGGGCTCCCACATGAAATGAGACGCCCACTCTGCCCGGCACCCATTCAATGACCTCCTTGCACGCGCACACACATTCTTTTGTAAAATAAGTGAATAAAATAATATATTCAGATACCTATATAGCATTTAAGAAAAATGTATAGAATCCTTGAATAGTGACTCACTTAATTAGTCACCAACAAGTTAGTTTTTTTTCTTTTTTTCTTATGTTTTCTTATGTTATAAGTGCAGAAAAAGATATATTTTGCAACCTGTTGAGGACACAGGTGTTTTCTTTCTCTTATTTTTTTTTAATAGTGACGCAGGGTGTCCTGTTCTGATGCTGCAGTGGTTTTCCCTTTTTAAATGCAATCCTTATTTTGATTTAATTTATTAAAGTTGTGTTGGTGAATTGTTAAAAATCCAGACAATTCGAATGCCACAGGATAATCAGTGTTTGTTGAGATGGGGCACGAGAGATGGGTTTTGATCTGTGGCTGCGGCGACACTCTGCTTCAAATCAGCCAATCGAAGAAGGCTTTGTGGCGCCGACCATTTCCATTTGAGGATGGGGTTTAGTCAGAGGTGTCATCCAGCACCATGTGACTCGGGCGATCACATGTCCGAAATAAATTCAAATGAGTTTGTCTTTAGCCGGGAGGGGAAGTCTATGCACTTAGAGAACAGTGGTCCAAAACAAAGAGCCTGAACCCCAAATACCCCCCCGCCCTCCTCCATAGAAACTCCTCTACAAACACTACCTCTACTTTTTACACACTAGTAGCTGGGTGACTTTCCAGGTTTGCATCCTTGAGAATGTCCTTTTGTTATTATCATTGATTCTTTTTACCCCCCTCGGTCAGCTGGAGGTTCAAACAGGTGCAGCCCCCCACAATGGCACTTTCATTTTAATATTGATCTTAATGAGACTGCCAATCATCTGTCCTTTCTTCTTCAGAGCTATCTCATCCATTTTTTTTTAAATCACCTGGGCAAGAGCAGCGTTAACTGTTCAAACTCTCATTTCTAGGTACAATGAAATAAATAAATAATGGCCATAAAAGTTGGAAGAAAATATTCCCTCACCCTTAAATACCATCAAATTAAATCGTTCTTTGGCTATAATGAGATCCGGAGGCCGAAGCTTTACTCACTCACCCCGTGTCAACACGTTGACAGATGGCAGCATGAATCCTGACTTTTCCACCACCATCACACGCATGTGGGGCGTCAAGCTCGTCTTGTTTAACAACCCATAAATGTGAATTGTCTAAAATATATATACATTTTTTTTGCACATGTCATTAAGAAGACACTGCCACAGAGTGCATCAAAAATAAAGCTGAACCTGAAAGTGTGCCGTGCTTCTCAGTGTTGTAACGAGCATCGTGGTTGGGTTTTTGTACGTACGTGCGTGGGAGGCTCGGGTCACGTGGTAAACGGGTCACCATCTTAACGCACAATTACCAGTATGATCCTTTGCTTTTTTTTCCTTTCTTTTTCCTGCCGAGCACTTCTCTTAGTCTGGATTTATCATCACTCGTGACAGAAGCGTCACTGCAACAGCCCGGTAGTCACTGGAGGCGTGTGTGTGTGTGTGTGTGCGTGCGCGCGTGCGTGCGTGCGCGTCTCAGTGGAGACCGGTGCCAAGCAGTCTTACTACGGGTCCCTCGAAGGGATCACTCAAGCTTTTGTTTAATTCCCTTCCCCTGCTTCTGTTTGAGCACTTTGAACCTTCTCATGTCTGTCAGAGGAGTGTGTAGCTGTACATTTCCTGTAACAAGTGTTCAGTCTGAATATTTTGTTTTTGTTGGATTTACTTTGAAGAGCATTACATTGTTGTAGAGTTCAAAGGAATAAACTAGGTAAAGCTACTGTTTTGTCTGCTAGCAGCACCTGATATCTGCTCTCTCTGATTAAAGCTGAAGCGTGATGGAACATCACAGCTGAAAACACACACAACTAAAATGACACTTCAATCAAGTTTAATGCATCTACTAGTATACATCTCTAAAAATGAAGAAAATCTTAAGTTACTGTCTAACATCAACGTCTACTTATTGAATGCAAATATAAGTGAATACAGAATTAGAAAAAGTTAGTCATGCTCGCTGTTGTGATGGATGGATGGATGTGGTTTTACCGGCTCTAAAGAAACGATACCAGACCCCCCCGACTAATTACTAGACTTCAAATCACTGCACGGAAACTGGACATTGCACCATATTCAGCAGCAGCGGCGGCGGCGGACTGAGAGCGAGCTGAGGCAGCAGCGGCCAATCGGACCGCAGAGACGGAGCTGCACGTCTCTTGATCTTAGGTTTGCTCAAAACAACACAAGCAATACTTTATAATCGTTTCACAAAGTATGGCCGGACAACGACGATCGTCAAAGCAACTATATAATAAAAAGCCATCGGGTCGAGAGGATCGAGCATCTGATTCGTGGTTGTGTAAAGTCTCGACGCCTCTGCCGACCTCTTCATCATCATCATCATCATCAAACTTCTACAGACTAATGAAATATTGATATATTTCGTAACCAACAACATTAATCTCCCTGCAACATCTTTAAAAACTCTTTTTAAAAAAAAATATACATGGCTTCACCAGCCGACCATTTCCCTTTTCTATAAAAACTCAAGACGGCAATATTTACAACTTTTGAGTTCATGTCATAAAGTAGATGACCAGCGAAGGCTCCCGGGCCACCGATCAACTGGGATTCCTCCCGTGAAAGCAAGGGCCAGAAAAAGACCGGATTGTCGCGGGAGATGTCCCCCAGTGCAGGTTTATGTGTTATTGGACGAGGATCTGAGGCTCCGCCGTGTGCAGGCGAGGGGGGGCCGACATGCAGCCTGAGCGATAGGACCTTGTGTTCATGTATGTGTGCTTGCACTCGGTTGGCGGAAATCAAAGAGTTTCCCGCAGTTTGTCTTCAACCTCCAGTCAGGAGCAGCGTGGAACTGGATTCACACCGATGACTGATCCCACACCTTCAAGATAACAACAACAGCAACGGGGACAACAAGTTCAACTCTCAGTTCTGACACTTGCAAAGTACGACATGTGCTTACTGTAAGTTCCTAAACATTCCTAGATGGCTGGTAGAAATCAGAATACATTTGGAAAGGAGTTTGCATATTCATATTATATGTGCTTATGCCATTCAATTAATAGCCATAGGATTGTGGAAATAATATTTCAGTCAGAGCAGTTTATCCCTAAATACAAATTGCCCCCATTTGGCAATAGCTTTAATAAAATGATCTAGCAGATGAAAAAAAAGGATGTGATCATGTTAAGGCTAATGTTAATACCAACTAGTGAGGTCTGATACATGGAAATGATTAAAAGATACAAAACATACAAGTCATGGTATAGTATGTGGAAACAAGTCATAAAAAAGTTGTATTGTTGAGACTGAAAATAGGTGATTGATTTATTTTTTAGATGATAAATAAATGTATCAGTCTACCATTGATATAATAATGATATATATGTATAATACCATAATATACTATCTTAACCATGACACCATGATATATGTACATATGTTGAGTCCCGTGCTATGAATCCAATCACCTTGTTGACGGGGGCGAGCTGCGTTCGGACGGAGCCGGCGTGAAGCCGCCCGCTGTCCCCGAACCTCCCAGGTGACCTCTCCCTGCGGCCGTCCAGCACGCGGCCCGGCGACTTCTCCCTGTCCAGCGGCCGGGCGGGAGACTTGTCCCGTCGGAACTCGGTGCGGCCCTCCCGGTACCGGTGAGGGGTGCTGGGCTCCCGGTGCAGGCCGTCGTGGCTGCCGGGGCCCGAGGTCAACCGCTTGGTGATGTGCTCGGAGTAGGTGGGCGGGCCTCGCTTACTGGGACTCCTGCAGGAGCAGAGCCGAGAGCAGCACAGCAACGTTTCACGTGTTTGTTTTTACAGCAGGTGGCACTGTTGGCCTGGTCAATAAAATAAATGCTGTTTAGAGGCAACGTTTTTGTTGTTGGTGCTTTGTAGATGGTCAAGTTTTTTTAATACACCCACACACACACTCCTGTATTTTTCCTCTCTCTCTCTTGTTGTGTTTATTAACGTGAGGGAGCTGACCCTCGGCTGGAGCCCGTCCTCTGCAGCTCTCCGGTTTCTCTGATCAGGCTTCCCTTGCAGCAGATGACCCGCAGTTTGTTCTGGTAGGAGGAGGCCAGGTAAATGGCCCCGGAGGAGATGGCTGGGCCCAGGTAGCGAGGGTTGGGGATATCCAGGTGAGCCAGCACCGTCGGCCTGCAAGTACACGCGGCGCTGTGAGAAAAACAGCCTCAAAACCTTTAAATGTGGTCAGAGAGAGCCGGCCCGTCTCACCCCAGAGAAGCGTGGCCCAGAACCTCGATGACGTCCAGAGAGTTGATGTAGGTGACAAACAAGTAGGGCTCTCTGTAGGCTGCACCGGGGGAAACAAAACGTCATAATGGGATCCGCACCGCTGCATCGATGCATCAAAAAGCTACAACATGTGTTTACCGAAGGACAGAGGCAGGCGGCTCCACTTGATGTCCTCAGTGCGGCTTCTTCGCCCGTACGTGTCCACAAACACTCCAAACTCTTCAAAAGATGTACGAAAGGTCAGGTTCACACTCACAAAGTGCAATAATTCTATGGCTTGCATTTTCGTGGAGCAGTTGTGCGTTCAAACATACCGTGAAAACACAGCAGGTACTCCTCCTTCTGCATGCTGCTGGCCACCTGCATGATGGCGATGGGGAAACTGTGGGACGAGGCTGCGAACACCGCCGATACGAGGGACACGTCGTTCTTGTCCAGGAACTCTGCAGCGCACAAAGCCAGCACTGTTTTGAAACGATACATCTAGTGTGTTGAGTCGAGTGCATTATTAAACTGTACCCTGTGATTGTCTGCTAACTCGTTACATCATTGTGTTGCATATGTTTGTGTGTGTGTTGTTTTTATGTTCTGATTTTTTAACGGCAAATCGAAGTCTACGTTGTGATATTCTACTCGTGTCCTTCTCACCCTCAAGTACAAACTGCTTCATCTCGATCTCGTAGAACTTGTTGGTGCCGATGATGATGCTGTAGCTGGTCAGATGGATGCAGCTGCAGGGCTCCAGAGTCTCAATCTCCTGTGAGACGAACAACAGAAAGACGAAGGACACTTTGAGGGTTATTTACAAATGTTTAGGATGGCAGAAGCTCTTCTTTTGTTCTTGATTTGTTATCCCAAGAGTCCAATGATCCCAGTTCACCATTAACGCTCCTCCTTGGACCAGTTGTGATATACAAAACTACCCGGATTGGTTACCGACTGAATGCCACGTTATTAACATCTACGCTTCTCTGTTGGTATTATTTTCATCAGCAAGGCAAATGTGGCTTTTGGACCACAAAAAATGTAAATGTGGATTTTGAATATGGAAGCCTAACAAGTTATTTATGAGTTAGTTGGGATGTTTGACTTTGACCTATAAAAGCTAATAGTACAAACAAACAAACCTTAAGGGACCAATTTTCCCGAATGTTAAACTCTATGCTATCTGCCCTAAAACATTGTCATATTAAGCCAAGCAGGTCTTTTACAGGTCTTCTTCTGTGCTTTTACAGGTCTTCACACTGAGCAGATCCCACTCGCCTTGCGAATGCAGTATTTGTTGAGATTTTCGTTGTAGCGCAGGATAGTTATCTTGTTGGGCATTGCTGCACATATACAAGGCCCGTTGTCTATCTGCAAAAAGGAAACACACCCGTCACTTTCCAACAGTACACAAGTCCAAGAAAGCGCTTTTAGAGTCAGGAGGTTTGATCTCCGGTTTCAAAGAGGAGACGCAGAAACCTACTCTCCCCGCGGCAAACAGATGGCAGCCCTTCACCGTCTCGAAGATGTAAGGAGCCAGTTCAGACTGGCTGGGCAGGTGCGACTGGGCCAGAGACTGCTTCACTCTCTTAATCTCCACCAGACACAACGCCCTCTCGTCCCCTGCAGCGCACACAGGCAGACACGTTACACGGTAGGACGAGACCTTAGTCCCCGTGCTGTCAATGTGTGGATCACGAGTCGCAACAGAAATATCACATGGCAGTTTCTACATTTTTATGATGAACAAAAACGGTAGCGCCTTAATTATGCCAATTACTTCAAATGGCTTTTGGATTTATGAATGAAATGAAATGAACTGAAGTCTACACTCTGATCCTGCTGCTCAGCGGACAGTTATCATCTCCTGTCAATAACAAAGCTGGAAATCTCACCAACGATCATCAGCAGTTTCTCCTGCTCTTTGATGATGTGGATCTGAAAGACTGATCCCAGGCCGGGGATGTGAGTTAGAGAGTTCTTGATAACATTCAGGGCATACAGACCCTCTTCAGAGCCCACCATAACTATCTGCAGCACAGCAAGAAAACATCATTAACATGGGCATCATTATTTCAATGCCATTTCAAACAGGAGCAGCATGTTGCAGATCTTGGCTGTGAGCCTCGAGCATCTGCTCTGTGCTCCATGTCCCTCCATCAATAAACATCATTCTACTTTTGGAAATAACTACTACTGTCGATTAAATATGTTTTATAAATTATGAATACGACAATGTGTTTTAAAACAGCAGATTTATTTATTTTATATCTAAAAATATGTTTACCATATGTTTTCACTAGACTCCAATAATTGTGATTTAATAAAATGTCATGCATGCCGGTACCTGATCGGTGAGGGGGAGGGTGCAGTTAATGTCCAGCCGATCATCTCCCTCCAGCTTCAGGAGAGAGTTCCCCAGCAGCTTCTGTAAAAGCACAGAGGGGTCAGCGGGGTCACGACCTCAAAGTGACCTCAGGGGGGGACACAGCATGGGAGCAGGACGGAGGGAGCAGCACGGAGTGCGGGTTAACGGGGTCAGAGGTCACAAGTCGGTTGCAAGTGCAGTCGCAAAGTGGGTGAAGTTAGTGCGTTGCACACTTTTAACATTGCTCCGCTTTACGTTTGACAAAAGATAAAGCTGTTACATAAAATGCAAATATATAAAAAAATGAAATGAATAAGAATTTCGCACTTCCTCTTTTTTGTAGCTTCCTCTTGGATGTGTGCATCTAGCACCTAGTCGCAAGGTTTTATATAGTTAATGACATCTCAGAAACATCTGAAACAGCTAATTAAATGAGGCAACTCACTCTAGACAGTAACACTTACATTTATATTGTGTTTATAATACCAGCATGTTAAAAGTTGGCAAAAAGATTAGTTACATTGTGATGAATCCTAAAACCCCAAACTCATAAAAACTCAAGTTCACGTGGCCCAGTTTGTCTCGTGTGCCTTGAGGTTGCAGAGGGCGAACGGGGGAGAGGGAGAGGAGGGTAAAAACACAGACGAGTGCACCAGCAGGTAGAAACCCGCTCTCTTATCCCTGGTCCTCTGGGAAGGACGCCTGAAGGGGATCGCCCCCCCCACAGATGATCAAACATCTGGGTGAGAAGTTGTGCACTGTGCTTATCAAACAAAACACCAAAGACCCGTTTCAGCTCCGTTGAAACTATTGCACAGACGCAGAGTCTGCAGAGGACGTGACAGTGAAGCAGAGAAGGGTGAGAGTGAGGAGTGAGTCACAGCAGGAGAGGTGAGAGCAGGGAGGGTTGGTGAGGGGGGAGAGGGGAGTGTGACCAACTAACACAATGACGGACACATGCACTACTGCGTGCCTCGTGAAGGATCTGCAGGTTTGTGTGTCAAGTCAGTCGCATATCTGGATCTTTGTAACTTTTTACCTGGACCAGAGGAGACAGAACCATTTGTCTTTTGGACACAGCAGCCTATGTTTGCAATGAAACCCAATGGAATGCGAAGAATAGAGGAAAATCCACAAAGACGCACCCGTATGCCGGACATACAAAGCGCCGTGGTGAAAAACAAAAAGTAACAAACAGCAGTGGGAAAGACAAAGAGACAGAGGAGGGAAAGAAAAGAGGGGAGAAGAAGGGGGACAATTAACGACACGTATAAGTGACCCGGGCGGGTTATTAGTTTAAAAGCCTAGGATTTCATTCTCAGCTCATGGAACCCCCCCCCAACAGTCAAACATGTCAAACAGGGAGACTACGACCACAGACGGGATGGTTATCCGGGACGGTTTATGAAATGCATGAAATGGACGGACGTTAAGGACACGGAGGGGCCGACACTCACTGCGTCGGCCTCTGCCTTCTCCCGAGAGGCTCGCGCCCCGGCCACCACAGACTCCATCACAGCCACCCAGCGTTGTTTGTCGGGGAAACTGGGAGCCATGAAGTAAATCAACTGTCCGGGCCAGCAGGGGGTGTGACAGCGGGACTCCAGCTTCAGGACGTAGGGAACATCTGGCAGACAGGAATCACAGGTTCCATCACATATTTTAACGGTTAGTCGATGACACGTTGTAAATGAGCTGGAATACGTTTCTAAAGATTAATTGAAATCCCAAAAACACTACAAAACGTTGAAACACAATAGCTGAAGACAATTCTGAACGAGTAAGAAGACAGATTCTTTAACACATTGTAGCTCGTACCCGACTTGGCGGTGTTGGGCAGTTCCGATGCTCCCACTGCCCCGTGAACCACCACCTCTCCATCCGACAAACACATGTCAAACTCCTCCAGTGGCTTCACGGAATCTGAGTAATACACATAAGTACAACAACAACAACAACAACAACATGAAAACCGAAGCCCTCTGTTGGGTATATGAAACGCTGCTGTGCGTTGGTGTGTTACACCGGGAAAAGAAGGAAACCTTCTCTGGGCTCGAACTCGTAGATGGATACTTTGGTCCCATCCAGCACCATGTACCTCCTCTCCCAGCCCTGGCCTCGCTTCCCACTCCTGCAGACACAAGAAGCCACTGCATCACCACCAGATCCAACCGGCTGGGTTGGAAACCAAACAAATGCCTTTGTTTAAAGTGGGATTAGTAGCAGATTGGGGAGCTTCGCCTGACAGAACCTTAGTAAGAGTGCCTGGGTGCCAATAAGCGAAACTACTGTGTATGAGGTTTACAACATGAAGTGTACCAATACGGTTTTTCCCACTTGCTCCTTTTCTCCCAAGTTTCTTTGCTTTTCTGTATGGAATCCTCCTCAAGTCTCTTCACTTCACTTTTTTTAACTGTATCAAATGTAAAACAGACACATCATCCTGCTAAGATCCACGTGAACCTGTTCACCCGGAGGCCCGTCTGATAATATTGTACTTGTGCACAAAATAAATCAACTGCAGAAGCTGTGCCAGAATATGAAAGAGCGGGGAGAGAAAAACGGGCAACAACGACATCCTGGCGTCCATAGCTGACCTGGGCTGCTTCATCCAGCCCTCCAGGTGCATGTGTCCGCTGGCCTCCTTGAGCTGCTGGCCCGGGGAGCTGCCTTTGTCCCGACTCGGGCCCTCCGACAGGTGCAGGGAGCAGTCGCTGGACATGCCACACGTGGCCGAGAGGCAGGGCGAGCATTTCGGGTGGCACAGCGCGTGACATTCTGAGGAGGAGAAACAACGTGTTGCGGGGAGCAAATGGACCGTGAAAATGTGGCGTTCAGAAGCCGCCACAGTGATGCAAAGATGTGCAAACGCATTCACGAAGCTCTGCAGGGGTGAAGTTGAAACCAAAATTAAGGTGGTGTTCATTTGTGAAGATTATCTTGCTGAATAAACATCATTTTTCTCAGGGGAACTGGTACAATAGTAACTTTTGGTCTGCAGAAATCCATAGTCCCTGCAGCACTCCGCACTTTGGGTTTCTCTATGACTTTGAGTTTGAAGAGGGATGAGAGGCTCTCGAGCCCCAGGTTGGTGCCAGACACCATTTTTCTGAAAAAATAAAACGCTCATTCTTGTCTCAGTAACAAAAGTCCTATGTTTTTTAAAAGGTTAGGAACAATGGGGTTGAGTGAGCAGCAACGGCAGCCCCCTTCGCACGGCTTCACACATCACACCAACCCTCTCATTTTCCGTGTCAAAATCTCCATTTATTGAATAGAAAATAACAAAATAACAAGAACAGAAGACAGGCAGGCTAAAGTTTCAAAAAGTTACTTTTCTTTTTACATAAAATGGGTAACTCACCGAGACAGGTGGCAGCCTGGCGCCCAAAGTGCACGGTATCCAGGCACACCGTGCACTTGGCGGCTCTCATGTTGAGTCCCACTGTGAAGCGGTGAGGGGTGTTGTTGTGGTGCACCGCCCTCTCTCTCTCCCGGTCTCGGTCTCTCTGACTGTCCTTCAAACGACGGCTAAACTCTGGACACGGCGAGGGGACACAGTGAGCGCCGGCCGCTCCAGCACGCCTTGCCGTGTCGGCTACATTGACATCACGTGAAAAAACCTCGGCGCACCATGCCATACCCGCCGTGAAATCCGGCCAACTAAAGATAAAGAAGGCTTTCAGCAAAACTTTAAGCTGTTTGGCAAAAAATGCATAAGCAAGTAAACTCTGGAGACAAAGATGGTTGAAAAATAATATTGCTTTGACCGGTCCCTGGTGCTGGTACCGCCTCATTGTTGCAGGTCAAAGGCATTATCCAGTCAGTACCACATTTCCCCCCGTGTGTCCTGTGCTGTGAAATGCACAACATTTCTCAATTTACCACAAGTGTTGATGTTAGCAACATGTTTCGTACAATTAAGAGAATAGCTTTCTACTTATTATCTACTTTCTACTTATTTCTGTTGATTTCACAATCAGCCCATTTCCTTACACAAAGCTATAAACTATATCATAGGGATCATCCAGGCTTAACTTGTGGTACAACTTGTTGCAACCCTTTAATCGGAATAAAACGGTTGACTGAATAATACCTTTACCACAGTGTGGGTTCAAACAGAGTGTTGTGCATCGCAGAGTTTATAATATAGTACATCTCTGTTAGTGTATGATGTGAAATTCAGGTGGGATTGCAGTGAGTTAAAGAGCAGAGCTCTGCAAATCAGATTAGGCTTTAATAAAATGCTTCAGATTTCTAAAGCTGTGCACTCTCCCACCTTCACCGGACCCGGCCTGGTGGGATCCCATATTTTTAGAAAAGTGCAGAGCTTTTAAAATCCGGCCTTTCAAGGATGTGGATGAGGCAAAAGGAGAAGAGAGATAAGAGACCAAACTGAGGAAAACCATAAGTTTGGACAACTTACTTTCAAAAGTGACCCTCCTTCTCTCTGAAAGGTGTTTGAAAGAAAAAGGATAGTAAGAGTTTTCATAAATGATCCTTTGCGAGTGACATTGTACGTGTGTGTCTATGTGTGCAGGCGAGGGCCAGCATTAAGCCACGTAGAAGCCGTACACCAGCACGTATGTGTTTGTTTTAGACAAAAGGCGTCACCTCTGTAAGCACCGTCTCTGCACTCACCCTCGGGCGTCGCAGTCGCCTTCCTGCGCTCTGAGTTGGAGGGCGCCAGGGCGGACGGACCCTGCTGGTGCTCGGGAGACTTCACCATGGCAGACATGATCATCTGCTGCCGCGCCGAGGCCGGGTTTGCAGAGTTACCGTGATCCTTATACGGGAGCGCTAGGGATGGAGTAATGGATTTGTTGAGCTTTACTTTATCTGCGCGTGTGATACGTAGCTTCATCATGCAGGATACCGTGAACTAACGGTTTTTTTTTTTAAAGATCACATTAGAAGTATTGCATGGTGTGCAGCATCCCCACATTTGTTTGATCAAAGTGTATAAAAACTATCGCAGCCTCACCTTCCTCTCTCAGAGATCGCAGCTCCGACCTCATTTTCTGCAGGGCCTCCTCCAGGTCAGAGCAACGAGAACGCTCCTTGTCCAGAGCAATTTTCATGTCGCTGTATTGCAGAGGCACCGGCTGGATGGAGGGCACGGGGGAAACCGGGCCTGGACCCTGACCCTGACCCTGACCCTGGGCCTGGGCCTGAGCGGCCATGGCGGCCAACAGGTCCTCTCGACGACGCCCAAACAGACCCTGAGACCAGGGAAGCACAGTGCTGTTTGAAACCACCTGACTTGCCCTCTGGTTTTCATTCTAATTCCGTTTATATCTGGTGATGATTTCTCATCAACTCTTTTTGAATGTGGAAAGACATTTCTTGTTATAAATGATAAAAGAAAGCAGTTATAAATGACAGTTTATGAATAAATTGATAAAAACAAATCAAACTAATTATCACTTGTCAATATCAATTCAAAATCCTTCCCTTCCCAAATCTACTTAATAGTCTAAACAACATGGTTTACTTTGAGCATTTCAAAATCAATTAATAAATTATTAAAAAATATATTATATTATAATAAATCAGACATGTCATTTTATCTGACCTTCTTCTTCTTGGAGCCCCCATGAGCCTGGGCCTGGAGGAAGTCTATGAGCTTGGTCTGCTGGGTGATGGTCCCCTCCATTTTCACTTTCTCATGGGAGTACACAGCCTGCAGGTGGAGCTAAATCAACATCACTACTGCCATGAATATCTCCTCAAGTACTTAACTTCACACAGAGAGGATGATGGGAAACGGAGAAGGTATTTGTTTTATGTGTCTTCATCAGACACAAGACTGCAAATGGCATGAAGTCCAGCAGAACAACATGCAACTCATAGATTCTGAGTGTGTGTTTTTTAATGAGAATGTGTGTGTGTGTGTGTGTGTGTGTGTGTGTGTTTGTTTAGCAGCACCTGAATGTTCTCCAGCTGGTATTCCAGGTCCGTCCTTTCAGTCTTCAGCAGGTCAGTCTGGTCCAGAGCGTCCTGCAGCCCCTGAGTCAGACGGAAGATGTGGGTCTTCTGGGCATCCATCTGCTGCTGCAGCTTTTCTTGCTGTGGACATAAAACAGCCGTTACATCACAAGCCGGAAAGCTGCGACTTTGCTGCTGGCGCTTCTAACAATTGATTGCCTCCGGTCACAGTGCAAGCGAAACCTTTCAACAAGGTTTACCATTTGTCACTCAACCACCAGAATAGTCACCGTAATGTTTGTGTTCTGGTAATAGATACAGAACGTACCTCCTCCAGCAACCTCTGTTTCAGATCCCTTTCACTCTCCAGCTTTTGCTGCCATGTGAGTGCGTTCACCTCCAGCATGGCTTGCTTCTTCTCCAGGTCATTCAACTGACAATAGAAAGCAGCGAGCGTTTTGCTGTAAAATCCATAAACCAGAGAAGCATGTGAATTCAAATCTTATTTAGTTTTGGATCGCTTACAGTATCGGCGAGGCTCTCAGCTTTAAGTGTCTGGTCTTTGAGGGCCTGCTGCAGGGCCAGGATCTCAGCTTTGTGCTCCTTCACGGCCTTCTCCAAAGCTTGACGAGACTCGGCGTTGCGTTGCTCTGAACGGAGCCTGAAGCGCACAGCAAACCACTTTTCAAGTTCGAGTTTTAATAATCTTTTGGGCACTCAGTTCTCAGCAAACACCAACTCAGGAAATAATTTCATATATTTCCCAGAATACATTTTGACTAACCCTAGAGAAAATGCCCAAACCCGTTGCATTCAGTGTGTGTATGTAGGCGGAGGGAGCAGATCCAACACTGATAGCAACAGCAACATTCAGAGGAAAAAAATGAAAGCATTTCCCTGTCTTCCTGTCTAAAATTGTAACTTTTGGTTAAATTGTATCATGGACTATTGAAACTAATGTGGGTGGAAAAACTCAAACCCTCTGAAGTCGATTTCTCTTAAATGTAGCATTACCACAAAACATTGCAATGTCTCAACTCAATACTAAATAGACATAGAATTGCAAAGCAAACAGAATAAATTTAAGTCAATCAATTTTTCCCGTGGTGGGGCATTTGCATGGATGTTATTGAAACCTGTTCTGTTTCTCTGTGTCTAGGAGTCTCTGGATGTCCCTGGTCCTCCTCTCAGCCTGGTTCTTCTCATCCTCCAGTGTCGCCCTCCAGGCCTCCCACTGCCTCTCCTTCTCCAGCAGCTCGTCGTTCAAGGTCTCGAGCTCCAGAACCTGCTCCTCCAGCATGGTGCATGTGGTCTTCAGCGTCCCCAGGTTCTAAAACAAAGAAGTATTGACACACGTTGTTTATTTACTCATCGCCAGGTGGCAGCTGTGTTCAGGCTTTTCTCCAAGATTATATTTGACAACTTACTAACCATGTAAACGACTGTGTGTACCTTCAGTTTCAATAAAGGCTGTTAAAAGATTTTTAAAAATCAATCGCAAATTTTGAGAATTATTAATAGAGATCAATGAATGTTGTTGTTGTTGTTAATAAATATTCGTTTTTCTAAAGACTAAATCTTGAAGTAATTAATCACTTTGGAAAGCATGCATTTTAGACACTGTTGTTTAATTGTAAATGTTATTTTAAACACAAACCTACACTTTTGATCATCTTGGAGATGTTGAACTAGCGACTCTTCCTGTTGTCGCTGTGCACTTTGCTCCCAACTCTCCATCATTTGACGGCTGTGTTTTGCCAACAATCTCTCCACATTTAGCCAGGACGTTTTCAAACCAAGGTATTTTAAGGACACAGTGGTGGTTCTCTGCAGACTGTGTGCCGGGAAGGGTAACGTTAGGTGTTGAGATGGAAGTAGCCTAGCAGCTAGCTTAGCCTAGCAGCTAGGTTAGCAAAGTGGTATATTTCCCACTAACCCCTCTTCTGTTTGACACGTGGAGGAATTCCTCTGGCCAGTTCTGCGCAGTATTTTGCGCCTCTGTTTGTTACAATGCAAAACGCTCTCTCCATCTTGAGCTACCGTCTTGCTTTCTTAGACGTGACTGATTGCAGCTAGCGGCCGTTTCGTTTTAGCGGTCAACTTCCGGTTTACTTCCGGTCCCGGAAATCAGTTACGTTAACTACATTAGAATATTTTCGCGCATTAATCTCGGCCACATTAATCGCATAGATTAACGCGTTTATGATGACAGACCTAGTTCGGTTGTTTTGGTATTCACAGTTTAGACAAAGTAGAGTTTACACAAAGTGTTGTGTTTCATGTCTCCCAACGCACTACTTTAGACAAAGCGTCGGGAGACAAATATAGCGTCTGCTGGTGCTGCAGCAACGCCGCTGCGCTCTGAAGTCCAACGCTGAAACGACCCTGGAGTGATGGGGATGACACATGCCTCCCACACACCACCCCATCGCTCGTCTATGACTTCCAAAGCTGGTTACACAACCGGCAGGACTGAGCGCAGCGCATTGGACACCCACACACAGAACCTCCCACAGGAGCAGCACGCGCATCGCACAGCCTCCTCGCCGCATCCAGAATACGGCACGTAACAATGCTGAATTACTCCGAGGGCTTTGCGGCCTGATTCGCGCATAGCGCTGTCAGGGCCGGGAGAGATGTCTAGGTCACCTGTCAGAGGTTGTGTGGAGGTATCACATAATGTGAGTAAGTGGAAACCGGGTGTCTGACTGGCGGCGAGTGGGAAGTGGGACAAAATAAAAATGTGGGTTGTCTCCAGTGGCCGCTGATATTTTGTGGTAATTTCATGCAGATATATAAAAACGACTTGACTATAGTGCATGGTTGAAATAAAGAATGGACCGGGGGGTTACAGGGTTAAAAAGTCAGCTGTTTGATTCTTGTGTTGTCCAAAACCACTCTGAAATACACCAGCATCCACCAATTTTATCAATAAATCAATACAACGCACCAATTCGAGATAATTGACATTCTTTTCTTTGGACTGTGGAAAGAAATCAGCGTGAGGAGAGAAGGAACACACGCATACAAACACACACATAAACCAATAGCCGGAACATGACCAGCAGCAGCCGCCCTACCTGTTTTTGGTTGTTTAGGTGCATTTCTCGGTCGGCCACCTCTCGGCGCAGCCGGTCCACATCCTGGCCGAGATGCAGCCGGTCCTCCCTGTCGTCGGAGGCCTCGTCCAGCTGCTTGGACAGGTAGAAGTTCTGGCGGTTCAGCTCAGCGTTCTCCTGAGTCAGTGTGGTCAGCTGCTCCTCCAGGTCGGTGATTACCTGCAGGAAGTGAACGGGACTCTCAGACAGTTTAAAGAGAGAGAAATGTGCAGAGGAACAAATAACTGCTATTAAACATCATCAGGATTTTTGCGGTAATAAAGATATTATAATAAAAATTCTGTCTAAAACAGGTTTAATTGTTTTAACATTGTTTTCAACATTAGTTTGTTTACATTTTTTTTAAAAGGCTACATTCATACATTACATGATGCAGCAATCTGGTTTAGTGAAATAAAGCAGTAATCATTCCCACGTGGTTTCCAGGCTGCCGTTTGACTCAATCACCATCAGTCTCGTTTCTTAATCAGCCGTGACGACCGCGCAGGGAAAAGGAGGTTAAAGGCTGGTGAGAGCTTCTTATTCTCAGCTCTCATGGGAACATGTTTACCACGCACAATTTCCAGGTGGCGTGGGGGGGGGGGGGGCGAAGCTTTTAAGTCCATAAATTATCTGTCTGTTCTGTACTGACTCAGTGCTTCTGCTCCCCCCAGGCAGGGGACTGACAGCAGCGAGGAAGTCAAAGCTGCAATGGATACAGTGGTGATCCAGCAAGCCTCTATGTACACTTTACTTGTCGGTCACCCCAATCTGTAGACACACTCGCAGAACCTACAGTAAATCACATCCTCCACACTGCTGCATACAAATTGATTCATACTATTTGTGAATGCGGGGGGTGTAGAGCGAATACAAAGACCAGCTCAAAAGGTGGTTAATCAATTTGGGAATTTCCTTTACTGAAATGACGCTTAATGGCAAGAAAGACAGAAGAACATCTGCTCTTTCTAAAAAACAGATGGAGCAGCAGAGATGCTCACAATTTATATATTTAAAAACTTTAGAGTGTGAAAAATCACTTCTACTGAGATATGTGTGTCTGAGCCATAAATTCAATTAAAAAAATATTTATGGTTCACATGACAAGATGAAAATGTATTTCGGTTGATCCTCTTTGAGTTCAACATGGCTCAAAAAATCTCAGACAACCAAAATACGAAAGAAAAGCTACTTTAGTATAGAGATAGACTAACTCTCTTACTGCTGTCAAACGTCTAGAGTGCCACAATAACTATTGTCTTATTGCTAACTAGCTACGTTACGAGACAATGGGGACTTATAAAAGTCCACATTTTGTGCACCAGTAAAAGGATATCATTATTGAGAAAGAGGAGGAGGAAATAGCACCATTTGCAAACCACAAATCTGAATTATTTGTGTCATGCTGGGAGAACTGTGTCACAATAATATAATTACATGGGGATGAAAAAAAAACAATTTCTTATTTTAACTAGTTCTTTTTAAAAGTTTGTGTCAAAAATCTCAAAATAGGGAACTTGAATTATGTAAGAACGCCATTCAACAGACAGACTTAACGCATAAACCCACATCGCAAGTCTCAGCAGGGTAATAAATAGAGTGTCATTTCCAGCTCTGCTTGTAGCAGATTTGGGCTGTTTAAGGTTGGGCAGTGGCATAAAAGCACACCGTGGTGGTGTTGGTGGTTATTTAGAGTGAATTAGTTTGGGGGCGCCCAATTCAATGACGTCATCATTTTCTCAATGTCGCACAATAACATTCGCCTCTTACTCTCCAATAATAACCCTAGAATACAAAAGATGGCCTTGAGACTCTTCAGGGTTTAACCAAAGTCCCATTCTATCAAATAAACAAATTATTACGGCTATTGAATGGCTGCATTAACAAAAAAACAAAGTCTCTCAACAATTAACTACGTTTCTCGCCATGTGAGGCATCATTAGTGGGTGGGCTTCACATGATGCCGTATGTGGTTTTGCAAAAGAGGCGAAATACATATCTCTGCAGACACGGAAAAGATGACGAACCATGAGACAAAAACAAGATGAATACTCATTGTCTTCTTTGGCCAGTATATGTGGACTTTGCTAACAAAGTCACTGTGTTTCCTGGTAAAGTGTATCACAGGACACCACGACGCACAAAGAATACACAGTAATGTTCAGGACTCAAACAATCAATGTAACAGGATAAGAGATGGATGCGATGAAATAGACGACAGTCACCTTTTCATTCATGTAAGAAAAAGAGAAACACCATTAAAATGAAGTACAATTCACACAACAATGACATAAACACATATGGATGGAAATATTATGTCTAGTTTGTAAGCTACGTGCGATGGCGATGTGAGAGGATTCAGCGTGTGTTCAATGCCAGAAGACGTGTCTATTATCGGAAAAAGAGGAAGACGAGAAAGTGGAGAGCAGTTTACCGCACAGCTGTCTCTCAGGACATCGAACTTGCGTTGTATCTCGTCTCTGTGTGCCTGGCGGGTAACAAGAGAGGCAGAGGGACAGGTATCAGACTTCGCTGCCTAAATAGTTTCACATTAAGGAGACCTTATGTTGTGCACTCTTCTACTTCCTCTCTCTTACTCGGAGGACGGTGATCTCCTCCTCGGCCTCTGCGGTGGTGTCCTCCAGCTCCGTCTTGGCCTGCTGCAGTTGGCTCTCCAGAGCGTGGCGAGCTGCCTGCAGATTGCTGATCTGTGATTGACGCTCCTGCAGTGACAGGGTCATGTCTGTCACCTGGCGCTTAATCTCCAGCTTCTGTTCCTCGTGTTCCAGCCCGATCTGCAAAGGGAAGCAGAACAGGGGTGAGCGAAGGAGAAAGGGATTGTGTCCAAAGGGGCAGATGCTCATTATTCATTTCGACTCTGCCTCCATGAGTTGTGCTCACATTTTAAAAATGGGTTACATTTGAATATCTCCTCACCTCGCGAAGCTTTGTTTCCTGCTCCTGCAGACGGCTCTTGTTGCTTTGCTCCTGCTGACTCATCTTCTCTAAATGCTCTTCCAGTTTGGCATTCTGGGCCTCCAACTTCCCAGCCTGAGACTCCAGGTAGAACTTCTGTTGTCGAAGCTCTGAGATCATCTCCTCCTGAGCTTTCCTGCCAAGACCACACATACTTGTGTGCAAAAAGTTCAATAGGGGGCAATGCAACCAGGTATTGTGGAATTACGTAAACATCAAGACAAAATAACAACATACTTTTCAGGTATGATTTTGTACAGCAATGAAGGGTATATTCTACTTGAAAGAATCATCAAAACTCAAATTCAGGGTTCTTCATGTATAGAAAATCTATAGAAAAGCTTCTGTTTGGCTTGTAATGTTTATTGTAAGTATTATTGTGTATCAGTACTTACATGTTTTTCTGTGTGTAGATACTGCTGTTGGCTGCCATTTTGTTGGCCTCCGAGAGCTCAGCAATTCTCTGCTCCAGACTTTTCATCTTAGAGTCCATAGCATTTATGGTCTGAACAGAAGTTATATCTTTATATCACTGGCTTTAATTGGTTTCAGATTTTAAAAATAGCGCTGATGTAGTGTTGCTGCCAAGCTGGTCAGTTCTTACCGCCTTCTGTTCACCGATGATGCTGCACTTGTCCCGCACCTCCTCCTCGTATCTGCTCTGACTGGACTCCAGCATCTCCTTATCCGCCATGTCCGCCTTCATCTGGCCCTCCAACACCTGCTCAATGCCACGGCAGCCCACAGAACCACAACCAGGAAATCACTTAGCAGGACAGACAATGGCGTGAAGATGACCTACTGCGGATGCACCCACAACTCCACTAGCTGAAGTAGGGCCTCCAAACATCGCTCAGAGCACTTCCTCTAAGTACACTACGTCGGGATACTTCATGTTGTATGTTTTTGTAAATGTTACCTTAATCTTCTCCTCGTAGAGCTTCTCCTTCTGCCTCAGATGCGACTCTAGCCGCTGGGCCGTGCCCTGCGTCTCTCGCAGATTGTCCTCCAGCGCCTACACGAACGCACACATACGTCATGAATCAAAAAGTATAATGATATATAGTATAGGATTGATTATACACTGTGTTCCACCCATACAGTATGCAACAAAACTAACAGGAGAGTAAGAGAAGATGTTGGTCAAACACAGTCAGTATACCAGCCCACACCAATCAGGTAAATTAACTGAAAGCACTTGTGTGGGTGTGCAGGGACAATATTATATAAAACCACATTTCATTAGTTTTTTCTAATATTTTAGTAAATAAAAGTTATGCAACAGCTTACATCCAGACCCTCCATAAAGATAGTAAATGATAAACACAAGGTTTTTCTAAATATTATGTGAAATAGCACTCTGCAATGAAGACAGTGAGCTATGTTTATCTCACACCTCCTCTGATTATTTTAGCTCTGCTCAAGTGGTGAAACGTGGGTTACCAGAATCTTATCTGCCATCTGCTGAATCTGCAGGGCTTTACTCTGGATCTCCTCCTTCAGTTTATTCTCCCGACGATCGACAATCTCCAGCCTTTTCACCTGGTTCTCAAGAGTCTTCCTGCCATCCTGCACAAGACAGGCACAAGTAACACACTCAAGTGCAAACTGATTCATGGAATAGTTATTTTAGCCTTCAAAAATGCAACCTCAAGTTAAAACCCAGAGTTCTGTAGTTTGAAAATGGCCTTTTTTTTCCATGTCGACCTCGATACACATCTTGTAGAAATGCTTATAAAACCATGAAGATGACCACTTCAAGGAAGAATTGATGGTATTATTTAGCAGCCACATCCATTTGGCTTGTTAGTGATGCACCTCTGAATATGTCATTATTCCAAGTTGCTCACAATGGTTCCAAAGAGCTCATTAGCATTCGTGTGAGATGATGTGAGAGGTCTTCAGAGCGGTTTAAATTTGACCATGTGACTAATTACCAAATTTGCAAGTCTAGTGCTTGATGGGAAGTGCTGTCAAATAAGAAGACATTTTAGTAACACTGTCTTTCTTAAAATGATTGCTTCGCACCCATCCACAGAAAATAACACTCCTTTGAATATGCATTCACAACAACGCATTGACCTCGACCTTTCACACCCAAATTCTAATCAGTTTATCATTTAGTCAAAATGTGCACAGTTTAAGAAGAAAACAAGCTTAGAGACTATCTGGCTTAGTTAATACTGCAACTTTTAAAAGTGTGAAAACAAGATAGCTTTACAAAAATCACATGAACACCTGGATTTGCTTTTTTATACTCGGATCAACTGCGTCAAAATGAAGGGTATCTGACGTGTTAGAAAAAGTGCTCCTCAGAATGTGCGAAAACAACATGTTAAGAGAACGTGCGGGTTTCTTTGTGCTTAGCAGAAGACAGATTTATTTGTGCGACACTCTAAAAGTCTGTGATGTTGCAAAGAAAAGTCTGACACGGAAAACCAGAACAACAAGAAGGAACATGCAGGGGACCAGAGCAAACACGCACTCACACACACACGCACACACACTGTATGTCAGCGCGCGCGTGTGTGCATGCACTATCTCCGTGATGACAGAGGTGTCTCAGAGTGTGTGTGTGTGTGTGTACGTGTGTGTGTACCTCAGTCTCACGGAGGCGTCTACGCAGGCTGTCGCTGGAGTCTTCTTTGTGCTGTAGCCTCTCCATGTCTCGCTCCATGCGATCTTTGGCCACTCTCATACTCTGGAGGAGGTCAGTGGCCTCAGAACCGGCCTTCAGTGACTAAGTGTTGAAGGAAAAATATCATACAAATACTCAAATGTGTTTGTACATGCTAGTTACAAAGTTAACATTTAATAGATCATTTTTATTGACCTTGTCTAATTGAAAAACTCAAATTTCTAGTAATTAGTCTATGCTATATTAGGAAAAACAAGGCTTGCTTATTATTTTGTAACCTAGTTTGCATTGAGTCAGAAGTACATCCATTCCTAATATGGGCTCCATCATCATTGAATATCAGCGCCACATCCTTGCGTAATCTTTGGATGGCGCTTTTAAATATTAATTTCTAGGGCAAGACAAATGTATTTTGATTGCTGATAATCAAGCAGTAACTTGAGTTTTAAGAGTTACAAAACCAAAGAGCAAATGGGAGCGTGTACCATAATTTAGAAAGCGACAGAGAGGGAAAGAATGAGGTCATGCAGGGTAAAAAAGACGGCAATACACTCTAAAAAGGGTGGAATGCTGTTCAGATCTCTTGCATTTGGGAGCACTGGCTCAAATCAATTATGCATTAATCGTCCCAGAGCAGCTATTCTACCTTCGCAAGCTTCTCTTGAAGATCCTGGATCTTGGCCTGCTGTTCGGCACTGGTCTGAAAAAGAAAAATCTCATTGTGATATGTAAAGTGATAAGATATTCAAGCTCAGTGTCCTCCTTTAGATATATTTTGCCATCCTCAGCAATGACAGAATCTATTTACACCTAAATAAACTTCATTTTCTACCTTCTCCATCTTAGCGATCATCTCCTCTGTATCTGCTTTGCCTTGCTCTTTGACCTGTGAAGAAGAAAGACTGAGACATTGAGGTGCCTCCTCAACGTAGACGTTTCCTAACATCGGGTTGTATCACATTCTTACACTTTATCAACCTCTTTAACATGCACATGTCAGCATTAATTAACAGTGTGGACCTTCTGCATCCTTTGCTGGTAGTCCGCAGACTTCCTCTTCAATTCCTCGCTGCTCTGCCGAGAGTCTTTCAGTTCAGACTCGTACAGGTCGCTACGGCGACGGGCAGCAGACAGGTCCTCCTCCAGCTGTCGTATGGACACTCGCAATTCCTCCACTTGGGCATGATACTCCTGTTCAAAAGGAAAATACATAGAAAAGCTCAGATTAAAGGGAGAGAAGACAAAGATCCAAAGAAAGGGAGGAGGCAGAAGGATGGAAGAAGCAAGATGTGGAGAGGAGAAAAGAGGAGAGGAGAAAAAAACGAGTGAGGACCGGAGAGTTCTACACCCAAAAGGAGCAATACCTTTAAGAAAGTTCATTTCTGATGGAAGTCCACTTAGTAGAGCAAAAAGAAACTGGAATGGAACACAATCTTTTCAAATTCTGGTTACTTGTAAAGCTCTTTTTTAATAGCTTACATGAAACTATTTTTTTTATCAGCTAATTAAATGTTGTGAGTGAAAAATAACTCAATGTTCTTTGGCCTAAACTTTTTTGAAGAAAAGGTTTTTTTTGAAAAGCCTCTGCATTATTTATAAGAACAAACTCATTAATACGAGATGTGTTTCAAATGTGCTGCTTGTACAGAAGCACTTAAAAGTCCACAGGATGAACGAATGGAACTTAAAAGCTTGTATGAGAAATGTTCCATGTCATATATTTTCTATATTTTCTTTCAGAGAATACAGGAACACTTCCAAAATTGCAATTATAGCCACACTAATATAAAAAGGCAATGAACAGAGAAAGGGAAGTGTAGAGACAAAATTGATCAGCCAGAATAACTTAGTGCACATGTCTGTCTGAGAGTATTTAGTCACAGCCTAGCAGATACAATTTCATCCTCCTCATCAGCGAAGAGCACACACAATAAAATGTGCATGTGCATTCAGGGGGACTGACATGGATTTGGACAAGAGCACCACATCCGACATGGATAAAAATAGTTTAGCTGAAGACATGGAAGTTAGACAAATAACCGTGAAGGAATGTCTCAGGGTCTCGTTCCATGTGAATTAGAACTGGCTTGTGGGGATCATGTCAGCAAAAAGCACTGATCATTACGACTCCACGAAAGCAGGTTGAACTAAGAATTGGGTGGATCTCCTGCATACTAACTTTAGTTTTCAAATGTCAGTTAATTCGCTGTCATTGGGCTGCTTACAATCTTTAAATACAGAAAAATCGGTCCTAGTTATCAATAGAAATGTTGAACAAGTACAACTCTAAGTGATTGCGATGTCTGAAGATATTAAGCAAAGATTTTGCTTTGAGTCCCGTGGACTTGATGATGAATGCATTATTCACACATATATGACTATAAATAGTCACAATGGCTTCATCACGAGTTGCTTTTCTCAAAAAATAATCCATCTTCTCTACTGTATGTTGATCCAGCACCGCAAGGTTGAACATCAAATGAACACATGAACATCAAAAACACTGCTAAGGAGCACATAGCCGGATGATCTGCATCAGCGGCAAACTATGCTCATGAATTTGAAGACACAGACTATAGTCTTCCTCATTCAATCTACTGATGGAGGTGCTTTGCTTTTTTTTTGCTCGTGGCCAGTCATGCACATTGTGAAGTGAAGTTTGCAGTCCGAGGTGTTTTATGAATACCCCTCTGTCAGCGTTCAACTTTAACTAGTGCCTGAAGACAGCTCACTAGCAAACACGTATTGACCTTTGTTTGGAGCACCGCTGGGCAGCAGACAAAGTCTGACAGTAGCTCCGTTAGCAAAGTCAAAGATGTCAATAAATGCCTGCGCTGTGTCAGGGTGAAGCGAAGAGGTGTCTGCAGCTAACATTTTCTGGAACTTTTCAAAAAATACAATGCGTCAATCATGCCAACTTCCTGCAGCAACTGCCCAGGTGTGTGGAGGTGACGAACAAGACAGGACTCAATGTTCTGTCAGCCTCTCTTTTTTCACGCACCTATTTTTGTCAGTGCAACTTTGAAGCGAATGGAAATGGAAAAATCAACTAAACCCGTTTCAACGATGCAATGGGCCTAGAGGGGGGCAGCAAGGGGGCTTCTCCTGACCGGGAACAACAACTCAGATCGGAGATCAGATGGTGCTTTTTTAACGTTGAATAATAAAGTGAATGTATGAATGCAAAATTCCAAGTCATCCTCATCAAAATAGCTTATTAGTAAGAGTTGGATGGATGAATAATATTGAGTTGGTCTATTCTGCTTCTCACACAGTATGAGCTAAGGCCTCAGCACCTCGTCACGACAGCCTGCCCACTGCATCAGTGCTCTCAACACTCGTAGGTATATGGCTCTCAGTCACCATAGCAACCATTGCACAATTTGTTCAGCGCTTGATAACCGGCAGTGTAGGCTGGAAAAAAACAGGTTGCTTTTCTATTACCTTTTTTAACAAAAAAATAAATAAATGATGCACGATGTCAGTAGGATGCTTTCTATTTGCTGTCATAAAATGTCAATCTTGTAACAGCTTAATTCTCACAGTCGGCAACACTCGGTCATATGGTGCTGCCACAACCTCAAGGAAATAGAAAAAACGAATGAGTACCACACACTCATCACATCAGACTTCAGTAATTAAGACCCCATTAATAGAATTCCTGATTTCAGAGGGATTCACACTGAGCTTTGCTTTACACAGACAAACTACAGCTTGTTTATTTCACTCCGCTTTATGCTTTACATACAATACATTATTGCAAATATATAATTATGAATTGAAAAGGTACTTGGGTTCAAACCGCTGAAAGAGAGATGATTTGATTTTTTTTTTAACAATAACACAATAAATAAAACATCAACACATCATTAGGATTAAATAATATACACTTAAGCCCAATGATTTAATAACACCCGGTGTGCTGTCCCACCTGCTCCTTGATCTCTTGAAGCTTGTTGCTCTGCTCCCGGATGTCATGGAGGAGCTGCAGAGCTTTATCGTCGTCCTGTGAGACCTCCATACGAGCCTGTTCCAAACTGTGCTTCAGACTCTGGAACCAAGACAAGTCAACAAAGTCACATCCCAAAAGTGAAGAATACAAGCTCATATAAGAAGAATGTAATGAATGTGAAGAATGGTAAATTGCAGATCAGATGTGATGCATAGATTTTCAGTATTTTTCATGAATTCTCCCAGCACTATTGTCCTTGTATGCACTCAGATGTGTAAACACACACACACACACACACACACACACAGCTTTGGAACTCGTACAGCAGTCCGTGTGCGTCCGCTGTAGTGGCTACAGGGCTACTCACAGTGCATTCTGTGATGTAGGTTGCCAGGTCCTGTTCCAGGATGGTCCTCTGGGTCTCCGAGGCCTTCAACTCCATATCCTTCTGCTGCAGCACTGACTCAAGGTCAGACATCTTCCCCTGGAAAAGGGAAATCTCCGGCTCAACCTGGAAACAAGAAAGAGGCATGGACCTGCTTTCCAGACAATTCGCAGCTCATGGAGGTTTTTTCTGGGTCCCTTGACATTGGAGGTTTGTTAAGAATTTCTGAAATATCAACAACAATATTTGTAGCAATGCACTTATAATAATTCTCTGGCAGTGTGTGTGTGTGTGTGTGAGCAAGTGCCCCAAGACCGGACTTGTTTGGTAGTATTGGTAGCGATTGATGATGCGATTAGATGAGCCATTACCGCATTACTGGGCCTAAGGAGCATTGGGAACCAGGAAATCAGCAGCGCTGGAAGCACAGCCACAGACACACAGTGACAGCACTTAGTGTATAGTATGACACACAGACACACACACACACACACACACACACACATAGGCACACTAGAGCTCCACAGCATAGGGCTGGAGCCAGCAACAAATTGTTGTACTCGGTATCAACCTATAGATCTATTACCATTTACAGAACATATTGCTGTAAAAACAGTAAAACACAGTTTATGAAACAATGTAAATAAAAACCATCTGAAAAGGAAAGAATCACTAATGTATGTAATGTATTAAATATTTATAGATATATATAATTTATGTATTTGTGTCTTTTTCAGTGATATTACTTTTTAAGTACTTGATCTATCTAATTTCAAAGTTTAAAATTGTACTGTGCTTAATCATGGACTAAAATATTTTTTGTGAGTGGACTACTAAAATAATTAAACACACGCACACACACACACACACACACACATACACACACACAGACTCTAGCTCAGCTTTAGTGAAGATGCAAACAAACTCTTACCCTGTGAAGAGTAATACCTGTGACATGTGTCCAGCTGTGAGTCCTTCTGTTCTGATGCTTGAATGAGACTTTTCCAAAGGAGATGGTCTGATGCGAAAGTTGTTGGATGAGTTGTCACTGATTTGTAGGCGAGGAGAGCGGGGAGAGAGGATAGGAGACAATCTTCATATAAAACCTCTTATCAAAGCTGAAGTGTTGACCCAATGCTCTTATGTAAAACACTTACCTTTCACAATAATCACACTGTATAAATTAGAGTTTTTCAGTCATTTGGAAACAGGAACCTTCCATAATTTGTGTTCTGACACTCATCAGACAAGTGATAGGATGCACAGAATCTAAATGTGTATCTGTTAAACCAGTATTACAGTCCATAAGACGTTACCGTGAGTGGTGAAATTGATTCTGATACCAAGAAGATCAATTAACAATGTAGCAGTGAAGACGCGTATTCAGCAACGTGATCCCACAGATAACTAGTGGATACAGGAGATTCATACGGTGCTGACCAAATATGAACTCGTATTCCAGCTTAACAGAGTCTATAAATAACCTGCATGTTTTCCCACAGCAGCCTCTTTTACCACCGCTGGATATATTTGGCAGCTTTTGTGATGAAGAGGTAGGCAGAAGAATGACCGACGCAGGAAGCATGTCTATAAAAAGCCGAGGCTCGCCACCCACTCCTCCCCACAGAAACACACTGCGCTCAGCTAACAGCTATCAGGATCCTAGTGGATTGCTCAGTGGTTTCATTATTGCGTGATTGTAAATGTTCATATGTATCGTCTGCTGTTTCGATAACACAGCGGGCCTCACACGACCTCCCCAAACTGCATCAGAATCCGGCTGCCTGGTGCTTTGTCACGAGCGCTGACAACATGAGCAAAGCGTGAGGCGAGGTTAACTCCCCCAAGCAACTTGCTGCTCTTCAGCCTGTAGCAACATCCCATCAGGGGCGTGACATGTCCCGTTCTTTGTTGCTCTGAAGCCGGGTGGCGAGGTTGTCGGGGTACGCGCATGTGGCACCTGGGGAGTGGATCCCGATCACCGACCAAACGTCCACCGATGAAGTAAAGTCAACAGCCCCAGAAAAAGATTGAGGAGGGAGGAGATGGAATCTGAGCTAACCCCGCTGGGACTGTCCTTGAGGCTGTCTTTGAGGCTGCACCGTCTGTACTAATGATTCTCATCCATTGACCGATGTGCCGAGCCACAAACAACCCTACATGATTTAGTGCTGTACAAATTGTGGGCAAATTCTACAGCAGGCGGCCAGTGGTAAAGTTGGTTACAGGGTGCCCTCCCAGCATGAGGCTACAGGCAGATGGGACTCGGATCTGGCTGTTTTCCTTTCAGACTCAAGTGCTTGCTGACTGCCCATAATGAGCTGCGCTAACTGACTGTGCAGCTGGCCAGTTACTAATAACTATACTTTTAAAAGCTCATTACGACTACGGGAACGGCAGCCAAGTAGCTCGTCTCTCCGTGTTAAACATTTCCATATTTATGTGATTGAAATGTAACATATGGACGATTTGCTCCAGGAAGCGACGTAATTACAGTACCTGCAATCAGAAATGTGGCACCATTAAGTGAGCTCATCAACAGCATAACAGTAATATTCAGAGGAGCCTTCCAAATCAGTGTAGGAGCTTGTTTGTGTTGGTTGAATAACGTGTGCTGATCTGTGAGTCAGAGGAGTTGGGGAGGAGGAGAGTGGAGAGGTTGCATCCCAGTCATGCTGTTGCTCCACATCCAGTCTGCAGGTTGACCAGGAGCCATATGCTGCTGTATGGTCGACCAACACTCGAGTGGCACAGATTCCTACCACTATCTACTCCGGTTTGATCTTTCAGCCTGTCTTCTCCAGAGATATGTGGCGCCCATTGTCATGGCAACATTAAATTAGTAATATCTATGCAAACAATGTTTTCCAGCTACTTGGTTTCCCGTTAACCAACACGGGAATTAAAGATGAGCGAAGTTTAATTTCGGCAAACCTGTGAATGCGACCCGCGATATTATTTTTGGAGAAAATGAAAATGTTATTGGCAGTTGCACTTCGATGCACTTCGCCGGTGTCCAGTAGAAGGTGTTGCAATAAAAAGAGTTCTAACGCATCAAACTAACGCCATAATTAGCTTTTAATCACTAATTATCTGGTGTTACGCAACAGTCCGATGACAGGGTGCTAGCAGGGTGGCTTAAACATGGCAATAAGAACACTGATGTATCAACCCTTCTTAGTAGGAGTCGAGTTGACAGAATATCACAATCTAAAAAAGTGTGCTAAGCACCCGGCGCATCATTATATCACAAATCCAACTGGCAGAGAGGATCAGTGTGGGCTTCTAAAGGAGGCTTTTGGGGAAATGACACTTGAGGATATGGAGCTGTAGAGCTCCCTCTGTCACCACAACTCACATTAGCATTGGCAGGTCTGTTCTGCAGAGAGCACATTTCTTTTTGATTATGCACAGGTGTCTCTCATTTCATCGGTTCCATCCATCACCAATTTGGTCTGCCTCAACAAACAGGTAAACAGAGATTAAAATAAACATGAACAGATGTGACTGCGCACTCCTCCCGCCTCTTCATTAATATTCTGCTCCGTCCGTCCTGTAGTTTGTGATGCAACTGAAGTGGCACCAGAAAGAAGCAGCCAGCTTCCTTCACCTCTCCTCTCCGCTTGGCAAAAAAAACCCTGCTGTTACCATAGAGATACTTTCCTCCAACCACCGTCTTCATCATTTCATACTTTTCCCCCACATTCTTTCTGCACTGGATTTTAAACCGTTCGGAAAGTCCCTGGATGACAGACAGAGGAAACTTGTCTCAAAACTTCCTCGGGCTGTAGCGCAGATTAACCGGAGAACAAGAATGCAGTGATTCGATCATAGAAATACACAAACAGTGCTCCCCCCCAGGCAGTGATAGTCATCTGTGAGATGTGCAGCAAGCACGGCAGCATTTCGGTGTCGTGACCAAGAACAAGGCTCACTCCTGACAGACCAGATACAGCTGCTGCATAAGCTCGCAGCTGCCGGTGCCGTGTCGTCGCTCCACACATTGTCAGCTGAGCTGTCAGTCAGGCAGTCCGTCAGTCAGCAGAGATGCTGACACAGGAGGAAATGACTGATGCACCGTAGCAGCTAAGCAAAGTCGTCGCCCAAGTCGTCGCCCTCACCCCTGCTTCCTGGTCCCCGGCAGGAGCAGGACCAGAAGTAAAGCAGAATAACACTCACCCAGATGCTGTTTCGGCTGACAGCTTGTCAACAAAGCTCTTCAGACGCGGCGCCTCCTCGTCCAGTAAGCCCGTTCGTGTGGGGTCTCCCTCGGAAGCCACCAGGCAGAATGAGAGCTTTGCTGGTTTATCAAATTCGGGGATGTCATCCTCACTCGGGAGAGAGTGCAGCCGAGGGGAGAGAGAGACGCGCTGTGGCAGGCCAGGAAGCTGGGAGGAAGTCGGAGGGGAGACCGGAGAGAGAGATGGAGCGGAGGAGAGAGGAAGGCAGTGGAGGACGACAGGGAAATAGCATTGTAGAGTAATGCGGACCGGTGATCACATACTGTAGAGACTGAGAGGAAGCTCCCACTCTCTTTCTCTCTCCCTCTCTCGCTCTCTCTCTCTCGCCCGCTCACCCTACCACCCCCAAACGCTTTCTTCCTCTCCCTTTACTGCAGCAGCCGTCACTAATCACACCGATGTATGCTGCTTGACACACTGCGTTAACAGTCCGCTCCCAATAGTTGCAAACTCCCGTTGTGGAGCTCATTGGGGACGTTTAAGCAAAAGACCTCTAATGAGCAGAAGAAATGGCTATAATAACTGGCAGGGCAAGGAGGTGTTGGCGTAATAGTCGGCTTTCATCTGCACGTAAACAACAACAATAAAAGGCGGATGCAGATAATTGCTGGATCAAAGCCAGTATAAAAGTATTTTGTTCAATAGTTCTTAACTAGCAACGTGTACTCACCTGTGCTCAAGAGGTCAATTGTGGAGCAATTCCGTAATTGTGGTGCTGATTTTAAGAACAATCTTCTGAAACACAGGCTGGAAATATGAACCTTTGAGTCCTACTTTCAATTATATTTTAAGAAAAGGGATTTTAGATAATCTCACAAAACACATTGAAGACTTATTGTACCAAACAGTAATACGGTCCACGGCCACAACCTAACAAGGTCCCCTGTTGTCTGACGCACTCGTTCGGACTCACTTTTATTGTTTGAACGTCAGCCAGACACGTCACAGTGTTACTGACTTGCAAACTGCACACACACTCAAAGAGACGGATAACACAACAGATGACAGACAGTAACCTGGCAGGCAGCAGCACACATGCTCAGAAGGGGAGAGCACAGCGCACTGAGAGTTACGGTAATCAGTGAGAACAACTTCTGCCGCTTACTGGTTGTTAATTAGACTTTAATGACGTAGATCTGTCAAAAGTGAGGGAAGACCCCTCCTGAATTCTGTTTAATAGAAAGACAGTGATTTTGCACCTCTGGCCTGTGATCTGATCACAGCGCCACTGTCTCACTTCCATCTCACTTCTGTCTCACTTCTCTACTTTGACAGATTTTAATTTGACAGATTTTTTTGTAGTTGCTTCCTGGTTCCAATGTGTTAATCCTACATATGTTTAGCTCACTTAGACTTAGAAGGGAAAAGCAGACATCCAGAGAGAGCCCTAAAAGCAAGGATGAGGTCTTCAGCCATGTGTTGAAAGGAACATCTATGCAACATAATATATATCCAGGAAAAAAGCTCAAGGAGAGGTTTTCCAACCGATCCTCAAATATCCTTGAGAAAGAAATGATTCCATTACATAACATAATGCCACACGTTGCTGGTATGGGACTTCTTTCAGGCTAACCATAGTAAATGCCTTTATAGTGAATGCACAAGAATGGTAAAATTGAAAATGCAAGGAATTATTGAAAAAGTATGTAGTATGTACGTTCACACTTTGTAGGCCACATTAAAGATACTTAATACATAAAAGTATCAAGTTTAAGCAATCATGTTAACAAAATTATAACACTTTCTATAATGTCTTTGTGCTTATGATTTACTGATATCGGTATAAAAAAGGCTTGCTTTTGCAATGCGACCACAGGGATTTGGAGCAATGGGTTCAGGCAGAGGCATCATGCTGATGTTGCCTAGCAACAAGACATTGTATGTGTATGAAGCAAATCCCCGTTTATTTCTGCAAAGACGGAAATTGAGCTCTTTCCCTTGGATTTTACTGTAATAAATGAACTGTTAATAAGTATTACTCTTTCCCTTCACTCTGGTTGACAATTAAAAACTGTAAATTGTGTGCAAAAACCGAAGACCGTTCATTTTAGGACTTTTTTCCATTATTGATAATTAATGTTGAATCCTCAAAATAAGTACCTTTCTCACAGATAGAAATGGCTGAAACTGTTATCAGGGAGGGAACTTGGTCAAACAGAGCATCTGAATAACAGCTGCAGCAATCTTTCCAAACACTCAATATGAAGCAACGGTGCAAAAACACTGCCATCCACAGGAAAAACACTGAAATAGCTACATTTATATGTCACGTTGGTATGATGTTAGAGCTATCAGAGAGAAATACTGCAATCTAGAGGTTAGAAGAGGCTAGTTTTGTTATGTAACACACAGCCAAACATTGCATTAGTTGAAAAAAAGCAGAGTCAGGCCACTATGACTAAGGGTTGGTGTGACATAAGCACAGAACAGGAAGCACTGCTCTAGATACTCATGTAATTAAATGTATTAAAAGAGCCATATACACTGAGGGAACTTATTGTTGCTATACTCATTTGGTTAATCACAGGGCTATAACCAGAGGATGTGGAAAGGGGATGGATAGTCACTTGATGCTGTTGAAGATCCACCACAGACTAAATGCTATTTATGCTCTGAGGGAAAACATGTCTTTGTGGTTTGTTATGAATACTGGGGCTATGCAAACTAACTATCGAAGAGAAAACATATCCTTTGTATTTGTATTTACATATCCTTCCTAACTCCTATAATCATTGAGAAGCATTGATCAAAATAAGAGAGCAACCAAGCTGTGCGGGTTACGTAGGCTTGTCGTTGTTTACCCTCTTTAATTTGAAGGAATGTGAATGTAATAACACTTTTCTTTCCACAGAGGGAGCAATAGTCTAAAGAGCAATGGTGAAGATGTTTCTCATGTTTATCTTCTAGAGGGAAAGCCATGTATTAGACTGATTTATCTTTATTAACACTCATGACGATGAGCTTTTTAAAATCGTCTTTTTGACAATATATACCAAAAGTATAACAAAAAACCCGGCAGTATTGTCATATATTCCTATTTCTGCTTGTTCGTGTCTGCTGTATAAAAATGTTATAACTGTAAAAGCAACTCACTGCTGTGTCTGACTATGTTGTAGTACAGTATGTCAATATTTTGTATTCAAAACACAAAAATGTTTTTTGTTGTTCCTGTGCAATTAACTCAACATCAGCAGCATTAAAGTAATAAGGATAATGTGGGGCTGCTAAATTCATCCAGCTTAGCGGTTTATTAAAGCAGCAAGGTTTTGATGTGCTTTGAGGAAATCACCCATTATCTAGTGCGCGGCCCCCGTCGGCCCCCCCAAAGCTGGGCGACAGTGGACCAGCAATCTGTGACCCACTTCTTTTGTGCCTTTGCTTGATCAGCTCTAGAGGCTTTGTTTGTAATCATTGCTCACCAATGCCCCCAGCCCCAACATCATGACCTCATCACTACCCCTTAAGCCTCCCCTCATACACACATGTTACGTTCTGAGCTGGCGCAGGACCCCTCCTGGGCCTTCCTCCCATAGTTCTAATCTTGGCTCCTTTGAGGTGCATGCGTTGGTGAAGAGGGAAAAGAGCAGTGGGGAGGGCACACGTCCCTGCTGGTGCTGGAGTGGAACGAAAATATTCAGATATAGCAATGCTAGACCTGTACTAGTAGTTTATTTCAATTTAATAATTTAAATGACTTTCCACCAGTGGATATTTTATATTTGTAGGAAGAAATAACATGATATTAGCACCCTGAGACCCTTTTGTGCATGAACTGATATAAAATCTGCACGTTTTGTTGATAGCATATCTTACTGGCCTGCATAGAAAATGCAACAAAACTTGCCTTTGAGCAAAATTAAAATGAAGATTTAATAAACATCAAATCACCTTAATAGCTGTAATATTTAGCCTACACTCACATTAAATGTTTTTAACATTCAACAAAAAATAATTTATGGTGAACACCTAATTTCTAATCACTGTCGCCTCACAACAGATGAGCAACAGGTCATTATTTATGTCATAACGTTTATGTATTAAAATCCAGGATTTTTTGGTTTACGAAAAAGTCACAAAAACATCACAGATTGTACAGCTGGAGGCATCAGTCTGTTCTCTTTTTTACCCCTTTCCGTGCTCATATAATGGATCTCACACGTGTGCGCGAGAAGCACCGAAATATGGCGCTATCATAATCAGCCAATGGTTGAGCCGTTAGTATTATGTTGCGCCAGACGTCACTACCGTGTCGGGGGCGAGCATTCACGGCGAGAAAGCGGCAGGGGAGGCGTCGGGATCGCGCTCGTCTGTTTGGATGGCAAATGCCTCCACTGTAAAAGGCCGATCATTATGGGGGACCCAGGACCACGAGGCGGGAAGGACCCCGATCGACCGACCGATGCGCGGAGCTCATCGCGGCGCTTTATACCGGGATAAAACGTTTTTTTGTCCGCTAACACACGGCCAGTCCGTTTGGAGCTCGCAGAGGAGGCGGTGTTCGCCGGGATTCAATCAGAGCCACGGTCGCTGTTTGCAGCTCAACTAGCAGAGAGAGCAGAGAGAGCGAGAGCGAGAGAGAGAGAGAGAGAGAGAGAGAGAGAGAGAGAGAGAGAGAGAGAGAGAGAGAGAGAGAGAGAGACGCGGGGGAGACGGCACTTTACAATCTATTTGCGCAAAATGATGGATGCGACGTCGATTACGAGAAGGTCCGGTCCGCCCAACCCTGTCAGAGCAGGGCGGGTTCATCCGATGTGACTCCACGCGGCTTTTTCGTTTGTTGTCTCCTCCTCCGCCCGGTGGCGATGTCCACTTTCTGCCTCGATCTGCAGACCTCCGCCGTGGTTTCAGCACCACTGGAGCTGGACAGCGACTGCATGGAGCCGCGGCCCGGCGCCGCCGGCCCTCCGGAGCCGGGCCGCGGCTTTCAGGGTCAGCCGCTGCGGCACGCCCGCTCCGGAGGCCTCGGCATGGCCTTGGAGGAGGAACTGGCAATGCTCACCGGGGAGCGGGACGACCAGGAGGAGCTGTCGGGACCGGAGACCCCCCCTGTGGGGCACAGCTCGGACTTGCTGTCGCTCCTTCGTCGTAAGGAAAAAGACTTGGTTTTAGCTGCTAAACTCGGCAAAGCGTTGCTGGAGAGAAACCAAGAGTTGACCAAGCAATATGAGAAAATGCACAAAGATCTCAACGAGAAATTAGAGGTAAACTTGAAAAATATGAGTTTGAATGTTTGCCCGAGTTTGTCCTTTATTAAGTTTTGTAATGAATGGGTCCTTTGCGATGTAAACAAACTCAATGGCTTCATAACAAATGCTACCTGTAGAGTTCCACATACAGGCTTCAGAAGAGTGACACTTTCAACTAGCATGACTCTCTTTTTAACAGGGATCCCAGTAACAAATGACAATTTGAAGCCGTCAACCTTAAAAAAAAGGTGTTTCCAAGTCATTTAAAAAATGCTTATGAATGATGTTCAGTTGAGCTTTTGTTATTGTTTTTTTTAGAAAAAGAAATCCTACAAACAAGCCAACACTCTGCCCTAAAACCTCCCCCAAAGGCTAATCCCAGGGCCTTGTAGCTGGTGTACATCTGTTCAGCCCTTTGATCCATATCCATCCTCGACCTGGAGGCTCAGAGAAATAATCTGCCTCGTATGAAACTCTTCTGTTCATGGACGTTGTTACAGCACCTGGCACACTATTCTAACGGCCCTCGATGCTGTTTTAAACTGTCTTTGATCCAACCTTTTTGTTCAGATACACTCACATTAAAATAGTGTCCACGCAGACATCAGCTGCTTCAGCATTGCAATATATAGCATAACAACCAGCCCAGAACAAAGCAAGCATCCTATTTAGCTAGAGAAAAACAAAACTATATTTATCTCCCTCAACTTAAACAAGTACTTTTTATTTGACCACAAAAGTCCAACTTTCACACAGAAGGAAAGTTAAGAATTTCATCCCTTGAAAAATCATGATTGTGCCTTCATTGATAATAATAATGTGTACCAACGAAGTTGTTATCTTAAACTTGTGTTACTTTCAGTACCAAAGGATTGACTCAAACGTGTCCTTTGCAACGCCATCATCTGCGTTTCACAAATTCTCTATTGCTCCTTACATGGGGTACAATTAGAGCAACCGCCGCACATCAAATTAAGATTTAACCCCATGACCCTCTCTCCCCTCCGTCCGCATGCAGCACTTGGAGCAGGAGAAGCATGAGTTGCGGCGGCGCCTGGAGAGTCGAGAGGGGGAGTGGGACGGCCGCGTGTCGGAGCTGGAGACGGACGTCCAGCAGCTGCAGGGTGAGCTGGAGCTCCATCAGGTCCAGCTGAGGGAGACTGACAGAGACAAGACCAAGGCGATCAGCGAGCTCTCCGAACAGAACCATCGATTGCTGGAGCAACTCAGCAGGGTGAGAAACACGGTCGACGCGGGTGCAGAGGCATGTTTTGGGCTTTTAGCCATCTTGTGTCTGTGTGTGTGTGTGTACACATTATGTGCTCACCCAGGTCTCATAGGCCTCGGGGCCACTCCATTCGGCCTGACTGGCTGGACATTGGATGCTCAGCAGCTGAGCCAAGTGAAGTTTCATCATCACTCAGGGGGGGATGATGTCTACGTTCAGCCTGGCCCCCCCTCTCACCCGCTTCACCTGAATTTTGCTAACTCATCAATGTAGAAGCAGAGCTTCTGGGTTTTACCGTTGAATCATTTAGAATGATTGGACTGCACACTTGTGTAATAAGTTCTGCAGTTGTGACAGGCAGAGTACAAAAAGAGTACAAAAGGGCTTATGAGATGTTGATATTCGGATGGATTCACACATACATACAGTAGTGCTGCATGTATGTGTTTGGATTACACCCTTGGTGTTCTTGTTAAATTGACCAAGTTCCAACTTTTAATCATAGCTTCATTTACACACTGTTTTGTTTTGTCATCAAATACTAAGTTTAAACAATGTTGTCGATGCAGCGATATAATAACCGGTATGTGACAGAGATGAGCTTTGTTTCCCACGAGCAGGACGACATCACGCTGCCTCGCCTGTCATCAGGATAAACTGTGCAGTTCAAAGACAGGGCCATTGTGAAACGCAAGCAACGTAAACAGAGACATGAGTGCTGTCGGCTGCCGAGGACGGCTGGCAGAGAGTACCAAGGCCACATTTCGGGAAGCCCCAGAGCGGGGCATACAAAGGTTGACAAGCCTGCACCGGCGCTCCGGTAAACGCGTGAGCGGTCGTGTCTCTGGCGACGCTCTCCTCCCTGAGAGACGGTGGGATGTGCTGCCGGGCACGCGCCGTCCAGGAGGCTCGGTGCTTATTGATTTTAACCGGCGGGCTTGCTTCCCACGTGCAGAGCAGCTCTCCTCCTCGTCTCCGGCAGATTAAAAGCATCACGCTGCAAACAACGAGCGGTCTGGACCGGGTCGGGCACTCTGATTAATTAAACTGCCATTAATTGAATTGATACATGGGTGTGGGAATATAAAGAGACATTCCCTGAAAGTGTTGTATTATGTTGTGGAGTTGGAAAGGGTCGTCTTTGTAACTCGTTGGAAATTTCTAAGACTTGATTGACTGCATCGGTCCAGATCCATGATTCAGTGAGCTGGGCAGATGGAGGATGACCTGCTAATAGAATAAATGAGGTCAACTACGGTGCTCCTTATTCCTCGCTATCTTGCATCCTTTTCTTCTTTCCTCTTTTTCACTATCAGTGTTCATTATTAAGTGCTGGGCTGTGACTAAGTATTGTTAACTGTTTGCAGCTCTGAGTGGATGGAGGAAATATAAAAGTACTCCCAGGACCCTCTGGAGGCCTGCTATTCTTATCTGCCCTCCCCGTTTCTCATAATACTTGACTCTTTGCCGCAGAAGTCTTATAATGATAGATTGGATCACATACGGATTGGATCCGTATGTGGAAGCAATGTCCAAAACTATGAGGTGAGGTGTGTTGCTGTGTACTGCCAACGGGATTAGGAGCTTGTTATTTTGGTCCATTGGCACCTTTGCTAAAAATCACACTTTAGGGAGTGACGATTGGACAATAGACAGGACCTGCTGAGGAAAAGGCTCCTTACTAACAGAACAACTGCCACTGGGTTTACAGTACAAAACAAACACAGGGGACAACTATATTGGTGTTTTTATGGACTCAAATTTCAGAAATACTGTATATAATTGTAGATATTTAGAGTGGATAACATTTCTTATGTTTGTTCAATGCACTCTTTTAAATTTAATTCAACCATTTTTCAATCTGCATATTTAGCTCAACATTTATCTACGGAATTATTTAAGTTTTTGTCCTCCGCATGTAACTACCAGGGATTTCTGAAGTAAATCTAGCAGCCAAAGGTGAGACTGATTAAAAACACTGTATCACCTCACAAGCAACTTAAGAGTCAGTTCTTAACAGAACCTTAAATTGGCTGCAGTGGGACGACCTTGAGGAGGCAGGGCACTCCGTAGGAAGTGATGTCAGTTACGGGGTAAAATACAGAGCTGAGGGGGATTAGGCTATAATCCGTGCTAATAGCCTTGCCATATGCATTCGGGCAGGAACCAAAACAACTCCCGTCCCTACTTTACTTAATTGATAACAGCAGGTAACTCAGATACTTGAACAAAGAAGATCTAAGAATGTCAGCTTTGAATCGTCACATTTTATCCTGAGATGACGCAAATACCCCCTGTGGTCGTTCCCCTTTGAGTGTGTGGATGGTTGAGTGGATGCTCCCTCTGTGATTAAAATGTTATTTCCAATACGCCCAGAGAAAATAGATCCAGGAGTAGAGGTGTGTGTTGGTCCTGAGTGTGACAACAGTCAATCTCCTTTAAACCTAATCTGATCACAGTGAACCATCCGGAAGGGGACCTTTATCTAATTACATTACCACACATGCTCAGAATGTGCATGTTTTATGGCCATGGTCAACTCTAATTCCCCTCGACCACTATTTACTCAAAGACAGCGGCCTCCGGTGACTCCAAGCTGTTTATTTGAGGCTTTAGAGGGGGAGTAACTACATTTTCTTGACTCGTCATTGACAATAATTCAGAAGGCAGGGTGTATTATTACTATTATTAGAATAACGAAAGCAGAAAGTCGGCAACCTGGTGTCTGGCCTCATGACTGTAGTGTATCCGCATCTCACTGTGCACAGTATTCAGTCTCCCTAACCTTTTTACAACCTCTCACCAGCAACCCCTTCTGTCCACCGAGTAAGCTTTTATTTACCTCTTCAGCTCTTTGATTGGCCGTCCCGCTCTGTGCTTGTTATGCAACCGCTTGAACGCGACGTCGTCGGTCTGGAGTCTAGACGACACACCGCTCTCGAGAAGAAATGATGAAGGAAAATACCAGAAGCTTTGAGACCACTTGTCGCAGCTCCGCCAGTCCCACTTCACCCTGGTTGCCGTGACAACCAGAGTGACATGCAAATTGAAACTCCGTGTGGTGTTACCATGGGAATGCGCTCAACATAGTGGCACAAGGGTACATACAGTTTGATGCTGAGTTGCGCCCCCAAAGATCTGTGACGCAGCTGCGGTCATGTCAGGTGGATGTATTGTAACCCGTTTGCTGCGAACACAGGATCACGCGGCTCTCACGTAGCGAAACACATCTGGCGTGTCGGACTGTAAATCACGTTATTTAATCAAGTAAATCAAGTTATTTGAGCTCTTTCACTACAACGTCTCCCCAATTAGAAAAAAAAATCATCTCTCAGCTCTTTTTTGAGAGGTTGTTTTTCAAGTTGAAAAACATGAATTCTCCAATGCATATGTGAAACATTCCTTCTCAACGCCATCAAATATCATGCAAATATCTTCCATTAACCCATAACAATACTAATGACAAACAGATGAGCCCTTTAATAGGCAACAGAAACATTTGCATACGAACCCTTCAGGCTAGCAGTACGCTCAGTGACATCTCACAAAGTCAAGTCACTCAAATAGTGCTACAGGTACTATATAATCACATTGATATTCAAAAAGCATCTTGAATTTTACATATTTGTTATATGCTTTAGTGAAAAATATCAAACTTTTCTCCTAAAGGATCAGATCGTTTAACCCAGCATTTATACCCAAACATAGGTGACATTGACTCATTGACAATGAGTCAATGTGGAAAAGATGATTTACAGCTTGAAGCTTTCGTCCAGAAAACCAAAGTATTCATCCACTCAACATTAACCATATCATCTAGTGAATGGAGATATCTGAATGTTAGGGATGAATTAAACACTAAACTGTGGTAATTACAATTCCATCCAGACGTTATTTGCAGCCATCATTTAATCCAGGTCCAATAATAGATACACAGGGATGCAATTTACTTTTACAGAGTGTACAAAATGATTCAAAACCTATTTATTAACGTTATTTTGTTCTTTCTGTATATATTACGGCTTTAGTGGCGTTTACTTCGGGTGTATTGTGTATTTTATATCGCCCTGCCTCGAAGTCCCACAGAGTGCTGCTTTATCAGTTACATGAGAGCCTCCAACCACCACGACCAGCGGCTCAACTTACTCCCGTTGCTTTGTGAGCTACTTGAGAAGAGGCAGATGTGTGTAGTGTCGCCTACAGGCTGTACTTTAGACAAACGTTAGTCATCTCGATTTTTACTCAGCACTGCTGAAGAATTACAGCATAACAAATCATTGGTTTTCACTGTGGAGATCAAGTGTTTCTTTTTCGGCGGCGTTTTTTTTTTTTACATATTCATGGCGGTGGTATCAAAGGCGGAGGTATAAAAGGAGAGTGCTTTTGAAGGTTTTGCTGTTGCCATGGCAGTGATGACATGAGAACTGAAGCTTGCTGAATGCAGCTCTATGTCAATGAAGCCACGCTCTGTGTGGCCTGATTCCACCTGTCCAATAAGCTCAGCCGATGCACTGCGTCTGCTGCTCGGACCAGATTGCAGAAATACTGAGCGGTCGACGTTTTTAAGCACGATGACGTGGGTAAAAAAAATGGCCTCTCAGAGGAACAGCAATCAAATGCACCATTTACAGGAACCGATCGGTGTGGGCTGATTTACAAATGTCTCTTGGTACCTGGTGAACATCAGTGGCCATGTTATAGGTTCCTACTTTTGCTAACAGACTCTGAGGAGTCACCTTGCTATCGTGGTACAGGAACACAGCAGCTATACAATCTTTTTTTAACAGATAATATAACACTATACTTTAAGAGCAAATATTTCCTGTTTGTTCTCCCTCCAGGCTGCAGAGGTGGAGAGGCAGCTGTCCACTCAGGTCCATTCACTACGGGACGACTTCAGGGAGAAGAGCATGTCCACAAGCCAGCACATGACTCGACTAGAGACTCTACAGGCCGAGGTAAGCCGCTATCAGCCCCGTTTGTCCTTTCTACAGAACAAATGACTCTACTGTACTTGTTCAGCGTGGACCTCCCAAAACTTGAAAAAAAAAACACACAAAAAAACAACTGCAGAAGCCTGAGTGCTTAAGATGAAGACAGCAGATCCCAAAGGGAGTTAAAGCGAGTCATGTAAGAGTGGCGTATCAACGCATTTTCCTGTTGCAAGAAAATGTTACTGTGTTCAATTCAATTCCCCCAGGAGTTTTACTGCTACAATCATACTTGGTTTGCTTTGACCGGTAGCTAATGGGGACTAATGATAGCTAACTTCTGCAAACTTGGATGAAACATTGATCCTGTGATCTGAAGAAGATGGTATTAGCCTTTCATCCAACACAAAGGGTTTCCTCCGTCGGGGGAATTGTGGGTTTACTCTCAAACTACTTTTCTCCCTTTTCTGTCATCGTTATCTCTCTCCTCACCCATTCCTCCTTCCCTCTTGTTTGGAGCAGCAAGGGCTCGAAGTGAGTGCTTTGCTGAATGCCTTGTGTCGGTCGGATTGCATGCTGCATGTAACGTCTGGTAAAGAAAAACACGATTGAACTATTATTTCTTTTTTTAATTGAAAATCGCGGAGTAACGCGGATTTTTTGACACTTGATACCTGATTGGTGACATTGAGCATGAACAACATCCTCGGTCATCGGAGCATGATGTGTTGTGATGTGACCTGTGTGATGTGACATATCATCCAGACAAGTCATGAGCAACGGTTCTGTAAGAGCACAACAACAAATCAGATTTTCCCTTAGCTCTTCTCTTCAAAGCCAGACAGAAAACACCCAGACTGCAGAGCCTGCGCTGTAATTGGGGGGAAAAGGCTGCCGCTCTATATTTAGCTGAGAGACTGCAACATCCGGGGGCTTCCACTTCTCCAGTGCTTTCCCTTCGTGCGACACGCGCTGGTGACCAATGGATTGTGTAAAGCAAGAGACCACAGCAGCCCCTAAATAACCAGAATCTGGCAATGTGGATGCTCATATGGTCCCGGAAAGCAGATAATCCAAATGTAAGCTCCCACCCTGCGAAGTAGGTTACCAGATGTAGGTCAAGAGCAGGAGGGATGAGCATGAACAAGGGCTGCTCTTTGTTTAAGGGGGGGAGGCCAATTTGTTAGGAATTCAGGCGAAGGCCGTTGGACACGCACGGTGGAGCTTTGTGGAGATGCTAACATATCAACAAGGCATTCCTGAAGTTCAGGCTGGTATCGCCTGAGCCCTTGCTAAGCAACAAACATTCTTTAGACCAGTGGGAGTACTTTTTAATCTTGTAAGAACCCAGCTTGCCTCCGAGTCAGGAAAATAACAAAATTCAGCCTTTAATCAGATCCATAGCTGCCCATCTGTTCGCTATCGACCACAAAATCGAAAAGCAATCCTCCCGTTTGCCCCTAACTGACCAGTGCTGTCTGACGCGTTAGATTAAGATGCTGTCAGAGAGGAAGATGGAGCTGGAGCATCGGGTGCTCGCCATGCTGGAGGAGAACGAGCTGCTGCAGAGCACAGTCGACGACCTCCGAGAGAGGACGCTGGTGCTGGAGAGACAGTCTCACCGGAAGGACCTACAGGTACAGACGCCGGAACAAATCTATGTTAGCGATCGAATCCTGATGGAGTTCCGCCTGCTTCACATTTGACTCGCCTGTGGTGTGTCCAGTTACGGCAGAGCCAGCTGGAGCTCCAGGAGGTTCAGGTGTCCCACAGGCAGCTGAGCGCTCGGCTGGAGGAGTTGACGGAGGAGCAAAGCCTCCACAGTCTCACCCCGCACCCGTCCAGCCTGCTGTGCGAGATAGAACAGAGCATGGAGCAGGAGGAGCAGGAGCAGGAGAGAGAGCAGGTAATCACACTAGAAAATCGCCGGCAAATTCTCTGCCGTGCTTTTCTCAACACGCTTCTAAACACCGTGCGGCTCGTCTGTTCTAGCTGCGTCTTCAGCTGTGGGAGGCCTACTGTGAAGTCCGCTCGCTCTGCTCCCATCTCCGGGGAAACGACGTCACGGATTCGGCGCTGTCCACCGATTCTTCCATGGACGAGTCGTCGGAGACGTCCTCAGCCAAGGATGTGCCTACTGGGAGCCTCCACACCGGCCTGCTGGAGCTACGGAGGCTCACGCAGAATCTGCTGGACGGCAACGAGTCCACGGTGAGTCGCAGCTCACTGGGGACCAGTAGGGCTTCAGCACATGAGCAAAAAAACACTCCTTCTTCCCTCAGACTTGAACAGGGCCTGTGATTTTGCCACGTTGTCCTGCCTCCATCAAATATTGATAGACGGCTGACATCCGTTTTAGTTTTTCACTGGCATTCACGCTTTCAGGCAGGCAGAGAAGTATGTCCAATAAACCTCTCATAAATTCAAAGTGCAATACCACCACGTAAATAAAACATTTACGTGGTGTAGAGTTTAACTTTGGTGAAGTTAAATGCACGTCAATTCCTTTCTTAAGCGTTATTTTAGGAACCTCGTGGGCCTGTAAAATAAACCGTGTTGCAAAAGTCTGAAGTGACGTCTGAAAGTTGTTACCAGCTGTAGACGCCTCAACGGCGTGTTGTGTGTTTAAAGGGCTCGCGGCGCAGCGATGAGGAGGCTCTGGAGGAGCAGCTGAGGAAGCTGGGAGAGGAGCTGAGGGAAGTCAGAGAGCTGTACGAAACTGAGCAGGACAAAACGCGCAGCCATGTGGAGGATGCACTGCAGCTGCACAATCAGGTATCGAACACGTTTACGTGCAACGTAATGAACACACGCGTAATCAGGTGATGCATAAAGAGGCTGAGGCGCGAGCAGGAGGAAGACGTGTGAACAGTTCTGCAGACGCAGTCCTGACCCTGCAGTGTGAAGGTGAGGGATGTTGGCTTGTTATTCGCGTCGTCCTGCCCGTGTGACCTGCAGATGGCGCTGCTCTCTGTGGAGATGTGTTCTCTCCGGGAGGACAACGAGAGGATGAGGACAATGGCCGAGGTCCGAGAACCCAGCGAGCAGCTGCAGACTGCAATCAGAGACCGAGACGACGCCATAGCCAAGTAGGTTCACATCTCTTCTCCCGGTGACTATAATGTAAAGCTTAAAGGATTATCACAACCTGTCTCTTCTATTTATAGTTTTGGCTGCTGTTGCAATTAGTCGTTTAAATATTGTATTCACAAATGCCTGATGAGATCTTAGGAAATAGATACATCCCTTAAGCGTTTGTTGCCGTAACCTTTCTGGCAGAGGCAAACTTTCTACAACTAGTGTAGCATGATTTAACAGTCAAATACCTTCGCTTAGCAATCAATAAAGCAGCATATGAACATGTGCTGTGAGAAGATCTAGTGGAAACACGTAAAACAGAAAATAAAGCTGTTGTTAACATAATGTGTTAACAAGTGGGCATCAGAGGGGCTGGCACCGTCGAAAGGGGGCGGGCTTTATCCTGCCTGCTCCATGCAAGATATTGCGTGAGTGAGTTTACCAAAATGTTGTACCGTTCCTTTAAGGCGATACATCTACACTCATCACCACGTTAGCGCCGGGCCTTCGTGCTCGCGGGTGGTGACCGGTTGCTCTGTCTGTGTGTCCTGCAGGAAGAAAGCGGTGGAGATGGAGCTGGCCAAGTGTAAAATAGACATCATGTCTCTGAATAGCCAGCTCCTGGACGCCATCCAGCAGAAGCTCAACCTGTCGCAGCAGCTGGAGGCGTGGCAGGTGGGTCAAACGTCACAAGCGGTATCTTAGTGAAGGCCTAATGGTGCTTTTGTGGCACTTTGAAACGGCTGTTTTAAGGTTGTTACACAAACAATATCGGTTTCCGGATGCATTTTGAGATAATCTGTCCATTTTAATACACTAAACCACTCAATTACATGTGTATCCTGAGGACACAGGAGTGTGTGTGTGTGTGTGTGTGTGTGTGTGTGTGTGCGTCTCAGAATGTGTGTGTCCCCGCCCCTCCCTCATCTGTAACTAGCAGCTCTTTCCTCTCTCTTCTCCCTGCCCACAGTTTGCCTCCTCAGGGCTCTTTACTGTTTGGCTCTTGTGGTTTCTGATCTAGTGGCCTTTCTCAGCTTCCGTACCACCCTTTCTTCCTCTGTGGTACCCCCTCCCCCCTCCTGCCTTAGAGGTGAGCCCGAGACGCGCCGTCTCGTCCCTTTCACCCCGCCGCGCTGAGCCATTCCATGCCGTGGTTAACTGCCTCAGGAGAAACGCCCATCACAGCTTCCTGTCTATCTGAAACCATTAACCCACCATCCCCTCCCCCCACACACCGGTACCCCTGCAGGTTGTCAGGAGATTGGTCCACTGGTCAGCTCACCTGCCGAGAGATGCCCACTAAGACTCCAAACAGAAGCATGAGGGCTTAAGTAGCTCACGAAATAAAAGGAGCAATAAAGTGTGTATTAAAAAAAGGCTCCAAACATTAGTTGAAAACTTGATTTAGCAGCTCGCCAGAGCCCTCTAGTGGCCGAATCAACTTTTTCCATCCAATTAAATAAAGTATTTGGAGCAAAAGTAAAATGTTACATCACATGACCATTAACAGGATAGGAAAGAGACAAAAGTAATACAAATCTCTTTTGAATCAAAGAGTTTTTTTTCACTTGCTTAATCCTCTTAATGTGATTATTATCAAGTCATCTGAGAGGAGAAATCACGTTTTTGCACTTCTGCACTGGTAGATTCCAAAGACAAGCTGAAAGGTTTTGGTTAGAAGTTCTACAAGTTATTACCCAACTGCACAAAGCTTTAAACCAGCAGTCAAAGGGAGGCGAGGCCTTGTGTTCATATAATCAAATAGGTGGAGGTTAGCAAGCTGTGATTTGGTGTAAAGTCACATCAAAATATCTAATCCTTACATTTTCACTGTTTTAGTCGTGCGTCTTTTTCCCCCCTAAATAAAATGTTAATCAAGGCTGGTTAATATTAAGTTAACAGCCGTGAACGAAACGTGGTCGTGGTCTCTGTAATCGATGGCCATCGAGTAATGAGACCCATGAGACCGATCTCCTCAGAACTTCCTGCAGCACCATTGATCCTCCCTGCGTGGCGTCGCTCTCCTGCCTCCCTCTCACTCACCTCTCTGTCCGCGGCTTTAGGACGACATGCACCGAGTGATCGACCAGCAGTTGATGGACAAGTACCAGGACGAGTGGCGCTCGGCCCCCACCTCCCTGTGCGGCCCGGCGAGGGCACACGGCGGCCAGTCCTCCAGGCGAGCTCACCGCATCTCCGACCGGGACAAGAGACTTTTCTCTTTTTTCAAAAAGAACTGAGCCCCATTGGACCGGTCCTGAGCGCAGCTCACAGAGACAGAGGAGGCGGGGGAGGAGGAGCAGGAGGAGGAGGGAGTCACATGAGGGTGCAAAGGGTAAACCACACAGCAACACCACAAGACAGGCGGTGGCTCACACTCAAGTTTGTGGGGGGGGGCGGGGGTCGTTTTGCACTTTATCTGTGACCATTGCTCTTCCCTTTTCGCCGACAAAATGGTCACTGCTGGCGATGAGAAGTAGGAACGTGAGAACAGGAGTTTGGTTTCCGCCCCTCTCGTAGACGGAACGCGAGCGAACCTCCAAGGACGAAGGTTTTATTTTTAGTGCCTACGACCATCTCTACTAGCCCACTGCCAACACTGTAGGGAGGGAACACAATGATCCCAGTCATCGGGCCGGGGGGCCGGGGAGAGACGCGTGGATGTAGGGGACACTGCAGGGTGGTGGGGGGGAGAAGAGGAGTGTCTCTCAGGTTTATCAGGGGACGTTCAGGGGACGTCCACCGCAAGGGGCAAAAGGCCGGTGTGTCGGTACCACAGCGGGCCGAACGTCCGACGGAGGAAACGACAAAAGAGAACGCTTATTTTCTTACCCAGAGCCGTGCAGTTGAGTTCCACAGGGTTCAGCTGGTGCTCGTACTTCCAAACGAAGTGAGAAAAACCAAACCTTTTCAAAGCGGCGCTCAAATGATTCGGTATTGCACTTTCATAAAGTTCGTGGAATTTAAAGCCGCACTAATCAATATTTTTTTATGTGGACGACGTGTAATAAGAAAGGATTCCACTCTTTGTCAAACCGAACGATCACAATCAGCTCCACGAGTGTTTCATTCTCTTTTTCGCTCATTGTTTGTTTTTTCCCGGCCTGCGTTTTTTTATTGTTTTGCATCCATGGAGGAGGGTACTTCAACTGAGGGAGGCACTTTGCGGTGCGCTCTACGCGGCCTACATGCTCATCTCCAACATCTGAATAAACCTTTGGGTGCAGTTGGTGATTTCACGTTCAGGTGTCCACCGTTGCTTATATTTAATCATTTTACAATATTTTTTCACTGTCCAACATTGTCCTCATGATGTCAATCATCTCCCTAGTTGACCGAATACAAAAAAAAAATGTAGATGGAAGAACCATGTACAATCGACTCTCAATCAATCCAGCTCAACAAGGACCTGTTTGTGATCATACGCAGGAATGTTGTCATACAGAATCTCCAGCAGACTTCCTCTGCGGCTGTGAACCGCTCCGGTTCAACACGAATAGAAATGGTCTACCTCCCTTCTCGTTGCTTCGATACTTCATGGGCACTTTGATTTCCGATCTGTCGGGCTTCCGTTGCGGGCGACGTATCTGCGGCTCCGTTCGTGATGCAGAATTTGTCGACCCGAAAATCTCCGAGCATGAAGGAGACAGTTTGTCTCGCGTCTGTCTTCTTACTTGTGTCCAATGCAGCTGTGCAAACCTATGCAGATGTATTTCTTGTCATCTCAGCTGGTTGTTGGGAAGGTTCAACCCAAAGAATGATTTCTTTTAAAATAAAAAGTTGAATAAGTTTGGATAAAATCATTATATTTATAAGAAGAAATGCATACCTTTTTGAATGAAAATCTGTTGTATGTTATTTTTAGGCTGACATTTCCATGTGCGTCCTAACAGTGAGCAGGTATTCCACTGATTATCACTGGAACGTACGCATGTTTGACTGTCCAGGTGTGGCATGGAGCAGAGCTGGAAAGCCTAAATTCAGGTGAGTGAAGAACAGAATTGTCTAAATAAACCTAAAATGTAAGTCTCATCGCTTTCTCTCTGTTAGTTTGCAAAACAATTCGTTTCTTTCTTAAAATCAATTTAAATGACAACTTAAAACACGAAAGATAATTACCAACCATCGCCATTTAAACAGTGACATACGGAGACGATCCAGAGTCTGAAATAATCTCTGCGTTTATTTGAATTCACTAAGAGAGAAAGAGCAAAATTAGCCATTTTGGAACTAACCTCACAAGCGGTTGAGTAATTGTTTTGAATTGTTTGTAGAAGGTGCTCTCACTGTCTGAAGGGGTTTGGGAAACATCTGGAGTTCAGCACCAGTCTCTCCTGCCATCACCGGACTGTGATTCGTCTCGCTTCATGTCACGTCCGTTGAGTGTGTAACATACTTGGTTGCGTCCACGTTGTGTCATAATTACTGTTTTGTTTCTCTTTTGAATGTTTGTGTGGTTTAAAGACACTGTAGACTGCCGATTCATTTCTGAATGGGAAGCTTTTAGTAAACAGTCAGTGCTTTCGGTGGGCTCATTGTGCTCCGTGTGGGCGCTTCCATTCACCACGGACTGAATGTCCCAGTCACTGAACGCTTCGAACTATTCAAAGTATTTGTCATGCAACTTTCTTAGCATTTTTGGGGATTTCTTTTGTACAAATAAATACTTTGCAATCTGCTGGTTTCCGCTCATTTGGCCCTGAAATACAGATGTTTTCCTTCTGCGTTCTGCCCTTCGTTCTGCTTGGGCAGAACGCAGGGCCCCAACAAAAGCTTTATGTAATAAACGGATTATATGTCATTACCACAAAGATGAAGGCAAAAAACAAACTGACTGAGCAGCAGTAAGAAGCTGGGAGCGATAATATGAACAAAGCCATCAGGGTGTCTTTCTGTCAGCTGGTTGATAGAAGGGATCAACACAAAGAAAGAAAATATACAATGTAGTAGAGGAAAGTGTGAGCAGCTGTAAAGCATCACTGGCGAGTAGTTTTATTCCCAACAAATAATTTGTTCTTTTAAAGACATCTTAATTTACTCACTTTATTTGACTCATTCTGCAATTCCTGTACATCAGGATTAATTGTAATGACTTGTTATTTTCTGGGTGTCATCCAGCGCCACCAGGTCAATGGGTACAATACTTTGGTTGGTAAATGAGTAACTCAAAAAAACTAAAGGCATTCACAGAAGGCGCAGATGCGTTTAATAAAAAAGGATTGTACATTTCACTGCACCAGTGAGAGTCAACATAAAATAAACCCACTGATGCTTTTGTATGTTACCGTGTATAACAATAGCCAACAGTGAATAATCAGGTCCTAAATGTCTCCTGTAAAATAAGTGTTCAACGTAGTATCATGTTTTGGTTTTGGGAGGAAGTTACTTGTGATGTTAACAGCTAAGTGATGATTGAACATTCACACAAACACTCCGTGAGTGATGGTTTCCTTTTTTAAAGGGGAACGCCTCAAATAACATGAACTCTCGACATCAAAGACAAACAAAAGCAAGAAGCATTCAAAGACAATTCGTCACTTTCTCCCATACAATTTTATTCACAGAAAGCAAAAAATAAAAATAAAGACACAGGTTTAAAATGATGTTAAGACCAAGTCTCAAAATCAGTGACACATGAGATCAGTCATTATGTGTCAAATATTTATTCCTTTAAAACGTTTATTACGGATTAAATTTATGATGGGAAAAATGAATCGTACGTCTCTTTTTCTCCAGTGTACAGCAAAACCACAGCTGATGAGAGTGTGTTCTTCCACCATAGCACACGGGGCATGTGTTACACATGCGCTGTTTGGTGTGCTAATTATGTGTGTATGTTCTATATCGAATATAAACACACAAATATATTTATATATACATACACGCAATGAATAGAAATGTGTGATTTGATACCATTCCAAGCCCTGGGAGGTCACAGTGACAGGATCCCACACAGGATGTGCCGGGGTCTGCCCAGAGGACGGAAACTAAAAGCATCCAAACAGGAGCTCGGCTGTCTGTTAACTCTCCCAATTCAACAGTAAAGAAGGGGGGGGGGGGGGGGAACACAATAAGTCAGTAACCCACGTCTCAGACAGACCCCGAGCTCCAGTGCCGCAGTCCATTCTCACATCAACGGTCCCACCGCGGAGGCCCACAACACTTCGATCGAACAGGTGGCAGCGGGGCGACAGGTTTAAAAAGCAAAAGAAACAAACATGACAGACGATCACATCGGCCAGCTGGTAAGAATATTCTGCAAGCTGAGAAAATACAGTAAATCCTCGACAGTGTGAAATGCATGTCGGGCCTAACATTTTTACAAACCCCTTCAGAGTGTTACATGCTCAAACACCACAGGCTGTTATGGATCGGTGGTTGCCGTGACGGCCGCGAGAAAACAGTCTCCGGAGCAAGAGCCTCTTGCCCCTCGATGACCCAAACGCAGCGAGCGAGAGTCCGTCGCTGTGAGGAGGTGCTGATATGTGTGTGTGTGTGTGTGTGTGGGAGGGAGGGAAGGACAGCCCTGAGCACTTCCTGAGGAACCAATAGGGTCGAATCAGACCCGATTCACCCGGCCAAACATGGGCCACTATGGCAACAATCCAAATGAGATCTTTTTTTTACATATATATTGGCAGTATCAGTGGCTTTCTTTTTTTAAGGGAATGAGGGAAAACTATTTAAAAGCAAAAGAGTAGTAAGACTGCAGCGAACGGTGCTTTTCAGACCTCTGTCGCACTTGTCCCCCCCCAAAAAAAGAAATCAATTTCCGTTGGCTCAGCACTATGGAGGTTAGATGCGGGTGGAGGATGGAAGATTGGCAAATGTAGAAAAAGTAAAACGGTTTTACAAATCATCACCTGTTGACGATCATCGTCATTGAGTCAAAAGGAACTAAACCCAATAGTTTGTGATCTCTCGGCGTGGTGACTGTAGAAAGATGGTGCGACCTTCATTCAGGCTCAAGACTCCCGCTCCGAAAAACACCTCCCACCGACCAACCAACCAACCGAACCAACCCAAACCTAGAAAGAAACAAATACATCCAGAAAAGGGTGAACCCTCCCGCTCCTCAGGCGCAGAGTCTGACTCCGAATGTCCCGTGTGCAGTGGAATGAGAAGGAGAGATGAGAGACAGTGGGGGGGTTACGTGGATATAAACCGGAGCATTATGGCGATCAGTCGTTGGCTTGCAGATCCTTAAAGAAAGGACGACCACAGGTCAATAGTGCCCATCTGCTGAAATCCAAATAAAACTTGATTTGACCATCTAATAAAATCTGTACACTTTTCTTTGTAGTCACGATTAGTTTGTCCAAACAGGACTTTTTTTTCCATTTTTTTTCTTCCTGTTTTTGTTTTTTAATCTTCCACCGTATAATTATTAAATCTTTATTCGCTCTTTAATTTAGACGCTCTGAGTCCCATCTTGTGTTTATGCGCATGTGAAGAAAGCGCCGCCGCCCCCTGGTGGATGGCTCGGAGCTCGCTAGCAGCACTTTTTCTTTCGTTTACTGTTCCGGGTGAGTTTGACCACGTCGTTCTGTTGCTGCTGCTGCTGCTTGGCAAGCACCTCCTTCTTGGCTCTCAGGACCAGCTCCGTGATGCAGTTGAACATCTGCAGGAGGAGAACAGACCGACATGGCGTGGTGAGAGCAGCGACAACACGGCAAGGAGGCACCGAGTCATCAATGAGTAGATCCTTGCTCAAAGTTATGTAATTTAACCAAGAAGCGTGCGGTTTTCTTTCTGTCATCTCATCTCTTGTATTTATATTGTAACCTTGTACAGAACTACACACTTATTAGAGTTTGGTTGTTTTTGTGCACCAAGACCTCTCCAATTGATTAAATAACATTTATCATAACCTCATTATCCCCTCTGTTGAACACCTAATTTACTTAGTTTTATAGAGTGTTAGTCAATAAAGAACTTTGTTGAGGCCCTACTGAGGTCAATGCCACTTATCAATATCAAGCTTCTGACAAAGGCTAGTTAGCTTAGCCCCCCCCCCAAACTCCTACACACTTACAGTCGCTGCGCACGGAGAGAAAAACGCTTGGGTGACCAGAGGGATGAGCGCGTGTAATCGGGAGAGAATCTGGTCACCTGCTTTAAAGGAGCGGTTTGTTCAGTACGCCACACTGACCGGCAGGCCGTGCACATTCAGGCCGACTCGTGCCTCTACCCCAGAAACTACCCCATGCAACCAGACAAGACGGCGAGCTACCTCTTCAACGTTGATGTTCTCTTTAGCGCTCGTCTCAAACAGGTTGATTCCCATCTGCTCGGCGAACTTCTGCGCGTCGGTCGTCTCGACCACCTTGGAGTTGGGGTCGTCGTTTTTGTTTCCCACTGAAAAAGAGAAAATGTTGCCGCGATGATGTAACGGGACCCGAGTTGGGGACAATTATACAACACATGCAAGAAAAAAAGTGTTATATTGGAGGTGTATTTTTCAGCGACGGGTGCGTAGACATGTGAAACCTCACCTAATATTCGGCACACATCGTCACAGTTTTGGTTGATTTCGTGTAGCCATCGTTTGACGTTGACAAAGGACTCCGCACTCGTGACGTCGTATACCACTATGACGCCGTGCGTTCCCCTGTAGTATCTGAGGGAGACAGGCAGCCTTTGACGTTAAGTCTCACAGCTTCCAGTGGACATTTCATATGAAAACCTGCAGCCAATCACAAACCCAGGCACCAGAAAGCGTTGTAGCGCCACTCGGCAAACACACACAAAGACCCCATTGTCAGAACTACCGTGTGTGTGTGTGTGTGTGTCAGTGTTTCTGTCCGCTGGGACAGTGTTGTCTGAGCATGCCCCCCCCCCCCAAAAAATGTCCAGCAGTAATGAGCAATCAGACAGCAGCGATGGAGCCGTGTGTGTCTGTGAATACAGAACCATAAACTACCACACACAGCAGGCGTGTGGGGCCCAACCTGCAGTAAAACTCTACACAAACAGGATGCTATCCGGTGAGAGAAGCTGAATCACAACTAGAACTATTCTTCTCAGCTCGGCAGACGGCGTCTTTAGCCTCAATGTTTTGTTTTTATGGCGTGCAACCCCAGTGCTTTTGTTCCCTCTTACCTGGGTTTTCACAAAAAACCTCTACGTGCTCAGCAACAACAACAGTAAACATAGTGGGGAATTTATCAGCTAAAAATATTTGGTCTCTGCTGCCGGCAAGACATCATAAAATGTGTTAATGCAGAGTTAAAATTCGATTAAAACTTGTCAAGTACCATATAAGGAGAAATAGGAGGTTTCGAATTTGCAACTTGTGAAGATGCAGATTTGTTTTATCACCAATACTAAAGACACAAGTCATGTTCCCTTAAAAAAAAAAAAAAAATACTACTTCATCCGACCGACTAACGCAGCTCTATTCAAATGGTGCTGGCCACTTTTAAGAAAGCTTTTTTTAAAGTGTTTCAATTCCAGAGCAGTGAGCAGATCTGTGTTTGAGTTGTATTGTCACAAGACATATTTGGATTTAGATTAGCTCAAGGGTCATGAGCTGGGAAATAATACAATGGTAACAACAACAGTATGGGTTCGGCGACGATCCGGTGCGGAGCGGACCTTCTTTCATCCGTCAGTGTAAACCCGGAGGCGCACGCTGGGTCACGGCGCCCAGGCGGGGAATTCCACCAGGTTTCATAGCACCGACTCATTTTAGCTGCTTTTAAACTGCTTCCAAAAAATAAAACCTTAATCTGAGGGCCGCGAAAGATCCTGTCTTGTTTTGGGGGATTTAAAACCGCTCAAATTAAAACATCCAGCTGCACCCAACAAAGCACCCGTGAATGTGCGTGTGGGGCCACTCACGTGGAGGTGATGGTGCGGAAGCGCTCCTGCCCTGCGGTGTCCCAGATCTGTAGCTTCACCTTCTCTCCGTTGATCTCCACCGTCCGGATCTTGAAGTCCACACCGATGGTGGTGATGTAGCTACCTGCAGACACGCATGCCAACGCATAAATCAACTCAACGACCTACAACAACAACCAATGAGCTCTAAGTGATGCCACAGGGGCCGCGGCAGAATGACGCACCTGAGAAAGTGTTGTCTGCGAATCGCAGGAGGAGACTGCTCTTCCCCACTCCTGAGGAGGAAACACAAGCACAGCAGGGAGGTTTAGAGTGAAACTTAATTAAAAACAGGTCATTATTCATATTTGACTTCAAACTAAATACCACAAATTCTCCAAGGACAGAAATATAAATCTGGCTGTAAACAAAAAAAACCCTCAACTGTTAATCACTGGTCACCTGAAAATTTAGTTCATCAAAATATACAACAATGCGCATTGCACAGGGTAAACAGTGAAAGGCGAAACCAACACATTTGTTTAAGGCGTTTCAATGACACTTTCGCCTACAGAAGCTTCACTCATTAAAAAGAGGTCAAAACAGCAGCAGCTGAAGACTTGCATCAAACACCAGACGGCAAATGGGACAAGAACATCTGGCTTGGATCCTAAAGTGATCATGCAGTAATAAATAGATTTTAGGATGAAATAACAGTCAAAAAGATGACAGGAGAGGACGAAGAGGTAGAGGGAGATAAAAAAGGGCAAATAGATGAGAGGGTTCAGTGCTGTCTCCAGTTTACAGCTGGAAGTTATGGAAGGGACTGTGCTGCTCAGCCTGAGGTGGGACTCATCCTGCTGCCCTGTTAATAAGCCTCCCTATTGTGTTAATAGCATATCATGTTTGCGCCCTTCCTAAAAGATCTCAGGTACCTGTGGTCTCCGCGCTAAATAGAGCAGCAGCCGCCTTAATACTCCACCCTGCTGCAAGTTTTCATGTTTCACAACGCGAATCAAGTCGCTTCGAGCAGATTCATCTTGCAGCCACTGTGGCCGAAGGCCGGAGATCAGTTGTGTGGAATATTGGATTCTTGGCCACAGACGACACAAAGCGGAGGAACGGCGCTGGAGGTCAGAGAATCCATCCTAAAATCATCTTAAATCACTACAGTCGCTTGTACTCCCATGCTGCAGCGGAGGGGACACTGGCCTCTGTGTGAGAGCGGCCGTGAAGGGATTTCTGTGATGACTTTTCCCTCCACTGTGAGCGGCCAGCTGATAGTGGGTAGTGCCAGGATCCGGGTTGTTAATGAATGCAAAGATCATGGACCACAAAGAAGTGCTGCAGGCCTCCCACCGAGGCTGAAGCAACGTTGAAAAAAGAAAGGCATGGTTTCACTTTGAATCGGGAGCAACACAAGGGCAGCACTTACGAGGAGAACAGATTGACATTGTGCATCTAACCTGTGGCATGGCCCTGTATTTCAACGTAATGGAGGCGACAAACAGAAGTAACGTAACCCCAGAGTCAGTGGTCGGTGGAAACTCGGCAGTATCGTCTCTCTTAAATGAAACTGCAGTCGACGGTAACCTCTCGGAGGTGTCACTTCACTTTACTCTGACCGACTGGATGCAAACTGGAGACTGCAGTGCAGCATTCCTCCACCATCAGGCAGCTAGCACACTCATGCTAGCTAGCTAGCTCGCTAAATAACAAACATAATTTCATTCACAACCTCACCCAACGTTAGCAAACACAAGAGACTACATGTGGTGTAATGTTTGAGCACCATAGCGCCTCACGGTCACGTCGTTTCAGTCCCGCTGACGTTAACTAACAGAGAGCTCCGTAGCCGAGCCGGGAAGTGTAACGTTAGCCTAACTTCCAACTAGCTAAAACCGCTACCGGGATGCAAAATAGAGGCCAGAATGAAGGCGCGTGGGACCCCCGTCACCGGTATTTGGGTTACAGCCAGTGTTACAGAGCTAAAAGAAATGATCCCACCGATACGCGGGGGAAAAAAGCCAATCTTCAAGTGACAAACCCTGAAGATTTGGAGGCGATATCCGGCCCGATCGCCCGACATGCACCGTACACACAACCTCCGCCCCGCCAGCGCCGGAGAAATACGGCAGATGTGTACAATTCACCAACCGTTTAAATGGAGGGAATGTAAAATAACGTGTTCCAAACGCATCGTAGAAGAACAACGCGTCCCTCCAAATGAATGTTGTCTTCTCTCCTTAGAAGGAAGAATAACTAAACAGGGCCCACTTCCCGTCCCGCATCCCCGGCGTCGTCTTACCGCTGTCACCGATGATGAGCAGCTTGAAGAGGTAGTCGTAGTCCCTGGCCATGCCGGTAGCTGGTGGCTCACCCCCGCCTTGTGCCGCTTTGCGCCGTTTGCTGTCCGACCCCTCGGCTCGTAAAAAAAATATATATATAGCCGTGTATCACCAGATCCCCCGATACGAAAGAAAACGACCACTACCGATGTTGAACAACCGCTAGCCACACCCCCCCTCCCCCGAGCCGCCGGCGTGTTTCTCGGGGTTTCGCGGCGTCAGCAATCCTCTCCCTCCGCTGCAAACAGCCGGAAACTCCGCTTCCTCCTCTGCACCCAACTCTCACCCGGCCTCACTGCGCAGGCTCCAGGCGAAGCGCTGCCGTCCCATCCCGCTGAGGAACACTGGCCTCACAACACTGGAAGGGCGAGCGAGGCGGTTCCGCTGATTAACATCTGCTGGGCAGGAGCCGGTAAATGGCTGGATCCTTTTTTTATTTTTTATTTAAAAGTAATCTAGACAACATAAAACACACTGAAGATCACAGAATAGGGAAATTATTCAATAAAGGCGCATCAGATTTCTGTCACCTCATAATGGTGTCCAATGGTTGACAGCAACATAGAATGGATCATTTTTGCTAAGGTTATTGGGAGTCTTAGTGATGATTAGGCTTTTAGAGCTGTAAACAAAATAGAGTGCTTTAGACAGTAGAGCTGACAATCCAGAAGGGTTACAATTACTACATATTTCCCCTGCGTATATACTGGTTTGTCTGCATATTCCCAGAAGGGAACTGACACTTTAAGTAACATTAGGTGGTGCACAGAGAAATGTGTGAAATGACATATGGTGTGATGAAAGTCTGCAAGGTCTGTGAGGACTCAACCAATTCAAATATTTCACAGACTACATTATGAAATCAAAATGTTTATTTTGAATTGCTTTTTTACAACCGTTGTCACTGGTATAAGAATGCATTTTTTTGTTCTTATAATAGGTTGCTTCCCCCCCAAACAACTCTCACAAAGTCCAAAGACAGGGAGGGTTATTTCATTACAGCAGCATCTTAAATGCCTGAAGCCTTTTTGGTAAAATAAGTAGGAAAACATTGAAAAATCAAAACAGGATTGCCATCATGTCTTCCTAAAGTTCAGTACGGGTGGATAACCTGCACGTTGTTAGATAAAATAAAGTTATAAATTGGGCGTAAAGGCCGCTAAAACAATGACAAAAGAGAAAGGACGGGGGACTTTTTGTGAAAACATGACCCATCTCAGCACTGTTTCGTGAAAGGCAACATGGACCTGCGTGGTGAGAGTGTGTGTGGGGGCATCTGCAGGGCAGAGATTGTTTAACAGGTCAGTCCTGCACCATCACGTTAGGATGGTGTCGTCTATCTCTTCGTTGGAGTCCGGCGAGCTGGCGATTTTCTTCAGGGACCGACGGTGACATTCTGACAGCAGGTCGTTACTCGCAGAGTCCAGAATGGCAGTAACACTCTGAAACGAAGAAAGGACAAAAAGTTAGAAACCAACTTCTCTCCTTTATTAACGGTCTACATCTGTAAAAGAAAGACGGCCCGGGGCCCGACCTGCATGGTCTCCTCTCCCTGTCTGAGTCGCAGCAGGTTGGCGATGGTGTGCTCGCTCTGAGCCCTCACGCTGGTGTTCTTGTCCTTGGTGTTGTCCAGCAGACTCTTTAGCAGGGGCTTGATGAGATTGGCGTCCATGGAAGGGGTGGCCGGTTCTTTGAACACCCACCACAGCACCCGCTCCGACACCAGTCGGATGTCACTGGACTGATTCTGAAGACACTGCGTGGCAACAAAAAAACGAAACAACAAAACAACAGACCGTTGAAGCAAGTACTCGTCCCAGTATTTACCTTTCTGCACCTTTAAAGGCAACTTCTTATCAGAAAACAGCTTTTATTACGACCTTCCTCTTCTGCGGTTCCTGAAGTTTTATTTGTTCTTATTCAAACTGATTCAAATCACTGCCTACGGAGTGATTGTTGTATGCTGTACAGATTGGAAACCCCTCCGAGGTCAATTTGTCGGAGAGTGACACCAAGAAGAGCAACGCAACTACACGAGCATGGTAAAATACCGAAACAATATCCTGAAAGACATTCTAAAGGCCCGAGGGGAACAGCCCATTGGTTGGTCACATTTTAGAGTCAGTCGCATGAAACATTTTTAATTCCAATAATAATAATCATTAGTGCAGCTTTCATTTATTCATTTCCCACATAGAGCATGTGCAGGGAAGGCACTAGCTCCCCTGTGACAATCAAAAGATTGAAATGTGTTTCTAACACTGTATAATTTGAAAAAAGCGATAACCAATATAGTGAAGGACTGTAGTAAGTGATTTAATACAGAAAAGATAAGAAAACAGCCTGTTAAATCAAACACTTCCTTCTTTACCTTGACAAACTGTGTGATGATTCGCTGGGAGACGCTGCTGCCTCCCTCTGTTCTGAGATGATGCCTCATCAGGTATCCCATCGCTCTGATCCCACTGGTGGCAATGGGAATCTGGGGAAGAAAAAAAAACGGCGAACAGAATCACAACATGTACTAACGCACGTGAGCGAGAGCGTTACCTGTTCCGGAATATTTTATACATTTAAAGTTGCGTTTTAGAAAGAAGACTGGACCATAATGTAACGTTCTACCATCTGAAGCAGGACTCACACAGGCTGTACATTGCAAATCAGTTCATGAGAGACAAGAGAAAACTAGTGTTGTACAACAGTGTCACACAAACATACTACCCACCCTGTCAGCGGTGGCGTTGGTCAGAACGGTCTCCGTCACTGTGTCACAGTATTCTTTGCCACACAGCTTCTCAGGAGCACACTTGACAGCTATGGCCATGGCCAGGCTGCGACCATGACGCACCATCCAGTCAACACCAGACACATCCGCTGACGGGAGGAACAGCATGTATTAGCACGTGTTCTCGCACACAGGCCAAGTCAAACATTTATGACTTGATTAAAAAAAGGCCAATGAAAAACACTGTGCTAAAACAAAGCAAAACACTCATTCACTAAATCCGTATTATTATTAGTTGGTACAGCAAGTCCATTGTTGTAACAAACAGCAATTAGGGGAAAATTCAAATATAAAGAAACATAATTTGACGCAGATGTCGCGATAACTGCGCACGGAAATACCAACCCAGGACGTGCTGAAGCAACACACTCCTCAGCTCCTCTTCTGACAGGAAGGCGCACAGCTCCCCGACACAGCCGGCCGACGCCAAGCGTGTTGCATCCTACACGCGCGCGCACACACACACACAGGTCGAGTGCCGTTTATCTTCACAGTCTGAGACTCAAAACCACCTTTTCAGAAAGCCACATCCTCTCTGCTCGACTTCCGTTTACTGCTATGATGACAGAACAAACTGCACGACGAAACAACCGACAGGCAAATGCCTTCCAAGTGCTCATCTATATATTTATATCTTTTTTATTATTCATATTTAATTACATCATGTAGAAAGTAGCTTTTACAAGCCCCAAGGGTGAAAAGGAAAAAAAAGGCGAGTTGCCGCACTAGGAATAAAAAGATTAAATCTTCTCTGCATCTGCTCCTCCCGTCCTACCTCGTCGTGTCCCAGCATGCCCAGTAATGTGGTGGTGATGTTCTTGCGTATGGCTGGGTCCACCTTTGCCCCGGCCCCCTGGATGACAAACCTTAAGGCTTGGAGCATAGTCTCCCTGTCAGAGAGGTTAAGAGCAAAATGCAAGTGTGAGAACGAGCCTTTGCAAAAGAATATCTTAAAAATCTAAACCACTGAACCCTGAAAGGGAAATTTGATTGATTTTATCAACCTGCTTTAAGTTTAAAATTACTTTTACGGTGTTGTAAACAAAGCCTGGTTTAAGAGTTTGTACCAAACAACCGTATTTTGATAGAAATTTATTGATTGATAATATATACACATTTTTAGCGCTTTATCCCTTTAATGTGGTTATTAAAAGACCCAAGACAAAATATATGAACTCAATGGTACAATTCACGACTGAAAAATGAACTGCTCTCTGGTAGACAAGCTTTGTGTGGCAACACTATTTTTTAAAGGAGGCTCAAAGATCAATTTGCCATTTTTTAATTATATAGTTAATATTTTCCAATAGTATTTGCCTCTGAACATTCTGGGGTAGATATCAGACTTTATGCTATGGTACTTTGTTTTGGGAATTACTATATTAAGCTAATAAATTGGGTTATGAATAATGTGAATGCTAGCGTGAGTTAAGTCAGGAAATAAATGATAGCCAAGTACATGCATAGTCTAATGTCTTTGGAGAAAACTTTGGAAAAAAAAAAAACCTGTTTTACATGGCACATTATAGGCAGCTCGACATTTCAATGAGTCAACGATGCCCATCACACAACATGAGTTTCTAACTGTTCAATTTTTATAAATATTAGACCCACCCTTTACATTTGTATGGGATCTGGTTTATTCATAGCTAAATTATTCCCTTTACAAAGACAGTTGGTTACAGCACAGTTGACAGAGCAACCTAATTAAAGTATTTTTAAGGTTTCAGCCTGTGTGATTGCTCACCTGACTCCTGAGTCCTCGGCGTTGCGGATGGCGGCGAGCTGCTCGGTGAAGAGTGGGTCCACCTTGGTGTGGATGGAAACCAGTTGGCCCAGAGCCTCAGCAGCCTTCAGCCTCACCCCGCGGCTCGTGTCCTGCAGGGCTTTCAGGAAGGTCGTCTGCAGCTGAGGCAGGAAGGGCTTCAGGGCAATGCCCACCTGCAGGAAGATTACAGCGCAGAAGTTAGAGCCAAACTCTGTGACAGCCACCTGAACGATAACAGTGGGGGGCTTCAATAGCATTTGGGCTCCATTTTGTTTGATCAAATGCCGGAACAGACCTTTGCCAACAGCAGGGTGAGAGTCTCCAGCAGAGCGGTCTTCACTGTCCAGGCAAAGCGGTCTCCCAAGATACGAATGAGCGGCCCAGTGATGTTGACGACGGAGGGGCGCAGGGCCTCGGGGGAGGTCAGTTTGATGACCCCTCCTAGTGCTTTCGCGGCCTCTTCTTTCTGCTCCGGGCTGCCGGTGAGGACACCTTCTCTCAGGACAGGCAGGATGCAGGTCACGCCCTTTGGAAACAAAGACAATGACATGGAGCCAATATTCATATTACTGATCAATATCGCTACAAGTTTATATCTTGTAAACAAAAAAGAATCAGAACAATTGTTGTATTGCAAGTAAACATTGTTTGCTCTGTCGGGAGGCAATGCCTCAGTCATAAATGTGCTGTGATCTTGGAATTCAGCCCCTTCTTTGAATTATTACCGTTATATCAACCAGGCGTAAACCATGGCCCCCGAGAATAGGCGTTTAAAGACAAACGGAGCGACATCAAACAAAAAGTGACAAATGAAAATGCCTGGACTTTTATTTTTCTTGTGGACTCGTGATGCCAGTAAAAACGGCCCAGTTATTACTGTGCAAATAGAACCTTTCTTACCTTCTTTGGCAGACAGAAACCAGGCAAGTGCTGACCCTTAACGTCTGCAGCTGCTGATTTAATGTCTCGATGCAGATCATCAATCATGGCCAGCTGGCTGCTTGCATCCAGTTTCTATACAAGAAAAAATATATATATTTTAGGCAATGACATGAACATATTGATTACCACAATAAAACACTGATCTCTAAAGTCTATTTGCTACAGTGTGGGTTAAACTAAGAACTAAGGCGCAAAGATGAATATCATCCCACCTTGGTGATGGAGTTGATGGTGTCCCAGCTCTGAGAAAGGACTTCTGGGTTTGGGTCATTGAGGAGGCGGATGAGGCCTGACAGCAGGTTACGCGTATGGTTACTGTAGTCCTGGCGTGTACGGGCAAAGTAGGCGTTGAGGATGGTGACGGCGGCCTGTCTGAGGCCGGGGTCGGCGCCGCGTGTGTTCTCCAGCAGGTTGTCAATGATGATCCGCTGGCCCACATCGTCCTCCACCGAGAGGATCACCGTCTGACAGCTGCAGAGCTCCTGAAACAAGGATAACACACTGTGAGGAAGGACCGAAGGGCTCAAACACGGTAGATATCATGGCCCTAGATGCCAGTATTACTTGTGCTTCCTCTTCTGTTCCCAGCTTTCCTTTGAGGGAGCAGAGAAGGGCCGGCAGGATGACCCCAAGGTGGCGCGTGAGGGCGTCTCCGGCCACAGCGGACAGGAAGGCAAGCACACGCGTGTTCACAGGAGGAGCAGTCAGCTGGGACGTCGAGGGGGGGCAAATCGCATTAGTCAGATAGCAGCGGGATGCAATAATAAGGACTAATAGAACAAAAATCAGTAATCAGACTTTACCTTTGGAACCAAGTAAGGCAGCACAGAACGACTCTTCACAGCCATGACTTGCTTCAGGCCATCCAAAGCAAACTCAGCTGTCTCCTCGTCATCCTGGGAAAAGAAGGTGAGTGTATTAAAAGCCAGACTGACAATGTTAGAATAGTGTCTGTATTACATTTGTGTCCTCCTCGCTCCCTCACCAGCTGTTTGAGCAGCGTAGGCAGGATGTCATCCAGCGCCTGGTGACCGATGGTTGCATGCAACTGCTCAAAGGTTTTGGCTGCAGCCTCTCGGACTTCCTCCAGAGGGTCACAGAGCGCCTTCCTCACCGTAGGAACCAGTGACTCAGAGAAGACGAGCACCTGGAGTCCAAACACCATCAGGGTAAGGAATTTAATGCTCATTATTACCCAAAGATAAGGTTAATTAAAAACTTTTTTTCTATTGCTTTTTAAGTTGTTTCAAACTGAAAATAAATTATTTTATATTTTTCAGCTTTTGTGCGTTGGACCGTGACAGTAGAGAAACCCAGAACACCAAGGATTCCCAGATGGCTCATCAATATGCAATAGTCAGACACAGCAAATACTCTTTTCAGTAAAAACATTTTTGTTATTAAGCCGCTTAATTACTATTCTTACTTAGAGGGATTACGCGCTTGTGAAAAATCTGCATATTTATAAGCTCTTGTAAATGCATCTGTGGCTCCAGGAAACAGCTTTGGGTGTGAGGCGTCTCTTCGGCCGCAGAAAACCACGACCTTTACATTGATGACTGGGTGTTAAAGTGACTCACCGCGTCCTTGCTGGTGGACTTCATGATCTCACTGAGGCCGATGCAGACGCCTTGCCTCTCGTCACTCTTGTCGGAGCGCAGTCCCTGCTCCAGGATGGGAATAATCTCAGGGAGAATCTTCTCCCCCAGTTTCCTTACCAAATCCCCCAGCGTTCGAGCAGCGATCTAAAACCACATCGACACACAGCGTCAGTAAAAAGGCTCCTTTCGGGTGAAAACCATGTGACCAATGTTAAAACAGTGTGTTTGCAGAAGTCACAGGGGCCGTACCGTTCTCTTGTCAGGGCAGGTAGAAGCCAAAAAGCCCAGCAGCAGAGTGAAGAGGGTTGGGAGGATCTCTCGAAGTGTCCTGGGAGTGTTGGAGACCACAATCTTCCACACGTGGAGGGAAGCCTGTCTGACCACCAGCTGAGTGTCTGAACGGCCCATGTAGAGGCCGGAGAGGACTCGATTACGCCGCACGCCACCAAGAGCTCCAATGATAGCCTGGAGGAGAAAAAATGTCAAGCGGTCAGCAAACCGTCACCGAATAAAAACAAACCAGGACCACACGGATGTAATAGCATGTAAAGATATGACAAGGAGCCCTTTTTTGTAGAAAAGAAACATTAATACTTTATTGGATGCAGCTGTTCCAAAGTTGTCGTCCTCGCAAGCAGTCTCTGTGGTCATCTTTCCCGTCACTCCAGAGATATGGAACAACAGATCTCCAAGCAGCTGCACAGAGCTGAACCTGCAAACCAACAAGACGACGGGACGCACAGCCAATCAACATAAGAGCGGAATTTATTCAAATCACTGATGTCCAACAGTGTTTTTAAAGAACGGACCTGATTCTCCACAGGTCATCAAACAGGCCCTGCTCCAGCTCAGGAAGCAACAGTGCAATGGCGGTCTCAGCATACATGCTGATGATTCGCTGGCCGGCTCGCAGTGCCGTATCCCTCACATATTCATTCTCATCAGCCAGAGCCTGGTGGACAAAACAGCACAAGAGCAAAGGTTGAACAGCCCGAACTCAGTAAAAAAAAAGTGGTTTTTGTGGTCATACCTTGAGAATACAGGGGATGATGGGCCCAACGTAGGGAGTGAACTTGTCTCCAAAGGTAAGCGGCAGATATATGAACATCATGATGTAGCCGTCCCTGACGTGCGAAGCAATGTCTATCTTGCTAGCTGTTTGCACCACATCTGGCATCAGCTTGTCCAGCTTCTCCACTCCCAGTCCAGCCATCACCTCAGCCAGACCTTCAGACAACCACATACAAATCATTCCGTGAGTCATTGAGAGCCAATTCTCCAGCCAACACAGATGGGGAAGAAAAAAAAAAAAAAGCGTAGAAGGACAGACCTTGTGCAGCTCCAGAGCGATCCACTGAGCTCTGCTCAGAGGCCAGTGTCTCCATGAGCCACGGCAGCAAGTCATCAAAGCACGACTCCCCCATCCCCTTCACCATGGCACCCAGGGCTTTGGCCGAAACTGTACGCACCTGCAGAGGAGAATGAGACAAGCGGTCAGAGCTTCTTTAAAACACATACAGAGTATTAAGAGAGTAGTTAACGTTTCCAACTAAACACACCTCAGGCACCGGGTCCAACAGGGAGGCTTTGAGTCCTGGAATAACACTGGGCAAGTAGGGTGACAGATCCTGTAAACAACAACAACACCGAGCACACCGTAAAACAAATATAATTTCTTCAGAACACAAAGGTTTAGGACAAGTACAGGTTTATTTTGTTTTTAGTGAGGTGTATTGTTTAGAAAAAAAGGGGGTGTGGGGGTGGCTAATGGTCCGGGGGAAGTGTCGTGCGGATGGTCCGGTCGACGGGGGGGGGACCCCATCATCTTCAAGCGAGCGCTGCGGCCTGGAGGGCCGCCGTGGTGGAAAAGGTCGAATATAGGGCTCCCCACACTTTTTTGTCTCACAAGCTATTTTTCACTCAACTTTTCTATCCAAGTCATGGCGATTTACCCCCCCCTCCCGCTCGGACAGAACAACATCGCTGCATACCGGGAGCGCAAAACGAATCAATATAAAAAACAACCCAACGAGCCTCTCGTCTGTCTCTCACTCAGAGTGCGCCCACCAGTGGAATCTTTAGGAATAGCAGCCACTTTGATAGAAATCCTATTCATGTCTTTTTGAAATTCTCACTATAGCAAATTCATCCGGCGGGCCACACTGGACCCCACCGGGGGCCGGATTTGAATTACAAAAGTTTGAGTTTGACTCCTATGGTTTAGATGCTGTGTACCTTCTGGTCTGTGAGGGAGTACATGTTGCCAATGATCTGAGCGGCCATCTTGCGGGTGTCAGTGGAGCGGTCCTGGAAGGCTCTCTGGACGATGGGCATGATGAGGGCCAGGGAGGGGGCGTCGATGAAGTGTACAAACTTAGTGTCGAGCAGCGTCTGCAGGCACGTCTGGGTCCTCTTGGACGGCTCAGTGAGAGCGTCCAGCAGGATCGGGGTAATGGCTAAGAGAAGGGATCAATGAAACCATCACTAGTGGTAAACTAATTGTTTTTTCTTTGGATGCTTTACTACTTTACATAGTTTGTTCACATCTGGTATAGTCAAAACAAATAATTTTCTTGCAAATTTCTGAGCTTCTGACTAAATTATTAAGTTCTTAACTAAAGCAAAACATTGTTAACACAGTTTACTCACTAAATCTGCATTCACACTGCACCCGATTTATTTATTCAACTTGAAAAAAAATATGATATATGATATGATAAATATGATTATTGTCCCATTCAGGCAGCCCCACTCCGAGGCACTTACCCAGGATTTCGGGGTTGCGGATGACAGAGCCGATCTGGCGCAGGGCTTGCTGGCCGGCCTTCTGCACCTTCACGTGGGAGTCGGTCAGCACCTCGGTCAGCTTGGGCACGATGCTGGGCAGGCAGGAGGAAAGCTGCTTGGGTGCACAGAAGGCCATGGCACCGAGCAACTCCACCGAACCTGGAGGACAAGAGGGGAGAGAGTCACGAGAAGCGAAAAACGACCTAAAAAACTACGCAGTTATACACAGCTCTAAACACAATTGTAATCAACTAGACAAGGTGTCAAGAAAAAGGAGCTCCTAACCTGCTTTAGTTCTCCAGGACTCCTCCTCCAGGGCCACGAGCAGGGAGGGAAGGACCAGCTTCACCCCGTGGGCACTCAGGTTCCTCATCACAGCCTTTGCACAGTCATCTGCAGCCTGTTAGAAGTGGATCAAGGGGGCTAAAACCTACACATTTTACTAGAGGTTTCCTAAATGAGTTTTTTCACATTGTACCCCAACCGTGCCATGTCTTCATGAGGACATATAAAAGCACTCTACAGTGAAAAAATACATTTCAGAATTTGTAGCAACACAGGACGTATTTGGGCACTATACCTCCACTTTAAAGTGGACGAAGGCTCTGCCATGCCACCTGCCTACTCACCTCTCGGACATACTGGTTTCCGTCTCCAAAGCAGAGCAAGAGGTGTGGCAGCACATGGACCACATACGGCTCAAACAGCTTCCCCAACATGTTACACAGCATCTCAAAGGCAAACAGCGATCCTAAACGGAGACAAAGAGAAGCGTTCTGAAATGTGCTACTTTTCGTACTTGTGGGGAGCGACAATGAAGTCAGTCATCCATAACACTCACTAATAGGAATTCATAAAAATTAGAGATTTTCCATGAAGATAACTAACCTTCCCTCCGCCTGAAGTTCTTCTTGTCCTGGATGGCGTCGGTCAGAGTTGACATGATTTCCTGCTGTTTGAGCGCCAGGATCCCCAGGCCTTTGACCAGGCCTGCCAGTCCATACGCTGCCCCCTTCCGCTCGGCGTACTTGTCGCTCTCCAGCAGCAGCTGCAGAAGATTTTTTACAATTCCAGCAGCATCCTCCTTGATGGCAGGAACTAACGGGGGTAAACAGCCAGCAACTGACTCCTGGACCTGAAGAGGAATAACATGACGTGTTAAAAAAGGGCCGGACTCTAAGCAAAGTTGGATCCGTACTGACAAATGCTTTAGGACTTGGATGCTGAACACTCAGAAACAGGGAAAGAGGGGAAGCAGGATGAGCGGCGTACCTGCTGTGACGGTGTAGAGAGTGCAGTGATAAGCTTGGCCACGATGGGTTTGACTTTGGGGTCACTCTTATCCAGATGCTTGGCCAAGGAGCCCATGAGAATAACCACACTCTGACGGACAGAGTCGTAGCTGGCGTTCTGGGGGGCATTCTTGAGAAACTCCTCAAACACCGGCAGGAGGCAGCTCACATTGTCCTGCAACAGAAGGCCGGTACATGAGGCGCAGCCGAGGACACCAAGGTGGTGTACGATCGTCAGCTGAAAAACAGAAGTACCTTTCCATGTGTGTTGAGCGCAGAGAGGGCAGCGTCCAGCATGCAGCGGCGCACCTCAGGGTGTCGGTCGTTGAGGGCATCAGGAACAAAGAAGAGGAAGAGAGGGGTAACCTGAGATTCATTCAGGTACTGGGACAGCTTATTCAGAGCGAGAGCAATGCCACCCCTGAAAGAGAAGAGTGTGAGAAAATGGCTCGGAGCGCAAACAAATATTGTGATGGATTGTAGTACTTTGGTAAAATGGGATTAGCTTGTCTGATAGATACCCACTAAAGCAAGACATGAATAAAACAATGTGGGCTGAGGTTTAAATACAATTGTCTCCAAAAAAAAAAAATCCAAATGATGAAAAAGAAGTGAGCACCTTTCTGCTTATTTCATGTAATTGCTTCCTCCAAATATTTCTGCTGTTTATAAATAGTTTTTAAAATGTGGATATTAAGTAAGACACTAAACTTTAATCTAAGATTAAAAGGCATTCAAACATTGAGATTTACCTGGCCTCCCATTGGTCAGGTGGAGATTCAGAGATGACTCTGCCCAGGGCATCCAGCACAGGAGGAGGTCTCTTTAAAAAAAGGAAAATATAAATAATCTTTTGACCACTGAGCTCCAATTCAACCAGTGTAAGTAGCCATAGTTATAAGAGTAACGCTGTGGTTCGGCTGTGGTGCAGGCTCTTACATAGAGCTTCTGGTGGTAGAGCTCAATGAGCTGGCCCAACACTGTGGCAGACTGGTCTCTGTACTGGGACACGGCGCTTGACAGAGCTTCGGCTGCAGCAGAACGGACAGCTTCCTCGTGGTGAGTGATGTCGCCGATCAGAAGGGAGCAGAGCTCAGGAACCAACTCCAGACCGAGAGAGTCCCAGAGGCTGAGGAGGAAAGGCAAATCAGACAATTAGTTCAACCCGTATCATTAAGAAAATGGTTGTGAAAGACCAAGACGGATCTTTACGTGTCCTCATAAGAAAGATCCTTATAGTACATACTTTTCAGCCAAGGCTCGGCCCTCCTCCTCGACATCGAACCTGACAACCCAAAGCCTGCGCAGCAAACTCAGCCCACTGGCCTCTGTGCTGTCTGTGGACAGAGCGAACTCCATTTCCAACAAACCCTGAGCACAGAAGGATTGGGTGTTAGTAGCACGTCAAGTATCAACACACTCATGCTACACAATAGTACTTTAAGTGCATTAATCTCTAGCGAAAAAGCCAAGAAACATCACATGAGATGACATTTACTGGTTTTATGAGGGAGCAGGGCCAGCCTCTACTAATGACAACTGAACGATGCCCAGCTCACCCTGAGGGCAGCATCGCGGACGGAGAAGCAGGGGGAGAGGAGGGCATCGAGCAGGACGTCTATCTCCGGCTGCTCTGCCACAGTGCAGCCATCTTCTCCTCCAGCACTGGCACACAGCGCTGTGAGGCACTGAGACGCCAAGACCTGAAGCACAGCAAGTTAATCATTCAGATATATACATATATATACACACACACACACACACACACACACACACACACACACACACACACACACACACACACACACACACACAGATAAATATATTATCAAAAATGCCAATGAAACTGATCGACAAAGAGCTGTGACACTTTTCCCACCAAAGAGTTGGTACAGCCACAACCAAACGGAAAGTCTGAATTCTAAATGGGTTTAATCGGTCTGTAAAACTCCTGTTACCTGCAGTCGTGGGGTAGCCGTGGAAATAACTCTTGTCAGTAGCAGCAGCATGCTGACTCGCGGGAGCAGTTCTGGGCCGTTCTGAGAAAGAAAAACACAACATATAATACATTAATCTACAATCTTTTCATTTTACAAGCAAATGGCTCTGTTTAAAAGCTGTAAACAAACAGTCTTCAACTAAATGTCTTCAGTTACTCATTTTTTTGGTGGCATTCCAAACTACTATACTTTCCCATGACTAATGTATATTTTTCATGCACCATCTTCTTGTGCAGGTTATATTCAATTAAAAGAAATGCAATGGGGATGTGGGTCTCTACCTCATCTATAACAAGGTCCTCACTGTTTGCGGCTCGGAGCTGCGAGTGTTCGAGGATGATTTGTAAAGCTCGGATCATCTTATTCTCCGTCTCCTCTGTGCTGCCTGAGGACTCCCTGAGCATAGCGTTGAGGAGCGGGAAGCACACAGAGAAAGCTGGAGCCGACAGTGGAGCCGTCGTGTCTGGGAAACACAACAAGAAATGGGAAAACTCAGCACCCTAGTATAGTCACATTTGATATCAGAAATAATACCACGCCATCAAAATGGAAAAAAATGCTGACAACAGGCGTCTCTAAAAATGACTGTTATTGTCATTGCAGTCTTGTATTGTGTGAATCTGGATCCTGGTTCTGGAACGCTGTGTCCATCACCGCGCTCACCATTCTTGGCATCTCGCTGCGGGACGGTGTGGTTGTGCAGCAGCAGTATGGTACGGTGCGCTGCTGTGTCCAGGTCCTCCTGCTCCCAGGCCTCGTCCAGATCACACTCCGGCTTCAGCAGCCGTAAAGTCACATGTCCCACAAGCATGGCTGGAAGGAAAACAAATGAGTAAAGATGCCGTTTCACGTCAACAACATAATACAACAGTACGGCGGGGCAATGTACCTAGAGAGTGAAAGTGTTTGGGCATGAGGCACACTACGATGTCCAAGAAGACTTGCTGGATACATGGAGCAGCCAAAGGAGACTGCAGCAGGGGTATCAGGGCCTGGAAGACAGCGGGGAGCTCCCTGGTGATCTGAGGTGGTCTCTCTATCAGAGTGGCTTCCAGGAGACCCAACGCGCTCAGCAACTCCACGCGTAGCTGGTGACAGCGAGAAGTAGAAGTTCATTACAGATAAGCAACGGGACGAAAAGAATGTCCACCATCAGTTGTCATAATTAAAAGATTTCAAACACATCACTTGGTTTCATACCCCTTGAAGTCTCTTGCGAATTGCAGCCTCCTTTTCCACCTGGATTTGTATCATTTCCTTCTGTTTGGTGGTGAGTTGCAATTCCTCTTTGATGCCTTTTTTCTTATTCAGCTCCTGCGAGTTTGAAAAAAAAAAAAAAAATCTAAATTTGCTGCAGAAATGTACACAACCAAAATAATCAGCATGGCAGCGAGTGGACTCTACCTCCTGTAACTCCAGTTCAATGATCTGTTCTTTGTAGGAGTAGGCCTTGTTCTCTCTCTTCATGTTGACCTTCTTGGTGCTTTCCTTCTGGGCACTACAGCCATGTATAGAGGAAGAGGGAATTAAATAAACGAATGGACAAAATAAAATTCCAGGCCACAGCGGTTAGCTTTACTGTGGCACGAGGGTCACCTCAGCACGATGCTGTTGTCATACAGTTCTCCCTCGGGTGTCAGCATGATGGCGTACTCCTCCCTGGTGACATGAAGAAGAGCGGTTCGGGAAAGCCCCTCGATAACGCGAGTGATCACCCGCGGGAGCAGCTTGTTGGGTGAGAGCCTGGAGAGGGCACCCACCGCATTTTTCACCGCCTGCACAGAGAAACGGGAGCTCTAAACGTGCTGGTATGAAAAAAAAGCCCTCCTTCAAATCAAATTGATTAATTCACAGGAATCAGTTAAGAACACTCTAATGTACGTGTGTGTGTGTCTAAAACGCATGTAAAAGCAGCTTGTGTAGATCTCAGCGATTGTCACACCTGGTTGTCGCCGTGGACTTCCAGCAGATGTGGCAAAATAGCCTCCAGATTATTTTCTATGAATTCTTCTGCTTTTATCTTCATGGAGAGGAGAAGACAAGGCCAGAGGTCCCTGCGAGCTCCAACTGAAAAAGATTAAGAGCGGATCCCATGTTGAAAATGGGATTTTAAAATCCATTTAATGAGAGTGTATTTAAAATCTCTCTTTCGGGCCAACACACAGTCACATTTTGCGTGATTTCAGAACCAGACTTCTCAATAATAAACATCTCTCTCTATATACATTACTGAGGCAAAACAATTTGTCAAAAACGGTCCAGATACCAAGGTTACCCGTTAGGCTACAAAAACTTGTCTGAAACATGTTGAATGTTCACCTGCCATGAGCTTAACAAGCAGTCAGTAGATCATACCTAAGGATGGATGATGAGTGACGATGAGGATCTCCATGGCCAAATTCTCTGCTTCGGTGGGGTCGCTCCAATGGCTGGCGGAGGAGCAAAGAACACTGAGCGCGTCCAACAGGACACGAGGGGGAACGTAGCTGCGGCCGATTTCAGTTAGCTCTCCTGAGTCTAACACCAGGACGTCCTGGGGCAAAACCTGACAGTTGAAGTCACACAGTCAGCAACAATCAGGCTGAGAAGACAATGCGTCCAATCATCCATAATCAACTTTTAAAGATGTAGCTCTATCTATTGGAGGTCTACGGTGAATAATTTGTACTTTGTGTTTGTTGATGACCACGCAGAGTTCAGCCAGAAGGCCATGGGCAAGACTGCATCCACCCAGCGAGGAGAGCAGCTTCCTGATCGTCTGATGAGCCCGCTTCCTCACGCGCCAGCTCCGAGACAGCACAACAGCAACTGTGGCCTGATAATACATCCTACGGAAAAGTCACATGCGGAAAAACTGTAAGTACATCGTGATACATTTTTGCCTGCACAAGTAGTACATTGGAACTATTTGGACAAAACCGTTCGAGGGTCAAAAATATCGATATCTCAAAGCTTCTGATTAAATGTTTAATGTGTTTTGCTGCATTTTATGATGTCACCCTAAAAAAAGGTGTTAATTATAATTATGATATGTTAATGTTATTTATGGTGCTGTTGAATTGCTGTGAGATCATCCCGGTGATAGAGGTGTGTGTCTCCTTTTGTGTGCAGTCAGCAGAAAAGCAAACCATTTTTCACCGTGGTGAAAATGGCTTAAAAAAAGGTTCAAGCGCAAACAAAGATGGATTGAAGCAGAATATTTTCCGAAAGACGAAAAAATATTGTGGAATTTGGAAACGATTATATTCATCTTGTTTTCAATACATTATGACTTCGCTGTCGAGTTCCTTTGGATCAAATGTCGAAAACAAATCGCAGCCTCCACAAACCTAATTCTACAAATGGTATAATACCAAAATACAATGTTAGCCTATCTGCAGCTGTACAGAATTACTCGTTTTAAACAATGACTAAACAAGCTACAAAGCATTCCAATGTTAAATGTCAACAGATTTAAGTTCAAAGGTTCTCTGCATGGCATCAAGGAGTGAGACTCACTGTGATTTGCTGGCGTTTAGCCTGTGCGAATGGTCCAGGAAGAGCCTTTCACAGAGCAGCAGCACTGTGAGTAGAGCTACACAAGCAGTGAAAAAGAAGAAGAGGCCATCAATTCATTCTTATCAGCACTTTAAGCTGTTATGTTTGAGGAATGTTGCCTTACTTTCATCGTTGGCCTGGGAGAGGAACTTCTCTGTGGTTAAAAGGGGCTTTTTTTCATCCAAGATCAGGTTCCAAAAGTTGGAGAACTTAGCCTCTGCAGAGACAATGGACAAAAATGATAATCGTCATTACTTCCCATTCCTCGTTCGCTCAAACAGTCTCCGCAAGTTGAAGAAAAGAGTACACGTTTTTTCAGATGCCAGCCTCACCTGTCTGTGTCTCAAGCAGTGTCAGTCGACTCAGAAGAACAGACGCTGCTACACCTTCTGCAAGCAAAGCCTGCTGGGAGTTTTGTGCCGCAGCTTTCTCCACTGTTTGCAGGAGCAAAGGCACAAGGTCTGCGGCTTGGGAAAGAGTATCACCTAAAACAGGGAAAAGTCGATGGGATCGGAATGAGGAAGGAATCTAACTCAAACATCTGATAATGCAGCACACGGCTCAACGTGCCTCCCGCCACTGACCCTTGAAGGCCCCCAGCATGACCTGTAGGTAGGCGTGGCGAACCAGAGAGGTGGAGGTCTTGAGAGTAAAAGCCTTCTTTAACCAATCCAGCAGAGCCGTGGGAACTTCCACAGTTAGACGGACGCTCCACTGGGAGAGCACAGACACGGCGTGCGCCAAGGTGGCCTCGTGAACTACAAAAAGACACAGAGACGCGTTAAGACGAGGCAGAAACACCACACTGCAGACTAGAAGAAGGTACAGGCCAGACTATACCTTCTTGTTGCAGATAAGGGATGAACATCACAGCGACTGCAGAGCTGAGAGTCTGGCTGGAGGTTCCTGACACGGCATGATGGCTGCAGCTGGCAATCCCTGGAACAAGATGAACATTTCAGATATTACTTTTTTTGTTGCTGTAATTGTTTAATTAATGGTTATACATGTTCTCAAAGGTTTCTTACCTGACAATACACTGATCTTTTGGGCAACAATTGTGAGCTTTCCCTCTGAACCTGCAACCACAACAACCATAAAGGTGAGCATCCGGAAGGTGAGAGAACTCAGCAAATATTTCAATCTGTGGATAATAAATAAGTTTACCTCCAAGAATCTTGAAGAGGTGAGTGACGATGTCCTGCACAGCAGAAGGGTCGCTGCACTGCTGAGCCAGGTTCTGCATGGCCTGAACTGCGTCCTCCATCAGTTGGCCATTATTAGCTTTCAGCTGACCTGAACCACGGACCATGCGAACAATTGAATACACACAATCAGGGCTGAATTGGTCGCACAGTAATGATTTTATTCGGTGACAGATCAAATCTTCATGACAGCTGAGTGTTCGCTTTAAAAATGTGCCACAAGACGCACAGAAAACCGAATCAATTGAGGATCTATTAAAGTCTTACTTGCGATGGCCTTTCCAATATCTATGGCATACTGACTGAGGTCGAGAGTTACAGCCGACAGCAGGCAGGACACAGCTGGAAAGAAATCAGACAAATAATTAATTAATGCAAATTTACAGCAGTTGGAGCTTTTTTCATAATAAGATTTGAATAGATTTATTGGATGATATGCTTTACTTTCTAGTACTTGGCATGAAAAAAAAGCATCTCACTCTGCATGGCGTTCTCTGGACTGCGGAGCATCGTCTTCTGCAGTGTAGGAAGGAGCAGTTCCTTGAACTCCGAGTGGGTCACATGACGGAGAAAGGAGCCGCATTTGTCCAAAATGTAACGTTGCGGTTTTGTCTTGCTCATAAGGACTGATTTTATGTACAGATCTAGCAGGGCACTCTGGAAAACAGAAGACACAAGTTTATATGTGGCAGCAGGCCCAAAATATTCATCTTAGATTCTGCGTACTACCCGAAACCATCTGAATGCAGAGTTTCAGAGGAAAACTCACCTTGCGCTTCTCTATTGTAGCTTTGTCCTTCTGAGCAGTGCAGAAGTCTAAACACACCCCCAGCATGGCCAGAGCAGTGGGGATCTGGTCCAAACTCAACAGTGTGCCGATGTATTGATCCACCAGTCCGGGGTTCTGTAAAAAGACAAAACAACGTCCAGCATTCTTGTGTTGGCGTCAGCTCACTAATACGTTTTTACAGCCACCGTGTTTCATACTCACTTCCTTCCAGAGGTGACTGAGATTCTTGAGGCTCGATTTCTGCGCCGTGGTCTTGGCTCCACCCACCACCTCAGCTACGAGAAGGCTCTGGAGCTCCACCTACAAGAGAAGACAACAGATCACATGGTGACACCTGAAAACATTTCCCCTGGTCACATTGTAACACTGGCTATGAGAAGTGATTTCATAATCATACACCAAAACCAAATAATTAATTTGATTTGCATTTAATTACTGACCATTTTCTTCCATATGGGTCCATCTTTTTTCTCTGGGGTGGAGAACACACGGGGGACTAAAAGGCAGGTCCAAGACAAGCCAACGAAAGCCGCAGAGCCGGTGCTTTTGCTGCAAGTAAAATAAGGCGATCATAACATGGTTAACAGAATATTGGTTCCTTCGGTAGACACTTGACTACACTGCGGAGCTATTAAAAAAAACCTAATCACTATGAATTTGACTGATATCGCAACTGCAATATTAGAGGGAACATTTAATTGTTTTAATCATAGCTCTCATTTTGACTGAAAAGCCAATTGTGATGTGATCTTTAAAGGAATCTGTAACAACGTGTTCAGGTCAGGACTTCTGCACAACAATCAAAGTTTGGCAACATTAAGACTTAAAGAATATTGCAGGCCACCTTTCGATTGGCTTAGATTAATTGCGCCGCCCTAATGAAACTTTAAGTGCAATGACTAAATGTCTACACTAAAATTGTAATCCCTGCTCTCCCCCTGCCTCTGATAAAGCTTCAAATAGGCATCAAGACTCTTGACACAAAGGTGGGACTTTTATGAGAGATGCAGCTGTAAAATTGATAAAAAGTGCAATATATAGTTCAGAAGAGTACCTGGGCTCTCCATTTTTGCTGATAACTCCACTGTTCAGCAGGCAGTGGAGGAGGCTGGTCACCAGGATGTCAGGCTGGCTGTCAGCCAGCAGGCCAATAACAGAGATGAGCTCTCTGCGTGATGCAGCATCCCTGAGAAGCACACGCATCCATGTAAACACAAAGGACATACTCACTCCTGCCCGTACCTCCTCCTCCAAGAAAGCTCAAAAGTTACTTTTTTACATTTATAATCCTCCACAATGGTTTGCCCGGTAAGATAAACCATAGTAAGGATAAACAACAGAAGCACATTTTTGTGCAAATATAGTTAAATGGCACAACAGACCACAGAAAGTTTCAAAGTAGAATAAACACCTCCTCATCAGCCCATTTTGGGTGCATTTCTTTGGAATAATATCTCATATCTGAAAGTCATCACATAGTAACCTACCGATATCTGTGTGGAGTGAGACAGAATAGCTTGCATAGTCCTTTCACAGCCGGCTCTGGTAAATCTAAAAAATTCAAAAAATAAATGATTTAATGGCACACATGTGACAATTCAAGCACCTGAATGGTGTAGAAAAATCGTCATCGTCAGAGTCCCTTACCTTTGCCTTTTATACACTGTTTCAGCTCCCCAAATATCTCCTTGCGCTCCTTCACACTGGCTGTGGTCACGTTAGCAGCAAATTTCTTGAGTGTGTCTGAAACCTAAAGGAAATAGTGAAATTTAGTTTGAAGAACAATGCAGCAAATGGCTTCAGTCTGGCCCACAGTGCAGGAACAGAAGATATACGGTCATGATCACATGGGAGAGGGAGCGACGGCTTGTCCTTACATCTGGACATTTCTAATTGAGATATTTGGCTGCTTGGCAGAGAAGTGGCACGTTTGTTTTCTGTTTTTGACTAAATGCCAAAATATATTACCTTCACAGATACATAATGTCCACTGCTTTGAATGTATTGATTTATTGAGATTGTTGTTGTGCAGTGAACATTTCATTGAGATTTGCTTCCAAATCTGAGACTTGTGTATTAGTTACTTACCATGAAAGTAAACTTTAAAGCAGAACAGCTCTGTTCGATAGAATTAGATTGAATATGTGGACATAATGGAGTGGCGGGTTTAGGTTTTGTCTGAACTGATCCACGTTGAAATTAATGATTACTTCAGAGAAAATAGAAAACGGTTTTTTTTGCAAACCGTCTGCTTATTCTGCAGCACTTTTAAATAACTTCGTGCTCGAGAAAGAGATCGTCAGGTCAGGCAACACTATCACTAAGCCAGCAGAAACAACCACGGACGGTTGTTCTATTATTTACCTCAGTCAGTGAGCACAACTCATCTGTTAACTAACGACTATTTACCATCTAACGTTACGGGTGGGCGACTTAGTCTGGCCTGCATCATTCAGGGAATTCACACCAATGCATTTACGTTGATGACAGTGAGATTAACACACACACAAGTTATATTAAATGACGGTAGCATCCAAATCTAGCTTCAGGTCGGTCCCACCGTGGACAGAAAGCGGTCCCTTTCTCTGCCTGGTAACCGTTAGCAGCAGCGCAGCTCAGTCACACTGTAGCCTACGTAGCACTGAGCTAACCTTAATAGCGCGCACGAGAGCTGGCGTTACATTTTGTTTTCTTTGTACCAGAGTTTCTCGTTGAATGCCAACACACACCAACTGGTGTATCAAGCGGTATTCTAGTGACCACGTATTTGGTATCTGTGATACTTGGATAGCGCCCATATAGCGGGATAGGCCAGTGTTAAAGAAGAGCCACACAAACCTGCGTGTCGGCTGCCATCTTGCCGGTCTTGATGCAGGAAGAAGCTGTTGATGTCACTTCCGGGTCAAAAGTGCTACGCAACCTTAATATTTCTAACATTTCTAAATATAGTATTTACATGAAATATGATAACGAAACACTTAAAACAAATGTAAATAATCACTTAAAAATAAGCCATTCTAAATTAAATCAACACATTTGTTTGATTAAGTAATTTGCCTACGGACATCTCTCTACCCATACTCTTTATGCTTAAACGCACATTTCTGTTGGTTAATTGTTATCTTGGAATCATTGTGCAATAAATTGATGGTTTGGGTTTAGGGAAACAACTATTGTTCAACAAGATACGGCTGAAGTTGATTCATTGGTGCACATTCACACCGCTCAAAAACATTATTTTGTACTTTTTAAAATGTTTATATTGTCACAGTAACACATACCAACATCTGGAAATACTCTGATTACATCGTTCAAATTGATTGTTCTCTCCTTGTAAGAATTTTGACTGCATATATTTTGCAGCCTTTTAATAACAACAAAAGACTGATTTCACTGATTGGACTTGGTTTCCAAAAAAGCAGAGCTCTGTGGGTCCAGACAAACACAACACTGTTGCTTTTCTCAATTTTTAATGCCACGAGCGCCACAAACAATGAGACAGCTCAAACATTGGACAAAGCTATCCAGAACTCTATACGTAGTCACCACCAGACTGAGTAAGAAAATATGGTTCCTTTTTTGGAATTTCAGCCAACTATCTCTTTTATCACGTGTGTATGTCGAGGACCTGTTAAATGTCACGTCTGCTTAAACGGTAACATACAAACTGTTTAAACTCATTATGGCAGATTCCTTACAGATGGAATTGTTTTCCTCTCTGTCCTGCAAATTTATCAAAAGTAAAACTTTTGGCCAGCAGAGGTTACTTTTCCTTTTGCTTATCTTTCCTACGTCTGCAGATTAACTGTAATAAAATATAGATCTAATCATTTTCAGTTGGCAATACTGGGCGAAAACGTTTATTTTCCTACAAAACCATTCTAACATAGTTCTACTCACAGGTTCCAAACAAATTAGAGGTTTGGCTACTAGTTTCTGTAAAAAAAAAAAATGAACGAAACTAAAGCCAGACTTTCTTACACAATTCACAAAATTCAATACTTCCTTTCAGAATGTTTTTTGTAACCAACAAATCTTACATCTCCTATATAATAAAACATTTGAATGATTACGAAAACTGACAATACATCTGTTTATTTTTTCTCAATTTTAAGCTCTCGGAAGCAGCATATATCCACCGAGTTTAACAACTGTTCCTCTTCCTCTGTCTCCTTGAACGCACAGTTCACTCTAATTATTGACGGAGTCCAGAAACCCCTGATGACACTTTTCGCTTCATCTGAGTTGTGCTGTGAAACTGGAAAAATTGTGTACAAACATACAATTATAAAAGTAGCAGCCTGATCATATTTGGTTAAAACTATTTTGCACCTCATGGAGTGAGGTAGAACATCTAAATTAAATCTCATTTTTAAGATCTACGATATATGTGTTCTCCCATCGTGGGCCTTACAGAGACATGACCTTTGAGAAGTTAATGAAAAAAGCAGCAAAGTAGCCGAGCAATAATTGGTACCATTTTAACTGATGACAAAAAAAGAGTGCGATCGAAACTCTCATAAACATTTTTAAAAACAGAAATAACACAGATTGAGCAGTTAAGGCGAGATGCTGGAGTCCCATCGTTTGCAAACGTAATTTTTTTTTGTGCACTTCACGTTCACTAAATCCACAAAAATGTGTTTAACTTTCAACGTCAGAGCAGCTACTATGATGGCACAATGGCATAGATTATTAATCCGAGAATGATGACTGCGACCACCACACCGATGCCGATAAACACAAATTTCATCTTCTTGTTCTCCCATCTTTTCTTTTGCTTCACTTTGACGGTCGTCTTTTCAAAGGCTTTGCTCTGGAAAGAAAACAAATATGACGTTAAATTACATTGTTGTGTAACTAAACTGCTTTTAAATGTCAAATATTAACATATGTAACATATTACAAGATGGGATGGATTTATTCACTAACAACTTCTATACAACTTCCAAAGCATAGGAAAACATTTCCAATCTGAAAAAAATATTTATGTAAAACTTTGCTTGTAATCAATATTCACTACTTGACTCCTCTTAGTCACATGACACAGGGACACACTGTGAGGTAACGCAGGTTATCAGTCGTCTATATTTTGACTAGCGCTGCAAAGGGGCCGGGATAAGCTTGGGAATTTTTGGAAATAACTACCAATCTTTTTTTCTGTTTTTTGCAAATGTTTTTTTAATGGAAAGTTTCCAACTTTTTAATACAAAAAAGGATGATCGGTGTCAGAGTTTTCTCCCCCATTGGCCCACATCCCACTGGAGCAGAATAGGCTACTAATTGTAAGTTCAATGAGGCATTTGGATACTCTATTAAATGGATTGGCATTCTGAAGACTCAATGTTAGTCTGTTGTTAATAAGCAGGTAGAATACGGAGAGTTTGTCGGGGACTTCGGTCCGTAAACAGCAGCATCTCAGCAGTGAAAGGGGGCCCGGATGTAGGGTGTAATACCAAGACAATGACCTCAAAGAAGCTGAAACGCAGACGATGATGATTTTGCCGCTTCCACATTACACATGGGCATTTTAATCCAATGTTAAAAAAGAAATATTGACAGGAGTAGCAGTGACTTTTAAGAACTAAGAATTCTGAAAGTATATACAAGTGGTCCTGAAACTTCAGTTGCCTGTTTCCTTTTTTCAGTGCTCTTACGTAACACTCAGGGCATCGTGGGAGCGATGTGACCCGCATGTCGATCCCCGGACGGACATGCGCCTCGTGGCACGTCCTGCACTCACTGTGTCGTACCCAGAGCGACCAGCTCGCTTCATTTATCTTAGTAAACAATAGGAAATGCCTTTCTAAAAACAGCCCCATAAAACACAATCAGGATGTAAATTGTACATTTGTTTTCCTTTCCAGCTCCACCTGAGTATTTATAGACATCAATATGACATTTCCTAGTTTTAAATCCCTGGAGGGCTGTGGGCCATTCGGTGAATGCAGCCTTTCACCTTTTCCATAAGACCCATAGACTTCCCAACAAAGGTGTTTTACTTACTCCTCTGAGCCCCCTCCTGCTTACCTTTGCCAACAGCAGATCAGCCCGATCCTCCAGGTCGTGCAGTTTGCCATTTCTCTCATCAGCCTTGTTCAGGTTGTCCAACATGATGTCCTTGACCGCCTCCACGTCCTCCTGGGCCTGCTGCAGGCGGTTCTTTCCATTCTCCTGTCCAAACGACACACACAACATGATTAAAGACGGAGGAAGACACAGAGTGGATTCAGTCACCTGGGATTTGAATGTCCTCATTGTTAGTTGATTTGAAAAGAAGGGAATTAAAGCTTCTTGAGCTTTAAGCTGAGCTTTAGAAGCGTTTTTATGCACAGGACCACAAACACAACGTGGTGCACATATAAAGGCCAGTCTACTAGTCATACACTGCTACTCAGCCACTCTCACAGTAAACCATTGTCCTCACGTGGCACTGGGAGAGTGTGTCGTCAAATCTGAGAAACCCTTGATAACGTCATCAGGCGTTGGTAATTACCCAGCAGCAGTTCAACCCGTTGCCAAAAAACTGCCTCTGCTCCGAAAAATGGCACACCGATGACAAAAAGAGTAATAACTCTGAAACTACCGTGTCTAGAAAAGTCTTTTTCTGTGAGGATAAAGGTGAACCCCTGTGAGTGTTCTGATATGTAAAAATAAGTTCATATCTTACGGGTGAAGGAACACATCAATATAACACACAAAAAAAACCTTACAACGTTGAGAGAGTAGATTGAGTACTGAAAAGTACTCTACAGGAGGCTTTTGTGCAGGCTAAACGACAGAGGAACAACAGGAGTCAAAAATCAGAATTTCTGTTACAAATCTGGCTCTGGTTGACCGATTCGCAAGGTTAAGCTAAAGTTTTTTTGAATCGTCTGATCCTATTGGATCCGACTAAACCTAGAGGTAGGGCGTAAAATGACGCATGAGGATTGGCCGAAAAAAACAACAAGCAAGAACAAAACCTGGTGAAATTCTTTGTGGTGTGCATACAATGGGCGCCCCCTAATGGATTACTTTCAAACGGAGAAGTGGCGATTGTTGTGAAGCATTCAATAGCCTGTTGTTTCTCCCTTTCTAATAGGTGCATAGATTTTTTACTTTCAAAATTGATTAAATCTGTTTTTTTGGGGGCACAACTTCAAAAATATATATATATATATATATTATCCAGACATGAAAAGAAATAACTCAACCATGTCGTCCTGAAGTAGTTAAGACTTGCTTGCTGTTTTTTTTAAACAAAGGCAACAGGCATGCAGTGAATTTAAGCAGAGCGAGACATCCTGCCAGGACATGCTTTTTCAAATTAATTGAAGGAAGTGGGACTACATTAACCTGTAACCTGAAGTGAACATTGTTAAAGCAGAATGTAGTGGATTGTATGTAATAGAATGTAACCGTTATTAAAAGTGACTTTTCCCAGCAACGCCACTTGGAGCCAAAGCGGAAAGCAAAGCACTTTATGAAACTAACCAATATGAGGGCCGGCTTACCAAGATGATCAAAAACACATTAGTGTAGCAGTTGTGTAACACTACCCTCCTCAGAGGACAAAGGCAGCAGAACCCAAGGGCAAAACAGCCACAACAGGCTAACGGCAGACTGATAAGGACCCTGGAGCCGGATATTTACTGAGTAGCTTGACCACAAAGCAGTTTGTATCCTGACAGGTTTCTCCTCCACCTTTGCCCCTCAGAGCCGTGACAGGAAGCCAAAATCTCACAAGTCGACAGGAACAGGAAACCAACAGATAGAACAAAACAAGTACACTGTCTGGGTCTTTATTTGGTTCAATGTCATTTCCTGTCCAAACTTACTGTAAGCTTCATCTCAGTGACTGATGGAATACCCATGAAGCCCAGTTATCTATTCTCGGGCTCAATAGAATTCAGCCGGTAACGTCTCAACACAGGAACTGCTGCCCACTGCGGCTCCCCTCCTTGCTTCCTTCCTTCCTTCACTCCCTCCTTGCCTGCATTAATATGCCTGGCATGACCCTGGGAAACCACACCCGCGTCCATAACAGTAAATAGTAATAAATAAAAAGTAAGCAAAGTAAAAAAGAAAAAAAAGGACATGTAAAAAAAATACTAAATATAAGCTCAAATACACAAGACGCATCGAAGTGATCCATCAGAGAACGCGTGCATCAACCTGAGGAGACCGCTTCCTGTAAATACACTCGCTTCATAGAAACACTGTTCAGCACGCCAGGTGCTTCTTATGCATTTATTTAACTGGATCTCCTCAATGTTTTTTGACCCGGCACCGAACTCACGTGTTTCCAATTAAATATAACAAGCATTTTGAATATAAATGATTTTTCTGTTAGTACTTTCCTCATAGATATTGTAATGTGAGACACAGCTGACATTCGCAAAGTCATTGTACCATATATTTAAAAAGTGGTCACACTGGTTTATTCTTATCCTGCAATGCAGCTCCCTGTTCTGCGTGTCCTCATTACAACCACGCTGGTTACACAAGAAGCCTTTTTCTTTAGTTGTTTATAATGTCTTACCATTTCTTTTGCGTCTCTCTCGCTTGTTTCGGGGCTCGAGGCTGTCACCGGATCCGGTGCGTTCACAACCAAGTCCAACTTCAGGAATCGCACCGAACTCGTATAAACCCCGTTCCACCTTCTTCCCTCACTCACTTTCCCTTTCGTCCTCGCGTTCACGGCACCTCCGGAAAGCGTATGGTTACAAATGGTGGTCACGTGACTCCCGTGCCAACACGCTAAAGTCCGGAAATCCGCGCGTTGTTGACTTTTTGTTGACGTTATAGGCGGCTACAGACGGGGACGGGCTGCGCGTCCTTCATTCAGTTTACTTTGACACCGTGCACAGCTGAAGCGTCACTCAAACACTACACGTTTACTCAGTTACATTTCAGGAGAAATGTTTGATCTATTCTTTACTCCATAACATTTACTTGACAGCTATACTGTGAAGTATTATGTATTATGACCTAACTACAGTACCAAGTCAGTACAGAAGCATTACATGTGCAGCAGCGCTCCCATGTCTCCTTCATCCAGCACAAACACTACTAAGAAATGCACAGCAGATGTTCACAAACAAACAGATGTGCCTTCACCCATGTCATGTGTGCACATTGATCGTCTGCAGCGTCTGACTTGCCTTCTCTTTCCTGAACATTAGACTTTTCTACTTCAAGCAGGCATTCAGACTTAATGCAAAACATTACGTGCCGTTTGTCCACTGAAGGGCGTAACCCTCTTTTGGGGTGTGTACACTTTTAAAAAGTCACTTTAATGTGTGTGTGTGTGTGGAAGCAAATGACCAACGTGTGTTTCCCCAGTCTCTTACTAGGTTTTTGTTTTTGATCCACCCTTTTGAGAATTAAGTCTAATATTCATATAATATCCCCACAGGGACTAAGAATATTTCAAAGGCACCAAACAGCACATTAATATTCAGCCTGTTGTACTTTGGGATAATGTTTTTTTTTGACCTGTAGTTTTAAAATCTATATGGTATCCTTAGACTGGAGTTCTTTCGTCATCGAAAACAAAACCGTGCCTTTTTTGTTCACTAAACAGGACAGAGGACATGTGTTGTCTCACATCGAGACACAAAGGGACCAAATGTCTCTCGTGAATTCCTGTAGTAGGATGGTTGTTCATCAGTGAAGCTGCGCGCCGCTCAAGACTTCATCCGCGTATTAATTACTGTGTGCATACTGCAGTTATGATAAGGAGCTGACAGCGAGGCAACACGACTCCCTTGTAGTTTAACTGCGTCACTCACACGGGCAACTTACATTATGTCTTCTATTCATACAGCGAAAGTTATGAGCTAAACAAACCACCATCACACCTCTGGTTGTGGGAGAGGTTCAAACATAATCCAGAGACCAAGAGATACTTGAATCGGAAGAAGTTCGCCACAGCCATTGAGTCACAGCATCGAGTCACACCATTGAGTCACAGCATCGAGTCACACCATTGAGTCACAGCATCGAGTCACACCATTGAGTCACAGCATCAGTTGACGCAAGGCTGTATTTCTTCTATCTCGCATCAAAGGATGCAAGAAGAGGATGTGAAAAAGAGAAGAGCATCTAATGTGAACATTTGAGGTCAGTAATGGTTTAAAGTAGAGACAGATCAGAAAGGAAGTGGGGTGATCTGCAAAAAGATGTAATATTGGTGGCTGAATGAAAACATTGGTTTACTGATCCCCACGAAGATGAATAATAGGTTGGAATTACAATAGTTTGTAAAGGCCTGAACTTACGTATGTACATAAAATAATTTAAATCCCACACAGAAATAGCTTCTATTTACTTGAACCGACACACTATCTTATAGATCATTTGTGTGTGATTGTACAGATGTAATGAATTAATTCTGTTTGAATTAGGTTTGAACACCTACAATAAATGAATCTGAAAGATTTGTACCATTGATAATGAGTAGGACTTAAGGCCATTCAACCACATCCGAAGATTTGTAGTGATCAGTCCTCTCCATGCTGGCAATAAGTCACATGTTTTTACTATGGGTGATGGTATAAGCCTCTTCAATAGTAAACGTTAAAGAGAAAGACAGAGGAGCGTGTGAATAAAGCACTCAGAACATCGCCATTTGTTAAAATAGACATAAGTAACCACAAATCAAACATTGCTGACAATGTGCCGTTTCGAAAGGAGAAGAAGGAACAGCTGCTCAACAGAATCTGTGTCTATTTACCTCGTCTTATTGTATGTTATCACCTAAAACAGGTAAAGCTGTTTGCACACAAACAGAATCAACATCAGATGAAGCAAAACTACATGTGTGATACTAAATCCTGTAACAATACTTTATGGTACTCAAACTACTTCTACTGCCAATATATTCTGTAATAATACCTCTACTGCAGTAATATTAGTTTAACAGTTAAGCACAGAATGGAAGACTTGGTGTGTAATGTTTGAGTTGGCCTTTAGTTTCTTGTAGTATACAATCCAATAATAGTATAGAGTTGTTCAGTAATTTGGTACTGTGTATACTCACTATAGTAGATGTATTGGTATGGTATAATAATAAAGTATAGTGTGTGTGTATATTGTCTCACACACACACACACACACACACACACACACTGTGTATGAAACCAGTATGGTCAGCCGTATTATACTACAGTTCGGAGTACTTTTTTCTAACTGAGACGGCATGACAGACTCAGTTGGGTCAGAATTTCTGGCCAACAAAAGGCTTCTTGAGCAATAATCTGCAGAATCACAAAAGCCACATTGAGCATGATGACTCCCCCCCTCCCACCTCCCTCCCTCTTCTTCATATCATGGTCTGGGACTCGTCAATGGACGGCAGGCTCACATCCGCATAACTACAACCGTCTCCAGGCTGATTTCCCATCAGCAGCAAACGGGCTTTCAGTGGTTGCGTTGTTTGTGTTGGTCTAAGAGGCTGTTGTTACCGAACCTTGTCAGGCCTTTTCGCAACGTACATAATTCAGTCCCCACTTGTGGACAAAACAGCACATTAATACTGAGGAGGAGACATACATATTTTGTGTTGTTGAGTCAACAGGAAACGAGGGTCTGTTACGACATGCTCGGCACTCTTTCTGGGTTTTAGTTTTACATGAACCAGTTGTCCTTCTACGGGTCTCTGGGTTTGAATACTGAGTAAATAGACATTACAGTGTGATCCAAACTGGTTTGAAAACAGATGTCAAGTCAAGTCAAGTTTATTTATATAGCACATTTCATATGATTAACATAGACTCAATGTGCTTAAAAACAAAACAGTCAGTGTGTCCATATTGAAGGCATTCTCACCAGCTGAGCCTCTTTCTTTTTTTTTTTACTGAGTTCTGCACAGTCCTCAAAGCAATGGGACCATTTCTTCTTGCAAGTGTACGGTTGCATTTCAATTACTAAACTCACCGAACAGAAACCAAAAGTGCAGCTTTACAGTTCCAGCAAAGGGCGCTCTGAATCGGCAGAGAGGCTGAGGCGATTTCTCTCACAATAACTCTCTTTTGACAATTCAATACAAATAAATGAGTAAAAGCAAACAAAGTCTTGTGAATTCTGCTATCCAAAAAAAATAAATGGAAAAAGATATCTTGAACACAGGGGGAGACCTGCTGCAGCTGGAGCTCTGAACATGATCTTGGCCTCACACAGCATGGATCAGCTCAGTATGAGGGTGTGAACAACTACTTCAATTAAAGCTGCAAGCAGCGTTGGTCGGATGGTGGCACGCGCACACGTTGAGGGGACTTGGCAGAAAGTGACTGTGATATCTTTTGAATATCTATAAAAATGAAAATACTTTCCAGATTACTTTAAAAAATGATCTTTCTTTTTCAGCTTGAAGCTTCAATGTTTCATTACACAATAGATAAAATGAAATCAATCAGGATAAATTGAAACTGCATCACAACATTGATACGTTGAAAAAACGTCTCCACAGCGCACCGCCGCCGCCCCCCATTGCCACTGGGTTACCAGCCCTGCTATACAAAGACACGCAAAAAGTAGATAAAATATGTACATTTTGATCACACAAGCGTCAAGATCATTCTGCCTGAATTTGATATTCATCAGGTTTAAAGTTTCGAAGGAGTTCGTTCGTAAATCCAAAATTCGATGAAAATTGGAAAAACAAGCAAACATTTTGCAAATGAGAGCATCGCCCCCTAGAGTGCAAATATTCTGATAAAATGAGGGTGTATTCAGGGACCTTTGGGTGCCAATTAAAAAGCCAATTACTTTGAATAGTTCTATAAGTCTTCAACCATTAGGCCACACCCCTAACGGCAATAAAATAATGAGAAGAATTCCTCGAAACACATTAGGGCTTCGTCCGACTTCCAGTCGGCTCAGGCCTTAATGAAAAAGAACTAGCAAAGATCACAACGGGATTTGGTTTCTCTCATTGTTCTTTGTTGGACGACACAGTAACTCCACCTTGTGGCACTTTAACAAACAGCAAATGAGAGGACGACAACATAGAGGGAAAATACTATTTATTTCTTATTAGACCATAAAAACCATTAAATGCCACCAAACATGAGAACAATGACAACTCTAATCCAAACGCTGATGTACATGGCACAAGCTGAGCAGGAGGCCAGTTCAGGCATTCAGGGAATGTGTGTATTTTGAGTTGAAGACTCCGACTGCAGCCTCTATGACGAACAACGTGACTGTGTTGCAACAGGTAAAGAGAATCGGGCTTCTGCACCCCAGAGTCATGCTAAAAACACAACTAACAGCCTCATCTTTAAACCTACAGCTAGAACACCATTAGCATAGGTAATTAGGTAACTACCATTTTAGGATAAATCATTCTCTAATCAGTTTCAGAGAAATCACATACAGCCTTCATTGGTTCATTCTTGATTTAAAAAAAAAAAAGAAACAAACAAAGCATTAAATAAATAGCCTCTAAAAGAACATCAGTCAGAGGCTGACGCAAATATACATAACGGTGAGATTTTGACTATTTACACTTCATAGTGGGCAGAGAGGGACTGTGGGAGTCTGCTGGATGACATGGGCCCAGCGGGGGGAGCACGGAGGGGGGGTGTACGTTGATCTCTCAGCTGGCAGGCTGAAGTGTGGGAACAGAACTCTAGAGTACAAAAAGTCCTGCACTTAAACCCCAATGTTTCAGAGTTTAAGTGCAGTTAGGAAAAACAATCTGTTAAAAAAAAAGACGATACTGCAGATGGGTGGAAAATGCATAACCGCAAATGCTGGGTGTCCTGTATGTTCTATAAGATGAATCAAACAATTTAAGATTCTCTCGAGGACTCTGGGTAATCCAGTTTACCGCTTTCAGACTCAACACAGTTCACTACGGTTTGGAGCCCTACACACAAATAAGGAGCCAATTACAATATTTCCAAAAGAACCAAAGAAGCATCCAGAGTACACCTTCAAAAAAACGTTTGAAAATAATTTAAAAGAATATCTATGCAGAATTGTTTTTTTGAGTCTAATTTTAAATAAATTGGAAGCCCTATGAAAATAAATGAAGCCCACAAATGGTAACAGACATCAGCGCTTTCTCAAAAATAATGTGACCTAAAATTGTTTCAGTTTTGCAGATTTCCAGCATTATTAATCTTTCAAACAATGGTAGCGGCTCCTCGTAAAAGGTGCACTTAAGTGACCAAAAACAAAAACCTAGTAAGAGACTGGGGAAACACACGTTGGTCATTTGCTTCCACACACACACACATTAAAGTGACTTTCTCTTTGACAGGATGAAATCAGCGTGGGTGGTGAAGCAGTGAAACAAAGGGAGCAGCTGTACAACAGCGTCCTTTAAAAACAGTAGCTGTGTTTGTGCTGCTTTCAGACAAAGACACCACACCTTCCTGACACCCATCTTTGATTCCCCACAAATTCAAATATTGCTACAATGGAATTCTATTTTAATGTATACCAATACAAATACCAATAAACCGTTTATGATTGTGTTTACGTCATTTGTACCCGTGTGTGCTTATGGCTTGGGGGGGCGGGTGGTTGGAGGAGGCGCTGGGGGGGAAGAAGAACCGATAGGGATGACGCCGGTGGCCAGCAGGATGATGATGAGGACGATGACCAGGACGATCACCACGATGACCACTACCATCTTCACGTTCTTCCACCAGTAGGTGCGAGCCACCTTCTGAGACGTCTGCTTGAAGTGTTGAGCCTGGAGGGGGAGGGAGCAGAAACAACACAATTGATTGAAGGAAAGCACCTTGAAGCGTTTTTTTGCAAAAGGTGATCCAAACCTCCATTGGAGCCATCATGTGTGGGATCTCTTGCTGGGGGGCGGGGGCTATTTGATGATTTTGTTCTAACCAATCAGGAGCGATTGACGCATCAGTGGGTGGCGCATCAGTCCCAACATTCTTTTTCCGTTCACACCGAAGCTACATTAGTGGTTGCGAGGTGGGGTTGATTTAAATTAGCGTAGTCGTCATAGTTACGTCATCGCGATGCTATCGTGTGACTTTGGTAAACAGTTCACTGATGGAAAAACTATTTACACATTATACAAAAGACAAATTTGCTTTGACATGGAGTTTTTTGGTATACATTTTTAAGCTTATTCAAATTGTTTAAAAGGTTAATCCGACTTTGTGTCTATACACGATGAACGTAGTGCTAGATTTCTCCCTTTTCCGGCTTGTACAAAGGCAACGCAGTAGTTCATCATGAATACGAGCTTACAGGTGGGCACAGATACAAGTTACAGTATTACTTTTGTTTGTATGTCCTTTGACATGGAGTGTAACTGAGTCCACAGAGAACAGTTTAAACAAAGCTTTATGGTATTTACAGCAATTGGAAAAAGACGGTAAATTTAGCCAGCAGGACTGTCTGTTACTAGTTATTTTTTAAGGGCCACCTTCATTTCGACAGCTGATAGTGTAGAGGAGAACTGTGGAAAGGAAAAGGGGTACGAGTGGAATTAAACCGGGTTTCTACCTAAATGAATTGAGAGACAACGTCCCCATTCCGACCTACTGCTGCTGGACTGTGTCTCCACCTGCTGGAACCAGGTGTTAGCATTCACCACCCTCTGAAGTGATGAAAGGAATGTGGGAATTGATCAAGAAATCCACTAACAAACCGGAGGGGAAATCCAGCCAGGCACCACGGTCGATTGCGCCCCAGATTATCTGGTATTTAGAGAACCAGCCTTAAACCTCCACCAATTTGCATTGCTGCATTTCCCAGCAGATTAAAAAAAAAAATCGGCATTGGGTATGCGGTAAGAACTTCTGACTCCCCTTTATACAGGACACACTGTAGACACATCATCGTATTCCTCGCATCGTGCACGCTGGTTCACTCGAAGCCATCATTAACGTTATTAAATACAGATCGGCTTTTTCGGCTGTGACCCCGTCGGAGAAAGCAGATTAATGTTTGTTCTGCACCGGTGCCTCGGACAGTTTCCGTGATAATTCATAGAAACAACAGTTCCTGGGTAGTTTAACGGGCCGTGTCACTTCCTGTTGTATGCTGAACATTAGGCCCTTTTTCATAGCAGACGTTTCACTTTAAGGTGTACTATGTAGCATTGATTGCTTATTAACACACAGCACACGGGAAAGGCTCTTTGCTGACGCCCCAAAACAAAACAGGGCGAGACAGGCAGAGAGTCGCTATGGATACAGTCACTTCTAGTGGGTCATAAGTGAGTTTTTTTTAGTTTTTTTATCAGTGTGTATAATCTGGATAATGGCCGATTAATATGGCTTCCCGGGACACCCTAATGGATTGTAGCCATTGTCAATGTTATCGGTTCCACCTGCGCTTTCACTGCTATGACTCAATCAGGGCAAACCAGGAAGAGGCACTGAGGCATTTGAACTTCAGACTAAAAGTTGTTGGGTTAATGAACTTGAATCAAGAAAGGCCTCAACTCAAAAAGTATGTCAGAGCAAAAAAGGAGTCCCCCACGGACATCTTGGGGACATTCCAGAACACAAATGAATCCGACCAAGTGACTCGTTATACCGGTTGGCCACATCACCATCATCATCACCGGACTCATTGCTTACCGACGCCTTTGTTTACAAACTCACAGCCGGACGGAGATGAAGCTGAGAACACGTGGCAAGACTCACCCCTGCTTGCAGGTCCTCTGACTTGTCCATCAGGTCATCCAGTCTCTCCCCTCGGGCCAGGATCCGGTCCACGTTCTGCGTCATGATGTCTTTGACGCCATCCACCTGATCCTTCAAGGTCTGCACCTTGTCCTGTGGCTCAGCCACCTCTCCTCCCCGCTCCTGGGAAGGGAAGGGAACGAGAAGGCCGTTGAAGAAAAGTAGTTGAGGAACAAAGTACAAAACGTGTGAGCTGCGATCCATATTCAAACTTTGTTTGTCAGTGTTTATCAGTGGGGCGAAAACAAGCGGCTTGTTTGGAGGAATTTCCTATTCAATAACACGACCAGATTTCAGGGTCATTTACCACTTCTGTTTTAAATCTTTGGATCGGTTTGTCTGCAGCGTGTGGAAAGTCGAGGGTCAGTCATTGGATCAATTCCATTTTTTTTTTCACACAATCAGTGACTGACCATTTAAATCTGCTCTTCAGGCACATTTGACGCCTTTAAGATTCTGTTATTTATCTCCTCCTGTCTCCTTGTGGCTGGGTCAATCGATATTAAGAGAGCTCACCAGGTGTAGGTGGGATTTCACAGCAGAAATGTTACACAATTTGTGGTGTGTACGTGTGTGTGTTATGCACAGTGGCTTCCATGTCCCAGGAGTCTGCATCAGACTGTAAACAAAACCGTCTCTAGGACACAGATCAGGTTTTGCTGCGTCATCTACCGTCACCGTCATCCTCCTCTCCATTCCTTTCTTCTCCCTACCCAGTGCTCTTTTTAAATATTTTTCTTCACGTCCCCAATTTATAATATACTCTTTTCTGCCACAGAGACCTTGCTGTCCCTCCGAGACTTTTCCATTCCCAGTGCCAGTAGTTTGGAGAGGCTCATCGAATGGCCGACAGGTATCCAGTATCAAGATTTAGAGAAAGAGAGGGACATAAACATGCAACAAGACAGTCAGGCAGTAACGGCGTCATTATTGTCCTATTAAAATAGCGCTCAATGAAACAGAAATGAGTTCCCTGGTTGGGAGTAGAGAGCCAGACGATAAGGAACCCATCAATAAAGACTCAGAAGCAACAAGGACGAGGAAAAGATCGGACAGCGGATGCAAATACAAAAAGGATGGATTTCATTTGTCGTGGCATTAAATCCTCTCTGCTCGCTTCCTAATCTAGTCAAATGTGGAACAACTGTAACCTGTGAGATTTCCCTTCCATGGAACAGACGTAGCAAACGCTGCAGGAACACACTGTCAGCTCGGCTGCCGTCTCCAGAACAAACGTTTTTTGCTTTTCAAAAGCTTAGACGAGAAAACAAGCCTATGTCACTTAAGTTATATAAAAAAAAAAAACTGTCAATGTCACAACAGGCACTGAATGCGGAAGGAACCATCACACGAGTGGTGGTGGTGAAGGAAGTAAGTATTAATAAAGCAAGAGTCCCTTAAAATGAACTACTTGGTGATCCTGGGAGTCTTGTGAGATCATTGGGTCCGTCCAGGTGATGGGAATTAAAAACATGCTCTGGCAAATTAAATAAAAACAGCTTTTTTTAATCCAATTTGTCACAAAACTGAACGCACAATATTATGTATGAATCAGTTTATAATTAATATCAGAATATCAGGGAAGAAATACTTTTCTTAACAACACAACGATTAGTAAAATTGTGTAACGGTGGACGTTTAGTTCATTCTGAATATTAGCCCGAGGTAACGCGGTTAGCTGAAGCTAATCTAGGGAAGCAGTGAGCTCAAGATGAACAATACTCAACAAAGTGTGCACTTCTTGACAAACAAGTTGTGCAGTAAAGAAATGAGCCCATTTTCTGTTGGCAAAGTAACAAAGCGACTTTAACTTAAAATGAGCACATTTTCGACTTTGGCTCAAAGAGATACGAATCCACTGAGGCGCAGTGTTGCAATACATGCGGAAATGAACGTTTTAAGAGGACTGAAATAAATAATCGAGGGTATTTAAAAGCAGTGGATGGGTTTGATGGCAGTTTAACGTGACAGACTCCGTTTGACTGAGACGTCGGCTTGACTCCAGCAACAGCTCGGTGACAGGTTTGTGTGTCGTTTGGCCATTTTGTTCGCCCGCTGTGGGACTTCTTTTCTCCACGGAAAGTTAATTTAAAAGAGTAAAGTAACGCAAAGACTTGACACGTTGAAGCGAATTGATGTGGTCCGGGAAAAGAAAAACAAACACCTGTTACACGTCGTGTCCGACGTCAAACACGGCGGAGAGGCTTTCTAAACAACAACATAGAAGAAACAAACATCCACCATGTTCTCTTACCGGATCCATCTTGTTGGAAACAAAGCTCTTCGACCGCTTCCGATGGATCTACTTTCTTTGAGTTTACGTTATTTAAAAACAAAACAAAAATCTTTTAATGGACTCGAGGGTTCGTCGCTGCGGCAGCGAGTGCGTTTCCTCATCGGTTTAACTTCCTGGTTTTCTGTTTTTTTTTTCCTTCTTGCTTCAGACTGAATTCCTTCGCTCCGCGTGTCAAAGTGGCGCAACCAGTGGTTCCCCTCCGAGTTTCTAAAAATAAAGCACTTTTCGTAGCTTTCTTTTTTGAAGAACATAATAGTGTCAAAAAGAGCTAAAGTTCGAGGTGAAAAGTTAAGGCTTTCAAGGACCATATTAAGTTGTTTTATATAAAAATGTAATAAAAACAGCAACATTTTTAAAAGTAGGGCCAATTATTTAATATGCGAATAGGTACTCACATATGTATTCGTTTTTTTAAGTTTATAGTATGTGAATTAACCATATGTATTTTGTTTCCATCCGCATTGCACTTTTATTTTGAAGGACTTGCAACACATGTGTGCAACACCAACTTGATGTTGATGGCCACACTTCAGCCCATGTATGCGTAACTACTAAATCTTATAATAGACCAATAATACCAGTGTCAACATTAGGATTTGTGCGAGTTCTCATGTATTGTTTTGTTTTCATGATTAAAGGAAATGACACAGCAAAGGCAGACTTTTGTATTTGTAAGGACAGCTTTCGGGACAGAACATTTTATTCAACTAACAAAAAAAGAAAATCCAAAGTGGGGATATATTTGTAACTATTACGAATAAATAGTGAAAATGTGATACCACTCCTCCAATTTGAAACCAAATCCCTCTTGAATGCAATTAGTAACACTGGGTTGAGTCTCGTGCTCTATATCAGATTCTTAAACCTGTCATTGCTCCATAGCAATGGTTCACCCTCAATTAGCAAGATTCATACACATTTCCCGATTTGACAGCTTATTTAAAAAGGCATATATGCATAAGTGAAAGGCAATGTTTCATGTTGCTTGTTCATAATGCACAAATGCCCTTTCATCACATCAATCTAACGGTAATAAGTCTCTAACTTCTTAATTGGCTAAAATAAAATCTGACCATTGCAACTCGTTCCTTAACACAACCAATCAGCGTCTCCACATCAGCAGCGTGTTACAGATCGCACTGCAAAGGAGCAGCTGACGACTGCGCTCTCTCCTGCTGACTGAGTGACTCCTCCCTCTCCTGCTGACGTCACACCCAGCCAGTGGCACCAGCTCCTAACTTAACCGGTTATGCTTCTATTAAGGCGCTGGTGAGCCTTCAATTCTATTTGTAAACTGCGGTCACAAATCAGACCACTTATATAGGCTTCTCTGAATAATAAGCAGCTAAAAATATTAAGCGCCATGTTGGTGAGCAATTTGCCTGGCAGACTGTGTATTATTGAAAACACTTGTTTCACAATGGAACATGTTTTAGAAAAAATTGACTTATTTATTTCGCGATATACATTTTTTGTAAAGTGGTTGACCAATGAATTCATTTTGAAGCAATAAAGGCAGACTTGACTTTGAAACAATTGCTTATTTCCTAGCATATGTGCTAGAAAATTAATTTAAAAAAATCAATACATCTAAACAAGCGGGCGTAACAGAAGTATAACAGTAAAGAGTAAAAGAATAACAAGAGAAAGGCAGCAATTCTCATTTATTCATTTCCCCTCAGGGGCCTTGTCTGATGATGATATCGGACATGTCATCAACCTTCACCAACTCCAAATTCTGTAGGAGACACAACATATTCCACATTGTACAAATAGACTTGCATACTGTACATTCTTTTAAATAGATGTCCACAAGGCTAAATAGGAACATTCCATTAAGTCTAATGTGTGTAAGTGTGGCTAGCACATAGACCGGAGAGTTTCCTTTAGGCTGAATAAACTACAACTCACCTTTTCATTGGCAAGATGAAGCAGAGCAACAAAAGCCAGAGGCACCGACAGGTTCTGAGCCATCATGTTTGGCAATCTGGATCCCCAGAAAGAAAGATAAAGAAAGATATACACAATACATTTTCCTTTAATTAAATATTCATCTTAAATGATGCGTAAAGCGGGTTAGTTAGAGTTAAAATGATGAATGTCGACGTGACTAAATGGGAATTTTTTGCAAAGGAAAATCAGTCCGATGCCGAATTCCTGGTTTGAGGGGCGGTTGTTATGGAACAAACACACTTGATGGGCACGGCTCAATTCAGTCCCCCACGGAATTGTACTTAAAATATTTCCATTTGGTATCAGGCACATTTTATCTGTAACCTGTTCTGCGTTGTCAGGGGTGGGCCGAAGTTCTTTTTTTCCCCTCATTCGAGAGAGGGACATTGATTGTGCAAAGGAATTAGACATTCACAGCAGCGGTACGAAGTTGCCAGATAACAACCATCAACCCAGCCAACGCTACACAAGTTATTATTGTTCACATGAATGCGGTCGGTACCTTTGTAGCAGCGTCTGTGTGGTCTCACTGAAGACTTTCTCCCCGCACACTTCTGACTTCTTCACAGCATCGTCCTCCTGTAGGGAAAATGAAGGCATACGTAATTAAAAACGGACTGGTGCCAACAGTCATCTTCTAGTTGCCAGTGAGTCGCAGGGCCGACACGGGGACAAAAGACACTCATTTACTGTCCCACTCGCACACCTACGGTTTAGAGTTACCAATGAACTAATCCGCACTGACTGACACGTACAAACGGTGCCACACAGACAAACAGCTGACCGTGACGGGCTGAATGTCTACACCGTTTCTCAGGGCAGTTTACCTCCGCAGGATTTTCTGGGCTCTCGGTCAGAAGAGTCCACATGTTGTTTTTGAGTCTCTTCATGTCCATTTTCTTTGCTGTTTTAGCATAATTAATCTCAATCTGGTTGACCTACGAAAACAAGCAAAGACTTTAAATTATAAATCAGTCAAATTCCCATCCGGTAAATGCGAGTAGTACGCACGCTTTTGAGCAGAAGGATGCTACCTCTCAAAAGCCAAGAGCAACCCAGGGTGCGACCGGCACTAAAGCCACGTGTTACTCACCCGGTGGGGCTCGGGTACCAGATCGTCCTCCCCGTAGGTTGCGATTCCCTCTTGATCTTGTGAGAGCAGAGGTATACTGTCACCTGAAGGCTGCGTATCGTCTGAGCCGGCAAACCCTTCACCCTCATCATCACTGTCGCCTCCTTCCTGCACAGAAAGATGTAAGAGATTGCTTTTATTTGTTAATGTTCTCTTGGTTCGTCAGGAGAGTGGAAGTCCTCACATTGATTCTATCGTACCACTACAGCATGGTGGATAGCTTTGCTACTGCGAACACATTCACAACTGAACTTTACCACAATCACGGCTCACAAGCTCCTCCAAAACATTCTGTTTCACCACACACACACACACACACACACACACACACACACACACACACACACACAACACACAGGGCCATGCTATATTAATCTACGTATGTGATATATTAGGCACAATATTTTTGATATATGCACAAATAACCCCACCGCTACTTATTAAGTATTCAAAGATTATAAATTAAATAAATCCATTGAGACCTGAAGACCCGGACAGAAGTTTGCTGTGTCGTTGGCGTTGTTGTAATCGTAGTCTCCAATACCTTCTCCGAGCTCCCCTGACAGCCTTTTCTGGCCTTCTTGACTCAACTAGAGTAAACAAACACACAAGCAGATTTCCTTTATTTCTTTACGGATGGGGAGAATGTGGTAACCACAGGAAGTGCGTGTACGGTGATACATCCAAGTCATAAAAGGTGCTGAAGAGGGTGTCGGTTCGGTGTCGTCACGAGCTTCGACGAGGACTTACGGAGCTGGAGGGTTTGAGGCTGAGCTGGGAGAGCGTCTCCGGGGGGAACTGGAAGTCTGCTGGCAGCGTTGTTTTCTTATTGCTGGCACTGAGGGCCGACTTGCTGTTCGTAGTGGCAGCCTGTGGAGGGAGAATTGCCATTAATCTGGCCAAAGGAAACTACATCCGCCTACTGGCACAGAATATATTGTGTAAAGACAAAATCAAGGAGGGTTCCTACTCTTGTGGTACGGAAGTAGGTGTCAAAGTTGACATCCTCGTTGAAGTCTATTTCAAAGGTCTTCTTGGGCTTCCTTTTACGGGTCTCCTTGTCTGGCAAATGGTCCACTGTGGGAGATTTAGCACATGACAGAAAGACAAGCGGGAGGGATGATCGTTGTTGCACACATTCAGCAGCAGGAGAGAACAAGCATCAGGAAATCATCTCGGCCGCTGAAAGCCTAATTTTACACAAAAATCACCCAAATATGTATGTATGTAATTTCTTACGCTAACACAACATCCCAATACAACTGTGGTACCTTCATTGTATTCAATACAATAGGCAGACTAAACAATGCTCTCCATTAAGACGGCACGACGGGAAAACATTGTTTTAGCGCTAAACCCCTGTGATGAATGGAACACGTCTAACTCGTGGTCATTTCATTTGACACCTAACTCCTCTCCATGTGTTAAACCATCATTTTCACTCACGCTTGTGCTTCGGCTTGAACTGCCAGTAGCCGGGTCCGGCCCACGTGGCCATGGTCCTGGGGCTGAAGTAGGAATACTCCCTCGGCTGAGAGGACAGCTGCAGACACATGGTGGTGATGTCTCCCTCTCCGATGGGAATCACATCCCTGCACCACCATCACACCAGCGGGGGGAAATATTTCCAACCGGCAAGCAGAGACAGAAATCAGCCTCCTGCCAACGGAGCCGCCGAGAGTTGCACTTTGACCCTTTAAGCACGGCCGAATTAATTGAAATGCCACTCTTGATTAATAAAAGCCAATGAACACACGACAGGTTTCAAAACGCAAGTCAAGCGACTGTAAAAACATCGTTAGAACAGAATAATGTAATTAATCAAGATGTCTATAGAAATAATCCTTTAATCAACGCTTCACCACCTCACCTTCCTCGGCCGGAGCCGGAGGCCACACAGCCGTCCTTGTATTCCTTAGACCTCTCCTCGCTGTCACCCACGCCGTCCTCATAGTCGCCGTCAAAGTCGGGGCAGTCATCTTCTTCGAGTTCGGGCTCAGCGTTCACGTCGAACACGTGTTCCCCCTGCTTCATCTTCTCCAACAGCTGATTCATGGTCTGGAAGAAAATTCAGTCTCTGTATAGTTGTTTTTCCACTTTCAAGATGACAATTGATAGTTTCATAACGAATAAATATGGGAAATATGAAAGCGTTTGGTGGTTAAGTAGCCTCTCTGACCTGCTCAGGGTTCCAGCTGGTGAAGGAGAAGTCTTGCAACGAGGGGCAGATGGAGCCTTTTTCCTTGGAACGTCGCAGTCCGGCTGCCAGAAAGAAATCAGAAAAAGATCAAGCTTGACTAATGACAAATCAAGGGCGAGTTTACATCCAAAAAGGTACAATTCAATGTCAAGTTTGCTAAGAATATTAACTTCCACTGACTCACATATTTCATAAGGCTAAAGACAATGAGAACAAAGTAAAAAAAGAAAACGCTTCAGTTCGGCTGGGTGGCACAAAGGTTAAGAAAAACCCTTAAATGACGAAGTGTGGAACCACTCACTCACATTCATGGCAATGGAATTTAAATTATTTTGGCCTAGTTAACTGTTTTTACCCATGAACGGGGATGCAGGGACTCCCTGAGGAGGTGGAGGAGAGTAGGAGGGTACAGACTGCAGGAGGGTCATGTAGGAGGGAAACCGCAGCTCACAGCGACTGTCCTCGCTGAAGAGAACCGACAGGAAGACGCCGGCCGTGCTGCTCTCATCGAAGGATGAGGCCATGCGCTGAAACATGGGATCCACCTGTGGGTGAGATTGAAAGAGCACCCGTTCACAGCCATAGATAACAGTACTACGGTCAAAAATACTCAATTCACTGGCGCAGACAAGTGAAATGTCCTTTATGTCCATGTCTTTGTGAGAGAAAAAAGTGCGAGGTAGGTTGGGTTTGGAAAGGTGCGGTTATCGGCTTTGGATAAATATCTCACAGGCTCCTGAGATGATAGCTTAGTGAGTCGTGTGGAGTATTTATCTCAGTCATCAATGACCAACATGTCAGTCAAACACTTTGTAGAAATAAGGAGATTATTTTATTTAGTGAAAGAATGATATTCTATAACTAACTGCGGGGTTTGTTGCCGATGGCGATGAGCAGGTTTGTTTTCGGATCTCACTTCACAACCCCGCTAGTGAATTTTCATCAGTGGGCTAAATGACCAAGCACCATCGTGTTACCTCATTTAGGCATCATGTCAATATCATGTGATAAATCGGACAGAACACCGTACTTCACACTTTCTCTCAGACTCCGCGCTATTGATGTTGCTAAGGTTCTGCTCCACTGTCCTCTTCGGAGGTCTCTTTTTCTTTGGCTGCTTGGTAGTCACTTCACCTTCATCGCCGCCCTCTTCCTTGGAAGCGTGGTCTGCATAGGCCCAATTAACAAAGAACAAGCAGAAAACTTCAATGTTTAAATAATGAAACAATGTGGGTAGACCACAATTTACATTCTGTCGAACAAAGCTCAAAACCTTTCATCTCGTTTCGGTGTAATTGTGTATTGAAATTAAAATCAACACGGCTCTCACCGTCTCCTGGTTTGGTTTCAGCCCCGAGGCCGCCCAGCACCCTGTAGGCGTCAGCATGAACAGCATCCACCCTCACAGCGTAGATCTTTGTGCTGGCATCCAAAGTGCCAGCTGCCACCTTTGAGAGGACACACACACACACACACACACATGCATGCATTTACACTGGCACGGTTACCTTGAATGACAGTATTTTCTATACTTTATTCATTAGAAAAATGCCTTCAGATCAACAGGGTGAATGTCTGCAGCTTCAATTAGATCAGGGGTTCCCCAACGCCTCTTAAGGAGGGCACTGTGGAACTGCAGCGGGGTTGCAACTTCCACACAGTCACATGCGCACGCACCAGTAAACAATACAAAAGTATAACAAATATAATTACAAAAAGAGTTGTAAAGGTAGGGCGCCATCACATGGTTGCACCTACGAAAGAAAAATAAATCAAGCGGAACAGACGTGACGGGCGACAAAGTCAAAGAGCGAGATGGAAAGATAAGAAGAAAACTAATCATAGAAGAGGGGGGCTTTCAATGTTTCAAAGTTCCTATATCATCCAAGGAGAGCTCAACTGAAAACGTTTGGGAATATCTGCATTCGGTTAACTGAAGATACAGAAATCTTTATCAGAATAATTGAATAGATTTTTCAGATAAAGCGCTCTACTTTAACAGAAAACCTTTTTACAAATCTGCCCAGGACATTACGTAGATCACTCTTTTTTCACAGATTCTGAGAAAAAAAATCAATTAAAGACACATTTCTTTGTACAGTTGGCTGAAAATGTGTGATGATAAAAATAAAAACTCAAACCTTGAAGTTTGTGAGCTCAGAATCCTTCTGTTTGAGAATATCAGCCATGTAATCAATCAGATGGAGACCAAATGCATTTTTGGTGGTGATTTTCTGTAAAGAAAAAAAGAAACTAATTAGATTTTTCCTTTCAGCCTGCAAGACTCTACACAAACATAGTGTATATGTACTTACATTCTCAGTGGAGAGTTTTATACAGGTGGAGTAATGCTCTGAGATTTGTGCATTTGACAGTTTGGGCACGGCAGCAGGAGTCCCTGTGACGCTGCATACAAAAATCAGAACTATAAGCTCTCAAGATGCATATCAGCAGGGCAGAGAAAATACTCTCAAAGTCTCTCAAACACACCACACTCGAGATGAGAGACTGTGATCCGAGCGTTCCTCTTTCCACCTTACCTGTGAGATGTTGAGTCATTAATGGAGGAGTCCGTGGCAGTTTGAAGGTCAATGACTCTTGACCTTCGCCGCTGACGTCGTTCTTGCTCATCGTCATTGCCGGGGAAGGCCGTCAGCTGCGGGGTACTGCAGGCTGCAGGGGACAGACCCTTGTTCTTCAACGAGGACGCCGTCCATCCTGTACGTATCCGGGAGACGGGTGTGGAGGCCGCACTCATCTTAGCTGGAGACAAAAAAAAGAATGGTCACACGGGCAACAAAATCCACGGCAAAGGGAAATAGCTAGGATGCCGTTTCAATTTTTGAAAGTCAGTAGCGGATGCTAAACACAGAACCCAAACTAATACTAAAAGGTATCTGTATCTCACTGCATCATTTTGTTTCTGGCTGTTCAGGCTGGCGGAGCAGTCTTCCTTTGCTGAGTTGTTTATTGCGGGTTTGTAAGGAGCAAGTTATATTTGTTTTTCACCCTTTGCAGAATTGTAGGAAATGACTGGTAAAGTGAGTAAACAACTTCACGTTTGCTGGAAAGGTGCACCCTTTACTAAATACGTTACAACGTTTTGTTTAACACGGATTAAATAGGCTTCAGTCTTCACTGGCGACATGCTGGACTAAACTCAATATGACGTCATGTTATCTCTTCACAACAAAACGCTGTCTGATTCCCAATCCATCAACATTTTCCAAACACAAGGGCTGCCACATAATGCAAATCCCTTAACATTTTACCTGGAAAGTAACGTTACGTAAGCAAAATCCAGTCCTTTCTGATGTAACGATAATGTACAACAAAGACAACTTCACGTCAGCTTTAACGACAACCGCATTTAAACAAAAAGACTGCGGTGAAAGCGTTATTAAAGGAAGATTTGATCTTAACACAGCATATTTTCAAAGCTGTCGAATAACATGTTCAACGCGAATAAAAGAACAACAAAAAGCGTTGCCGAGCTCGATGGGTGGATACTCACGCTAACTGTACGTGCACTGACGCTAACATGGGTTAGCATTGGCTAACATGAACGTGTTTTTAGCATCATTGTTGCCTGGGTGTCTTACTGACTCAGGAGCTCTACCACAAAACCACTTAATCCACTCAACGTACCTGAAATTTTTATAATCCAACAAAGCCTGTGATAGTGATAATACACAGAACAGCGCAAGCTCCAACGCTAGTTTTGTTCCTGTTCAGCGTTTGAATTTTTGCGCCGAAAGGTTTACGTAACGCCAGCATACGTCATGACGTTAAACCGCGCCCACCTCGAAGAGAGCCATGGGAAAGGACTACTTTTACTTTACTAAACTGATAAAATTAAAAATGCTGCTTTCCAGTTGTCTCGTAAATCCGCCCTCTAATATCATTGTTGTAAAATGCTGTATTATTACATGTTTTATTAGTATATGGTTTTGCTTTTTCAAAGGGTAATTTATGATTCCGTTCTTTCTCTGTATTTTCTATCACCAAATAAACTATTTTATGTGCTGAATTGTGTTGCGTATTTAGCTGAAATATTTGTTTCCCCAGGCAGCAATTAGCCTAGTTGCTGCAGCTGTAAAGGCACTCTAAGTAATTGAAAGCTTTCATAAACACTTGAGACAGACAGTATTCAATGTCACATTTTTTGTCATGATTGCCGTTAACTGCGTCAGAAGCCCTGTGATTTATCTCATTGGTCTGTTACAACACCAACATAATTATTAGGATAGTGATGAGGAGACAATGGCAAAATGTTGCTGGAACAGGTTTCCTTGTCCAGCTTGTTAAAACTGCGATGAGACAAGTCAACAAAGACAACAACAAAAAAACAAATTCATGCATTTTATAAATAGCAAAATGTTGTTACAGATAATGAATGCATGGATTATTATGCAAGTGGGAAAGAAAAATATCTGCACAATGCCATAATAATTCTAAACAGATTTGATAAAGCTACTTACGAACTAGGGATGAAACCTGATGCTCAGCATTCACTTCTATTTGCCCTGTTTTAGGTGCCTAATAACTATTTATTTTTTGACATATGTATGTGCCAGGCAATTGGAAAATATGTTGAAAAGGGAGCAACGTGATCAAGTTGGCATTAAAAGAACATTGGCAGCTCACTAGGTGGCAGTAAAAAGTAAGTATCCGGTCTTGAAGGTGGTCGTGTGCCGTCACATGGACATGTGCATCGGTTTGGCAATACAATTTCACTGAATTCACGTTGCATTACCCAAACCAACTTTAAAATGTGCCCCTGCTAATGCTGGCAAAAGTAATTTAAACTTTAAAAAAGGTAGTGGCATATATACATCTCTTTGGGTCTGCCCTTTATGAACTGCCCACAGAGAAGCGCTTCCTCCTGGTCCTACAGCCAATACCGACATTCTTCCTGCTGTGCAACTTTTGCTAAAGTTATAGAACTGTATTGGTCATTTACATTCAATAATTTCCTCATGGAACAAAGTTTCAAGTCTCCCAAATCTTCAAGTCATGTGTGCCTTCTCCCGGACGCTTTGCAAAGAGAACGATGTACGCTCTTCGACTGAATGTCTGTGTTTACCGCTCCTGGGCCTGGAATCACGTATTCCATGACTATCATCAACAATCCCAAACTATCAATTCTACTCTGACACTGTTGTAAGCTCTACTGTATACCTGCCAGCAAGAGCAGAAACAAATGCCTTTCCATGTGCAGTAAATAGAGAGATTTCTAAAAATCCACTCAATTGGCTTTTTTAGAAAATGTGACACAGTCAAACCCCTTGTTTATGAGGATGTGTGCTGTGAAATCTCTAATGCCTCCAAAGAGAGGCGCTTCAGTGTGATTTATAGTCATGCCATTAAAACTGAGACGGGAGAGAGAGTGCGTGTGTGAAATATGTGCAGGCCTTATATTCCAACCACGCATAAACACAAGAACATGCAAACTCACAGTATTGTCAGCGTGCAGTAGAGCTCAACAAATGACTAACATTAATCACTTCAGCAGAAGCCTCCCCTTGTGTTAACCAGCCACGGCCATGTGATGGATTTTCCCTGCCTTGTCGTTGATGGGAGATGATGACAATTATGAAATGACTAATCTTTCTCTGCATTCTCTGCTTCTCTGTAATCCCAACGCTTTTTACCGTACAGTTGTCAACGCTGGACTTTTCTTTTCCGTTCAACGTTATTTTTAACAATAAACCGTGGTTTTGTCTAATCTTTGTTTGAGCACATCCTCCATCAGGACCCTGCTCTCTTGTTCGCTCAGGGTTCACCGAGTACTCGACTTTGGGCAAACATGAGCACTGAGCAGGGCAGTGGGTGCCTGCTGGACTGTGTCGTGAACATAAAGCTGACCAGTTGAGGAAAGCGAGAGCTGAGTTTCAAGTCATTTAAGGAGATATACTGTACCGGTTCAATGCTTTTAACCAAATGGCAAACTAGAGATGTGCTGTGATGAACATTGGTTTGAACAAATAGGCAAACATTTTGTTATTTTCGACACTGAGAATAAGCAACACTGTGGGTTTTAGTCCACCAGTGGCTCATTGGAGCATTGGTCTTGATGAGTGGATCTTGAAGTAGGCAGTGTGATTCATATCAATCAATCATCAAAAGTCAAGAGTTTATGACGGTAATGGCACAATAAACTTTGTCCAAAAGGCAATAAGACAACAATTACACAAGCACAACGCAGAGTAGAGGAGTACAGCAAACTTGTAAGGCTGGACGACAGCAGAGCATGCTCAATTAGCTATTTATTGACCATTTCAATAACATGGCATCAAATAAAAATGAAAACAACATGGTTACAGTCGGGCCTCTGCAGTGTAAGACGCTCAGCTGATCCCCATGGCGACGCAGCGGGTAACCGCTGTGGCATCATCTTTAATGCAACACACGCCGAACCCTTTTTTGCTGACGGAAAACACAAGTCGAGTCGAGGTTTGGTTGAGTCGTGGGTCACGACTCGTGGCGCACCACCCGGTGGAGGAGCAGATTGCGTGAAATAAGTCAACAACAAATGATTCCATCAAGTCTCCATATGAGTGAGAATGTTTCCCTTTTCTGCTGGACAGTCGGATTTCCATTCTACAAACGTTCTAATTAATAGACTCATTGAAAATGTCGTATGTCTTCGCGGCTCCGTCACTGTACCTCTTCTTTTTAATTTTTTTTTCACTTGTGCTGCACTTATGGAAGAGGCTGCTGATGCCTCCGGGAACGCCACTGCTCTCCCTGACCACCGCCCTGCTCGTCACTTTCAGTTTGTGACCTTGTATTCGGAAACAGCTGAGGCTTGGGATTGCCAAACTGCCAGCTGAAGATTGGTTGACCTGCAGAGATAGAAATATGCGTCTACATCCACACTCGCAGAGAGCAGCACTACTGACACGTGCACACGGACTCACAATGACTCAGATATGAGCAGAGAGGCCATTCGAATGCAATACATCTCCACATTAGTGTTTATGCAGTGTTTACTTGGCAGACGGCCGTGATCTATCAAAAATGAAATGACTTCTAGGAAATTCATAACAACTTTTAAATTATATTTGCTGTATAACGAGGGGAAAGTTGTGTTGAACACGTGTGTAATGACCCCATAGCGCTTCATTGCCAACATCTGAGGAACCCAAGAGTGATTCCATGAATACTGAGGGCTCATATCAGGAAGGCAGGTGGGGGCAGTAAAAATATTGATTAGATTTGCCTGATCTACTCAATAGGTGTAAAAAGAATTCTTGATAAGCAATTTTGACGCAAGCTTATTGCTGTCCAAGCAATAATTCTGCTTTATGGATCCGCCCACGGCCGATCACACAGAAAATCCTTTCAGATCCCGTCTGACTTTCAGCACGGTCGATTCTTAAAACAGCAATGTTCTTAGAATCAATGACTCTTCTGTATTCTTCGAACCAGGCTTGTGCTGGTTGGATTTATCAATATCAGTATTTTGCGCATATTGTGGCACCTTCGTCCTCGCTCGTGCTTGAAATGGTGCCTGTACTTTGATGTTAACCAGAGAATCAGGATGGTCACGCGGGAAAGGAATTATGGAAAAAAGCTTTAAACGCCAAATACAATTAAGAAAAATGTCATGGTGAATTGAGGTCGATGCGCGCGCATTGAAAGAGGAGTTTTAGTTCAAAGGCAATGGAGCAAGATAAACAAAAGACAATCCCATTTCTATAATGATGCGGGATAGGCCGGTGATGAAGCCCCTGCAATTTCACATCAGAGGAGGAAAGAGGGGGATGAACAAGCGCACTGCACACAGGCTTAAATGGGACAGAGAGAACAGGCTTGTGTGCAGCGTCTCACCACAGCAAGCTGTCACAATATTGTGTTTTATCTTGTTTTTTTTCTTTATCCTTGCAAATACTGTAGTGTAAAGAAGTGTTTTTGGTAGGTTAAGAACTTTATTATCTCTTTGTTGGGTGCACTTACCTCGGCTGGTTGTCTAACAACCTCACAGGGAATGCAAAAATTTGGCAAGTCACTAAGCCCGGCCAGGAAATAGTCTGGCCCTATAAAAAGCTACACCGCTTGGTTTAATTGCTGCCAACGCTTCTGTGTAACATAGGATGGACGGTATTCTAGCTGATAGGGTGATTGGCTCTCTTATCTCCCCTTATAAAAACTACAGCCCATGTGTCATACTGTGAATGTGCTGCGTGTTTGAGTGGGCGACATGTTATAATTATACAACACATGCAGGATTGATTGAAGCATTTCAGGGTCGATCAACGGGAGGCAAGAAATATTATGCATCTCTCGTTCTCGTAGAATCAGGGTGCAATTTGTGCCAATCACTCTTTCCACATTGATTGTTAGGCTCACTGGCAGACGCATACAGCTGTAGGACTGCATAATGCTATCTGAAATATCCACCGTCTTTCACCCTGTGCAGCTGGCCTCATTGTCCGGTTGATGAGTTTTCTATGATGGCTGAAGGGACGCTGCCTCCACAGGTGGAGTTTCTCCCCAGAATATAATCACATCGGCACTGGGGATGTCGAGCCCACTAAACTATATCAAACGCATTACTTTATGATTGTAGTTGTTCATTTAAAACTTCGCCTGAGTTTGGCAAATCTTGTTGCGAGTCAGTTATTGTATAGCGAGTCCGATAAAACTGCCTCAATGGCAGCAGAGCACGTGAAAATGTTTGCAGCTGAGATTGTTGTGATGTGGATTTGAATTTAAAGTGGCCTTTATAGTATGCTGTATTTTTATGGTTTAATTGTTAAAGATAAAAAATGTTGTTATTGTGCCTTCTCCCGGACGTTGGAAACAGCTGCACCGATGTCAAGTGGAGACTCATGGTAGAAAATTGAGCGTCTTAACAGGAGCACTTTTCTTTCTCATCAACTCCTGTTGACAATTGTGAAAAGCAGCAGCGAGGAGGAAGCTGCTCTGGAAAACTCCCAGGTGTGAGATTATACGGGTTTATAATCTTCTCCACCCAAGGGCTTTGAATATTCAATAAGTCCTCTTAGTCAGTCTAACTGACTGTAACCATCCCCTTTACCCCATGTTTAAGTGTTTGACGCTTGTAAGCTCCGTCTATTTATTTCTTTCCATGAGCATTATGCTCCTGTTATTAATTAGAGAATACTTTGCCTCTCCCTTCTGACATTCAAGCAGGCGTCATAAAGACACAAATCATTATCCATCAAGTGCCCCTTTTCTCCCTCCTTGTCACAGAGGCTATATTCTCAACCCCTGGGAGTGGCTTTCATCGTCTTCTTCTGTCTGTCTGTATATTGACACTCCTCCTCGCCCCCCACCACGAAATTAAGTCTTGAATGATGAAGCGTCAGACAATTGTGTTGTTCTTCATTTTGTGTCTTGTTCATTGATCTCTCTCTAAAGGCTTAAACGTGTGTGCTGTAGCACATATTTCCTTTTGATAATCCTGAAAAAGAACTGCAATGAAAGCTTGAGAGCTGCTGGTTTCATTGCTGTCAGCTAAATAATGTGAATGGTTTAAATCTGGTTGTTTGAATATCAAACTGGAAAAGCACTTAGTTCAGGTCTGCAACCCTGGTATGATGAAATATGTATTACCAAGTTGAAAATCTCACACCCCTAATCAATTATTGATATTATTATTGTTTTATTTTTGTTATGGCCTCATACCTTAATCCAAAAACTTTGCGTGGAGGCTGGATCTGACACGCACAGACACTGATCAGATATCTGTCAGAATATTGATAGATGTTTCCCTACATTCTGGCAAAACTCAGCCTCCAGCTATCTCACTCCAGTGACCACCTAACTCTTCTAGTCTACAGTGAGATTACAAGAAGTGAACAAGCCTCTGAAGTTTCTGCATCATAATAAAGACTAGCTGAAGTCATTACTCAAGTAATGTGAGAGGGGTCGCCATGTCAGTACGTGTCTATACTTGGCCCACCTTATTTACAAACTAACAGCAGACAGATTACTTTTGATTACCTCCCCCCTGACAAAGCTTAGATCTCTGCCTCATATCTTTGACTATGGGGAGTTTTCATTATTCGAGGCAAAGGGTCATAAGACGGAGGATGTCGAATGCTGCACAGATTACAAAGCCCCCATGAGACAAACTTGTGAAGAGGTAATGCACATGTTGGGATGTAAATGTAATTGATTCGTTTCCGGAAGTGGTTCAATCTGTGCTTTTCAAGTTCAAGCCACTTTTGAGTCCTGAATTACTTTTGCCCAGTTTACTGACAGTCGCCCTGTGCAACGCTCTCAATCCCATGTTTATTTCAGCTACATCAAGTGACTAGGATGGGTTCCAATGCATCCGCCTACAGACGGAATCGACGACCAAATCCATCGCGGCCACAAAGGGGGGCCGATCGCTGTGAGCTTCACGCTGCTTCCTTTCTGTGGGGTTAACATTCGGAAACGCTGCGGCCTTGTCGCACCACCGCTTGACTCATGTTGGTCTCATGTTGGACCTCGAGTAGATTGCATCAACATTTCCAATCTCGCCTTGATAAAGCATCCAAGTTCATTAACAGGCACTACAAGTTGTTCCCTACAAAAAATAATCTTAGAATGAAATTCAGTTTTAACTTGGAGTTTGGAAAAGTATGTTAATATGTACAAAGGAGAAAGCTACCTATAAGCTTGCACTGTATGGACTTATGAGACAGTAAGTCAAGGTGAGCCTAATCAATGTGGAAGAGGGTAGAGCTGCAATCTTTTAAAAAACATGGACTGTATATATTTCATATGATTCGAACATTTTGAAATCAAAATTATGAAATTATGTTGTGTAATGAAAAGGAGCTTTGATATTGTCTTCTGTTCTCTCCTAATTTTCTATTCATTTTATAAAAGTGTTGATTCAGTCTGTGATGAATTTACAACCAGAGGCGCTTGTTCACACATTGGCATCCATAGAATGCACGAAAGTATTAAATGTGTGTAGAAATTCAGCATTAACATACTCCCAGGAACCTTACTCAAAGAAATATTGACAGACAGGAGATCAATAAAGGCAGAAAGACAGATTTCCCTTAAACGTGTGCAGAATGGATCCATCAGGAGCTTCCCAATGGAAAGAAGAACATTCTGCAGACCTACATAAGGAACTCAGCTTTCTTCAAGAAATGAATTTCATGGATAAAATGTAATCCTATCTAACAGGCACGATGCTGTAAGTTGTAAAAAAACTAGCAATATTCCTTCAAATCAAAGATGATCGTACCTTCCCACTATCTTTCTTTCCACACACAACGTGCAACAAAGATCAGATCTATGACACATTTACAGTGTTCTATTAAGCAACGCATCCACCTCCATCCTGCCGTCCTGCTTCTGTGGTTTTAAATAGGCTTTTCCCCCACCTGGTCAGCTGACCTGGCGCTCCATGTGCGCCCGCATAGCCTTCTCTCATTAAGCGGAGACCTGCAGAGTTGTGGCAATTAACTTGGATAATGGGCGTTGTCTGTGTGTCTGATGTGTTTTTGTGTCTTTGTAATACGCTTAAAAAAGCAAATCGTAATCATAAGCAACGGTGCAGTCATTACCACGGAGAATAAAAAGCACTATGATCAGTAGCGGTGATAGTTTGGTGCTTTCATTCAGCACTGATAAGAAATAAAAGGGGTAAAGTGGCTGCTTAACCGTACGTGCTACTCAACCCAACTGACAACATTAAGAATTATGAAAAACATATTTAAGGAGAATAGAACATCTTACTTATTTTGAATTAAATGTTACAAGTTACATACATTGCACATCATGATATTGTCTTTTGTTTTGCACATAAGTGGTTGAAAAAAGGGTCCCTAGATGCCTTATTATGTGGTATTGCTTCTTTATTTCCACAGCACTGGGTGTGAATGAGTGAATGAGTTTAATGCAAAGTAAGTGTTTTACGCTATTATTGCACAGCGGAAGGAGGCACAGACGTTTGGCATTTTTCACAATCACGAAACTCCATGAACTTGTTTATGAAATTTATGAATCTGAATTCATTCAGAGAAACTGAGTGGACAGTGAAACGTCTGTTTGATATGTTGGTTTACATTTTACTGGTGTGAACAACCACCGTTAACAGATTGCATAAAGCATTACTTCTTAGGACTAATACACAGATACTAACGCATTCCGGCAATATGATCTGACATAATTGTGTCCATTTGGCACCATGTGAAGGTTTCCCAGATGAAGCTTAACGAAGCACTTTACACATAAACAACGGCTGATATATTTATCCTCGATGAGGATATGGACACATGTTTGACTAATACCGCCCAGTAGCTGCTACGGTGACTTCCCTGCTGCTGCACCCGTCCCGACGCCCAAAGTCAGGTGTGCCCTGCATATGACCCTTGACCCTAGCCTTGCTTGGCCCATGAGATATGAGGGGAGCCACTGGCACTTGGAAACTGTCCCCAGCACAGTTCACCGAGGCGCAATACAAGACCCGACGGGGAGATGGAAATTGAACCGGCCATTTTACAAAAAAAAAAAGAGGAACACTGGAAACAAGATCAGTTGAGGACAAAACCACAGAATAAATACCTGACATCTTACATAAACCATGTTGGGGGGAGGGGAAGCAACCGCTGTGGATTTGGAAACAATAAGCCGTAAAGAAAATTGGTGAATCCATTAATTAAGATCATTTCTATAAATGTAAGACATGGCAAGCGGGTCAATCAGAATGAGCCATTTGTTGCCACATACGTTACACACAGAGGAATTTGACTTGAGCAATTTGAAGATGAACATAGCAAAAACCAAATTATTTTCGGAAAAGCAGGCCGAGCGTGTTTTATTTCACTTAAAACTGTGACATGCACCTCTACCCTTTCATGAATGCATACGATCAAGGGACGATTGATAATCCAATGGAGGAAAGGCAGTATTTGTGGTTGATTGCACACCGTGCTGGTTTTTAATAAGGCTTACAATATGGAAAGGTCAGTTTTGCATGACAAATGGTCTGCCTCTATAAAGGGGAAGATTTATTTAACTATAAAGGACGATTGTGGTGCGAATGAGGAACGCAAATCTTTTTTCTTCTTTCTCATATAATCATTATCATTTTAAGTTTCATAAAATGGATATGAATATTTTACTTGATCTACTTGACCCCATTATTTTGTATGTATTTCTACGTTTGCTGATCTCATCTTGTCGTCAAAGGAGGATGAACACCATTTCACACACATTTATCTAGTTTTCTGTTAACAAATGTGGTGTGTTTTGGCAAACGCAGCTGCCATATTTTTGTGAGAAAGTGTCTCCTAGATATAAGTTAGCCTCCGATGATTATTATCAACAATCATCAAGTTTTCATCAATTGCTATTTCATCAACCATGAAATAGCAATTCTTTTACAGTTTTCCCAAATCAAAATATATCCAAAAGTATTATAGTTTGAGTATTTTGTAATATGTTAGTTATAAATACATGAAACGGTCAGGCTATATTCAACTATAAGTTACATGAAGTTTAAAACAACATCTATTTTTACAACAAGAGGTGAACCAAAAACACACTGGGAAAGTGTTGACGCACCATGTTAGCAACCTGTAAATGACTCACGCCGTTTGTAACTGTCTGTCCTTTAACCCAATGAAAAGAATCACAACCTGCATCGCCCTCATTGGCCACCGGCTCTGGACGTAAACCTATGATGAATGTTGTCCAATCTAGACGTGAGCCAAACGGACGTGGACAATGGATGTGTTTTTAGACTACGGCATAGATTACATCTTTATTAAACTGTACTGTTCTGGATTGTGGGAACACGGTCCACTTAGTACCTGCATAGAAAACTCCTTGATAGTCCAAACTAGTTTCTTCTGAACACTTCATTAAAATTGGATTTCCTGGCTGAGATGGTGACAAGTTTTACCACAACGACACCCAGTGTCCAGTGATCAATACATACGAGTGTTGGCCTTTGTTTACATCTTATTTTGTACAAAATAAAAAATCTGTTCTGACTTTTCACTTTCTAAATCAGTTTAATTAATCCTTACGGTTTTATCTATTTCACTGATTCGGGTTTTCAGGGTTTTTTCTTCGTGAAAGCCCCAAACTCATTTTCTGAGGAGATATTATGTCTGCTGAAGCAGATCGGCTCTTGATGTGTGGCAGATAAAATGGCGATAATATGCACAGAGACAAACGTAATTGACTGTAATTTCATTTGACAGGTTGATGGGCACATTCTCATTTACATCACACAAAGAGTTTAGGCTTCCAGCACTAGCATGGCTGCGTTCAATCCTTAAATAAAAAAACAAACAACTTGTGCTTTGATAAAAAAGAAATAAAAAAATGGGGAAAACCCCTTTGTGATGGAAACATTCATCTCACCAGGTTGTGTTGACTAATTTACAGATTTTTATTGTTGCAATGCTATTAGAAGACTCATGATCTTTCCATTTGCAGAAAGACCATTCATCTTGATTTAAACAACTCATTTCACAATGCTTCTGCTAATCCAGTTTGTAGAAAATACTATCATAAATATCTTGATGCAATGAATAAAACATTGCATTATTTCAGGTGGAGGAGGAAACAAGGTGGTGCTTTTAAATCAATGCTTAAGTGTCTGATTAGTTCACAAGCTCCTATTAGTGCCAACAAAAAGACACACTGGTGACATCACTTAATGAACATTTACTCATAACTGTGTAGGTCTGTAAGGATGAAGGAAAGTATGGTGTTTGTCAGCTTAAGCAGTGGGATTAAGTGACCCGCTGAAGCAAAGGAATGTGGGACAATAACAAGTGTTGTTAATAGCGGGTCGCCTGAGGGTCGCACCGTCACGGAAATAAAGAAGAAATATTTCCACATGAAAAATGCCTGAACACAAATTGATGACCGCTACAGGAGGGGATCAATAATTGAATCTGTTTTGCTTCTTTCAGCTATTCATATTTATATTGTGGTGTTATGCAATATCATCAAAAGCCATTTTATGGATTAGTAAATGTAGTATTTGATAAGCCTCCAACAGAGTTAAACAGTATGATGACAGTATATTTATAAAATAATTTAAGCTCCACGTAAATCAAACTGACTTCAAAGTAATGAAGAATCAAACACAAGACGCAGGGTTCAAGTAACAGCAGACGAGTGGACTCCTACATCAGAACTGCACCACACATGAATTGTGTTTATAAGAGAATATTCTAAATACAAGATAACTGGTGAAAGCTTCCCCTGAATCACTTGTACGCGCCACTTAAGAACGAGATGTTCATACATGAGCTCTGCTGTATGCTTTAAGGTTTCAATGGGCTCTTACTGTTCTCCACACAAGAGCAAACGTTGACGGGGAGAACTACGTATTTCCCCGAATAGGCAGCTTTGTACAGAGCTCACAGGTTGCCAGGAGAGAGAAAAGGAGGCAGCCAAGCTGGAAGCCAGCAGCTAATGTGATGGAAAACAGCAATGATACCCTCACAAGGGGAGGGATGGATTCACAGCAGCTCCACCTCTGTTTTCTACTTACGCTCTTTGAATTTTAAAAAGATGGGGCTGTGCGAGAATGACACACTGAAGACCAAAGCAGCTTCTGACAACAGGCGTAAGGAAGGAGGAGAGGGAGAAAGAGTAACTGCATCTGTCCTGTTGGAGCTTTATATTCAGAACGTGTAGATGGAGTCTGGAAGAATGCAGGGAGGTCAGGAAACGACATGAAAAGGTGTGAGTTGGCAACCATGTGGCTTTAATGTGGCCCAATCGCTCTGCTGCCCGCTCGGCTTTGTGCCCACTACCCCCATCCGACCCCCCCAGAAGAGTCCAGGTGCCAATACAAGTCTGTCATGACTTTAAACCAACTGTCAAAGCTGTCAAAGCTCGGATCCATGAATAAATCGTTTCTTCAGTTTGAGAAGAATGTTTAAGGGATCTGACCTGAGACGTTTACAGAGAAGAGGTTTAGCCAAAATCATCGAACACAAACGTTTGATTTTATTTATTTTTATTGAGTGGGCGGGAGGACAAACTGATAAAGAAACTTTGCATAACGGAAAATTTGGCATTTTGGAATTCAGTTCAGCTGTGGCAAAAATGAAAGATGAATGTTATTTGAATATAATCAAATCAAATTGAGCCAAATTGAAATTTAGTCTTGGAATCTTGCTCTTGGAAAATTGGATGCAATATGAAGATTTTGACTTCCACGTGTCCACGAGTGGATCCTGAAGAATAGTACAGTTTCAAAAAATATCCTCTAACCCCACAAGTAGCTAGAGTACTACACAAACCCGAAGTCGGCCACCCAAAAAGATAGCGTAACCCTGGTTTCCTTGTTAATAATGCATGAAATTAGATTTTGGGTCGTTGCAGAAAAGGACCCCTGTTTGACACAGAGCTCATTTGTAGATCAACAATAAGTGGTTCTAAGTCCATCTTAATGTAAAGCTGTTTAAGTCTGTTGAACATCTCAAAAAAGTACCAGCTACCAGATTAATTTCAATTTTACAGATTTTAATTTTTTTTTATTGATATTAACCGTTGGATTACAGGTTGTCAGTAGCACATATTCAGCAGAGCAGCTAAGTGCTTGATCCAAAGCCAACGTAAAAATGTTTGCAACTGGAGAGTAACAGCGTTGGGTTCGGTTTACATTACAGATAAATCAGCTAATATGGCGGAATAATTCACAAACAGTGAGAAATGTTTTTGACATGTGACACACTGGGAAAATGAACGTTGAAGGCTCGGTTTAGCTTCTCTTCCCTCCTTGACATGAGCATGACGCGGCCTTGATGCGTACGGAGGAGGGACGGGTGGAGAACGCTTACATGACCACAAAATGTCATTTTGTCTGAGAAGAGCTTATCTCACATGGACAGTGGCGCGAACATAAGTTCTCTAACTGCAATAAGTAAAACGCAAAACTCCTGGTTTCTCCTTTTCCCGAAAGGCTTTGCAGTGGTCTTGTAAGAAGCCTCAACATCCTAATGTTTTCAGTTAATCTGACTGATCCTGTTTAGTTTGAAGGGGAGTCGGAGTTCTGATGGGAATATCTGAGGTCATTTATTTCCATCCTCTTGTGTTTCTATCCATCTCCATTGGCATCCGTCTCTAGGATTGATAAAGGTGCACTTTGTCCTGTCCTAACAGGCTCAACAAAGTTAACAGGAAACTCAATCAGCCCTTAGAACAGGACGAATAATCGAGATTGATTTAAAAAAATGAGGGTGACGTTTTCAGATTGGTTTTCACTGACTGAAAAGTCTTAGAAAAAAAGTCTTGAAACACGAAACGATAACACTTGGTTCAAGGTTATTTTGGCACCCAATAACAATGCCGAGCCCAAATCTCCGGTTGCAGCTGCTGTGCTGAGAGATATAAAGTACTTGGCTTTCCGTGCGCCACACAAAAATACGAAAATACAAAGTCTATGTTTAGAACGGCAAATGTAAAAGCACTTATCCACGGGCTGGTTCAAGCACTATTTTGTACTATCAATTATTTTGAGCTATTATTTTCCTCCCACTGCTTTTATCTGACTCAGAAGCTGAAAAGAGCAAACAACAACAATCATGGGGAGTCTTAGCCAGCTGTGGATAATGACCACTTATTACTAAAATGACTGTGAGGAATACCATAAAAGATCTTTTCTCTCCTCATCTATCTATCTATCACCTTCATTTATATACATATATAAATGTTTTTACTTCGTTGTCTTCATATTTCATACTTCCACCTCTCAAATATCTAAATCTCGGATTAAAATATAAAATTCTCTTAGTGGGCCCTTGTAACAAAGTTATTGGGCTTCCCTTAAATTGAGTTCTCTCAGTTGATGCACCAGATTTTCACCTTTAACACAGCACACTGTGTTTTCCTTACATTCACAATTGGCTTCATGAACCCAGGCTTGTGCATTTGTCTCATCCCAGCCAGAAATCCCACTGTGTAATCCCTGGAATTACAATGCAGATGAACACAGGAGTCATCAAAATGTGAGACCAGTGGGTTTCGCAGGGCAGCGGTGAGAGAGGGCTTCCTCTCAGGCAGTTTCTGCATCCTTCAGTGCAAGGTGGTGTTGAATTAGTCACAGCGGTAATCTGGCATGATGCATTTCCATAAACCCGCTGAAAGCTTTTGATTAATTTAATTGTCTTGGCTTCAGTCACTGCACTTTTTTTTAGGAATTTATAATTGCATTAAGCGACAGCGCTGTCAGTTCTATTCCTTTACCAGCCGTTGTCATGGGTGATGTAATGCATTCAGTGGTGGTATAGTCTTGTGTATGGACGGTACGGACATGTCCAAACCAGCATTTGATCCAACTTGTTCAATAAATTCATTCCCTGCGTAATTAGAGACATCATACCTCTGATTTGGAATGTCTCTCTGCTCCAGGCTGGGGAAGGGGCTCTATATCTGAGGTGAGGAGATTACACCTGTGCAGACTGAAACACATAATGGTGAGATTTGTTTGGTTGGTTATGGACTATAACGTTATTGGGCCTTTCTAAAAAAAAATAGAACAGCTCACAACCTGGATGTATCCAGTCTTTACACTAAACTAATCTGATCGGCCGCTGCCTGTAGGTTTATATATAATATACAGACAGGAGAGTGGTAACAATTACCCAAAAATGTCAAACTCTCCTTTAAAGGTAAACTACCCTTGTTTGTTTTAATCCTCACACTGCTTCGACATGATCTGCTGGTGGTAAAATACCACTTCAAAGCTCTGATCATTGAGCTAAAAAATTCCAAACTGGTGTATTTTTTGGGCCCAATGGCTATGACATTTTGAGTTAGCTTGTTTGAATTGCTAACTGCTAATCACAGATGTTTCAATGGTGTCAGTGAGCATGCAGGTTGTCTGCCTGACATTTAGTGCTGCTCTCTATCATCCCCGTCGTCCCCCTGTAGGGAGTTACCCTGCCATGTGCCACTAGGCTCTGTACCTGAGCCAAAACCTCTGTAAAGTTCTAGTAATAGCCCAATCACAAATTGTTTTTATTTCAATTGTTTGAGCAGTAGCAGCTTGTTAATTGCCCCTCAGCGTGTCAGAAGAGAGTGGATGGGGGGGTTGTTCGTTGGCGGATGGGTGGCCGGAGCGTTGTTGTGATAGACCAGCATCCCCCACCTGCTGCACATCTGTAACTTAATACTGAGGGACCTCTGGCCTGGCACGTCTGGAATAATGCAGTTCTCTGATGCCAAATGTGCGTAATGATGATGGCCATTGATTTGTTGTGTATTTCTGGTCAGGCTGATACTGAAGGACATCACAGCTACATGTTCTTAGGGTTGAGAGCGGTGAGTTGGAAATATAAAGCTGATCCGTGGGCTTCTATATCGAGTGATACCGGACTAGTGAGTGTTGCTATGGAAGAAGGTTGTATTGTGAGAGTTTGTACGTTCTCACAGTCCGTCGGTGGAGAAAAAGTTCTGAACTGAAGACAGAAGCACAACCAAAAAAGACCCCAAAACAAAGTTTGAGATTCGTATATTCATTGAAGATTTATTAAATGTAAAAGTTAAAAATCTTACAGGTTACCAAAGGAAGGCGGAGAAGGCCGATTATAAATACAATAGAAAAGGGGATGACAGTGAGAGACGGGTGACGACAGGGATAAAAAAAAGAAGGCACAGACCATCACAAAGGCGCCAAACGTGTTCTTAACCGGTGTTGAAATGAAAGTCAGCAGTGGCGGGTTGGCGGCTGATATTTAAAAAAAATGTTGAAAGCACCCTGAGAAAAGAGCAAACGGGAAGAACCATTTGTTGTGACTCTCCAGGTTGCGTGATGTGTGCATAAAGGAGAGCGGGTGGGAGAGGGTAGGAGGGGGGGTTTGGTGGTGGTGCTCCTCCATGTGATTATGTACTCCATGTACAAGGCAGCGATGCTGCACACAATGAAGGGAAATGATAGCCCATCAATTTGTCTCTGGAGAGACGCCTCCCAGGATCCGAGACTCCACTCCGCTCTTCACCACCTGCCACGACTCAACACACACAAACACACACACAACACACACACACACACACACGTCAGCACACGGGAAAGCACATCCATTCACTTATACGAGCATTCTTAAAGGCAGCTTTAATGCATCCACACGCCTGGAAATATCACCACACTCCCCTCAGCTTCTCCGCCCACTTTGTTATCTTCTCTTCTTCCACTTGTAATAGTAATTATAGTTTTCTATTGAGTCTATGTTGAACCCTTTCTTGCCTTGTCACTCCCACATTTCATATCAACTGACAGCTGTTAAGTTTGATTTGTGACGCTGGATTTGGCATTGGAGAAGTGTGGGGGCGGAGAACATTCACAGCTGTTTAACCCTCTGACAATAACTTCAACATTGTTGTAGTGAATGCCATTTGACCTTGAAACAAAATCCATAAAGATGGATGAAACGCACCAAACGTCTAGAACCTCCTATTTCCAAAACATCAATAAACTTTGCCTTTTCATTTTGTGGAGATTGCTGGACTATTAATCCACTCCTCAGAGAGGAGAGGTGTGTAAGACAGGAATTCAAGGCAAAACTCATACCTCTTCCCTCAGCATGCGGTCTTTGCTAAATCCACCCAAACTCCGGCACCCTTCAACAAATGTGGAAGAGGGACGGTGGAGGAGACTACAGATGCGTTGTTGTGAGCTGCCGGGCCGCAGAGGGCACCCAGGGACTGATATGTGATCATTGGCCTTAGATTAGGTCTCTTTTGTTCAGTTTCCGTATTTCTCACTTGTGTCCTCACCTCCCTGTTTTCCTGCTTCAGACATCTGGCTCCTCCCTTTCAATCTTCATTCTGAGGTCCATGCTGTCATTAAGAGTTTAGACCTCCTGTCACTCTACGGCCATCAGATCGATTTGCTCTTTTTCTTTTTTTTTCTCTTCTGCCCACTTTAACTATCCGTCAGTGTATTTGCTGTGATCCTCTTGGCCTCAATGGCTTGTTGGACTGTTGGAAATCCATTCTGACGACAGAACATGCAACAAAGACTTTTTAATGCTGCTAAACTTTTTCATTTAACGTTTAAAGCCCGCTTACTCATCTGAGTGGCAAAACATCACTTCTTTTGTCAACATCACAAGACTTTTTTTGATAATGTCGCCTGTAAATGGGCGCCTATTCAATTATAACAAAACAATTTGTCTTTTGTCTGAGCTTATCAACGTATTTTGATCAGATCGTACACCGAACCGTTGGCCACCGTCGTTATCAGCTGATATTCGTTTCATAAAAGTTTTTTGTTTTCTCTGTAAATTCAGATCAGAAGTGACGATCAGTTTAAGCAGCAATTCTGAATTGAATTGTTCATTATAATCATTTTTCGGTCTTCTCACCTGCTGCGGAACCCACACACTCCGCGGTGCCACAAAACTAGAAAATACACACCTACACACACACACACACACACACAAACACACACACACACACAAACAAACACACACACACACACACACAAACACACACACACACACACACACACACACACACATTGAGAACATGTTCACTGAAATGCCTAACTGGTCAAAATGATTCAGGTTTGTTCACATCCCATTAAAGCCTTTCCGAACAACACCTCCACCCCCCAACGTGAGTCTACGTTCTCCGTGTGGGAAATGTATTAATGCCACTTCCTTTCCTTGCGGGTAGTGATGCTGTACACGTTCTATGTTCACATAATGATGTGTTCCTTACTGAGATAACTGCCGTATTTTGCAAAGCGTTACACTCACAGAATATATGGACATTTAGGCTGCCTCTACCTCCTCTTGATTTGTGCAAATGTAGTAGTAAGAAATAAACCAATGGAGGTTTTGTTCATTTTTGTTATTTATTTAGAATGATCCTTTGTGAGAAACCTGAGGAAAATGCACAGTTTTGGAATAACAGATTTTTTGTAGTGGTTGGTTTAAATCCAATGGAACTTATTCACATGTGCTTAGTCTGCAATATTAAGGATTTGATGAACAAACACATATTTTACTTTACCTTCATAAGTCCATTTATTTAAAACAATAATGAATTGGGGTTTGTTAGTTTTGATCTCCCCCCAAAAAAACCTCCTCTTGAGTAAATCGATTTGTATGCAAGAATGATAAAAGGGAAGATATGAAAAGGAGCACAGATGGTGCTGCCTGGAAGTCTTTGTTACTCTGACAGACTTCAGACATTTGCTCGCTGAATCTCTCTCTGCTAGTTAACCACATGACAGGAACCAGATGCAGTGCAAGGCTGAGCCTCCCAAAGGCCGACAGCAGCCCTGCTCACTATGACCTTTTCTTATAAATCATATTTGGGCTGTGGTTTATCTCTCATACTATTGGAGGTCCTCCATAAACACAGCCAGTGGCTAACTGGGGTCATTTCTTCATCACGCGTCGGCGCGTCGCAGTCCATAAAAACCTGTAAGGAAGAATCCATCAGCGGGATGCAATGTGCTGCTGACTTTCAGTGGAGACATTCAGTCCCTCCAGCGGGTCTAACCTCTGTTTAAGAGGTTTTTCTATCCTGACAATAACTCTCTTCTAGGCATAACATCAAATACCTTTAGGTAATAAAATGTCCTAATTCAATAATACTAGAAACTGAGAGAAAATGAATGTGTTGCTTAAAGAATCTACTGGGTTTGCAAGTGTCACCAAACGAGTGGGAAATTACATGCCTTCATTATTTTGTAAATGCTGCTGTGCGTTAGATATTGGAATTTGTTTTTTGGGGGGTTTTAAGGAGGTCGTTCTTTTCTGAGATTCAATGTGTAATCTATCAAAAATGCAGAACAAATATTTTAAAAAATATCAAACAAGCTTTAACTTGCTACATCCCCAAAAGGAGATGATTATATTAATAAATGAATGATGTTAATTGAAATGGATAACACAACTTAAGAAAACTGAATCTGATAATTAATTGTGTGCATTGTAGACCTATAATTAATTGAAAAAGCAAAGGCTGGCTGAGACATTAATAATAAAATTAAAAAATCTAAAAATGTATCTGAACATGGTCAGAAAACAGAAAACAGAAAAACGGAGCTACTACGACTACTACTAACTAAAGCGGCAGTGGTGCTAAAAGATCACTGCTAAAATATCATAATATTCCCACTAATCCAATTCATACGTTCAGGTTTTCAAGCGTTGCATTGTACGTCTCTTGGTGTTGAACGCAGCTCAGCTGTGGTCCAACATGCATCCAGCGTGCGACACACTCAGCCTCTTGTTGTTTTCACGCCTGTTGTCACTCGTGGACTAAGGCACAAACACACACACCCTTCCCTCCCTCTCATCTCTGTGCACCCGTCCTGCAGGTCAGGCTACACAAAGACGCAGAGCGAGCCGTGGCAGACGCACAGACAGAGTACATTGTTTGTTCGGTCGCTTCTCTCTCTCTCTGAACGTCATGGGAGCCGTGTGGCACTTTGTCTGCACTTAATGTGCCAGATGCTTGCTTACATGTTTCCATGATTGTTGTTTGATGTGGAGGGGAAATAATTCACACACTTACTTGTACACTTTTTGTTGTTCGAAATGAATACTGCAAAGATCTTTAATAGAAGACATTAAAATTGATACCCAGATTTTGTCAGTGATCACAGATGAAAACACCAACTGTACAGAAAATGTGACACCACAAATAGTCATTGACATGAAATGTGCTAACAGATACACAATCAACTGTGAGAAGACACACAATACTTTCTTCTTCTTTTTAGATAGCTAAAGAACGATCAACGTCTTGGAAAAGGAGAGCTGTTAAAAATTCTGTCATTCTAAATTGTATTATGACAGAAACAAGCAGAACAGATGAAGCACAACAGAACTCCGACTGGCAAACATGGCTGTGTCTTTTTCAGATTTATATTTCCCATGTACAACAATTACGGCCGTGACATATTACATCCTCATTGTCAACAAATGTAAAAACTTTCTGCCTTTTCTAACCTGAGACTCAGTCAGCGAGCAGCGACTGCCTATTTATTACAATTGAATACAACTGGCTTCTTTTTAACAAAGGGAACTTTAAGCCAACATTATTCAAGCAGTAGAAAATCATGTGTTTGTTGGGGACTGTATTCAACTGCAGACTGGGACCCACGGGGCTCCCTACGAGGTCATTAGAATGAAATGCTGGCATTGCAGGCTATGGATTTGTTGACAATAAGAATATAGAATATTGAGAGGCGTATCCTTAAACCTAAAGTTTTATTGGAATGCACAGGAGTAAAAATCCAAAACAAAACTTTCTGGCTATTTAATTTACGACTTTACTCCCAACCTCGTGACTAGATTTAGAATATAAATATAAATACAGCTACAAGTGAGAGAGAGGAACATGTCCAACAGGCACTAGTACTGCAACGTTTCTCTTTATTTCTTTTCGAAGGACACACCCTCCGATGTGCTGTTATTCTGTACAAGACCTCTCAATGGGTAAATTCATTTTACAACACAATACCGAAACTGAGTTCATAATCAAAACATCACGCTCACGAGTTTAGTAGATTCACAGAATAGACTACGGAAAAGGTTGGAATTAGTGCTAGATGAGGAGAAATTTCACAAAGCAACATCACTGAGTAGTCTTTACATTGAAAATACATTGCAGAGGCTGTTCTTCACTGCAGTTAAGTGAGTTTTCGCTGTCATGGTGCAGTTGTTCTCACCCAGCAAAGAGAATTCCTCCTAAGAAACTACCGCAAAGGATGCTAGCTACTCTGAAGCATCACCCGCATGGGTGCATATTCTTATAAACACCATTTATTTTATTTTATTAAGAAGTGTGCTGTGAGTAGCGCTTCAGTGAAAGTGAGGACACTGAACGACGGACGCTGTGAGGTCACTCATGCATACAAACACACACCCCCATGTGTATGCAACCCATGGCGCTGATGCTGTGATCTGTATGTATTTCCCTCCCTTTAACGGCGAGACCCACGCTGACGGATGTATGTTCCTGGGTGCAAAGAACACTTGTGCGTGTGTTTGACTGGTTGCTCCCTCCACTTCAATGACGCAATTAGCATGATTGGAGAGCGAGAGATGGATCCAAGCACAGGAAGAGATGGTGCTGATGAGGCCATTCACCCTGCTGTGCAGCCTGCCTGGCGCCTCTCCTCAGCAACGAGCTGGCTACTTCTGTCCACGTCACTCCAGCTCTCACCGTCCACGGCTATCTGTGTGTGTGTGTGTGTGAGTGTGTGCGTGTGTGTGGGTAGGTGTGCGCACGTGTGGGCGGTTGAGAGAGAGGCGGAGCCTGACGTATGTTCATTTGAAGAGCGCTTGAACAGAGTTGATTACACATTCATTAAAGCCACAGGTTCTCCTTGGCCTGATCCACTCGACTTGTCGAAGTGAGGGTAGGATGAGGGGACACGCTCTGCATTCATGGATTCCCCCTCGCCTCGATGATCCCAGGCCTCGCCCGCTGTGATGAGGATACCGCGGTCGAATGAAAAATAACAAAAAGAAAAGAGGATGCGGTGAATGCCAATTGGAATATATATTCTTAGCTCTTACTCCACGCCTGTATTTGTCTCACTAACTCGGCCAGCTGATGCTACATTATAAAGGATACCACGGATGTTATGAACCACAGGTTCATAAAGGCCTGCCATTTAAATTGTAGTTAAATTAGAAGGGCTTCTTTGAGATTCAAATTCAATAGCAAGGTGGTTTTGTTTGACCTAATAACATCCTCCTTCTTTAAACGGGTGCTCTACACACACACACACACACACACACACACACACACACATGCTCACATATGCATCTTTTTGAGGAACTACTATCAGTTACAACACTGAATACTGAAGGAACAAAGAGGAACAGCCAATCATAGGTGTCTGCTATCTTTTTTGTTCTTGCGTAATCATTCTTTTGCACCCACAGCTTTACGCTCTGTCCCGTGGACGTTGATCCAAACGATGTCGGGCGAACTGACACGGCCAAGTCGTTGTGACTCTGTTTAGAAAAACGCTAAGTATCTTGATCAAAAGCTTGAATGCAGATTGGCTTTCATAGTTAGTCTGTGTAAGCTCAAAAACTACTTTTTTGACTTATTGTAAGACCTAATTTGCTTGAAGGCAAGGACCATTTTGTCCAGCCCCCTGACATCATCCAATAACGGCAGGAGGCATCAGGGGTGTAGGTCTTGTTCATACCGTAATCAAATAACTATGTTCTAATAACATCAAGCACAATGCTGTCGTTCTGTCAGAGCTGACTCTCTTTGTGCCTCGGTGGTGGACTTGTAATTATGCTGAGAAGGTCTGCTGCCTTTGCAGATGCTCATTTAGCGATACGATATCATCTGAGGCAGATTGGCATCTTTGGAGGTTTCTGCGAGAAAAGCAGCGGAAGGCTATTAGCTGAAGGTCAAGTGACAGTGTGTCACTGCTGTCACTTGATAAAGCTACAGCTTCTCTTTTCCATCCTTTTAAATTAATCGAAGGTTCAGTTGGTTTCTGTAGATTATTTTTCCTGCCGTCCTCATCAATCAGAATACAGCAACACGTTACTGAAATCAGAATCTGATGATAGTTGTTTGTGCACCAGGGTGATCAAATGGGAGTCGTCATAATAATAACGGATATTTGTATAAAATGTCTGAAATCAAGGGCATTTAGCTGTTTGTATCACACTAGTCTGCCGATATATTGTCCATCCAGCCATCTTCAATCGCAGCTAATTTCGGGCGAGAGATGGAGTACATCCTGGATTGGTCACTAGCCAGCCACCAATGCTCTTGATGGCCTCATCACTGAACTGAGCTCCTTGCATTGAAATAAACACATGTTGCTTCTCATCTAATCCTCAGTTTCACGTCAGCTGACATTGGAATGTGTAACAACAGCTTTTGTGTGCTGAGAATAGACCAGAGGTCAGGGGGCAACTGTGTGTGAAAGTAGAATGATGGGTGACAACAGGTGATCCCTCTCTGGCTGCGAGTGTGTGTACTAGCGCACACAACATGAATACAAAGGGACATCGAGCTTGATGTAGGATTGAATAAATATAATTTCGCAAATGTTTCAGGATATAAAATTTGGCTTTAGAGTTTGAATACTTTGCTAAGAGGGTTTGACTAAAAAGCATACATTAAATTATTTCTTTAATGAATCAGAGTTCATTTTTAACCAAGATAGACACTTTAAAACTAGCTAATACAAACCTTTCTTTAAACAACAGCTTGCTTTTTACAGGAAATTGATTTGCACAAAACCTTTACTTTACACTTAACTTGTTTAAAAAAATGTCTGCCTTTATCCGATGTTTTGAGAAACATCGCAGTTCTGTGAAGAAAGTTATGGGACAGACTTAATTTAATTTAATTTAATTTTAGGAGGCTGCTGCTGACTTTCTTTCATTGATCCAGTTGAAAAATGAACCTTTTATTGACCTTTACTGGAAGATTGGATCGCTGCAGTCAATTCTTTAGCCTCTTTTTTTGGCATTGTAGCCCCAGTAATTTAGCTAACGGGATTTTCTCAAAGGAGGAGAAATTAAAGCTTATTTGTCGAGCCACTTACGAATAACATTAACTTACTAGTAGATGACTTAGTGCTTGTTTTGGTGAATAGGGTTTGAATCTGGATGATTTTGGCAAATATTAAACAGTTACAAAGTATTTATGAAATCATGAAGCGTTCATCATAATATGAGTTAAAACAACTATAGCAATCGCCGACTAGTAAAGACTAGCTTCATATGTTTTCACTAAATGCCTCATGACAAACTTACTAAAAAAAAAAATAGTTATATGATCATCTGTGTTTACCGCCTGTGTATGCGTGTGTGCGTGTGTTTGTGTGTGTGTGTGTGTTTTCCATTGTATAAGGTTAAGAGAACGAGTGGCATCTCTCTCCTTTCACAGACAACATGCTGCGTTGCGAGGCACGCAGCTGCACACGGGTGAGCTGTATGGCAACCGGGCTGCATGTCCACATCCACACAGTCCTTTAAACCTGACGCCAACACGCATGTTGTATGACTGGATGGCATTTTGGTGCAGCAAGAGTGCCTGTTTCTGCAGGTGGGTTAGGGTACAGCAGCTAATGAGGGTTACATGAATAACTTTCCCAGTTTAAAAGTGTTGAAATCGAGTCATGACTCAGCGGCATGTGTCTTATGTGTTGATTCTGTGGGAAACCTGAACATTTAATCTGCCCCCGACTGCCGATCGGTCTAGAATAATACTAGGGTTGCTAGGATTCAGCGGTTTAACAAAACAAAAGAAATCTCAAATGGAGGTCACTACCTCTTCAGTGATTTTGAGCTCTTTAGCGTTTTAGAAATGGGATGAAAGCTGAGCAAGGCGTTCCGGGTGTTTCAGGTCCTTGATTGAACTTTTCAGCACACGTTTTTCGGTGAAGTGAAGTCCTTCAGCCAGATGGCCGGTCAGATTGCACACCGGATTGCTCAGGAAGTCCCGCTCTGGGAGATAGACATGCCATTCAGATCAGATGACAAGCACGTGTCAGGATGCACAAACCCCCACATGCAGAGTTGAAGGTTTCCTTTCGTTGTTGATTTTTCTTCACCTCTCCTCAACCTGTACCTTCCCCCAGATAAGGAGAGCGATTTGGAGGTCTCCACGGAGAGAAAACCTTGGTTAAAACGGAGGAGGCGCAGCAGCGATCACAGCACACTGGCCTCGTGTCATAGCGCCGCTCCGAAATAGACACAAAGTCACGCAGCATGTGCCGAGTGAGGATGTGTGAACCCTCACTCTGCTGTGAGAAGGCCGCTGTGACAAGCAGAGGCGCTGAAGACTGGAGGTGATAGCGTCTGTTTCAGTTCAGCTATTGAACTGGAATGGGCTCTTCGTCGCTCTTTTTCTTCTTTTTTTTTTGTGCATCGAGCGAACCCCTTCTAATGGCGAGATGTTCATTTACAGTGAGCAGCACGAATCCATTGCACATGGCGTTGCAGGTCTCAGTGAGAACGACAGTGAAAATCACTGGAAAAGTTCTCATCAGAGAAAAGCAGCCACGGTCACTGAGAGTCACGCGTTTAGGCCGTCGCTCTGCATGAACACACGCGGGCAAAAGCAAATACGCAAACAATCCGCCCGCTTTCTGGCCCTGCGTTTTCAGGTCTATTCGTGCAGGTTGTTACTCGAGTAGAAACTAGACGTCTCCGACACGGTTTTGGAGACGCTCCGGGACGACGACTCGTTGGAGGTGAGGTCCGCGGAGGAGCTGCGCGGTCCGGCTGCCACCAGGGCGGCCTGTGGAGCCGCCATCGCCCTGACCTTGGGCTGCTCGTGGTCCCCCGCAACCTGGAGAACGGTGGACACGTTGGTTTCCATCCGGCTGGTCTTGTAAACGCTTGTCTGGGTCTGAAGGTAGCGAGTGGACTTTAGTTCCAGGCCTTCGTACGAGCCTCGGGGGACGCACGGGCAGAATCTGAAGGCTTGTTTGAAACCAGCCCGGAACCTGTTTCAGAGAAGCAAAGATTAGTCCTGTTTAGTTTGCTTTACATGCACTCAAGAAGAAAATGGTGGGAATTTATAAGCCAGGCTCTCTTTGAGAAATTACACCTGCAAAAAAAACTAAACACCAGCCATTGTGGCAACACGTTTTACTCTTATCAGGTGGAGCAGAGGTATGAAGTTGCACAGAAATGCTCAATCAAAAAAAACAATTCTAGACAAGATAGTTGGCCAAAGGACTGGTGCAGTTTAGGCCTAATGAGGCCCACGAATGTGTGGTGGAAAAGTAAGTTAAGCATTAAAAGTGAATGTTGCACGTGACATTTAACGAAAATTCATATTTTACCTGCACTTGATGTTTAGGAAATTAGAATGGTGAGGAGATGAATAAATTTCAACTGACTGTCAGGAAACACACTAACACTTAAAAAAAATACAAAGCTTACAAAGGGAGAAAACTAAGGGGGAAAGAAAAAGTTGCTGAGAGCAGGAGAGAGATGAGGAGAGATGGTTTGAGATGAGAGGAAGAGGCCATCTTTCATGCTTTTACATATAAATCTACTGAGCTCACAGAGATAAAAGCAGGATGTTGTCTTATATAGAATGATGACTAATCCTCAGCTATTCAACCCACGTGTTTTGATTTTTTGTTTTTTTCATTCATCATATGCTATTTCTTTTTACAATGAACGTCACTGGGATTTTTTTTTTTTAACTGAAATTCTGCTACTAACGCGGCGGCGGATTGACATCACATTGTTGGTGTTCGCAGTGGGATTCCGCCATTTACAGAGATGTGTTTTAAAGTTGGTTCTGACTTCATGTGGAGATGGATGTCTTTGAGGTGCAGCAAGTTTCTTTCCAAAGTAAACCGCCTCTCTACAAAGTTGTTCACTGCTTGTCACTATGAGAGCCCTCAGGGAAAGGGTATTGCGACGCGATTACTCTACCCGAGTGTGCTTATGTGCGTGCGTGTCACTGAATGACAATACGATCGCCCACTGAAGAGAGCAAAAATGTTTTCACCTCTTTTCTTTAAAAGGGAGAACAAAATGCTCACCATATCTAGTACACAAAATACATCAGATGTCCAGATGTTTGTTTTTTTCCTGCTGATAACATATAATATATTATTAATATAATAAATATAGATATTATCTTTTGATGATCTTTCAAAAAATGTACCATTAATTGAGCGTCAGCGTCAGTTCTGGCAGCCCAGGTAGTCAAGGCACTGCTACGCTATTGGCCAACACACGGTCTCATCAGCTGATCTGCTCCAGCTGAGCCGCATCAGCTGATCTGGATTAGCGCACCAGCTGGTCAACACCCCCCCTGCTAATGGCTACACTCAAACAGGGCGCCCTATTTAAAGCAGATTCAGCTTTGCGGCTCGCTTCTCTGCCGCCCGCCACCTCCCCAGCTCCTCTTCGTCATGCATAACGTGGCATTTGCTTCTATGTCATCGTTGCCGCTCTGTTCATGTGGGGGAATAGCTCAGCTTACACAGTCCTAAAACTGTGTGAGCGTTCCCTAATGCCGCTGCTGTCCTCTGACTCCCTGCTATTACATGGTGCTCATGAAAGGTCGGAGGACTCCCTGAACAGAGCCACACCGCCAAAGAGTAATTCTGAACTCATACTGGATGCAATCTATCTGATAAAATGTTTCCTAAATCATTTTTATTGTCATGCGTGTTCTTGACTTAATGGACCTGACAGAATTAACGTATTGCGATAATAGTGAATAAGTGGCCGGAGGATTCGAATCATGAAGTTATGAATAAAGAAATGAAGGGAAGAAATTCATTGACAATAGTTCTTTAGAATGTATTAACATGTTCTGCGAGTAGTATTTAATGTCCAAATCTCTAAAAAAAGGTAAACTTTAAAGAAAAATCTTAGTGCCTACTAACTATGCTCCTGCGATCTTCAGGTGGCCGTTGAACTGTTCCAGTGTCCCTGATGAAGTTTGATTTCTAAGATGCTCTTTTTTATTTGTATATTTATTTGTATTTACATGCAGAGGGGCTGACCGACCTGTCGTTGAGGCAGCAGTAGATGATGGGGTTGTACATGGTGGAGCTCATGGCCAGCCACATGATGGCCAGGTAAACCTGCTGGATGAACCTTTTTTCAAACAAGATGGGAAAGGCCTGATACAGCAGGAAGTAGATGTGGTACGGCAGCCAGCAGACGGCGAACGTGCACACCACCACGATCATCATCTTCACCACCTGTTGGGAATGCAACCACGTTTTGTCTGCTTTTTGAATTTTGCCAGTTTTGCAGAAAGGAGCTATGTTGCACATATGTTGCATCTTATCAAAACACCTCAGTGCAATGGTCCTGTCATAACAGTTCCAGCAGGATACCTGCCTCATAAATAATTCAAACACATACAAAACCTGTCCATGAAAAACCATGAATCACAGCAATGTTACAGCAGTTTTCTACTTCTTCCAGTGACCTTTTTAAGATGAGAAATGCTACCGCGCATTGATTAACTCCGCTGAGGACTACTTATAACATTACTCATCCTCAGCCGGAAATGATGGTCTCTGGCAGATTTCATCACAATCCATTCAACAGTTGTCGAGACTCTTCACCCAAAGCCACATATGTCAAACACATCCCCAAAACCACTCGGACACAACTGCTGGGAAAGATGAACTGCCCAAAACTGAATGCAATCCATCAAATGGACGCATCAAACCGACCCACATGTCCATCCATAGATTTATAAACGAATAAGTCAAAGCGAAGTAGCGAACAAAAATAATAGAAAAATTTGAAATAAAACAGAGTTAACACAATTCTTCAAAAACTTTCAAACTACATCTACGTCCTCTGACTGGCCTGCAGGGTCTCATCAGAGCAGAGACACCTCAGTAAATATGATGTGATGATAATTGGGTACAGACATCGACACGGCAGCCACGTCCTGTTCAGCACTGCGGTGTACAAAAGTGCATAAGATGTGGTTTGATTAATATCTTATCACACTAGTTGGTAAAAAAAAAAACACTGTGGGTGTGGCCATTCAGAGTGCTGGTCACCTTGCGTTTGGCTGTAAGCTGCTCCTTGTAGCGGTCAGAAGAGTCTCCGGGGATTTCGCTGGCCCAGAGAGTGAGTCCGACCACCAGATAAGCACATCCCATCACCAGCAGGGGAAGGAAATAGATCAGGATGGCCACGCACACGTAGTACCTACAAGAAATAAATCACATTTCAGATCTGAATCAGAGACACTCCAGTTGAGCCTGTAGAAAATGAGCCACCGTTACGGTGAAAATAGTCCTAAATGACACTTGAATAGAACATCAGGCAACTAAAAACGATGCCATATTTCTTACATCCGGATGCTGATTACGACTCTTGAACTTGAGCTTTGCAAGTCGGTGTAGACGGATGAGAAACTGACATGTAAATCATCTGAAGACTTTTTTTTTTTAATCCTACCAATTGCCCCTAATTCTACAATTACTCAATCGAGTCAAGGGCTGAATCAATCATCCATACTTGGTTTGCCTGAGGAAAGATAAATGGTTTCACTTTGTGACACGATTAAAACTGTGAAGCGAATCAGTCAGACTCCATAACTGGGAATTTCAAACTCTTAATGAAGTAATTAAATATGACAGTTTCAGTATTTTGCTGTTGATTTAGTAATCTAAGACGGACACACCATCTGATCCTGTTACATCGCTGACCGGTGTGTGTGTGTGCAGGTTTTCTTTGTGTATTTAACCATGTTCTAATATGGAAGACCCCCCTGACTTCAACAGACAATCAGTTTTCCCCTCTGCAAACACTGCACATGAGACGCACAGACAATTATCTGCAATTATGTTAATTCCCCTAAATACTCATCAAAGAAATGACCGCACACTGAGAAACACGCACATAGAGATACACGGCAAAATAGTCATGTTAGACAGTTAGAATTAGAAAGTCTTTAGTAGGAAGACGTCCTCCCATGCTGTGTTAGAATGATACTTTGTGTTCAAATTGGTTATTGACATTATAGATTTTTGGAGGTTTAGTTTACTGTCCTGAAAATGTTCCCAGTCCACAGACTTCAGTGCACACAGCCATTGACGGAGAGAAATTACAATCAATTACAACACCACATCCATCCTAACAGAACAGACTATATCGTGTACATCAAATCTGGTGTTGAAGAGCAGCTTTTTTTGCTGAAGTAACTGGATTAAATGCATCCTCCACTGGCTCACGTGTGATGTACTGATGGAACAGCCTCAAGATGGAGGAGAAGGTGAAGGTTTGTTATTATACGTTGTAAAAAAATGCAATAACAGACTTAATGGATACATTTAAAAATAGCGGAGCAAATCAGTACAGAATTTATTTTGAGGGCAAATCAGCACAAATGTAAATAGGGTTCACATCGAGCTGCTAGCGGCGAGCGTACTAGAGGAACATCACTGGCCACACCACCTCCTCCCGTCCAGATGTCCAGCTCGTTTACATTTGCACTATTCCTGAAGTGCTCGCTCTCATTATTCCTCCAGACAGTGAATCATGAGAGTGTAAATCAGGCAGAGACAGTTGATGGATTCATCTACCAACCCGGCGCATTTACATGATTAAAGTGGCGTTGTTGGCGGGAAGGCGGTTGGCACCAAAACCAACATCACGCTCGGAGACCTCTGCGTGGAAGCTGGCTCGACTTCTCAATCAAAGATAGTGCCGAATTGAAATGAACGCAGGAGCCAAAATGTCTTATTCAACAGAAAGCAGAGTGATTGGAAAGCTACTGTATCTACAACAAATTTATAATGAAAACACAAAAACATGAAAACAAGAAAACATGAAAGCCAATTAGAGTTAACAACTTAACAACATCTGATTGAATTTTCTTGTCTTTTGCACTTGTACTTTTTTATTTTTATTGTTAGCAAAATCCCGAAAAGTTAAATTCCTTGCATGCGCAACGCACTTGGCATCTGATTCGGAGTCTGAATTTAATGTGACAAATCAACATAACAAAACAAACTGAGAAGACATCCCTATAAAGTGCCACTGCAAATATGAAGTGGTGTACAATGAAAATGACCGAAAAAAACAGTGGTCCTACTCAAAAATTCCATGCACACAATTTCTTACATTGCAAGTTGCTCCAATTGAATGAACTGTAGGGGAGGCATTATCTTGTAAGAGCTCTCCCTATGGGTGCTTTAGGGAATAAAAGCTTTCTGTCATGCTGATTCAATAAAACGCCCTTCGACAGTGGCCACATGCACACGGACAATTGTACACACAGTCACATATTTGTATAATTTCTTGTGGTACTGAAATTCTACCTCTTCTCTCTTTCAGCGGACTTAGATGAGTCAAAGGTCTGTCGTATGTGTGGACATGTAACTGTGAAGATGAATAGAAATGCAACTGAAAGGGTTGCATTTCAGAGTCGCGCTCTGATGGGAATGCACATTTCCACGCATAGTTTACCAATGCAAACTGCACCTGCTTGTTTTAACCTGTGGGCGTTTGTACATAAATAATGAATGTGTGCATTAGGGCAGCTGTTACAATGACTTTACCTGCCAGCCGAGGCAAAATAACACTGAAGGTAACAGGAAGGCGCGCTGCCGCTGATCTCAGGCTGCTGTATCGTGTAGGCCAATTTAGAGGAGAGAGATCGCAGAGGAGACGACGCGGTGACTGAGATTTCCTCTCTGTCTGTGTTTTGTGTGTGTGTCTGCATGTCTTTCTTCACCTTCACAAAGACCTGTTTTGTGAGATGTTCTTGTACTTCTTTTTTTTTTTCCCGAGAAGCAAATGTTCTCTCAAAGCGGAATAAAAGAGGACGATTCCGGAAATTGATCACTATTTTTCCGGCTACTTTTGCTAGTTTCTCAAAATACCTTTTGTGGTTACTATAACTGTGATCGGCAGGTTGTTCACAATGAATGACGTATATATCCCGAGTTAAAGTAGCGCCATCACACTATAAAAAAAACGCATTACATTAGGGTTTCTTTGGATTCACCACAAACTCATGAACTAACTAACTCCCATGTTCTTCAGGTGAAATTACAGATTGTATGAACAGTTTCGTTCTGTCGTCAGTCTGGTGCCTTTGAATAGAGAACAGACAGCAACAGAACCATTCTAAATATAGCATATACCTGAATGAATGTGGTTTGATAGGCCTTTCTTTTAGGGGGGCTGGTAATACATGGGTAGTGGAAATGTGCCTCTTACATCCAAACTCTTACTTTAAGCACAATTCAAGGGGGGAGGATTTGTGCGGAAGATTGATTACAGAGCGCTGGATGATGTCGGGCATCCTGCCGCCCCTCAGGAGGGTGTTTGCTCATTACTAACCAGTGTGCTTGTTTCAAAATGTAGCTGGCCATTGTTGGTTCGGGGTCTGAAGAACAAAAGCGCGTGTCAGCCACACAGCAGTCACTACAAGGTGGCCGCGAGCTTCCGCCCAGAGACAGGTGCGAACAGGGTGCGATTTGGGGGGGATGTTTTTTTTTTTTTTTATTCATAGACAAGAACATGTCTATGAAAAACGCAAAGGGTAGACAGGCCCTTTTTCGGGTCCGTGGATTAGTCCCCATCACAACATGGCAAAACTTTGAATGTTAATTTAAATGTTTTATTATTGGGTCCTGTAAAGTAAGACGATATGCTCAGTGCCGGCGCTCTGCACACGCACATCACGCACAGCATGTTAATATACAACACCAAACTCACAGTAATGCAGCTCCGCGCTGCTCCCATTATTAAAGAGCTAGTTCCTATTCATTGCTACGGAGACCCCCCCCCTCAGCGCAAGTTTCCTCCGATGGGATCCAAAGTCCAACTGGCTTGATGCTCACTTTTACGTGCACGGACGGTTTGGCTACGAGGAGGAAGCAGAAGCGCCGAGCGGCGCACAAAGAGGAGAAACCGATCCGCATCACGCGCACACACGCACCCCTGCGAAGTTCCCGCACTAAAATGTTACAATGTGTTTGTGTCCGATGACGTTCAGAAATTGACACTGAAGATCAGTTAGATTTCAAGAGTTTCAGTAGGTGAGCAGTTAAGTTGCATTCATCGCTATCAAGGGGGGGAAATCCTTGTCCCCCCCGGAGATAAAAATAATTTAGCAGAGGGGGGGTTCGGAAAACCAGAGGGGGGGAAATCACCCCCATTGCTCCCCCACAAATCGTACCCTGGGTGCGCAATGTGAAGGGAGGGCATGCTCACTGCCTGTCTCTTAGCGGTGATAATTAAGGGCAGCGTGGCGTCGCGTAACCACAGTTATCTACACGAGCGTGAATTGATAAACAATGTCACTCAGTGAGCTGGAAGGCAGGAGACCGGCCATCAGACGGAGTGACTGCGATACCGGCAGCGGGACAACGGCGGAAAGAGCGACGCGTGGGACGTGACCCGGGGTCAGCCTTAATCAGGTAGGTCATTTACAGCTTGGCACCCCTTAATTAACATTGAAATTTCCATTTCGCTGTTCATGACAAACTATATTTCCATAGAGATGTGTGGCAGGGGCCATTGAAAGGGATGCTGATGAGCTGAGGATTTGCCATCACCAGAGCTGTGATCAGTGTTGCTGTGTGTCTGAGTGCCTTAACATGTGCGTCATCGCGTGGGTGTTTTTTTTTTTTCCTGTGTTTGCTGAACTACTCTTGTGTGCACATTTACGGGACGTGTTCGTGCCTTCTCGTGTGTGTCGGCCGGTTATGCCATCGGGATTACAAAAGAGACAAATTGGAGTTTCTGGGGCGGTAAACGGTGAGAATAAATCCCTGCCAGGGACCCTCACTGCGGCCTGTGTTTTTGAAGCTGCTTCAGAAGTTTCCCTGGCACAGCGAGGTTTCAGACAGTGTGCGTGAGGAAGATTAAACCCACCCTTTGTACAACCGTACATTTCCTCACGCTCTCTTAGATCACAGATCACGGCGCGAGGGGAGATGGAATAGGTGCGCTTCTGCAGCAGTCACAGCTTTAGCTATTCCCTCTGCATGAGGAAAATACAGTGTTGAATATTCCCCAGAGCGCTAGGGACTGGTATGACATGAATGTGGCTTCGGTTCTATTTTAGCAGCCAAAAGTAAGATGATATGTGGAGGAAGGGTGACTAGTCAACACTGACTGTTGCTGAACAGTCAGACCGGCGTTACATTGCTACCTCGAAATCATTCTCACTGCATGTTTTGATTTTCACAAGCGCGCCGCATCACGGTAATTCGAATGGTGTCTGGCAAGCTTCTTGGCAAACCTCTTCGGCATAAAATGATATGCAACGAGCCCTAAAAGGAGCCCATGGGGAAATGAATACTTCCCGTCACTGCGTGTTAACTCATTGCTTCCAGTTGTGTCAACGAGGGAAAAGCAGCGGACGGGAAGCCGTCTTGCTGAAGGCGGCGTGAGGCGAAATCGTTGCCATCCAGGTCAACGTGCACAGATTTAACCCTGAGTTCAATGCGCTGAGTTTCTGGTGTTGACTTTGGCCAATCAAATCAAAGAGGAGTATTGTCACCCCAATTGTGGGGTACAAGTAAACATTACTTTAAAAACAAGCCTTGAACTGTTGTGGTTTGATGAACAGCTCGGTCATGTGGTCCCTTTTCTCAGTAATCTCTTTTGCATTAATCATTATAGGTTTTGACGGGTCATGGTTCGTGTGTCTGATACCTAACATCACTGTGAGAGGCGGAACAAATTAGGAATTGTAGCGCACAGCTTTGACGTAACTGCCAATGATTTAATTAGAAATGAATAGAAAAGGAAATTGGGCATGTCTCCAATATCGGCACTTGTAAATGGACTAAAATCTCAGTTCTAAGCTTTTATAATAAAATAATGAAAACCAGTCAATGCAGTGTTTTATGTCTTAAATCTTACAAATGTATTTTCAACTGTTTATTGTTGATCTTATTTTATGTCTTGCATTGTGAAGCATCAGGTCAAGTTTCTCGAAAATCAAAGTCTTCTTTGACTGGATAGAATTGCAACTTGAAAACAGATAGTTGAGAAAAAGTTAAATTCAATAGAATTCTTATTTTCTGCCCTCAAAACGTGACTCATTAGCATTTCAGTAGAGAGAGAGCACGAATGCTCTATGATGTGCTTTCAATTTATTCACTATAGAGCAGAAAAACGATTGCATGCTTTTTTGACACGCTCTCTAATTTAGACTTAATACAAACAACATCCCCCCACATTTGCCGTCAATACAAAAGCAATCAACGCATGCTTGTCGACTATGTGAATAGCTGGTCCACAGAGACACTCACATCTTTTTGAAGTCGCACACGGTGTATTCGGGCCAGTCGATGAAGCACACCACCCGACTGCTCTGCCGGTCAATGTCGGAGTAGTAGTACTGAGGGAAGGCCAGGAGTAGAGCCAGCGCCCAGATCACTACGACCACCACCTTGGTCTCCGTGGAGGACATGCGCTGCTGCAGAGGGTGGATGATGGCCATGTACCTGCAGGGGAGAAGATACAGGGACCCCAGTAGAGGTCAGGTTAGATAAGACACTGATTTTGTTACCTTGGGACGGAGACCAGCTAACTGCTTTTCGAGGCAGTCCGCAGAGCTCGGCCGGCAAAGCGTCACCAGCGAAGATACCCACTGTCTGCTCTGATGTATGTGACTCAGAGCCTGATTAATGTTGACAATACCCAAATGAATGCTAATTACAAGAAAGCCCACCTTATTGTAACATAGTTACCTATGTTTGTGCAGCTAAAGCCACAACTATTCCTCGTTAAGGTTAGTCAATCTTTTATTGTACACGTAAGCATTCGTAATCATTGCTTATTAAAATTTGAACTATGCAAACCAAAGCTATCCATTGCAAAACATAAAGGCAGACTGGAGGAGATAAACAAAAGTGCAGATGGAGAATTCTTTGTTGTGTGATCAGTTATTTAGGTCCTTAATGTAGACCAAGTGTGAAATATGCTCCTTTGTGCAAGAGTCACAAACTGAAAATAGAGTTGTAAAGTAACTCAAACTTCACACTGAAAAACAACCGGCAGGACGCACACACACACACACACACACACACACACACACTCGCCCACTCACCTACGTCTGAAACATTTAGAAGGAAAAGAACACGGTAAGCTTGGATTCGTTAAATGTCATACTGATGGTAAATCATTTTTCTGGATAAAATCTTTTCTTACTTCCACTCAGATCTTCACCATCCACATTTTAGAAATTCCACCAAATGCTCACAATCAGGCTTCTAATCAGAGAGACGACGAGATGCAACAAGTGTTAAATGTTAAAATGGCATTGCTGTGCTAGACTCTATCCAGTCTGGAAGCTTTCACAGGCGTTCAAATCTGCAGAGCTTTAACATCAGTGTTATTATTATTTTTTTGACCCCTTTTAAGCAAAGCTCTCCAGTGAAATACCGGGTATAATTAAACGCTTGATTCCACTAATCACCCAAATTAATCTGCTAAATGGACGTCAACTTCTCCCGCTAATTATATCAAAGACGCGAGGGGCCCTTTGAAATCTAACGCTCCCAGCGCTCGGCTAAAGACTGGCAATCACAGCCGTGACTTTACTTTGGCTGAGCTTCAAACGAGTCACAGTCCGGCAGGTGATGTCGAAAATCAAACACACACCTGCAAAGGACAATGCTCGGCTTGTTCCACTGCTCAAATCCTCATTATCAGCCCAGACGGGTGGACACACCATCAAATGTTGAACTTGATCTGAAACAGACACCTACTTACCCAGCAATGCACATGCAGAAACACTTGAAAAAGAAAGAATACGATAATGTACCATTTTTATCCTAAAGTAGCCCAAATTCTCAAGCTTTCTGATGTTTGTGAGGCAAATTCAAACCTCCTCACCAATAATTGTTCAATTTGTAAATGTTTTTCTAGTTTGAGCCCATTCGTCAAATAATCTGGCTCCTGCAGCGTATGTTCAATGGAAGACTCCCTGTATTGCCGTTTCTATCTCTAAAGAAAAGGAGCTGCATTCTAAGGCATTTCTCGATGAATGATGGAGGAAAAAGGCCGAATGGATTCAAAAGTCCCATCAACCACAGCAGAGCGTTCAGAGGCATTTCTTCTTCCTGCATTTTATTTAACATTCTGGAAAGCACACCTCCGAGACTTTGCACTCCAAATATGTGCGCGTGGGCAATATCTGATTCCTCTTAAGGCAACACCTTCTCACTAGGTGCAAGGGAGCATGGGCAGCTGTTTGTTAGATTGCACGGGTGACATACACCTCCAATTACCCACAAACGGCTCCTAAACCGCCGTGGCAACGCAACAGCTCGATATAAACACCATGAGGCTGCTGCGCTGTTTTTCCTGAAGAAAAGGAAGTGATTAAGACGAAAGCAGCTAAAGCGACGGATGTAATTGCCTGACTTCAAGCCTGCCAGGAATTTTTTTCTGTCTTTTTTTTTTCAAATTGCATTTAAAAGTAGGCTTTGGTAATTTGATCATGAATTTGCTTCATCTGGATTATTGGACTCTCAGGGGGCTGCTGTCGTCTTGCAGAAGGTTACGTAAAGCTTCCATCAGAGGGTGAAGGTGACAGAGATTGTGGTGTGTGTGTGTATGTGTGTGTTTGGTCATTCAGTCTCATCAACAACCAACTGTCCTGTGCAAAAGCAAAAGCAAAAGCAAATCTCATGGATGAGTGTTTAGCATTTGTGTGTAGGTGCACGTAGGAATGCTAAGCAGAGTTTGTCCGCCGAGGCAGGAGATGAGCTTGCTTATTAAGGTTAGCCGAATTTACAAAATACCACCGTCATAGCATTTGGGAAACGTGCTGCAAAGTGATAAAAGCACAACAAAATAGAGAAACAACAAACACGGAATGCACTGGAAATATTGAAAAAACGGGAAAATAATTGATAAACAGAAGATAATGGTAATTTTTTGTCATGTTTTTGTTTTTTTAAGTTGCACTATTCTGATTTCAAAACCACATAGTATGTACCACAGTGTTAATTGGCAGGCTATTAATGATCAAAGCCTAACACTGGGCGCACTGCAAATATGTATATACTTATGGCTCAGTGTAACGCGTACGCAAGGAACTAACAGCTTCGAAGCTATTTGTTCAGCTCTAGTCAAAGATCTTATCACTGATTTTTCAGTGACAGAAGATGAAAATTGTTGATAGGAGTGTTGGAGGCAACATCGCTCTAAGGCAGCGTAACTGACTTCGATGGATGTGTCTTTTGAAAAATCAAATCTGTGATTAAATTATGAATAATTATTGGGAATTATGTGTTTCTGCTGACAAAATATCCTAATGCAAAATTGTGCTGCCTGCGCAATGACCTGACCAGCAAATGTACCAAACTGATTCAGTATTAAAACAATTAGGGACATCAGACCAGAGATAAATAATATATACCCTTGTGTTACCTATACACATGTTGACATAAAGCATATTTAGTTGAACGGAAAATGAGCACATATTTAAATTGATACTGTGTAACAATAGGGAGGTTTTCAATCATAATTTCAATCAAACTTTTTTACTTATTTTAACCTTGGCTAAGGCCGAGCATACCAGATCCTCTCGTACCTCTAGTAGCTTTCACAACAAAAGGCCTGGAAATATACGCTACGCGGCGTAAATCTTTACCAGAGGGAAATCAAGGCCTAATATCTAGAATGATTGCATCTTTGTGAATGTTCATCGAGGCCCGATGGGTACGGGTCCCAATCTTATTTAATGTGCACTGCCCCCGAAGAATAAAAAACAACATCTATAAATGGATCAAACAGAAAGAAGTTCATGTGGTGATGGTTTGTGATAGGCTTCAGACACATTTGGTTTATTTCCTGTTTTATAAATCTAAACTCTGATTCAACTTCATCACAATTGTAGAATAACAAACAGGCACATGCAGGAAATTCCACCTCTGCATTTAACCGATCCTAAACATTTAGGAGCGAGTGGCTGATGTGTCAGCACCAAGGCAGCGACTTTGACTTGCAGACAGGAGGAGCAAGCAAACCACCAACGAAGTGACCAGAGGACGGCGCGCTCCACCCACCGGCCCACACCTTTCACAAAGTCCTTTTGTGAAGCAGGGAATCCATCCCACTTTTCGTGTACAGATAACCAGAAAGAGAATTATGGGCAGAATAACTTCTCATCATGAACCCTCAGGGGGAAACAAGACAGAGGAGTGAGCGGAGGAAGTGGAAATTGGAAGAGGGGGATGAGAGAGCCAGAGGTGAGGCCTCCGTTGGCGGCCATTTATATGCTGTTCAGTTGTGGTGCAATCTCTTCTGGGGACTCAGATAATCCCGGTGTCCCCGAAAGTTATCCAGCCGGACGCCGCCAACATGAACTTGGCATCAGTGCAGAAACACATTTAGATCGGATCAGAAGCCAGGAATATCGATTCGCAATTTCCATATCCATTGCAATGGGTTGCAGTGTCTGCAGTCCTGACCCTGTGTGCATCAGCCAGGTGAATACAAAATGCTCAGCATTTCGATCAATCGATCCTTCATTTCTCAAGGTAATAGCACCTCTGCCGCGTGAAGGGGAGCACGTACATTCTTACTTAGAAAGAAATGGCGGCTGTGGGTGAGTGGGGAGCACGGCCGTCCAGCAATCAAACGATTGGCAGGTCGAACCCAGGCCCGGCGACCCCGCACGTCGATGTGTCAAGTGCCAAGTAGTCTGGTTCAGCTATTAGATTGATCCCAGCTTAGTCTTCTGAAAACAGCTGTTGTGCAAAGGGAAATAAAATAGCTACTGATATTAATAACAGCCATGAGGATGATAGCAGCTGGTAATCGGAAACAAGTAAGTGGTCACCGAAAGGCGAGTATGCTCTCCGGTAGACAAAGTTAGACTAAAGTAGCATTAGCACGAGTAACGTAATTAGCGTAACTTTAATGCAAAAAAAAAAAATCATTTTCATTCATTCACCAAACTAAACTGGATTTATTCACATTGCTGTATCCAACACTGTGGGATTTACCATTAAAACCCGAATAAGGGTGCACAAAATGGGTCCAGCAATGCATGGCTCCTTCAATGATGATGAGGTTATTGTCTGACTTCACCACCACTAATATAAATAATCACTGAAAAACGGAAAAACATGGTTGGAATGGAAATCACCAAGAAAATGTCCATAAATAACAATCGGTTTCGGCTTGGATTACGGATTTTAACCGGACTACCAAGTTTGTTACATTGAGCAGACTGGTTGTGTATGGTTCTGCTATATTTATCTATCATTATGTCAGTGTGCTTCATTTGTTCTTTCTTGTATGGTAAAAACCTGAGAGAAAAGTGAGGCAGCATTTGTCAACAACAACCTTCCCTTTTATGTTGACAAAACTGCAGCACTGTTTAGCTCCATCAAAGCACCTTTGAAATTACAGGTTCGCCAAATGTTGTTGAAAAAATCTCAAATATATCTTCAAAGTCTGACCTGATAGCTTTTGGATTGGTTAGTTCTGTGGTTACTTCGTACTGTATCTTACCAGAACATTGGTCTCTTTAATGGCCACAAACATCCTATGCTTGCCTGGGTCTTATTCTTTATGGTTGCTGGATTTTCATATTCAAAGTAAAATAATACAAGCTTTACAATGGCAACAGGACTAATAATAAGCCAGACAATCCTACACCCTGTACACTGCTAAACGACGTTCCCTAATACAACGAAACGGCGTCCTACATTATGTCTCTCTTGGATAACAGGCTAATTTTAAAACTACATTTATACAAAGGTCTAAGAGCAGCTATCAACAGGTGTTGCACATTCTCAATTTGTGCACAAAAAAACAGCAGAAAAATTAAGCTTTGCTAAAATAGAAATAATAAAATAATAAAAATATAAAGACCAAAAGATATCCTACAAAGTCCTGTAGATATTGATTTAGCGATTAAACGATGGCATGCGTAGAAAAAAGGACAACCGCTGAAGCTTCTCCACTCAGGAGATGAAACGGTGTGCTCATTAAAACACATATCGGATGCAACCCTCCTCACATGAATCCATAAAACAAACCGAAACATCGTATTTACATCCAGTTTTCTAAATGTCTTTATTCATATGAGGTTCAATTGGCCCTCATTTAAATAGCATTACCTTTTTGCTCCCTCTTCTTCTGCAATGGTATGATGGTTTTCTGACTAGAGAATTGGCGCCACGGTTTCTCGTAACAACCAGCTCCTGATAACCACATAATGGTAGTGAATTCAAACCGGCAGCTTTTTACATTTGACTTCAAAATGATTTTCTCAAAATGCTCCATTCACTTTAGAGGCGGCTTTACTCGTGTGCAGGTAAACATCCGTGTAGAGAACGAAAGGGGCTGAATTTATGGGAACAGATGCAATCAACCCATCAATTATCATCTGATGATGATTTAGAACTTGATGTGATTGAAATTAGCTTGTGAACTGGCTAATTGGTGAATCACAGACATTTATCAGGGATTTTAAGCATGTACTGCCAATCCTGGGAAACAGAACAGTAGATAATCACATTTCCTCCCTTTGCTAGAAGCAGACTCACAAGTCCTCTTCTCCAGCTCCAAGTCAAGTACGAGTAAAACCGTAACTCAAAATATTCAGCAATGGCCAATTAAACCAGTCAGTCTCCCTTGTGCTCGCTATCGTGTTTTTGCTGCATCTTACAGTCATCTATGGCAACCTAATAGTTAGCATTACAAAAAGGGAGGGAATGATAACCAGCTTTTCAGACATGTCCATTATTGTGTTTGTACATAAAATATATTAAAGATTGTTCACATGTCCCAAATCAAATTCAAGACTTTCAAAGACAAGTCACAAGTCTTGTCCAGTCCAAGGGGGCCAACTCCCCCGTGGTTCTGGCTCAGCCCATTGGCATCAACATCCTGATTGTACTGGTGATCTATGGGTTGTGTGGCTGTTCTTGCACTACACGACCCATAGATTGCCAGTCCTGATTGGAGCGATGACAGAGATGAATAAAGGCCTCATCAGCTGCAGCACAGTGCTCCGACCTCCGTGACGAGAGGCTGCAGAGTTGATCCATTTGCAAAAAAGTATTTCATGTCTGCAGCTATTGGGAGCTCTTCTGCGCCCACAGGAATTAAAAAGAAGTAATAACTTTAGCCTACACAGCAGCGAGAGATGGATTCAGGTAATGTGTCACAGTGGGGGAATCCTTTAAAAAAAGAAAATCTTACAGAATTTTACTTCCTTTAATGGCAAATCTGAATGATTTCCCTGCTTAAGTGTGGCCAGCTTAATCTGCATATTTGTTCTCACATCCCTTTGCACTAAATGTTTCACTTTATTTTTGTAAAATGTCTTTCTTGCTCAAAGAGAGATGCACATAATATATTAACAGGCTATTATCAACTAAAGAAAACACCAATGTAGACTTGACAAGCAGCAGGCAAGATGTTCACAGCTCAACGAGCGGGTGGGAACAGTTTCCATAAGTGTCACAAGAATGCATTTATTCCCACAAAGACACTTACACAATGCGATGACATCAGAAATACACAAGCAAACACATGCTGTAAATAAAACAGCTTAAATGAATACAGACAACGATGCACGCTCAGGCACAAACACAGGAAATTGCAAGGCCCCCCACATGGTGAGGCATTTGCACACATTCACAATGCAGCACTTTTTATGCATCTCATTTCCATTCACCCTCGTCGTCACAAGGAGCTGTCACCTTTGATGAATAGCGGTTGCTCACACGTGAATGTGCACCGGGGCTTTGGGGAGGTGGGGGCAATAAGAAGAGGTCCTCATTCAGTGCAAAATAAGTCAATGTGGACTAAACTGTGTATCACTTTTCGTTGATTTTTGAATACATAATTCAATCATTGACCGCCTTAACATACCAAAGAACTATTAACTTTTGTTTAAAAATATTAATGCTACACAGAAAACGTTTTTACTATATCTAAATTGGGAATGAGGCATTTCTAAGACAATATACTCATATTTAAACTAATGATGCATCATATTTTAATTGTTATATTGTGTCAGTAAACTTTAAATCTGCAACATAAGCAGCAAAATTTGTCAGTGGAGTGACCTTTGGAGGAGCAGTGCAATGCATGGATGTTTGAAGCAACCACGTCATGGAAGACATATCGGTAAGCACAGTGTTCCCAAAGCACCACAGGCCAAGCATTCAGTCTCTATGAAACCATGAGCTGTTTCTCACTCGAGCTCAACACCACCAAAATGGTGTTTTAGTGTTTTCACGCACTATTGTAAAGCTGTTACCTTACATTCCTAACAAAAAGCAACTGTGAATTTTACTGCACTGTGCAAGACACAGCTTCATAACACAACATACAGAGATAAATCAAAAGATATAAACTCACTCGTGAGACACTGAGGGGCCCGTTTCGTTTAGTGACAACAGACTTTTGGGATTCTTTGGGTGTTTCACTCTTTTAGGGCGTGTCGACTCCCTTTTTATTCCACCATTCTGCGAATTCTTCAACCCGACATAGGAAATCTATCCTAATGGAGGTGATCACATGCCCCTTTTGGACATAATGGATGCTGCACTTAATGTACATCTGCAGAGAATTGCAGGGATGGATCAAGCATGCAAACATATCGTGTCTCAAGAGAGAGAGGGAATGACGAATACTACAACGAATCTCATAGGAAACATTTTCAGAATTTCTGATTAAATACAGTGACATGTATGTTGAACTACTTAAATGTTGCACAATCCAATTATTATTGTTGTAATGGGATCATCATTTATGCTAAATAAATAAAAGATACTTTGACCCGACCTCGGTTTTTTGGGGGGGTGGTGAAATTTCGGTGTTTGGGTTTGATGTGAGATACACACTGGTGTGTGGAATGGATTGTTGGTAAAGAGCAGAACAACTGCAATGTATTTATATTTTATATATTATATTTTATACATTTTTATTTGCTCAATATATATATTAGTTTTTAATCATTTACGATAACAGCGTGAGGAACTTTAACAGTCGTAAATCGATAACCTCATTTAAACACATGTATCTTTGCTACTCGCAGCTCACCTGTCCACAGCGATTGCGGTCATCGAGTAGATGCTGGCGAAGACTGCTGCGATCGGAAAGAAGTTGTGAAAGCGGCAGTAGTCCAGTCCGAAGTACCAGTCGTTGTGCACCCCGTACGTGAAGTTGATCACCGTGTTGAAGGCGGACATGGAGACCTCGGCGAACGCCAGGTTCAGCAGGAAATAATTGGTGACGGTCCTCATGCGTTTGTGCGCCATGATAATCCAGATCACCGTGACATTGCCCACCACGGACACGATCACTATACAGCTGTACGCAATGGCCCACAGCAAGATCTTCCAGGCTGGCTGAACAAACTGGTTGCCGTGCTCGGTCCCATTACTGGTGTCGTTGGAGTCAGTGGTCCAAATTGGCGCATTGGTGGAATTGAATAAAGGATCCATATTGCTGTTGAAGACCGCGAAAGTCTCTTTACCGAACAACCGGATACAGAACTAATTCACAACAAGACAACTACAGTGGTAATTGCAAAGTGACCAAAGTTTTTTTTTTTTAAAGCCCGTGACACGTACGGAATGCTCACTTAAAAAACGCTTTCCTTCAAATCAGCCTGCAGATTATCGCGCATCTCTGTGCGCAAAGACACAAACGTGTTGCCTGAACTTGCCGGGCATGTGCGCGCTCTCTCTCTCTCTCTCTCTGCTGCGTCCTCTCCTCTGTGCGCTGGGATCTCTGCTGCACAACACTTTTATGTCGCGAGGCGCTGCGCTCGTCCAATGGGCACTGCGCGTAATTATGATTATGCTATTTATTCCCTCCGACTCAGCCAGCACGCAAGCCAACAGGATACTCATGCCTAAATACCCTCAACTGATTGAATTATACCGTAATCGCTTTGTGCGTAATATAACAAATCGCAGACAAGCAGGAGAATGAACACATCCAGGCAGGTGAGACATAATATCTTAATAGCAATGCAAGTATCCTCCCGAGTTGTAATATTAATGGTTGTAATTGTGTAGTGCCATTATTAATGGTTATCCTCTTGAGTGGATTTAATTTCAAAAACGCAATTGAACGAATGCATTTGTTTGTGAATGTGGAGTGTCACAGTGTCCTTCCCCCTCACCGCCCCTCCTGTGGACTCACAGTCTGGACTGCGCACTTAAGGGACGAGCTGCTTCAGGTGTGAACGTGCTGATGGCAAAGATCATATGATGGAACATGTAGTACTCCAGAGGTTCTTTACACATTCTCACACAAACTCATGGTTCACAGTAAAGTATAGATGATACTCCAACATACATTTTTCATAAGAGGGGCAAGTCAGGGATATTGTCTTTAGCAAACAGCCAACTGTTTTACAAACGCTTTATATGATCAAAGCCTTGTTCCCAGCTCCATTTTGGGAGAATGCGGAGCCTGCAGAGGATCGATGTGCCATGATAAAGGAGTGAAAGGAGGTTTTTCAGAGCCCCTGATCTGCTGTTAACTTTCACTCTTGATGCAACATTTTAACTAAATTTATGATTTTAAGTTATCGAAAATAAACAACATGAAAGCACTTTTGCTGGTTATGGATTCTCTACAGGTTATACAAATATTTGTTTTAAAAAAATTGTGTTTCCTTTTTTTAAAGTAAGATTTCCCTGTGGAATTTGAATGTATTTTGGCTTCAACGCCATGTCTGTATAGTTTTAATTCTCCTTTAGAAACAGTAAAGAAATGTAATTCTGTGGACATCCGGTGTCTTCCAGATGTGAACGGACTCTCTCTATTTAAAGCAGCTTTTTTATTTACACAAATCTGTGTCAGACAGACAAGCAGCACCAGAACAATTTACTCGTGAATAAATAAATAAAGCTGCTACATTTATCAAATGTCTGTAGCGCAGCGATTCCAGGACTCAAAAAGTTAGCTTGAGGTGCTCTTTGGATGGGATAAACATAATGTAGAAACCAATAAGGAAACTAAGGCACTCGCTTTTAGAAAAATACAAAGCATCAAAAATCTTGAGGTATTCCGACGCGTTTCATCATACAAGCCTTCATCAAGGAGTCAATCAATTTTTCTAAAAGAGAGTGCCTTGGAGTTTCCTTGGAGCTTCCTGACAGACACCATACGTTTAAAGAGGGTCAAAGTAAATCCACTACTGGAAAAACAACAGCAACGCAATAATGCCACACAAAACTCATTATCAGCCTGTTCTGTGATAAAATTAGAAACAGAACAGATTTTGTGTGTTTGTCGTGCACAGAGGCCATCGTTTACACGCCAAACTCCCAAATTCTCTACCCGATTACTGTAAGACTTTTTGTTTACCTTTTGTGTGAGCCTTTTTTAGGCAACCAGGTTTACCCCATTCACCAAATATATCTGTGCACTCATGGTCCCCAAGGTAACCCACAAACTTGTATTTAATTACCAATTACCACCAAACTTTCCATGAATTACCATGAATTTTAAAAAGGTACATCTGGATCGGTATGGTCCTGCTGTCGTGACAGTGGTTTTATCCTGTGATATCAACACCTGCTGATCAACATGTCTTCCCCTTTTCTTCTGAAAATGACTGAAAATATTTCCCTTTTTTCATGGGTGCAGCTGCACATCCTGCAGGGATGGAATCAACAAAAATATGTTATCCTCCAAAGATAATCCCATTTGGGAGCTGTGTAGTCATGGTAGTTATTTTTCTCTTGCACAACATTGTTTTTCTCTTGGCAGAAGCTTTTATCCACTCTGGATTGTCCTCTCCTTCACAACTGTCACAGCGCCTGAAGTCTAAACTCCTTGGAAGGGGAAGCAAAACATCTCTACTTGCTCTCTACTGCTATTACTGACTGCGTGGAACATTCGTCAAAAAAAAAATTCCTGTTATTTTTGTTCTACCATTTTCATACCATTTTTAATTTCTGTCATTTCAAAAATAAATAATACTGATTTGATGACATTGCATGTGTTTAACTCTGTTTTTAGATCTCTCCGTAACGCTCTGAAAAAACACATATTTACTTTATAAAAGTCTGTCAACAGTTAGATTTCTGTTCTTTCTGTTATTTCATTCTTCCTTCTCTTAAAGTCTTTTTTGTGGTATTTCTCCAATGTTCCATAAGGCACAACACCCGCTGTAATATCCAACAATCTGCTGCATGTCGCCAATCTATGATAAACTGGGATTCATTGTTAAACACACCAGATGGTTAAGAAAAGTTGATGTATGTGGAATTCAATTATAATTTTTTCTTTAGACATCCAATTTAGAAAAATATGAGAAATGTAATAGAATGTTGCTACATGAGGCCCAATGATCCACGGACTCCTCTACATTTGAAATGCAGTGCATTGACATTTCCTCGTCGTGATTAAATTAAGCTATCAATGAACAGAGATGAGTACCTGTAATTGTATGAGATTGAATATTAACTTTCTGACCACATTTCTTTATGTGTCTAAATGTTGTTCATCTAATAAAGCATGCATTATGTCCCTTCTTTCCCCAAATATATTCAGTATTAACTGTCCTTTTCATATTTTTTTCCAGACAGGACCGGTCTGCGGCCGTGCAACCGGCTCTGTGAGGCTCTACTTCAGATGCACTTGGCCCAAATGCAAACATCTCCATGCTACCATCCTTACAATGACTGACAAATCTGCAATGTCACTAAACACAAAATAAACAACTGAGGCTGACGGGAATGCCAATGTATTTAATGTCATACAGAAAAAATAAATTAAAACTTTGGCTACATTAAAATTTTAGTTTTTTAGTGAAAAAAAAACTGTGAATGTCATGGCATTTTAGTGTAAGTTATCAAGCTAGAGTCTCTGAGGAATTCCCCCCCCCCCCCCCCCCCGATGTGATTTTAAGCAATTCCAAATAAGTTGAATTGAACTAACCCAATAGTTCTTGGACCATTTTAATTGAAACAAATGTCAACGACAGCAACAACATCCTGCCACAATTTTGTTCACTCCTTATGATAGTTCATGTGCCCGCTTTCATTAAATGATAAAGCCATTTTACTCCTTCTTCAGGTACTGAAACTGCTTTTACAGGATTTTGTTTTTTTAAAGTAAAACACAAGCTATTTTCTGGGTAGCTTCCGGAAGCCGTCATGGCTACTGATGGGAAAGGGGCACTTTATGAGCCACAGGTGATAGCACAGGCTGTCATAGTGAAAGGAAATCACCACTGTATAGAAGCTGTTAAATAGAACATATGTAGAAAACAACCAATCAACTTATTTGGCATCTATACTTTGAAATGTCTTACTTTATTTCAAAATGAAAGAGCCTTGTTTTACAGAGCTATTTGTGATCATTCTTGATGTTTGAGACAGATGGCTTGATGGGGCTCAGTGGCAGGCATCCGTCGATCATCAAATCATATTTGGGGGAATGTATTTTATGCCCCCAGGTTTGTAGTGATAAAATAGGATGTGTAGTAGTAGTATGTGTGTGTGTGTGTGTGTGTGTGTGTGTGTGTGTGTGTGTGCGTGTGTGTTGCTACATGTGTGGAAAGGAGGCTGGCAGAGGAACTGCTGGATTCAGATGACTTAACACAATAAATGAGCAGGGTTACTGAATTTAAACTCAATTCAGTCCGGACAAAGTCTCCTCGGCTGGCCAATCACCAAAAAACATTTCTGAATTCCAAATGCAATTTATGGCCTTTCGATGTTTTGGCTTTCAGTAGCTTTGACTGAATCTTTCCCTACTTCTCGCTGAACATTCAAACTCAATTGCGTGTAAAGTATGTGGGACTCACAGCTTCAGATAACTTGACCCTTGAGGTTGCATTGGAGTAATTTAATTCACCCCTGTGCAATTCCTTTATCAAAGATCAATCAATGTGCTGATGACTTAGACAATACTTTAGAAAGGTTATAGATTTTGAAAAGCAGTGCCCGATCCTCATTTTGATCATTGATTGTATATCTGTAACCTATGATGTAGTCACTTGTATGACCCCTTCTTTAGTTTCCTGTTTTTATTTAGGGATTTAAAAATTCAAGAAAGATTTGTTAACCCCAATTGAGTTTTTCAACGTTTTAATTGCTTTACTTTGTTGTGATTTTATTTTTAATAAGCAATAAACTTTGACCAAACTAAATGTAAAAAGTATCATAGTTGAAACTAAATACCAATAATATTATAAAAAGTAACCACAGCAGCTAAAAGGAATTAATGCTAAATAAAGAGGTAGGTTGTGTTCACTGCCCCTTTAAGAATGTAGTCAAAACAAAGCGTATGCCGAACCCGGCCGCAAGTGCTTCTGTGTCCCACAATAGTACGTGGGAAATGAGGGGTGCTTCATATATAAAATTCAGTTAGCTCTCTTAAAACCCAATTTTTAATTTCACTAACAACATTTGATGTTTAATTGTCATTATTTTGATATTGGCTGAACTAAACGAGCGGTAGCTAACGTTAGCTTGTTAGCTAGCTTCACTGATGTCAGCAGCCATGCCGTCCTACTCTGAACTAAGGAAAACCAACCACTTCTACTACTTCATCAAATTCACATTGAATATCTACTCAATGCTCTTCTCGGTAAGTTTGGTACATGTATTAATATCTACGTTGTATCCTGCATGGTACATTTGAACTGCAACAGTGTTGAACTGATGGTAGTGTACGCGAACTAGCGTCTAGTGAGTCATCTCTCCAAACCTCATTTGTGCTATCTTCTCCAGGCGCATAATATATGTGTTATAATATGACACCGGGCATATTTGGAATCTGTATGAGCTGCTGTACAAGTCGGCATACACCCCGAAACTGGATTACGACATTTCGCTTAGTCATTTTAATGTAAAACACAGATTCATCTAAAATCCCATCGAATTCCACCCGTTTAGCGTACAGCGGAAAATGGGGAAAACCGGAATTTGAATCAAATGAATTGCCTCATGTTGTCATGGATACTTCCCGTATTTACCAGGATAATGCGTTGATTAGAAAATAAGTCATACATTTTGATAACAACTTTGTGTTTTTGTTGTTTAGTAATGCAATATTAAGTTTGCGTATTTGCGAATGGGATTCGGTGGATACTAGCCAGCCGGGGAATGATTAGCTTGCACGATAGACATCAGCACCAAATACATCCTTGCAAATTTGGATCCGATAAAAAAACACAAGGATATTCGGTAATCTAATAAACCATTTACAGACCCTCTTAATGGTCTTGCTTATGGTATTGATACGATACACCGCGGTAGCTGGCTAGCAAACCGCGCGGTGGTGCAGGGCGTTGTATCCAGTTAAAGGGACGCCAATGTGGGTAAACACCTCTGCCGACAGAAAATAGGAGCAGTGTTAAAGGGCCTGCTGTTTCTCACTCAGCAACTCCATGTTGATTCTAATGATTCCAATGACTCATCACAGAAAGTGATATGGGAATATTTAATTCCGTTCATACATATGATGCTTGTCTATTTTACATGTTCTATTCCTAATCATCAATTAATTAAAAAAAAAATTACGATGTTCGTTTCAGCATTTATAAAATATATTTAATACCCTAATATTGGTTTATAATTGGTTTATAAGTTTTTGGTAATTATTCCTTAGAGTGTGAACAGTCGCTAACACAATACTATCTTATGGTTGCAGTTTATATACTCTTTGTAAGGTGTAGTGGTAATTACTTCCTAGTAATTGTGATCAGCACATAACAGCAAGAAGTTGTAAAACATTGATTAGACCGACAGACAATATAATGTATTGTGATTAAACAGAAATGAAGCCTTCCTTTTGTAACATTTGAAAGAAACGCCAGAACTTCATCAGCTCCTAGGCTTCTTTTAAAGTCCTACACTTTTTGCCTTGATGCAACCATCTGTAGTGGTATTTGACCAGTTAAAAAAAGAAAACTCTAGCCTAGTTTGTCACAAAAAAAGTCTTAACATCTGCGGCTAACCAGCGTCAAAAACATCTAAGCATTTTGTTTGTCAGACTATAGTGTTGATGATAAAAACGTCATGTGTGGTGGAAATAAAATATCTAATATCGTTTGTCCAAAAAAACAAGTTGTAATATGTTTGTCAAAAAGTCATACTCTACTTTGACAGAAGTAAATTTAGTTTGACAATCAAAGCAAAATATTGGTAAAATAAAAAATGAATACAAAAGATGAATATGTATACGTGCATACAAAGATGAATGTATAATACATCTTTTCTGACTAATATATCACATATTTTAGACATTTGTGTGGGGCTTCATGACGTGGCGAGATTGCAAAGTATCAGCTGTAAAAACGGAGCACGGTCATTCATATTGCATAATACAGACATAAAATATCCGAGCAGAGCATTTCCTGACATTTGTTATGCCTGCAACAATTAAAATCCCAACTCTAATCTTGAATCTAATATGGGAATTACAGATGCAAATGGGAAAGCTGGTGATATCATTCATTGCCTTCCTCATCTGGCTGGTGGTGTGGTTGAACCAAACCAATTTAAACTAAAGTGGCCGAAATTAGTCACCAATTAGTGGTTTTAATTTGCTCTTATTTTTTTTGTTAAAAAATGTAATGAATCCCTGCTAAATACTAGCCAGAGGTGAACGCAGCGGCCGTGTTCCCAAAGAACTGGTACATGGACAGGCCTACTTTTAACCGGTACATAAAACCATTGTTTTGACCCTTCTTCCCACTTTACTTAGTAGCTCAGTAAACATTGTAAATATAAGTTCATGGTGTCAGTCGCTAGTTTCAAGTCTTTTTTGCAATACAGCGTGTTCGTTTTAAAAAAAATAGTTAAAAATCAAATAATAAATAAGGGTGGTCGACGGCCAAGCTGTGCAAGCATCAAAAATGCAGCCCAACAGAATGAATACAGGAAAAGTTCAAACACTTCATGTTGTTCAGACTGAGGATCGTCCTGGTTTTCATCTTTCCTCCCTGCAGCTGATGGGCCTGTGTGTGCTGTGCGTGGGGGTCTACGCCGAAGTGGAAAGGCAGAAGAACAGGACCCTGGAGGGCCTCTTCCTGGCCCCCGCCGTGGTGCTTATCCTGCTGGGCCTGGTGATGTTCACTGTGTCGATGGTGGGCATGGTTGGGTCCCTCAGGGACAACAAAACCCTGCTACACATGGTACGGATGGAGGAGGAGGAGGCGCGAATGGCCTTTCATGTTTGTTGCAAACAATACGCGTGTGTGCGCGCAAACCTTTATGGGTTGCATTTTCCATTTTAAGAATTTTGCACATTGTCTAGATACTAAGGTCTAAAATATGGGCATCTATAATATGTGTTTATTTGTATGTTAATATCCAGATTAGACACTGATCAAAGCTGGACATATAAACTGTGATCCGAGTTGGCCCGACAGCAGCAGTTCATAAAACATTTAAATCACAGATCACTTAAGATTCAGCTCAAATGCAGAAGCACAGTTCAGGGTTTTGCCAACACCTGACAAAGAGCTCAGAGCGCTTGCTACGGATCTTGTTAGCTTTATCTAAGTAGGCTGAACTGAAATGGGGGATTCAATATTCACCATAAAAACTGAAGTCGGTAATGATTCTTCTCGTGCTTCGACGAGGACGCTGAGAAGCTCGTCATACTGAGGAAGCCTCAGAGTTAACGTTAGTCTCAGCGAAGCGTGTTCGTTATGATCCCCTGATATTTACTCGTTTTGTTGTGTCATCGAAGCCTGTCATTGAATATTCAATATATAACCCAATCAATCAAACCACCCAGTAAAGCGTCTTTGAATATGGATTTGATCCATTATCTATATTTGTCAAAATTACACACAAATGCAGTCAAACTACGAACAGAAAAGGTAACGTGTTAACATAAATGATCCCAAAATCAATCTTTAGGCCAAAGATGCTTCGTATAGATGAAGCTCTACAAATTCTCTCTCCCTCTCTCTCTGTCTCCGCAGTTCCTCTGTGTTCTCTGTGTGCTGCTGCTTCTCCAGGCGATCGGGCTCACCATGGCCCTCATCTTTGAAAACAAGGTGAACACCGCGGTCTCGCACACGCTGTACACTTTGTGTCTTAATCAGCCAAATTACGGCCTCTCGCCAAAGTGAGGTCACTGCCATGTGACTGTGTCTCTGCCCCTCTCCTCTTCCTCCAGACATCCGCCTTGTTCCAGAGCAGCATACGGGAAGGAATCAAACACTACTACGATGATCTGGACTTTAAAAACATCTTGGATTATATGCAGCAAAAGGTGGTTTAATCGTTAATTAAAAAAATTGGGGGAGGAAAGTCCTTCGGAGACTATTACGCATTGTGGAGAGTTTTAATAAGGGGGTGTAGGATTTAAAGATCTACAGCTTGATGCGATCATTTATTGTGTATTATTCAGAGCTTTAATGTCGGTAGATTAATACTTTTGTATAAATCAGGCTGTCACACGGCAGTACAGCACCAAGCTGCTCATTTAATCATTTTTAATAATTTCAGTATTATTGCCTTATTGCTAGTGAGACTTTGAGAATAGTCGGTCTGATGTGCCATATTTCTGAGAAAATTGTGCTGTAATTTCCATTTGGAAAAAATGACTACAACGGCACACATGCCCCTTCAAACTCTCTAGGTACATTATCATTTCATGAAATATTTAATATATCCAGTTTTATGTCTTGGCAGTTTCTCTCCGGTGAAAACGGGTAAAGGGATCGTGCGATTGTCCCTCGTTGTGGTTCATGTAGCTGTATCAAAGGTGGTTTTTTTTTTTAAAGGAGGACGGCCAACACTTGATTATTTTTGCTTTTTTAAAAACAGAAATCTTTTAGAGCAGCAAAAAGGTAAAGTGTTTTATTTTTGTCCACCTGGATGCACACGGAGAAGAATAAGCGAATGAAGGGAGAATGATGAATAATTATGGGAATTTAGAAATGTTTCGTGTTCTGTTTGAGACACATTTCATCTGAGCAATAACAGCAGATCTGACATAAGTATTGGCCTCACTGAAGCATAAACTACACCGGCTCGGTTTCTTTCAAAATCCCGACAAATCAATTGCCTGTAATTGGCTTTTAACCCTTGGCAATGAGCTCAGAGAATTGTCTCATCCCGCAGCTGCCATTCTCCCGGTTGGCCTTTCGTCGAGGCTCACTGGCTGTTTGTCCATCACCTGAGTCCACTGTGAGGTCAATGTATCCCTCTCAGGGGATCACACAGATGTCCTTCGTCGTCTGGGAAAGGTCTCAACACGTTGGACACTTAAACCCGGAAACTCTGCAGGCTCCACGCGAGCCTGTTGAAGCGCTGCAGACTTTTCCTAAAGCTTTATCCTCATTTCAGGGATGTTTTGAGGACTTGAGCTGGGATGAGCCTTTGTTTTGAAGGCATGCTTTTGTTCCTAATTGCCTCGTCTGAATACTGTTTTGTCTTCCAGTTTTCATGTTGTGGAGGGGATGAGTATAAGGACTGGGGAGTCAACCAGTACCATTTCTGCAACGGTACTGGTCCGTTAGCCTGTGGGGTTCCATACACCTGCTGCGTGCGCCACAAGGTGAGTCCTCCTGGCCCCGCAAACGCCAAACGGACCAAATCCCATAAAACATCTGCACCATCTGTTACTTCCTGCTCACGCTTTTTTATTTCAGGACATAAAAAAAGTATTTTTAGTTCTGCTCTAGCCCAGCTCATGGTCACACTGACTCGGTACAAATAACCATAACGCCATACGGACTGTCCGGTAACTCACCACTGACTGGAACATTTAGGCCACTAAGTCAGTGTCCCTCCGACTGAAGCCAAGTCACGAAGCACATTACACTACCAAATGTGTTCATTTTAAAATCTCTGGTGTCACAATGTCCTCTCGATGAATAATTGAGATGGAAAGCAATTGGAAAGCAGAAATGGGGATTTACAGCTTTCACACCAGACTAACTGAATTGAAACAAAGCAAGACACCGCCCAGTCCCATTAAAACAATCCCGGTAGGCTGTAACACCACCCCCTAAAAAACTACAATTCAAGCTTGGATAGAGTGTTTGATTGAGTTGATGCTTCTGGAATGAAACACTGAAATTATAACATAAACTATGGGAATACTAAGGGATATATTTCTTCACTTGAATGCTATTTTATCAGATGGGTAATTGTTTATCGGTCATTTAGCATGTTTGTTTTCTTTGCAGATCATAATCGGACTGTTCACAAACAGACTGTAAATAGACAGACTTGATTCCTACTGTAAGCTGAGGGAACATTTCAGAGGAGCTGATTCACCCAGTTGATCAGCAAATATTGATGCCATGTCATCCGGTATCAGGGATGCTGCAGCCATCCTATAATAATCCTTGTGCCTGCTGACTTGTGGCACAAAGCATCATTCATGAGCGAAGCATCTAGCATATGGCCGTCAGGATAGAGCTCTGTTTTTAAATGAGCGGTTTCTCCCTTGTGGCAGCCTTCCATCCTCTGGGTGACCGCTATCCTTCCTGTCCCTCGCCTCCAAACACCGATAGTGTCTCTGGAAGCTGCAGAAACTTAATGACATGCTCATCTAATACATACACAAACAAACAAACAAACACACACACACACACACACACACACACACACACACACACACACACACACACACACACACACACACACACACACACACACACACACGCACACGCACACGCACACGCACACGCACACACTAGATAGAGGAAGGGTTGGGAAAGCCTGAACATCGACTTGCTTTCTGCTGCTATCAGTCCCGACCTGTCAGGGCTGCAGCCGTCTTCACGCTGCTTAAGTTCACGCTCCGGCTGACAGGGGACGGGGACGGCCCCCTTTTGAGGAGCATAAGTGCCTCTTCTGTCCCCGGGGTTCGGTCTCCTGTCATGTTAGCTCAGTTAAAGTCTTATTTTTATTTTTTTTACAGGTAGGAGAGGTCGTCAACACTCTCTGTGGTTACAAGACTCTGGATAATCAGGTAAGAGGGAGTCACCGACTCTTCAGAAAAGACGTTCACACTGGCTGTTTTGAAAGCTTTCCTGCGTAGGACAAGACTGTCCTCATATCCGAAGCCTTTTCTCTTCTCAAAGTGGAACCTGAAATACTTTCTTTTAAGCTACTTGCGCAAACCCGACAGGCTCTGTAAGTGGTCATGATGATCAGTTTTCAGCCAAAGTTCATTATAATTTCGTTCTGTGACAGTAATTCTTGGCAGCTTTAATTATTTTGCAGTAAAGTATTCGGAGGAATCCACATAGTTTCCACTTGCGGTTGTCTTATTCTTTCTGTATGAATAATATTCTTAAAATGCCACTTTAAAAAGATTAATGAAAATATCTCTTTTTTGATGTCATGATTTGTCATTTAGAAACATTTGTGTACCTTCACATTCAAGCTGCTGATTCAAGCTGCTAGTTTTCATCTTTCTTTTTGTTTTTGTGCTAGGTGTCCTGTTTTGTTTAAAACTGAAACCTTTCCTCTTGTTGCCTTCCTCCGGTCTGTGCGTCAGCGTGAAACCCTGCAGGAGGTGATCTATGTGCGAGGCTGCATCCATGCAGTCAACCTCTGGATGAGTGACAACATTGGAATAACCGTGGCACTCTGCTGCGCCATCGGCCTGCCTCAGGTAATTTGAGACTTACTGACAGTGAAGTTGGTTTGAAGCCCTCTTTCCAACCAAATGCACCTCTTAAAATGAACCTTGGTGTCTGAACTGTAAAGTCCCCACTTTGTGTAACATTTATATTTTTCACTGCCTGCCAAGTGTTTTTCTGTTCAACATTAAAAAAAACTGCCGGAATCCTTTAATTTTGTCATTAAAAAGGGAATCCACCAAGTTTTAAAAACTTTATAAAAATTGTACAGTTTTATGCCACTTGCTAAATGTGAATCTTCCCACTTGCAGTAGTAATTACAATAATTACTCTTTTAAAACAACCGCGTGAATAAATATCGTCGGTCAGAACCTCTACGTCAAAATGAGCCGCAGCTTAAAAATAATGTCCATAATGTGCTTAATGTGCTTTAACCTCAGTGATTAGAAGGCTAAAAGCTCTGAAAATGTCCCCCCGTCTCCCTGCAGCTGCTGGGCATCCTCTTGAGCTGCGTCTTCTGGAACCTGCTGGTGGACATGAGCGAGTCGACCGACATGGTGGACTTCAAGCTGAAGAAGGCGGAGGTGGAATACAGCGAGCTGGACCTGGCCGGCGCCGGCTGGTGTCTGTGTCTGCCGAGGGACGGCGGCTACCTGCCCGTCCCCGCCGCCGAGCCCGACCTCGACCCCATCGACGTTCACCTGCAGCGGCTCAAGAAGCAGGCGCCTCGCACTCACTCCCAGCTGCGGGAGCTGCAGCAGTCCCGCTCGACCACCGGGCTGGACGAGGTAGATGTCGGCCGGAAGCAGAAACGGGAACACTAATTGGTCTTTTTTAGCCAGTTCTGGACTTTTGGGTTTGGCCTTTTTTCTCTTTCTTTTTTTTTTCCGTCGTTGTAATCATTGCATTTGTTGGAGTTGTGTTGCACTACTTGATGGTTGAACCTGTGCGTCATTGGACCAAGACAAAGGTTGGTCGGCTAAAGGGATCAAAAGTACTTTGGCACCGTGTTGGTGAATTTGTTTACAACAAAAATTGAAGGAGCAACATGCACCCAATGACTGTAAAATGAAACTCGTTTATTTTGTCTTGTTTGTGGCAGTTGATATTCAAAGATTTATGGCATTGTTTCACAATGAAGTTGTGACATTATTTAGCCTTTGAAATTGAGCTGTGTCCCCTGTGCTGAAGCTTACCTCAGGCTGTTTTGACAAACAGCCCTGTAGTCAGAGGACAGTACTATTTAGTGTGTAAATTAATGGTAGCTTGAAAAGATGTGTTTCAGTGTCCGAGATATAGGAATAGCCAAGTATGTCTTGCGTGTAGCGTCTGTGACGGATGTGTACAGTTTGTATTATTTATTTGATTTGACTATAATTTTTGCATTGGTGCAGTTGGTGTACATTGTAAGACTGGTAGTTGTGGAATAACATGGGATGCATGTTTTGTACTGTATATAAAGTCAATTTAAAAAAAAATCAAATCTCGGTTTACATGTTAGGCTGTCATTCCATTTTTAAACTAACGTTTTTATTCCATCTTCTAATAGAGAAAGTAAAGATATTATCCAAAATACAAATGCAGTGAAATGCGGTTTTTTCTATCTGAGTTCTGCACTGCTTTGAGCTCCTGCCTTGTATCAGCACTACTGGTCCCGTCAATAAAGCTGAATTTGTCTACTGATTTTTCTGCTCAGTTTCTTTGCATATAAACGCAATGAGGATGCAATCAAGGTAGAGGGCGAACTAAAACGCTTTGGTTTGCACAGAGGATTATATGTCACTTTGAAGCTCACACAAATACGCCCTGTGGAGATTTACTCTTAACAAACAAAAGCTACGAGTACATTTAATGTTACGCAACGTAACTCATTATGTGAGGTCAGAGAAATGTGTTCATTTGCCTTCCCTGCCCTCATCGGCAAATTACAGCATATCATGCCACGTAGACGTGATTTCTGGCCTGTGGCAGTTTTTCTACAATTTAAGTGATTAATTTGAACCACATTAATTTAATTACGTCATGATTAGTTACCTTTAATTGACATTTATACATGGAATATGTAACCCAACCTGATCTATAATTCACTTTCTATTCAAGAGTTAAATGACTGATTTCCTGATGTTATGGGCAAGGACCGGTTGACCAGCAGCTAATGGACACTAGGCCTGTGTTGAATAACAGAGAATTACTTCCTTTTTCTTTTCCCGACGAAACCCCTCGAGATCCTGGAGAAATAAGACAGAGAATCCATCATTTGGGAGGAAAACCCACTTGACTGAGATGCAAGCGGTAAAGTTATCGACGTAGATTCAGTGTGTTTCTTCAGTAAAACTCAGTAAATCATTTTGGAACCTAATTACTGACTGATGAAGTGTGGCTTACCTTCAACACTGTTCCCCAAAATAAGGTAACGCTAAGTGGTGAGCATGGAGAAATATATGTATGGCAAATTAGTTTCTTTGACGAAAGCAGATTTCGCCTGACTTTTGTGCCCCCCCCCCCCCCCCCACACACACACACACACACACACACCATTGAGCTACACACTGCTTCCTTAAGACCTCTATCTGGATGAGAGCAGCCATGTTAATTTATTTCGCAAACAGCCCGTGAATGCACGCAGCTCCTCTGTCCCTCTCTCTCCTCTGCAGGTCATCCGTCCTCATTCACTCTTCACCTTGCATCCTCCCTCATCATGATGATCAAGAGACAGCAGGTGGAATAATTACGGCGAGGAGAGTAACTGCGTCAGACATGTGAAAAACTCCACGGCCTGAGAGCAGGAAGTGCGCACATCCAAACCAGCGGCGGTGGTGATACTGCTGCTGATGATGATGATGATGTGGACGTGAATAGTTGATACAATCGGGAGAGGAGAAAAACACACACGTAATCTGTCAGGGGACGGGCTCGGCTATTTGGAGGCTCGCTGGCCAGACAGCCTGCTGCATATGGAGCTCGGATAATAACACACGATGTTCAGGATTCACTGAGATTTGCTGAAATTACAGTCAACATTGCAGCACACAGCGGCGCACATTTTCAACGAGGTAAAAGCTGCATGTGGCGGGAAGAGAGCCAGAGAGAGATGATGTCATTTTGTTACATGGCAACAATCCTGCCATTCAAAGTGTAAGATTATTGTGTGAAACATTAAGCGTCATAATAGCTCTTATACTGTGAGCGGTGGGATTTTTGTCATGATGAAAAACAAAATTACTCTTGGGGGCCCTGAGCAGAATTTGATTTGGGGGCCTCCCTCCCACCACGCAGAGTCACCTGTGCTAGAGGATTATTGGCACAAATGTCACGCTATAATGTTATAGCGAAAATTATAAATGAATACAGTGAGGTTATAATACAAAACTAGGGCTGCTTGCAGCACTGAACGGGCCTTAGCCTCCCCTGGCCACCACGGGGGCCCCAAGCAGCCAGCGAGCCGCGAGCCGGCCCAAGTGGCCGGCGAACCGTGAGCCGCAAGCCTGCGCGACTAGACGGCGGGACCAGATGGCTCACGTGTGTTCATTTACAAGTGTGAATGATAGCTCAGATATAATATAATTTTCGCTATAACATTATAGCGTGACATTTGTGCCAATAATCTTCTAGCACAGGTGACACTGCGTGGTAGGAGGGGGGCCCCCAAATCAAATTCTGCTCAGGGCCCCCAAGAAGGCAGGTTTAGGGCCCCCTGGTTTTGCTTATGCTTCGGGCCGGCCCTGCAAAAAACTTTAATATTTTATGGGTCGCACATTTGGGTATGAAAGGATGGCTCTCTTGCGCCCCTTTTACATGTTTTATTTTAGCTTATTATCACCGATTGACCTGACATTCTGCACACAGGTGATCTTGGACATGCTCTACAAAAAAGTCAACCATGGTGTGCCGGATGACTTACGTGTAAAAATGAATATTATAATGACTCAAAGAAACATTTAATATCCCAAAGAACCATATTAAAACCATTTAGAACCATCTAATAAATAAATGGTTCTTTAGAAGGTGACGGTTCTTTGTAGAACCACACTGCCTTCTAAAGAACCATTTAAGAACCATTTTTTTCTGCAATTTAGATTTTAAACTAAAAAAACAAAATAAACAGAAAATTAAATTGAGCCAGGCCATATATAATGACTTGCCTCCTCATTCATTGGGTAATCTCATTTTTCAACTCTACAACTGGAAAGTGTATAACTTGAAAAATTTAACCGAGAACCCATTTTCCAATGACGGCTAAATGAAACTATCGAACTACGTTCACACGTTCTTACCATTGATTCGTCGAATCAGCCGTGGTAGTTCATCCAAACATCGGCCAAATGACCGGGTTCAGTGGATGCGCGCAAATACAGGAATTCCCTCTTCTTCATCTGCGGCCTCGCATTAACCAAAGAAGAAAATGGAGGAGATGAAAAAGATGCATTCCTCGGACGCTGCGCCGTGCTACTTTCCAGCCAATGAAGTTGGAAAAAAACACCTACTGGAACACGGGGAATAAAGGATACCCATTAGCATGATACTTACCAATGAAGGAAGAGGCAGGGGGAATGTTTGGGGGAGTGTTGGGGGGAGTGTTGGGGGGAAGGAGGGGGAGCGGGGAGGAGGGGAGCGGGGGCAGATGGATGAGGCAAGGAGAAGTGGGAGATGAAGGAAGGTGTTCTCACTGGGGTCCAGTCTCAGGCACGATGATGTTGACGTCCTGGATGGTCTCCTTTGTCTCGTTCCTCAGACGCTGTGCCGTGCTACTTTCCATCCATATATATCCATCCATATATATATATATATATACAGGGTGCGCTTTGTGGGGGGGTATGAGGGGGATTTCCCCCCCTCTGGTTTTCTTATCCCCCCCTCTGCAAAATTATTTTTATTGCCGGGGGGGACAAGGATTTCCCCTCCTCTGGTTTTTTTTTTATCTCCGGGGGGGACAAGGATTTTTCCCCCTTGATAGCGATGAATGCAACTTAACTGCCAGCCTACTTAAACTCTTGAAATCTAACGATCTTCAGTGTCAACGTTCAGAAATATCCGCCGTCTGCCGGCGGATATCATCGAACACGTCATCAAACATAAAAACATTGTAACATTTTAGTGCGGGAACTTCGCAGAGAAAACAGCGCTGAACCAAAGATAAACACGTTTAGAGCAGCATATCGAGTTACTTTTCAGGACCCAATAATAAAACGACTAAATTAACACATGAGAGTGATAGCGCGAGAAATGCGCTGGAGGTTGGCACTCATGTTCGCCTACAGGACGATTCCCGGCTTCTTGATGATGAAAGACACGCCGATATAATAATAAGAGCAGTGCGGAGCTACATTACTGTGAGTGATGGCCTACTACTTTTGTATTGGTTTGTAGTAGCCTACTGTGATGGTTTTCCACGTCCCAGATGTTTTGGTGCCCCCCCAGGCATTTGGTTCCCTACGCGCAGTGCGTGATGTGCGTGTGCAGAGCGCCGGCACTGAGCATATCGCCTTGTCAACTAAATTAACATTAAAAGTTTTGTCATGTTGTGATGGGGACTAATCCACGGCCCTTTGTAGCCGTCCGGCCAGTGCTTCGACATGCGGGGAGAGGACCCGTCCAGTGCTGCTAGCAGCCCTAGTTTTATATGGATTTCACGTGATAGAGCTCTCCCAAATCAAGGAAAAATAAATGGACCAAATTAAATCCATTGAAGTAGTCACTGTGATGTGATGTGGTTTTTGGACTACGGTTTTGAAGCCTCATGTTGTTGCCATCGTGTTTTGTGTCTAACCAAAGGGACATTATGGAGAGGAGCACAACCAACGGCTGAATAAAACATTAATAGGCAATAAAATTTTCATGAACTGAAAATAAATTACGAAAGACACTAAATCACTCACAAAGGAACCACGCCCCTAAAGTGCGCCCAGCTTTATCATCTAGACTGTGCTCTACATGATATACATACTAATGCACTTATTTTGAAAGAGTGCGACATTGTGCAGGTTTTTTCCTATTTTCGAATGATGTTGCGGTCGCGGCCTCTTTGGGCTTTAAGAAAATCCGACATTTAAATAAATTTTGACGTGTAAAAACACATTAACGTCGCTAACATCTGCCCCAGGCATGAGGACTCTCCACCTCCACCTTTTAACACTTGCAGAGTGGACGAGTGTCCACGCCCATGTGCCCCTTTGACGGATTTACGTACGTATCTTTCAGCTGTTGCAGGGAAAGCTTGACTAAGCAATCAACAGTTAATTTCACACTAAACGCTCCGCGTGGCGCTGGGTGCAAATGGAAGCTTCCCCCCAGGGCATCAAGACCAAGAAGTTCTTACAACGCATGGTTACACAGGGGCTGCTGCTCATCAAACGTAGACCCTGAGTCATCCTCCCACTTAACCTCTTCACAGTTTAACTGTTGATTACAGCGGCACCTTGATGGATCCGGAGTCCAACTCCATTAGGTTTTAAAGCCCTCCTTTAACCGCCTCTGTGCACTGTCCTCGGCTCTGTGAGTTCCCACAATGTGAGGAGAAGCAAAGTGGTTATCGATGAAACAATCCACTGAGCACAATTTATTTATTTAAGTGTCCCCTGTCGCTTACTAGCTCCATTAAAAATCCCATGTCTTTGATGGATCCACGAGTTATTTTGTTATAATTTACTGTAATTTAGTTCGAGAGAAAGGTGTGAATCGTTGAGCATAAGCACGTACGGCCGTGAGCTGCAATGTGTTTTAGTGAGTATTTACTGCTAAAAACAATTTGTTGCTCGCAAAGTGACATCACAGTGTGACATCACTGTTGGGTGTACTTTGAGACTCACTGGGTCACACTGTATGACATACGTGTGGGATGAGAAGCACATGCACGGTCAAATCACTCGGCCAACGGCTCGCTTGCTGCCGCACCGTCGTGGAGCAGTGATTGGTTACGCTGAGCCGCCTGCGGGCCGGGCTGCTGGCCGGCGGCGGCTGCAGGGCCTCGGCCCCCGCGGCCCCTCAGGGGACGGACTCACAGTGGATTGCACGCGCTGGATTCCCATTGGTCTGTAGACGTCAGTCCTCCTCCGAGTGCCGGCCATTTCTCAAGGGAGCGTTTATGAGAACGTGGGCAGTTTAATCAGCTAAGCCACAGCAACTCCTACAGGTTGTCAATGCCCGTTGCAAGGAAGACAAGGAGCTTAAATTGCCGTAAACAACACTTTGAAGAAATTCGGATTTGCTCATTACTTTATGCGGAAAGGAAATGGAAATGATTTTTCACGTCTCATACAGTTCTTTGAGTTATCCTAAAGCCAATCGGCAGCAGGCCTTCAAGCGCCAGTCTTTGCTTTCCATTAATTCAATCCTATGGATGATTTAATAAAATAAAAAAACACATACCCTGTTGGTAATATTTGCGTAATTTCCCAAATGGAATGTAATGAGCAATAAATATGAGTAATTATGTTCTGTCCAGTTCTCGCCATGCTGCAGATGTGTAAACTGGTACACGTTGTGGACTGCAAGCATCCTGTTCTTCATTGGCTTTTTCCACAATGCTATTTGATTATCCGCTGGTACAGTGTGTTGAGAGTTGTTCCGGACTACAAAATATATTCGGGAAGAACTTTGTGCCTGGAGCTTTGTGCAAAGTCCTAGTGTGAACATTATTGAACGAGCCATGAGAGAGAGAGGGAGAGAGAGAGAGAGAGACACAGGCGCAAATGGAAAGGAGTTTTCCTCTTTGGGGAGTTTGTACCATTCGATAGTTAGTTAGAGCTCCAGTGGCATGTTTTCATCGATGCGACCCTACGAGCTGCAAAGGCCTTTGCTGCTTTCACTCATTCTAGCTGACGACTAATCGAGGTAGGCTGTCTCATCCTTTTGTCTTATTGTCTCCTCCTGTTTTGTTGTGTTTCATTTTCCTCTCTTTGCACCATTGATTGTTTTTTCTGTCTTAATCTGTCTGAAAAGAGCTTTTTTCATTTTCTCAGCCTGTTGAGTCAGAGATAGCATTTAGGACTTCGACTTTACCTTCCTAAGCCCCGAATCAAAATGAGTGGGAAGGGGAAAACATCAATAGACTTGTTGACATTTCGGAGAATTGTGGGCTGACAATTATCAATTTTAGACTAATTTTCAGCAGCAGTTTGGTGCGTGGTCCTTTAACGTTTGAAGGTGTTTGTTCCACTGCTTGAAACATACTGTGGCATGCGGTCATTCTGCATGTAGTTTTCTGAAAAAGTCTGATAACAATACCGAATATAAAAAGTATATTAAACCGGCTTTGAAAAATGCTTTGAGAAATTAATGAGGCACCCAGTAATTTCTTTAAACTCACTGAAGCATTAATGAGCACCACTTATCCTAATAATAGCAATCACACACACACACACACAGACACACACACACACACACACACACACACACACACGCACACAGAAACCCCTCAAAAGTTTTAAGCCATACGCAGCTGGTTGAAGCGCTGAGTGCTATCTCATGTAGACGTGTGCTCTGTATGACTGCATGGGTGAAAATGTATTTTAATTGGAATGGATCAAAGTTCAGTGTGTCAGTGTAAATTAAAGTGTGTGAGCAGCTCATTTATGTCGTTGCTTGTTAATTGCTCATGAGTGTTCGGATTTGCAGAAATCTGGAAAATATTGACGTTTGCTTGTGTGCATTTTTGCGTGTGAGCACGCGTTATGTCTCTATATCTCTATCAAGGGGGGGGGGGGGGTTTGTAGGAAGGGCGAGCTCATCGATCGGCTCGGTGGTGGGGAGGGAGGAAGGGGGGCTGCGGGCCTGGGCCTGCCTGCAGCTCTCGCTCCAGCTGCCCACTGGGTGTGAAGGACACTGATGTGACAGCCCTAATTACAGAGGCAGGGAGCCAGCGCCAGGAACATTCACAGCAGCATTCAGCGGGCTGCGCTGGACCCGTCCTCCATCAGCCACTCTGCACAACCCATCCCTCTGAGGGGGGTGGGGCGGGGGGTTGCTAATCTCAACACTGAAACTGTATCTCAGTCATTTAGTGTCAATATTTGCGAACAGACAAACCCTCAGTAACAAATCACTTTCATTTTATTATGTGGTGTTACTTCCAGCCATGAACCATTTTGGAGCCATTTTAACTAATAAGGATTTATCCTTGAATCCATTATTTATTTTGTTGCAGTAAGTAGCTGTAAGTGATGGCCTACATTTCTAAAGTAAATTTTATGTCACACTCTGGGACCTTTCTAGTTGAGTTACGCACCACAGTCACTCACCACTTCCCTTTCCCTTACATTTCTGTTTTAATGTGCCTTTAGACCTACAAACATATATAAGAAATGCCCCACAAATAAAGAGTCATCTCCCCTGCTGATTACAAACGTTTTTCACCAACAAATCAGAAAGCAGGCGGGCCTTCCAGACGTGATTTTTTGAAAGCAGGTTTCGAAGTTTCACAACATTTGCCCATTGTCCACTTCTGATTGGTCATTTTGTGGACTTTGTGGAAAGCGTGGACACGTTAAAATGACTTCATTTGGTTCCACGTTTCACATCTGAAAGAAAAATTGGAAAAATGTGTTCCAAATAGCTCAGTATATTTAATGATGTGAAAGTATGTTCTCTCTAACCTGTCACCAGCAGGAACAGGGTGGCCTTAAACATTGCTGGTGGCATTAAACGTGTGAATCGTTGCCACGTGCGATAATTTACCCTTACATTTGTTTTCCATTGATTAGACCTCCCTTTTAATTATTTCCCCATTGATCTGCACTGTGGCCCCACATGCAGGTCAGTGAACAAGAGCCACTGCTGCAGTGTTCGGTGCCAGAAATAAAGCAATGATGCACACATAAGTCAATGAAACACACATGCATGTACAGAAATACTGATATAATGACAGGCGGAAGGACACGCACAAGTGTATAGGTAAACAAATGTGAGCATGCATGGCCATTGTGCACTATGGAGGGTTCTTTTTGTGTCAAGGAACTTTGATGTACATTAGGTCACAGACCCCATTTGGGGAACTCCATCTTAATAGTTGTTGGATCTGATTGATGCCCCATGTCTGTAGTTTCCAACAACAGTTGAGGAGATATTGAATAAATGATCAGATTTGTCTTCACTCACACTTAGGCAAACTTCTGTAGTGAATCTAATAGTCGGAGTGAACTATTGACCATTTTTCTAGGATCATTCAGTAACTCTCTCAAGGAAACCTGGTTGAGATCCACTGGCAAACACACACACACACAGTTACACACAGTACCACATCACACAGTCTAATGCTACACACACCTTAGGTTTGTTCCCATTTTCAGAAACCCTCTGTTCCTCTGTGTTGGGATGGACCACGGAGACCGTGGGACGGGCGTCTCTCACCTTCGCTACGAGGACGAGGAGGGTAAGAGTGTGTGCACACACTGCATGTGTGAAACATAATACTTTCAGAGTTTGTTAAAGTTGTGAAGTTTGAGGGATTTATGAAAGATAAAGTTAAACAATCTGGTGGTGTTACTATTCGGGTGTGCCTTTCAGAAAGCGTTTGTTTAAAGCACTTATTGGGGGAAAACTCTCAAAGCAGGATATCTGTGTTCTACAGAATTCTATATTAGTTTTTAATTCATAGAGTGCCATCCGGGAACTGTCCATATTTGCCTCCCAGACCATCAGTCCATCTACATAGGTGTCCCAGTACCTCGGGGGTATCGACGCAAAGCGCAGGCGGAGGCGCTCGGGTCGTGAGTCAGCAGACATGGACAGGGACAGACACTACACCCACCGCAGACAACAAGAGCACAACCGCTACGGAGACGTCGAGGAAGGACTGCCGGAGTCAAACGAGCCGAGTCTACAAGACATCAACCACACAGGTGAGTCTGTGGCCTTTTGAGGAGCTTTATCAAATCAGAGAAGAAGAAAAAACCTGAGGATGTTCTTATGTCAGGTTGAGCATCAGGAATACATGTTTTTATCACAAAACCTGTGACGTTTAGAGTTTCACACTTTGGTTGCTTAGCAGGCAGGAGAGATCTAAAATTATAGGAATTGTATTTTGAGGTCTTGAACCGTACAAGGAAGCACAAGTCAGGATATCAAAGCCTCTGCTTATGACCATAAGTACAACAACTTTGTGTAGGCTGCACTCTTGTAGAATTTGATCCAGTGAAATCTGGTGTTTTCTGCACACAGCTGCCCAGGAGGCTTTTACCTCAAACGTTTAAACGCTTTCCAAAGAATCAGCACAAACATGGTCCACTCTTTCTTACCAATTACAATTTTGTTGCCCACTTCTAAAGCATTCATTGTATTAGATTAGAACAACTGCATCATACGTATGTTTTATGAAAGATGTAAGTGGTTATTTCTCTTATTCATTTTGATCGCCATTCAGATAAAACAACGTATAGTCCAATATAATTGAATCCCCCGTGCACAGTTGTTACCATACAACTCAGTCCATGGGTTATCGTGTCAGCTGACAGCTTATTACCCTGAAGCCCCATTGATGAACATCGGGTCCCATTCAACCTCCATACGGTAATGAAATGGATTTCAAGTACTGTAGGCTCACAATTGAATACCTATCATCAGAGAGGAATGTGTGATTTGGATGTGAGCTTCATACTGCCGTCATTGCTGCTGTAGATGGAATGACATACGAACAACAGCTGGTTGCAAACAAGGTCTAAGTGAAAATGTTTTGTTTTGATGTCTGTGTCTTTTGATTTAGATTTGAACAGGGTAATCAGGCCTATCCTTTTTTAATATCATGTTTTAAGTTTCATTTAATAATCAGCCGACCCTAAAAAGCCTGTCGAACTTGATTCAATGATGGTGTAAAATGTAAAGAAAATACAATTTCACTTCACAGTGTCGCCAGCGGCAGAGCGGCTACGTTACATCCTGAACGAAGATGATGACATGCCCACGCCGACACTCTTCACTGAGATGGACACTCTGCAGCAAGAAGGAGGCGAGCTGGAGTGGAAGGAGTCGGCCAGGTGGATGAATGTACTCGCACATGCACCATCTAATAAGGACACAGCCGTGCTTCTGCTGCACACACAATTGCTCTTATATTTTAATGCTCAGCTTATAAATTCCAAAAGCCCCTTGAAAAATGAGGGAATTCGTCCAAAATACATATTAGTCTGCAGCAAACTATGTTCAAAGAGATTGGGCCAAAAAAGTTCTGTATACAGTATACATAATAAATGGGAGAAAAGCAACCACAGACCCTTAATGTGGGTTGAGAGCAATTAAGAAGAATAGACAAAAAAGTCCACTGATGGATCCGCTGGTTGAGTTTTTAATTAAATGAAAATGTAGTTGATCAGAACACAACGCCTTGTTTTGTGCTGACTCAGTGGCTTGACATAGAGGCAATTTAAGGCAGCATTCTTTGTAGGAGCTGTCATATTTATCATTTTGAAACCTGAAATTAATCAGAAAATGGCTTTTTTACAAAACAACAAACAAAGCACTGTCAACCTTTTAGAGCATGGATTACATTGATGCAAAATTAACCCTGAAACAAAAGTCTCCAAAGTGAAACAGCTGGGATTGTGAGACTGTGGAGTGTTTCAAGATCAGGGTGAGAGGAAAATTACAGAAAGGTCAAAAAAAGTGATTCTCTGTTGTTCCTGCATGATTGAGCTGAGGTCTCCGCTCTTCTCCACAAACACTCTTCTGCCTCTTATTTGTAAGTGTCATGGCCGGCAGCTGCAGGCTCAAACCACAGACTTCTACCCAGTAATTGGCAACAGCGGTCGAGCTGAGATGCTGAGCTGAAAGAAATTTCCACGGTTGTGTAACCCTCACCTGGGTCATCTCTCCGTGTGGTTTTACTGCCTTCAGGTGGGTGAAGTTCGAAGAGAAGGTGGAAGAGGGCGGCGAAAGGTGGAGCAAGCCACACGTGTCCACGCTGTCCCTGCATAGTCTTTTTGAGCTCAGGACGTGTCTCCAGACGGGAACAGTGCTGCTGGACCTGGAAGGCTACTCACTACCGCAGATCATTGGTAACTGGCTAATGTCAGCTAATATACTGTTAGCGATACAAAGACCTGCCTGATGTAGTGGTGAACTGCACAGGAAGTCAGCTGATTGTCTCGAGGTGAAGTAGTTTTAGTGTACCACAAATTCAGCTTACTCCCGAGTGCAAAACAGAAAGGTGATGGCTCCTTATTAGAACCCTGGAACTCTCGCTCAGCCCAATACTGATAGAGTGCAATAGAGTGTATCTCAACAACTACTATATCTCTATTTGTAGATGTATGCACACACATACCATAACAATCCCTTAACTGTTCCTGTTGACATTTGCGTTGCATGTATTTTCCACTTCCTGCATACTACTCACCATTTCTCAGAGGGGAGGCAGCAGATGCATTAGTATGGGTTGGTCAATCCATTAGATAGTCAATAGAAAATTAAAGAAGACGAACAGTTACGGGGTTTTCCAGATTGCGGCATGTGGGTGCAACTCATTGTAGAATGAATGTATTTTGATTGAGCTGTTATCCAGGTTAATGACTCAAACTCTTCAACGGATGTTGAACTGCTGCTGTGTATATATTAAAGGGCTTTTTATACTCCACGTGTGAATGCATGAAATTAACACTGGATCCCAAATTCCTCATGTGAAATTTAAACGTGTTGATTTCCAGATGACATCATTGAGAGACAGATAGAGGAAGGCATGATATCTCCTGAACTGAGAGACAAAATCAGTTTTGTCCTACTGAGGAAACATCGACACCAGACCAAGAAGCCGATCCACCGCTCGCTAGCCGACATTGGCAAGTCCACCTCCTCCAGCAGTGAGTGCCCAGCTATCGGAAATGATTATGCAGCTTTAATCTAAAGATGATGACAACGCTACATACGATGTTGTATTAACTAAGTGCCATCACACAAAAAAACACTTTCCATGATCAATAGCAAATTCGTTATTAATGTCTAGCGCATCCTGGTGCCAGGTGTAATTTTGCAGCTTCTGAGAAATGCACTACATATTGGACTTACTCGGTAAATGAATGAAGGTACAGTAATCCCGCAGTCAACAAGGCTCATATCCTCCACAAGGGATGTATTAATGTTTAATGAGTAAATTACCGCTGTAGCATTTCCTCATCTCATCTGGGCAGGACACCTACTGCTAGACAAATCATGAAGCATCCCCTCAACCCCTCCGCTGCTGGTTGTGTGTGTTTCTGTTTCCCTTACCAGATCGTAATGCGGGGCCCCGAGGTGGTCCGGGGACAGGAGCAGGCCCGGGGCCAATAGCCAACTTCAATCGATCCACGGAGGACCTGCGGATCAAACAGCAGCCTGCCAACTATGGCCGCCTGCGTGAGTGTCGGCCCCTGGGTTCCTGCTTTGTGGTGTGAATGCAGGGCTGTCCATTACTGAAAGCCTCTGAAACAGAAAATAATCATCACAGAACTGTCATACAAATTGACACCAAGAGACTGTGGACTTCTGCACTTTGACTTTACGATCTTTTATAAAAACTTTTTATATGACTAATTGTCAAGAGGAACAGACCTCGTGGGTTTGTCACATATGAAATATTTACTCCAGTGTCAGCCATATTGATCTGCTATTCATGAGGAGAATGCTTGATTTAAGCCCTTGGAACAGTCACTCCAGACATGAGCCATTTGTTAACGGGCCACAATTTGAGTTATAATGTCCTCAAAATGTAAATAGTGCTCACTACCTTTAGGGTAAAATAACATTAAATAAATATCATTTCAAGCAACAAGTCATAGATTGATGTCGCAACAATTTAGTGTGATAAAACAGTTTGTATGACGAGCTTTGTATTTTTTCTGTTAGAACCTATAAAATAAATAAATGAAAGGCAGTTTTGTGTAGCTCATGCCAAAAAATACAATTGTGTAATAGTGTAATTAAGATGTTCTAACTGTTGTTGTTGTTGTTATTGTTGTTGTTGTTGTTGTTTTATTCCAGGTCATGCACAGAGTAGGAGTATGAATGATATTGCAGATTCTCCCAGCTCAGACCAGGTGAAGACTTAAGCATTATGTACCGTACTAACACATTAGCGAGTGACATCGACTGAGGTTATAAAATGTGATTTTGTATAACAACCTCAAAATCTTTTGCATTTATATCTGGATTTAGGCTTTATTGTTGAATTCATGGTTTACATTTTATAATAGCAAAATATCTATTGGTCGGCCTCGCAGCCATCTCTGGAGTCTATTCTCACTCTCCACTCTGGGGCTTTTCATTACCTGAGAAATGCAAATTGACTTTTCACCAGAGTGGCGAGAACCAGCTCGGCCCTTGATGTCATCAATCTCACATTGCTGTTGCTGGTGAAAGTGACAGCTGGTGACGGAGGAAGCATGCAAGCACATAACTCCCTCATTTGTGGGGCTGGTGCAACACCGTGGCATGGACCCGATGACGCATCTTTGGATCCGCGCAAGGGCGTGCTGTTGTTGCTTGGATTAGGCTGCCGGGCTTTGGAACAGGCATCAGGATTAAGTGTCATTCACAATGACGACTAATGTCCACAAAAAGTAGAATGAATGCAAATCTGTTATTTGTTGGTGCAACTAAGTTCAGTCCCCAGTAACCCGGTTACGAGTGGTTGGCTGGATGTTCGAATTGTATTTACAGGCTTCGAGTAGGTGACATGGGACAATGGACAAGTGCTGGTTTGTTGCCGCATGTGAGTTTGTCTATATTGAACGAGGACCTGGAACAACAAAGATCTCGTTGTCCGGTCCGCGTGCTCGGCCTTCACATGTAGCCACAGATCTGCGATGTGTTTTTATTGGCGAGGCTCTTCATTACTGAGTGTTATTGTGTTGCCATCCAATATCCTGCCAAACTTCAACATCCAATCAGTCAGGTCGGGTTCGCTTGCCATCTCTCTTTCATTCTGGTTTTGCTGCCCTGATTGCTGCTGTTTGAAATAATACATGGTTGTTATCTTGCACATTTCTGCCGATTTACACGTCACCCTCCCAAAGTCGCCGCCGGGTTTAGAGATACCGTTGAACAAATTATAAGGATGACGCTTTAATGATCAATGTGGGAAGATCCAGTCATTGTAGCCCCACATTAATGGCTGCGACTGATCATTATTTTTACCATTGATTTACTGGCTGACTTTTTTTTTAAATTGAATTTCACAAAAATAAGCTACATATTGTTTCACGAAAAGTAATAGGTGAAGTAAGTGAAAAGAAAAAAATGAACTAAAGCCATGTGGAAAAAAAACATGTTCTTTTTTCTCTCGCCTTTTTGTAGCTAAGAAATAAATTCATGAAGAAAATACCCAGGGATGCCGAGGCTTCCAACGTCTTGGTGGGAGAAGTGGATTTCCTCAGCAAACCTTTCGTCGCCTTCGTCCGCCTGGCCCAGGCCACGACGCTGGGAGGTCTCACCGAGGTGCCCGTTCCCACCAGGTGAAATCATCAGCAGCCTTGTGCTTCTTCACCACCACACGACAAAGGCCTTTTCAGAGACACCCGGCATCCCAGAACAAGCGTCACATTACCATTGTGCTCTCGTTACCACACAGATTCTTGTTTATTCTCCTGGGACCCCTCGGGAAAGCCAAGTCATATAACGAGATTGGCCGGGCCATTGCAACCCTAATGGTGGATGACGTAAGTGCCATTGTTTACTTAAATACGTCTTTTTGTCATGACATGCCTTCTTTATTAGACGGTACATGCTGACGCTTTCTCGCTAAACCAGTGGGAAGAGGACGTTTATTTGACAGTACTGGAGTCGCAGCTGAGATGTTTGTGCGCGGCGTTTGGGTGGATTCTGTGAGTGATGCTGATTGTTGAGCGCAGTCAGGCGCACGGCTTCTGTTGGGATGAGGAGTCGCCCGTGGCTTGTTGTTGGGACCGGGTTTTTTAATAGTAAAATGCAGGTAGTAAAGAAATCATAGGTTGGTATTTTAGATTGCCAAAGATTTGCGCAAACGCTGATTGTTAGAACTCCTAATGGGTGCCAGTTTACCTGAAACCCCCATCCACTAACCCCACCTACTTGCCTTGGGCCCACGGCTCAGCATGCCGACATTGTCATTGCGATCATTTTAGCATGTTGACATTTGCTTTATGAGCACGGCCTGACTGAGCCGCTTTTGTTTGTTGTGTACTTCTAACGCTTCCTCATCTATCCAATGGAAAGTGCTGAGTGTTTTTTTTTGGCCTTTCTTCATCTTCGTGTGCCCTCAAAATAGCGATGGCTAGAAAGGTTGAAAACTAGACATTTTAAATGTTTTAATTGTAAAACATTTATCACACAATATTGCCTAAATAAGAGGCCACTTTATCATTTAACAAAGACATTAAATAAGTTCTATACGCAGTTTAAAACTGGATTCAACTCCATTTCGGAACCCAGCAGTCAAAACATTAATTTTATTAATTGTTCTGAAGAATACACTCAAGAAGCTCTGTGGGAGTCATTGAAGGTACCACATCCCTCCCCCTTGCTGCAGATACCTGCTGCTTTTAATTTTAAAAGTTTTACTCTGATTTATAGTTTATTGTGTCCTAATGACTTGCTGTCTGTGCAGCATGCAGTGACTATTTAGAAAGATTGGAACTCGACAAATGCCCAATATATTGCTGTTAAAGCCGAAAGAGGTCAAAATGTCGGTATGGCTTCAACAGTTTATGTTCAAGTCTGCAGAGGCCATCAAAGAAAGCAAAGCGTACAATCCTGTTAACAGAGCACTACATAAAAGGACTACATAGATTGTTCTCGGCATAAGCTAATTGAAATGGTGAAATCCTTGCGTTTTATCTCTGCATCTCCCAGCTCTTCAGTGACGTAGCTTACAAGGCCAGAGACCGCGAGGACCTCATCGCGGGCATAGATGAGTTTTTGGATGAAGTGATTGTGCTGCCGCCTGGAGAATGGGATCCCAAAATTCGCATTGAGCCGCCCAAGAAAGTCACAACGGCTGACAAAAGGTTGGAGTTTTTTAATCCACATCTGCAATGCACATTGAGCTGTCAGCACAGTGAGCTACATGCCTACGACAAATGAACAGTTTAGCCCCCCAGTTTCAAGTCAAACCTTCAATAAAACTAACTAACGTTGGAGAAGATTTTGAAGCAGGCTAAATAAAGTGATTCCTGAAGGAAGCAATAACGCCTTTGAGTCAGCAAGCATCAGCCAAAGCTTGAAGGGGTAAATATTTGTGTGTATTTTTGGTGTAGGAAGTCTGTGTTTTCCTTAAACGAGTTGGGGCAGGTGAACGGCGCAGCCGGAGGAGGAGGAGGCCAGGCGGAAGACGAGGAGATGCCGCCGCAACATGAGCTTGGAGAAGAGCTGGCATTCACTGGACGGTAGGTAGTCCAGGCGACACGATGGGCTGCAAAGAGGTTTTGGATCGAGCTTAACCCGACTCGGGCAAATGGAAATTAAACAATTTTTTCCAAAGTGCTGAATTTCACTCAACCAAAGAGTAAACACATGAGGATGGAAAGAATAATCTTGGATCAGTGCTGCCGGTTCTAGTGCTGTGCCTAAAACAACCGACCAGTGTTTTGTCCATTTACATCAGCTTCTGTGGTGGTCTGTACCTGGACATAAAGCGGAAGTTGCCATGGGTGCCCAGTGACATCTATGAGGGTTTCCACCTGCAGTCCATCTCCGCGGTGCTCTTCATCTACTTGGGCTGCATCACCAACGCCATAACCTTCGGGGGCCTGCTGGGAGATGCTACCGACAACTACCAGGTAAAAGAGGATGAGGGAGTCCAACTCAAGGGACGCAGCCGGTGAGCTGACTTGGTTTATCAATTGGATTTACACCTCTGACACATGTGGTTCTACGCACGCTGTCGGGCTGTGTGTATCTGGCTTTGCTCCGTACCAGAAGTCACGGCCTTGTCCAAGATAAACGGCAAGTTGCCATCACATGGGGGCGGTTTATGTGTTTGCTTGGATGAGAGCAGACACTTCCTGTAGTCTGTTTTAGGTTGTCAGGCATCCAGTAAAGACTCCAGTAAATCGCTGCTCCTCAGTAGCATACATCCCGCTCTAAATCGTGTTTGACCTTTTAAACTATGTTTTTTTTCCTACTGTGAGTCGGGTCATTTGTGAGTTCGTGGATGCCGGCCGGATGTCTCTCTAACCCTCGGACAGACTTCTGTCTGCTCCCATTTGTTGTAATAAGCTAATCAGCGGCTCCACAGCGTTTTCTTCGTTTGCATTGCCGTAGGAGGGACGTTGCACTTCTCATCCGTCACCAAGAAAGCAAATAAGCATATTTCCAAAAACAATTTTCTAAATGTGTTTGCATATTTGAACAATTGAGAAATACTACGAGACTTCAGCATCAATTCAATTTAAACTTCTGGTGATGCATTTTACTCTCTAAATGAGAGTCTCTGGCTTCATGAATAAGCTCCGGGCTCCACTGAACCGCGAAGTCTGAGTATATTTAGCTCATTGTTGTTTTGCATCAGATGAGATCGAGTCTCCCTTTTCCTATTCCTGCATCAATACCTTTTCCCCAATACGAGCAGCATACTCACAGATGCCCAGAGGAATAATTTCAGATAAGTGCTTTGACTAGCGTACGTTCCCTCCTCTCCTCATCACAACATGTTGTTTTATGTCATTGTAACACACCGCCGACACTTCCACCTCAGGCCCCGCAACGCACACACAAAAAACTATTTATTTTTTCCCAACAGGGTGTGATGGAGAGTTTCCTGGGAACAGCTCTCGCTGGTTCTGTTTTCTGTCTCTTCAGCGGTCAGCCCCTCATCATCCTCAGTTCCACAGGACCCATCCTCATCTTCGAGAAGCTGCTGTTTGAATTCAGCAAGTGAGCTTTGTGAGAGGCTAATGATCTTTCAGCAGTGGGAACACTGAGTGCTGTTAACACGCTTTTCAGTGTATTTTAGAGGATTATTAGACTATCCCATTATGAAGAAAAAAACAATACTGAATCCGCTCTACAGTGTATGACCCCTCTCTGTTTTTGAATAACACAAGTTATAATAGTCTGTAAAAGGTACATTCTTAATATTTGTTGGTCGGTATTGCTAAGTGAACAAAAACATTTAAATGCTTCGCTACATCATCCAAAAGGTGTCAATCTTTGATTTCAATGCAACTAAAAGAAAGAAACTGTTGATTCATCGATTCATTCACAATGCTTCTCTGACTCTGTCACCCCGGAAGGAGCAACAACATAGATTACATGGAGCTCCGCCTGTGGATCGGCATGCACTCCTGCCTGCAGTGTTTCATCCTGGTAGCTACAGATGCCAGCTTCATCATCAAATACATGACACGCTTCACCGAGGAGGGCTTCTCCAGCCTCATCTCCTTTATCTTCATCTCTGACGCCATCAAGAAGATGGTGGGCTCCTTCAAATATTACCCCATCAACACCGACTTTAGGCCTGACTACGTCACTACCTACAAGTGTGAATGCTTGGCTCCAGACCTGAGTGAGTTCACCCCTTGGCTCAGGGGGGTCGCAAAGGGGGGTGGGTGGGGGCTGTTTACGATCTGTAAAAAAATGACATTGATTTGCCGTCATTTTCGCAAACATGTATTTCTGTAACTGACTTGTCTCTTTTGTCTCTTTTTGCCATGCACAAACAATTTGGCTACCATCTCTTGGAAGTGAGTACCTCTTTGTTTGTCTGCATGAGTGTTCTCTCTGCAGCCGCTGGATTCTCATTCTGTTTTGCCTTTTTCTTTTCTTCCTTTTGTTTATCCCCCCCTCCCTCCCTCTCACCTTCATTCGCTGTCTCATTACCTTCCCCCGTCTCTGCTTGTCCCTCTCCCATTCATAAACAGTGGCTGCAATGATCTTCAATGGTTTAGTTCCAATACCAGATAACAGCTCTAGTGTCTCTGGGGTAAGTACTTGTTTCTGCTTTTCATTGTGTTGCCTCTTCATACAGAACTGTCTCCTACAAAAATGCTTCCCCACTAAGCTGCACTCTCAATCACATTTCAAGGGAAGAGTCATTTGACTTAAATAGCTTTTTAAATAAAAAATAACAAAGGCAACAAATGTACTTGGTCACAAACAACCTTCTTCTGGGTTAAAGACCTACGTCTTGTGATCCATCCGTCACTCCGACCTCGTCCTTACAAGGACCTTATTTGTGAAATAAACAGAATCCACTAAAGCCTCAAAACTCAATTCACAACGCAATTCCGTGTTGTGAGAAATACATTAGATAACAAGTTTTGGAGGCAGAGATGCTAATTTGTCGCATTGTGTCTCGAGGTGGAGGTTTAAAGGGTCGGAAATATCAGCTTTTCCCAGAATGAATCACTGGGGTTTTATTCAAGCCCCTGTAATGGCAATGTTAGAAAAGAGCCACCTGTTTTGTTTACAGTTAAAACCATTAAGTACCATCAAGGTCTCCCGTTTCTTCCCTTTGTCTGTTTCTTTCATCCAACCCGTCATATCGTCTCACTCTGGACGACCACGTCACGTCTGCGATGACAATGTTCGCTCTGTCTCTGTGTACATCTTTCTCGTCGTCCGTGTCAAAACACTTCACTCTTCTTCGTCCTTTCCTGTCTCCCCCGCCCCTCCCCCCCGCCAACGCCAACGCCAACGCCAACCACCATCCCAGTTGAACGTGACAGGTTTGGACTGGAGCCAGCTCAGCAAGAAGGAGTGTCTTAAGTACGGAGGCTCTCTGGTGGGAAACACCTGCAAGTTTGTCCCCGATTTGGCCCTCATATCCTTTATTCTCTTCTTTGGCACCTATTCCATGACTGTGAGCCTCAAGAAGTTCAAGTCCAGTCGCTACTTTCCCACCAAGGTGACAAATTGAACAAAATGTATATCGTCTAGTGTCAATGTGAGTCAGTCAGCTGGCAAGATGAACTAAAGTATACTCATGTAGCATAAAGTTTATCTTAATTGTCTTAATTGACTTTAGAAGCAGGTGTTTGTGTGAGTGGCTCTTGCACAGAGTATATAGGTATACATATACTTCCTGTCAGTATGGGTCTCTGATGACATGTTTATTTTTTCAAATTTTGTTTCTCGCCCTCTGTTGACAGCTGAGGAAGCTCATCAGTGACTTCTCCATCTTCATGTCCATCATGACGTTTGTGGGGCTTGATATGTTGTTGGGACTCAAAACTCCCAAGCTAATCGTCCCCACAGAATTTAAGGTACCTATTTAAAAAAACCTTTCTAAATAATGTAAAATGTTCTCTTAATAGGTTTTTGACTAAACTAACTAAAGCAAATCATTGACATTGACAAGTGTTTTCCCAGACGGGATGATAATGGAATAGTTTAATTTTCATTATTCATTTTGATAAGATAAGAGAATATTTATAACACTCAAATTTCTGTAAATAGGAATCTGACGACGTGAGTTATGTTAAGAGTAGAAAAAACAATCCTTTAACTCTCTGCAAAAAGGCCGATATCTGTCCCGAAATGTTCAGTGATTCCACTCAACCAAGTGTAAAAAGTGCTCGTCCCTCTGTGTGAATGAGTCGCTCGGTTGTTGAAATCGTGGCCCCTCGTCTCCCCCCAGCCAACCCGGCCGGATCGCGGCTGGCTGGTGATGCCGTTCGGTAAGAACCCGTGGTGGGTTTACGTGGCCAGCTTCGTCCCTGCGCTCCTCGTCACCATCCTCATCTTCATGGACCAGCAGATCAGCGCCGTCATTGTCAACCGCAAGGAGAACAAACTTAAGGTAGCGCATCTTTATGGATGTTGCGCACAGCATCTTCTTAATATTTATCATATTATCCGATTAACATTTAAACAACAACTCCTGCGTTTCCCTGGCAGAAAGGCTGTGGGTACCACCTGGACCTGTTCTGGGTGGGCGTCCTAATGGCCGTCTGCTCCTTCCTGGGTCTGCCCTGGTACGTTGCCGCCACCGTCATCTCCATCGCTCACATCGACTCGCTGAAGATGGAGAGCGAGTCGAGCGCTCCTGGAGAGCAGCCTCAGTTCCTCGGGGTCAGGTTGGTCCTCAGCGCAGAATTAAACAGGAGATTGTGACTTAATCCCTCGAAGGCTTCCACAGGCAATATCGCAGTATGAGTGACACGCTGTGTTAAGTCCTTTGTAATTGAATATTTAAAGGATAGAAGCCATGTGAAATTAACTTGACAGCCGCTTGTGCACATTTCCTCAATGTCCAATATGCAGAGAACAAAGAATGACAGGCATTTTGGTGTTTGCCCTCACTGGAGTCTCCATCTTCCTCGCTCCAGTGCTTAAGGTAGGAAGAATATAGTGGATGAAACTTGTTAAACCATGTAAACACATGAAAATGTTTTTTTAGAGGTCAAAAGTTAAACATTTTTATCATATTGCCGTGACATGATAAAACCCCAAACGTTAAATATCAAACAAATAAGGGAAACATTTTGAAATATCTAATAACATGAGAGGTTGCGTTAAATATTAATGAGAACACTTTTGTTTTAACTAAAAGTAAATTATAAAAATAACATTCATGTGAATTAACTGTTTTTTTCCTGTTTGTATTTTCTGTCTGTTTACTACTGAATTTATTTACTGTAGAAAACTGTGAATTGTGACTAATAACGGGTTTTCTGGCCTCCTTCCTGCCTGTAGTACATCCCCATGCCCGTGCTGTACGGCGTCTTCCTCTACATGGGCGTAGCTTCGCTCAGTGGAATCCAGGTACACTGTGTGCCAGCGGTTGATGTTATTAATAAATTGACCTGCATTTGTGACCGCAGGCAGGAAGCGGCTTATTAAAGCTACCGAGCCAACAAACAAGAAGCCAGGCAGGCGCGATCCGAAGTGTCCTCACACTTAGCTGATTCAGCAGAATCAGCAGGGGGGGTTCAGTTATAAACTCCCAAATTTAGTAAATGCGCAAATGTGGGATTGATAAGATATATCAAACCGGGTGACTGTACCGAATGCTTCTGATGGCCATGTGTCTTATTATAATAATCGATATCAACAGTAAAAATATTACAGATGCATTTTGATGAGTTTCGGCTGAAGCAGATGATCCTCTGCGAAGCTGAGCTGTGACGCATACAACCACTTGGTGATGAATCATTGGTGGAGCTCTGCATGTGATTAACCTACTCAAGACATTTTTCTCCTCCCTTTGCCCCCCTTTGTCTGCTGTTCATCGGCAGTTCTGGGACAGGATTAAGTTGTACATGATGCCCTCCAAGCACCAGCCCGACTTCCCGTACCTCCGTCATGTCCCTCTGAGGAAGGTCCACCTCTTCACACTGGTCCAGATTGCCTGTCTGGCTGTGCTCTGGACCCTCAAATCCACCTTCTTGGCCATCATCTTCCCTGTTATGGTACCAGATTAAATCATCTCATTTGCAAACAACAATTTAATCAATGTTTTTGTATCGTGGGTGGAGAAGAGAGGACCAGCTGTTCTTCTTTTAACAGAGTTTTTTTTTTAAGTAGCCTGTACGATCAGATAATTTGATATGATTTGGTAACGCATGCAATCCGGCTCTTATTTGTATTAAGCATCTGGGATGCTTTGTAGATGCTCCAGAGATGGTCAGATGCAAACACACAACGGTATAACAGTTTAAAAGGAAATATCCATTTCTAAACTGATTGTTTGGATGTGAGTGAATATCAACATAAGAGGTAAAATTTAAAGAGTTCAACCATTAAAAGGGGTTGATTGAGCGCACCAGCTAGACCAGTAATTCATGTTAATGTTATTTACAATTGGCATCAAGCTAAACCATCATTAGACTAAGACTTGTATATGAGATGAACATTAACAGGAGTTCAAATCAGGCTTGTCTCTCAGTGTACCTCCGTGTTGAACCCTTCAGATACTGGGTCTGATGGTTGTCCGGAAGATGCTGGACATGGTCTTCTCCCAGCACGACCTGGCCTGGATAGACGACCTCCTTCCTGGGAACGAGAAGAAGAAGAAGAAGGATGACGATAAGAAGAAGGGGAAGGGGAAGGAAAAGGACAAGGAGAAGAAAAAGCCCAAACCAGACGACAGTGAGGAGGAGGTGAGGAACTCAAGCTTCTGCTGCCCCCCGCAGTAATGACGGGTCATGACACTCTCTGCTGTGTGTCTGTGTTTGTGTGCAGGAGAAGTGTCACACCTACTCCAACCACTCGCCCAGCCCAGATTCAGACCTGGATCGCAGGTACTGTGTCCTCAAACTGCACATCCCCTACAAAGACCTTGTCTATCCTGGTGTCGCACAGTCTCAGTGGGGAGCCTATTGCCAGGCTGCCGACACGCACAGTGCTCTTTAACACAGACACACACACACACACACACACATTTACACACACCTCTGTGCATGGAAAGAGTTTGTCATACACGCTAAACGCAGATTAAAGGCTCAGTTCAAACAAATTCCAAAAAGAAGATAAATGTACACGGCGAAGATGCAAGTTGCATCTCGGTCTGCAGACCTGTGTGGAATAGAATGTTAAGCGGACAGATGATGTCTGATGTCTGGAATTAATCGCTCGCAACAACGAAACGCCACACAGAGAGAACAGGAGGCCGCTGATGATAATCCTCCTCCTCTGAGCAGTAAGGCAATAAAAGAGCAACCAGAGCACCGTTGCTTTGAGCACACGGCCGTGATGAGAGGGAGGCTTCACCACCACGTGGGGAATAAGGGAGAGTGGAAGCGACCTCCGGTTGTTTACAGACGTCGTTTGGCTGGGTTTGATATCAGTGCTTCTGAGCTTTGTGCCTCTCGGCAGCAGTGCAGATACGCAACAGAAGCAGCACTTCAAAAAGTAATGTTTGAATAGATTTGCAGAGGAAGTTGTGAGCACCACAAACTAAATTCCATTCACCTTCATCGTAAAGAGGTGACAGCAGAAATCCATGCGAAGCATACTAAAAATTACCGGCTTGGCTTGATACCACTGCGGCTAGGTTTTAATATGTTTTTGGTTTTGTAGTGAACTGACCGTATAAAAATGACCCCAAATCGGGCACATTTTAATTGAATTGATCACAGCAAACACAGACGTAGACAATCGAGATTGATAGTCCATAAAAGCCCTCCGTTTGACGTATTATTGTATATATGTGTAGCGTTATATAATGGTGTTTATTCCCATGAAATATGCGTGCTGTGTGCTGTGTTGTTTACTTCCAAATCAATGGATTGCTTTAATGCAGGCCATCTAACAACACAATGCCTTTACTATTGAAGAATAGAAGAATACATTTGAAGAATAAATAAGAGTTAAGAAAATGGTCAGGCTTGTGCACGTACAATTCAAGAGAGAGATTATTTCCACCTTACACATGTTATCACCGTCCGGTTTCCCCACGTTGTCCCCTCCATGCACTTTAAGGCAATGCAGATTCCTCCTGCTGCTACTCTTCCTGTGTCATTTGCCAAAGCCAAATGTCTTAGAGTATGCGCACTGTGCTGTTCACCTCTGCGTACTGTAGTCCTTCATTGATGTGCGTTGTTAGTTTGAAGTGACTTTGAACACCTGCAATGCACGCAGCATAGTTTGCTCTGTGCGTCACAGACATTGGTCAGGGTTCTCAGTTCGGATTCACATATATGGATTTAAAATAGATGAATAAAAAAAGTGTGTGCCATATTGAGCCTGTTGTATATGCAGTACATGGAAAGGATTCGTGTCAGGCTAGTTTGTATACAAATGCATAATAATCAACATGCAACAAGTGTAATTGTTTTGGTTGTTTCTTTTTCCTCCATGTGATGAATAACTTTAGCAAATCAGTCCAGGATGAAATGTAGCCTGACCCCAGAATGTTTACGCTCTGAACTGGAAACCTTTTCTCACTTTAACCAAAGACTTTTTTTATCCCACTTTGGAAGATACAGAAATTCAAAACTGTGCGTCATGTCTGCATTGCTTTGAAGAGGCATGGTTTGGAATTGAGAACATCATTTATTATTGATCATATGAACTTGTTTTGCAGATGAAGTCAACGTGATTGTGTTTTGAAACTACCTTGACTGACTTTCTACCAACTAACCTTATAAATCCATCTGTTTTAAATCATTAAAGACGACGCCTTCAGATGAGGTTCTGCAATCCGTAATTTGTTATTTGTAAGAAATAACGTTCCATGTACTGACCTAAGCAGCGTCACAGTGTTAGGTTGAAAATATGCATAAAGGAACACTTCAATGTGTTTTGTCTTGTGAATTATTGAAGTTCTTTGATTCTTCTTCTTTTTCAAGCAGGATTAGCTCATTTTATAGTGTAGCCATTTAGTCAAGATACTTAAGGTTACGTGTCCCTTGTTACATTACATGGACTTGTTAATGTGACGGTCATTCATTTACTTTTGGCTTTAGAACTAAAGTTTTTATGGCATAAAGTAGAAATGTGCTTCTGAAAGCTTAGATCTTTGCTCCTTTGCAATATTAAACGTGTCTGTCTCTTGAGTGCAGGTTTTCTAAGGGGTCAACTCCTGTGTTCCCTGTATGAACCCTTTCCCAGCATCAGAGTTCCCTCCCCGCGGGCGTGTATCATGTCGCTCGCTTCTCCTTTGGCCGTCACATGAGTTGCTGTAGCGGGAGTCCCGAGGCCTCCGCTCCCCCCCCCCCCCCCAGCCGCCTTCCCCTCCCTCAGCGTCTCATTGATCTTGTCTGTGGGTTTCGTGTGGTAACCGGCGCTTGCCCTTCCTCAGCATCACCCTCCACCTGAAGATCTCCTGCCCGTCGTCTCCGTCCGTGCCCATGGGCCGAGGGATGTCCTGCCCCGTGCCCCAGGTCAAAATCGAGATGGAGTCGGACTACGACTCAGACAGCGACCACCACCGCCCTCGGGACATGAGCAGCGAGACCACGTTATGAAGCTCAGACTCTACGCCCTGTTGACAGAACAACACGCGACTCAAGTGTGGGCCCGACCACTGACCACTGGACGCGGCCGCCGCTGACCCGCTGACCCGCGGGCGGCGTTAGGCGACGCCGGCTGTGAGCAAACTGACCCCCGAACGGACCGACTGAAGTGGGACTTGTCCGATCACGTCTGGGGCGTCCGCTTTTAAATTGGTGCAGCTTTGACATATTTTGCTGTGAATAATATATTTAATGTATTTATTTGTTTATTTGTAAATGGCCGTAATAACAGAGTACATATTTATTTGTTTGTGCTATATAGGATTACATAGAAAATATGCTAATAATTATACATATTGGCTAAATGTTAATATTGTACTATTTATGTGGTTACTTGAAATCCAAACTATACTATAAATTTATTTTACTATCATTTCAGATCAGTGTGTGTGCAGGGTTTTACCTTGAGACAGAAAGACAGGAAAAACAAGCTTTGTTTTAGTAACAGATCTATCTGCCATGAGGTGGTAAATCTGTCTTTCACCATATAGTAGCGTGTTTGTGTTTGGGTGTTTATTTGATTGTGCTGTTGCGCCACTGAACCCAGAGAACCGACTCTCCTTTCCTTGTTTCCCCCCCAGTTCAACACTGCATATTATCACATTCACCCTGGAACAAAAAGAAACAACCAAAAACTCCCGATGTTGTTGAAAAAGCATTCGATGTATTAGGAATGATTTAACAAATGGGTGTATACTTTTGCTTTTGTCAAAGACTGTATGAAATCATAATTAACTTCCACCACAACACTTGCGTATGTCAATAAGCAAGAGGAATTGACAGACGTAATTTATGTAATTAAATTATAGTTACTCCAAAAGCATGTGGTTTGTCTTGTGTTGTACACAGTGACTTAAATACACGCCATCGCAAAAGTGAGTTCACTTTCACACCAAAATGCAGTTGGTCAAATTCATTACAAAAATATGGCCAAAACATTGATTGTTTAATATTATCAACGTTGGGTCCTGGAGTTCTTGAAATAAACCTAATTAAGTGGGTCGCGCATCATCTTCATGTTATCATCTTCTACCGAGGTTTACGGCCTCGGTTGTGCTTTCCTTAACGATCGTCACAAGGAGGCGGATTGTGTTACGGAAATATTTGGGTCTTTTATACAAACCTCTCAGTGCAAACCTGCATTCAAAAAGCTTCTGCGAGTTCTGAGAAATGGAGCACCGTGTTATGGATACAAACAAAACAGGGACTTGTTAGTACTGAATGCTGAACAATCCCTGACCTCATGTACAGAATGTGCGTTGGGTAAAGAAAGGTCAATTCAGAGTTGTGTATCCCCAATTATGTATTCTCAGGCACAATTACATTGTACAATCAAACTGTTCGTGAACAAGTGACCACTACTACTTATCAATAGTACAAATAATAAATATTAATATTATTCCAATTTGGAATAGTCAAAATGTGTCATTAAATTTAATGCCATTTTCATTTACTCCATCACAACAGACAAATCATAAAAAAAAAATCATTAGACATTCTTAAAATTACAATTTTTAAAGTAGCTTATTTAAAATCAATAGTAGCGTCACGTCAACACACACAAAGAGTTCAACGGAGCGTCCGATGGTTTGGTAAACCCATCGGCGAAGCCCTCCCCTTCCACCAGCGCCGGCCTTCCGTTGCACATGGGGCACAGTTTGTTGCGTTCCTGTGAAGCTCTCATCCAGACGATGAGGTTCCAGCGTTGGCCGGAGGAGATGGGCAGGGCCCCGTGCATGTGTTGGCCCCGGTGGAGGAGGCCCTCCGTCACCTTGTGATGAACCTCTGAACACTCCATCTCACTCAAAGGCACCTGCAGGAGGATACAAAACACTGACTTTAGACACAATTCTGCTGTTTGGTTTAAAAATAGCAAAACAGAAGAAAAACAAAAGTGTTGTTGTTGTAATGCTCATTTTGTCCACAAGAAGCTGAAACAAACAAAAAGTATTGAATTTGTCGCAGGTGATTTCTAATTTAACGTGCCAGCACACCACATCATTATCTTACTACAGTTTAGAGTTACAAAAGGTTTCCCAGAATATTTCTTTTTAATGAAACTTTGAATGTGTCTCGCAAAACCTGTTTTCACCTGCTATCAAGTCATAGAAAATACAGAGAAAACCCTCTCCCTTGCATATAGAGCTTCAGTATAAACACCCTAGACTGTGCAAGGCATCGTTATCTCGGTTGTATTTCAAAAATATATATTTCACGCTGCTACTAAGTAGAAGTGGTGGTTGTATGTATGCTAATAATAAAAGGTAGCAGTAGTGATTGTATTAGTTATTATTAGTGTGGTATTACACCTCTATGTTTACCTGTCTCATATCACCAAAATAAAGGTTGCCCTCTGTGAAGTCCTTGCCCAGGGAAACATTCAGGGTGACCTCTGCATTGTCGTAATGGTAGCTCAGGTCCAGGTCTTCATTCATGTCATATTTAACGACAAAGGCCTTGTGGCTGTCCAGACAGCGCCCCCCACAGTCCGGGTACAGAAGGGAGGTGAGCGGCTGCAGGTAGAGCTCACGCAAGGGTGTGATGAAGCCCTCGTCAAAACCCAGTTCATTGAGGAGTATCTGGAAGAGAAAATACTATGAGTAATGGAGCGCATCACTCATGTTGTATTTCCTGCTCTTCTTTTAGGACTATACATATTTAAGTTTGACCTCTTTTATTGGTTTAATTTCCCAATTAAAGGTTTCTGCTGCAGGCCTCCATCTTGGCAAAAAATTAATTAACAATGACTGGATTTTTTAGAAAACTACATACAACTTACTGTGAAATGAACCTTGAATTTTCCCGACTTATTTAGAAAGGCGCCTGTGTGGACCTGCTTGGAATACACCTCCCATATTCACAGAGTTCTACATATTTCATGGATGGAACACATACGTTACCCCGTAATGGTTCATGGTGTTGGGTCTTCCTTTAGGGGCGGAGGAATGCTCAAAGTTCTCCAGCTCCTCCACCAGGTCCTCACAGAAGCGTTTCTCAAACACCGGGAAGCGATAAACCCTTGCAGCTTCAACAGAAAGATGGGAATCACTGCAAAAGTGCCTCAGCTACGGGTCAAAGTGTACGCTGATATGAGGTGTTTTCATGATTTTATAATACATTTTGTAAAAGCACATCATTTTAGGTTTAAAGGAAAGATGTGCATGTGTGCAAACAGAATACTAAGGATCAATATTTAGCATTTAACGTGAGCTGCTACTTTTCTTTTAACATTCGCTACTGAGAGGAAATAAAAGCACTTTCCAGCTTACCGGCCTCTTCCTTCAGCATGTCTCCGAGGCCTTCTTGCCTCACGTCGGGGCTTCGACAATACTCAACAATTTGCTTAAACTTTGGTGCGAGGAAGGACTCCTGGGGAGAGGGGTGCAACGTGTCTCAGCGAGGTGTGTTCACTCAGTATTCTTGAGGCCATGGCAGCGGCTGACGTACCTGCAGGTGGTAGACATGAGGACGAAGAGGCTGGTACGTGTCTTTAATAGAAAGAGCCCTCTCAGCAGAGGTCACACTGAGACGCCTCCGCCTGTCCACTTCCTGTGAAATCTAAGTGGAGTAGTCATACAGTTCAGCCAGGTAATTGCAAATAAAACACCTTGTTTTTTAATCAATACATCCTGATATCTATTTGAAACGAGACGGGGAAGAAAACTATTATGCACTTTCAGGAGCCCCCAACTAGATAATTAGCAGCATTTCAGTCAGAAGAATAACTTAAAGTGATCAAATAATTAAAACGAACACCTTGTGGAGCACATCCTCAAACTGTTGTTGCGTCACGCAGCCACGCTGTCGAAGAAGCTGGGTGGCAACAATTAAACAGACAATACACACGTGTCAAAATACTTTACAACCCCTCAATGTCCCTCCTGACATTATGTGATACTCACCGGTTGGTGGTCCAGTCTGAACTGCTGCTCGGACACGAAGCGGACGTGCAGTTTGTAGTCGTCCAGGTAAATATTATCAGTGGTGAAACAGTTACAGGTGTAAAACCGGCGACTTCCGTCTTCCTTGTTCGTCATTACGCCTTAGTAACACACAGGCGTATAATCGAAGCATTAGTACCATCGAGGTTGTTTACTAAAAAGCTAGTGTGGCTATTTTTGATTATAAACTATAGGAAAAGACGCATACAACTTCCGGTTCAAAGTTCGATATTTAAAGTTTCATGTCCACAAATCAAAAATTGACGAGCAATGCTAACTATTCTTTCAGCGCAACAAAAAATAGTGTCCATTCACATCATTCACAATTTTGACTCATATCGATATTCTTATAATAGTAATTAATATTATTGCCAAATTGGGTTGCTGTGGTTACAAACTGTGGCCGCTAGGTGGCTGACACTTACTGTTCAAAATAACCCACCCTCAATCGGACTTTATCTCTGGCCATTACTATGTCAGGTGGCATCATTCAGAAGTATGGGACTTATTGAGATACACTCACCATGTCACTTAAAAACAAGTCAAAAGCCCCAATAAATTGTCCCCTTTTTCTCAAACGGCTGGCATGAAGTAGCCGTAGTTAACCATATGGGGGCGCTAATTAAGAAGGATGGATACAAAACACTTGAACGCAAACGTAGAAGAAGAGAACGGAAACAACACAAGCCTTGCAGCTAAATCCCGAGTGGTTTTATGGCGGATTATTTTTGATTTACCTGGTTTCGGAAGATCCAGCACTGCTGGTAAAAAAAATGCCGATTGGCAGTTAGCATATTTTCACAAAAGGGGTCTATTGTTCTACTTTTTAAAGTCTACGCCGAAATGTTAAGCGTGGAGTCGTTGCAAGTGGTTGAGGAAGAAGTGGTTGAATCCAGCTCCAATAAACTCGGTGACATTTACACTTTTGTGGCCAAAGGCTGCTTTCCTCAGACGATGAACCCGTTACGAAAGAAGAATCTTAAACGATACGCCCAGAAATTTGCAATTGATGGTAAGGTTTATTTTGAAACCTTAAAATGACACATGGCATTGCTTTCCTCTAGTTCCATTCAACGTGCACTGTCAATTTCACATCGCCTTTCCTCTCATCAAGTGTCTACCATGTCAATTATATATGCATCTGTAGAGACGAAATGAAATAACTTACTTGTGGTGGGACGTTCTCTGCATTCACAAGTCGGAACCAAAGGATTTTATATCATGGCCAACTTTTCATTCCAAGAGGGCAAGCTGTACTACGTGGGGCCGAAGAAAGAAGAGAAGAGGGAGGTGGTGATAGAGGCGGAGAGGAAGAGGCAGGTATTTCTCGACTGCCACTTCAATGACATCGGCCATCACCTGGGCCAGAAGAAGACTGTCCACAGGATCCAGAGCAAGTACTACTGGCTGGGGATCATCAAGGACGTAGTGGACTGGGTACGCGCATCAAACACTGGTTTGTTAACATCTAAAGAGACGCGGCGATAATAATGTCTAAACATTTGCTGTTTCAGATAAAAGTATGTGAGACATGTCAGCACACAGAGAGGAATAAAAACCTGGCGAGGACCGTTAGGCCCATTAAAGTGGACGCACCTTGGGATATCGTTGGGATTGACATAACAGGTTTGCGCCTCATTTCATTTGATCCCGTTTTGTTTTGTTCCGTTTCATTTCCTTCCACACCTTGAGACCCGCTGCCGGTTGTCTCTCATTTCCAGGGCCTTTCCCAGAGACACAGCAAGGCAACACCAGTGTTACACTCCTCATTGATTATTTCAGTAAATGGCCAGAAGCTTTTCCAGTTCAAAAGACAGATGCTCTCTCTGTTGCTAAATGTATTTCCAAATGCATATACAGGTAAGCATTTTATATAATCATAAATTATCAGGTTCATAGATTTTATCAATCTAATTTTGATCTACTGATTTTATTTCTTGGTCTATTTTTAAACCTTCAATATAACTTATTCTGATCCCTGTTTAATCAGGTTTGGTGCCCCTAAAACAATAGTTTGCACACAGAACGTCGACTTCTGTGATGAGGTGAGACTGTGAGTCACAAAGTCAGTTAAAGGAAATGAAATATTGTTGCACCAGTTTTATCAGTTCCTGTATTGATTGATTTCCAGGTGACAAAGCTGCTGTGCGACAGGTGGAGCATCGTGCAGAAGGTGTCTCCTCTGGATCAACCTCAGCTCAACCCGTTCCACGACTGCACGAGTCCTTTACTGAAGGAGGCCATTTTGCAGATGGTAACCGAGAAGCAGACGGAATGGGACGACTTCCTGGACCCGGTGCTGTTTCTCTTCAGGACGTCCGACAACCCCACGACCAAGTTCAGCCCTTACTCCCTCATGTTCAACAGGAAAGCTAACTTACCCGACGAGGTAGGACTGCATGGTCAAGAGAATGAATACATACGACCCGTGAGTTTCTTTCTGCTTTCTAATTTGACTTCCTGTGCTCTAGAATACCTTGAGTCTGCTCAGTTTTGACGAGCAGGAGCAGGATACGTGTTCCACAAAGGAGAAGGCTTCGGCATATATGACGATAATGCAGGAGCAGCAGGACTCTGTGAAGCAGCTGGTAATTGTTTAGTCTTGCTCTGTTACGATGGATGCTGGTGGTGCAGCTCGTTCTTTGTTTGTGGGTCTGATTGTCACGTGCACTTCATCCACTGCTTTGTGGGTTTTGACCAAAATATGCAACGTTTCAATGATGATTCTCACCTCATGAAATAAGGGGATACTTTCTTCCTGCCAACTAAAGTATACTGCCTTTCTTTCTCAATTAGCTCATATAAACCACGTGGAAAAAGTGAACGTAGTCACTGAGATCACGCGTTGGTTTGTTGTTTGAAGTTTTGAAGTCTCGAATATAGTTTTTTATGTCATCATCTTAATTTTTATCCAGCGGTTATGCAACAACAAACTGATTGTGTTTCTTCCACTTCCAGGTGATGGCCAATATGAACGCTGCCTACAAACAAGAGAAGAAAAAGAACACCAAGCGGAGAACACACAACATGCGCTCGGTGACTTTTAAAATCGCAGATACCCCTTTCTGTGCAGGAGACTCGCCCTCCCCAAAGAAGCTGAAAGACAGTATATATTTATCTTTTCCTGTTGAGACGGTGCTGGAAACCGAGCAAAGCAGCTCAGAGGACATGAAGACGGAGTTGGAATATCACTTGGCTGAGTCCGATGTCCACTGAGGAGGACTGGACGGATCAGGGGAGCTCCACAGTGTGCTGTTGTGATAAAGCAAGCCGAAGTATCGGACAGACGATAGCAATCCAGATGCTGGTGAAGCGAGTTGGATGAGTGTCGCCGCTGACACTGCTGTCTGTTAGTTGATGTTCCGCTGATTATGAGAACTGTAATACAAGAGACGACAACAACAACAAAATGCAGTGAACATTAAACCCACATGAATTGTTGAGCTTTTCTCAGATTTCCCTACAAACATCGTTTCTCATGGAAAAAATGTTAACTCATTTTTTTCCACCCTAATCATGCTACTTTGAAATGGAAGTACTGTATTTAAAAAAGTATTTAATACCCTTGAATAAATGTTTTATGTCTTCTGTCTATCCTTATTCCTATCCTATCATAATATTAAATGGCTACCAACATTACCTTGAGGGATTATTACATTGTGTGTGTGCAGCCGTGAGCCGTTGTCTTGCTCAGGGACACTTCGACATGGAGCAGCCAGGGTTCGAACCACCAAACGCCAACCTTGCAGTTCCCAGCGCGCACTCTCTACTCCATGCGCTTCCATTCATCATAGCAAATTCTTCTGACGCGGCCTTTTCAACTTTGACCTTGAATGATCGATTAGACAAGAAATCCAATATCCAGTTATCCAAATGGGCAATCTGTGTTTCAAATGGGCAATGTGTTTTATATACAAAAAAAAGCAGCATGAAATAGAGTGGACACCACTTGAAGGTTTATCAGTTTAAGAGAATAGTTTTATTAAAACAGGATAAACATTTGCAGGATATGTTCACTCAATGTGCAACAGTTTTCAATGACAAGAGATTAAGTTAAATTCTTTACAAGTATTCATTTAATAACTGTATATAGCACCTATAAAAAACAGGTGCTTTACAAGTACTTTATACAGAAGCAAACATAGTCATACATAACGTCAATACAAGTAAACATTTCAGAAAATACAGAAGGCAAAAGAGATCATGCCATACCAAAAAAAAATACACACATACATTCACACACACATATATACATGTCAGACAAACTAAAATGAACAGAACCATAAAACTGCATAAAAGGCTGACATCAATTGAAGGCAGTGGTATAGAAATGGGTTTTAAGGAGTGATTTAAAAGAAGCCTTTTCCTCTCAGGTATGTCGAGGGTCTCTAATGGCAAAAGCAGGGTCACCCTTTGATTTAAGCCTCCAGCGAGCTGCATCATGTGGGGATAACATTTCAACAATGTAGCTCGGGGCCAAACCCAGACATGCTTTAAAGGTGATCAATAAAATCTTGAAGTCAATTTTAAAACTAACAAGGAGACAGTGGTGAGAGGCCAGCACTGGAGTAATGTGATGCCGTTTGTTACATTGTGGACTAGTTGGAGGAGGGAGATGGATTTTTGGTTTGTGCCGAAAAGGATGGAGTTGCAGCAATCTAGTCGGGAGAAAATTTGTGTATAAATGACTTTTTCCAGGTCTGAGTATGACAGCATGGGTTTAATTTTTTTAGATTGTTCTTGAAAAAAGGACTGAACTGAATTTTTTAATTTGTGATCCCAAGTTAAATTGAGGAGTGAACGGTCATCTAGTCGGGATTCGGCTAGATGGTTCTGCCTTTCAGAAGAGAATACAGAGTATACTTTTCTCTCAAATGCAGCATTCGTTTTCCGCCTTAACTGAAAGCTTCTACACCTTTCTAATCTTGAATATTGCTCACAATAAAACTCACAGGAGTTGCATCTATGACGTTTCATCCTTGTGGATTCTTCTCATGTGGACATTTAAGTTACTAGAACTTCGAAAACCACTTTTACATATTTTACAGGAATATGGCTTCTCCCCAGTATGGATTCTTGTATGAGACTTCAAATTTGATGTTCGTGAGAAGGTTTTCCCACAGGTGACGCAAGAATATGGCCTTTCCCCAGTATGGTTTCTTATATGATACTTCAATCGTGATTTCAGAGTGAATTTTTTCCCACAAGTGGTGCAAGAATATGGCTTCTCCCCACTATGAATTCTTATATGTGACTTCAAATGTGATGTCTGAGTGAAGGTCTTCCCACAGGTGATGCAAGAATATGGCCTTTCCCCAGTATGAATTCTTGTATGAAACGTCAATAGTTCGCTCCGAGGAAATGTTTTCCCACAGGTGATGCAGGAATATGGCTTCTCCCCACTATGAATTCTTGTATGAAACTTCAAATGTGATTTCAGAGTGAATGTTTTCCCACAGGTGATGCAAGAATACGGCCTTTCCCCAGTGTGGATTTGCGTGTGGACTTTTAAGCCACTACTAAATTTAAAATCTTTCCCACATGTTTTGCAAGAGAATGGTTTCTCATCACTATGGACTCTTTTATGAATCTGGAATACTGATTCATGAATGAATCTTTTCCCACAGGTGTTGCATACGTATGGTTGATCCATTCTGTGGACTTTCCTCACATGGGCAAACAAACTTTTTTTATGTTGAAAATATCTCCCACATTTTTTGCACAAAAATGGCTTCTCACCTGAAGGAGCTGGCTCCTTTTGTGATGTTAAACTGAGTTTAACTCCTTTCTGATCTTGGCTATCAGATTCATGAGAGTTGTGGGAGAGAAGCTGGTGGTCATTGTTTGGTTGAACTACAGCTGCGCTTTCAACTGAAATATGGCCTCTAGATGTTTTCTGCACCACACTGGGAGTTTCGTCAGTAGACCAATCCAGAAGATGATCTTCACTGTGATCAGCTTCCTCACCAGTCGGAGTCAACGTAAAGGTGTCGGCCTCCTGCTTCGGTTCAAGCTGCTCTCCCTCCTGACCGCTGCAGAGTTCCTCCTGTTCCTCTTTAATCTGTGGAGGACCTGGGTCCTCTTGGTCCAGACTGGGGTTCGTCTCCTGGAGACACAGTTGCTGGTCAGAGATAACCTCCTCCTGCTGCTTACAGACACGTGACGGTGGGAGCTCTGGAGGGACACAAAACAAAAGAAGTAGAAAAACCTATTAAGCAATACGGTACGAGAGGCTGAACTTTATCTTCTATGTTACAGGTCAGGGGTGTTGTTCAGTGAACCGTTGAACTGCAACATTATTGCAATAAAGTAAGCCTTGAGTACCTAATTGCTTTTGTAATGCGATTACCAGCGACATTACAAATGGTAACTTACTGCCTTTCAGGACAAAAAAAAAGTTGCAGCCACCAAACCTTTTGTATCGCATTTCAGTAGCCTAGAGAAAATAGTCCCGTACGTTGGCTGTTGCTATGCAACGGACTCACAGCAAAATCACGTTTGTATGTTGATGATTAGCTAGTAGATCGACATTAATTTGATAGTTGTCACATCGCTCATGACGCCAACCTAAATGTCCTCTTTAGCAAAAAATTGCCGTAAATCGTCTGGGAAATCTCACCTTGTGCAAAACTGGTCATTTGCGGCCCTTCCGGTCTTTTTCCTGCGCTTGCCACCAAGCTAAAAACTGAAATGCCAAATAACGGTCGCCTACCTATTATTTTTGAGAGTGCGCACTGATATGGAACGCTCAGGTCAATGTAAACAGTTCCAGTACATTATGGCAGAATCAGAATGCTGAATTCCATCTACATCTTATTACAAGTAGCGTCAAATAACACATTTAATGTAAAACCCTAAATAATGTATTATTCCTTTAGACAACAGCTTTCCCTCACAAAGTTGTACTCACCTATCCTGTGTAACCTCACTTCGGGTTTCCAAAAAACATCCAGCAGTCCGCGCTGCCGGTCGAGCTCTTCCTGATACTCGACGATGGTTCTTTTAAAAACTCCGAATATTTCTTCGGCAGCAGCAGATAGTCGCTCGTTGACAAACTCCCTCAAACACTCAACTGAAGACATTGTAACCGAAGAAATAATTACCTGCAATGCCACAACACCAAGCAACGACTTGGTGTCTCATTATAAGGTTCCGACTACAGACCTCAGTCACATTAAGGTTCCACCTGCTATTATGGTTGCGGGTTATCTTTAAATATAATTGGCGATTCGCAACCAACTTTAATAGATGCATATGGCCACCTACAGCACCGGAGTCTGCAGGTAACAGTTGCATTAATCTAAAAGGATAATAATAAAAAGTGAATAAATAAATATTGAACAATATTAATAAAAAAATACTCAAAAGGTGTCTAGTGAGCGAGCTGTTCATAAGTCTGCGGGTAGAAACTGTTAGTTACTCTCTTGGTTCGGCATTTCAGACTCCTGTAGCATCAGCCTGACGGCAGAAGCAAGGACAGTCTGTGCTGGGGGGAAATGAGGACGCTCTCGACCGTACCTCTGTAGAAGTTGTGAGAATTTTGGTCTGCATACCAGATATCCTCAGCCTTCTGAGGAAGTACAGCCTCTGCTTGGCCTTCCTGGTGATCTGGAGTGTGTTGTGCGACCAGGTAAGGTCCTCACTGATGTGAGTTCCCAGGAATGTAAAGGTTTTCACCCGTTCCCCCTCAGTCTCACCAATGTAAAGAGGTGTGTGCTGCACCTTCTTCTTCTTTGGGTCGATGATCATCTCCTTGGTCTTGTCTGTGTTCAAGGAGAGATTCTTATTTTGACCTGGCTATGCCCTTAAATAACCTCCAGGTGTCCACAGTGTTACCCAACTAATTAGTGGTCCAATTAACCAAACAATTAACCAAAACGATGGATACTTAATAACAAATTATTGAACTAAATTTACTACAAAAACAGAAAAGGCTATCTTAATATGATATCAAACCTAAAGAATTAAACAATGCTGTTTAATATGACATAACTAAAAAATAACTGGAAATGAATAGCTCCCACACTATCTTTGGTATCATTCTCATCGCCCTCTAGACCTACGAGCAAGGACCCAGCACAATTGAAAATGTATTCACATTTTTTGAAGTTTCCAACATTATCGGGGATATTTCCATCACTAAATCCTCTTATTGTTTTACCATTAGGCTGTTTCAACATTAAACAGATGACCACTTACTCAGGTCTGACCTCTTTTACAGTGCCGAGATTATTTCTATAAATTAGGCTGTAAAGACAGACAATCTGTCATAATTTCTTTTGCATATGGTCACACTTAATTCTGATATGAATACCCCTTATCCTACATGTCCATTCCTGTTGTCTTTAGATACATCTGTATACATCTGATAATAGTTATAGTTATTGTCGATATTGAGTCTCATGTTCAATGTCACACAAGTTTCTTTGCATCCAATTTTTTCCTCAGTACGTAGTAGTGATAGTCCAACCAAACCCTTTACGTTAATACAGCACCTGCGGAAGTTCCTCTCCAGATCCCTTCAGCTTCATCTAATAAACCAGAGATACATTTTATTGTTTTAATCTTGATGCCAGTTTGTTAGCTTCCACCAGATGCTGTGATGTTTTGGGGTGGATTTCATTAAATAAATGAATGAAAAGTCGGGAGAAGAGAATGACTTGTTTCGATATTTGTCCAATAGGAAAAACAGGGTCTTGATGAATGATCAAAGTTGTAAAAGTCCATTTATTGCTTGCAAGCAGGAGGTCAAAAACACGAGCACGTATTACGGTGCTCTGTGAAAATAGCGTCTTTGAGTGGTCAGAACACTGACCTTTTATACACACACACATCTGAAGGCCATTCTCAGTGGCAGGTATAAAATATGGCAAACCAAGTTGAGATAAGAATCACAGTTAAAATGGGGTAACACAGCTCCTTTGTTCAAACCTTTGCGTAGGGAGTTGACTCGTCCTTCCTTCCACAGCTGCAGAAGATAAACTTTGTATCACCCTGCTTTCACACGTTAGTTCAATACAGACAATAATCACTGTTAATATAAGACTATGCTATAACATATTTTACCATTACACTTAAGGGTTTATCAGTTTAAAAGATCAATCATTTCTATTTGCAAATTGACACTTATTTTTTCATATAGGAAGTATATATATATATATAAATTAAAAAACTGGTTAGACATTTACAGGATATTTTCACGTAATGTGCAACACAATTTTCAAAGATTTAAAGGGATTACACTAAATTCAATTAAAACACAAGACATTGCAATCTTGTTTTATTGGGACGCTCTTTAACTACAAGTATTTATTTAATGCCTGAACGCTCATTCAGTCGGACTTTTGGCTGGATGGTTAACGATTCACCGTTGTGGCATCTTTTCATGTGGACTATTAATTTCCCTGAACTTTTGAAATGACAACTTTTGATATTTTACAGGGATATGGATTCTCCCCGGTATGGACTCTTGTATGAGCCTTCAAATGTGATTTAGTAGGGAACGTTTTTCCACAGGTGATGCAGGAATGTGGCTTCTCCCCAGTATGGGTTCTTGTATGAGACTTAAAATGTGATGGTCGTGCGAAGGTTTTTCCACAGGTGATGCAGGAATATGGCCTTTCCCCAGTATGCATTCTTATATGATATCTTAAATGTGATGTAGTGCGGAATGTTTTCCCACAAGTGGAGCAGGAATATGGCTTCTCCCCAGTATGAAGTCTTGTATGTTCGTTCAAAAGTGATTTATAAGAGAATGTTTTCCCACAGGTGATGCAAGAATGCTGCTTTTCCACAGTGTGGATTAGCATGTGGACTTTTAAACCACTATTAAATTTGAAGTTTTTCCCACATGTTTTGCAAGAGAATGGTTTCTCATCACTATGGACTCCTTTATGAATCTGGAATACTGATTCATGAATGAATCTTTTCCCACAGGTGTTGCATACGTATGGTTGATCCATTCTGTGGACTTTCCTCACATGGGCAAACAAACTCTTTTTATGTTGAAAATATTTCCCACATTCTTTGCACAAAAATGGCTTCTCACCTGAAGGAGCTGGCTCCTTTTGTGATGTTAAACTGAGTTTAACTCCTTTCTGATCTTGGCTATCAGATTCATGAGAGTTGTGGGAGAGAAGCTGGTGGTCATTGTTTGGTTGAACTACAGCTGCGCTTTCAACTGAAATATGGCCTCTAGATGTTTTCTGCACCACACTGGGAGTTTCGTCAGTAGACCAATCCAGAAGTTGATCTTCACTGTGATCAGCTTCCTCACCAGTCGGAGTCAACGTAAAGGTGTCGGCCTCCTGCTTCGGTTCAAGCTGCTCTCCCTCCTGACCGCTGCAGAGTTCCTCCTGTTCCTCTTTAATCTCCTGGAGACACAGCTGCTGGTCAGAGAGAACCTCCTCCTGCTTACAGACACGTGACGGTGGGAACTCTGGAGGGACACAAAACAAAAGAAATAGAAAAACCATTAAGTGTCCTACTGTTCTATTAAGCAATACGGTACGAGGGGCTGAACTTTATCTTCTATAATGTTAGAGTTCAAGGTTGGTGTTCAGTGAACCGTTGAACTGTAACATTGTTAACGATAAAGTAAAGCCTCGATTACCTCATTGCTTTTGTAATACGATTACCAGCGACATCATAAAAAGTACCTTTAAAGAATAAATGTATTGGAAACCCTAAATAATGTCTCGTCCTTATTACTTTAGATAGCAGGTTTCCCTGACGAAGTTGTACTCACCTATCCTGTGTAACCTCACTTCGGGTTTCCAAAAAACATCCAGCAGTCCGCGCTGCCGGTCGAGCTCTTCCTGATACTCGACGATTGTTCTTTTAAAAACTTCGAATATTTCTTCAGCAGCAGCAGATAGTCGCTCGTTGACAAACTCTCTCAAACACTCAACTGAAGACATTGTTGCTTGTTTATCGATGAGCAACGGCTGAGTGTCACACTATAAAGTTCCGACTGGAGAGCTCAGTCACTTCAAGGTTCCGCTTGAATTAAAGCTGCAGGTCATCTTGTTCTTTTTCTATTAACTTAATTGGTGGGTCGTAACCAACTTGAATAGATACACACCGCTACTTAAAGAACTGGAGTGCGAACTATCAGGGTAACAGTTTCATCACTGCTTAAACTGAGACAAAACACTCAATCGTGTTTCTTTAAGAAATCTCAACAGTGCCCTGTAGCTCTCGCGCTAGTGATGTTACGCAATGTGCCGACGCTTCAAAGCGAGTGTCGATTAATGGAGGGGGCGTTTCCTCCAAGAATGAAGGCTTGCTTTGTTTGGGGGAGGAGTCGCCGCCGCCGCCGCCCCCCCCCCCCCCTCTCCCCCGCTCTCCCCCAGCTGTACCACGTGACTTTTTCGGGAAGTGGTTCAGATTTTGCCGGGAGGTTTGACAGTAATATAAACCCCTCAGGCTCCATTCAAAATGTGGGTTGTTGCGGATAGTTTTTAGAGAGAGAGAGCGAGAGTGAGAGAGAGAGGATAGGTGATAAGATGGAGGCAGCTATGAATAGGAGGATTTCCCCTCTGTGGGAACACCTTGATTCAAAAACTCCCAATCAGATAAGATGAATCGAACTCTATTTCAGACACATTAGGTTTGCTTATCAAGAACTGTCAAAGTTTATTTTATTCAAAGGTGAGGTGTTTATTGTGCTCCAAGGAGTTGGGGTACAATAACACCTCATCACATTATGTGGTTCAGATACAGCTGCCTGTTATACACTTGGCCAGTAGGTGGTTTCGTGCGCATATGAAGCATCAAGAAATGAACCCTTTCTCCAACCATTTGACTGAAGTGGCTCGATGCCTCATGAGGCTTCATCTCACCATCACTGTCTCGCGTCATTCTTCGTCCACTGCTCCACTGCTTCGTCCAGGATGAAATTAAGAGTGGACATCACTTGAGGGTTTATCAGGTTAAGATAATCAATTTTATTTGCAGGAGATTTTTAAGGGTGGACAATTCATGTCTCAGGTTTATACAGGTTTTGCAGGATATGTTCACTCGGCCCCAAAGCCTTTTCAAAGAGGGGATTACAGTAAATTTGGCAAAAACATGTCACTAACAGCATAATAATGTTAGAAATTGCTCAGAATATTTCATCACAGGAGCTGAATCTATGTTTCATCCTTGTGGGTTTTTCGCATGTGGACATTAAAGTTACTAGAACTTCGGAAACCCCTTTTACATATATTACAGAAATATGGCTTCTCCCCTGTATGAATTCTTATGTGATACTTCCAATGTGGTTTCTGAGTGAATGTTTTCCCACAGAACATGCAAGAATACGGTCTTTCCCCAGTGTGGATTTGTATGTGGCATTTTAAGCCACCTCTAGATTTGAAATCTTTCCCACATGTTTTGCAAGAGAATGGTTTCTCATCACTATGGACTCTTTTATGAATCTGGAATACTGATTCGTGAATGAATCTTTTCCCACAGGTGTTACATACGTATGGTTGATCCATTCTGTGGACTTTCCTCACATGGGCCAACAGGCTCTTTTTATGTTGAAAATATTTCCCACATTCTTTGCACAAAAATGGCTTCTCACCTGAAGGAGCTGGCTCCTTTTGTGATGTTAAACTGAGTTTAACTCCTTTCTGATCTTGGCTATCAGATTCATGAGAGTTGTGGGAGAGAAGCTGGTGGTCATTGTTTGGTTGAACTACAGCTGCGCTTTCAACTGAAATATGGCCTCTAGATGTTTTCTGCACCACACTGGGAGTTTCGTCAGTAGACCAATCCAGAAGATGATCTTCACTGTGATCAGCTTCCTCACCAGTCGGAGTCAACGTAAAGGTGTCGGCCTCCTGCTTCGGTTCAAGCTGCTCTCCCTCCTGACCGCTGCAGAGTTCCTCCTGTTCCTCTTTAATCTGTGGAGGACCTGGGTCCTCTTGGTCCAGACTGGGGTTCCTCTCCTGGAGACACAGCTGCTGGTCAGAGAGAACCTCCTCCTGCTTACAGACACGTGACGGTGGGAACTCTGGAGGGACAAAAGAAATAGAAAACCGAACGTTTGAGCCAACCATAATCAGGGTTGTGACGGCGCACGAGAAGTCCAACTGGAGACAGGGGGAAGAAGCAGCATTTCCGGAAATTGGATGGTAAAAGTTAGACAACAAAACAGTGGGAGAGCCTGACAGGTGATACTGTCATTAAAGCACATTTGGCAGGTTTAGGTTGGAAAGGTGAAGTTTCCAAAAATGGGGAAACACAGTGAGAAACGGAAGAAAACCGTAGCGGGTAGGACAGCTGTGCTGTGAATGGGCCAAAGTGGGGAGACTATGATTGGGTGGAGTGATGATAGCATGGAGATTGGCCACGGTTTTGAGGGACAAAGGGAGAAAAGAAGGGCTACTGTCGTTGTGACTAGATTGAGGAAAAAATGTAAATCCAACAATACCCTAATTTGTTGGTGGAGAAGTACTACCTAAATGAGATATTACAATATAACTTTATTGGAAAATTCTTTAACTACAAGTCTTCATTAATGAAAGAACACTCAACGAGAGAATCCTGAAAATATTGTCAAATGCAGCAGTCGTGTTCCGTTCTGATAGTAATAATCAACTCTTTTAATAATCTTAGATTTTGCTCAGAATATTTCAGCACAGGAGCTGTATTTATGACGTTTAAGCCTTGTGGCTTCCTCTCATGTGGACCATTAAGTTACTATAACATCTGAAGCCTCTTTCACATATTTTACAAGAATATGGCTTCTCCCCGGAATGCATGTCTTGTGTGAGACTTTTAATTGTGATCTCCACTGCATGAAAAGTGTGATTTTCGTCCCCGTAAACAACCGGAGAGCTCCCTCATTTTTGGTAGTTAATTTGCAACCCGCTCTTGTTGCCGTTTGTCTGTGCCACAAATGGTCGGAACCGAACTATGACGTATGTGACGTATGTGGAGAGCTTGCAGAGTGCTAATGGCCCTAATTATCATATGAATGCAGCGAAACCGCGGGTGGCCGAGTCTGGCTTGAATATCCAGTATTGGATGAAACCACTACTTTCAAACAAGTAAAATCACTTGTGATTAGTTAGCAGATCTATCACTATTGGTCACTCTGCCTCATTTAAACCCCAATAATAAAATATATATTATTTATTTATATTATGCTGTATATTCATGTCATTTTTATCCTATTTAGGCTACTACACTATTATTAGGCTACAATCAAGGACATTAATGAATTTATAGCGGAAATGAATATTTGCCAGGAACATGTTTATGCAAAGAAAGCGCTTTATTAAAACAAAACACAACTATATACAAAGTGAGGATCTGCCCACACATGGGTAAAGGTCCAAAACCTACAACTGAAGCCGCGTTTCAACCGCAATTACCAAGAACTTTTTTCATAGGATTTTTTTTCCCCAGACCAGTTGCTTACTGCGTTTACACCGGGGTCTAAAATACCCTTTCATAGAAATAGGAATCCATTTACTGGTTATATATATATATTAAAGCTCCGACATCTGACAGTTCTTCTTCGCCGCTTTAAAAAAAGTTGCGCTGCCATCAGCAGCTGCTGTTTTAGAGGGGCGAATAATAATTGTTCACCTGCCGCCTCCGTAAAAGGAGCTAGCTTAGCTACCTAACCGCAGACATGATACGCTAATGTTAGCGCATCATGTCAGCGTGAGCTCCACCAATCAGCATGTGCAGCGCACAAGTTACACCCGTGAAAGTTGCTGAACTCTGAGAAAGTACTACCTCGCCAGCAGGGACTTTGAGGAGAAATATTTACCCGGAACTTCATTTAGACCCTGGTTCCTGCGGTGTAACCACACGCAGTACCAGCCCATAGTTACTAGTTCCGGGGTAAAGTACCTGCGGTGGAAACGCGACTTGAGTGAACTGTCCGTTTGCCACCTGTGGGTTGTAGGTAACTGGCGCAGTGCTTTCTGAGGCAGGTTTGATGTGCAGACGCCTTATGTGTGTGGCTTTGTATTTCGGAGACGCCTCTAACCGGGACTGCAGCTTCGCACAGAGTTCAGAGAGCTCCGGGCTACGAATCGACGGCGGCCGTACAATCCACCCAGAGACCCCGCCAACAACGCCTTCTTCTTCGTCAGACATGAGGTCTATGGTGGCGGACTTCCAGAGTTCCACCTCGTCATCTGCTAGCACACTTTGTCTCCATTCCAGCAGCTGTAAAAAAAAAACAATGAATCAGTACTGTGCGATGCGTATGGTCACAACACATCTATCAATGCACCAAAATAAACTCTTACCCTCTTTCTTCTCGCTCGACACCGAGCTGAACTCCTCGCAGCTTCCGCCCGCCATGAGTTTCCTGGTAGGGTAAACCTAAAGCTCCTGCGTACCGTCTCATAATACGTCTTACAGGCAGCTGGAAAACAAATGAGAGTGTTATGAATGAAAATCAGACGCAAGTCAAAGTAACATTAAACAAGGAAGGAAAAACAGTAAAAAAAAAAAAGTCACTTACACACAATGTTGTCTTTATCAACATCATGTAAATTTGGACTTGCAGATATTGCTCCGAGCAAATAGGAGGTCACCGCCTCATTATGAGGCGACATTAGTCTGAAAACAAAATGTACAGTTACGATCAGTATCTATCCTATGGTATCCATTTCCTTATACCGCAGAATAAAAGCATATTCTTTAAATCTTACCCTTGCTCCGGGTCGTAGCGTATGCCATTTGTCGCAGAGTTGTGAAGACGGCGTACCGTTTCCTGTAAATGACAACAAAAAACTACACTTTAATAAAGCTGGTTCGGCTCATTCGTTCTTTTGCAAGGCTACTAGGCTACTCTTAGCTTTGGTTTCAGGCTAGGCTACTTTTAGCTTAGCTAGCAGTCATCAAACATATTCTTACCGCAAGCTTGGGATTGTTTACCCGTCTCCTCTTCTTGGAGTTAGTCTCTTCCGCACAATTGTTCGACTCCAGAGCCGCCAACCTGTCCTCCATGTACAGCAAACTGGAGTTTACCGAATTCTGCAGTTGAGTGAGCCGCTCATCCATATCGGCAGCATGTTGATTAAGCTGACGAGACAGTCCACTGATGGCAATCAGCAGTTTCTTATCTTCAGTCTGCGGACTGGCTGAAAGTTGTTGATCGCATCCAAGGGGAGTTGAAGGGGATTTGAACGCAAGACGTCGTCCAGCTATTTATCACGAACCAGCAAAAAACAAAAACACAGGAACTGGAGCTAAAGTTCTTCTGAGTAACACAAACATATCCATTTATATGCTCGTCGGTTGCATATGCAACATTTGCCATTGCTAATGGCATACACAGTAATCTAGCATACTTTAAATAAATCAATTCAAGCTAAAATGTAAGAGTCCATAATTAGGCTACACTAAGCCCGATTGATTTGTACCAGAGATTTTGTTGCCTTTTAGAAAAATGTCACATGGGCTAAAACTCCCCCTGCAAGCCTGATTTGCATAGCTCACAGAATTTCATTTACATGTTAGAGCCTCCCCTATAAGTAGGAGAGTCATGGGGGGACAACTGCCAAGCAAGGCCCACGTCAATTTCTGACAATTCATGGCAGTTTTTGGCATTGCCTGCAAATTGCTGTGGACAGCCGTTAACATGAACTTCCACGACAATCTACAGTGCCGCATGGTGATGAAAATAACACTTTTCCGGCAGTGTCTGAGTGAATGTTTTCGCAGAGGTGATTCAGGGATATGGCCTTTCCCCACTGTGAACCTTCACAGAGACTTTTAAGGAACTACTAAATCTGAATTTTTTTCCACATGTTTGGCAAGGAAATAGTTTCTCATCACTATGGACTTTTTCATGGACTCTCAAATCTTGATTTATGAATAAATCGTCTCCCACAGGTGTTGCATGAATATGGTTGATCAGCCCTGTGAGCTCTTTTCAAGTGGGACAACGAACGATTCAAAAACAGAGTCTCATCATCACTATGATCAGCTTCCTCACCAGTCGGAGTCAACGTAAAGGTGTCGGCCTCCTGCTTCGGTTCAAGCTGCTCTCCCTCCTGACCGCTGCAGAATTCCTCCTGTTCCTCTTTAATCTGTGGAGGACCTGGGTCCTCTTGGTCCAGACTGGGGTTCCTCTCCTGGAGACACAGCTGCTGGTCAGAGAGAACCTCCTCCTGCTTACAGACACGTGACGGTGGGAACTCTGGAGGGACAAAAGAAATAGAAAACCGAACGTTTGAGCCAACCATAATCAGGGTTGTGACGGCGCACGAGAAGTCCAACTGGAGACAGGGGGAAGAAGCAGCATTTCCGGAAATTGGATGGTAAAAGTTAGACAACAAAACAGTGGGAGAGCCTGACAGGTGATACTGTCATTAAAGCACATTTGGCAGGTTTAGGTTGGAAAGGTGAGGTTTCCAAAAATGGGGAAACACAGTGAGAAACGGAAGAAAACCGTAGCGGGTAGGACAGCTGTGCTGTGAATGGGCCAAAGTGGGGAGACTATGATTGGGTGGAGTGATGATAGCATGGAGATTGGCCACGGTTTTGAGGGACAAAGGGAGAAAAGAAGGGCTACTGTCGTTGTGACTAGATTGAGGAAAAAATGTAAATCCAACAATACCCTAATTTGTTGGTGGAGAAGTACTACCTAAATGAGATATTACAATATAACTTTATTGGAAAATTCTTTAACTACAAGTCTTCATTAATGAAAGAACACTCAACGAGAGAATCCTGAAAATATTGTCAAATGCAGCAGTCGTGTTCCGTTCTGATAGTAATAATCAACTCTTTTAATAATCTTAGATTTTGCTCAGAATATTTCAGCACAGGAGCTGTATTTATGACGTTTAAGCCTTGTGGCTTCCTCTCATGTGGACCATTAAGTTACTAGAACATCTGAAGCCTCTTTCACATATTTTACAAGAATATGGCTTCTCCCCGGAATGCATGTCTTGTGTGAGACTTTTAATTGTGATCTCCACTGCATGAAAAGTGTGATTTTCGTCCCCGTAAACAACCGGAGAGCTCCCTCATTTTTGGTAGTTAATTTGCAACCCGCTCTTGTCGCCGTTTGTCTGTGCCACAAATTGTCGGAACTGAACTATGACGTATGTCGAGAGCTTGCAGTGTCCTAATGGCCCTAATTAGCAAGCAAGGCCCACGTCAATTTCTGACAATTCATGGCAGTTTTCGGCATTGCCTGCAAATTGCTGCGAACAGCCGTTATCCTGAACTTCCACGACAATCTACAGTGCCGCATAGTGGCGTAAATCACACTTTTCCTGCAGTATCTGAGTGAATGTTTTCCCACAGGTGATGCAGGGATATGGCCTTTCCCCACTGTGAACCTTCACGTGGATTTTTAAGGAACTTCTAAATTTTTTTGGCAAGCAAATGGTTTCTCATCACTATGGACTTTTTCATGACTCTCAAATCTTGATTTATGAATGAATCTTCTCCCACAGGTGTGGTTGATCAGCCCTGTGGGCTCTTTTCAAGTGGGACAGCAAAGTTTTCTTACATTGAAAATATTTTCCACATGTTTCGCACAAAAATGGCTTCTTACCTGGAGGAGCCAGAATCTGCTGTTGTGGCTCCCTGGTTGATGTTGAACGGTGTTTTACTGCTTTCTGATGCTGCTCTCCCTCCTGACCGCTGCAGAGTTCCTCCTGTTCCTCTTTAATCTGTGGAGGACCTGGGTCCTCTTGGTCCAGACTGGGGTTCATCTCCTGGAGACACAGCCGCTGGTCAGAGAGAACCTCCTCCTGCTTACAGACACGTGACGGTGGGAGCTCTGGAGGGACAAAAGAAATAGAAAAGCGAACGTTTAAGCGAACCAAGTGTTTAGAAACCGTCACGTACCGTTTACGTTTAATAACAAGGTTTTTTTTAAACTGTAAAGAATATCTCGTAGTTATTGCTTTCGAAAGCAGGTTTCCCTCATAAAGTTGTACTCACCTATTCTGTGTAACCTCACTTTGGGTTTCCAAAAAACATCCAGCAGTCCGCGCTGCCGGTCGATCTCTTCCTGATACTCGACAATGGTTCTTTTAAAAACTCCGAATATTTCTTCAGCAGCAGCAGATAGTCGCTCGTTGACGAACTCTCTGAAACCCTCAACCGAAGACATTGTTGCTTGGTTAGCGATTAAATAATGGCCTGCACTGCCACAATACCGCAAGAGTGTATGGCTGCGGCTGCAGCCTGTCGTCTCGTGCCTGGGCGTGTCTAACGGTAACTCCAGAGGGACAAAATGTGAAAATCGCGAGACGTCAGTCACATTAAGGTTCCGCCAATGATTTTCTAATACGGAAAGATGTGGCACTCTCTCGTTACCTCCGGGTTCTGGACGGGCTGAAGCAACACGTCTATGTCCATGCGAGGGCGCTCACAGGCGAGTGCAGAATTCACGGGACCCTATGAGGCTTCACCCCCTAAATTCCACTTTTCTCAGGATATCATTTTTTGTCAAGCAATTTGAAACTTGCATTCAAAAGAGGGGGCTAGAATAATACACTCAGCTGAAAATTGAATTTTTAAGTTCACTCATCTGTTCTAAAATGGCTCATGGCTTCCTTTCTCCTGGCATCAGCAACATGATCAACAACAATAACACCAGCTGCTATTTGAGGTAAACTTCGACAGAAAAGCCTCCTAAACTTTATATTTCTGATTCTGCTTTAGCTTCAGCTGCCATCAGACAGGGTCTCTGGTCGTAATCGGTCGCAATCCGTCACTGACCAATCAGCATTCATTAGCAGAATGCTAGCGTGTTCCGGCCAACAATGGCCCAACCTGTAAGAAATCGAAAGGACATAAGTACTCCTTCATTCGACTTTTGGCCTATAATCCATATTGAACTTGCGGAATCAACAATACAATATACGTTGATTCAGCGACAAGCAGGAGAAAGAGCTAAATTTAGCCGTCCAGCTCCATCGAGTCCTATACGATCTGCACTCGCCTGCGATCACCTCCAGTGGAATTTAACGGAACTGCAACCCAGATCGATACAATGGGCCCGAATAGGGAGTGCCCAGGCTCTCCTTAGGCTCTGGTTCCGCTTGCTATTACGGTCGCAGGTCAGCCGTCTTCTTCTACTTCTTTAAAATTGACTGGCGGGTCGCTAACAACTTAAGCAGATGCAAACCGCCACCTAATACACCTGGAAGGTGCAGTTTCATCATCGTTCTCCACTCCACTTCTGTCCCAACTGTCTCTTTATTTTGCTTTAAGATGTACCTCTGAATATTTTTTTTAAGTCAAAATATTTACATTTTACAAATTTAGCCTGTGTAACTTCAAGGCGGATACACAAATATTATCACACAATCCGAGTTTATGGTCGATGTCCTCCTCGTACTCCACGATATTCAAAGTCAAATATTTCTACTCTTGTTTATGGTAATACATCTAACATTTTTAGGCAGTGGAAAATCTTTGATTAATTAATCTTTAAAACAAAATTAACTTAGGTGAGAGAACATCACTTGAGGGTTTATCAGTGTAAGAGAGCAATCGTTTTTATTTGCAGGACATTTTCTCAGTTTGACAATCATTGCCACATACACACAAATATTTGTATATCAAACAGGTTAAACAGTAGCAAGATATGTTTACTCAATGTGCAACAACGATTTTTCTAAGATTTGGGGTTTACAGTAAATTCCGCAGAAACATGTCACTGACAGCCAGTTAGATTGAGGAAAAACAGGTGAATCCAATAATACCCTTTTGTTAGTGAAAAAGTACTATTTAAATAAGTTATTACAATCTTATTTTATTGGAATTTGTTTTAACTACAAGTCTTCATTTAATGAAAGAACGCTCATCCAGTCTGGTTTTGTCCGTCAGAACGAGAGAATCCTGAAAATACTTTTCTCAATTGCAGCAGTCGTGTTCCGTTCTGACAGTAATATTCCTTTATAATCTTAGATTTTGCTCAGATTTTTCAGATATTTCAGCACGGGAGCTGTATTTATGACGTTTAAGCCTTGTGAGTTCTTCTCATGTGGACCATTAAGTTACTAGAACATCTGAAGTTACTTTCACATATTTTACAAGAATATGGCTTCTCCCCACTATGGATTCTCACATGAGACTTCAAACCTTTTGTTGTAGTGAATGTTTTTCCACAGGTGATGCAAAAATATGGCTTCTCCCCACTATGGATTCTCACATGAGACTTCAAATGTGATCTCTGAGTGAATGTTTTTCCACAGGTGATGCAAGAATATGGCTTCTCCCCAGTATGGATTCTCATATGAGACTTCAAATCTGTTGTTGTAGTGCATGTTTTTCCACAGGTGATGCAGAAATGAGGCTTCTCCCCACTATGGATTATTACATGAGACTTGAAATTTGATTTCTGAGTGAACGTTTTCTGACAGGTGCCGCAAGCAAACGGTCTTTCCCCAGTGTGAACTTGTATGTGGCGTTTTAAGCCATTGAAATCTTTCCCACAAGTTTGGCAAGCAAATGGTTTCTCATCACTGTGGACTCTTTTGTGAGCCTCTAATGTGGATTTGTAAGTGAATCTTTTCCCACAGGTGTTGCATGCATATGGTTGATTTTTTACATGGTAAGACAAGTTCTTTTTGTGTTGGAATTAGTTTCCACGCGTTTTGCACAAAATGGGCTTCCCCCCTGGAGGAGCCAGAATCTGCTGTTGTGGCTCCCTGGTTGATGTTAAACTTTAATTTACTCCTTTCTGATCTTTGCTATCAGATTCATGAGTGTTGTTTGGTTCTGGCAACACAAAACGATCACAGTTCATGTCCTCACCTAACAAGCTGGTCCTCGTGCTAGCTGGAGGCTCCGTCTCTGATTTCCGCTGACTTTTGTCAGGATTCAAAAACGGAGTCTCATCATCACTGTGATCAGCTTCCTCACTAGTCGGAGTCAACGTGCTTACAGACACGTGACGGTGGGAGCTCTGGAGAGACAAAAAAAGAAAAGTCAGTGGGCGGGGCTTACGCAAATCTAGTCTGATCCATTGCTTTGGTGGAAGTAGAGTACCTTGATAGAAACATGGATCTCCGTGAACTTTCCAGGGAGTTGGTGAGAGACATTTTAAACTTAGCAGAGGATGTAGATGCAGGACTTGCTGAACCAGAGCAAGTAGCTACTAAAGCAGAGGAACCTATTAAAGTTGTTGGAGTCATTTCCGCACTTTCTGTAGCTCTGCATCTTAGCTTGATGCACAGGGTAACCAATTAGGCGTTAGGTTCCGCCTACCAACTTTTGATGGGTCAGTTTGACAGTAAGTATTTCATGAAGCACTGCAACGCTTGTCGCCGTTTGTCTGTGCCACAAATTGTCGGAACCGAACTATGACGTATGTGACGTATGTGGAGAGCTTGCAGAGTGCTAATGGCCCTAATTATCATATGAATGCAGCGAAACCGCGGGTGGCCGAGTCTGGCTTGAATATCCAGTATTGGATGAAACCACTACTTTCAAACAAGTAAAATCACTTGTGATCGGTTAGCAGATCTATCACTGTTGGTCACCCTGCCTCATATAAACCCCAATAATAATATATATATAAAACAACGATTCGATTTGTATCACGATTCGTGGTTGTTGATACGATTCAAGGACGATATTGGTTCATTTAGAACGATACGATCCGAAACAATTCAGTGACTTGAAATCGATTCAGTAACTTTTTAGCCCAAAATTCAACCAGTGTGACTGAAATAAATACCTGGATACAATGAATGGCAAATTTTATGTTTATTTGAATAAAGTGCAAACACTGCTGTAGCAGTGTAGCAGAAAAAAACTGTTAGTGATATACACAAAAAACAACCCCTGCAAAAATGGTTTCGCCCTACCAACCACCGAAAAACCCCTCTATTTCAACCCGTGTTGAACATCCCCTCGGCTTGGCCCGTGAAACCCGGAAGTTGAATCGGGGGCTCGGGACGGCGGTGGGTTACCTGCATATTGCGTGAGCACGTCACAGCTCAGTCATTAAAAGTGCTAAGAAAAAAGTCTGACGTGCTTAAATCCAATGGGTTATTTCCTAGTATCGGTACAATCGATTTATTACATTTTAAAACGATGTTAGATCGATCTATGTCGTCCATATGGCCAACTCGCCGAGCACAGATCGATGTAGTTGGATCGGAGGAATATAAATCGATACATCGATGTAATAGATGGATCTTTACACCCCTAATATATATAAAATATATTTATTTATTTATCCATATGCTGTATATTCATGCCATTTTTATCGTATGTAGGCTACTACACTATTATTAGGCTACCATCAAGGACATTAATGAATTTATATAGAGGAAATTAACATTTGCCAGGAACATTTTTATGCAAAGAAAGAGCTTTATTAAAACAAACACAACTATATACAAAGCGAGGATCTGCCCACACATGGGTAAAGGTCCAAAAACTACAACTGAATGAACTGTCCGTTTGCCTCCTCGGGGTTGTAGGTAACTGGCGCCGTTCTTTCAGAGGCAGGTCCGTTGTGCAGACGCCTATTGTGCGTGGCTCTGTATTTCGGAGACGCCTCTAACCGGGATTGCAGCTTCGCACAGAGTTCAGAGAGCTCTGGCCTACGAAACGACGGCGACCGTACAATCCACCCAGAGACCCCGTCAACAACGCCTTCTTCTTCGTCAGACATCAGGTCTACGGTGGCGGAATTCCAGAGTTCCACCTCGTCATCTGCTAGCACACTCTGTCTCGATTCTAGCAGCTGTAAAAAAACAATGAATCAGTACTGTGCGATGCGATGCGATGCACATGGACACAACACATCTATCAATGCACCAAAATAAACGCTTACCCTTCTTCTTCTCGCTCGACTCCGAGCTGAACTCTTCGCAGCTTCCGCCCGCAATGAGTTTTCTGGTTGGGTAAACCTAAAACTCCTGCGTACCGTCTCATAATATGTCTTACAGGCAGCTGGAAAACAATTAAATGAGTGGTATGAATGAAAATCAAACGCAAGACAAAGTAACATTAAACAAGGAAGGAGAAACAGTAAAAAAAAGTCACTTACACACAATGTTGTCTTTATCAACATCGTGTAAATCTGGACTTGCAGATATTGCTCCGAGCAAATAGGAGGTCACCGCCTCATTATGAGGCGACATTAGTCTGAAAACAAAATGTACAGTTACGATCAGTATCTATCTTATGGTATCCATTTCCTTTCGCAGAATAAAAGCATATTCTTTAAATCTTACCCTTGCTCCGGTTCGTAGCGTATGCCATTTGTCTCCGAGTTGTGAAGACGGCGTACGGTTTCCTGTAAATGACACAACAAAAAACTACACTTTAATAAAGCTGGTTCTGCTCACTCGTTCTTTTGCAAGGCTACTAGGCTACTCTTAGCTTTGGTTTCAGGCTAGGCTACTTTTAGCTTAGCTAGCAGCCAACGAACATATTCTTACCGCAAGCTTGGGATTGTGCACCCGTCTCCTCTTCTTGGAGTTAGTCTCTCCCGCACAGTTGTTCGACTCCAGAGCCGCCAACTTCTCCTCTATGTACAGCAACCGGGGGTTTACCGAATTCTGCAGTTGAGTGAGCCGCTCATCCATATCGGCAGCATGTTGATTCAGCTGACGAGACAGTCCACTGATGGCAATCAGCAGTTTCTTATCTTCGGTCTGCGGACTGGCTGAAAGTTGTTGATCGCATCCAAGAGGAGTTGAAGGGGATTTGAACGCGAGACGTCGTCCAGCTATTGATCACGAACCAGCAAAAAACAAAACACAGGAACTAGAGCTAAAGTTCTTCCGAGTATAGGAAAACAAACATGTCCGTTTATATGCTTGGGGCGAAGACATCAAACTTTTCCAGCGATTTTTAATCATATTCTACTGCAGTTTCTATACATGTAGTTTTTATGTCCCGTGAAAGTGCAGTTCTGACTATCTGCCCATTGATTGTTACCTATTTGGTTCTATCAATGGAAATAAAACACTTCCAATATGTCAGTTCATCTGAGAAGACATCACGCCAATGTGTCGGTACTAGACAGCGGAAGCAGGAGAGAGTCGGTTAGGAAACAACTTCTACTGTCCGCAGCATTAAGCAACCTCTCGTAAGTCGGAGGGAGTAATAGCCATAACTAAAGCAATGGGGATGTTTATAGCCAAAGATATGCAACCTTACAGCGTGATTGAGTGTGAAGGGTTTCGTAAGCTGATGAAAGTACTCGAGCCGCGTTATAATATTATTACGACACTTCGGCACAACGCAACTCCAAAACTGTATGACGCGACACAAGGAGAAATCGTTAAAGAATTGTCCGACATGGCCCGCGTAGCTCTTATTTAAAAGACAGAGCTTTACGAGTTCCGCTACACTGAAGTTCGCAGTTTGATTAAGTTAATTTTAATCTTTGTGTGCTAAAACGGCACACGAGTTCCTGTTGAGATGGCAGTACACATTCTCCTTTTTTGTCAAATGAATAAAAGTATGTCATCAATGTCTTCTCTCTTGCTGTATCAAAATCTCAAGTTTCCCTCAGAGATGGTCCCAATAATGTGCTGAAATTAAGTTTGTTATATGTAACACTTTCTTAAATACTGTAACCTACATTGTGGATAATTCAGCTATATATCATATGCTGAAGTACATTTCTGGAGTATAAGGCTGCTTTCCATTTGTCTCGTAAGTCCGCCTCCCGAGTTGGAAAGTGACGTCATTGCCGGTTTCCTACCACTTACAGCGTTACAGATGCGTCTTGCGACTTACGAGTTGGAAAGAACATGGAAGCCAAAAATGCAGCAGCTGCGGGCGTTTTCGACAAAATACGATAGTATTTACTATCGTATTTTGGGACACTATAGAAGTACTATAAAACTACTATAGAAATCCTATAGCGACTTTAGGATAATGTAGCGTTATTACAGAAACACTGACTTTTTATTTATTATTATTATTGCAAGTCTTACATTTCAGTAATATTGTGCCATTTTCGCCTATTTCGTTTTATAAGAATTGCAGTCGCGTTTTTCTCGAGCCACCGATGGCAGTGGCAGGCTAGTTGTTGTTATTGTTAGCAACGTAGCCTTTTAGCAAACCAGCAAAACGTTACATTGTATTGCACGCACAGCAAAACCGTGCAATGCAAACATTGGTGACCGGACTGAAGCAGCAATGTAAATAGCCGACATTAAAACGACCAACGTAGCACAAATACAAATGTAATTCATATCGACTTCCATGTAATGTGGGCGCCGACATCTTTGTTTTGCGAGTCGTATGTTCGTATGTCGTATACTCGGGGTACTCTCAGAATCCCGAGTCGGACGATTTAGCGACCAAAAGGGGGCGTGTCTTCCCAAAATGCCGCAAGAAAGCTGGGTAATTTACACTTTCCGACTCGGGCGGCGGATTTACGAGACAAATGGAAAGCGGCATAAAATATAAAATAGAAATAAACCGCACAGAACCGAAAACCGTGACCCTAAAACCGTGATACGAACCGAACCGTGCCACCCCTAGGCTATACTGAGCCTGATTGATTTGTACCAGAGATTTTCTTACCTTGATCAGTTTCCTCACCAGTCGGAGTCAACGTAAAGGTGTCGGCCTCCTGCTTCGGTTCAAGCTGCTCTCCCTCCTGACTGGTGCAGAGTTCCTCCTGTTCCTCTTTAATCTGTGGAGGACCTGGGTCCTCTTGGTCCAGACTGGGGTTCCTCTCCTGGTCAGAGAGAACCTCCTCATGCTTACAGACACGTGACGGTGGGAGTTCTGGAGGGACAAAAGAAATATAAAAGCGAACGTTTGAGCGAACCAAGTGTTTAGAAACCGTAACCGTCACGTCTCATGATGTTTACGTTTAATAACAAGGTGTTTTTTTAACCGTAAAGAATATCTTGTCGTTATTGTTTTCGAGAACAGATTTCCCTCACAAAGTTGTACTCACCTATCCTGTGTAACCTCACTTCGGGTTTCCAAAAAACATCCAGCAGTCCGCGCTGCCGTTCGATCTCTTCCTGGTACTCGACGATGGTTCTTTTAAAAACTCCGAATATTTCTTCGGCAGCTGCAGATAGTCGCTCGTTGACAAACTCCCTCAAACACTCAACTGAAGACATTGTTGCTTGTTTACCGATGAAATAATTACCTGCACTGTCCATACACGACACTGAGTCTACACCGAGCAACGGCTGGGTGTGGGTGTCACACTAAACAGTTCCGTCTGAAAACAGCAGTTACATTCCTCTTCTTCTTCTTTTGAATTTTAACGGCAGCTGGCATCCAACTGGTTGCACTACTGCCGTCTACAGGACTCTTAATGCATTACATTATATTCTGTAAAATAAACCCGTAACCAGGGACGTCGTTAGGCCTATTTTAGGGGGGCTGAAGCTACCCCAAAATGTTCATAAGCCCCACTAAATGATAATAATAACAACAATAACAACTTGTTTCATCAGTAACCGTATCCTTATTGATATTTCGACGCAACAAATGACAAAAAACTAGCCGAGAAGTTGGAAGTTGATGTCGATGTTGATGTCGTTGATGTCGAGTCGATGCGCCCTCCCCGCACATAAACACAGGAAGATTGATTACACCAGAGATTTTCTAATATTAAGAGACGTGGCACTCTCTGGTTACTTCGGGGTTCTGGACGGGCTGCAGTAACACGTCTCTGTCCTAGCGAGGGCGCTCGCAGACGATTGCAGAATGCATTGGACCCTATGGGGCTTCACCCCCTAAATTCCACTTTCCTCAGGATATAATTTGTTGTCAAGCAATTTGAAACTTGCATTCAAAAGTGGGGGCTAGAATAATACACTCAGCTGAAAATTGAATTTCTAAGTTCACTCTAAAAATCTTCTAAAAATCCGTTCAAAAAATGTGATGACGTCACATATTTGCATACTGCTAGAGGTGCTGCTTTACTGCCATTTCTTCGGCGAGCTCTTCGGCAATTCTGAATCATTGCTTCCTTTCTCATGGCATCAGCAACATGATCGACAATGATAACCCAAGCTGCTATTTTAGGTAAACTTCGACAGAAAGTCCTCCTAAACTTTATATTTCTGATTCTGCTTTAGCTTCAGCTGCCATCAGACAGGGTCTCTGGTCGTAATCCGTCACTGACCAATCAGCATTCATTAGCAGAATGCTAGCGTGTTCCGGCCAACAACGGCCCAACCTGTAAGAAATCAAAAGGACATAAGTACTCATTCATTCGACTTTTGGCCTATAATCCATATTGAACTTGCGGAATCAACAATAAAATCTACGTTGATTCAGCGACAAGCAGGAGAAAGAGCTAAATTTAGCCGTCTAGCTCCATCGAGTCCCATACGATCTGCACTCGCCTGCAATCACCTCCAGTGGAATTTAACGGAACTGCAACCAAGATCGATACAATGGGCCAGAGAGAGAGAGAGAGAGAGAGAAAGAGAGAAAAATACATTTTTCCGCGGAGGAGCAAGAAATTATTCTTCAATTATTCTTTTTCAAGCACGCCGTAACATCATCTCTGCTGCCAAAGCAAGAGAACAATATTAAAGGACAATGCTGATAACGTTAATGCGCAAGTTAAAAAAATATATAAAAATATAATTCAAACCATTTGCGGTACAGTAAGTGCGGCTTCGACGAGTCACATTCGTTATTTGCGGCTCAACAAGTTCGCAAAGATAAGTTATTCCTTCTGCGGAATATCTCTATCTTTCATACAAGTAAGTATCAGGAAAGTCAAGGGGATTTTGTCTGTCCCTAAAAACTCTACGAAGTGCTCTTTAACAATTTGCGCTGAGAAAATGTGAAGCCATTGCAATGATTGCAACAGAAAACGGAAGCTTGGAATTTACTACAGTCAGCGTTTTTTTTTGCTCACCGCTGATTGGTCAAACTTCTGAGTGAGAGCTCGAATCCAGAACATAACCTGCCCCGGAGCAGGTTAGCCTGCAGCGTAAGTTACCATGGCAACGAAAACCGATTGAAGCCGAGCTACTTTCATAGTACCGAAAACCCAGGGTTGGTGGAAACTAACTTGCGCTTGCGTTTCTCCAAAAACGCAGAAGCATAAACTAGGCTTAAGCTGAAACATAGATGGCTTCATGGTACAGGCCCCTGGGTGCCCTTTTCGTTGGAAGGTCCATCATCATCGCAAGTCTCAGCCCTGATTGTTTCCCCTGTTGCTCATCGCAGAGAGATTCTTGTAAACATTGGTTCTTTTTAACAGTAAATTGAGTTTAATAAAATGTACATTTGTATTAGGCGTCTCTGCCTCATTTTGCGACAAACCTGAGTCCCTTTTGTCTTCGTTGGGTTCAAGATTTAAAATGATTCCCTGGGTGAAATTCCCAGTGTGCCGTTGTTTGGCAACCATTAGAATATTTAAACCGCCGTCACCCATTCACATTACTCCTCGTGTTGCTAGACATGCATTTTATATCCTCTTAAAACTGTACAACTTGTAATGTAACAGACTTTCAAAAGCTTTCACCGTGATGCATGCAGCTGACTGCCTATACACGTCCTTGTGCCTTTCTTTGTAAGAATACGATAGAACATTTTGAAGACAAGTTCTGTTCGACATATTCTTCATTACAGCTCATAAAGACTCAGAGTGTAAACTTATTTTTTCAAACTTAACATTAATTACTATATAGGAATGAATCAATAAACACCAGTCATCTTTACTTTATTATATCATGAAATCTAGCCGGAGTAGATCTTGGTGACGCATGCATAGACATATCCATACCAAAAACTTTACTATCCGGAAATTCACACAGCTTTATACAGTATGTTCCGAATCATACAGAATATTATCACACTACCTTGGAGAGATTAAAACATGTTTTGTGTTACCCTTGTTTCAGAGTGTTATGACTCAGGATTATTAACAAGCTTCTCACACCGTAATACTTGGACGCCAAGAGCCTCCTCACATGAAGCATGTTGAGTGTGACCGACAAAGTTCTTTAAAAAAACACATATGAATATTATGTAAACTAATGACATTTGTATGTCTTCATTCTTTTACACAGGTGAGATTATGTGAAACTTAACCAAATCACAAAATTCAATACGAATGATATAACATGAAGGAAATGAACAAGATAATTTAAACAAATAATGTTGATGAAGTACTACTGAATTACGACAAAATATTTTGATGCCTTTTTTAAGGAAAATATTTGACTTTTTATATACAGGGTTTCCCTCTTTATGGGTTGTTGTATCAAGTGTGAGATTTAAGACACACTTTCCCCGCTAGTTTTGCATTAATTTGGCTCTGAGTTGGTTTTAATAGAATGCTTTCCCTTGCACTATGTTGTCTTGTTGTCTATTGTCGTGTTGTTATGCACCAACCAACAAATTCCTTGTATGTCTGACATACTTTGGAAATAAATGTTTTCTGATTCTTTTATACCTTTCCAATGAAAGAAGATATATTTATAGGAATATTTTCTTACTTCATGACTCGTCACCTGTATGGACTCTTTTATGAGTTCTCAATTGTGATGTCCAACTAAATCTTTTCCCACACAACTTGCAAGAATAAGGCTTCTCACCTGTATGGACTCTTGTATGAGCATTTAATAGTTTGTTCCAACTGAAACTTTTCCCACAAGTGTTGCAGGAATACGGCTTTTCACCTGTATGGATTCTTACATGAGTGATCAATACTGATTTACGATTGAATTTTTTCCCACACATTTGGCAAGAAAACGGTTTTTCACCTGTATGGATTCTTAAATGCGAACTCAAAAGCGACGCCCGGCGGAATACTTTTCCGCACGTCCCGCAAGGGTACGGTTTCTCACCCGAGTGTATTTTTAAATGGCTGTTCAATGTCGACATCTGACTGAATATCTTTCCACAGGTGATGCAAGAATATGGTCTCTCACCTGTGTGTGTTCTTATATGAGTTTTCAACGTAGTTGTCCTGGCAAAACTTTTTCCACATGTGCTACATGGATGTGGTTTCTCACCTGTATGGACTCTCATGTGTCTCTCCATTGTGGACTTATACTTAAAATATTGTCCACATTTGTCACATTGCAAAAACTCTTTCCCGGTGATTGCATTAGAGGTCATTGTTGACATAGTGGGGTTATATGCATTGTTTCTTTGGCTGCCCCTTTTGTGCTTTTTTTTACTGAATTTAGGCTCTCGATTTGTAGTCGAGTCTCTGTGTTTGCCTCCTTTCTGATTTTTGCTTTCAGTATCACAAGAGTTGTAAGAGAGAAGCTGGTGTTCATTGTTTGGTTCACATGTAATGTAGCCCAGAGATGATTCCTGTACCATACTCTGAGTTTCGTCAGTAGACCAATCCAGAAATTGATCTTCACTGTGATCAGCTTCCTCACCAGTCGGAGTCAACGTAAAGGTGTCGGCCTCCTGCTCCGGTTCAAGCTGCTCTCCCTCCTGACTGCTGCAGAGTTCCTGCTGTTCCTCTTTAATCTGTGGAGGACCTGGGTCCTCTTGGTCCAGACTGGGGTTCCTCTCCTGGAGACACAGCTGCTGGTCAGAGAGGACTTCCTCCTCCTTGCAGACACGTGACGGTGGGAGCTCTGGAGGGACAAAGGACAAAATGAATAGGTTACTACTGTGAGCCTAGAAACTTGATTTCTGAACAAATAAAAAAAAATATGTTTCTATTTCAACCATCAAGAAGTGTCATATTTCTTTTTTAAGAACAACACACCCAGCCTGTGTAACTTAATATGTGGTTTCCAAACGACATCCAACAGTCTGCGCTGGCGGTCGATCTCTTCCTCGTACTCGAAGATGGTTTTTACAAAAACTCCACATATTTCTTCGGCAGCAGCAGATAGTCGCTCGCTGACAAACTCTCTCAAATACTCAACTGAAGACATTTTTCTGATTACAAAAATGATTCGATTCGCAACGACGCCTGCGTATCGCCTACTTCCGGTCTGTGCTACACTACCACGTTCCGGCAGAGGATTGTGGGAAGATTGGTTCCGCCTGTATGTCCTAATGGCCTTATTACAGAAAATGTTTTTTTAACAACTTTATGGCTTGGACTAATTGTTCCAGTATCCTTAAAAAACGATGGTCTCCTTTGTATTAAAAGCAGTTGGTGGAACCAGGAGTTGTATTTTATATCATTATATTCCTTTGTGTTTTTACTTTTTAAGTCTAATATCTGCAAACTCATCTGTTCAGACTAGTGCCCAATGTTCCAAAACGTACTGCAATTAGTACTGCAAATCCGGCTTTACATCATCCTCTCAGATTCTGAAAGTGGGCTAAATAAATCAGCTAAATACATGTTAATAATTGAAAGACTACTGCTAAGCCTTTCTTTTAATGTGATACTCTGCAGCTTTGCATTGAGTGTATATTTCACTACTATTTTTGTATGTCTTTCACCTTGTAACTGTTTATTATCGTGTTATCACTGTTATAGACTGCCAAGGGTCCTACAGATGCCAATGCCAACGCAAAATCTATAATCCTGGTACATCCAAAAAATTGTTCCTATACAAGAGAGACGGAACAATTTAACAACAGCACCACATCCGGCACGTTGAGACGGCATTGCTTCCTGTAGTACACCACAAGTGATTGTTGACTTGTTTTGCCGCAGTAGATGGATTAGGCAGGACGTTTCTTTTAAATTTAAGTGTATTTTAGGGGTGTCAAAAACCTTCTAAATGGGTGCATATTATTGTGCTATTTGTAGGCAAACAACATTCACAGGAAAGGGACATATCTTCGGAAAAAACCACCAAAGCAGACTTCGAGTGGTTCTTCTTAAGTTCTTAGAAAAGGTAAGGCATAAGGTCCTTGTGAATTGATTCCCCGAGGTTACACCGCCGTAACAATCTTCCACCATTCTGAACGTGACCTGTTACTAACGTTAGCCCTTAAGCTAACGTTAGTTAACGTTCGTTAACGTTAGCCCTAAGGCTAACGTTAGCTTGCTAGCCTACGTCACAATCCTAAAGATATGTCACATTTAGACTGTCACCGACCTCCTGCTTCTTTTTTTTATGGTTAACGTCAATGTCTTGCGCCAGAGAAAACGTCCTTCTAAACTAACGCGTATGCATTGTTTCCCAGGTGAAAGACGCTCGTCGAACACTTAAAAAACCCCAAGTGGAGAAGTTTTACTGCACCCAGCCAAAGAAGACGTTCTGGTGCTACTGCTGTGGCTGTGAGATTGAAAGAGATGTTACTGACGGGAACATGAATGTGCTGTATGGAGGCTTATTGGAGCACATGGCCACGTAAGTTTGACTTGGTGGATTTATATTTAGGGGTTTTCCGCCTGAGATAAAAAAAATTGAAGACGCAATTGTAAATGGTTCCACTTTTCTGTGCTTGTATGTGATGTGATGCAATTTTTTTTTGTTTTGGGGCTTTAGCCCAGGAACACAGGAAGAATACTCACAAGTTCTGGTGGGAGAATAAGGCCGACCCCAAGTTTAGGGACAAGGTCATCATCACAGAGGAGGAAACCGAGAGGTAGGCTCCATGCACCAAGAAGCGATTTCATGAAATATTTTTTGCAAAGCCGCTGTTTGCAGGGTTTGTTTCTGTTTAGGTTTAAAGCTGAGGTGGAAAAAGCATTGGACTCATTTGTGGAGATAGAGGATGAATTTATTAAACAGGTAATGCAAAATGACCGTTATTATCCTTATTAACATAACCAGACGAAGAGCGTAAAGCCTTGCTATGGCCCAACGTTTCCAAAGAGCTGTTGCTTTAACTAGACTGGAAATTTGCTGTGTTTTTTTTTTTCATGGCTCCAGCAAGCTGATAACATCCGGACCCTGGAAAAGAACCGTCGAGAGGTCTTCCAGTCTGTTTTAGAGGTTTGTTTTCAAAGGATGCAGTGGCAGTATCCATCACTGTGGCCTTTCGCTGTTTGTTTGGATGACATCTAATATGAGAAATAGCTAAATTACTGTAACCAGCTAGTTGACCAATTGTATTTGGTAGTTTACAGGGAAATAAACGTGGTTTAATCATGTGACAGTAAAAATGACTAAACTTAATTTAGTGCTTACTTTAATTTAACAGTGTGACCAAAGTAATGTGTGATGATTGTGGTGCTAAAACGAGAGATGGAGCATGATTAGTGTTTAGACTTCCTCTATGAACCACTGTTGGCTTTTCCTGAATCAATGTCAGCGGGACACAGAGCCAGAGATGTTCAATGGACCCAACGGTACAGACAAGTCTGCCGAGGACGCTGTTAGGTAACATCGTGTCCATCTTTTTCTGTTATCGTCGATAGCAGTTGACATTGCTTTTGACTCATCTTTTTGTCTCAGGAGCAGCTCTCAATTTAAGCCTCAGGAATCTCACCATCAGGCGGGGAGCAGCTTCGTCAAGTCTATGGTCAAAGCTCCTCGTGCTGCAACAGGACAAGGTCTGACCTTCATCGGCTACCAGGTAGATGGACAGTTCTCACTAAAAAAGCGCTCACGTTTTATTTTTTTTCCACTCGAATGTGACCTCTTCAGTTGACCATTTGGTTTGTGTGTTACAGAATTCAAACACTGGAAATGTACATACAGGTACAGTTATACGGTATTGCTTTTAAATAGTGTAATAGCTTCAAAAATGGAGAAATCTACAGGAAACGTGGTGTGTGTATATGTTGGAGTTGTTTTCTATTTGAGGCAACTCTTTTAAACTAATTTAGTTTAACTCGGTTTATTCCCCCTATTCAGGTTTTGATGCGTTTGGTGGATGTATATTTCGTACAGCTATGAGCTCAGTGGACTTGTTGCGTGTGATTGATGATGAATAAGCCGATATCCTCTGTGTGTCGGTACTTAGGAGCCTTACCTCCGTGGCTCCAGGAGGATCCTCTTGAGGGGACCTCCGCTGCTGCAGCACATCCTGAGATTGGTCCATCGCTCGAAGGGTTCCTCAAAAAGAGTAGGAATCACACACACACACGCACACACGTTTTTAAGTTTCTTAATTAAATGAGTTAGTTGCTCAAAGAAATGTTCTGGCCTTGATGATAGTTTCTACGAGCAAGTATGAGATATTGGTCACATCACTTTTACAAATCAGGGAACTGTGAATTATAATATGTCTTGTTTTTTTTGCCATTGTTCCTTTCACATTTCACTTGGTCTCCCATCCTTTTGTTAGTCGATCTTAATGATACAACGATTATCCCATCTACACTGAAGGATAAACAATGAAACCCTACATTTTTTTAATGTAACTATATTTGCCTCGTATGCTTTGGCAGAAGAGCAAGAGAAGCTGAAGAAACTTCCACCCAACAGAGTGGGCGCCAACTTTGATCACAGCTCACACACAGACGCCAACTGGCTCCCCTCCTTTGGCAGAGTTTGGAACAGTGGCCGACGCTGGCAGTCCAGGTGAGCTCTCAACTCCTCACCACTCACTCACTCACTCACTCACTCACTCACTCACTCACTCACTCACTCACTCACACACACACACCTTAAGTGAAGGTTTGATACCCCGTGCTCGTAGGTGGATAAAATTAATCATTTTGAAGCAGAGATGGTAAACCTTACACCCTTTAGAATTTAATAACTATTGGTATACTTTAAATTTATTGCAACGTCATAGCGTATGATTGTTGATTCAGGGTTGTTTGCAAATCTTTTATTTATATAATATATATTATGACACAAGATGTGAGAAGACAGTCGATTAAGCTTTAAATTCCAACTGATGTCGGCATGCATGCCCTACTAATGCTCCTCAAGTGATCCACAAGGAGGATTCCATTTTGTAATGCAGAACTTCATTATTTGTTTATGTATCGTATTTAATTTCAAGCCGACTAGATCAACTTCATTGGACTTTGCATGCAAATCTGACTGCTTTTCAACAGGCACCAATTCAGACAAGAGGAAGGACAGAAGAAAAGACCAAAGTGGAAGAAGGAGCACGGCACAGAGGGGTCAAAGAAAGCCAAAACAACTGAACAGTCGACAAACTCTGTCACCAACTGATTATTATGTTAGAAGTGAATGAAGGGATGTATATAGTTTAAAATATGTGCATTAGATTTTATTTTTGAGTGGTTGTTCTATGTTCAAATGATCCGGCTGACTGGACAGCCTACTGTAGTTCCTAACCCGTTTCATGTGGAAAATTCTAGGTAACTTTCGCTATAACCTACTTGGCCAAGTGTGCGGTATAGTTCATATTCACTTGGATTCTTTTTTTTTTTAATGGCATTTTGTGTTAAACACAGTGTTCCAGCTTCACAACATCGTATCAAAAATAAATTAAAATGTGTATGCTCACCTCACACTAAATATTGTGTTTAAGTTACTTGTTTAACTACAGCTTTTTGCAACGATAACATGACAGTTCTCATCAGTGGGCAGCAGGGGGCGCCAGCCGCTGGACTGATAGTCACCTGCTGTGTGATAACATGAGGCTACATGAGAGCAAGCTGTTGAGGCCAACATTTAGACAACAGCTCGGTTAAGGACCTCAAATGCAATATCCACTTCAACAGTATTATTTCTGCACAGATAAAACGCATCATTGAGGCATAACTTGTTTTGTTTCTGCCCCCTATTTCTGAACTATCGATCTTACTTTGGAAACAATCATAAATTGCAATACGCAGAATTAGTGGGGTTGTTGCATGGACCGCAGCAGCAGAAGAAGAAACAAAAACGTCTTTTGCAGAGAACTTGTACAACTAACTGAACAACTTTCATTTCCCCTTTCAGAACATGCATTTGAATGCAAATGTTTGCCTCCTGACACAAGATGTGACAAGACAGTCGATTAAGCTTTAAATTCCAACTGATGTCGGCATGCATGCCCTACTAATGCTCCTCAAGTGATCCACAAGGAGGATTCCATTTTGTAATGCAAACTTTAGCAGTGCTTAAAAATTGTGTATTACTGGTTTTGTAATCGCTATACCTAATTAACTAAAATGTCCTGAAACACGTAATGCAGCATAACCGATCGAGGATAACAAAAAAGTACAGAGGTCAGTTTTCTATGACCATGCGTACAGTGTTTGTATGGCAACAGACTGAAATGGCTGAGAGCAGCAAATTAAGTATTTCCTCTCCTGAGCTCCCAGCTGGGCTTGCTTCTCTCTGCACAGGCCTCCTCCTCTCCATGGAAAGGTTTAATCAGGCCGGGGTGGATGGGCAGTGCAGCGCAGTGCAGCTGCAAGTTAATCTGAGAATACAACGTGTAGCTGATCTATTCTTAGCTGTGTGACAACACCACTGAAAAAAGGGGTTTACCATCTGTACATTTAAATGCGTTCTTAACCGTCGCAACAAACCGTAATCACCCAAAACTCGATGTCAGTGCTATATGATGACACACAGTATTTGATTTGATATCAGATAATGGTTTGTTGTATTTTTCAGTAAAATCTTAAAATGTATGTACATTCGGAGCTCCGGCATACCAGTCACCCGTTGCACAAAAAAATGGGAGGGTAGAAAAAGCACGTGTATTGGGCGTGTCTTGAAGTCATTCACAGTCCAATCACCGAGTCGAATTCCTGTATACATTTGCATGTTTAAAAAGAAGCAGGATCCCTAAACGTTGAGTGGTTGAGGAAAAAAAAGCGGCCAATCGCTTAAATGACAGTCGCTCAGCTGGCCGTGAAGCCACGCCCTCTAAATACCAACGAGCAAAACCCCGGAAACGTTGTCGTTTAAAGAGACAGGAGACATCTCAGGCAAGGTTGAAACAACGAAAACAGCTGCGAGCACAAAAAAAAAGCAGGCATAGGAAGGAAAGGGACGTGGTCAACCCCCCCCCCCGGAAAAAAGCGAGCTATGTGGCAAGAAAAGAGTGGGACGGCGAGACTGAATCCGTACGATTGTTCCAACCACCAGAAAACCAGCCACGGCTGCTAACGGCTTTTAGCATCGGAGTCGACTTTCGCCCCTTGGCTCCGTGGAATGCGACAACGCAGCAGTCCGCACGAGAGATAACAACACGCAAAAAAGAAAAGGCCGAACTCCCAAACGACAAGGACGCGTCAGCCCGGGCTGCCAGGCTGTGGGGTTTTCCTCCGGAGTGTACTTTTATTGTTAGGTAAGTAGGCTTCAAGATCTTTAAACGCAGCCTTGCTGTGCCCACTGCATTGTGTCTGCACTTTGATGGTGAAACTGGGATTTTGTGTTGGCTTTATTTCTCTCTGCCTCGATGCTTGCGGTTATAAACGTTGGGCGCGTGGAACGCACAGGTTGTACACCGTCATCATTGTGCTGGTGAAAGAATGATAGGAATCCAGCCTGATCCAGTCGATGACCCGACAGGAGCTTGCAGTGTGCAGGGGGCGTTCCCTGCTTTGTCTGCCTTCCTCGGGCTTTCGTTGTGTGTGTGTGTGTGTGTGTGTGTGTGTGTGTGTGTGTGTGTGTGTGTGTGTGTGTGTGTGTGTGTGCGTGTGTGCGTGTGTGCGCACCGTGTCTGCGGTGGTTAGGGACAAAGTGATGGACAGCTTATGCATGTATCGCCACCGTGGGCTTGTGTGTAGTCAAAATGCACGTGTAAATAATACATTCTGAGAAATGCACACTCACCCCCTCTTGGCTTTGTACATATGGGGTGTGCAAGTGGGAGGGATCAGCCAGCACTGCCTTGTATTTATACCTCTGTGTAAATATATGTCTGTGAGATGATGTCCTCTCCGTGGATGTGGTGATGAACGCTGTCACATGAGAGGGATGGCACTGTGGCCGTTGGGAGTTGCATTGCATCATGCAGTCAAGGGAGCATTAGTGTTGGCACTAAAGCCAGGTTACAGTGCATGTACAATACATGAAGTGTGAGGATAGTTATTGCATTGTTATTCCGCTGTAATTATCCCGACGAGCAGGACAGGAGGGCATTCACATTCACAAGTGGGAATCCATTTGCTCTCACATGGATCTAAATAGGATTTTTTTTCACCCCACACAAACACACACACATTGCCGCAGCAAATCCATCTGCAATAACTCGTAGCTCACATCTTTCCCTCTCTCGCTTGTCCTTGCAAGCCCCCCCCACACCTCTCTGTCTAGGAGAAACGAGTGGGCTTTGTCCTCAGCTGAGTGTGACGTCACGCACATCTTTGCTGTAATCAACGTGCAGGCGAGGGGCGTTATGTTTAGCTCTCCTGGGTCTGGGCTTGTCCTGTAAAGGATCACTTTGTGACTTGAGTTTGCAAATGATGAAACACAACAGGGGGCAGGGGGGGACCCCCAAAAGATTCAGTCTATTTAGGTTCGACAAAGTAACTTAAATACTCCCGCATCAAAAGAAGGGAGTCATTTAAACCCTCACCACGTGTTGGCCTGTGCTTCAATGCCTACTCTGCAGCCAGGTACATTGAGTAGACGGGTACATTGAAGCACAAGCAGCTGTGTGGTTCCTCATGGTAATAGACTGAGGCACGAGTACCTGTTTAGGCTGTTTTTAAAAGAGTATTCTGGTCTACATGACGCTAACTTGAGGCTTGTAATTCTGTAAGAGCCCAGTTTCTCCTGATTGTCTCATAAATAGATTAGAACAATGTTACAGCCCGGGTCAAACATTGGCCTGTGTGTGGCTCTTCTTACCTCGGCTGTAGTTCAGTTACAGTCTACCATTTTATTCAGTTAATCTGATAATCAGTGACATTAAGAATTCTAAGTCAAGAGACACCATTCAGCCTCGGGTCCTCTGTGCACCAGCGCATGAACTTAATTTACCTTCTATGCTTCTTATGGCTCTCTGACTGAGGTTCACTGTGGAAATTCTCCTTTTTAGTGTCTCAACCCGGCAGGGCCCTGGATGCGTGGAAGTTGGTATGGCTATTAAATGCTTTGAGCTGATGAAGGCTTGTGGTCGGCCCTCGACTGGGATGTGCGTTAGATTCAGTACTCAACACTGCTCTGGGCTATATTGATCTCTCTGTTGTTTGTGTGTGTGTGTGTACTTATGAGAGCTAAATCACCTCTTTTAAATAAAGAGTTATTTAAAATACTGATCCTATTCAATGTCACCGGCTGTTAGAAGGATATAACTTCACTATATTTTTCTCCTCTGACAGATTATTCCCTTTAAAGGCACCTGTAGCTTTGACATGTACCGCTTTAACCTTGGCCCTCTCATCGTGGGCCTGACACAAAAAGACTAGCTAAACCCAGCTTCAGGCTTACCAGTGAAGGTCAGTTACTTCTCTTACAAACCCTCCGGTGCCTGTCAATGAATGTGCTTGGAAGAAGTGACTATTGAGAGACTATTTAAAGTGCGGTCGAAGGCCAAAGTCCAACGACAATCAGACCCAACTCAACAATGGAGTAACGCAGTCATCATGAGGTTGTCACTTAAGGTGTACTTTTAAGGATTGGATTAATTTGAGGAACAAGATCATATCTAAATCCAATCTAAGTATCTTTAAATGAGCTAATCGTTTAATAAACATCTGATATCTACAACTATTTTTAATGGTAGAAATACCAGCACCAACAGTCTGCGAGGTTCTCTTGTGTCAGGTGCTCCCTCTTTGTTCGGTGTTTTTTTTCTTTTTTGTTGCTCCCTGTCTGGCAGCAGCCTGCTCTACTTTATTCAAACACTGCTGACAAATGGAAGTCCGGGCAAAGGGAGGAGGACTGCAAGGCGACAGTACCAACTTCTGAATAAATCAACGAGGTTTGACGTTACACCCGGAGAGGCAACACGCTGTGATATCCACCGGTTGCACAGTGTGGGTATGTGAATGTTTTTACTCGTCGCTAGCTTCTACTTTGATAGCAGGACAAGGCATTTGTTCAACAAAATTTACAAACATTATCGATTAGTCACTTTTCTGAAAAATAATCTGCAACCATTCAGATAATAGTATTGGTATTATTCACTAGTTCCAGCTTCTCATTTGGAAATATGTGCTCTCTTTTTTGTTTAATAGTAAACAGAGTGTGTTGCAACATGGGCATAACTAACAGTGTCATGACACAACCTCAGGATTTCTGAAAGTGATGACGGGCATTTTTCCCTCTGTTCTATTTCATTAAACAATGAGTTAATTAAGATGGTGGTTAGTTTCAGTACTACGGGTTTTGTCCAAGTGCAATGCATTTTTAAAATAATTTCATATCATTTAAAACTATATTTGGTCCTTAAAAGAACAAACAAATGTCCCCCGTGGCTCTGGGAACATTTGACTTCTTTTATTTCTTTCAAATAATTGACAGATTAATCAATGGTTTCTTGCAGTGTCGCAGTGACCAACCTGACTTGTGAGCTATTTGTCCAAATGGCTTCCATACAACCCAACAATCAATGGGTAGAGGATGGCAGTTGGATGTATTTCTGTGCTTTAAATAGGTCAACGTAGAGCTTATCGAGCTAACTCTCCACCGCTCTCCCTCTCGTCCATGTCTTGTTCCCTGTCCATTACTCCCCAGTACGTTGTCATTAGTTTCATTTCCCTAGTCTAGCGTCAATGCTCTCTCCTCTATTTCACTGCTTTTTTATTCTCTCCATCTTTTAGAGGCTGAGTATGTGTGACAGGCCTGGGCCTTTGCATGCATCATTTGGCACTTCGAAATCATTTGAGGTAGTGATCCGAACTGGACAGGGAACCTTATTTTTCACTGATTTCTTTTTTTCTTCAGCTAAAACATGTAACAAAGAACACGCACAATCATTCCACTGCAGGCTTGAAAACATTAGTAAGTCTGATCTGCAGCGTTTGGGTCCAAACTGCACCGATTGGGTCACTTGTTCGTGACCCAATGCAGCAGAGAACACCATCCGTGTCATGACATCGTTGAGAAGCATGTCACCAGAGGGGCTGGAGAAATCCCCCTTTATATAATGTCTATTTATTACCAATACACGCTTTTCATCTCCGGTGCAGCACCGTTGCATTCGTTATCTGTGAGTCACCAGGTGAACAAGAATAGTTTATCGTCATAGTGATGCCATATTAAGGGATACATCATCTTGTGTGTACTTTTTATAACGATCATATGGGATCATGGTGTATTTTGGAACACAAGATTTACCAATTCGGACAGCGACAGCCAATGAATTATAGTTTTGTGGACTGCTTTCATTGTCCAAGGAAAACACCCAAATCAAAGACTTGGGATCAACATTTTAAAACGTAAAAGTGTGTCGACATTGAACTGAAAGGGGGTTGCATGTAGTGCGATACCTGTGCCATCATACAAAGAGAGCTGTAAACATATCGAAACAGATGTAATAGCAGCAACTCTGTTAAAGCTGTGGTTAAAGCTTCTCCTCATTAACCGCTGCTTAGCGAGCACACGCCTGTGCGCACACGTTGGACTGATCTCAGGATTAACCCTCTCCAGACCTCTCTCCGCCCTTCACCCTGTAACATGGATAGACCAAGGGTCTATAAACATGGCACGCATAGGCGGGTGTTTTAATTTATGTGAGCACCTGTACTTAAGGTCATGCAGGCGCTTTGTCTCCTCCACTCATTCTGCTGGTGTGAAACGATCCCACAAACTGCTGTTGTATTCTCCTTCCTCTATAAGAACAAATCTCCAGTTGGGCCGGGCTGGTTAAATAGTAAAAACAAGTCCCGATATCCACGGGCCACGTAGAGAATAAAGGGATCTTTTCATTTCAATGCCCAGATGGCTGGCTGGACCTCATTCAGCCGCCACCCGTCTGAGCGGTGCTGCGCTAGTTCCCCAAAGCTGAAAAGAAAAAAGGAAATTGATTTCCACTGAAGTAAGATGAAGATACATACACGACACAGACAGTGAGGTAAAAAACAAAGGTAGGCAGCTGAATTCAGGGTGAGAGAGAGAGAGAGAGAGAGAGATGGGGCTTTATTTCCTGTCGTCCATGAATAGGCAACATATTTCTCTGGAACATTCCGTCTTAAGAGCTGGCCCGGCGTGTCACCAAGATTGGGCCACACTCCTCCCCATGTATCTGCATTTCTTCCTGTGTGTGTCTCCTTTCTCCTTGTACATACCAACCACTACTTGAATGATTCTATCCTTTTTATTCCCATCCTTAGGTAAAAAAATTGAGCGGACCATGAATGGTTTAGTACAAACATTTCTAGACATCGAAGGATAATTGAAAGAAAACGCCAGCGTGAGGTAAATGTATCATAGAGGCAATGCATACTCAAAAGAATAACTCATTGATGGTGGAATAATTGCAGAAATGGATTGAGAGGCATATTTGCTAATGGAAAAACAAACACGTTATTTGAAGAAGGCTTTTTTTGGACGTTCCGGTGTGGAATACTAAAATACCAAAACGACTATTTGCTGCATGGGTCCCGTTTCAACCTAACCCCGATTCCTAAACTTAACCCCAACTTATTATATGAATTGCCACTTGTATATAGTCACTTGCTAGTTAGTGGGACTGCAGAGTTAAACGAACATACATTTTTTTTCTTCTTTATTCTTTTATGATCGTGTTGATCATCCGGCAGCTGGTCAAACATGCCCTTCCAGAGAGAGTTTATCTCGCGGGATTGTTACAGCGCCCTGGAAATGTAAACACAAAGCAACCGCTCCGGGTGGGAAACAACCCTGCAGGAACTGGCCATTTGATGATGGTAAAATGGTGGGTGGGTTTATAGCAGTCAAACGGGCAGGCGAGCGTTTTATTTACGAGGCCCCGTTACTGTACTTTAAAATTGACAGGACCCATGACGTGCAGATAAGAACAATGAGCTGTAAGCGAGATACCAGCAGAATGTTTTAACATTATTCAATGGGGTCCAAAGTTATGCTTGACACTTTCTACTTTTTATTACTGTTTGATAATGTTTACTAGTGTAACAGTAAAACCGGACATATTGCATCGCAAAATGCAAAAGGGTCTGAGCCGGCAGGTGAATTAATCAGTGCTCTGATACCATTATGGATATTGGCTGTGAAATTGGGTCCTGCACACTGGAGCTTTGTTGCTTGGCAGCTGCTGTACATACCATCGTCTTTTTAAACCCGTTCAGTATGACCCATAACCCCCCTCCTCCTCCACCTCCACCCGCACCCTCTCCCACCCCTCCTTTCAGACATGCACTTTCCTTTCCCACCCTTCCTCCACCTCACAGTCTCCTCCTTTTGTTCTCCTCCTCCCCAAGAAGGAGGGTGAATTAGACTTTGGTTGTAGATTTTTTTTCTTTTTTCTCTCACCGTGACTGAGTGATTCAGGTTTTTGGGTTTGTCGGATCGAAGCTCTTCACTACTTGAAGGCTGCCTGCGACTATTTAGTGCTGGTTGGTAAAATGTCCCAAAAACACAGCTGGTGTCACTTTAGGAGGCCAAAGCAAACTGGATACGAGTGTGTGTCTATGCATGTTACAAGCGGGATGCGGACAGCAGAAGGAACAGCCCTCTCGTGTCAGGGTTTTGTCAATGTGTGTGTTTGATGAAGTGTGTGTGTGTGTGTGTTTTCAATGCTGTCCTCTGCTCCTCAGATGCACTCAGAGCACCCTTGAATGGTGTAGGATCATAAAGAAGACACACCCTTTTCTTCCCAAACATGGAAGTCAACGTGGGCTCTTAAAGGAACAGAAGTGTGTTTTGAGTACGACGAAAAACAAAATCCTCAATAAGAGCAGAAGGACTCCGTAATTACAGTCTTCTCGCCTCATTTGCAATCGTCCATGCTACTGTGTTTATTTCCCTCCGTCTATTTTTATTGTCTCAGGGAGATATAAAAGTGAGATGGACATAGACGAGCCAGGGACAGACTGAGACATGTGAGACATGTAAGACAGACACATTGGATAGCTCTCTAAATCCTTAAGTCTCCACAGGTCAACCCTGGTTTCCCAGATAAGGAGAACGCGTAGCGGGGTCGTTGTGCGTTTGTGTCTGTACCGAGGGCCGGGCACAGCTTAGTGCTAAAAATGTGGTCGTGACAGCCGTGACTTCAGGTATGTTTTGTGCACAGTGTTTTAACTTGTGTAGTCTCCACCCACTGTGTTGTGTGTGTGTGTGTGTGTGTGTGTGTGTGCGTGCATGTGTGGTGAGATCTTGACACATAACTGTGTCATGCCCTTGCCACTACAGTGAGCAATATAACCACATCACTACATTTAGAACTAGTTTTTGCCCAGTCCACATGCTGTTCCTTATTAGCTCACATATGGCAAAAATACACACACACACAGCTGAGGACTTCTGGCACTCAGCTGATAAACTTTTTCGCATGCACCTCATTCTTTATCTGCTCTCTAGCAGCAGATAAGTCCTTGTGCTTTTGTGGTACACACAGCGTCTCTTTGTGTGTTTGCTAACAAGACGGCACTGGATCGGCACAGATGTTTGCTTCCGAATCAACTGAGGCTTTCCCCTCTTTTTTTAAATGTTCCTTTATTAACACACTCAGAAACACTGCAAAGACTGCAAACGCACTGGACGTCTGGCTATGTCACACTATGGGAACTTATTACAAGTTAAACACTGCGCACACACAAAAGCAAAAGCAAACACAAAAACGGAGAGGAACGGAGAAGGTTTGAGGAAATGTTTCTTCTCTCAGAACAGGCAAAGCAAGGGCCGGGGGGCGGGATCTTAACACCCCCCACCCTCCCCACCCTCACCCCTTTCCCTCCCTCTAGCCAATCAAGAGCTCAGCCACTACAGCTGACCCCCCCCTTTTAATACAGCCAATCCCCACCCCTTACTTCCCCCTGTATGCCTTCACTGCTGAGTGAGCAAAGCATGCCCTGCTCTCAGCTGTGAGGAAACGACAGAAAGAAAACACAAGCACAAAGAGAGAGAGAGAGAGCGAGAGAGGGTGGTGAGGAAGGGTTGAAAGGGCCTGCAAATTTATGGAGGAAGAGAGGAGAGGGTGAGGAAGAGGAGGAATGGGGGGAGAGGAAAGAGGGAACGCATGCATGTGAGGTGCGTTTTGCCTTCATGATATTTCGTAGGGGTGAAAGAGATAGAAAGGGAGGAAGGCAAGGAAGGAAAGGAAAGGAGGCACGGGGGGCTGCTGGAGAGAGAAAAGCACCGGGATGGACAGAGGGTGAGGGGTGAGAGTTGTTGATGAGTTTTTGATATGTGTGCAACCGAGGGTGGAGAGAGGCAGACAGGAAGAGAGCGAGCGAGAGACTGTAAGGCGTCCTCAGTCAAAACAAGCTGGGGGAGGCAGAACAGGCCGACTTATCTGTCTTTCTCAACACCACCTATTCAGGAGGAAGGAAGCAGAGTCAACAAACCGTCAAAGAGTCGACCGCAAGAGCAGCCTGACCCGGGTGGACGCAGACTAACGGGGAGGAAGAAAACGAAGCAGAGTTAACTATCCAGCCACTAAACAGAGCAAGGAAGAAAGGAAGGAGAGAGGCTGAGGGTGAGACAGCGAGGGGGAAGAAAACAACATCTTCGCGTTGGGGTGAGTGTCACAAGTTCTCCTGCTGTCAAACCAAAGTGTAATAATGTTTCTCCTGTCATATTGTCCGCTGGGCTCGGGTGACTCAACGTCTCCTAAAATGGCCAAATGGAAGGACTGACTGACTGACGGACGGACGGAGGGAGGGAGGAAGGGAGAGACAGAAAGGGACCCCGGGTCAAACCGCGCTCTCAGCAAATATGTCCCCGAGCCGGCTTAGTTTAGACCGCTGTGCCTCTCCAGCCGGAGCACCGCGTGTGTGGTCGGCTTAACAGTTTCAGTCGACTTCAGCTGCCTCCTGACACTTTTGGCTCTTTCATCGATGCTTCCTGTTTTTGTGTAATAGTCACACTCAGTCGCACACACACGCACACACACAGTCTGCTGTCATTTCATCCCCTTGCTCACACTGACATCCGATTGTCACACTCTAGACAGCTGCTGTATTCCAATCTAGAGTTGATTGTTTGCAAGAGCACTTCCACTATTTTGTTGTGTCAGAGAATGAGCACATAGGTGTGTGTGTTTTTCGTGTGTGTGTGTGTGCGTGTTTATCAGCTTCCAGGCACAGCAGAGGCCTGGGAGTGGCTTGGGCGGGTTATGCGAAAAGTTAACGAGGCGATCAAGCGCATTTTGGAGGCTCCTGACTTGGTGCCGGCGTTATTACGCCTCTGTGACGAAGGCTGCGGGACACCAGGCCGTCCCATTCAAGAGGATGAGCTCATGTCATTGAGGAAAAGTAGTTACTGTTGCTCCTTAACGTCGTGGCGAATTGGACGCTTCCAGAGGTCAAACGTTAACTCCTCTCAAAGAGTTAAAAGAAGTATTTACTGTCAAGTCGGCTTGTCTTACTCTATTTGTTGTGGTTTGCAGCTCTGCTTTTGAGTCTACAGTACAACATGGCTAAAATCCTGTTTACAGTAACATTAAAAGAATGGCGCCTCCTGTATAGTAAGCCGGGCCTTCCCTCAACTGTACAGCAGCACAACAGCTGTTTCATTGTTTTCAGAGTCAGTCCTGGGAACTGACTCTGAAATAGTTTTATTGCTTAATTCGTTAATTAAGGGAGGGAAGGTGAGCTTGCTTTGAATGTGTTGTGTGTGTGTGAGCTGTCTCATGACCTCCTGTTTTAAAGTATGTGTGTGTTTGAGTTTCCTTCCATACAAGTGCAACATTTGAAACAAAGTTTAACCACGGCCCCGGGGTCCCGGACTCGTGATGTGGAACTTTTACACGCATCTCGCCCTTCTGGTGTTGGACCAGAGACTCTCGGTCTTTGCCCCGTCGACCCCATCCTTCCTCCACTTGAAAGAACACACAGCAGACTTGCACATATTTCAACACACCTCATGAATACCACCATCTCCGGCAAAAAAAAGCTTTGTGCTCCACTACGGACATGCCTCAAGTCAAGGGTATTGAACCCTTTGACCTCGTCCGTTAAACACGCCGTCCTGTACGGGGGTTTGTGTTTCTGGTTGCCCGGGAGAGTCTCAGCTCCATTTAAAAAAGGTTTTTCACATTGAATATTTTGGTGAGGCAGTCACCAAAATCTTTCATTTTATTTTTTGTTATTATTAAATAGATACTCATGCACAGAACCTGCTTGTTCATGTACCACATATTCAATAGCACTCTTGAGTATTGCTGTTTTCTCCTGTATGCCATAGTGTTAGGCAATATATTCTTTCTTACATTACTACTTTCAGGTCAGGTGAAAATGGAAATAAAACAATTCAGAAAACCTGTTTACCTCTTGCCAGGCATTTCTCATCCCTTTTGTCTGCCATCACATCTTTTGCATACAGAATATTGCAGGTGTTTCTAGGCTCGACTGTGAGTAGAACACAGTAAGTTTACTACTGTTGAGCGATGTAATGGAGTTCTGTAGCCTGAGCTGGCGCACACGCGCAGCATCGTGAAGCCTTTCTTGGGTGGAGGCCAGAGTCCCACCCCCGCCCGCCCCACCCCCCCCTCCTCTGTTAGCTCCTGGATCAGGCCTGAAAAGGCCTGGGAAGCCACTGCCAACCTCCTGCCCAGCTGGTTCAAAACAAGCTCGGAAATCAAGTGGGAACTAGCACAGAGCCTTTGGGTCCCCCCGAGGAGCTGTGACATACTATTAATACTCAATGCTGACACTTCTCCCATTCATTGCCCCTCCCCCACTCGGTGTCCGCCGCTCACTGGAGAGACTCCACCTGAATCCAGGTGCGGGAGAAAAGAGGAGGTGATTCCTTGTGTTGGTGTTCAGTATATTAACCAGAAATCCCTGTTTGACTTGGAAGGTTTTGCGATGGATCAAGTGGCTCACCACCCAGAGAGACGTCGGCTTTACAGCATTTGTCTTGGCAATAAACAGCGAGTTAAGCAGTGGCTATTGCATCGTTTTCATGTTACAATACCAGATCATTTATTTTTGATTTGGGTCTTTTTAAACAAATGAAACGTTTTACCTTTTCTTGGGTTGTTGGTAGTAGTGTCCACCAAAGCTTGGGTTTCCGTATGACTGCATATGGACCATATCTCATGTGCGTGATTAGAGGAGACAACGTCTTCACTCCTGAAATCAACCCTGTATGATTCTTTGTTTGCAGTGACAGATAAGCATCTCACCTAATTAAATACTGCAGTTGAGTCCTAATGTAAAGGTGAGGGTCTCTCTACTTCCCCTTGTGTCTTTATCCCTCCTTATTCTTGTGTCATCTTTGATAAACAATCCTCCTGTGTTGTTAAATTTGACATTCAAACGTCAAAGTTATTGACACATCTGCTGCAAGTCACCTCGAGTGCAGCCCCGTAATTAATGTGCTAATAATTACAAGCTTTGAACATCTGTAGAGGAATTCGGGGTCTTTATTCAACTTGCCTAACATTTATATCAGTGGATTTGCTTCAGGTGTCTTTCAAATACTTATGAACGTCTTTCATCATCTATATTTCCTTGTTTTCTCTTCTCCCTTCCTCTTGCTTTGACCTGTAGGTGGGTGTCATCACTTCTGTGTAAATAATGAATTCCTTCATGATGATACAAAATGGAAATACTAGAAAGTAACAGGCTGCTTTAATGTAGGTCTGACTGGGAACTGTGATCCTCTTCTCTCCTGGTTCAGTCGGGTTTCAGTTAGATCGCCTTTCTTGGCTATTTTCAAAACCCTTTTAATTGCCGCAATTTACGTTTCGAGCTTTGAATGCAGTCCGTGAAAGCTTTCTGGCCTGCTCTTTTATCTCTGGTGTGTAGTGATTTTGGCTGTGCAAACCTCATGGAGCACAGCCATTTTGATGGATATTTTCTTGGAGGAGCATCTTTCTCCCCCTCGCTCACCAGTCTCCCCCCCCACCCCCCGTTCCGCCCCTCCTCCCCACACCACCGCCCCCCCCCCCCCGTAGGTCTGTTTCGCTTTCTCCCTCTTTGTGGCCGAGCACAAAGGAGCCGTTATCCTTGGGCTACTGGTTGCCACGACGACGGCTCACTGCGACGACACCACCCGCCAACCTACCCGACATTCCCAAGTTCTGGTCCAAGTGGGTCGGGCAACAGCCAGCGCCGTTTGGTGCCAAACCTGAACTGGAAACATCAACTCCCTTTTCCACGAGGGGCTCCTTCGTGTTTGATCATCAACCCAAAGTATTTGGGTTTTTGTACTGAAAATTTAAAATGAAAGCGAGTGATATTTGTCGGTTACTATTTGTCTGCCTTGTTAAGAACGTAAATGGTTAGAGAGTGATCATTTCATTGATTGGTCCTTTTGTGTTCCTATCCTTATCTTATTCTTATTCTCCTTTTTGTAAATTCAGCAACCGGCTTAAATATTGACTTCCTTACCTGCAGTGTTTGCCACATACGTGTGTCTTTGACTGATACAGTGCGTGTCTGCACAGGTATGAGGATAGATGTGTTTCTGGGGCTCTCGTTGGTTTAATGTGAATGTGTGTGAGTTTCATTTATATTTTTATTCTCTCACTTCGGCATTTCGTTGTGTGGTAAAGTCAAATAAATTGCCATTCTACATTTTGCACCTTTTTTTAATTTTTTTCTTAGGGATTCCGAAGGGAATGAACCTGCCATGATGCAACAGATGTGCCACACCCCGCGCCCAGGGGACGAAGGAGGGCGTGTCAGGCTATCGGCCAACCGCAGACGAAGCCCCAATAGATTTATTTCCATATCTAGTTCAGAGATGAGCTTTATGCGTTACTGACACTCTGCCCATGTGGTACGTTTAAGCCCTCAGGCCTTATTCCTATTGAAGAAACACAAATAATGCCTGTAGTAATGTTTATTGAAAAGCTATGTTGCATTACAAAGTTACTTACAACTTTGGTGTGAAATTAATCCAAACAGGTGATTGGAAATGGATGCATATTTATTTAATCATCAAGTTTATGGACCATGATACAAATATATACCACGGTTTAGGTTGATTGTATCTTCTTCTGTCATTTCTCCCCAGATTGTAGTTCTTGTGATCTCCTCTTGCTTCCGGGGGAGCCTTTACGTTTTCCTGATTACCTATCATGGGATGTTGGCGTCATTTCATGGCAGCTGCCCACGAGATAAACAGATTTTTTTAGCAGACCATTTCTTACACAACCTCCAGATGTTGTGCTGGATGCAGGTTGTCCACGCGGGCAGAATTGGACAAGGACAGGCACAGAGGTGAGATGCTCAATCTATTCATTCAATTACCATGGAGACAAATTAGGTTTATGTCTCGCCTGTAAAGTGACCTATTGATAAGAAGAGTTTGTTGGCTTTGTGTGTTCAATCAGACTGTGTCTAAAGATGAATGTTACCTGACTTCTCCTCTGACGTTTGTGGTACACGCTGCTGTCATGGCGGCTTAGTCTTTTTAATCTTCTGTGTCGAGGCAGTTTGTCAAAACCAACAATCAGAGGCATACTTTTACTTTATAATACAGACAGCAGCAAAAGGTGATTCCCGATTTCAAGCTGTAACTATTGATTGTTTGTGTGTGTGTGTGTGTGTGTGTGTATATATATATATATATATATATCTATATATCTCAACTATGAGCTGATAAAAAAAAATCCAGATAATCACATTGTAGGATTTTTAATCAATTTATTGACTGCAATAAATTGTTAATGTTGTAATGTTGTAAATGTTATATTGTCCTGAAATTATTCACCTGAATACTGATTCTGTGTTATGTTCCTTTTCAGGTTCTGTGCAACTCAGCTTCCTACTTTGGACTGCTTGACAACTTCCCAGCAGGAAGTGTAAAACTTCTCATTGCTGTGAAACATCTTGCTCCGCCTGCTGGCACTTGTGAGGAACTACTTGAACCCGTTGCGAGTTGGTCAAGACTCTTGTCCCCCAGCAGAGAAGCCATGCGGCACATTCACGTGGAGTTAGCCCACAAGAAGGCTCCATTAGAGCTTCCAGCCCAGGAGGGGGACCTGCCTCCACCTACAGCCCCAACACATGGCCTGGATCCTGGTGTCAGACCGGGGGCCCCCCGGCACTTTGGCCAGGAGGAGTTGCGTCTCCAAAAGGTCTACCAGCTCTCCATCTTCTCCCAGTTAGGGGGATTTACTACCTCCACAGAAACCCACACTGATACCCAACAGAGGCCTGTCTGGTCGGGCGTGAAAAGGGGGCTAGAGGAGCCACAATTGACTCATAAGCGGCCCCACCTGGGGGACTTCGCAGACAATGATGCGTTGGAGGGAGGGGTTCTGTGTGGGCCAGCCCCAGCTCAAGGTGTTGGGGTGGGTTTAGCGGTGGGCCCCGCTGGGCTGGGTTCTGTTTACTCTTTCACACAGATTGAGCACAGAGACTCTGAGGGGGGCCTGTCGCCCAGGTCCCCCCCCCTCTCCCCAAGCCACAACCCCTCCCGACGCCCGACTCAGCACAACCATGACAGGCCCATTCCTGATGCATTCGCTCCCCTCTCACCTAAGTCACCCCCAATATCGGACCAGCATGGACCGCTCACCTTTGACCGGGGTCATTCCCTCGGTAGCTCGGCCAGGGCCGAGCCCCCCAGCGGGGGACACACGCCCACCTATTCCCTAGGCGGCCCTGCATTTGAGAGCTGCGGTAATGGCTCATCTGGTGGACAGCCCAGCCCCCACGTATACGAGATGTCCATGTATGAGACTCCCAACCCTGCCAGTCCCACCAGCCCCCCGGGCCCCTTCTCACCCCCGCACCACACAGAACTGCTGGAGCCGGGTGAGGCCACCGAATGGGAAGTTGGACTAGAATCCTCCCCACCTGAGAGGAGCGCCACCCAGGCTGCCGCCTCGTCCTCCAACGGCCTGGCTTCCTGCGAGAAAACCCCAAGCAGCAACGGCCACCGTCCACCCTCTGGAGGCCACTGGCCGGCCAAAAAGCGCCTGTTGCCCCCCAGCGACACGGGGGACTCGTGCTCAGAAGACGAGGGCCCCTCCACATCCAAGAGAAGCAGGCTGTCGCTGCTGGCCTCGGGACTCGGCCCCGCCTCATGCCGCAGCACCGATTCTAAAGCTGCTCCTTACTGGAACCACCTGCTGCCCTCCAAATGGGACCGGCCCAAGGTCAGCACACTCGCAATTGAACATTCCTAACCAAGTACATTTGTTGACTGAAATGCAGTTAGCCCTGAGAAAATGCTCGGGAGGCTCATTATGACACCATGCTGGAACGGGCTGAGTAGCTCCAGAATAAAGCCCATTGAGGGAGGGTCTATTGTTCCCCTACATCAGTGTGCTGTGTCTCTCATACACATGTACACACAGATGGACATAGATACTGCTTAAAAAATGATTCTGGAAGAGAATCTGACCTCTTTCAACATGCGGTGCCCAGAAAGCGCTTTGTGTTTGTGTGTTTTGTGGGATGGGAGGGTTCTAATAGAGACAATAGGTCTCACTAGTTAGGTTTCATTCAGTGTGACTAGATGTGTTTAGAGTATTAGTGTGGGAAGCAAAGAGAGAAACCGGTGCACAAATTACGAATAGGAAGAGATCTCCGCTGATATTTTACTAATTAAACAGGGAGGAAAAATACATTTAGGAGGCACGACTAGTGGGAACAGCAGGATATTTTAAAATACTGTCTGTGACAATGAGACGACGAGCTGATGAAGGGCCTCCGAGCTGTGTAGAGAGCCAGAGTAATCAAGAATGGGTTTTGGTGCCAGCGAGACCGTTGGGGAGCCTTTGTGATGAATGGCGGCCTGGAAATGGGGAATTTTTACGCGTGTGATGCCACAACCAAAAGTGTGTGGTGCTCAGTAAGTAATCGGACACCTGAAATGACACAGAAACATTAAAACATTCCCATTTATTCTAAACGTGGGTGTTTTATTTCTGATGTGTGTATTGAGAACTTTAGTATTTCAAAGCCTAACAGCTATCGGCTGACATAAATCAGGATGTTTGAGAGAAACACAACTCCTGTATCATTTCTGTTTTTTGTGCTTTCTTTGTTACAGACCTCCACAGACCGCACAAGATCAGAAAGACGACTCAAAAGTGCGCTGCGACTGAAAAGGTTACTGCACCCTTGTTTTTCAAACTAAATAAGGCTATCTTCGATCTTGAGAAAGGATTAAGAAAAACATATTTAAACTTCAGAATTTTAATCCCTGGAGTTTAAGAACATGCAAACTTGTGTATAGGTGAAATAACCTTAATGTCAGTTAGATGGACTCCAGCGAAGTCAAGGAGTAGCCTAACCAAGACTAACCGACGCTCTGTTTTGTGTGTTCTGGGGTCGTGTTCAGTCGTCAGCTGCGCAGCGGTCGCTCCACACGCTCCTGTCGGCCCTCGTCTTCCATCAGCAGATCCCTGCTTGGAAATTTTGAGGTACACACCATTTTGATGCAAGCATCGTTGGCGTAAAACGTAATTTTTACCGTGTCTAATGTTGTCGGCCTGCATACAAAAAGCACATTTTATTACTGTGTTGCAGGAATCCATCCTGAAGGGCCGATTCTCCCCGGCCGGCCAGATCGAGGGCTTTACGGCGGAGATCGGGGCGAGCGGCTCTTATTGTCCACAGCACGTCACCCTGCCGGTGCAGGTCACATACTACGACATCTCCGAGCACAGCGCGCCCTCCCCCTTCCTGGTCAGTCTGATTTATTGCTGGTGTGCCAGTTACACAAACACCAAAAAACACATTATGTGTTGCACGCAGCAGGTAGTGTGTTTTCATGTATGAAATTATGACAATAGGAAAAACAATGGAAAAAACTTGGTAAAACACTCAACAAATATATGATTGGCTTCTACAAGGTTAATGTTTGCTTGCCTCTTCTGAATGAGATGTAAATAAAAGTCCTGTTAATTTCCTTTCCTTCATATATAAATAAGCCTTTTTCCTCACAGTCAGCAAAATCATCAGATGCAGAGCAATTTAAGAAAAGAATCAATTAGCATTGCCGGCTGTGTTTTAATGGATCCAACCAGAAAATCGAATTACAATTGTAACACTGCTGTTTGATTTGAACATGTTTCTTCTTAGGTCCAAAATAATGTGTTATTGTGCAATTGCAGATTGATTGAGGGAACTTATTTAATCAGTCCGATCTTCCGTCTGTTTCCCTCAAAGGGGGTGGTATCTCTCGAGCCTCTTGGAAAGAAAGGATACAGCATACCCAAAGCAGGGACCATTCAAGTGGTGAGTCCGTCTTGTCTTTCGTTCTCATCTCATTCCATGCTCGGGTAAACCCAGGCTGCTTACATCTCATTTGCATTACCAGAATATTTATTACGTACGTGACAAATAATCTCATGTGAACCTGATTCAAAACCCCTGCCAGCCTCCTTCGCTGCTTGACATGCTGACCTCGGTCTGACATCTGTTCTCAGACCTTATTTAATCCCAACAAAACTGTGGTGAAGATGTTCCTGGTGACCTACAACTTCAGCGACATGGCCGTTAATCACATGACCTTCCTGCGCCACCGTATCTTCCTGATGCCCGTAGAGGAGGGCGGGGAAGGGAAGGACGAGGCGTCTGCAGGTGGCGGAACGCCGGACAGGAAGAAGATTCTCTGCTACCTGATGCATCTCAGGTAGGACTGAGATTTCAAGTATTTGCATTTTTTTTATACCTGTGGTTTTGTTAGCATAGAAATTAAAATCCTCGGGATGTTTGGGGAAAAAAAGTCCCAGTTATGATTTTTATTTTTGGTTCTGGCTTCCTCAGATTCCAGAGCTCCAAATCTGGGAAGATCTACTTGCACAACGACATCCGGCTGCTATTCTCCCGCAAATCCATCGAAGTGGACACAGGGATCCCTTATGAGCTGAAATCTTTCACCGAGGTGCCAAGAAACCCTAAATACTCCCCCCGCGTGTGACCCCCGCTTGACCCTTTGACCCTCCCCAATGCCAATGCAGCCCCTCCTGTGCTTCCTGAAGAAGAGGGAGGGAAACGGACAGACTGCTGGAGTGATGGACACGCAACCTTGATGAGACTTGATGAGACATGCCACATGCACACCAGACACACGTGCACATATGATACAGTGTTGTAGTAAATGTGCTCCTTTTTGTGCTTTTGTTGACATGGCAAAAAAAACACGGCATTCATTGAAAATCAAAAAGAATTTAGAAAACATAGTTTAAGAGCAGTTCAGCATACATGCAGTCAAAAAGCAGGACGTTTACTACACTTGTATCTGTACGTAAAAAGAAATGACACAAACAACGACTGACGCACACAGCACATACCACACGCGTCACAGCTGAAACACTTCTGGTGGCGACGCTCTGCTCTGAGATCAGTGTTAACATGCATGCCTTGTGACTTAAACACCTGAATTTTTCCTCTAGTGCCGTATCACACTGTCCTTCACTCTGCCTGCAGCTCCGACAGCCTCGTCGGACCAGCGATTGAAATATGACAAAAAAAAGTCCACAACTAAACACCACGTCCCCCTTTTTGAAGAGTGACGAAAAATAAAATAACCCTCCCCCTCTCCGCGCCTCTCGGCCCCTCCTCCCTAACTCGCACACTTTCTGACCGAGCAGCAAGGAGATGAGCAGAGACACAAACACTAGTGAAAGCGAAGGCTGGAACGGAATCAGCCCTCTCGATTGGATGTGTTGTCATTGGACATTGGATCTAAAGCAGTGACACGATTTGACCAAACTCAGGACTCTTGTTGAAGAATACATTTCTCTTGATACCCTTTCACGTATCGCGGTGCAGACCGCTGCGTGCACTTCACCAAGGAGGGTCACGCCATGTCATGAAAATGTAGTCAGGCTGAGGGACACTGTGCTGTTTTCTTTTTTCGGTTTTTCTTTTTAGATTCTGTCTGAAAACAGTCTGATGTTTGAAGAGAAAATGAAAAAAAATATAAACAAGCTGTAGTATTTTTAATTTATGTTTTTTCGCAAATGTCTTAATAAGCAATATGCTGCACAAAGTAGAGTGTGTTTTTTTTCAGCCGGACGAGCTTTCTCTTTGGACGGGGGAGCAGAGAAAGTGGAGGATTAGGAATGGGAGGAGGGAGGGGTGATGTGGGAGGGAATGGTGGCGGGGTATTTAATATGGGAAAAAGTCTATGTATATTTAAAAGAATAAACTCTGCGACTGGCGAGTAGCAACTGTCTTTGTTCTTGTTTTTGATTGAAAACCATTGTGGAGATCCTACTAATAACTCACTTCCCACAATGCATTTCTTAAAGTGCAGGGAAGGCTTTGTTACAAATGCGTTTAAAAAGTCTCACGTCTGCAACGTTGTCATTCTGTCTTAAACAAGTCTTATTAACCTGCCCGAGTAGTAATAAGATGTTAACCGAGCCTTATGTGTGATATCGCTGGTGTTCCCCAGCTAGAACAGGTCCTACCTTCCTGTTAATAAGTCTGATAAACATTTACCTGTGAATGGGCTATTCTTGAGGCCCGTTGATGGATTGCGGCAAAGCATTTTCTGACCCCTGGTGGCAGAAGTCAGTATTGTAACTCAACGGCTGCAGGCCCCGACCAGGGCAGCATAGAAAACATGCAAGTATTCAATGAGGTGCTGTTCAAGATTTGCTAATTTAGCTTCTTTGGAGCTCTGATAGTCGTCTCATCTTGCTGGAAACAACTACCTATCCAAGCAGTCCCAGACATCCTGAAACAAACGTTGCTTGTAAGCGATCATTGCGAAATGACAAACCTTTGCAACAATCTTTGTCCTTCTGTATGCTCAATATGTGCAGTGGAGAAAGGTCTAAACCAGGTAAATATCTACATTGCATCATTCTGCGACAATAGCTGTGCAGTGCCTTTCTACCTTCCTCGTTCCCGGACAGTCTAATCTCTCAGGGGTAAGAATGTTTACTGCTCCTGCCAGATGAAATAATTTGACACACATAGGTGAGGCAAATGTCTGAATACTAACCAATCCATCATTGAATGGGACTCATTCTTGCTGAAACAGAAACACGCTGTTGAGTCTTTGAATTTATTTTAATTTTATGATAATTTTTGTCAACATCCTAGACATGTCAATCATGACAGAAATGAATCTGTGCCACGAGAACAGAAAACACTTCAACATCACCAAAAATCCCCAAAACAAATCTGTTTTTATTTATTTATATAAATATATGAAACGATGATAAATTGGTGTGGTGAATATTTGTGTCTCTTATGTCATTAGTAACCATTGTATACTTTTTCATAATTATTGTAATCTTTGACTCTAATCTAATTGTAATCTCTCTCAAATTGTGTAATCTTTCCACACAATGTGGAAAGTGGCATCTGCAGGACAAACGGGTACTAAAATCTGTAGGGTAAGCAAATTTGAAGTTTGTGTACAGATGGAAATGTAACTGTAGCAATAAAAAAAAGAAAATTTTAAAATGTTGAAATCCTGTGACAAAGATAGACAACACCATGTTGCTGTTAGACAATTAGCTTTGCACAAAATCCCTCACTTTATGTAACCGTGGTCTGGTCAGTGCTTATTGGCTCTTTTCTTTATTCCCATGGCGAGTACAGTTCGTCACTCCTCTCTTCCTCTATATGACGTCAACCAGTGTGTGTGCTGCGCCCTCGATGGCCTGGCTGAGGACCGACAGGTGGTAGTGCACTTTGGCCCAGTCGCCGTCTTGCCCGGTTAACTCAGCGTTGGCAAAGGCATCAGCCAGACCCGGGAAGGTTGGCTTACCGGCGCTACTCGAGGCCCAGATAACATGCCTGCGTGAATTACAGGGAAATGAAGAGTGATACAACAACACATCTCAGTCTCCTCAGGAGGGCTTAATCACAGAAAAACTTGTGAACGTTGCGTCACAGAGAGGAAAAAAGAGACAAAAGTGTTTCAAAAGAACTCTGAGCTACCACACTAACCACACTGACATGCACTCCAAAAGGGTCTTAGCCTCACACTGTCATCATCTCACCTGTATGCATATTTATCTGGGAAGGCCAGAGGGTCCAAGAAGGCTCGGTCCAACAGCATGAGCTGGTCGTTGATCCTTCGGACCTTCAGCGGTCTAAGAGGAGAGAGACAGACAGAAAGGGTACCCGGAAAAATTCGTTTTGGACATCGAAGGAGATTAAGATACGCTCGTTTGGGCTCTTACGTCTCGTTTGCCAGGTCGGAACTGCGAATCACCTGGTCCAAATGAGCGGCAGCACTGCGAAAGCTGGCCACAGCGCCTTTCAGTGGTTCTGAAACAAAACACACGGATCAGCAGTGCAGTTTCGCGGCAGCAAGTCAACCGATTATTCCAGTGACCTCGGCTCCATTAGAAACACCAACATCCTGACCTACTGGTGTAATATTCCCCTGCGTCACTCAAGCGTCTCTACCTGTCCTGCGCTTACCCATGGAGATTGAATGAGCTTGCAGTTGGAGCTGATAAAGGGAGACTGCTGTGTTGAGGTAGTCCTCCAGAGTCTCTGCATAGTCGCTACAGTTCAATGGCAACACCAGGCTGTCAGCCAGTCGGATCAGGACGTTTCCGGCTGTCCTGGCAATGGCCTGGTGACTGAAGAACCCTGGGAGGAGGAGGAGGAGGAGGAGGAGGTGGCATGAGATATTAAACAATATAACAGATTGGAAAAGGTTTGGCATAAGACGGAAAAACTGAGTAAAGGTTTGGCTGTGAAATACATTGTTTAAATGTGTGTTGTGTCACTGCTCACCTGGATCAATGAACTTTGATGCGTAGTCAAAGGTGTCGTATGCTGTGTGGTACGCTGGGTATATCCGAGCATTTGTTTTACTCTGTATGAAGAAAATAACCATGGATCTAGTTGTGTTTTCAAACCAACAAACTAAACACTGGCCTTTCACCACAGATTTAAGCTGAGTGTTGTGACTGAGTTCTAGATCCTCTTGAGTTTGTCATCATCACAGTAATTAAAAGGCAGTGGTTCTTTCATACCCTGTCGTAGGTGTACGACATGTCCATTGAAGCGATTCCCAGGTAATGGACGAAGGCGGCATAATCACTCCCGGCTCCTGTCAAGTATCCCAACCTGTCAAATAAAGACGAGAAGTGTCTTGTACCGAAGGAGACACGACTGACCTGATATTTCTGTGGGGAAACGTGTGCTAAATATGATCACGTTCAAGATGCAAATCCCCTCACAATATAAAGAATAAGCTGCATATTCAATGTCATTTGCCACTAAAGATTAGGGATGAAGATACTTAGATCAACATGATGATGTGCACAGTGTGGTGCATTTAGGCAGGTGTAACTGTCCATTACTTGGGAATGGGCCCATGGGCCGAGCTTGTCCTGTTGGCGTATCGGATCCAGTTGTCGTACACAGACGTGGCGTCCAGTCCGGGCGCATCAACCTAGGGAACAAACAAACTTTCACATGACAGGCGCCTGGAGGTGTGTGGACAAGTGTTTCTGTTAAAATGCAGTTAGAGGTAAACTAACACACATGTTTTGGGTTGTTTTTTTTAAGCGCTGACCTGTTTCGTGGCTTTAAAGATGACGTTCTGCAGGGAAGGCATCCCAGAGGCCCTGAGAGTGGCGTTGGCTGCGGAGCGGAAGATGAATGTCTTCATGCATTTAACATTTTGCACCAGAATATAATACCGTCAACTACATAGCGTCAAGAACGTTCCCACGAACGTCTTGAAACATCTTTCTTATGGAGGAATTTGGGAAATTGACTAATAATGAATCTTTTCATTAGTTTGATGTATTTATTGGTGCAGCCGGAGCTTCTTACCAAAAACAGCTATATCCACATTGATGTAAGCAACAGTTCGCTCACTGAGCTTGGTGAAGTATTGCTGGAGGGGGGGGGGAAGGGAGACAAGATCAAGGTCATATTTGTAAGTTTTCTAACAATACTTTATAATTCATGAACGCATTCCTCCGTTGATCACAAATCACCTCGGTGTATTCTGCAGACCCGATGAGACCAAACTCCTCTGCTCCCCAGCTTCCAAAGATGATGGACCTGCGAGGCCTCCAAGTGCCTCCAACGGCAAAACAAGAAGTTCAAATTGTGTCCACAAAACCGTTGAGTGTTTCATTCGTCCATGACGGCCCTCACCCTGCTTCACCATCCGGCCCAGCACTCGGGTCAGTTCCAGCATGACGGAGGTCCCGCTGCTCGGGTCGATGGCACCGTGAACCCAGCTGTCCCTGTGGTTCCCATAGATCACATACCTGTCTGTGGACACACACGGACACACACCGGCTGGGGAGTAAACACAGGCTGCGGGTAGAGGAGATGAGGTGCACGTTTCGGTGGGCGTTCTCACCCGGCTCGACGCTCCCTCGGATCACCCCCATCACGTTGGAGGAGTTCTTTATCACTTCATGGTTGAAGATTGCCAGTTTCACATCACTGGAGAAAGAGGTTCAGGTTTAAAGCAACGGGGCCGGCAACACAAAAGGGGCGTCCCGCTGGACTCATTTTTTAAAAAGTGTCTGGCAGGTGACCACCTGTCTTTAAAAGCAGATGTCGGTTTGAACCCCGGGCCGCCAAAGTTGTACACGCAGTCGAATGCTCCCTGCCATGTACCTGGAGCTGCTACTCCACCAAGCTCACTGATAAAAACAAACGGAGGAACAGGTCAGAGCTCGTAGCAAACCCATTTTTAAAAGGAATGATCCCCCAAATCAGATTTGTCTCATTACAAACCAGATAAGTTTGCTGGCATCCTCGAACCCGATGGGTTGGATTGGAATGGGGGGGATCCCAGTGATGCTCTCGGGTGGAATTCTGTAGGTTTCCTCTGAGGAAATGAATTCATAATTTTTAGAACCATTTACAGAAAAATTCAATATTAAAAGAAAAACAAGCACTAGAAGAAACAGTGAATGATAAAGCACAAGTCACTGGTTACCTTTGGCAGCCAGGTAGGGAGTGAGCAGGTCTCCATAGCGACTGTTGAAAGACCCTCTCTCCACGCCAGATGGCGGCATGTACCAGGAGTGAGGATACGTCTCATTGACGTCCGACATGAGACCGTCGTTGATGTCCGAAGGGTCCGTGTAGACGAGCACGCCGACGACTCCGTAAGGTGCTGCATTAATGGCCTGCACGAGACGCACGTGGCGTTTATTTTTCTACTTCCTTATTTTTGGTGTCTGGGGTTGATTTGGTGTTCTAGTTTTGTTAAGTTGGTCCTCGAGCCTTTTTATATTAATACAAGCAGTGATTTAAAGATTAGATGTGTTATCTGTATTGATGACATTTGCTAAAGCGCTCAAAAGCTCACCAGCATGTAACCAAAAATTAAAAAGATAATAAACAACTCACTTTATCAGCTCTTCCCGCTCCGCCATATCTGGTGATTGCGATAGTTCCTGTCAGGTTCAGAGTCTCATTCAACAGCTTGTAGTCGCTGGGTTTGCCCTGGTTGGCGTACACCAGTTTCCCCTAAAACCATAAAACTATTTAATTTTGAAATGACAACAATTGGTCAATAGCAGTAAACACCAGCGACGGCCAGGTGATGGATTATGGGATCTTTTCATGACACATTCAGATAACCACAACTGAATGAGGATTTTGCAGACGGAAGATAGAATACATTTATAATGTACTGTATACCGAAAATGCTGTATTTACACAATATTTACAGGACAATGATACAGTCATTAATATTGATCAAATTTCACAAATCCAACACAAATCTTCACGCAACTTCCTGAAGATCCTTTTACTGAACTCTTATTCCAAATATATTGATAAAAGACATTTGTATTGCCGACAAACAAAAGATGTTATTTTATTGCTCATCCCCGGCTTCTCTTTTTAGTTTTTATCTCTGTCCCCTCCTCCCTAAAATAGATGATCCCAGAAAGTAACAACCAGTCTTTGTCACCCTGAACAGATGGGCCCTTATTGGCTTATCGATGCATTTCGCCTGATAAGAGAAGCCAAAGGATTTAGCCTTGATGAGGATGCCATAAAAGGAATTGCTGTTTAGTGGTACTTAAAAAAGGTACATCACACTTTCACTGATCAAGCAGAGCAGAAAAAAGCAATATTACAAAGGGTTTTTCTCCTATGGACCTTCACCCATTCTTAAAGTTGTAAAAAGAAAAAAATAAATAAGTGTCCCTTATCTGTCTTCTGTGAGAGTGACCTTAGTATGAGCTGGGAACATGGCCAGCATGTGATTTTTACGATGTCTGTAAACTATTCTCGAAATGATGTAGGCCTTAGATAATGAGAAAGTGACATGAACACGGTTCTATAATTGCATTTCACCATCAATCGGTTTATTCATAAAACTTTTGTGGATGGTGGATGTTTCTTCCGTGACTTGAAGTCTTAGTGGATAAAACCTAATATATAACTTAACTTAATGTGCTCATGAACTCGCATACATATTCAGTCAAGTACTGTTGATGTCAATTCACAGAGGGAACTCAATTTACTTTCTATTTATCCCATTAAATCCGTCTATTTTTCCAGAAAGTGGTTTACTAGCATCTTATGCTTATCTTAATACTGATAATAAACACCAGGTACATATAGTCACACACATCCGACACACTGAAGGCTCCGGGATCCTTACGGGATCTTTGAACGGAATTTCAGACAGGCTCGTACCTTCGGCTGTCCAGCAGGGGAGTACGCAGCGTACGGCTGCACCACCTCAGGGTCCTCCTGGTCCTCCGTGTAGGCTTTCTCTTTTTCCCTCGCGGTGTACAGCACAGCGTCGGTGGAGCTCACTGAAAAGAACGACTCACGATGAGCGCTGCTCTGCCAGTGCAGAGAGAGTGAGTGTGAGACAGGTTATTGCGTGCAGGGATACGCCGTGTGACTTTGGGGCAGGTGCTTGGAGGTCATGTCACTTTCGGGCGGGTCCGGGCCAGTATTTTGCACCTGGTTTTTCACACTAATGTCTGTGACCCGCACGGGATGTCCTACTTTCTCACCAAAAATGATGTATGAAGACTGATAATAGTGGAAAGATATTCTCCAGTTTTCTTTCCCCACTCGTGTCAACCGCTCGTTCATTGAAATGCAATGGGGAAAAGCTCAGTATTTAATAAAAGATAATAGTGACAGTGAATGTTTTGATGTTTGAGGGACTCACCAACAGTGACCTTGTTGGGGTTGTTGCGGTCAGGGAAGGACAGGTAGACCAGGTACTCCTCTCTCCAGGCCTGGTCCAGACCCGTGTCGAGGTCCTGCCATCTCTTCAGCATGAACTGCACTGTCTGCTCGTCTCCCGCTGTGGTGGCCATGTGGGGCACTTTGGTCAGCTCACTGGGGAACAAAGAGAGGTTTCGCTCCTGTAATGTTTTACAACATTCACGGCCTAAAAGGACCATGTGAAAATGTCAAGGGGTTCCCTGGGGGAACCAAAAAAAAAGGGAAAACTTCATGAGGCTAAATAAACCCTGTGACCTAAACAATGAGTTTTTTTTTAGACTGAATTTTACTTTAAAACCCAAATTCAAAAATGCTGAATATAAGTTCAAATCCGTTTAAGCACCTTTTTCTTTTGACTATACATATTAAAACAAACCTGATCTCAATGTGATCATTCACTCACTCACCGGAGGTTTTCCTGAATCTGGATGTTGTCCACCTCCGACAAAAACTTCTCAACGAGGCTCTCGTCCACATCCTTCGCCACGTCCTTCGCCCAGGAGCCGTTGCTCTTGGCGATGCCGTAGTGGCCGATCAGGATCCCTGCGGTCATCACGACAGCACCACACAGAATCCCAATCAACACTTGCTTTATCATTTTCCCCCCTGGGATCAGGTCTTCAGAGGGAACTGTTCTGCTTCTCTTTGAACCTGGATCTTGTGCGAGACAACAAGCTTTCTCCAAAGTTCACGAATGTCTTGGCTTGTGTAAGAGAAAATCCTCACGCCTGACTTCCGGATGGTGAACACAACATCAGAGCAGCTGCTGAAGTGACCTCCCACAAAAAAGATTGTAAAGTTTACTCATTGATGTTTGCAGATGGGACGGACTTTATTCCTGTGTAAATGTGTGAAGAAAAAAAAAGCCTGTGAGTGTGCAATATTTGGTTTTTAGGTGGTGTTTAGCAGTGCCTCATGTATTCTGTTTGAAACATAAAAAAAGGTGTATGGTTCAGATTTAACTGAATGCAACTGCAGATATTGCCTATTTATGGTCACATTGTAGCAGCACTTCATTAAATCAACAGTAAGTTGTTCGTCTAACAAACCCATTTTACACAAGTTTAAACAAAATATGATGTACAATAAAAATGTCTCGGTACAAAATGAAAATTCAGTTTCAACCCTTCAGGCAAGTATGCAACACAACTACACTGTTTTGTATGTGCCTACAAATATTAAACTCACGTCCAGTTATCCATGGATCTTGTGAGTCAAAGCACATAATAGTGTTACTGTTTTTTTCTGTGCATAACACATCAAATAAATCTTTGTATGGGTGGCATATGACTTACTCTACATATATAAGTATGATCATATGTGTCAAGCTGAAAGGTTTATTTCACTGTCACTGCACTTTGTGAAATAAATAATGAGACTCATCAGTAATTGGAACTGAATCGTTTTATTATGAAAGTAAATATGCCGCCATCTGGCTTCATAAGAATTTCTTTTATTGTGATGATACTTTGGGCCTCATGTCTTCTTTAAGATCAAAAATGATAAGACATAGTCACTGATTTTGAGAAAAAGCCACCCCCCAGTCACATATCTGATGGTTGTAAGACAACCATGCCACGGGTACGAAATAACAACAAATACTCCTTTATTGAGCTGCAGCCAAACGAACACGCTACTGTTTACATATTTTAAAAAATGTTAAAAATCACAAACATTTAGATTTGTAACAGATATATAGCCAAGGTGGAACCAGCAGACTAAAAGAACATCATAACCTTGTAAAATAAGATAAAGATAAGACAAGATCCTCCTTTATCTTTATGACTTGATTCCAGGGCTTGGGGAATAGCAGAGGTCCCTTGCAAAGCCAGGGTTTTTGTGCTTAATATGTGCATTTTTACTATTATACCAATCTTGCAAATCTGGTACAGTTAATAAATCATTGGCCGTGTGTTTCCCGTATGCTCTCTGACGTTAGGTAAACATGGAAGGGTCAAAGAAAGTATATCCAACTAATACTTCTGTCAATTCAGTTTATAATCAGCTCCAAAAAATGTGTTCATATTCTAGGGACAACTTTCATCAGTCATAATTTACCCTACGCTAAAATAAACCGACCGTCAATCGAAGCAACGGCGCACCCTGGTGGTCAGATGGAGTATCGCAGAGCCACAACGCGGAAGTTCCTATTCACAGCAGACGTTTCCTTCTACTTCCTCCTGTAACTGAGCTCCCGGTTGTTTCTTTCTCATTCTTCCCTGAACTGGAAGGAGCTGCAGAAATGAAACGACGATCTGAAATATAAACCTCCAAAATTTCCCCGCCGCGTAAGTACCAACCGACAAGGCGCACGTGCCCCGTGGGTCGTTTTTTTTTCTCCCAGAATGCAATTCCTCCAGCTCTTTCACTTTCACTCTTGGATGACTTTATTCATACACTCTGCGCGCTGAAGAAGACACTGTAAGTAGAAATGTACGATGCGTGTCAACAATCCCTGACAATAGTCGATTTAACGGCCGTTGTTTAGTGAAACAGGCGGGTTTATTTCCTCGTGTGATATCGAAAGTATGGCGCCTCCACTCCAGCAAAGGTTGTGCGTAGCGTTCAGTGTTCCATTGACTATAACAATGTGACACCTGAGACACGAGACGCTAAATCTGTCAAGAACCAGCCTAATGGAGTCTGAAAGGTCCTTTGTATTTGTAACATTACCATTAAATCTCTCTGAACTCGTTTTGATGTTTAAATTACAGGTGAGAGGATTCCCCGCCTGTCACCATGTTATCGACACCTCTTCTCCTGCCGCCGCTGGTGGTGGTGGTGGTGGTGCTGCTGCTGGTTCCCTTTCCTCCCTCATCAGGAGCCCAGCTGCCAAACCAGGGCCGAGCCGAAGAGGCCCGCGTGGCCACCAACGGCCAGCCGTTCCCCTGGGGCCACATGAGGCTCCCCAAAACCGTCTCCCCCCTGCACTACGACCTGAGCCTCCACCCCAACCTGACCACCCTGGACTTCACGGGGGTGGTCCGCATCCAGCTGGATGTGCAGGAGGACACCGGCGCCATTGTCCTCCACGCCAAGCAGATGCAGGTGTCCAGCGCGTGGCTCCTGGCGCCCGAAGGTGCGAGGCCCCTCCGGGTGCTGGAGTACCCTCGTTTCCATCAGCTGGCCCTGCTGTCGGACGCCGTGCTGACCAGAGGGAGGAGGTACGAGGTTCAGCTGGAGTTCGCTGCCAACCTCTCTGACAGCTTTCATGGTTTCTACAAGAGCAGCTACCGCACCAGCACCGGGGAAGTCCGGTGAGACTTTTTATGTTTTTGTTATGTCACTTTTAAAAGAGCCGTGTCATTTTTACAACTATGTAAGTAAAAAAATATGGCGAAATCTTGATTTGAAAAGCAGCACTCACAAAGGTATCGCTGCTATGAGACACACGTTATCAGTAATGTTAATGAAGGTAATTCTACCAGGGCAAAATAATTCTTTTTGAACATGCCACATCTATCAGCTTTAATTATGTCCATGCTGTAAATCTGATTTACCGTTATTTATTTTCATCCTCAGGGTTCTGGCATCCACGCAGTTCGAAGCCACCTACGCCCGCGCAGCTTTCCCCTGTTTCGACGAGCCCGCCTTCAAAGCCAACTTCACCATACAGATCGTACGAGAGCCACGCCACATAACCATTTCCAACATGCCCAAGGTACGCACGAACGCAGCAATATATCAGAGAACTTACATTACTTCATTAACGGACCTTGAACTCGTCAAACCGACAAACCGATGATTCTCAGGTAAAAACTGTGCTGTTACCGGGCGGTTTGCTTGAGGATCACTTCGACACTTCTGTGAAAATGAGTACGTACCTGGTGGCCTACATTGTGTCCGACTTCCTGTCTGTGAGCAAGACCACCCGGCACGGTGTCCAGGTGAGCCCTCTCTTTTACCGTATTTTGCAGAGGGATTTTTGAGATTTGAGTCCAGCAGCACGAACGGCATGCGTTTTTTGAATTGGTGACGATACAAACGTCCTCTGACTACCATTCAGATCTCCGTCTACGCCGTGCCGGAGAAGATCGACCAGACGGCCTTCGCGCTGGAGGCAGCTGTCCAGCTGTTGGACTTCTACGACGACTATTTTGATATTCCCTACCCACTTCCCAAACAGGGTCAGTATTACTTTGAAAGATGTCCATGTGTGTGTGTGTGTGACCTTCATTTTTCTGTGGAAACGTTCCCTTTCAGTGATTGTGCACATGCTTGTTTGGCCTCATCTGGAGTGCCTAATGAAAATGAGAATGACGTTCCCTTTAAAACAGAAATATGTCAAAATATAAAAGGATTTGTTTCAGTGCATATTTCAGAAAGAAATGCAGGTGAGGTGCTTTTACGTGCTTGATGTTGCTCCCCGCAGACCTGGCTGCGATCCCCGACTTCCAGTCGGGTGCGATGGAGAACTGGGGGCTGACCACCTACAGGGAGACGGGCCTCCTCTTCGACCCCGACAAGTCCTCGGCTTCAGACAGACTGGGACTGGCCAAGGTCATCGCCCACGAGCTCGCACACCAGGTATAGCTGGCCCGCCATCGGCAACTGGTGTCCCCGGTGGACGGGAGGTCACGCTGCATGTGCAGTATTTTGAACACCTATGAAGCCTTAAAGATCCACTCGTCCCGTCCTTCACATGGAACTGATGCGCTTTGTTCTTCCCGCCCAGTGGTTTGGTAACCTGGTGACGATGGAGTGGTGGAATGACCTGTGGCTCAACGAGGGTTTTGCCAAGTTCATGGAGTATGTTTCCCTCAGCGTCACCTACCCGGAGCTGCAAGTGGTGAGAGCTGAGGATACATGTCAGCCTCTAGTTTACTGCAGTACATTATATCTGTCCTTTTCATATGCACATAACTATCGCAATGTCGTAGTGTGCGTCAGCTGAATATCTCGTATGTCATCACATTTTGGATTGATGTGGTAATGTTTTGTTTGGTTGATTGTTTTGATAAAAACGTGACCTGATCCTCTTTTTCTCCCAGGACGACGTCTTCTTGGGGAAATGTTTTGAGGCCATGGAGGTCGACTCCCTCAGCTCGTCCCACCCGGTCTCCACCGATGTGGAGAACCCCACTCAGATCCAGGAGATGTTCGACGACGTTTCATATGACAAGGTCACACCTTTTCTGTCCGAGGACAAGCCAGAATCAAGTTATCCCCAAAATCAATATTCAGGCATCACAACGGATACAATCACACATCAATCACAAAAGTATTTAAATTGTTAACCTTCAGCATGTTCTTCCTTTTCCAGGGGGCGTGTATTCTGAACATGCTGCGGGACTTCCTGACTCCGGAGGCTTTTGAGGTCGGCATCATCCGATACCTCAAGCGCTACAGCTACCAAAACACGGTCAACAGCCACCTGTGGGAGAGCCTGAGCAATGTGAGTGATCCTCTGGGACCTGGTGTGTTTGGGGTGTCCATGTGGAGACTCTCTGCTCGAGCTTCCCGCTGTTTCCCATCAGATCTGCGACTCGGACGATCTGGTCGAAGGGCGGATTAAACACAAAGAATTCTGCTCCGAGCGCGACCTCCAGTCGGGAGCGTCTGTAAGTTCTCCTCCATAAATCTGTCACAGATTCTGATGTTCAGTCTTTTAATATGTGTGTGTGTGTGTGTGTGTGTGCGTGTGTACAGAAGTGGTACTCAGGTGACGAGCTGGATGTCAAGGCCATCATGGACACCTGGACCCTGCAGGAGGGCTTCCCTCTGGTCACTGTGGAGGTCAGAGGTCGGGAGGTCAGGCTCAGTCAGGAGCGTTACCTGAAGTCAGACGACCGCTCCCTCACCGACGGGTAACACGTCAGATTAGTGGACGTAGTGGAAGTAGTTTTCAAATACTGTAAATGTTGTGGAAAATGTTGAGGTTCAACGGCAAAAAGCCATTAAATTGGTTTTGACTTCATGATTCTGAAGAACTCCTTTTGGGATAATAGTGCACAACAGTGATGCAGTTTTTGAAGGACGCAAAAGTGCGTCAACTTTACGGCGTATATTTTTTTCTTCAAAAAACATTATATTTTATCAAATATCCGTATTTTCTAAGACGCTCATCGTGTGTTGCTAGATTCCTGTGGCAAATCCCACTGACCTACATGACCAGCACCTCCAGCACCATCCACCGCTTCCTGCTTAAGACAAAAACTGGTGAGTGGATGGTCATTTTGCTACGTTTCCACCCTCAATCCAAATAAGTGCCCGTTCACTTCAAAGCATGCGCTTACTCCTCTTCGATGCAGATGTCCTGTACCTGCCGGAGGAGGCGGACTGGGTGAAGTTCAACGTCGACATGAGCGGCTTCTACATGGTCCACTACGCGGGCGAAGGCTGGAACTCCCTCATCCGACTGCTGCAACACAACCACACGGCCCTGAGCAGCAACGACCGCGCCAGCCTCATACACAATGTCTTCCAGCTGGTCAGGTCGGTCTAACGGGTCGGAGGAAGACTGTCGAAACTGCCGTTTGTCCCTCACCCCTCTGAATTTAGAAAAAAAAATTTGGAAAAAATGGACAAAACCGCAGCCGGTCCTGTGTGTTTACAGCACGGGCAATGTGAGGCTGGACACGGCCCTGGAGCTGTCGCTGTACCTGTCCAGGGAGACCGAGATCATGGCTGTGACTCAGGGCTTCCAAGAGCTTGTACCGCTCTACAAACTGATGGAGAAGAGAGACATGGCCGCCCTGGAGAACCGGATGAAGGTTAGAATAAAAGGCAGCGGTGACGTATCCAAAATGGCAATGGAAACATTCCCTAGAAATACCGGATTTTTTAGCCATTACTGGCTTGCAGTCTCCTTCTTCATTGCCCTGCTGTTAATTTGGTGCGTTTCTTCTCCTCAGGACTACATTGTCGATCTGTTCCGGGGGCTGATCGATCAGCAGGAGTGGAGCGACTCTGGATCAGTGTCCGAGCGAGTGCTGAGGAGCTACTTGCTGCTGTTTGGCTCCGTCAGGAACTACGCTCCCTGTGTGACCAAGGCCACCCAGCTCTTTAACAGGTGGAGGGAATCTGAGGGCACCATGAGGTCAGTGCTCAATTAACACACCCTCAAGCTTTTATTACTTACAAGCACATGTGTGCTGAGATTTAAACGTGTTTTTTTTGTTTTTGTGTCAGCCTCCCCGTCGACGTCACCATGGCAGCGTTTGTGATCGGAGCTCGAACCCCGGAGGGGTGGGACTTCATGTTTGAGGAGTACCGCCGCTCGATGCAAATGTCTTTGAAGAGCCGCTTAAAGTTCGCGATGAGCACCAGCCAACTGCAGGACAAGCTCAAGTGGTGCGCACATTGAAGCAAACCTTTGCCGCGTTGCTTCCCTTTCTTTTTGCACTCCAACTCCGTCCTCTCTACTGCCTCCCACAGGTTTCCATTTCTTTCTGTTTGACCTTCCTCTTCCTCCGTACTTCTCTCCACAGGATGATGGAGCAGAGCCTCCACGGCGAGGTGATGAAGACCCAGGACCTCCCGGGCGTGGTCGTCTCCGTCAGCAAGAACCCCCGGGGCTACAAACTGGCCTGGGACTTCCTCCGAGCCAACTGGCACACTCTGATCAAGAAGTCAGTCGGCCCCTTGTGCAATCACCATACAGGCTTCTCTAAGCTCTGTGCGATATAAGAATGTCAAACCTTCTTAACGCTGGAGTTAAAAATGCGACTCTAGGTGTTGGCTTTTGTTCAGTATTTGTAGTGGAATTTTGTGGAGCCTGAGAATACATTTTTCTGTTTGTCTTGCAGTTGTGTGTTCTAAACTTTGCACTGTGGCTCTGTAGGTTTGAGTTGGGCTCAAGCACCATATCTCACTTGGTGATAGAAGTGACCAACCAGTATTCTACCAGGGAGATGTTAGATGAGGTAAGTGAGGCTGTGACCACATTCTGTCTACAGAAACGTTGTGCTTCAGCCTCAATAACCTTGCCAAATTTGAATTTATCTCATATGTTTTATATGATTTAGACCATTAAATATTTATTCTGTTGGCTGTAACTTTGTTCCTAACAACCCCCCACCCCCACCCCTCCCAACTCTTAATATATACTAAAAATACTGATTTAAATGTAGAACATAATTAAACGCCAATAACAGCAGTGTGTAAGCGGATCTTTTCAGTTATGGTTGTGAATGAAAACAGTTTTATATTCAACATTGTGTCAAATGGCCATTACAATGTAAATTCCAGCTCATCCGTCAGGGACATGCAGATTCTTCACATGTTGGACGTGCTTTTTAGGCCCTACCTTCTGTGTGCTTAGGTGAGAAGCTTCTTTGGCTCTCTGACTGAGGAGTCGGGCTCAAAGATGAGATGTATCCGGCAGACCTACGAGACCATCGAGGAGAACATCCGCTGGATGGACACCAACCTTCCTCTGCTGCAGGCCTGGCTGGACCGACGCAGCCGCGGACAACGTGAAGATTTGTAGCTCTGAAGAGGTCTAACTGAGGTCGGGCCGATACGTTGCCACAGGCAAATGCAGAGAGGCCTGGATGCAACTCACCAGATTTGGAGTCGAACTGAATCGCACATTTGAACAAAATTCTTAAGTCGTTGTTGTTAGAATCATTAGAATTGAGTCTTAACCTCCCCGAATGTAGAGATTAAAACAAACTGTGTAATCGCAGTACGTATCCTTAATTACCCCAAACCTGTCCGAGCTCGACAAATAAAACAATGACTTTTTCAATTGTTCAAAAGATCTCTGCAGATCTCTTGAAGAAGCCCTTTGTGGTAGAGACACCAATGTGCTCTGTAGGAGTCATTACTCCTGAACGTTTGTTGTGTGTGTGTGTTTGTGTGTGTTGGGGGAGGGTAAGTGTTGTTTGCAGTGTGAAGTCAACTTTTCATTTCTACTGCTGTCGCAATAGTCAATGTTGAACAAAAGAAGTGCAGTTCTTATTGGATATTTATTTTTCCTCATACTTCCACCAGGGCCCTGATCACTGCTATTGTTACAACGTCAGAGAGCAAAGAAACCTTTACTGATGTTTCAAAAATCTATTTGGTTTATTCAACATAACAACATCATATGCCTTATTTTGATGAGACTGTACAAGATTCAGCTATGCCATTCTCTAAAGACGACATGTGTCATTAAATAAAACATTGGACAGATTTTGAATTCTATTGTTTTATTTTATCTTTATTATATTGATATTTGCATGTTAAGCCCTGGGAGTAATGTGGCTGCAACCGTTGTACATTTTCACTCGTCTGATCAACAGGGCTCCGTTTCAAGTTGACTTTCTACTAAACCTGCTTCTTGAAGCTGACCGCAGGGCCTGGTTCCTCGTACGTGGTTTAACTAAGTCGATCAAATGTCGCATTATCCAGCTCAAATTAACGAGATGATTGACATCAGGCTATCTCTTCTCATTATTTTCCCCATCGAAGGCTTTTTCATTGTTTGTGAAGTTTTTCCTGCGCCGATGTGAGTGTTTCTGGACACAGGCTGTCACAAATGTACAGACTGTAAAGCCCGGTGAGGCAAATTTGTGATTTTGTGCCATACAAAATTAAATTAAATGAATAGAATCATATAATCATGGCAAAAACTGACACCGCTCCTCTGTGAACTCTCTCCTTCATCAATGAGGAAGTGAGCTGCCTTCTTTTCCCGGGGGAGTGGCGAACTAATGCAGCAGCTCAAATGAACCGGCGCCGGAGCAGGTTCAAGTTTTTGATGTGTTGCTATGGTGACTTAGCCAAACATGCTTCGGGGAAACGAAAAGCCTGATCTAAGTCATCTCATCCTGAAAATGATCCGGCTAACTCAGTTAGCCACGTGGTTTCAGCGTGTCTGCAGCGGAGAGAGAGGAACGGTGCCAGCTGGAGGCAATTAACCTCCAGCTGGGGGGAATTAACAGTGTGCTCTCTCCCAGTACTTAGACAGGTCGGGGAGAAGCGATGGGGGTTCGTTGGTGGAGAAGATGCAAGCGAGTCGTTTATTAAGTCTCGTGGCGTTGTCGTGCTCGCGCTGTCTCTGTGTGTGTGTCAGGCCGTGCTTGTCCACACTCCTCCAGCATGCTCGCCATCTTCTCCACCAACGAACCCCAATCACTTCTCCCCGACCTGTGTAAGTACTGGGAGAGAGCACACTGTTAATTCCCCCCAGCTGGCACCGTTCCTCTCTCTCGCTGGAGACGCGCTAAAATCACGCCCAGCCACCACAGCCACGTACGAGGAACAGGGCCCAGGTCAATTCAGTCACACACACAAAAACACATAATGGCAAACTGAAGCAATTGGCCATAACTTCAACTTAAAGCCTTTAACATCATTCAAGGGCAAGTAGCCTCCTATTCAACTTCAACTGTTGCATAATTGGCCTCGTTGCTCTGGAGAAGCTTTGAAAATACCTTCTGGTTATGTCACGATGATGTCATCAAGGGTGTCATCTCTGCTTGTTTCAGAAGATTCAGAAGTTTCAACAGAAATTTTGTACTAGAAATGCATCGAGTTTGTAAGTTTCATTTCATGGAGTGAAGTTGCATTTAGGTAAATGCATGATTTCTCAGTCTTGTGGATAGTTTTATGTTTCGGCCTATTTCTCCCCAACAAGGTGGCATGAGCACTCAACCCCTCTCACAAGTGAGTTCACACGTTTCTGCGGTAACCCACCTCCCGGAAGAGGCCTTCTTGAGAAATGTAACTGTTACTTTAAATCCTCAAATGCGGCCATAAATTCATCTAATGGACCTTTAGCACAATTTAGTAAAACGCACCGTCACACTGATAAAGTTAATGCACATATTCATACACATGAACATACATTCACGTAAATAACCTTTGTGAATGAGCTTAACCATTTGAATAATTTTGATTCAACAAAGACTGCTTTTATTTCAGAGGGTTTTTTCAAAGGCTGATATACATTCTGGGCTTTGCACTCCAGTGCATGTACACACACACACACACACACACACACACACACACACACACACACACACACACACCCACCGCCCCCCTCATCAAACTGCACTACGCTCCAGTGAGTTTTCCCTCCCAGTCGTACACCTGAGGAGAGCCCTCTCTGGACTGGAGGTAAGCCTGTCTCACTGCTTCTGCTTCACTGCTCAATGACGAGAAAACTAAACAAATTGAATCACATTTTCTCAAATGAAGGTTTTGGGAGCCGTTTGTTTGTTTAGCCAGTGGCCTGTTCTCAGACTTGGCCCCTATTCCAATGTGCTGCCTGATCCTGTGTTTTTGACCTAACCTACCTCTGGTGATTTGGTTTTCTTTTGTTTGCTTCGTTTGGTTTAATAATCTACTCGGAATATACGCGTGTTAATGACAGACCACCTGAAATATGTAAAGCTTTTGTTTCCCCAGTAGAACATATTCAACAACATGCTTAATTCACGCAAACAGTTCGGGTGAAGGTTAAGTAGAATCAAACTGGGTTTCCTAATTCCTTCTCATCAAAACTGTCACAGCGACCCACAACAACTGTGTCTGGAGCACTTGGGTGGGTGTGGGTCTAATAAATGACACTGATTGACTGAATGATTCACTGATTCATGAATGGGACTAATATCACGTAACGGCATACGGGGGGGGGCGGGGGGGGGGCTGCTGAATGCCAGTGATCGGCGACCACTGGCACTTATGATGTCATTGCTGTCCGGTGAAAACAACTAACAATCTGTTAGACGTCAACTTTTCATGACCCCGTCAGCACGGCCCCCTTTTCAGCCTGTGACACCACATTACCTGGCCATCCAAATAGTATCCGTGTAGCTGAAGGAGAGGAGGATGTTCTCCACATATTGTACTTTACAGGCTACTAGCTCAATATCCCTGTCCATCACATGACGCGATTCCAAGCTTGTTGGAACAAATGTAATCACCTGATTTATGTGAGATGATTAAAACCAGGTAGACTGAACAATTGTAAACTGCGTGAGGTAACTGCAGGGTAAACTGTTTTACAGTTAGAGATGTTGCATAAATCCTTCCACGTAGAAGAAGAGGCAGGCAATAAAATAGCCTCGGCTGATTGTGTCTCAGACAAAACATTTATAGCTCCGAAGTTCAAAGAGGATTGGTCTGCTGACACAGCATGAATACAAAGATTCATTTTAAACTCCAGTTAGACAGCCAGAGAAACCATAGATTCTTAGATTTACATGTGTTTACTCGCATCAATAAAAGTTTGGCGGTGGAGAATCTGTTTGGGATTTATGGACATTTCTGTTATAACAACAATAATGGCAACTTTCCTTGCCCCTTTTGGCCAATTGCCGTGGATTCAAATACGCGTTTCCGCACACATACCTTTTTTAATTCCATGACGAAACCCTGAGTCCTGGGCTGGAAACTGTTTCCAATATAGAGGGTGGGACATTTTAGTGGACCAACCAACCAACCGACTGACTGACATAAAAGAGTGTAATGGATGTCAAGATGTGGGATGTTTTTCCTGTCTCCTCTTCAGGTTTGTGGTGTGTTTTTCTGACTCTGTTCGGTCCATCCGTAGCTCTAATAATGGCCATGGACAGCGTTCTGAAGTAAGACACAATTATTTTCGTCTATAAGTTTTCTTTGATGATTAATCCAACACTGCTTTGGTTGACATTGGCTTCACTTCTTCATAAGATGGTCCAATAGACCCCCCAAAAACTGTAGAAGATTGCCTTTGGGTTCATAATGGAAGAAACATTGTGCTCACTCCGTGTGTGATCATCTGAATTTGTTCCTCTCCTCCTCTTCCTCCTCAAGGATCTTCCTGGGCATGCTGGGCTTCGGCCTCTCCCTCATGTTCTGCACGACCTTCTGCAGGTTGTGCAGTCGCTTCAGAGAGGAGCAGATGAACAGGGAGGCGCTGAGAGACGGTGATCAGGAGACTCGCCCTCCGCCTATTTATTTCATCCCCTTCCATGGAAGTTTGTCACAGCAGGACAGCGAAGACCAACCTGGGAGGGGGCCTCGCTACAGCCAGGAGCTCCTCACACCACCTCGATACAGCAACGTTGTCTTCACTGGGCCCCCACCTTCCTACAACGAGGTGATGCTAAAACAAAAAATGGACAACCCTCCCCCCCCTTCCCTCCCCCACGCCCTAACACCCACTCCGACGTGCGTTTATTTGGATTTGAAACTTTGCATTTCTTTCTGTTTATTTCAGCTGGGATTGAAGCCTGACGCTCCGCCTCCCGCTTACACCGAGTACAGCGTCCCCGTGTATCAAATCGCACCCGCGACCCCCACGGACAGGAGTCAGCCACAAACACAGGGACAGCCGTGATGCAGGGCCGTCGCACTGTGCTGAGGTCACGGACAGCCTCGCGGGTTGAACTGCCTCGTGGACTCGAGTGAGCTGCCACTGGACTCGGCAATGTCTCAAAGATTGTTTTTTTTTTTGTTGGTAATGAATGTGATGATGTCACAGAGGGGAAATGGCAGCAGGTTTACAGCTACGATGCCACGAGGACAGCACATTCCCACGGCCACTACTCCCAGGCATGTTGAGTGTAGAAATGGGATCGGAATACAATATTTCCTCCAACAAGGAGGTTCTGCTTTTGGTTTGTTTGCATGTCTGTCTGTTTCTTTTTCGTTTTCACGATCTCTAAAATCACTATCACTCAAGTGTCAATGTGAATTCAATGAGGCCACTATGTGGCCATTTATAATGCACTTTGTGTTGTCTTATGTCCCCTAAATGATGGGGTGTGTCCCATGACTTGTATTAGCGACTGCACAGAACCTAAATTAAAATGATTTCTTTCCACTGTACTTTTATTATTTCTTTTAATGCAATTGACTGTTTTTTGTTGTTTATTGTTAAACTCAAATATTAATAGACAGAATTCATACCTTCTTCTCAGATCACAGTATATTACCATGTGTATTTATTGTGGATATAGTCGTATTAGGTGCTACATATTTACTATAATATGCAATAGAATAGCAACCTTGACGCAAAACCAGAGACAGTCTGTGAGTGAAGTCATTGTTTTTACATGTACTGGTTTTCTGTGACTGAGTGATGCTTTTAAATCAAATAGGAACACTTGGCCGAAGGACCAAGGTAACAGCTGGTTATAAGGTCATTGCACATGACATTGGCTGTAGATTGGCTTGATTTAATGATGTTGTCAATGCATGTTAAATGTCATGTCAAGGGTATTTCCCTGACATCTGGAAGCCGTTGTTTTAAGGTCAGAAGTAGGCTGCACCTACTGTACTGTACCTCCATTCTTTTCCAAATTACAAGGAATATATAGGAATATTATATATATATTTAATGTTATGCCATGTTCTTATGTACACATAAGGTATCTGATATTTCTGTTAATAAATACCGCCCTGTAACAGAGCTTTCCGTTGTATATTAACATTTAAGTGCCGCCAACTGACATTGAGAAGTGAAAAGGCCGTTACCTTCCTTCCATTGTCATAATCCTGCTCAGGCATGTGTGCAATTCAAACACTGGAGGGCAGTGTAACTGTATAACTGTGTCCGTGTATTTCATAGAATTATTATTATTATACTCATCACAAACTAAGGGCCTTTTTAGAGGCTTTATCATGTTCAAAAAGTTGGTAAATTTGGCATAAACATAAAGACTTTGATAAAATTTTATAATTTTGGGGTCTCTTCACGTTGAACAGATGCTCAAAATTGGTTCAAAAATGTTAGACGTTGAAATGACGTCAATGTTCTTACGGGATTTCAACGTGATTTTGATTGTGGAAATTTTTGATCCTCCACGGTGTGCTATATTATTATTTTAGAAGTTTACAAAGAAACATACAAAGACAAACAAAAATATTCTCTCATTAATTTCTATTCATTATTAATAAACAATATAAATACAACATGTTTCTTAGATAAAAGCAGAAAACAAAAGTAAAATATATTTCAGGAAAAACAATTGTGCAGAAGGGTCCGTGTACCATTTGTTCTTTTGAATTTCAATTAAGAACGAAAAACAATAAAATGGGAAAACAGTTTGTTCGTAAATTCGTAAGTTTGTTCGTCATTCGTAAAAACTAGTATGAAAAGAAAAAACAAAAGCTAAAAGCTTTCCTTGGTGTCGGTATGATTTTTGTAACTTACCGTGTAAATGTTCAACCACTAGATGGCACTAAATACATTTTATTCTGCACTTCAGGTCGTATGAACCATGACAATAAAGACTGACAACTTAATTTGTCATACCTGCATACCTTTGACAAACCTGCATTTCTTGTTTCATTGAGATGGGGATCCATTATTTTACAACAATGAGCTTCATAATGGCATTTTATAAATTATTTTTTGTAATACTTAAATACAGAGTCCTATAAAAGCTCACAGTGACTTTACTTTGCCTGCCAACTCGGTAAACCAACCATGGACAGTACACTGGCTGCACACACACACACACACACACACACACACACACACACACACACACACACACACACACACACACACACACACACACACACACACACACACACACCTATCTCTTTATCTAGATATTGCTCACAGAGGTTGGTATTTTGAGCAGTCGTGTTTAGTACTGGTAGATAACAACTTCTCTAATTAATATCTGATTTGTTTCTTCTCAATGCTGTTTATGTTTACTTTGGGAAAAGGCAAACCGATTTCCTCTTATTGTGTGATTGTCTTTGGCAGCTCTCATCAGCATCCATATTGAGGCAGCTGGTGTGTGCAACATGTGACCCTTGTCATCAATGTTTGTTTGCATCTGTCAATTCTTTGTACAAGCTCAAACAGAGTATTTAAGAATTTATATTGTCACTTTGACACCGGGTAATAACTCCATTGTTGAACAGGAGCAGAGTAGATATTTTGGCTTATCAGCTCTAAATTCAAAGTGAAGTAAAAGAACACAGAGGATAAGCTGTGTTATTGATCTGTAGTTTCTACACATCCCCTGTCTCTTCTAGTTAATCTACAGGGTCAGCTCTTATGACATTGAGGAGCTACTCTGGCAGTGCACAGTGCTATAATTTGCAATTTAGATGGAGGGAAGGGGGAAGAGGAAGAGGAGGAAACTCAATGAGAGTGGAGACGGAGAACTAACAGCAAGGCAGAAAAAAGTGACAGGAAAAAGTGGTAAAAGAAATACGGGAAAGAGAGGCAACGAGAGGATACGTGCACTGCTATCATTGAACAAAAAATAAATAGTTACTCATTAGAAAGATATGGGGGGGGGGGAGTTGTAATTTATTGTGTGAATAGATTCGCACTGGATTCAAACTAAAAAAACGAGAGGCGATGTATGCAGGCAAACGGTTCGAAGACATCAAATCAGACACATTATACACAATATACAATATTGCCAAAAGCCAAATTGAACTCAACGAGCTGTCTGCCCAAAGTATAAAACAAGCAATAGCAGGTCCGTGAGCATGCGACCAGAACTGCCTATGCAAAATGCAACGTCGTTTGCTGCGGCAGAATGCAAGATAAGCTGTGGACAGACACAGAGGTGCACAATCTCGCAAATGCAGACACGCACACCCATCGCATGGCCAAAATAAAGCTCTCAATGAGGAACATGTTAAGAGCATAAACTAAACTGTCCCACTTATGCTGTTGCTAGCTTCTTCTTTTTTTTTTACCCACAGAAAGAATTCTAGCGGCTGAACAGGAAGCCAGAGAGGGAACCGTTGGCCACCATAATCTCAAGCAGACCCTCTGCTTTCTTCTTCACTAACGAGGCCAGGCTCTGACGAAAGAACCGACAACCTGGCAGAGCAAAGATCTTTGTCACCCTCTGAGATGTTCATCTTGTACCAAGAAAATTCTTTAGTCAAAATGATCAAAATGATCATGCCTCCCAATGTTTTCACCTCCCCCGGTTTTCTGCTGCCATTTTCACTTATATCTAAAACTGTTGTCTTTCTAGTGCATATGTTTGCTCTCCAGAATGTGATCAGAGCTCCGATTGTCCTCTTTTCGCGTGTTATTCTGTGTGTGTGTGTGTGTGTGCGAGAAAGAGTCTCTGTCTGAGCCCAAGTCTGTATGCTAATTCAATTAACGGTCTGTTCATGCAATAACTGCGAGAGAAACATTATGAGAGGACCTGTTTGGGGTTTTGAAAAGTTTACCACATGATGAAGTCAGGGTGAAAGAATCCTTTTTTCAAAAGAGCAGCACAGTTCGCTCCCCCTGCGGTCAGACTTTAAACGCTAACACTGCCACCATGATGTCATTACCACAGGGCCAATGCTACAGCTAATCAGTCAGGAGCAACGTGGAGTCTTTTAATGCAGTCTACAAATCAACCTGCCCATCAGTCTGTCTCTCTCCCCGTGGTTGACACACAAACTCCAAGGCGTCGCACAAAATGTACCCGCCAACCCACATGGTGCATTCATGTCTAAGTTCATGTCTAAAGTAGTGCTCCATCTCACAGTATAACAGTTACCTTTAGTAAAACAAAAGGGGTGCTTTGTTCCGTTGTCAGGCTAAATCCTCCCTCAGCAATTACCGTTCACCTTGCAAAGACCTCGGCAAGGAACAGGAGCACTCTCTCTTTTAAAGGCAGGCAGTGGAGCATGAAGACACAGGCACTCTAAAGAAAAAGCAAGATCCCTCTTATTTTTCAGTCGGCTGTACTGTAAGCTTTGTACAAGAATACCCTGGTAGAGTCTCCTTGTACATATGCAAAATATACGGCTAATTTATAGGGACTGCAAATATCTGTATCAGATATCATGGCAATCCAGATCATCGGTAATCATCAGATAATCCATGTTTGTGGAGAAACTGGAGGGTCCTCCAGGTTCTCCAGGTTCATCTTCTGGGGACCACGAATGTGCTTTTCATGGTCAGTCCTGAAGTTGTATTTTTTAAGTTTTTCTTCTGAGTAAAAGTAATGGACAGACAGAACAACAGATCTTCTAAATTATTCCCCAACTGTGAAATGTTTTTAAAAGCTATAAAAGATTTATTCTTATTGCCACAACATTAATTTTGCTCAGCAGAATTCCCTAAACTGTACTGAACGTGGGCCTTTCCCAACACAGGAAGAAATGTAAATCCAAAACCCTTCCTCGGCTTATCTCACAGCCGTCACAGGCAGAATTAAAGAGTTGTCTGTCAAAGCTGGGTCAAATGTTCGCCCTGAGCTGTGCCAAAACAATTCTTCCAGCCTGACAGAGATTCTTGCAATCAAATCCAGTTTATCTCCTCTCTGAACACCACTTTATGACTCAGGGAGGAAAGAGACCCCTTGAACAACTGCACTCCTGAGTCTCACTCAACTTGTTCTCATTTCCTGTTTAAGGGGAATGCAGCTTGATCGCATTATGAGGGACCGAAAGACCATAAAAGCCAGCTTGTAATGAAACATGTAGACGCCTTTTTTTCCCCCAGGAAACTACCTCTGATGTATATTTTGTCCACATGTTTGGGGCCGTTTTCATGTCCTGTCTCTCACCTAACAGCCACTGTTCTTGCAGTTGTTTACATCAGGGCCAATGGGAGGCTCCCAGACGCAAAGGATCTGACAATCTATCAGTGGAAGTGGGTAGTTAATATTGCTACCCAACCTCTGTCCTGACCTTGTTGCAGGACCATCCATCATCTAGGCTTAGAGAAGGGATAGGGTCGAGAGGTATATCCAGATAGAGGACAACTTAACCCGTGTTAAAGCCTCTTCGGCCGAGCCACTACAGCTTCTGGCATTCCTGAGTGAGAACGAGTGTGCGAAACACTGCTGCTTTCGCTATCGTAAAATCACATTGATGCAAGAGAGTCCGCTACAGGAGGTTGCAATTTTTTTCACGCTAGTTACGTTATGTTGTTACGTCATTATTTTGACACAAACAATCCTTTTTTCTAACCTTAACCAAACTCTTTTTTTAATTCACTCAATCTAACCAGTTCTTTCAGTTGTGTGTTTCTCCAGGCGTGAGTTCAGAGTTCGCGCAAATTGTGACACTATTTGCTGAAAATGTCATTAAAAGTCTCAGACACATTGTCACATAGTCATCAAAAGTGTTTCTGTCCAAAATGAATGAAATGAATGAAAGCAAGCAGTTTAATATCAACGCCGCTATCTTTAGAATATTTGTGACTGAAGGGGTATATTAGAAAACAACACGTTGCAGGCTTTTTTCATTGAAACACTGTCCGCTGTGTCTGGAGTGAACCAAAATAATCTTATTAGGGGCCAGAAAACCAAAACAATGAGCTGAAAGATGAGGAAAATCTGTTATGGGGGGAAGCAGAGACATTTTGCATATAAAAGTAAATACACAGTGATTTCATAAACAAAAAAATGACGAAATTCAGGCACCAAATATATTGCCGAAACTGGCATTACTGCAGCAAGTGCAGGTTTTCTTACTTATTTTGTTTATCCATATCTCAAGCAATTAAAAAAAAAATCTGTTAAAATGTTTTTGCGTGTGTTCCATCTGAATAATGCTCAACGTACTGTCTGTTCTTTCCCATTTGCATGTTGTTCCCTTTGGGAAACTCTGGCGACAAAATGTGTTTCGTTCAGCCCCATATGAACACACACAGACACACAGGCACTCGCAAACATTACCGATCCCCACTCTCCCATTTCGTTTTTTCTGGTTTCAGTCATCTGCAGCCTTATTACCCAGAGTCCTCTGCAACAGCCCAACCGGCGCTCGTCTGCTGGAGTGTTCTGTTAGTCACATCAGCACCCAGCGCACGCACAGCCCAGCTCAGATCATCAGGAATTTTAGCGATGGAAAACCTGCCCAGAATTTAGAAAAAGACTGTGCACGCATCTAATTGTGATGGAGTTTTTCCTCCGTGGCTCTTTTTCTCTGCTTCGTCATTGGATGAAATGCTGTTTTCTGTCCCCACCATGGAAATCATGTAACCATGGAAATTATTCAATTCAATTATTATGACAAATTGTAACTACTTGGTGGTGATTACAACAGCTAAGGGGCTTTTTTTTTCAAATTTTATATTTGGATCTGCATCATAACCGTTAACGTCATATCGTTTTACTCTTAGTGGAATCACTGCCTGTAACTGTGTCATCAAAATAAAGTGATCTCATCTGTATGATTTCTGCACATCTGTTGAGTGCCAGAGGCCATTTAGTAATAAACCATTTAACAGCTGCCTAATTGCTGTAGGAATCAGCATCAGTCTGTAAAATAATCTAAACCAATAAAGAGTATGCTCCTCTCCCTTATAGAGGTTTCATTTATTATACCCATGACTGACTGTATATGGAGCAATTTTAATATAAAAGAAGTGAAGCCACATGCGCCAATGATAACAGTTTTTACATACTTTTACTTGATGCCAAAAATGACTGTCCCTTCCTCCTTCCAACACGATTATAGACATTGCTTCTGTGTCAGTCTCTGTGTCATTGTTATTGTTGTGTTGTGTGTTGCTTGTCGGAAACATCGTTGTATCTCAAATAAGTATCTTCGTGAAAGTTGAACACATAAAGGTTGGTGGATTCCCTGTAGAAAAAATACAACAGGTTATTTTGCAAACACGCATTCATCTTTGGAGTCAACTAGCATCAGGGAAGCAGAGAAGGAACAGCAGGGTTCCAAGTGTACAAGCAAAACATAAATTAATACCACACATGCTTATTAGGACGTTTCATATCTTGCTTTCTTATTGCATCAGCTGTTGAGAGCAAACATTTTTTTTTCCTTAAATGCCAAATTTATTTCGCAGCCTAATCTGGTCGATGTTGGGGTTGCAGTATTTCCATGTTTATTCTTGTTAGATAAACTATACAAGCAGTTTGTATGTTGTGTGATTATTAGTGATTACATTACATGTCTTTTTTTCGGGTTAAGGGTAAATAGTTGTGCTGCTAGAGTTGTTCTTGTGGAATCTTTAACTGTTTCCACCATTTACAAACCGCTAGCTGGGACGCCCTCTTCATCAGCAGATGTTGTTGAAAATGTGGTTTGGAGCAAATAGTTTCAAGACGCTGGATCAGTGGAGACCAGGTCTGAAGAAAGTATTTTCCCCTGCGAATGATGTACGTGTTTCAGTTGTACATGCTGTTGCTTTGTATACACATTTGTCAGCGTCTGTATTGCTCGAGCACGTGATCTGTCTGCGTTGTTGTGGTTTTTCTACGTGCCCACATGCATAAAATGTGTCTGCCACTTGCATGGAAGAAAAGACTGGAAAGCAGCTTATCGTATTTCTTTTAAGTAAGAGAACCTTTGTCACAGGGAACCAACTTTTATTTCGGGCAGATCAAGGCGGCGTGGAATAATCGTGTGTAACGTCGTTCACTGTGGAGAGCCGTGGTGGAACGGTGATGCGTCCTGAGTCTTGACACCAGCTCATCTGAAAACAAAACGCAGAGGGTGACAAGGTGTGCCACTGTGCCACTCGCTGATCTATTCACTAAGCCACAAGCTTTTGTTAACTTTACCGCCAATTAATCCGAGGAACCTCTTTTGTGTGAGAGCTTAATCGTTTGCTAATTAGCGTCCTTGCTAACAGACACTCTCAGTGGAAATATACGATTACATAGCCCATCGACAGGCTCAGTAAACAGACGCTGTTTGCCAAACTGCCAAAGCAGTTGTTGTAAAACTGGAGAGGGGGCAAATCAATCATGTGTGTGTGTGTGTGTGTGTGCGCGCACAGCTTACTGGATGTAAGTCTTGCAATATTTGTTTGTGAGTGAGTTACAGAAGAAACAGCAAAAGTGAGACACGTGCGAGAAAGGTAGTTAAAACATGAAAATGTTTTGGTTTTTGGTGCGTTTTCCCATCACAGTGAATCCGGTGAACATGTTGGTTTATTTGTAAGTGAAGATGTGTGAGTCTGTGGTCTGGATAGCCGGGGAGAGGTGACCTCGGACAGATGGCTCGTGTGCTGAAACACTGTAAGTAGTGGGCGGACGGAGAGGGAATGGGGAGATGCAGAGCGAGTGATGTTATCTGACAGATGCAGGTATGTTGCTTTTACTGTTGGAAGGAAACTGAGTAATTCCCACAACCTTTTCACGTGCAACTTCTGTTTGGGGCTCTTATATTTCACTTTTCAACTTAGTATATTTGCTGTAGTGAACAATCCCACAGTGGTTCTAAACCATTGGATAAATAGTATGATAATTATTATATTTCTTTTACTCCTAAACCGAGTGAAAATAGAGCTTCTTACTCTCAGTGGCTGTTTCACTTGGTGTTGCAGTCTGTGTCATTCCATGAAAGACTCGTGAGATGTGAGAGAGAGTATGATGATCAACAGAAACACAGCATACAAAGTGTCGTACTCACAGGAGGAGTTTTGGGGGGGGGAGGCACAGTGGAGTAAGAGTCTTTTGTCTCATCCTCACTTCTCCATCTCTCCCTCTCGTTTGCTCTCCTGCCTGACGTTGTGCTGTCGGTGATGGAGTGTAACACGCTGTTGCTCAGTTCTGATTGTCACTACAGGGCGACAGATTACACGGGGCCACAGTCAATTGGAAGAGAGCTGAGTCCCGGGGGGGCGTGGGGGGGGGAAACGCAACAGCTTCCAGCCGACCTGCCCTCCAGGCAGTTAACAGACGAGCGTTCCAGTCAGTCAGACAGTCGGTCCAAGACGACCAGTACGTTTATCAGTCAGTAAGACAGATTTCAGGCCCGTAGCTTTAGCCATATATTACTTATTTTTAAGGGGAACTAATGTGATCTACCTTCTATCTGACTTTGAATCTTGTTAAATTGTCATTCAATCTTCACTGTTTTGATTAGTCAGAAAACAGAAAACAACTGAATCTGGAAAGAAGTGAGCAAAGGGAGAGGGGGAAGAATGATAAGGCAACAAAGAGGGAAGGGAAGTTAATCTCCAAACTCAGCAGAGGCTCAATGTTCATTACCTTGGTAAAGAGCGGGGCACCATGCGGTTCACTCTGCACAGAGAGTGAGGTCCTTCTCCCCTGAAGGACCTAAATCCACCCATCCATCCATCCATCCATTCATCTATCCGTTGATATATCCATCATGCCATCCATCTATCCATTGATCCAGCTATCCCATGTTATCAGTGTCACTCAGTGTCTCCCTCCCTCTGACTCTCTGTCAGTCACGTTGAGCCGCACTTCGCTTCCAGCGGTGGCAGTACGGATGATGACTGATCATTGATTCCAGGCGCATGAGAATATGATGATACCGTATATTATCTGAACCATCTGGTAACATAACAACAAACAGGTGACCCAGTGAGATCATGTCTTATCTGATTAGACTGTTTTACATAACATGACCTGTTCACCTTTACATTATCGCTCTCTCTCTCTCTCTCTCCCCCTCTCTTTTCCTTGCCTTTTCCTGCTTGCCTCCTCCTCCTCCTTATCCTCTGGAACACATCGTTATCGCCTGGCAGTGGTTGTCATGGTGATCGACCCCAGGGGACTTATCCCAAAACCCAAAGTTCTGCTTGTCTGAAATAGAACCTCCGCATCTCTCCAGGGGGCTCGGGGTACATTTGGCACATAGGGAGAGAAGGAGAGAGAGAGAGAGAGAGAGAGAGAGAGAGAGAGAGAGAGAGAGAGAGAGAGAGAGAGAAAATGAGGCAGTGCATCCATTCCAACTGGGTCACATCATGGGAGCATTGCGTAAGCATAAACACTGCTGTCCTGTGCTATGCCCTCAGCGCACACTTACACACACACACACCCACACACACACAAAGCGGATCAAGCGTTCTGTGCGACAGGCTGTTGTGTTTCTCAGGTGCCGTAGAGCACCAGGCTGTGGTCCATCTCTACTCTCTTGTGCTCTGTCTCTCTCTCCCTCTCAGCGGATTTGAGGAAAGGACCATGACTGCAGAGTGAACCCTCGTCGTTGACACGGACAGCAGCGTGACGTGGCTCTTTTTGCCTGCTGCATGTTTCTGCAGACGCTAGTTTGTTTTCTTATTGGACCCTGTTGTCATCAGAACTTTATGTTTAGGATACATTCATGCAGTTTGCAGCCTTCAGGAGGATTCAGCTATTCAGACTCATATATCTCACGGTTGCTCCAACAGGTCCTGAATCACGCTTACCAGCCGATCCTCCTCTATGTCTTGGTGCATTTATCCAACTTTTCAGTATCACTGGATTTTCCAAACATTTTCCTCCGGGTGGTGGAGCGGCTGCACAGTGGCAGCGCTTCAAGCAGGAGGGCTTCTTTTGTGGCCACATCTCCCCACAGTGCACCCTCACTGTGCATGCTGGGTGTGTTGTTTACGGGCTCTCAGCAGTGCTTGTCTGTTTCGAACATGCTCTGCCCCACACATGTTTGGATATCTTCACACCTTTGTAAATAAGCACCAATGAAAATGCAGTTTGTATTCCAGAGAGTTGTTTGCGCAGTGTGTGCGTCTGTAGAGGGTGTCATTGTCTATAAAAGGAACAGCCGAAGCCAGTTGTTTAAAATCCAGTTGGACGGTTTCAAATCCCCCCCTTGCCCTGTGAGAGGAGAATAAACGGAGGAGGGGGGGGAGGTGTAACTGTGTGTCTGTGTGTGTGCGTGTGTGTGTGTGTGTGTGTGTAGGTGTATGTCAGTCTGTCTGCATGTTAGACGAACCTTTCCAATCAGGAAAGGGATGTGAGAGACACCGACAGACAGGCAGACATCAGGCAGACAGACAGAGAGAAACAGCAGAGAGAGAGAGAGAGAGAGAGAGAGAGAGAGAGAGAGAGAGAGAGAGAGAGAGAGAGAGAGAGAGAGAGAGAGAGAGAGAGAGAGAGAGAGAGAGAGAGAGAGAGAGAGAGAGAGAGAGAGAGAGAGAGAGAGAGAGAGAGAGAGAGAGAGAGAGAGAGAGAGAGAGAGAGAGAGAGAGAGAGAGAGAGAGAGAGAGGGGGGGGGCCACAACCCTGTCACTCACTGGCAGTTGCCATGGTGAGCGGGCGTGTCCCGAACAGCGGGACATCCAATGGGAGAGGACGCTGCTTGTGTCACCATGGTGACGGGGCTGTGCCCAGGGAGGTTGTGATGGGTTGACAGGTGCGTGACAATCGGAGCTCTCTGCAAGCATGTACGCCAAAGGCAAGAGTAGCAGCGTGCCGTCCGACAGCCAAGCCAGAGAAAAGTAAGTTCTGTGCATGGGGGAGGAAACCGCGGCGGGGGGGCGAGCGGGAGGGAGGGGGGGAGGAGGAGGGAGTGGACGAGGCGCCACGAACCGCGGCACGGAGCTCTCTGCTCCGCGGCGCTCGGAAAGTTGACCGCCTCATGTCATTTGGAGATGTGACACCGTTTGGTTATCGCCGTTGTACTTGAGCGGTCAGCGTGCCGCTCCTGCTGCTCTGTTTCAGGGTGATCTTCTCTTGTCTTGACATGTCTGTCCTTCTTTTCTCTCCTGTGTTTTTAACTGATCATTTTAGCTGGTAACGTAGTTTTGCGTTTTTACTGGCACGCTGCGTAGCTTTTATGCGCAATAATAATAAATACAAAAAAATCCGAGCGTTACTGGTCGCAGTTGCCGGCCGGAGTCCACGTTGCGAGGTGCGCCGCGCTCCTCCTCGAGTCCGCGCGCCGCCACGCAGGCGCACACGTACTCCATCCGGCGTGCTCACTTCTTTTAAATAGTTGTCCATATAGAAGAAAATAAATACTTGTCATGTCTGTGCTGAGCCTTTTTTTGTTGTTGCTCCTTGCTAGTGTTCACGGACAGAATACAGAGTTGCACCCATTCATGGAGCTAATTAGACTTGAGTCAGTTCGGAGGCGGACAGGTCAGTGTGAGTAGGATACAGTTTAAATGGACTTATCTGGTTGTTTTATTTAAACCAGTTTGGCACGTCATCTGCCTACTTTTAAAAAGCTACTCCTTATCAGATGCAATGCTGCACGGAGAATCACGGATCGAGAGCCCTCACGGTTGACGGCTGCTGCGTTGCATTCAGACCCGGTTCCCTTTTGGATGCCCCGGGCGACCCGGTCAGTGAGGAGGGGTGCGAAGGAGGGAGTGTTTACTGGAGACATGCGTGCGACCGCGAGGGATGAGAGTTATGGTGCGTTCCACATACATCGCATTAGAGTCGTACTTTTCAGTCGTTGCCACCTGTGAGAGTCACTCGGGGTTGTTGGTCCACAGACATACTCGTCCTGTCTTTTGAATGTAGTTCAGTGTAAGTGAGTGTTCGGCTCCGTCCCTCGAGGCCCAGCCTTTATCCCCCAAACAAAAGGATTGGACTGATTAGTGATGTGTGTGTGTTTGTGGGTAATCATGTCGGCTACTGGGTGTGATAAACCTTTCTGTTGGGGGGACGCGGCTGATATTTGTGTTACTCAGAGGTCCCCTGAGAGGTTGGGCCGCTCAGCGCGCTCATGTTGGAGAGACTTCAGTTCACATTGTAAACATGCTGTGTTGACATTATCTTTTGAGTGGGTGGTGTGCTTTGTTTAAAGGATGTACATGAGTGAAGACCTACATTTTAGGAGCTTCTTGGAGGTTTAAAGGTTCATAGACACCTAGATTTTAATATAAATACTGATGTTTTATTGAGCACCATGTTTAACATTTCAGCCACGAGTGTTTGGTAAAGGAACCATCAAAAGTGTGCAGATTATTTTAAAGATTCATCTTTTTTCCTTTGCTATACAAACAGGAAAGCCCAGATGAAAAGGCCGCGATTCATTAGTCTTTTAACTAACAGCCTTGTTTGTCAGTTGTGTGTATCAGAAAAGCAGAGCTGGCACGACGACGCCGACTCTCCAGTTGTTTTCGTTTCTGCAGCGCAGCCGGGATCAAAGAGGCGGAGGGCAACAACAGATTGAGGGAAAGACGTAGGAGGGGGAACCGAGCAGGACTGGGGGAATTTGCCCGATCATTAGTTTCCAGTGTTGTCGTGTTGACCTCAGGATGGTCCCCTGCAGACACGGGACTCTGGCAGCTCGCCCATCATAGATCTAAAGTAGCTCAAAATGTAACTGACCTCTGTAAAACTCCTCGCTGTGATAAGAATCTGATTTGTACGGCGGGTTCTCGCTTCAGAGGTTGGCAAGGATATTAGGGGCGCTTCATCTTCTCTCTCTCTTTAGAGGTTGCATGGACCATATCACTAAAAGTCTATTCTTTCAGCGGGTCAGTTCACTACTTTGTTCTTAATGTGAAAAAATATCAGAAATATTCTAAAGCTCAAAATGCTACTAACAATCAGAATTGTCCACAATTGTGTCTATTTTCTCTCGTCGCCGAAGGGAATCAGCCGAAGGGCAAATTATTTTCCCATCCAACTGACATTTCTCCAGAGTGTAATTCTTTTATTGCATACATTATTTGATAAGAAAACACTGACTTCATAAAATGTACACAAATATTTAATGAAGCACATTAAAGCTTCTATCTCTTAACACTCTGTGGTTCCGAGACGGCAACCGGCTCCCCTCTCGCTGGCTCCACCTGAGCTGCGCTCTGCACTTGGTCCTGATTGGGAGTGACAGCACACGGCCACTGGCTGTGTACTGCAGGTGTTCAACCAGTGTAGGATTCAGTCACCGGCGGTTAGAGGACACATGCCACATAGTTCTGGGATCGGGCCCCTGAGTTGCATGGCGGCACATGGCAAGAATTCCCTTTTCTCACTTGGATGAAAACGTATAAAAAAAAAACATCTTCTTTCACAGATTTAACTGGTTTAGTAGGATTTAGTGTTTTTTTTTTTACTAGACTAATAAACACAAACTGTAAAGTCACACATGTGAAAAGTCCAACTATTGCAAGTGCTGTCTATTCAACCATAAACCTGGTGCAGACGTTATCATTTCTGGTGCTGTAAGGATCATCATTCTGCACACAAAGCCGCACACGCACACGCACGCGCACACACACACACACACACACAACACACACACACACAGCTACTTCTGAACTGAGACACCTCAGAATCCTGCCAGCGAGCTGCCAATGCAGCATTGCGCAGAATGAGTCAAAGCAGTGCATGCTGGGAGTGTTTATCCTACAGAAGCAATTGCCGCTGCCACTCTGGCTCTGACAGACGCGTTACAGGAGAACTACAATAGAAATGGAGTATCTCACACGCACACACATAGTGTATGCTCACAATACCACAATGCATCAACTGTGCATTATTTGCTCAGTGCCAGCTGCCGCCGTATCAATGTTTATTTACTACGTCCCAGTGTCCTTGAAGAATGGTAGATGCACACTCATTAGCCGAAAGAGAGCGTTGGATCCTTTGTTAGAGCATAAATATAAGAATGTTGGGGATAAACGTTTTACTGGTCCGCCGGTAGAAATGAGAAGCCGAGTGTAGAATTCAAATTCACAGGTAAGAGGTTATAAAAGAACGGCCGAGTGAAATAATTCAGTAAAGATCTCTGGACAGAGAGAGTTGTGCGTCCGGGTCGGACGAGGTCAGGTCCATAATGGCTGTGTGTCAGACCTCTGCGCTCTACACGCATCCGCTTCCCTCTGTGGGTCACTTACATCGGTGAGCAGCCACACCTGTTACGCAATAAAAAGCCCAAGTGGCGAGCCCCTTTAACCCAAACATGGCAGCCACCTGGCGGGACGAAGCTTTATCTTAAAGTGTGTGATGATGTGCGCTCCGGTCGGTACTGAGCCCGCTGCACGTGTGCTGTCTGTAAGCCCGTCTGGGCGGCCTGCTCGCAGCCCTTTGGCCATGCGTTTCATCCCCTCAGAATCAGCCTCTCTCTGCTGATGGCCTTCCTCGTGGGGTTTTTGTGAACGGAGAACTGTCACCGCTCGTTGTCTCCCAGCAACGGTCAGCGAAAGATATCGACTTAAAACTGCAGCTGATGTACTTCATCTGCAGAGCGTTTTAGATTAGCATCACTCACTCAGGGGTTACGAGAACACCAGAGAAGAAATGGAGCTGTATGTTTTCTTTCTCTCGGTATACTGAGCTCTCTTCAAACCAGAGTGATGGTGACAGTTTGACGAGGCCCTGATAGGAAACTCCTTTTAACCCGCTGAACATATAGTAGCTGTTAGAAGGCCTCTTTTATCTGATGGCACCGCGTCTCTCTCTCATCCCCGCTGCCAGAGATGTTACTCGCAACAGTGCTATCAAAGCAGCCGCCTCCTATTGAGCTGTGTGAGGCGGGGGGTTGGGGTGGGGAGGGGGGGGGGGGGGCTGCCTCTGATCGACGCATACAGAAAAAAAGGTTGTGACGTGTCAATCAAGAGAGGACCCCGTGGACGGCATTCTCACAGGACGCCTTAGGGTCCTTGAGAAGGATTGACTGCGACAAAAGGACCTCCGCCGGCATCAGAGAGTAGGAGGAGGAGAGGAGGAGGAGGAGAGGGCATCCAGGAAGTCCCTTATCACTCCCTTTGTAAAGGACACAGCGTATGTTGTGTACCTGAACTCAATCTTCAATCGTGGGATGCACCATCGCATCATATTTTCCTTTTTTCTGCAGTTGTCTTCTCTTCTTCGATCCCGTTCCTCTTCTCTGCAGTAGCTACAGTGGATGACGTTTATCTGTGGGAAAGACGGGATTCAGATCAGTGTGGATGAGTGAGACGTGAAGCAAAGAAGGGATACACTTTGCTGACCGTGACTGTAAACTGGGATCCATGCTGTCACTCTTTGTTCATTTTGCTAGTGGTAGCACTTGTGGTTTTGTATTTTTTTTGTTTTGTTGTTTGCCCGTGGTGACCCCAAACATGCACAGCTTTGCTCTAAACCGCAACACTGCAGGGACGCTCCCTCGGAGCACTTCCTGTAACCTGAGAGGCCCGGACAAAAGTAAATGCTGTCGTTGGAAACTGCACTTACTGTCCACCGCGGGCTGCGTTGAGAAAGCCACATTTTCACCCACATTTATTTACTTTAGCAGCACTCGTGTATATAATAGTCCTCTTTTTTTAGTATCACACTCTCACCGTATGAGAAGTGTCCTTGTGCTCAGCAGTTTGTATGTGCCACATAGTGCGACTGCAAATGCTGCTGTGCCTCTCCTGCCCGCCGTGCCGACTGGAGGCTGTTCGGAGGCCCCTCTGCTGATATTCCTCCGTCATTGATATGCAAGCTGCGTCGCACAGGCGCTAGCGCAAGGTTAAGCAAGCGTGACGGCCGGGCTTAGGATCTGCTTCAGACACTACTCTTCTCTCCTGCACACACACACACACACACACACACACACATTGCGTTCCTTTGGCTTCTCTGTGCACAGTCTTCTGCCCTTCTATCTGGGTCTCAATTGTCCCTTGTCTGTTTTATGAAGTTAAGCCAGACAGTTCTTCATGATATGTCTCCATTAATTCACCATCCTGACATTACCAACATAGGAAAATCCGTCCACTGAGGTCTGATACTCTCAGGTCTGCCATGACATTTTCTCCCGTCTGAATGCAGTACATCCTCTTGCTGGGGATTTAAATCTCTGACATTGAGTTCTTGACTTTTTAAGGTCCACTAAATGCCATTTCTCATCCGTAGAGAAGCAGGAAGGATGAGTGAGTGACACACGGTGCACAGCAGGGCAACAGCCAACTAACAGAGAATAGAAATATCCACTCCTTTTTTTTCTCCTTCTTGTTATTAAGTAGTATCCCAGTGCATTAGACTGCTAATTTATACAACGTCATGTTGCAGTATGATGTACTCCGCTGAATGGTTAGTAATTTATTTATACTTCCTCTGGAGCGTTTGTGCAGGCCTTAATAGCCGCACATTCTTCCCTAAATTGCTCTAGATTGCCTTCATCTATATCAGCGTCTTTTATCTCATCTCAGAGCTGTGATGTTCAAAAGAACAGAGGCCCATTAGAGCCTGTAGAAAGGGAAGATTAGAGCATTGCGGTCCTCCCGGTCGTCTCCTTCTCGCTGGAGTTGCTGCTGATTGTGGAATGTTGCATTGTGTGAGCTGGACAATGGCGGCGCGTCGCTGGACGGTCTGTGGAGAGTTGTCGCATCCCTCGTACCGCATGCTGCTGCACGGGGGGACAGGCAGGCGTACGTGTGTGGCAGCTGGGGAAGCCCTCAGCTGCATTGTTATGTGTGCGTCAACAGAACAGAGGTGAGAGTTGAAGAAAGACAGGTGCGAGTTAAACAGAAAGACGATCCTAAAGGACGTCAACTCAATCTACTAGAATAATGTATATGTGCACAGCAAGCAATGCCTTTCCTGAACACAGACTGTCTGCTCTTACATCGTTCCTTATCATATTTGATGTGTGCAGTCGGCTTTTAACATTAAAGACTTTTGGTCAGTTGGTCGTGTCGTTGATTTGGTAATATTGTTTATACTCCATCACAACAGCGCTGCAATACCTGCATCAAGGTGCTGAAGTGCTCTTTCGTTTAAGGTCTACTTAGTAGTGCTCTAAATCAACTTATTGAATACGAGCCAATCCGTGCAACTGTTTTAAAATCTCTGTGATGTGCCTCATTCCAGCGGTTCAAGCCTCTCAACTGTGAGAGACTTCACTCCAAGTATAAGGCCTCATACTTGACATTTCTGTTACATGTACGACTGCCGCTACATACACATTTAACTCCTCTGTGAAACGCTGGAAAGAGACTTTAATGTAATACAGTAATTAACCTCTATGATCACTAAGTGTTTTCCTCCAACCCTTAAGTTCTCTCTGTAAACAGCAGTTTAATATTCTGGGCTTCATGGCTTTGTTGTATTTGAAGATTTACTGTAATAGCGTGTCGAGGAAGTTGAACAAGGAAAACACTCCTAAAAATCATTGCTGTTCTTTCAACTGTGAAATTAAACAAACTTCCCATGAGAGGGGACTCAATCTAAACAAATCAAAGCCAGTGAAACGGAACTCGAATTAAGAAAGCGATGGATTTACCTCCGCTTTCATTTGATATATCCACTTTAAATGTTCTGCAAACAAATTCCCCTTTTAGAAAAATCGGTGTAATGTGCAAATGACAGATTGTTATATTAAGGTCACAACTGGATTTCTGCCTCAATTAGTGTGTTCGTAAACACTGAGCTATCCCTCTGTTTCTCCCTCTCTCCGATAAGCTGGCATTTCCTGTTATCTGGGCCCGGGGCATTGTTGTCTGCTCCATGAGACGAGTCTCTGCGATGCTGAGGGAAAATGGACTGTTTCACTTTGTCGGATTGTTTCTGCACGAGGCGGAGGGGAGGGGTGCTTCCTTTTTTATTGTATTGTCTTTCAAGTCTCTCTCGTTGCAGCTGCACTAATTTGCTTTCCCCCCCCAAGAAGCGAGCGGGGGAGTTTATCCTGCCGAAGCTGTCACCGGTTTGTCAGCATAGTTTGGTACACTTCCCTGAATGGACCGACAAGCAAACACAGAGCGACATTTTGAATTTGTCCATATTATGCATCATCATCAAGGCGCTCCTTTTTAGTTTTGGTTTTACTGCATCTGTTCTAGTGACATGATGCAGGGATGTCAGTAGAATTAAATCAAATAAAAGATGTCAAACATCTACTTTCAGCCCCTTGATAACAGTACTATTTTCTTCTATTTTATAGACCAGAAAATAATAGATCAGATTAATTTATGAATATGAATACCACAAACCCAAAAGCAGCTACATTTTGTGACATCATGATTATATTTGCTTTGAGATCTACTTTTTCTCTCACAATACTGATTTCAATAAACTCAGGGAAGCTATCCCGGTCTTTATGTTTTTAATGTAACACAGTGCTATAATTATCTCTCACTCACTTTCATTAAGGTGCTACGTAGTATTTGTTTGTATTTGTATTTGTTGTCATGGAAAAAATATGAATTTAAACTGCCTCCTCGCTCCCTTTATACTTTGTTCATTTCTTCAAATCATCAGAGGATCGAGCCCGTCTGTGTGAACTCATTTGGGGTTGGGCCGGAGGTTTGCAACGGCAGTTTGCCTTGTGGTCAGAGTGTGTTGAGCATTTAGATGTTATCAGTGTGCGTTCTGTTTGTCGCGGCGCTGGTTACTGCTCCAGTTCTTCTCGCAAACGTTATTATGCAAGAATCCACTGTATTTTGGTTTATTGATAATTCATCAGAAATACGGTGAAGATGAGCCCTTTTGTCTCTGGTGGTTATTCTCCATCATAAACCATGTGTGTTTGTTCGACAATGTTAATATAAATACAGATAAACTAAGGATTATTGTTTCCACACATCTATTGATCACTGATAAACTCAAACATCTTTCTTCTTTAAGCGTGTTTTGCAGCGTTTCTGTTCACCTTGTGTTTGAGTGTCCTATGTGGTTGGGAGGGGGAGGAGAGGATTCTGGGATCCGTAGTTAATGAAAGGTAAACACTGAGGTGAGCCAAAGAATGCAGGAGTCTTCCTCTCCTTCCGGATATAAGCGTCATTCTTTTGACTCGTACTCACTCTTGTATTTTATCCTTAGTTTCTTCGCAGCGGGAACATTTGTATGATGGCGCATCTTTGTAACATTTTGTTTTTCATGCCAGGCCGATTGCATTTCAATGTCATCATCAAGTTTTTCATTAACTCAAACAGTTTCAGCCGCCTGCATAATGTCAAAGAGATTTTAATTTGTGTGGTTGGTCAAAAGATTTCTGTAGTCCGTCCGCTCTGTTCAGCCGATACTGGCCAAGCGTTGTTGGAGCATTGTCAGCATGCCAATCCTCCACTCGGGGCAATACTATGAGAGAGAGAGAGGGGGGATAAAGACTGTGACAAACATTCGCTCAGCAAAGCAGCGTGTGAGACCATCTCGGTGGAGACAAAACCGGTAACACAAGCAGATCAACCACACTTTGTTTGCGCACGAGTGTCCGCTTCCAGCGTGAGATTATGACGCGTGTTTTGCTAATCTTCAAAGCTAGAGCAAACTTTTTTCGCCGCTCCTCCCAGCCGGTCATGTACTCTCAGGTCTGTACGCAGAGGCCACTCAGCGCCAGGGAGAACACACTCTATACAAACATCTCCATTCAAGTGCTTTGCCTTCAGCAGGGGCCATTAGAGCTACCCCGGGGAATGCCAGGGAAGGGTAATGGAGAATATAGATTGAACTTGTGACCATCAGCAAAAATACCAATTAGAAATGCATCAGCAAGCAGCGAGAAATAGAGCCACAGCACGCTGACAGTTTGGGGATTGATTGAAGGCAAAGTATTTGACTCCGAAAGCTGAAGGAGTCTAATGGAAGTCTTTGTTCAGTCACGTCAGCCTTAAATAATACATTTCGATGTTTAGAGTTGTTTCCCTCCTATATGTTGGTATGAACTCGTTGTATTGTATTGTCTCACTTCATGGGGTACTTAACAAAGCGAGACCTCCCGCTGCCACAGCGACAGCCACGAGAGAAATTCACTAATTGCACTTGAGCCTCCCATCCTGCGAGCGTCGGGTGAGGTTCGTGTCCCCCTACATGTCGGCCGCATCTCCCCGATCGAGGTGTGGGACGCCAGCGTGTTCGTGGTGTTTTCCCGTTCAGTGCAGCTCACAGGCGGCTGCGTCCTGACCTCACCTCGCCGGGCTTCCCAGCTCCTTTCATTAATCATTTACCCCTCCCCTCCTCTCCATCTCCATCCATCTCCTTCTCCCTTCCTCTCAACTCTCTAGTCGTGTTGCTGCTGCTAATCTTTATCTCTTTATCTTTCTGTCCATTACTGCATCTTCTTCTGGTAAATTACTAATATCTTTGTCCTTTCCTCAATATTAAAAGAAATGTCCTCAATATGAACAGCAATGTTTGAAATAAAGCAAAGCAAGTACCTTGTGCAGTTTGTGGAACAACTAATCCACTCGCACCTAGCTGTTCGACTTCCGCACCGACTTATAACAACTTTCTTTTCTGCCTAATGAAAAATCCTCGTGAATTAGTTCACTGGAACCTGATTCAACGTGTGTGCTTAAACACTCAAGATGGTCCTCACTGTCGCTGTTGTTTTTCTGAAGCCCCTCGCAGAAGATGAATTATTCAGCATTGTAATGGGTTTATATTTGTCGTGGTTTATCTTACCTCGGTGCCCCCCGCTGACCTCCCACCATCTCGCTCCCGGCTTTCACTTGTCTGTCTGTCTGTCTGCGAAGCGCGGCCCCGTCTCCCCGCAGAGGATGCTTCACTTTAATGAATGAAGTAAAGTCATTTGCCAAGGCTCTTAATGGCACACAAAGCCCCGCTGCTAGGCTGGATTAATCAGGGAAAGTGTTTGGCTGTCACACACACAGGCCCGTCCTCAGCAAGGGGCAGCGGCCTGATCACTACACTCTCTTTCGCGGCGGGGTCCCTGTCTTCCCCGGCCAGAGCCGTCCGGAGGCCGAGCTGTCCCCGCTCTCCTCATCTGTTTGGCGGTTGGGCTTTCGGAGGCTCGATGGCAGAGCAGGATTCCGCTTGGCTTCGCTGTGGACTGAGCGGGAGGAGGAGGAGGAGGAGGGAGGAGGGAGGAGGAGGAGGATGTTGATGGTCCCACATCTGAGTCAAAGACGGGTGTCTGGGATGTGTGTTGCAGCTCTGTCTCCAGTTGGGCAATCGGTGGATGCAAAAATGAGTTAACCACTGTGAACAGGGTTTGCTGCTATTTATGCAACAGCATCCACCCTCATGGTAAGATTCCTTTAAAGGGAATAGAATAATTCAGTTGCACAGGCAGTAAATCATCCAGGGCCATAGCATCGCTATTAGCATATTGCTGATGTGTCTGTATTGGTGTAGGTCCTATGTGTCGGCCAAAAATAAACAGAAATTGCAGTACAGCGACGTCAAACTGTGTTTGAAGTATGTTTGTGTGCACAATACAATGTTGTGGGGTCTAGTGTTCTTGGTTACAATTATTTAATTTAAACAAAAAACTAATCAAGGGGCATCACGATTGTAAATGATGCATTTTGGTTGATTATTTTTTGTATTGTGTTGGTACAAACATTTAACTATAGTACTCAAATATCAAGTTCTGGTTGGATTTCTTTACACATTTCCGGGGCTTTAACAACAACTTAAGCTCAATGGCCTAATAAACCTGATGCGTGTTGCTGAGTGGTATTGAAGTTTACTTTTTTACAAGGCAGTTGTTTTTGCGCTTGCTGCTGACACTGCCTTCATTAGTCATTAACGCTACAAAGGGTGTACGTACCACGGCCTGGAAAATAACAACAACAAATGAGCTACACACTACTGCAAATGAACTACGCCGGCAAAAAGGCCCAGGTAGATTCTCACTGACACGTGTATGAAAGACACATGATACATTCAAAGGGATGATGTAAACAAACCGCTTTTCCAAATTGTTTCTGCTATTTCATCCAAAGGGAATTTAAAACACTCACTTGCTTTCCCCTTATTGCTTCATTGTTCTTTAAAGTGTCACTCGCTTAAAAGCAAAGTGCTCTAAAGACACTCAAGCTCTCATTGGATCCTTTTTACTCCCCTTATTCTCTGCTGCGAACACACCCAGCACAGTTTGATCTATTGTAAGCATATGCAGGAAATTATCACATTATTTCAACTAAACTGAGTTAGTTTGCATCCACACAGAAAAAAATGTAAATTAATTTATAGAAATATAACGAAAGCCATTGCAAAGTATGCTCAGGTGTCTCTTCTCTCTGTGTTAGGTTTTCAGCGCCGTGTGTAGTCATTTGCTTTTCTCTCTGGTAGGAATCAGGTCGACTTTAGCCGGGGTGTTTTTGTAGTGGGGCTTTGTGTTAATTCGCAGAAGGAGGTCACAGCAGGGTGCTTGGCTAACTGAGACTCCGCTCTGTGAGAATCCTCAACATTAGAATATGAAAGTTTACAGACCTCGAGAGCATTCATCTCGGGGCTCATCCGCTAGCGCCTTCATCCTCCCCATCTACCTTTTTCCTGTCTCTTTAATCCTCCTTTCACTCTCTTTTCCTCACCAGAACCTTTCATCTCTCCCCCAGCGACGCTCCCGTAGCCTCACGACTATTTCTCCCTTTTTCTATTCTGTGATTTTCCTCCACGAAGAGGAGGTTTCCGTCTCTTGTGTTCTTTCTTTTTATTCATTTCTTGTCAAGTTATACCTCAAAAATGATTTGTCAAATTTTTCAAAATATGAATAAAAGAAATGTCATTCTCCACATATATTTCACATCATTAACATTTTTATATGCCATCCATTGCAAAAATGCCAATTGACCAGCATAACACCTTGATAGTACATGTCAGCGGTGGGTTTAAGGCTCATAGGGCCTAGTGCCCCCGTTTTCATATATATACATATATATACATATATATATGATTATCTGTATAGTCACATGACATTGGTATGTAGAATCAACTGCTCTAAACTTGGACTTGAAGCTGCTATAATGAACAGTCTTGTAATAGCAGTGGATGAGATGGGATGGAGGTCGCTGGGAGGGATCTCACCGGTGGAGGAAGTGATGCTTTCAGGTTTCTTCACAGCCATAAATAGTCCTCATGGGTTGTTGGAGAGCACAAATAAGTAAATTTATTCATTCATCTTGTGGCGAGAAACAAGTGAATTCTAGTGTTTATTAGTGTTAACTGTTTGCTGCGTTCTAACTTTATTGAGTGTCAATGTTTGTTACAGCTTGTTACGCCGCCTCTAAATGGCCAGAAAATCAATTATTGCAGGTTTAAGTATCCAGGAGTCATGACATTTGACATGCGCCATTTACCAGCACATTCTTGTAAATTTTACTGTGTGTGATAAGACATCTTTTTCTGACACTTTGTATTTATTACTTCTGTGGCTAGAGATCATTTTTTCCCATTCCCAGGAATTTAATTTACACCCATTCAATCAATTAACATGCCCGATTGAGATCAGAAGTATAATCACTTTCCCTTCAACAGGGGTGAAATGATCTAGAGCTAATCTTTGACAGGCAAATCCAATCAGTGAAGCCATTGTCTGTTTTCATCTAAATCCCTGCTGGACTCATGCCATTATACAGTAAATTGATTAGCAGTGATCTACTGGTCCATCATAAATGCTGATCTCGGGAAATCAGTTCATGGCTTTGGCTCAAAGCTGAGTTTTGGATTTACGAGCGACTCTCATCTCCTCGCTCTCCTCCACGTGTGGATCAGTAACAACGTTGAAGCTTTCGCGTGTGTTGCAGGAGCAGTGAGCAGCGGGTGGCTTCCATAGATTTGATTAAATGTGACGCGTAAAAGACAAAAACACTTGAATTTGAAGGAGAAAAGCGTCAGGTGTGAATCTTTGAAGTTCTCCACTCCTCCATTTACTACCGGGCCTCACAAACACATGCATATGTACGTGGCACACACACACACACACACACGCATCTGTACGTCGCACACACACACACACACACATGCATCTGTACATGGCACACACACACACACACATGCATCTGTACGTGGCACACACACACACACACATGCATCTGTACGTGGCACACACACACACACACATGCATCTGTACGTCGCACACGCACACACACATGCATCTGTACGTCGCACACACACACACACACACATGCATCTGTACGTGGCACACACACACACACACACATGCATCTGTACGTGGCACACACACACACACACATGCATCTGTACGTGGCACACACGCACACACACATGCATCTGTACGTCGCACACACACACACACACACACATGCATCTGTACGTGGCACACACACACACACACACACATGCATCTGTACGTCGCACACGCACACACACATGCATCTGTACGTGGCACACACACACACACACACACACACACACACATCTGTACGTCGCACACACACACACACACACACACACACACACACACACACACATGCATCTGTACGTGGCACACACACACACAGGGAGAGGAAGCGAAGTGGCACCTGATCTTTTCAATCATCCCAGTTGCAGTTGTGATTAATGTAAAGTATTTCTTATTTACAACACAAATTGACATGGCACATGGGAATGAAATTTTAAAAAATGTATTCAATTTTCTGCTGGATATCCGACCTCAGGGGCAAACATCAAACATCAATTTGGCTACTATGGAGTCAAAAAGCATTAGAAATGCGAGTTTTTGCACTTTTACTGCAAATCCTAAAGCAGAGATTATTTAAATTGACAGTTTATTCAACAGCGAGAGAGAGTGGCATGGTGGCTGGAGTTTGATTTACGTATTGTTGCATGCATCAGTGCATCTAAACCATTATGCTTAAGGTCAGGAGCAGTCACTTAATTAACCCCTTCATTTTCCCCTTCCTCACAGCTTTTCTGCAAAACATGCATCAGCCTGCTTATATTTGACACCCTGAAATGTTAATATGTCTTTCATTGAGTCACCTCTCTCTCCCCTGCTGCCCTCATGCTTCCATCTTAAGAGTTTCCTTCCTTTCTTCACTCTATCGGGGCCAAAGATAACGTCATACAGCTCCTGTGAAATTCTAGGTCAAACCTTTCGGCTGCTGAGTGAGACTTTGCACTTGCGTGGTGGAAGACAGCTGACTGGGATACAGGCCGACACACGTTCACAACGAGCTTTCATTCCTTTATTCCCACCGACGCAAGGAATTAATCCGCTCAGCCCGTCAGGCCTGTCGTCATCGCTGCGGATGTATTCATTGCGGATACGTTTGATTTTTCAAGATTAGTAAATAGTTCTGTGAAGCCGTTATAGTTCACAGGAGAGAGAGCGACGGATTCAGACGGGAATACTGTAAAACAAAGCAAATGACATGTTCAGAGTTGTACGGTGCCCCGCCGTTTATTCCATGTCCTGTTGTCGAGGTGTGAAGCGCTTTGTCAAACTTCTCGCTGTTCCGTTAACCTTGTCCCTGCGAAACGCTCTGTCTCCATCTCTTTGGCTTAACGTTGCTGCCGGGCCGCACGGGGGCAAGGAGAGAGAAAGAGAGAGAGAGAGAGAGAGAGAGAGAGGACGGTAATGAAAGAGGGACGAAGGGATTGAGAGGAAGAGCCTAAACAAACATGGCCTCTTACCAAAAAAAAAAAAGAGCGTGCAAGGGGAAAGCAGCGGCAGACGGAAGGAGAGGAGGAAGACGAGGGAGCAGCTAGGAGGAATGCGGTGAAGCAGAGGCACCGAAATGAAGGAAAAGGATGGAGGGGGATGGGGGGGAGCGGGGGGAGACGCAGTACCTGTGTGCCGAGCCGAAAGGTGTGCAGTAGTCCATCATCTTCAGACAGGCAGACGGGGCTGTCTGGGGGGTTTATTTTTACCTCGATATGAGAGGAGCGTGGAAAGGCTGCGGCAGCCTGGCAGGTCAGACCGCTGCTTTCCCGCCGTGACACATCCGCGCGCCGACTTCGCCCATCGCATCTTTACGTGCACACGATGACACTAGTCAAAAGAAAATTCATCTTCAATTTGTTTTCTGTCTTTAATAAACGTCAAGTCATTGTTGACATAATGTAATTAACAGTTTGCTCGGTTAACGAACTGTGCGTCCGTTTTAAGTCCGCACACAATCTTCAAACTGAGCCGGTATGTTTGTAATACGGTTCGTATGCAGCACATCTGAGGAATGTCAAAGCAATTTCTAATCAAACAAATCTGCACCTTACACTGTTAATATTGATTTTAGGGGAAATTTGAGCATTGAGCACAAATGTACCTAACCTTTTCCCCATCAGTTAAATTCCTCACAAACGGCTTATGATTCATGTAAAGTGACTGTCTGAATCCACAGGGTGCTGTTAGGAGTCGCTGTGATCTGCTATCGATCTCACACGGATCGATGTTTACCTTGTGTTTATTGACCCGGGTAGATCATCTCTTTCCCCTCTTCTCTAAATTGCTGTTAGTTCCGGCACGGACACACTAGAAGGAGGATTGATTAACAAATCAAGCCTGTAATTAATTCTTAGTGTGATCAAAGCCGTGGGAGGAGGTCTATGGCGAGCCCGAGGCGGAGGTGTTTTACACTACACGACTACACTCTCCTTGTTCCCCTGTCGCTCTTCAAGCAGCTGGGTTTTGGCTAACATCAAATCTCAAATATTTCCACAGGTTGTCCTTACTGGTGCTTGGCACTTGTGTGATTTTTGTGTGAGGAACTCGCTCTTCAACAGGGATTCATCTTAGAATACGAACTGGGAAGTTTAATTGTCTTTAAGCTTTGCATAACTTGCTCTTACTGTACATTTGTCTTGTTTGCCTAATTCGCCTATTGTTGACTGGTTGTATCCTGATGAAGAAACTGACCTACTGCCTCCTTCTGTGTTCTTTATCTTCCTGCACAGGTTAGCTCTGTATGTGTACGAATACCTGCTGCATGTAGGAGCACAGAAGTCAGCACAGACCTTCCTCTCAGAGGTGAGTCCCAAAGATGCTGTGTGTGTTTGTGCTTGTCAGCCTGTTTTACGGCCCCTGGACCTCACGTGTCCACTGTGATCTGTGGTCTGACCCTAATACAACGTATCCGATAAGTGTAGCGGCAAATTGAATTAGTCTGGCCTTACACTGCTGAGCCAACAGGTCATTAGCAGCAGACAGGCTTTTTATCATTAGCGTTGCATTTCATGGCGCTGGAGCCGGAGTGCAGGCAGAATTAAAATGACGTCTTCGGGCTGACATCATTCGCTGAGCCGCTCAGCAGCTCCGTCTCAGTCAATCTCATCCGTGTCCTCTCTGATTCCTCCACTTTCTCTTTGCGATCACTCCGCTGTCGACTCGATCCATCCTTCCACTACTCTTCCGGAGAAGGGAGCTTGTCCTCACTTTAATTCTGCAGAGGTAACCAGTTGATGGGATGAAAATAAGGTCAGCTGATTCTGGTGAATGGCTGCGAATGACTGTAAATTACAACGTGGGAGACAAAGGTTGGAGGCTGGTTTGTACAGCTGCCAGAGGAAGCGGAGAACAAAGACAGGGGGTGGGAAAGGTTGCATCATCAGCTGGCACCAATTCTCATCAATCTGACTCGGTGTGCGTTGGCGCACATGTGCACACGCAGCGCTCCGTCTCTCCGGCAGCCTTTCCTCTGTGAAATACGACTTGCTCTTTCTTTGGCAGAAGTGGTAGATGAAAGCGATGGGCGGTGTTGCATTCAAGTGTAGGAACACATTAGCTAAGAGTGCAAAAAGTATAAACACACCCGGTTTTGGAAAACAAGAGCCCGGAAAGATTTAGATGAATAGCTAAACTTAAATATGAAATTAGACAGAACGCTCCCAAGAAAAGGCAACGAGAAACAATGCAGCTAAATTGAAAGCTAAAACAGCCACAACACAAATAGTCTTAAACCACAACACAATATACATGGAGCAAAACTAGCGACAGCTAAAATAAGAAGTTTTAAGTAAAATAAATGTTTATTTATTCTAAAGTAAAGAGCCATCCCTGCAATACACAAATCCTTCCAGTAATCACGCTGAAAGGTTTGTACCATTTTAACAATTATGCAGGAAGTGAATCCTCATTGGTCATGATGGAATATATGGCTGCATACAAGGTCTCAAATAAACCAGAGTCTTCACCAGAACTGCTACTAAGACTAAAGTAAACCTAACATGTGAGATCACCACAGAGAGTGCTCCTTCTGAGAGTCCCTGCGTCTGACCAGCAGCTGAGGTCAGGACGTTCTGATTGAAGGGGATTCAACCGTTTTTGCGATTGTTCGTAGAGCCGCTGGTACAGATGTATTTTTGTTTTCACCCACATTTAACATTTCAGAGAAGGAAACTGAAAGGGCGATCTTGAGATATCTTTAAAGTCAGAGTAACGCAAGGCTGTTTGTGGCGAGGAGAGGTAGACTAAACAATGGAGTCATAGTCCGATAGGAGAAGCCTGACACAGGGTACATCAGGAGGGAAAGTTGTCAATATTTGAACTTCTCCCCTCACGTTCTCTTTATGTAGCTTTGTCAAGTGTACACAACCTAGTTCAATACCATGAATGTGGACAGATTGGATTTAGCTACCTTATGTAGGCTTTTTCCCCACTGGTGAGTGAGGCCATTTGGTACAACTATAAACATTATTGTCTTACGATGTGTTTCGGACACACAGCGAGAGGGAAGTGAGACGGAATGGAGGTACCAAAAGGAGGAAGCAGGAATACATACAAGTAGAAGCAGTTATGAGAAAATGCCAGAAAGAAGGAGGGCGTGTGGGTTAAACAAAGGTTTGAGCTCCTCAGGCTGGTACATGTTTCTGACCTCAGAGTCTGCACATCCCCTGAATCACACACAAGAGACACACACACACACACACACACACACACACACACACATTTTTCACGGACTTGCCTGTTTACTGGCCTAATGCTTGCTTTTAGGCACAGATAGACCCACTTATCCACTCATGATTCCAGAGCATTACATAATGTGTTATGACAATTCCTTCTATAACCCTGTAAAGCAGGTCATTCTTACTTTGGGAATGTTTTTATACTTGATGTACAACATATCTGAAGCATCTCATTCTCTCCGCTTGTCTAGATCCGATGGGAGAAGAACATCACATTAGGAGAACCTCCGGGGTTCCTCCATTCCTGGTGGTGGTGAGTGTTTTTATGTCGAATGATTCAAGATGCATTCCCCTGCATGCTGTTTTTCTCCATTACTTTCCATTATTATTTAAAAAAAAAAGATAATTTGCTTCCCTTCTCCTCACGATTTAATCACTCTTCCTCTCATTAATTGTCCCTAAAAGCTTCTCATCAAGTTGGTATTTGCAAATTGTAGTGCACTTGCCTAAAGTTGCCTATTGCGATGATGATAATAGAGTCACACTTGTTGCTTTGATGCTGAATTACCTGCCTCTAAAATGACTTATATTTTATCTGACAGGCTTTTATTTGTTATATCATGCTTGTCGCTGACTGCCTCTCTGTGTGCGTTGCAGTGTCTTCTGGGATCCTTTACTGTGCGGCTCCAGAGAGAAGAGACTCGTGTGAGCACTCCAGTGAAGCCAAGGCCTTCCATGACTATGTGAGTTTGCGCTGAGTTCGCTTTCCTTGCCCCGCCCGGGCTCAATTAACGCAGGAATCTATGACGGGAGAAGTCTCATTCCTACAAGTCATTTGGGAAAACTGCATTGTGAAATGGACGCAGAGGTTGGACCACACGTTTCCAATATGAAAGCTGCTGCTGTCGAAGCGGGTTGAAACAACGGGAGAGACGATCGTTGGTCGATTTGTGATCATATGATTTGTCTCTTTAAACATACACATTTCATTCATCTCTTATGATCGCTCAAATTGGGTGAGAGATGTGCTCGACTTGGTGCCGTTATGCTCTGCGCCTCACTGGAGTCTCTCTTGACCGTGGTTTATTGAGGGGTGCACAGGTCAGGGCTCCCTGCCTTCGCCGGCGGGATGGTGCCTCCTCTCCTCTCCCTCTGTGGTTGACTCCGTGTTCCTTTAGTCTGGCCGTCGCTTCAGAACCGGTGGGGGTTCTCTTCTCTTTTATCTTCTCGCCGTGGGCGTATGTGCTTGTGTAAATGTGATCTCACACGCAGGTGATGGCGATGATGAACAGGATGATGAATGGGCACTCCAAGGACGAGGCAGCTATGTGATGATGTCATACTGGCTGCGAGGGAGGGAGCTGGAGGGCAGCACGACCTCAGCCCTCAGAGACGGCCGTAGGAGAGGAGACATGAAAGGGATAGGCAGAGGAAAGGAGAAAAAAAAAGGGACAAAAGTCAGACACTTCTTTTTTGGGATTCATTTACGAATTTCTTCTCGATCCCAAAATGCTGAGTAATTGTAATAATGTTTAAAAGCAAAGAAACAGCGTCTCATTGTTTCTTCTTATCTGATGAGAATCAGTTCAATTCAGCAATAATCATCCAGAATCTTAACGCTGATGGCAGAAGCCACTAGCAACATCTTATTCTTACACTTCCTACTGGGATGTAATCAGAGAATTATAATTAGACCAATTGTAATTAGACCAAGGTCACTTTCAATCAACGGCTCTAATGCTTCTCAAATCCAATCAGAGGTATTACCCACATATCTGCTGCTCAATTAAAACAAGATGAGGGGACAACCAACCGCGGTGGCCAACGCTGGGAGAAGAAGCACACCTTTTATTCGGGTGTCTGTCCTCCGGTCTCCTGACTTTGAGGCTGACAGAGATTTTAATCAGGCGTTTTGATGGTAATTATTTTCAGATAGCTAATTACTGAGTAAAGTCCTAATTAATGCTGGGGTGGTGTCGAAGCTCTTCCCCATCTAGGTTGGGTCCCTTCCCTTTGATAGTTGATGGGATTGTGACAAGGTTTTGATTTGCACAATTATCCCAGTTGTAGGTAAACCTGCTGTAGATACAATTCTGCTCTGTTTCTCTGTGCATGAGGTTTTTCATGCTGTTGTGTACTGTACAAAATATATATAACTTAATCATATCACCAGACTTGAGTGTGTGATTGTCTTTTAAGACATTAATCCAGTGATCTAATGTAAAAAGGGAAAGAAAGACTGATGAACAAAGTGAAGAGCGATGCAGCGTTATTGATTTCCATCCTCAGACGAGGCTTTTCAGGCATCAGAAAGGCTGTTTAGAATTCTGTTAAGTGCTTTGTAAATTGTGTTCTTTACATTAAATGAGCGGTTTCCATTTGCAAAGGGCCATGAAGTCATAAAAACCAGTTATTTTTAAATTGGTGAGCTTGGGCCGGAAATTGCCTTTATTACAGATAAAAGTCAGTTGCTTTTCTTTCCCTCAAGAATAAGACATCAAAATTAAAAAAAAAACAAAACACGAACACCTTCTGAACAGATAGCTACTTGTCAATTACATGGTAAACACACCCAATCTATTTGTACTCTATTTCACTCTGATTGTGATGATTGTTTACTAAATAAACATCATGCTATATGGAAGAAGACTAGCAATTGAGATCATAAAATTATGTTCAGTTTAATTAAATATTAAAAATCAATTTCATAATAATAAATCAATCATTTTTACATTGGCCTCACTTTTCAGAGCGTCTCTTTTGAAGATAATAAATGGAGAGAATTGTGACAGTAATCATGTGTTTTGAACAGAATACTTTCACTACTGGCACCGAACGTGAACATAATGTGGTTAAATGAAAGTGGATGGAGAAAGAATTGAGCTTGATTGAAATTGCATTTGAGACCCATGAAAACAATATTGAGCACATTAAACATATATTATGACATGTAGACCCTCCACAATGGTTACTGTACTAGAAATGGTGCATTTAATTGGAGTACACATGTCTTGATATAGATTGTGTTAAGTGCATTGGTGTGTGAGTGTGTATGGCTCTTTGAGGTTGCAGAATAATACAAATAAATATAAAAATACCGTACTGAATATTCTCCAGTGGATTAGTCTAGCAAAGTCTGGAGGCTGAAGAAGCAGACTTTTGGTGGTAGTAGGAAGAACTGATAGAAAAACTCTACTCAGAAAAATATCTTACTCCTTATTTCAGGAGATTATCGGTGTCCAACACGCACTGGCTGAGCCTCCAGATAAGAATGTGCTTATTAACTGAAGACGGTCGGTTAACAAAATGAATCCTCCCCGATGAATCGCAGGTTTTTGTAAACAAAAAGGGATCATTACAAATGAAACTGAAATCTGCAAGTGGCTAGTCTTTTGTAATTTAATCACCATTATCGCTGTTTGGACTTTTACCTTCACCTGTCTAATAATATAAATATGAGGTGGAACTGAGGATTACCCCAAAAAACAAGTATCGAAAATGTGAGTTTTTTATATTAGACCAACATGTTTTTTCTATTTTTCTATTTTTTTTTTGCTATCAAGCTTTCCCAGCTATATTTACAGTACAACGGTGTCTTCAAATGTCTTTAATCATCCAACCAACAGTGAAATCCTTCCAAAAAAAATCTAATTTACAAAGACACACAGGACGCACAGTAGCTGAAAAAACGTAAAATGAGGACTGTATGACATACATGTTTGAAAAACTACTGAAGCACATAAAAATAGTTTATATTCTATATTATAATAGTATATATAGAGTCTATATTCTCGATCACATATTATGGCCATATTGTGGACATCCTGTGAGCCGTTTCGTGTTCTTATATCTCACTCCTGTGAGGAAAACATTATGGGGTCCTCGATAACCGGTTAGCGAAAAGTGTTAAAACTGCAACGAAAGCTGGTGTCACTGCGTCCCACTGACTGCAGCCGGCAGCGTTACAGGCGAGCGTTCAAAGGAGAGCCTGGTATCATCGCGTGTCATCGCTGTGGGAGATAGCAGGCGCACAACAGTTAGAGGGGAAGAGGAGATAAAGAGGCAGCTGCCAACAGCAAAGGCCCTTTGATAAAAGTGCTCTGTCTCTCGCTGCCAGATCTTACATTCATGCATGTAAATGTATTCACTCCGCTCAATTTACCAGCAGCACGCATATTCTGTCTTGATTGTACAGCTTAAGGATACACACATTTGTAAATATGTAGGAGCAGGCGAGACTGTGTAATTCATCAACGGCCTGTTGCACCCTGGGAAAACAAGTGCATGAGTACCGTCTGTGTGTGAAGGGAGGACTAAACGGAAAACATCTCCTGCAACGAGACACATAATATGAATGTGTGCTGTTACGTTATGTTACACAAACACACGAGCTCATGCTTTCAGTTGTACTCAAAACTTCACAAAATGGGTTTTTACCTCTAATTCAGTTCCCTGTGTTTACTGATGTTCAAATGAATTAAGTTTCTGTCTCAAGAGACTTTTACACAAAGTAGGGAAATTTAACAAATGCGTGAGAATGTTTAAAATCTAAAGTTCCTACATGCAATAATTGCTCTGGGAGCCCAGACCTAATAAAATCTATATTCCACCTTTACAACCCAACTTCCAGCTCTACACGTTATCGACTGCGGGACTTTCTTTCCCTTTCTCAGAAAGTAGTGTAGTGAATATTACAAAACATGCGGCAAACATGCACATGAAGAGACCTAAAAGACAAGGCTGTGTTGGCCTTAAGCATTGTGGGTAACAAACAACCAGCTGAGAAACAATGGGGGCTACGGGACCCCAACTCTGTTTCCAGGGCAACAGAGCCCTTTCTCCTCTTCTGCCCTTCGCCTCCCCCTCCTCTCCCCTACGTCTCTGTTCATGTCGCTCTCTCACATGCTCACATGTTGGTTATTGGAAGTGTTGAGGAGGAGAGAGATGTGGCGGTGACTCACTTCAATATCATTGCCATGGCAATGCAGAGTGAAGGGGGAGAAATAAGTTGGCAAAATGGTTGTCACCATCACAAAAAAATTGCAATGTCTTCGTTTCTACCGTTTTCCTCTCCCCCGCTTGCCACTGTCTCCTCTGCTTCATCGTGTCTGTTTTACATGAGCAGTTTCTTTTTCTCTCCTCTCTGTCCCTGTTATCTGTTCTTCTGAATGTTTCTTCTGTTCTGTAATCTCCCTTCCTCTCACGCTGGCCTGCAGCGCCCGGCCCCGCGGCCTCAGAGGAGCGTGTTTCCCAGCACTGCGTAGCGCTGAGTCATGTCACACGCGTGTTTGGACATGAAAGAGGCGGAGTGTTAATGTAATGTTGACATATGCACGCCTTGCTGCTCCGCAGCACACAGCCAGGGGAGGGCTGGGGAGAGGTTAACTGAGGGTGAGGGGGGGACAACAAGCTGAGGATGAGAACAAGCTCTAACGGAGTAGTTCCCCGTTTTCATTATTATGGATTATGAAAATAAAATGCTTATTGACTCATGATCGTTGATCGCGTGTCTGCAGCAGTCTTGAGGAGAGGTGATATAGTGTAATGTAATCATATCCTATATACTAGTAAAGTATACTAGTACATTTACTAGTATACAATAGTACATGCAGCTTCTCCTGGCAGGCTTCATGACTGTGAAATTCAAACCTTTATCAAAGTTGATATTTTCAAAAATCTTTAAGAGACTGTGATGAAATATTGCCGTTTGAAATAAGTCAAAGTCAGAACATTTCTCCTCATTAGAAATTGTATAATTCAATATCAAGTCTCCCCCGTTTCATCCGGGAGGGAAGTTCTAAAAAAGCTGCAGGGTAGCAGCCTATGAGGGATTATAATGAGATTGAGCTGTAGTTACATCAGGACTACACAGGGGGAGCAGGACAAGACTGCTGACACAACCAGCACATTATCTCTTAGACTCCCAACCTTTTTGTGTTTTTTCTTAGTTTTTTCTTATCTCTGCACCTGTAGTACTACGATGACTGCAAGGTGACACATAGTTCTCCCTGTGGGTCGGACTGATGAGTCTTTGTATCAACGAGCCTGCCAATTTTCAGTTTCCCATCTACACAATTGCGCTGACGTATTTTAAAAGAACGGGATCGTTTCAGTGCTAATAAAGACTTGCACAATCTGCGTCTCTCAGGTGAATCGCTGTCTTTGCATCGATCTGGCAGATGGAAAAAGACCCTGACATAGTCCCCTCGTCATCCCTCGTCATGGCTTTTAAACCTTCCCGTGTGTCTCTCCTACGCTCTCCGATGTGTTCAGTCCATCTCTCTTATCTCCCTCATGTCGTTGAACCGAGTGAGATAGTGTTGGGAGAACTTTTGGCTCCCTGGTGATCGTTTTCACCTCCTGTATGTCAGAGATAAACAGAACATGGCACCGAGCAGCTGATATCCCCGCACCTGTAATCCTCCAGTCAACATGTAGCTCAGTGTTGGTAATCATACGTTTTAGCAGCATGTTGAGCGGGTGAATGCGAGGGGGAAATCCAGGTTTTATTGCAACAACGTTTCTGTTATGGTAAAATGATTAGAGTTGGCGGTATTCTTACGGAGTGTCTCTGTGACGGTTTGAGCCGTTCCTCTGCACCTCGTCGGTCAGGACCTGTAGCTGGTGGTACGTCCATTTCACGTCACCTCTTCGTTCATTGTTTCACCCGCTTTGTTCTTGGCGCAGAGGAAACATTTACACTCCTCCGACTAGGTCATTTCAATCCGCGCTGAAATGCACTCCGCTCTTTCTGAATCCTCCTGCCTCTCTTTCCAGGCTTGAGTGTGGCACTCAGCCCGAGCCCATAGACATGAACAACGGTGTTCACATGTTTGTGAATCTTTTTTTGAATGGCTTTTTTTTTTTTTAAAGCCCCTAAAGATCTGCGCATTGCAGTTTTTAGCAAACGTGGCTCAGTTGTGCATTGGTTGCAGCCTGTTTCAGTCAAAGATGTATACACATTTAACACTACGGTGCGCATTGACAGCAGCACAGAAATATATGCGGGATGGCCTCAAAATAAAATACTTTTGCCTTTACAGCCAGATGTTGTTTCTAAGCAGCGGGGGTCTGGGGTAAAGGCCCACATGGCCTGTTTTGCCACAAGGTGATTTTACGTCCATCTGCCTTGATATTGAAAAGTGAGTTTGGCTCAGGATGAGACAGTGGAGCGTGTTGATCTGTCTCTGGTCGCCACAGGAGACTTTGAATAATACATAGTTAAAAGCAGAGCACACCCATTCTCATTTCTACAGCGCGCTGCTAAAACTCCTGGCTTCTATCTCTCTTCTTGCTTTCTACTGTTTTCTTCTGTAATTAAAAACCCTTAAGTTACAGAAATACTCTTGTTGTGCTTGTGACTATGATTTACAAATACAGTACATATCTCTGCACATACACCATTGCAGGAATCCATCTGCTTATTGTTTTTCCACTCTCAGACTTAAATGTGAGTATGTGAAAGTGTGTTTGCTCGTGGCTGTGTGTGTGTGTGTGTGTGTGTGTGTGTGTTTGTGTTTGTGTTATGCAGACTGGTAGCGTCTCTTCTTTCCATTCCCCCCTCCCTTATTCAGGAAGTGGACTAATGGCATTTGAGAGGATGGATGGAGTGTGAAAGAGGGGAAGAGGGAGGAGGGACACAGTTCCTTCCTGTGTGGTGTGTCATATGTAGATCCTGTTGTACTGCGTGTGGCCTTGAGACTCCACACACAATGTTAAATTTGTCATGTTTGGACGCACCAGACTGTTGTATGTATCTATATATATATATACAAAGTCCATATTGGGGACTATTGTACAAACCCTTCATAATATCTACAGTATATCTATTGATACACACAGAGGTTTGGTTGTGAGTATTTAATACGACAGGACAGTGTTTGTGTGATTCTTTTCAAATGAATCGCTGCCCCTTTTGTGAAGGAACATGTCAGCCAGTTCAACAAATGTCATTCATTTGTGTGCATCTAAAAGTGCATATAACAGCGATATTGTTATAGGGTCGTACATAAATGCAGGAAAATATGATCCAGAGCGCATTTGCGCTTGAAGGAAAGTGTGCCTGCGAGAGACAGAGGAGTGGAGATGGCAGACGAGGGCCGATGCAGAGAGAGAGAGAGAGAGAGAGAGAGAGAGAGAGAGAGAGAGAGAGAGAGAGAGAGAGAGAGAGAGAGAGAGAGAGAGAGAGAGAGAGAGAGAGAGAGAGAGAGAGAGAGAGAGAGAGAGAGAGAGAGAGAGAGAGAAAAGACACACACACGTCTTTTGAGATTCCACTCACGCATCTTTGAGTGTCTCCTGGCCTCTGAAGTATTGAATGAAAATGACTCCCCAACTTCACACACACACACACACACAACGCACACACGCACACAATATGCATGCATTAGGTGCAGATGTTAAGGAGAAACACATTCAGTAAACAGGGAACATGGATGAAATAATTTGCAGGTTACTTCTTTCAGGCTGATGGGATTAAGAAAGGTTGTAAAGTAGCAAAGTGTAGTAAAATGTCAGTTGTTTTTTACCAGTTTTTGTATTTTCTGCAGGAAAGCACAATTTTCATTGTTTTGTTTAGAATGAGTCAACTCTAATTTCAGCATCGAAATTGCAAAGTCATATAATGCAAAACTACTGGATAAGACAAAGCTATGTGGCATCAGAGGAGGTAATTATAGAAATTATTCAAGTATGTCCACAAATCCCCCTAAACCTTGTGCAAAGTTCTTTTGATATTGACATATGAAAGTGCAAATTTCTTCTTTCTTTGTATATTTTGTGTTGGTATTTCTGAAAAAGGGGAAAACTCCACTGGTTGCAAAAAGTGTGATTTTTCAGCGTTCGGTGTAATTTACCCCCCCAATTTCATGTTGCATGCTGCCAAAAACCAAGATGGGGACGGACAAAATGCTCATCTCAAGGCTTCAAAACTGTATTCCACAAACCGTAATGTCAGTAATTGTCAAGGCGTTGTGTCTTACATACATCTTTGCGTTTCTTTACCACTTGAGGGAAAGTTTTTTAACCTGTTGATCAGAATATATTTTGGCTCTAACATTTTTAGGGACAGGTGATAGATCTCCTTTTGCTTTTTTTCTTTGACAAACACTGTCTTGTGAAGGCAGTGCATGCCCAGTGGAGCCCCCGGTACTGAATGTCTTGTGTGTCTCGTATTCTGTGGCATTCTCCTGCAAGGAGGTGGTTTAAATAATTCATGCAACAATTGAGTTTGCCAGGAGATGCAGGTGTTCATCTGAAGGCACGGGGAGGATATTGTTCCACAGTCTCAAGTTTTCATTTCAAACACATTTCCTTACAACGGGACTATGAATGTACCGATCATAGTACAAAACAAGCTGCAAGAGCAGGTGATTTTGAATAACTAGTCATTGTCTTGCTTTCACATTCTGAAGTATTTCAGAGGCCTCGGCAGGAGAGACAATGAATAAGAGTTAGGAAGAAGGACGAAAAGAAAGAAGGAAGAAATGGACAAGCACAAGACAGTTGAGCTTTTACCTGTTACAAATGTGCTGCGGTAATCTGTGAAGTAATCTTGGTCTAATACTGGGTTCTATAATTTGCTCTGAGATTGAATCGGCAATCAACTCCATTAAGTCAAGTGCGATTAATATTATCAGCCGGGTGTGTATAGCTGTTTCAAAAAAGACTCACTTCACAGAACCGTGTTTGACAGTTTCACTCACACAATAGCGTGCACTGTGATATGATGGGTTAATGTGTAAGGCCACCAGCTCAATGCCTCATTGTCCCTCGGCCTTGTCAGGAAAGTGTAAACACGGATGTGTGAGAAGTGTAAACGATGGACTCATTAACAGCGTGCGGGCGTACGAGCCTTTGATGAGTAAGAAAGTTAAGTGCTTGAATATGTTGAGCTTGGCTGTGAATCCGTATTTATACAGAACTGGCTAACAGGAATGCATTGAGTCTGACTCGGAGTAATCAACAGAAGTGTTCTGAGGACGGCTGACAGTAAATGTTAGCCTGCTGGTCCCTAAACTGTTGAAGGTAACTCAAGCTAATTGCACCACTCTGATGTCCCAATACATCAGGTGAAGCCCTGAACTCTTACACAACTATCAACCGCCGTGAGCGGCTTTGTGTTGGAGCGGAGGAGGGACACCAGCGGTCCCATCCGCGTGTCATCGCCTGTAACGCAAAGGCATCACCAAAAGAAAAAACACGAGATGTTGCTTAAAACATTTTCTATAACCCTCCAAAAGTCAGCAGATAAAGGTAATTACTGAATGCGATAAGGTTTTATTTATGTAAGAATAAACAACAACTTTTCCGAGTGTGAAAAGAAAACAGGTTTTACAAATCTACGAACCCCAAAGAGTTCTGGACGCTTTAAATGTAGCTCATATGAGTTCAATCGATTTAACCACACCGATTATTTCCTCTGTGCGTTCAAACATTATTCAAAATACCTTAAACAAACGTTTATATATTCTCACTGTAAAAACTGTGTGACTGCCATCATCTTTGTAAATTACCTTAAATATCTGCACTGCAATTTCTTTTAACTGAAATAATTACTGATACACCAATCTTTCTTAAGCTAAACAGACAATTGAAATCAAAACATCTAATTACAATAAATGTAATTAGATCAGCATCGATTTGTAGCATGTTTAGTATTACATACATTTGTAGGGTACTTTTATATTCAAGTCAAAAATGTCAAAATCTTACCAATACAGTGCAGAATGGGAAAAACACTTATTCTACTCTTATTCTATACTTCCTGGAAAGTTGGATGAGAGCATTAAAGCAGCTCACATAACTTCTCTTACTTTAAAATAAGGATCTGCTCCCGGCAGAGAAATCATCTGGCCAATAAAATGTCTGTTCCAGCACGACGTGTCATACGTAAACTTAACCGCCATTTAAGTCCCACGCGATGACTCTCAATGAAGGGAGACTGTTGGTAACAGAGGGGTGAGGGCCGATGGGGAGGTGCGAGGGGAGGTTTGGAGCAGAGATATCCTGCCGGGTTTTCTTTTTTGTTCTTGTTGCTGTATTTGGAAAATGCTGCTTTGTCAGCTATTCAGGTAGAACCCCCCCCCCCGCCCCCCCTCCTCTCCTCCATTGTACTTTTCCCGCAAACATTAAGTGCATACGTGACGCATGAGTACACACAGGCATAAACACATGCACACACACACACATGCACACACCCGCACACAGACACACACACACACACAAACACACTCATAATCTCCACTTCTTTTCTCCTGTTTCGCTCCCTCTCTCGCTGTGCGTTCAGGCTAAGTCAGCACACCTCCGGGCTGCTAGGGAGCAAAGGCATTCTGGGTAATCCAGGGTGCGAGAAGGAAGAAGGAAAGAAGTGGGGAGGGTGGATGGGGGACCTCAAATCCAACTCACACTTGTTTCTGAGTACAATGTACACTCGTACAAACACACACAGTAGCAAACAAAGCCTGTCTCTCACCGCTGAACAACAGAAATACAACATCCATCTGCACATTAATCTGCTGAGACAAATACAAGCTCTGTTCACAGCAGAATGTGGCATCAAAAAGCTGAACTGCTTCCTGTTCCCTCTTGCCGAACATTAACAATTGGGAGATCTGAAAGAGGACGAGGGAATAGCGAGGGTGGTGGAGCAGAGAAGGATACAGGAGTGTCGTCAGTCTGCTTTTATCTCAGCCCTGATTAAACCTTGTTCCTGTCTGACCTAAAAAGTCAGCTGGCGGAAACTTCAGAGACCGTTGGTGGATTTCATTGAAGATCATTATGCCCAGCGGAAGGGGGGAGAGAGAGAGAGAGAGAGAGAGAGAACGAGAGGGGGACCCGATGAGGAAGCGGCCGGTGCTGGGTGGTAACTCTTAGTAGTACAATGCCACAGGATGCAGACATGAAGCGGTGCTGAAATGTGCCAGCGCCACCCGTCTGGGACACGTACAACAACAAAAAAAAAACCACGGTATAAAAATAACCCTGACACGGCATGGGAGGGCATCTGCAGAGAGAGGAAATATCCCACTGAGGGAGAGACTGCCAGTGAGGCACCGCGGGAAGACCCTTTGATTGGCTTCTTTTGTGTTGCTTTTATGATCCCTGTGCGGTTTCATTTGTGACATGTTTAGGAGAGGTACTGTTTTATCTCATCATCAAATAACTGAGCAGCAGCAGTTGAGAATGTATTCAGATCCTTTACTTAACTACCTAGTACGGGTGGTTTTGGAAATTGCAAAAATCAAAGCAAAAATTACAGAGCTCATAATGACAAATATTCGCCTATGTTTATTATATAGTACATCTGAGCTCCTGTATTGATGCGTAAGTAGTATTATAGTGTTGCTGTTGATTTAAACTACTTTTTACCTAGTTATTTTAACTTAGTTTGATCCTCAACTGTGCTTTATATTATATAAAGGCTTCATATGTAATCGTAATATATGCAATAAACTAATGTATAATATGCACATCCAACGTAGCATGAAGCGGAAAGTGTGTTAAGCTCAGTTAAGAGGTGCTGTTTTGACTGGTTGGTGTTGTCGTCTCTCAGAGTGCTGCAGCTGCTCCCAGTCCCCGTGCTGGGGAACCTCCCCCCAGGAGAGGGCATGCCGGTGGGGCCCGTCCCTCCAGGGTTCTTCCAGGTATGCGATGCCTTCACTCACATACACACACAGACATTGTGAGTATGTTCTCCGGGTCATCGGGACGGGTGCGATATTTAATGATATTTGTAATGAGTTTTCTGCACGTGAGTGTTTAATTCACAGTCACTCTTAGACAGAACGCTTGTGTATAGTCTGCATTAATCTGCGTGTGGGTTCCCCACCGCTGGACAGCAGTTGCAGGTAAAAGTAATGCGCAGCTTCATCCCAGCTCGTCTCTGTTGTCCATCAGAAGGACCCTTCCAGTTGTACATTGATTAACCGTCGTTTTGAGTCAAGTTTAGGCACTCGCATCTGACACACGGATCAATATCCTTCATGGGCATTTATCTTCTCCTCTTTCAGAATACTCAACAAACATCCTTTTCTTTATCTCCCTCTGAAGATCAATTGTTCTATAAGACAAGCTCTTATCAAGTCTCATTGGTTAATGAATCACAACAACTACCAGATTTCCAGTTCTTCATCTAGGTTCATTGACAATATTTTGGACTAAATCAGTTTGTATCACAGCATACAAATATGAATTTTTTGATTAACAGAGAGATTTTATTGACAAAAAAAAGCAGATCACATCCACGCACAGCAACGCATGACATTATTTATTTTAGATATTTAGCTTTCATTGTCATTTATTTAGTCTGTGTTCAATTGTTGACATATATCTTAATGCATGTATGAAAACAAGATTAAAAATGTCTGTATTCCGTCAAAGACTTTGAATATAGCAGCTGTTTTTTTGTGATAAAACTGCAGCACAGCTGGAAAATGAGAATCGGAATAATCAAAGAAAAGATACGATCAAAACAGGTGGACTGCTGCTCTCTGGTGGCACGTTACTATTTCACTTCTGTAACGCTGCAGGCTGAGTCTTGCTCCCGTCTGTGCGAGGAAAAGTAAAAAAAAACACTTCACAGTTGCAAAAGTGCTTCTCGCCTTTGCAGCCAAAGCACTAAGAAAAACACTGACATCATTATCAACCAAACCCCCTTTTTCTTCTCTCCTTTTTCTCCGTAAATCAAATCTAAACTAAATGTAGTCAGCCGCCTCAGTCTGCTGTCATAGACCAAAGGTTTTAAAGGCCAATCAGCCCAAAGCTCAACAGGAGATGCTGTATATGCAGTAGCTGTGGTTGGTTTCCTTTTTTGGAGAGTGAAAAAACATCCCATAGTGGTTCCCCTTCCAGTCTGTGTTTCCAGGACAGAGGGTAATAAAAGGGACTGCTAAGTTTTCCTCTGACTTGGCAACAAAGGGACAGTATGATTTTCAGAGTGGTATTCTGTAGATTCTCGATAGATTTCACTTTTAAATATCCTGTTCTCTTACTTCCCCACGGAGTCATAATACAGCAGCCACGTGTGTTTTTCATACATGTGAGGAATTGTGTGCACAGTATTTACGACTCATCATGATTCAACTTGCATTCATGCTGATGTTTTCAGCCGTTTATGTCACCTCGATACCCCGGGGGTCCCAGACCAACGCTCCGGTTACCCAATCAGGTGAGGCCGCACTGACACCCCGAGGCAACAGTTCAGTACTGTGAATAGCGGACATGTGAGACAGGATCTGTGAGACGGTAATGGTGATACTGGGCCCCTTCCTCTTTAGGGACTCGGGGTCCCGGGTGGCCAGCCTATGTTACCCAGTGGGATGGACCCTACAAGACAGCAAGGTACGCAAAGACTCACTGCTATGCACAAAAATACAAACAACTACAAAAAGCTACTGTGGCACATGTGCACAGCAAGAAACTGGTTTGTGAAAAGCATGACATTGTTTTTGTGTATTTTTGTAGACTCATAGCCTGAAAGAGATTTTACCATAGAACCCACACTCAATTATTAAATGGAAAAGAGTTTACAGCCAAGATTCAGTCAAGCTGCCCTTAAGCTCAGCAGGGCTTTGACCTAAATGCTTGTTTTGGCTAATGGGCTGCTAGCATTACCTGATGCCCATTAGTACTAAACTACTGAAGACTTAATGAGAAAGTGTTTTTTTCTGAAGGTATTTTCTGATAACCAAAGTATTGCACTTAGATGAAACTCTGAGGACATAAATGTCTCAGCCCAATTTTTTTACCATCAAATGATCAACTCTAATCAAAAATCTCAATACAATCCTGGGTTTCCAAGAGGGAAATTATAATAATCACATGATGATGATAAGATGTGGACGGGAGCCCTTACCGTTTGTAGAGCCACACTGTTACTATGACACAATAAAGAAGTTAAATAAAATGTTAAAGATCCACATTGTTGCACTCGCTGACTTAATTACTCATTGTGATAGTTATCATTCATTCTGAATTGCTTCAGTTAAATTGTGTCAATAACTAGAATCAGAGTGGAGATTGAGCTGCGTTGTCTTGGGGAATGTTTTATATGTTTGCTGTTGCTGTTTGAAAATAGTTTAAGAGATGAGATACACTAACGTTGTTCATCACAATGAAGAAGTATGGCACTCTATGCAACAGCATGGCATCCTAATTTGTACTTTAAGCTTGAGCTGCGTCAGTCTGTGACCACATTGACAATTGTCAGAAGGGTGAGTTCATTGGTAGTCGAGTACCAAGCATCACTTCTTGTCCTAATGGTGCATCAACATAAACCGTCCTCCAGGCACAACATCTGCAAAGGTTCTAATGAGTCACTCTGTCCTTAGTGCGAAACTGAACATTAGAATAAGAAGATTGTGTCATTTAAGCTGAAACTGTGAATGTTGTGCGACAGTTTGCTGCGGGCAGAATTTATGTCATGGTTTTGCGTTACTTCAGTGTCCAAACGAAAGTATAAAATACAAAAGTACACTCAGGGAACATGCTTATTTGAAGAGTGAGTTCACAAGTTAAGAAGAGTTTATGTAATGTGATGTACTCGAAAATCGTTCCATATCTTCTGGTTCAAGCAAGATGATTCGAGAAGAAATGGATCCGACCTGAATACACTGTTCCTGCTGGTTGTAGTTTGTCAGTTGTTCTTTGTTTCAGGACATCCCAATATGGGAGGGCCCATGCAGCGGATGACTCCCCCGAGAGGGATGGTACCACTCGGGCCCCAGGTATGGGACAAGATGATTTGTTGGAATATTTACAAAGCATCCGTTCTGCTACCTTGAATGAGGATGTTTGGTGTATATTTCTTTAGGGTTATGGAGGTGGGATGAGACCACCGCTGAATGCCCTGGTTGGTCCCGGGATGCCTGGCATAAACATGTGAGTGTCAACATGACCTCCCTACATTACTCTCTCACTCAGAGGGACAACATTTAATGCAAACGGCCTTATTTTCTCCCTACAATAGAAGCACTCTGCTGCATGTTCTTGGGTCTTGAAGTGTAGCGATCACCCAACTTTCCTTTTTTTTTGGTCTTCTTTTATGCTTTTCTCTTTTACTTGTTGTTCCCATTGACTCTCTCTCGGGCAACAGAATAACTTGTTGTTGCCAACTCTGCCCGGATGAATTGGAACGAAGGAAGCCAGCCAAAAGCAGAAATCTAAAGTGTGTGACTGTGTGTGTTGCAGAGGGCCTGGGGGGGGTAGACCCTGGCCAAATCCTCCAAACTCCAATTCGGTGAGTGCTCTAACAGAGACACCCGATAGGAAAGTTATTTCATCACCTTCATGATGTTCTTCTGTATTTCTGCAGACACCTTACTCTTCTGCATCTCCAGGAAGTTATGTGGTATGTATGTTCAGTTTTAAGCTTTTGCTGCTCCCCGTCTACACTGCTGAAATTCCCGAGTTCATGAATGAATAATGGAAAGTCAAAGTGTGATTGCAGGGACCTCCAGGAGGAGGGGGACCACCTGGGACCCCGATAATGCCGAGTCCAGCAGGTACGCTGACGTCTTCCATGGGGGTCTGCCAGCTTGTGTTTATACTTTTGTTTATGCTCTTTTATCCACCCTTTTTTTTCTCTCTGTTCATTACGTCAGATTCTACCAACTCTGGTGACAACTTGTACACTATGATAAGCACAGTCCCTCCAGGTGGAAGCCGACCAAATGTGAGAAATGTTTCTCTCTGTGTATGTCTTTGTGTCTGAGTTTAATCAAGTGCACATGGTTGTAGAAGTTATTTGAAATTTAAAACATTGTTTCAGTTACAGTTATATGATTGGCTACTGTGTGTGTTCTCCTCAGTTCCCTATGGGTTCAGGAGGTGACGGCCCCTTGGGGGGAATGGCAGGAATGGAGCCCCATCACATGAATGGATCCTTAGGTACAGTGACAAGTAGCTTGTGTACCACATTTCTACTGAATCTCTGGTTATAGTTTTTTAAAATCTGTCAAGTCACTTTAAGGAGGATAAGCGTTATTTTAATAGTAGTTACTTGTTTTACCTCGATCAGGCTCAGGTGATATGGACAGTCTCCCCAAGGTAAAATAAGATATTTATCTACTTTAAAACTCCACTTTGCAATTGCACTGCATGTCAGGTTGTTGTACCTTTTAATACCATTACAATTACTAATAAGTTTTTGTTTTTGCAAACTTTTTAAAAGAACTCTCCTGGTAACTTAAGTATGAGTAACCAGCCCGGGACCCCCAGGGAGGATGGAGAGATGGGAGGCAACTTCCTTAACCCTTTTCAGAATGAAAGTGTAAGGCGATTGTCATCAATCATATGTGAAGATTAGAGGGATCTCAGAACGCAATACATCAACTTTTCAAAGTAAAGTTAAGAATTGGTTCATAAAGTGTGTCACTTAACAATTGACATTGTTGGAGGGATTCCTAATTAAGGATAATAAAGAATCTAAAACTGTGCATAATGCTCACGCACACAAACTCAAACATACTTATTTCTCTCCGCCTGATCCCGGCAGTATTCCCCGAACATGACGATGAGCGTGTGAAGGCTCTGCGGGCAGCTCTGCTTCAGTCGCCCAGTGACCCGGATCAGTGAAAAGCAGAGAGACAGGACGGGATGTCATCCAGGCCAGCGACTCTTCCTACACCTCCAACACACATTTGCCCCGGGGCCTGTCCTCCTACTATCCCCCAGCCCCCACCCCTCCATTGTTTCTGTCCACGTCTCTTCTGTCCTATTTCTTCTTCTGCTGTTCAAAGTCGTGACTGTGCAACTATAAGACTGTACAAAGCAACCAAATTGAAACAACCTGGAGGAGAACTCTTTGCAAACAAAGTGAATGAAACGCTGGCTGTCACATGTTATATCTTTACGTCTTTTATCTTTTCTTGAGAAAAGAGAAATGGAGAGACTTCACTTCTTTATAATGGGTAGTTTTTTTATATAAAATTCCCAAACTCATGTGGAAAATAAATTCTCTTCAATCACAATTTTCAGAACAGCTTCCATCACAAATGAAAATATTTGTCTCCATTTTTAATATGAAGTCACATTTAGTAGAAACAAAGTTTGTACCGTATGCTGAATTCACCACAGGTGAGTTTTAGCATTTATGAATTTAAACTTTTTGTTTTGGAGAAGAAGAAGAATGGGTGCATAATCTTGTTTAAATCATTCTGTTTACTGACTGCTCAGAGAGCAGGAAGGACAACACTGAGCAGGAGGATCTGCATAAAAGTCATAGAACCAACTTTGAGAGGTTTTTCTTAACTATGAAAAAACCCAGTATTAGTTCCCTTTTGGAGGCTCATACATTTTGTCTACTGCAGAAACATGCTTAGAAATGGCAAATCAAAACATATTTGATTTATTTTTATCCAACTATATTATAAATTAAGAAAGGACACTGAACCTGAGCATGTTTCCATATTTTTTTTGTTACTAAGGCCTCTCTCATCTCTAATTACTTAAACATTTATCATTTTACATATTATAATCACAGTAGCAAAGTTATATAACATGTTCAACAAAGGGAGAGAAAACAGAAGCTGATGACCAGTACGAGTGGTAACTGTAAGACACAAGCTTATGAAGTCACTCTGGTCTCTCATACTTAATTGCCATCCGGATAAACTGTGATCTCATTGTGAAGTGAAGGGTCGGTTGGTACAGAAAGTGAAAATATGCTGGTTTTTAGTAAGTGTTTTACAGTTTTTTTTCCCCACTTCCCGAGATGTACTATCATCATGTAGAAAAGGTTTATATGCCTGTGAACAGCCTCCTCTTCCCTTCCCTACTGCAAAGTGTACAGCTGACCAATGTAGCTCCTCCTATATCTTATATGTGTATTTGATATTTCTTATTATTATTTAAAAAAAAACAATCTGGAGAGAATTATTACAAAGAGAGGGATGGATTGATGATGCACCATCACAACTTAACAGAGATATTGTATGTTGCTTTTCTGTTAGATTGAAGCCATAATTGGGAGTAGAAGATGCATTTGTAAATTGGACCATGTTTTCTGTTTAGTGGCAGCACGTGGGAATCCATTTGTGATGTTAATTTTTTCTCTTTTTTTATTCTTGTATTATGTTTTTGTAAATACACAGAGAAGTATTTCATGGGTTTTGAATATGCTAGTATAAAACTTCTCTTCCCTTATTAAAAGTGTCAACTCTTTTCATTGGTGAGGACGGTTCAAGCTGCTGTCTTTATTGTGTGGACGACGTGGGAACAGGAGCGGGCCCCCTTCCACCTTCCCCACCTCTTTAATGCAGTTATTCAAACGTTACGTTAGCAATGCCCAAACACACCCACAAACTACAGGAAGAATGAGGATAGAATACATCTTTGAAGAAAAAGTGATGCCTTGCATGTCTGTATTAAGTTGGGGAGGGTCACTTTACGAATGTTTATAATAAGATTATGTTATAATATTGACTTTGTAAACGTCAAAGGAAGGCACTGACCTCCCGGGCGTCCGAAGGTAAATTCTGCCCTGCCACCTTCCTGCCCCTTCCTGTCCTTTACAGAACAGTGAGGTAAAACATGCACACACACACACAAATTGTAAAGGTGTGTGTGTGTGTGTGTGTGTGTGTGTGTGTGTGTGTGTGTGAGAATGTGTCCTCCTTTTTATTGTTTCTGCCTTTGTGCCTGAGTGTTACTCTGCAGGGGGATGTTCACATATTCAAAGATGCAGGGGTCTTGCTATTCAGACTCTGCCAGCTGGCTGTTATGCAATGGGAAAACTAGGACAAGACCTTGCATACTGGAAGTGAAAAGGGAAGGTGTGTGTGTGTGTGTGTGTGTGTGTGCCAGCCCACTATTACAACACTTCTCCTGGTTGCTTAAGGAGGCTCTGGCTGGCAGGATCCCTGACTTAGTGTTGCTCTCTGGCTGCCTGCTGTCTCGAGCAATGGATGCACAGCTGGTCGTAGCCCTGCTGGCTCTCACCTCCCTGGGTGCTGCATCTGAACTGGACTGCAAAGAGCTGGTGAAGCCTCTGGTGCTGGACAGCCACAGCCCCGTGAGTATCTGCAGTCATTTGTCATGTATGAGGAAGCTTTGTAGCACAGAGCTGTGTGTTAATATAACTTTAATTCCATTTGTTTTGGTGTTATTAATAAAATGTCCTACATTTCCGGCGCACGTCAAGTTCTCTGTTTCGCACTGAAACATTCTGCCTTATAATAGTGAGAACCCTCTGCTGCTATTCACAAAAGAAATGAAAAACATTGCACCGCCCTGAGCTAACAGGGGACAATAACCAATAATATTAATCAAGTCTCATAATTTATATTTACTACTTAAGAGTAACGTCATTTTTGTATTTAGATTTATATTTTATTTATTTATTCTATTTTCAAATTCTGTGGACTGAGTGTTGCACACAATCAGTACCTGTTGTGTGCAGTCTATTTATAAACTGCCTATTTTTAGGTATTTTACATTTACATTTTTGATTCTGATTCTGATTAGCTGATGCTTTATTCCAAAGAAAGACAACCATTGTACCGCACCGAGTAGTTGCAATATCAATGTGTGGCATCGATCAGTTGATGGGGATAAGGATGGATTTCATTAAAAAGTGTGTCTTGTTCTTGAATTCACTTAAGTAACTCCATGAGAGGAGGGATAAAACCCTGTTGGCCCCCACCGTTCCCCCCCTCTCCCCCGCTCCCCCCATATGTTCTCATTGTACAGTGAACACGTCTATCCCTCAAAATATTTGGCTAGCTGATAAAGCTTAAACAAGTGATGGTAATTTGTTTTGTTTAATAAAACAATTTTCTAAAACTCTCAAACTTTCCTCTATAAAGTATTCTAGTATTCTATGTTTTAAGGATTTGTAGGATCACACTGTGCCGCAGAAGAACAAGCCAGTCATGTGAGTGATCTGTGTGGACGTCTTGTCTCTGTAAGATCTATGGGAAGTGGGTGCTCCATGTGGGCTCCTGGGACAAGCCAGGTCTGAAGAGCGACCTGGTGACGGTGAACGGCTCCTGGGTGGATCTGTCGCCTTCCTCAGACAGCGGAGTCATCTCCATCTACTGGTCCGACCGCCTGTAAGGATACTGCAGGCTAATTGTCATTTGCTCTCATGCAAATGATGGTGGTTAAGATTGTGTACTGAAAGGCTGATGTGGATTACCTGCTCCATTTTTATCATTTTGTTTGTATTGTTCCAGAAATGGAAACCGATGCCTGCAGGGTTTAGCCAATGCCACCATCTCGGGGATGACCAGTCACACCACTTGTAACTATCAAGATGCTTCTGTAACACTCGTCACAACTCTTTTAGTGGTGGTCTTTTAGTGGGTTCCAAATACATTTCATCATTTTATACTACGGTTCAATTTCAAATAGAAATAAAAAAAATAAAAAAAACAACCCCATAGACAATGTTGTGCATTTTGGGTACATTCATTTTGAAGCCTTTTTTTTTTACCAATCTGTCACAGTTAATATCAATGGCCACACTTCATATCATGATGGGAAGTATTATGAGACCTGCTCCGACTGCCTGCTGTCTGAAGACACCACTCTCCTCCCTGATGGAAAGTCCAAGGGACGATACCTTTACCTCTTTAGTAAGGATAGTTCTTCCCCCTAAAAGAATTGTATAAAAAGGTATAGATTTTGATTATTTGTTTCTCATTTCTGTCCGGCTTCTCTTTTAAAGCACGAACCGGCACATTGGAGCCATCTGAGTTGGAAACCTTCAAGAAGCAGGCTGAGTGTCTCAATTTCCTCCCAGAGTACCACTTCGGAGGAACAGGTCAGCTGTCATTTGCCCTTTATTTCCTTTTATGCCAAATCATTGTTCAAGGCACATCTTCATGCCGCCTTCTTCGCCCGTCGATCATTTTCTCCTGTTTCAGAGCTGTGTCCAGATGACAGGGTCCCCGCTTCTCCTACTGCGGAGAGTACGGAGAACAATCAAACCGGCGCTGAGCCTCCTGCAAAGTAAACCCCAGCAAAGAGACGTCGTAACGCTTTGAGCAGCATTGACCCACCCAAACCCATTCAGCTTAACATGTACTTGTCATTGCCTTGTTTCAGCAGCAGCAACGGCGTTTGACCTTTCGCAATTTAGTTTAATAATTGTGGTTTATGAAAAGTTATTTTCTGAAAATCCACTTAAACGCACTCTGTCGTTTTAAATCCTTTTAAAAATGTCTAAGTAGTTGAGTAACTTTTTCCAAATGCCTGTGTGAAGCAAATAAAATGGCTCTCAGTCCCACTCTGTGTTGTGTTCCAGTCATTTATTTCTCCTGTTATTTAGAAAAAGGTTTTGGTTTTAGAGCTCCAACATTTCTTTTCAGTGTTTCCAAATTCCAATTTGAAGAGGCCAGACGCTTCTAATCCCTCGACTCAAAATTAGACGGTTCTCAAGTGCACCCTCGTTCCCAAAGAACTTCCATTAAAGTAAGGCAGTAGAAACAGATTGTACAATATGCGTCCAATTGTTTTTAAATGTAATATTATACTATTATGCTTTTATACTTACACTTTATGGTAAACTATACCATGATACTGATACTTTATTCAGTGAATATTGTAAGGCGTGCACCCAGGGAGTCTTCATGTCAAATATTGCATTTGCTCTTTGCTCCCTCAATATTTAGACGAACCCACTGTTTGCTGTTTGTCTCCTCCTACAGTCCAGAGCTTATGTAACTTTCGCTGTGCTCTTAAAGAGGGTCTTTCTGCAGGAAAACAGGTGTTATTTTTTGCTGTGGTTCCGGAGGGTTTGGACGTCTAATCATGTCCGTTTGGTGTTGTTTAGCTCTGCTGGCTCTCTCCTTCGTCACGGCTTCAGCTGATCCAGGCTGTGAAGAGTTGGTCAAAACTCGAGAGGATCTCAGCAAGGTATTTACGTCAAGTCGAAACAGGTTTCTTTTTTTTCAACCAATTTTGATGATGTGTTCAGAAGAACATCTGGGGTTTGATAACTCCAAAATTAGTCCTTCTTTGAGTAAAAATGTGTAAATGAGATTTTTGCGCATCTATATCAAGATTTCTGGGAAATGGATCTACTATGCTGGAACATCGGACAATGAAGAGCTCCGCAAGGAACTTCGGACTGTAAACAGCTCCTGGATCGAACTCTCGCCCATTGCTGATAGTGAAGACATGACCCTTCGCTGGGTAGACAGAGTGTAATTGTTTTTCTTTTGAAAATGAACTTGATAAAACATGTGCAGAAGGTAGCTGGTCATACTTACTCCAGTAAAATATTTATTATGTTTAACTCTCCTTACCAGGGATGGACAATGTAAAGAAGGAGACGTAAATTTCACCTTAGGTGAAAACATCACCACGGTGACATGTAAGTAAATGATAAACATTTATACTTTAATCCACAGTTGTTACAATATTTGAATTTGTTGTTCATGTTTAACAGTTCGCTTTAAGATCTCTGATCATGAGCATGTTGGGAAGCACCTGGTGACCTGCAACGACTGCATCCTGTGGACGGACACCAAGGTGTCCACAGTGGAAGGCAGAAATGGCAGAAACCTCTACCTCTTCAGTGGGTTCAGAGCTTTGTGATGAGTGTTTAATTTAGGAATAGAATTTCCAAAATTCCTAAAGCCCCCCCACCACCTTCCACTGCAGCAAAGACAGGGAAGTTGGACCTCCCCGATCTGGAGGTTTTCAAGAAACAGGCTGCGTGCCTCAACTTCCAACCAGAATTCCACTTTGGAGAATCCACCGGTAAAATGCTGATTCACTTCTACACACTGAAGAGCACCGTTCATGCAACTCATTTAGGTTCTCATCAACTTGATTCCCACCTCCTGTTTCAGATCTGTGTCCTGACCTGAAGTCACTCAGTATGCTCTCCTGGGTGTGTGTAAACGACGACAGGCCATAAAGGAGATGTGAAGAGAACACCCTCTCTGTCGTGCATGTAAAGCTCAATAAAAAAAAACATGTTTGTGTGTAAAAGAGAGATTATTTAAGAAGAAGAGATCAATCAATAGAAGTCCATCATTAACTGGTATGTAGGACAAAGGTACAAATCAGATTGGGGTTAAACCCATGAGGTGCTTTGTTATTGAACGTCTTTACTTTTCATGGATTGTCCACAACAAATACAATGTTTGATCATAGGACAGTTTAGAAGTGAACTTGCTTCCAGAACACCCTCAGCAATTGTTATATGATCGTCTTTTTGTGGAGGAAAGCAGCATTGAGAAAAAGCAAGAATAGCGAGGGAAGAAAGAGGAACGTTTTTTAGAGATAGAGGTAATGCGTAAAAGTGTGTCTGTAATTCCTCTGCCCTGATGGAGGGTCAAACTGTGCCAGTAGGGTCGGTTGGTCTACAAAAAAAGGCTATTCATGTTATGTAAGCGCTCCTGATGACCATTTTATGTATAGCAAAAAAAGGTTCTTCTAGAAGGATATTTTGAGTACAACAGGGGAGGACAGGGGAGGAGGCTTGTGTGTGTGTGTGTGTGTGTCCTTTTCATTGTTTCTGCCTTTGTGCCTGCGTGTGACTCTGTGCAGGGGGATGTTCACATATTCAAAGATGCAGGGGTCTTGTTATTCAGACTCTGCCAGCTGGCTGTTATGCAATGGGAAAACTAGGACAAGACCTTGCATACTGGAAGTGAAAAGTGAAGGTGTGTGTGTGCGTTGCCCAGCCCACTGTTACTGAACACCGGTTGCTTCAGGAGGCTCTAGCTGGCAGCATCCCTGACTTAGTGTTGCTCTCCGGCTGCCTGCTGTCTCGAGCAATGGATGCACAGCTGGTTGTAGCTCTGCTGGCTCTCACCTCCCTGGGTGCTGCATCTGGTAAAGGGTTCCAAAGGGCCGGAAAGTTTCCAGTAAATTTCTGATTTTTTTTCAAAAGCATATAACAGGAATCTGACTATGCAGGTGTAGCTGGACACTGAATGCAGCCAGTTGGGGAAATTGTTGGCCAGAAATGTAAAAATATAACGTTGTGGTGTTTCAGGGAAAAACACTTAAACCAAATTCTTCAGAAGCTTATGATAGGTATTTGTGTTACCTTACGTAGGGGTAATTCTGTTACCTTAAGAGGCGAGAACAAACCACAGACAAGTCGTATATCTTTTACTTTGCAAAGGGGAGTCACCCCGCATGCAGTGTCAAATTCCAACGAACGCGCCTTGACAACAGCCTTTTATTCAAAAATTCACACATAGATAAGAACAGGGTGGAACATACGAGGGCGGGGCTTCACACATTCTCCAGCCAGGTTACGAGGTCATATGTCCTACACTGCCATCATTTATTGTGAGTCACTCAGGGAATCAGCGTGTGACCTTTCTTTAGAAACCGGTAACTTGTCCGAGTCCCGGGGGCATTCTATCTAAACAGAGGGATTCCACAGATACCTTGATTGATCCGTATCCTGTTTCCCATCTGTTAGATTAGTGATAAACAAGGCGGTCCCAAGGAAGGATCAAGGGTTGCCTCTTCAACCCTTGGGGTTTTTGTTTGCTCTGTAAGGGTATTCCTGACCTGTAACCACTCGCCAGCTGCACGTGATAGACCAATACAAAACTAATGATAGAAAATAATGACCGCCCTCTGGGCCCTATCAGCTTATTTATTTTACATTTATAAGATTCAATGCTCATGTTTTTTAATTCAATACTCAAATATGAATTGAGTCATAAATTAGTTAGAAATGTGTGCATGCATGCTTGTGACAAAAAGTTAATGTTGTTTTCCCATATTTAAAAGGTAAGTACAGTTAAAATACGCTGAGATTTCTATTGAATGTTTCCAACTTTGAATTTAGCAACCCTACACTGGTACTGGCCAACTAGGAGCCTGTGAGTGTCAGCAGTCATTTGTTATGACCTGGGGTCATATACGAGGTGGCTACATCCGATTTATAATACGGAAATGCGTCATCCTCTACTTATTATTTTAGATGTTTACAAAGAAAATGAATGTACAATTCTTTATGTGAAGTCAATGAAATGGCTCTCAATCCCACCCTGTGATGTGTTCTAGTCATTTATTTCGAAGTTCCCACAACTTTTAATCCATAGAATCAAAATGAAACGCTCCATCCACTACACCTCTTCTCAAATGCGCCGCCGCTCCCAGAAACTCCCACGAAGTCTGTTGCTGGGTAACGTCTTTGTTAGGGAGAGAGAGGCGACGTCAAACTTGTAAACCGTCGCCACAAGGAGTCGGACACTCAGAGAAATAACCTCCCCTCCACTGAAGAAAAGCCGCCTCGGGTCCTTTTCAAACGTCAAAGACAAGTCTTGAGGTCATGCGGGTGCAACTCTACGGGCAGCAGAGGATGGCTGAGCGGAGCCTTCCAATGCTGAACTAAAGAAATTTGCATGGGTCTGCATGGCCGTTACCGTCACAGGTGCATTTGAGCCTGCAGAAACCACCTCCTCCCCATTTTAAGCACTTGCACCACATGTACATTTTGTTTGGAAACCCAAAACGATTCAGCGTTAGAGGTTTTCTGTCGCAGCTCCAACGAGGTCCTCTGCGGTTCTGCCGACTCTCTCTCCATCTCATCCCCTTCTCGGTCTGATCATGGCTTTGCCTGCTGCTGTGGTTCTGTTGGCTCTCGCCTCCCTCGGTGCTGCATCTGCACCCGACTGCAAGGACCTGCTCAGACCTTTCATACCAGACGACCCACAACGGGTAGGTGTCCTCCATCTTATTTATCCCAAAGATATTTGATTTCAATTGAAAGGTATATAAACAATAAGAACATTCAGACAGTTTAAACATTGTTGTGTGCAACTTGACTTTTGAAGGTTTTTGGAAAATGGGTGTATGTGATGGGAGCCGGTGACCCTAAGCCCTACCACAAGGCATTGGAGTCTCTGAGAAGCTCCTGGATAGACTTGGTCCCAACTTCTGATAGTCAAGTTGTGACTTTGCGATGGGGAGATAACTGCTTGTAAGTTTGCTCATTTAGTTATTTAAGTACTTTGGGCAAGATCATATTTATATATTGTTAGCACAATATTCTTACGGTTAACTTTTTCAAACCGCATTTAAAAATTGTAGCTTCTGAAAAAATATTCTTATTTCTCAGTAATCGGTGCATCTTTGGGGAAGTAAATGCAACCGTCTCGGGGATTGCCACCACCTTACGTAGTAAGTAGCACATGAGGCTGCCTGTATTTCTATTGCATGATATTATCAGGATTAGGGACACAGCGCTGCATATCCACTCAATAATAATATTGCAGAATAATAAGCCGCTGTGTTCTCCACTTTTGAAGAAAATCTTTCAGACCACAAAGGACGCATTCTGCAGACTTGCTCTGACTGCCTGCTGTGGACGGACACCTTTCAGAACGTGGACGTCGTCGGTAGATACATCCTGCAGTTCAGTAAGTTCCACGTCGGTTTAAACACAGCTGGTCCGAGCTTCAAACGTGGGAAAATCATTTCAATCATCTCCTTTCTATCAGCGAGAACCGGAAAAACAAATGCTGAAGATGTTGAACTTTTCCGTAAACAAGTCGGGTGTCTGAGCTTCCCAGAGAACTTTCACAGCTACGATGGTGAAACAGGTGAGTCGATCTCCAGTAAACTTTGACGTCCAAAAGCTGCACTGAAACACACACGTAACTTGCCATACAATGGATATGTCGTGCCGTAGTATGCCACATTTACATACAATAACACATTTTTATGCAGCGAACTTGAAGTGCATGAGTACAACGCACATGGTTGCATTTTCCATGGTGCTGAAAGAAAATAGTTTCTCTATTCCCTTATTTTTTTTTGTTGACATTTTGTTTCAGAGCTCTGCCCCGATGAGAGAGAGAGAACACCGTGAGCAGCAGTACGAAAAGATGGAGAAACGTGTGTTGAGCAAAATATGTAGAATGTAGAATTTTTGCTTTGATGGAATTATGTATGTTTAGAATTCCATTTCAGTTTTCATATATACAGATATACTTAGATATTCTCTTCAAAACCTATCCAGATTTTTGTCTTACAATAATGCAGCATATCGGTTTTTCAGATTAAAACTCTTAGTATTAACTGTGTATGTCCTAACATGTTGTTACACGCTGTGAAAGGAAACAAACATTAAAACGATCCTACTGTTGGGTATATTTTGTGACATTCAAGTGATACTGTGGATCTAGTACTTCCATTATTTGCATAAACTCTTCAAATCAGAACTCACAGAATAAATACCAAAGTGTCTCAGAAAGGTGTCCCATGTCCACGTTGTTAGGCCCCCAGCCTGCTGTAGTGGCCCCCCGGGCCAGTGGGAATGTTCTCCGTCTTGCATGACCCGCTGCTGTCTCACTTCCTGCCCTGTTGTCGGACTCTGTATTTCTGAGCTGCTTTTCGCTTGAGCCCGTCGCCGACATCTGAGCAGTGCTGCCGCCTGCTTCTGGCACTGAGAGGAGGCAAAGTAGTACAGGACCAGGGTCCAAACGGCAGCTCAGGCTTCCCACACACATGGACAGCAGGTAGGCTCGGCAGGAAGGCGTCGCTGGAGCCGTGGGACAGCTGAGGGGACAAAGAAGAAGTAGTAGATGGGGGAAAAAAAGATAGTGAGCTTGTACTTTTTTCCAAATCCTGCACATCGTGGCAGGTGGTGATGCCCAAGTCTGACAAATGGACGGACTGCCCGGAGACGAGGAGAGGCGACACTCGATCCTCCAAGGGCCAACAGCCACATGGCGGCACACTCAGCTGAAGCGCCCCGTCAGGGAATTGATGGGGTACACGACCGACAAGGAACGGTCGATGCTGATGCACGTCAGGAGCAGGACTGAGCAAAACATGCTGCAGTAGAAAGCTGCTGTGACAACTCTGCACACGAAGCGGCAGTAGATCCAGTTGTTTCCATGGTGATGGTAGGCAATGTTGGAGGGAAGGAGCAGGCCGAACAGAAGGTCAGCAAAGGCCAGGTTCAGCACGTAAATCACTGACGGTGTTCTAGGACGGACTTGATGCACAAACATCACCATGGCGACGAGATTGAGAGGCACACTAACCATGAAGACAAGGGCGTAAACAGTCGGGACAAAGCTCGTAGTCATGCGACCCCGAAGGAAAACTTTGGTTGCCTCCGAAACAAAAAAGTGCTTCCTGGGATTGCGGTGCAAATCGTGTGTTTTCGGCGATTCCTGGATTCAAACGGTCTAAAGACAGGTCAACATGGTCTACCGGCCACCGTTGATGGTTTTAAAGTGACCAGAGAAAGTCCGAAGGAAGGCAGCTGAGTCTTAAGAGACAAAAGGGAACAGTAAGTTTACAAATTTGCTTCCATGTGATGCACCATTTACACCACGTGCGACACTATTTGGGTTTAAATAACCCAAATTATAATTAGTACTTATCTTAAGTGGTATTCAGTCATAGATTGCCACATCACTGAAAACGTTTTTTTTTTTCTTCTTTCTAGGCAAATCCTGAAACAAGTGAGGAACCTTGTTTTTGTAAAAAATTATTTTCATAATTCCTGACCTTTCACAAAACTTTAATTTGATTTGAAGTCAGTTGTAGAGTGGCAGTAGTTGATCAATCAGCGATTTTGTTTGGTCATGGAAGACTGCAAACAGTTTCACAAACTATGAAAGAAGCATTCAGATAACGACCTTTAGTTAAAACCGCAAAGAACCCATGTAGAATTATTCGAGTAAAAAAAACCTTTATGTAGGGCGAAAATACAAGGTATTATGGGCAACATTAACTTAAGCAACAAAGAATATTTTGGAATGACTATGCAAACAATACCAGCCGCAGCATATTAAGGGGAATCATGTCTTCAGTGTAAATCCTGCAGTCTGTCTGAAGAGTTACTGTGTGTTTGTGTCAGCATCAAAGAGGTTATTACTGAGTGGATGATACTCTGCATCCCCTCACATCTCCGCCCCATTACAGTAAACAATATGTACCAGGTCTACAGACTAAAATATTTGTAAATGAAATGGCTATATTACAACGGAGAGTAGTTTTGGAGGCAAATAGCCGTCATTAGTTTTCTTTCCTGACACACAAGACAACAAATAACTGTAGACATGTTCATTGTTCAAACATTAGAAAGCACTTGTGTACTGATAATATATATTGAAAAGCTACAATTGATGTATTTTCAATAAGTGTTTAGAAGTTTTATTAATTAAAAATGTTTTCCTAATTAAAAAGGCACTAGTAAACTACTTTAGTTCAACATAAAAGGTAACACTTGGTGGGTCTCCGAGCTTTTACATACAAAACATGAATATTATTACAATTTCATTCTTAAAAATGCACAACATTTACAATTACCACATGGAAAAATACAATGCAGATGGATTCATTTGAACAACATTTAATTTAGGTATAATCCATGAAATAAAAGTTTGCTGACTAAATACATTTTTTTTTTCTAACAAACTCAGAAGGCACATTCTCATTTCAATTCCTTTGCTTGTTCCCACTTGGTTCTTCACTTTCTCATTTGCCATAGAATTTTTTGTTCAGGAGGAAGATGAGTAAGTTGACGTTGACTTTGGCTTTGTCGAACATCTTCATCACCGCCACGCCCTCATACTGCAGCTGAAGGAGGTCCTGCACACAAAATGCAATGCTTAATGGGAAATTAATTAATTAAAAAACAGCCGGTTCTTCTCTACATACACATGAACTATATAAAGTATTTGTTCTTACTCAATTCACAAGAGATACACAGTGATTTGCAAAAAATGCATCCACTACTGCAGTATTTATTGTTTTGCTTGATTTCTGTGTAGTTCCCTGCTAGGAGTCAATGATCGGAAAAGGACATTTAACCATCTATCATGAAGGGTTTTACTGTCGAGCTGCTTTATTTCATGAGTTTACCTGGAAATGAAGCTGGACTTTTTCCATCTCAACTCCCATGAACTTTGCTTTCACCTCAAAATCCCCAACGTCCTCAGTGGGTGAAATGTCAAACATGACATTTTTAAACCTGACAGGAGAGAAAGAGGCAATAACATTATTGCAGTAGCAGAGACCTATGGTAGTACTTTGAGGAGCTGTTCATACAAGTCAAGCCTAGATTTGCTCAAGTATACTTACGTTTTGACATTGAAGTTTATTTTACCATTGTAACATTGAAGATTCTGAAAACCTTTTAACTAAGAATAACAACAGCACAATAATGGTTTTGTGATTCATTGGTGAGGCCTGAAAAGAGATGTTCTCTAACTGAACATAAGCTCCAACAGGAAAACAGATTTATTTTCTCTTCCTGGAGAAAAGTAGTATATTGTCAAGATGGATACGACTGAACTGATGTAAAAAACGTTATGTTTGTGTAACAAAGACACATTTCCCCCTGAGGATTAATAAAGTATCCATCTATCTCTCGGTCTAAACACACACAATATCTTCACTATGTTATTCGTCTTGTTGTCCATTGTCCTACTGTCCAAAGTTATGCACCAACTGCCATGGTAGTAATAGCAAAGTTGAACGGTAATTCACATTTCAAACAACCATGGAGGTGGATGGGTACAAGAGAAATGGCATCATTGGTGGTGTAATTTCATTCAAAATCTATCATTAAAAACCTCACGAGTGGCAAAGAGCAGCATTAAAAGCCTTGGACAACAGTCGCTGTTTCAACTCACTGGTTTGTCTGAAGTCCTTCTATTTCCAGGATAACGCCCTTCTCATGCAGCCTTGCTGCAGTGTACTTCAGAGACTGTGGCTTCCACTTCTTACTGCCCTTATTTTCGCCTTTGCCGTCCACTTTTATTGATCTGCGTGAATTCCTGGGACAGACACACACACGGTAACACGTAAAAAAGTCTTGTGGCTTACACAAAACCTTCCACAAATCAAAATAAAAAAGATTTTTATCACAGTGAGAATAGTTAAAGTCTACATCCATTAGCAGAGTAAAAATATACAACTCACTTCCGGTTGAGGTTGTCCAGGCAGGTCTTGATGTACGTATCATAATAGTTCATCTGGTCCTGGTAGAAGGCAGTTTTGGAGTTGAGTGCCGTCAGCGTCTGCTGGAGTTTCACAAGCTCGGCCTTCCGTCTCTGTCTGTAGCGTCTTTGGTAGCGAATGTCCTGTCAATGAACGCGTCAAACTAAGAGGCCGAACCGGCGGCACAGAGGCACGATTTGTCCAATGTGAATAAAGAGCTGCTTATGTACCTTTGATATGTCATTGACGAGGTCCTGGTATTTGTTATCGGCCGTGACAAAGGAAGCCTGCTCCAGGTTACGGAGGTTCCTCAGGATCTTCCTCTTCTTCTGCTCAAGTGGCAGCTGGCTGTCCTCCAGCACTGCCGGGCTGCTCTTCAGCCCTTCTGGGGTCAGAGCGTCCTGGACTGCCCGCCGCTTGATCATCTTGGTATGCTCCAACTCCTTGAAGAGCAGAGTTGTGAAAGTAGTGCATTAAGCTGTGAGAACGCAAGGAGAAAAATCAAATAACGAGCAAAAACTAGATGGAAGAAAATATCACCTGGTTGACAGAAGCGGGAGTCTCAAGAATGTCAGGCAACGTCTCTCCATGTTGAATCCGAACAACATCCACTATAAGCTTTTTTGTCCTGACACACACACACACAAGAAAATCATGAGGATATGTTATGTCACCTAAACCAAACAATAGATGAAGCTGTGAAAAGCGTGAAAACGTGTTTGGTAGAATGTTCACACTCAAACATTCCTGATTCAACACAGTACAGACGTTTAACAGCAGAATCATTCAGGATAAATTGTCATGCCAAAGAGGAAGACAAAGACCAACTGTGTATCCGTAAGGATACGCGTTCACTTGCAAGATAACAGTGACCACCAAACCGCTTCCTTTTTGACAGGAAATGACAGAAGAGCAGGAAAGATGACAAAGATAAAAATGAAGCGATAGCCAAAGAAACAACGGGTCAAGAAGTGTTGAGTACAACACACCACACAACATTTAGAGTAATCCCAACTATATATTGGAGTATTTCTAAGTAATGTGTGTGTGATAAAGGGTAATGGTTTTAAATCTGCATTGTTGCATTTTACTTCTATAGATTATCATAACAATATCCAACTGCAGTTTATGAGTTTAGTGACAAGCTTTCAATCAGGCAGTTTGTCTCAGCATCCTCCAACAATTAACATACTTTGTCATTAGAGTCTTCAGGTCTTGATCGTCTCCTTCCAGTAGCTCCAACTTGCTGGTTAGCGTGAGGGAGATCTCGGTCTTGGCCAACTGGCTCAGAGCACTCTCTCGGTTCGGGTCGTTTGGGTCTACCGCTCCTTCGCCTAAAACAGAACCGCACAAGATGCAAAATGCCTCAACAGGGTAATAATGATGAAGAAAAACTTACAAGTACACATATACACAGTACTTTCTCATTCATTTGTAAATACATGTGTGACAGTACCAAGTAACGTCTCTACATCAGGCACATCTCCCAGGTCCTGCAGCAGCTCATGTAGCAAGTCATTAGAATCAGGAGAGATGGCCTCCAGATGTTCCAAAAGCAGCTGAAAAAAATAATTAGTCTTATTCTCTCAATAAATATTTACTGTCAAACTTGAGAAAAATATTTTACTCGATGACTGAAAGTATAGAAAGTAGAAAAACATTTATGAGCCAGAGGTCAGAGACGGATTTGTGCTCATTACGTGTCCCTTTGGAGGAAGCAGTTTGTAAATGTTAAGTAAGGAAATGGGACGATGACTTAAAGAAATGAAGTCGTTGCGCGAAAAAAAGTGATAAAGAACACTACATGCTTATAGCAACATGTAGCCACAATCCAGTGCGATGGAGTCATGTTGATTAGCTTTACCGTGTGGGTGTTGATGATTTCATCTATTGAGATGTAGATGATGGGCTTGCTTAAAGTCACCATGTCGGAGTACTCATCAATGTTAAACCTCTCCTCAGGTTCAGGGACATCACAGGCCGACTGGAAAAATAACCTGGAAGAGGAGGAAAAGCAGTAATTGGTGGTTTTAAGTCTAAGAGACAATGGACAATGAATAGATATGTGCCCGTTACTTTTTTAACTTAACAACCTGAGTCTATGGTGTATAAGGATTTCCAGTAAAACCCAGTCTTAGGCAGATAATGGCACAGCCCTTCTATTTAGAACTTGTCTCACTACAGTTCAGTGAGATAAAAAAAAAAAAAAAAAAAGACCGTAGGACAGATCAGTTTAAGAACATTTGTACCTCCCCAATAACAAAACAAACCCAACATATTAATCACTCCCGTCTTACCTAAACTTCTCATACGTCTGAGATATGTAGTTGTTCATGGACGTCATATGTGCGTTCTCGCCCTCAAAGAGCTTGTTGGCAGCGGCATGCTGAAGCATCTTGGCCACAGATCCCAGGTTACGACGCTGGTCTACGTGGAGCTGCCCTCCTGCCAGCACGTCGATGATGTCGAAGCCATCCGGGGCCACGATGGCTGGGTTCATGTAGCGGTAGTAAAGCAGGTTCCCCACAATCTGTCGGGAAAGGAAGAGAAGGCATCGTTCACTCCGCTTGATGGATGAAATTGCACTCGCCTCAGAATATGGTGTTTGGCAGAATAAAAAAATAAAAAAAACATCTGAAGAATTCTACCTTCATCAGCTCATCCTCTGAGGCATCTGGGAACTTTTCATGGAGGGTGTTCTTCAGAACTTTTGCAATGTATCTCATGCCATAACTACATGCAAAACAAAAAGCAGGGATCGGACATCAAACACAACATGCATACAAACACTGCTGGAGAAATGAGATGGACAGCTAATGACAGGGATATTTTCATTAATATATATATTTGTATACATGCATTTATAGATTTAGCACCACCTAGTGGTGTATAAAGTCATCAGCAATACTTTATTTAGCAGTTTGGAAAAACTTTTTTTTTAGTTATCATGCCCGGTTGAATAACAGAACTGGTTTACTTGAGCTAAATGAAGCACAAACCTGATAATAGCTAGTAATAGCCATGTTCCTGCATGCAACTCAAACCGTAACCAGTTTGAGTTGCAGCAAATGACATGCCAAAGTGTATGATAATATCCCGTCAATGCCTATTTTAGCCACATTACTCTCATTGTATTGCTGAAAATAAGGTAAAAAAAATAATAATAATAGGAAGACTCAATAGCAGGATTTAAATACAGAACTATTTTTGTATCCTTTCCATGACGTTCACATCAACAAATGATGGCCACGAGAGCTGAATAAACACCTGTGCAGTCTCAAGACATAATCAAGTTAGTCCTTTTTTACTAAATTTGTATTTGTTTTGCAATGCATCACATTGCAACACTTATTTTGGGCCACCTTGTTAACGTTTCATGCCAAACATCAACACATCCTGTTTTGTTCCTCTTTATTTATTATGTGGTTTAAAAAAAGCCAGTAGAGATTCAACAAAATCATGCCAACCAATATACTCCTGGCAGTGACGAGCAATTCCTGCCACAGATAATACACACGAAAGGAGGATATTAAATCTTAACATCTGAAACTTACGGGATATTATCCAGCGAGGACACAATGGAGTTCAGGACCTTGTCCGTTGCAGAGCGGAGCGCCAGACCGGACGCCTCCAGCCGGTTGCGCACCTCCTCATGCGACACGGCCTGCTCGGGAGTCACTTCATAAGGCAGCTTGCTGAAGGAACAAAACACAACCAGGCGCATCATTGTCACTTTTCATGGCACTGCTTTTCTGTCTGAGTCACGGTTTCAAAATTCTGTATTTTTTACATTACTGCTAAATATCTAAAATTTGACCATAAACAGTTTTCACTGATTTGCTAGCGCCTTTTGATCTCCATTATCAACTATACATAACTATCCAAGTTTACATTCAATGCCCTGGAAAACACAAGCTCTGATTCAATGTATATGAGAGTTCTAGATAATGGGACACAACATTCAAAATGACATGCAATACATTTTTTTAACCTTGGGACATGACAAGGGACAACCTCCCCGTCTACAGGCGAGTTCTCCCACTGTATTTGCACACACCTGGCCTCTCCAGTAACCGTCTCCAGCTGGTTGACCCAGGCTTTATACACGTCCACCGGGTTGGTGTTGATCCCTAAGCTCTTGTCCTCAATAATGTCTTTGACCACTGGAGCCAGCAGCTGCCTGAGGGTGTTGTGGCCACGTGCGCCTCTGTTGAAGCTCACTACCATCTTGATGACTGTTGGGTTCCCGGTCACAATGTCCTGCATCTGGTCCACCTTTGAACTGAGACACACAGAGCGGATGTTACAGTACTGTCCGACAAACAACGTCAACCTTGTGCACGTACATGTAGCTCGTCATGTGATCGTAATGTAACCACTACAGTCATACTGTAGGATAATAGTGACTGATTAGCTGCTGTTCTCACTTGATCTCCTCTTCCAGAGCCGTCTTGAAGAGTTTGATCAGCAGGTATTCCTCTCTCTGGTTGGACGCGTAGTTGTACAAGGTGAAGACCACGGTGTCCATAAACTTAGTGGATTTGTTTTGGGGCATCTGGAAGATGAGTTTGGCCAGGTAGTGTGGATTGGTCTAAAGGGTAAGGGAAGGAAAAGGTGTATGTACAAGTATGAATATCTTATAAAACTGTTTAAGTAGAGGGATGAAAGATTTAGTTCGCAGGTATTTTTTGTCACCTGCAGCAGGTAAAAGAGATGCTGGTAGGCCTCCAGTTTCCTCCTTTTGCCTTTACTTAGTCCCTTGATGCCTAGCCTGTCCCCTTTGGTCAAGTCCTCTGTACTCCCTTTATTTTTCTTGCTCTTCATTTTTTTATTATGGGACACAACATCCTTTTTCATAAAAAAAAACAACAAAATGAGTTAATTAGCAAAACTGTACAGTACAAGCTTTATAGTATGTCTATCAACAATACCACACTCATAAAAGCAATGATTGCCTGACCTGCAGAGAGATCCTGTTCTTCACCAGAAGTCCAATCTTTATGTCCATCAGGTTCAAGTCTTTCTCCATCTGCTGATTGGAGCGAATATTGGTGACCACCTCTTCCCTAAGCCGTGTCACTTCCTGCTCCTCCTGAAGGTCCAGCGCGCTCTGCTCCAGCAAGTGGACAAACTTACGCACTACTGACAGAGGAGGATCCTTGGCCCCTGCTGAGATTTGGAATATAGGAACGCCGGTAAAAAAACAAGATACAATTTACACATGTTTGTTTTCTGCCGTGGCCCAATCGAGCAGATTTTGGCTAGGAAATACAGAACACATTAAATAGTATAAATAAAAGCCTTTTTTTCAGTAATTGGTGCTTTTTGATAAGATTATTGATATTGTATCAATAAGGCTCGGCTACGGGAGTATGAAACAACGCTGTGACTCACTTAGTGTTCTGTAGTCATGCCTTGCTTTGTTGGCCTTTAGAAAAGCTTGGATTTTCACAATTTGTTTTACCTGAAACACAGAAGAATGAGTATTACACAACAACAAAAAATACAAAGAATACTTCACGTGGTTGAGTCATGGCTTTACTCACGTGATTGTTGAAGAACTGCAACCTTTGACTGTAGTCGCGCTTTGCTTTCCACATTTTTGCCACAGCCTGGATCTAAAAACCAACAGTGTTTTATGTCAGTTAACACAGCAGCTACGTTAATGGTACATGCAACATCATTTAATGGCAGCTATAACTTTAGCGTATTTCCAGTGGGGGTTAGGGTAATTATCTCCCAAGAAATGGTTCTTAGCTTTGGAGTTGTCTTGTCATTCATTAAGTAAGACATTCTTCAATAAAAATGAAAAAATGTTTCACCCTGACAATCGAAGCAATATTTTCTTGAAACAAATTCCTCCTGTTTTTGAACATTGTCCTTTGTTTGTATCCTTTCCAGCAGGCCTGCACAAAAAGAAAAAACAGTGCATGCAAGTTATGCACAGCACAGATTATTAAATTTAGGTGGTTGATGATTCTCTGGTCGTCTTTGAGGCATCACTGCTTTAAAATGAACATGTTATGTGCTCTATCTGGTTTCTGATTTCCCCTCACAGAATGATGCAGCATCAGGAATCAGATTTCTGACATCAATCATAGTGGAGCCACACACTACCTGCAATTTGACAACATGTGGTTCTTGCTGGCGTAGATACTCCATCCTCCTGGCATGCTTTCTCCTGACCAGGTAACCTCTGGCCCTCGCCTGCAGCTGGGTCACCAAGTGCTCATTGGCCATCCACAGCTGCTCCCGGTTGTATTCGGCAGTCACACAGCTGACAACACTCTAAAATAGAAAAGGAGGCATGTTTTGATTTTCAGAAAGAAAAAAAAAACCTCTAGAGTGAGAATACTGTCAACATAATTGATAATGCAATTCAAAAATCATTACAACCGAATCCGTCGTCAAGCAAAGAAGAAAATCAATCCCATGAACTGAATGATAGTATGTTAAAGAGGTTACATGATGGAACTATGCAGTACAGCAGGAAGTACCTGGATTTCATCTTTACGGAGATGGCAACCTCTGTGCTGGAATCCTTCAGGCTCCTCCCAGGTTCCCCATCCAGTCTCCAGGTTATAGTAGTAGTCATATTTGTCCTTAAAGCAATGTTTCACCCACACGCTATCAGTGCTACCTGAAAGGATGCAGAGGGTGCCTCGTCAGACCCAGTAAACGTTGTATCGACACAGAAATCTCTACACACAAGTTCAACACATAGCTTCCTGTCATGTGCAGCAAGTCAAGTCACCGTTAGTGGCACTGCTCGTTTGTCTCTGTGCCAGTTCACAGTGGTACGTGTCGGCACATTCGGGAAGCACTGCTCTCAGTCCTGCGCTGGGAACTTGCAAAGCCTGCAGCGTATTCTGAGAGTCCTCCTCGGCCACTGCCTTGTTGATATCAGCGACGGCTCCAGCCACTAACAAAGTAAACAAGATTTAAAAGAAAGTAGTTATTGAGTCAAGTGTGAAAACAACTCAGTAACCACAAAGTAAAACGGGTCAGAGAGTAATGGAGAATCCATAACAAGCAACAAGAACAACAGCATCAGAGCATTGTGCCCATAATGGAGATAAATAGTCATTTATATCACTATACCTATGTGACTTCAGGAGAATTGCACCCCTAAATATAAAGTTGTTTATTGTGAATCGCTCTGGATAAAAGACTCAGCTAAATGATGTACAAGGTAAAATGTGGCCATTCTCCTTATGAAGAGCTTTCAGTGTTGCCGTTCAATAATTCATATTAAACAATGTGCTCCAAAGAACAGAGCATAGTCCAAGAGCCGTATTAACATTAACTTGATATTCCCTGTGTGCATACATGCGAGAGCGTCTTCTTCGTCCCGGTTGGCTGTGTGTATGGCCTCTTGGATCTGGTCCAGCCACAGCACTGCAGACTCGTCCCCAGAAGACTAAAACCAACAAATACAAACAGTACTTTAGGTTCTGTTCTGATAGAAGAGAAAACTAGACAACCGACTCAAGAGGTATTGTTAAATAGTATATTTCAATAGTAACTTGAAATAAAATTGCAATTGTTTTGAAACAATTATAACCCAAACGGTTGATGTCCAAGATTATTGTGTATTGTGTAAATTCATCAAGTTAGGATCAGGGAGATGTTGCTCTACAACAGAAGCAGTTCATAGCAACACTACACAAGCTGGAGCCACATCAGCAAATAATAGACATTATCATTTCCTCTGTGTCTACGAGGTAAGACAATGTACAAAATGTACATTGTTGACAATAGTTGCACCACATATGTATATATTCCCACCAAGACTGACTAACATCTAGACCACCGCAAAGAGTGTTTATTCAGCCCGACTTTCGTATTCTCTCTCAGGCTACTTTTAGAGACCTGGGTGTCTCCCTGACCACAGAGCCAACAGGAAGGAAATGATTAAAGCACACAGCAGACTAAAAATACATTTTGTTTACAGTACCAGTTGGGACAAAGTTTATCATTTGATAAACAAAGTGTGTCAAAGCTCATACATGGTACAATCGTGTGGAACACAATAGTGTTGGATAAATAGCGTATATTTTTTAATACAAAAGGCATCCATGACAGCAGTGATTCCTCAAATATACAACCAGGATGAACTTGACCCTCCAATGACTGCACAATACCAAAACAACCGCGATACACAAATCCTATCATAACCGAAACCAAAATAAAATACTTATTCTAACCGTAACCAGCGGGATTTGTTTTTTTTGTTTGTCAAGGACGGTCCTCCTACCCCAGTGCGTCAGGGCAAGTTACTCACGGATGCAGAAAGGAATTCAGTTTTCGAGCCTGAGCAGGATACGTGCTCACTGTGCCGCGCATACAGCTCACTAGCAGGAAGCCAGGCATTGAGCACACAGCGTTACCAGTTCCACTGTTCCCGCAGCAGAATGAAAAACAGAAAATGTCACCAGAGGGGAACCGTTACGTTTCACTGAAAACAGGCAAGAACGAGAGCAGAGAAGAGAAGAAACCTTAAAAACGATACAGACGGGAGAGTGCGACATGGCCGACGTCGTGCCAGGATTACTCATTTGTTTAATGGTTCTGCCGACCATTCAGCATGATGGTAAGTTTATCAAAACACTTATTGAGTTGAACTAAAGGATGCGTTGTTTTTTTTTTAAAGCTGGTATCCACTACTAGATATTTATACTTCAAGCATTACTCTTTTGGTTAAGAGCTCATTTCTTTAACTTGAACATTTTTAGTACTGATGTCAATGCAGTACAACATTTATAGCTGCACTGAGCCTTAAAATAATTAATTTCATTCATTTAATTAAATCACTTTAATTGATGTTTAAATGTTATACATTTTTAGTTTCAAATTCCCTTTTATTTTAAAATTAGATACTTGAAAACCCTGAACAATATTTTCTATATATTTATAGGAAATACAACCTGGAACCAAACCAGTATTCCACCTGGTGCGATACCGAAAACCTTCAAGGGGACGCTGCGCAAGCCCAACCACACCAACCAGCTGCCAGCGCGGCCGTTTCCCGGCAACAACCCCGAGCTGCACGTGAACTCGGAGGACCACGTGACAGCGTACACCACGGGGGTCCTCAGCACCAGGGTCATCCCCTCGGCATACATCGCGGCCATGCTGGTGGGCATCCCCTCCAACGTCTACATCCTGGCCTTCCTCCGATTCAGAGCCAAGTCCACGTTGGTCCTTTACCTGAACCTGGCCCTGTCCGACCTGATGCTGCTGCTGTCCCTGGCGCTGCGCGTCCACTACCACTTCAACGGCAACAACTGGATATTCGGGGAAATCTCCTGCCGGTTGATCACGGCCTTGTTTTATGGCAACGTCTACAGCTCAGCACAGACTATAGCATGCATCAGCCTGAAGCGCTACCTGGCTGTGGTCAGGCCGTTTCTGTACAGGAGGCTGGCAAAGACCAGCCTGGCCGTGTGGACGTGTTTGGTGGTGTGGTTTCTGTTCGGGGCGGCGATTTTGCCCGAGCTCGTGGTCAGGCAGAGCTACCAGGTTATGCAGCTGGGCGTAACAACCTGCCATGATGTACTTCCCCTGGACGAAAAGTCACATTCCTTGCTGGTACCATACAGGCTGATGCTGGTCTGTCTGGGTTTTATAGTGCCCTTTCTGATTTCCATCTATGCCCACGTGGCAGTGGTGTACCACTTAGGGCAATCTCGTTGCGACTGGAAACCGTTTATCAAGGTCAGCACTCTAGTTTTTATCATTTTTGCAGTGTGTTTCTTGCCTAGCGGCCTCCTCCATATTGCCCACTACATTCGCCTGTTTTCCAGTGGCGACGACACTTTGTACGGATACTACAGAGTAGCGGTGTGTCTCTGCTGCTTCCACAGTTGTCTGGATCCCTTCCTGTGTGTGCTCATTTCCAAGACTGCCACCTCAGAACTGCAATTCATCTCACTCCGCGGGGTGTCTCAGCGGCCGACTATTACAACATGAGACTGGACGTGTGGGTGCACACAAAAAGCTTCCATTGCACCATTGTTGGGAACCAGCAGGGGATCACAAACCCAGACACAAAGGGTACAGTTAAAAAGAGACACTGTGAAGTCCACCCGGCAATGCTGCCGTCTCTGCAGAATCCAAATCTACACCAGGTTTTAGGTATATTAGGGTCAGGAAGGGAATTGAAATTCAATCATGTGAACCCAGCGAAACATCAAATTGTGAAGCCGTTGCATTGATGATAAAGTTGTCAACAATAATCTTCTTTGCCATGTTAAACGTCAAAAAAATAAATAAAAATAGTATATGCAATTAAGGCTATAAAAGGAACTACCCTTTATTATTCCATAAATGTTACATAAATTAATCAAAATAGAGTCACAATACCTGACAGAGGAGCTCCTTGGTATGTTGAAGGACATCATGGTAGTGTTTGGCTGTGACTGGGTTCACCCCGGTCAACATGGCTGTAGGGAGGAGCAGGGCTGCAAGCGTCTGCTTATGATCACCCGAGTTCAGTGCCTCATTGATTTCAGCTAAAGCTATGATGCCTGGGAGTAGAAACCAAAAACATTTCAGTCAATGAGTTTTATTTATTGTGTTTTTGCCTTGATGTAGAATTAAATAATTCCAATTCCTAACAACGACGCCCTCTTACGTTCATGCTCCTCGTGGACCTGAACGTTGACGGTGTCGATGCATTTTTGAACATCATTCCAGGTGAGAAACTCTTGGCCCTTGGCAAGAGCCTCCCCTCGCAGTTTGATGAGAGTGTCAGCATACCTGATGGAAAGGGCCATGTGTAAGTTTCCCACGTCTGCCCATCCTCGCGTTGGCAGGTTACAGAGAAAAGAGAGCAACACTGGAGCACAGTGATGTGCCTCCTGAAGACATTAGGCCTGTAACTTCTTAATCAAATTAAATTTATTCTCCCTGAACCATTTTTTTGCAGAAATAACAGTTGCAGGAACAACAAAACAGTAATCGTGAGAACGTGATTTCCACCAGCAGGGAGATTACAGGTCTCACATTACAGAACATCTCACCTGTTCAGGTTGTCTTGATCCATGTTGGTGAAGCCCAGTGGGGAGTCGGTCAGTTGCTCAATCACAGCCTGGGGATCTTTGGTGTCCAGCACCTCATTCAGGACTGCTACAGCCGACAGCATTTCCACAGCTACGCTCAGCTCCTCGTGGCTCAGGCCGGACTAATGAGCACACAAGGTCGAGCATGAAGTGACAATTTACAACAGACAACTGATCCGTTTGCTTCTTGAAAAATTCAAACATGACGTCTTACCCGTCCCCCTTGTAGCTGTAAAGAAAAAAGCTCAGCCTGATAGAGGTTGGCTGCACTTTGGTAAACAATTGGCAATTGTGCCTCAGGGTTCGTCAGCTGCTCCACCGTCTCCCCGGAATTGCCAAGACGAACGGCTGTATTGATCGCGGCAACTGCCTTGAGTTCTGGTTGAGAAGATCAACAGAAATAGTGATGACTTGCCTATAACCCAAGGCAAGACATACTGTGCAATGCAACAGACTTGACACATGTGCTTTAACAAGCTGGTTAATGGGTGCACATGCGATTGTCAACTGATGTGTAATTATGTGCCAATAAAGATCCATGGTTATCAACTGAAGTTGTTTACTTCGTTTCTCTGCCTCAGCAAAGTCATTACAAGAGGTGACGACTCTCTGAATCTCCTCTTTGTCCACCACCACGGTCCTCCCTCCATCCTGCAACACAACGTTTAGATAGAAGATACCATGATGATCTCAGTTATTTGGATTGTTTTAAAAGGCAGGTGCCTGAGTGCATGGCGCTCCATTCCAAACAAAAAATGATTTGTTCTATTCCACGCAATTATTTAAATGTTGTCCTACAACATAATCAATTGTGCGCCCACCTCTCCCTGACACACACGTATGTAAGCAAACAGACCAGCTTCAGCATACCTTGGATTTGTGTTGGCAGAAGGTGGTGAAATGTTCCAGGTAGCAGTGGCTGTTTGCCTCCTGAACACCGAGCACGGCCAGAGCCTCAAGCCTCAGCGCAGCCAACAAAGCAGTCTGGTCCTGGGTCGACACCGCTTCATTTACCTGCTGTATCGCCGCCTGGACTAGAGGAGGAGACAAGCACGACAGATGGAATTAGAGGGTAGTTTGTTTCCTTAATTTGGGGATTATAAATTTGGATTCACCACTGTGTATCCAGTTCAGAGTTCACAGATGTCTTGTGTTCATATGCTGCTACGCCGTATAATGACTCGCAAAAAGGAATGAATCCATGGTACTTCAGAGGATTAAAAGAAGAAGAAGAAGTATGCAGGTGTAATGAGGGTTGGAAGCTCTTACTGTTGACAAACTGAATGCAGCCCTGGATTTCCAGATGAGTCAGCAGTTCCTCATAAACATCTCTTTCCTCAGTAGCAACCGATGAGCGCTAATTGAGGATGACAGACAAAACAAATTTATGTGTATATATATATATATTTAAAAAAAATTAAAAACACACGTACACATTGCATTCACGTTTCTCTAGTAATCTATCAAATAGTGTCATGATGATAAAGTAGAATGGCTGCCTGGCTGTACAGTATTTGTGAAGAGCACGGGAGGCGAGGGTTTGTTTTTGGTGAAGTACAGCTGACACTGCAGCCACAGGAATGTGCTGGCAAGGCCTACGCAGTGAGTCAGTGCAGGCTGCTCCTTTCAAAGCTCAGCGTACGCATCTCTTCACTTGGTGTAGTTGTCACTGCTAAACACTGCAGTCAGAAATATTAGTTCCGATCAACAGATTTAATTGTTTGCAGTGCTCAAATGTCAGTGTTTAATATTCTACAATACTGTATTTTTTTTAATTCGATGACACCATTTTACGGCCGATACTGGATACGCCACATACAACAGTTTGTGGTCAACCCGAATGCATCATAACACACAGTTAAGACTACAACCACAGGTTAGGTGCAGACGTGACAATGCATTCAGTAGCTAGAGCGAGGAGGTGCTTGTTATTCTAAATGGGTTTAACTAAATATCTGGAAAAGGCAAAAAAATGTCTTTTGCTGGGCTCCAGTAAACATTTTATAACAAAGTAATAAGAGTAATCAGCCCTTCCATTCAAGCAAAGCGGACAATGAACCAACAGTTCCATAAATGCTGAAACACGAGAGGTAAGTAGCGTCTCACCCTTCCTGAGGACTGCTCCTGCTTGCGGGCCTTGGCCTGGCTCAGGGTGTCCTGGTAGTCTTGGGCCAGAGCTTCCTGGGTATTCCTCAGCATCGCGTTTGGGTTATTCAGGGTCCCCATTGTCACAGATGTCTGACCTCTGTCGACCGCTTCATTGATGGCAATCACAGCAGCATGCACTGAGGACAGCAGTGTGCGTGTGAACATTTCCATGCCAACCAAAATTGCATTAAGGGAACAACACAAAATGATTCAGTGAGTTAGTTTGAACGTCAGAGGACTTACGGGCAGCTTCATCCACCGAGAGCTCGTTGGCCAAGATTCCTCCGATCTTACTGAAAGCTGGCATTTGAATGCCATACTTCTCCAGCTCACTCCTCATGTTACTAATCTCTTCCTCTAGAAGACGGATTATAGGAGGTTATTGTGGCATTATAGAGCAAAACTGAAATCCAATTATATATATTTTACACACACAATTTCATGAATAGCTTTAGCACAATCAGAATGAAATGTATTCTACAGTTTTTCCTGGGTACCTGTACAACTACAATGCTTCAAAGTCAAGAGCTTTGAAGCATTGTAGTTGGCTCTTCAATGTCATTTAATTGTTTTAGGGGATATTTTTGGTGAAATTAAGTGAAATGTTTGGTACTTAAACGAATGCACAGTTAGATTATGTATATAAAATAGTATATATGAAAGTCTTCAGGAAACATTTATAATTCATTTTAAAAAAAGGTGCAATGAGGTGCATCTCTGAAAATTAAACTTTTCAGCCATATTGCTTCAGTTTCAGAATAAGCCAACATCCACTGGTGTTACCTGTGAAGGCCACTTTCCCCAGCAGGTCCTGGATCTGTGGCGCAATGCCCAGTTTGTAAAGGTACAGGCTGAAATAAAACCAGGGGATTTAGACCATAGGATTCTCCCTCTAACCGACACACACACACACGCACACACACACAAGTTTGGAGCAGTGACTTTGCACAGTCTGAAATCATGAAACAAATACCGTTTTGGACACTTCTTCTAGATGTCGGTAAAAAAGCAGCCTGTCACACTTAAACCACAGGGGGGAGGTGTTGGCTCGCGTTACAAAATGAGCCATCTGACAGCAACCAGCCCGCTCAGCCCACCAATGAGCATTGACATCAACAGGCAGGTAGGTGGAAACTTCATAAAACTTTCATCTTCTCTCGAGTACCTGATAAGCAGGTAATGGATTATAGATGAATGAAGGCAGCTCGCAGTGGAACAGTTGTAGTGGCGGCTTATTCTACCTTTAAGTTACAGTGTGAGAGCGTGTCCTTGGGGCACAGGTGGGCTCCTACAACTATCTTAACTATGTTAAAATATGACTCTTTGTTTAAGCAAACAGGCAGCTGATTTAGTCTGAGATACAGTAACAGCTGACCGGGGTGAATGAAGGTGGCTGACTAAAAGTCACAGGGGTTACTGACAATCAGCTGACTAGCTCGGAGCAGATCTCTCCAGATTCTGGATCTCCCTGGTTTACGTCAACGCTTCCCTTTCTTTTAGACAACAAACTAGTCTACCACTTCGATGTAATGTTAAACGTTTGAAAACCAGAAAACTGCGGTATTTCCCTTTCATTTTTCTGAGAGACTGAACGTGCAGGAGCATCCGCTGCTCTGCCTTCATGTGTTTGTACCCAGAGAGTATTCACTCAGTGCTTATGGGACGAAAGCTGCGCCGACAGGAAGGAAGAGCTTGTGTGTGTGTTTTTGTGTGTGCGTGTGTGTGTGTGTGTGCGCATATGGAAGGAAGGAAACCAATTCTCTCAGGACCTGACCAAACACCACAACGGACAAAACAATCCAAGTGGCCGACGTAAAGCTGCGTTCGTCTGACTGGATGCGTCGGCACTTCACTTCATTCAAAGTCTTGATGTAAAAAAAGGGGGGGGGCGGCAAGTTGTAATTCTCCAGCCAACAAAGTCACAGTAAGGTCATTGACATTACTTTTGCGTTATTAAACATTTTTCCCAAACATTAGAAATCATTCAGCCTTTGCAGTGAGACCAAGTAAAGAGCTGAGAAACTCCACATTTCATTTACCAGAAAGCACATCATTAAAAAGGCTGTATAGAAGTTTTTCTTTAGAACTGTTTATCCTCATCAAATGAGTTCATAACCAATTCAAATAACTTTAGAAAAAACAGTTGGAGTATGCAAATAAACAATTGTACAATTTAGGGACTGACAGCATGTGAATGCTACAATAAGCCTTGACCTACAAAAAAAAAATAGAAGCCTACTATTAATGGGAGGTTGAACCTAATGTGAACCAAAAAGAGGCCTCAACTTCAAAGAGTAATAACAACATGTCAGTGAATGCACTGAACTGAGAATGGAATAGAAGTGAGATAACACTTTTAGTGTCAGATGTTAGAAACGGTCGAAGATAGTCAAGTAAAAAAAGAAATGTGAAATATTTTATTCTTACCTTAGTGCATGAATGCAGTACACTACTTTGGGCATGTTTTTGCGATCATAAACATCTGTTGTTTCAGGATAGAATATCTGTAAACAGACACCACCATTATGTAATTGCCACCCTTCTTTTATCAGTGACACAATATCCATTACAGCGTTTCCTTCACATTTCACCCTACTGCGTGAGAAGTTAAAGGGATGGACAGAACATCAACACCAGTAAAATATAAAGCAATGTCAATCAACTTAAACGCAATATGAATTAAAAAAAATAATGATTTTGTTTAAAAACATGGATGAAATACTAAAGCTACAGACACGATGACATTCCTTGAGTGACTTTAGAAACATTTACATAAAAATGGTTTCATGTTAACTGATCAAAAACGTGGCCTTTTCTCTCTGCATCACATTTCCCACTCTCATTGCAGTCCTATGATGGATTCTGTGGATTGAAATTCATTCGGCTACTTATATTCTGTGCTAGTTTTGGATTCTAGTTGATGAATGGATAAATAGATGCTACTTAGCTCCAGTAATAAACGTGTGCTGGAAGATTCTGACCTCTATCGGGCTTGTGGGAGAGATAACATACCGTTACCATCGTAAAATTACAGTACATCATCAAATAAAAACGCTTGAACTCATGCTGCAGAAAGTCGGAAAATATAATCCATCTCTAGAAAATCACTCAACAACTAAACAAAGAACAAGTCAAGTCTAGTCCGCCTTCCCTCATGTCCTTCAGGAACACATCGATTAGCATTGAAACCTGCCATGTTGTGCTGATGAGGTCTGTTGCATTAACATGAGTCATGCCATTTGCCCTTACCTTGGGGAGACCCACTGACTCCATAGCGCGGAGCCACTGCACGGTGTTATCGGTGTGTCTGAAGTGCAGCCCTTTGCTCTGAGGATGGGAAACAGGAGCACAGGCATGTTAATGCAACAATATGACGAAGTGCAGAGAAACTGTTCAAAACATTACCACGGCAATCTGTAAAACAGTGATCAAAACCTTGCACAATTACAGAAAAGAAAGCTCATCATTAAAGATGATAAAACTCGAACAAGAGCTGAGCGGGTCTGATTAAAAGCCTCATGCCAACTCCCTTACTTATCTGCAATCCAACAGTCTGATAAGGTTTGTTTGCCATTTGTCAAAGAGAAATAAAATGGCTTAGAGTCAGGCGAAGACACTTCTGTAATCCTACGTGCAACTGTTTAACACTGAAGTGTCCAAAAGCAATATTTATTTCCGCTATGATGTAAACTGGTGACTCGCTACGAATGTAAAAGAATGGAGGTGTACCTTATAGCGGGCCTGGTCTCTGTCGTAGATCTTTTTCTCGGACACCATTTTGGGGGCAAAAAAGTTGGCTAGTTTACCAAGGAAGACTCCATTCCTCAGCCCCTCCTCCAGTTCTGTGGTAGGAGGCAGGTCCTCCTCCAGACAGGCCTCCATCCACCTGAGAACACACAAACACGGATCTCAGGGCAGGCAGCGGATGTTCCTTCTTCCAGCAATAAGGAGCTCGGTGGACTAAATGTCTAAAGAAATATATTACTAATTACACTCCAAGTAAGTCGACTGTATGAAGCCGATGAGAGATTTAGCAGCCTGCTATGGTTACATTCACCCTGCCACCTGGGATGCACTACAGAGTGCAAGGCACTTCATTTTAGCACCGCTATAATGCGAGTGATGAGGTAGAAGGCAAGAGCGAATATACAATATTCAGTTGAATACAAAATAATGTCGACCACGTTTGAAAGTGACGCAATTTTCCATTGAAAATGTTCCCAGAGTTCTTTGGAAAGAAATACATTTCAAAGAGGTAGTGAATGATTTGCGTGGTGAACCATCGTAGTCTGAAACTGTTACACATCACTTCACAGATTGGAAGTGACACCCAGTTACCACGACAGTCACACTTCTCTCAACAGCTCACCCCCCCGCCCCTAAAAAAAAAACTTTTTATAAGTCAGGTTTCAACATTTTCACTCAGCATACAACTGAATGAATCTTTTACGCAGTACACAATGCTGTGATTTAAAGTTGTTACGTTTCGTTTATTGGTTTTATCCATACAAGCAGCTTTGATCTTTCCGCCAAAAAGCAATAAAGGGCTTCTTCCCACACACACACACACACAAACACACACACACCTTGTTTGTGTTAATTAAAGCTGTGTGGGCGACCAAAGGATCTAGCCTGAAAAAATGTGTGTCAGCACCTGATCAGCACGTTAGAAGAAAACACACCGTGCAGCGTCAACACTTGTATCCAGTGGAGAGTGTAGCCGAGCTCCTTGAGGAATGAAGCACCCTTGTAAGTCTGTCATTCGTTAGTGGTTTTTAGAATGGAAAGTACACTACAGTACTGAAGCAGCAGAAGCTATTGTTATGACAATAACATTTCACCTATGATACACATGGTCAGGAAATGGTCAATCGGCACTGCAGGACAATGAAACCGAGACACAAGCGCGCACAGACACAGTCCTCTGAACACAACACACGACAACAAGGGCAAAGCAGACCAAAGCCAAGACACGTAGACTATTTGACCAATCATTACTCAATAAAAAAGGGGCGAGTGGAGAAGCCAATCTTTACAACAGATTTGGCTGGAACATCCTGCATGGGTAACGGAGCTCTCCTGTGAAACTCAACTTCCTGTACTTTAAAAAATGTTGTGAGAACTTGTCTCCTGGAGCAGGCTAGCACTCGTATTTACAGCCCTGCACAGCAGGCCTTCCTGTCATTGTCCACTCGGGCAAAAAACTAAAATACATGGACTTAAAATCTGGACTCCAAAACACTTGAGTGGCTTTTCCGGCCACTAAACCCGCTAAAAAGTAGGAACGCCAAAAAGAAACTGTAAAATGATTGGTCTCGTCGGTGGGTTGGTGGCGACCAAGGAGCATTTTAAAGGGCGCAACTTTAAATTATGCCATCTCAATAAACACCCCTTTTTAGGAATGTTTCTTTTTGGCTGACCTGAAATGTATTTTTTGACATTTATACTAGGCCACATGATTAAATTGCAATTAGATACAAAGCCGAGCAAGCGGCCCTTGGCTACAAAGCTGCGTAGCACAATGGATGTTGTGAATCGGACCTTGAGACGGGGCGGACGGCGAGTGACGGTGCATCAGTGGTCCCAATCTATTCTCTGTGAATTTTCCCCCAGTGTGTCCTGAGGGCTTGCGTCACACGGGTCACGGGTCTGTGCATGTGCGAGAACCTCTGTGTGTTAAATGAGGAAGATTTTGCCTATTTACTAGGACGGGTTGTGTTGCAAAGTTAGGATAATATCCATGACTGGAAAATAAAAAAAACTCTCAATTCTCTAGAAGTCCTGGGGTGAATCTGTATCGATACAAACCATGAGGGACTATAAGTACAAAGTCTCATTCTAGAAACTACTCTTTATGCTGTGTGTGTTTTGTAGGACTTAACACCAACTCAGCACTCTGACAAGTGCAGTCGAGGGGACTTTGAACAACAAAGCATGTGAGCAAGCTACTATGGCCTTAAGCAAATACGATTCCATGGGACATAAGTATTGCACCTTCCCAACAGCTGACCTGCGGTCATGTGACACACTGGACGCAAACTGAATGCTGGTGTTGGAGAGAACATTTTCATTGAAACCGCTTCTTCCCATACATTTGCTGACGCCACTTCGCCGCAGTGCATTTTATGAAGGATTCAGTTTTAATAAAGGTGTAGCAATAAAAGAAAAATATGAATAATATTCAGAAATGTTCATTTCTTTAATGACAACTTCTGTAATTTTGAGTTATTGAACAAACATTGAGTTTCTCATTCAGGAGTAACTTTAACATGGTTGGATTGCTTCAGTGACTCCTGAAAGTGGAGTAGAACCTAATCCCAGGCTCCCTGTGGTTCATGGCTGCAGTCTTAATCCTAATCTAATTTGACATCACTCCAGGAATAGAGGTTCCCTTCCACAATTAACAGGAGTCTAAGCATTCAGTGGCGTTGGCATGCTTTAACAGGAAGCTAGAAATTGAAAGTGTGAGTTTGCGTCAGTTGATCAGTGGTCACTTTGAAGTTGGATGCAGAGTGAAACTAAAAAAAACTGGTTCCTTAATTTCCGCAGAAGAGCTAAACTCAACTTAAACTACTTCACAGCTCACCTAAAAAAAATAATTAAAAAATATGATTTTGATGGCTGACTGATTCTATGCCCCTGAACTAATTATCCTGTGACATAAGCAGACAAGGGAAGCTTCTCAAGCGGCCCTCATGAAGTCCAACTCAGCTGTCAAAAAATAAATATGTCAGACAAAGCTCAATTAAACGAGGCTGCACACACTTATAAAGATGGGGTTGCTTAATTGCCACTGGGCTGCAGAATGTACGGCAAGTTAAAACCCCGGTTATCAATCCTTCTAGGCGTGCTCAGGTCGTCACAAAATCAGGGCGTAAAAAAGAGGCAAGATTTCACTTCCTGTTCCTTTCTGCTTGGAAGGATGCCCTTGTGAAGACAGGAAGTGGTTTTGTTTCAGCGTTATGGGTTTATATTGTCACTAGAATTACTAATATAGAAGGACTTGTAGAAATCCATTGGAAACAAAAAGGTGTTGCATAAACTATAACAAACCTTTAACAAACGTTTTATTTTTTGCGTCAGTGAGGTTCAGGGCACTAAAGGCAAAGGAAGACGCGTTTTGCCCTTCTCTCGTCTCATAGTCACACACAGGTTCTGCTCAATGCCATCATCTCACAACCACGCCGCATGTTGAATCTTCCTTTACCCCAATCATAACAACTCCCCGCTACGCCACAACAGAAATGATCTACTACACATTTCTTTTGATTCCCCTCTTTCTCTTCTCAACCACTCCCTGCTGTTACCATATAAACAAACTGTGTTCATTAAACACACAGACCTACAATACAGAACGCTTCTGCGTGATCAAACATTAAACAATCCTACTGCTCGCCGCCGAGAACACACCCAACGGAATTCTTCTGACTATTAAAGTAAACACTTTATAGAAAAGTGGTCTGCTCCTGGTCAGCATGTGCCCTTAAGCTCCTTTCATCTCCAAGGCCGCTTCCCCCCCCCTCGTCTTACCGCTTGGCCTCCTCCAGGTGACACAGGTACTCGTAGGCGATGTTCTGTCGTCTCCTCTCGTCCATTTCCTCCGCCGACAGTCTCTCATCATCCTGAATGGCTGGAAAATAATTTAAAAAAAACATGTTGGTGTCATTATTCAACATACTAGTGTAGTCGGCTTTCTCATTGACCTGAAATACGCACGATTACTGGAAAAGAGGGCTAGCCATTGGCATTGTTGATGTTGTGACCAAATACAGGAACTGGATTTCAAAGTGAGAAAGCGTGAGATATAACATTTTGTTTCAGGGTGAGCTTTTTTTTAAACTTTTTTATTTTGATGGAAACTGTAGACAGATCACATGCCCCGATGAACCCTGCAATGTGAGAGGTGAAATGCTCATGTCCAAGTGGCCTTAGTGGGGTGCCCGATTAACAAGTCACTTCAGCTCAGAGTTGACCTTTACCTGCAGCATAATGGGACACACACACACACAAATCCATTCAAATCTCTTTATTTCTGGTTGAGTGAAGGGAGAATCTCACACCCAGGGGCTCGGTTTAAGAACAAAGCTTCCTCCCACCAGACTAAGCTCTATGTCAGGGTTTAGAATACAGACAAGCTTGTTAGGGGGCAAGATATCAAATAAGAGGCGAAAAACAAATGCGCCACAAAATGCCCAACTAAAATGACGTTGCTTAATGAACTTTGCCATCAGTGATATTGAAACATATTTTATAAAAAGATACTTGTGAGTCTGTTTATAGCACTTCCTGTCTGTATATTGCAAGTCTTTGTCATCGAGTGTCCACCACAAGTGTGCGGTCCAGCTGTGGAATGGACGTAAATGTGCCTGAGCCCTCACGTCAGAGGTGGAAAAGCCCCCCTGCAGCCATTACACACTCCCTCAACGGACTTACTCACACACACACACACACTTCCTGGAAGCAATCGGCGTTATATTTAACTATGGTTTTGTAGCCTTTGTGTGTCACAGGATCACCGGTTCGAAGTTATGGGCTCCATGATTAAGTGTCATGGGGAGCTACACGTCAGAAGCGCTTTTGCTTTTGGGTTGATCCATCGGATAAGTCCCCTTAAGAGCATGTGCAAGTAATGCAAAGCTATTTTTTGGACCCACAGTGGCTAAATATCCACCTAGATCGAATTAGACGAGACGACCCGCGTGCAGAACATCACGGTCAAATGGAATTCAATGGTCCAAGTCACAGGTACAGCGATTGCACTGATGACATGATCGACTGCCCTTATCGCTGCAGAAGTTGGACTATGACCCAAAAAGATGTTGGTCAGTTACAATATTCTTACTTGGTCCAGTATTTTGCAGACTTGTTTTCTTTTTTTTTTAATATCAGAGAACTCAAGTTACATTCTTGGCATACTCATGGACCCAGTTATACATTTCTCAACAACAGCAAAGTCCCAGGTTAATGAATACCCTGTGTGAAAATACCGTATGTGTAGACAGGCTGATATGCTCCATCTTAAATAAATACACCACAGTCATTCTGACGGGAAATAAGTGCCACTTTCTCCAGTCAAATATGACGTATTGATGCCTTCAAGGACCCAATATATATATATTATATACATCTCGCCTGACCCCTGAAGTTCAATCAGCGTTAACGTTCATCTGACAACCAGCATACGAGTCGTCACCCGATACCGTTTAGCTTTAATTCAACAAGCGATCGTCCTCGCGCCGCATATTGGATGAGATTGGCGCACATTAACTTCAGGCATCACTGAACCACCTGCTGCTCATCAAACCGCCAACGGCCGCTCGCTTCAATCTCCCATCACACCCTCGCTAACGCAACATGTAACGGTTTGCTAATGAAACAGGGAAAAAAAAAAAAGTTGATCTCACTTCCATAGCGTGGCTTCTGCAGAGTTGCGGTTTCTTCATGGTGCATCTTGCGTCGTTTCCTCCACTCGGGGACTCGTCCGGGCTGGAAGTGAACCTGCAGGTTAACGCGCAGCAGTCAGCCAGTCAGTCAGTCAGTAAGTAAGTATCTCAGCCTCTATCGATCAGCGCAATGAGCGGCGGAGGTTATCACGCTAATTGAGGGGAAAGCAGCCCAGAAACAACGGTCAAAAGTTTCACTAACGCGCCGACTGTCACTTTCTACTAAGAACCCGCATGGCGCGCACTTCTACGGCCTGACTCCGGAACAAAGTGTGGGTGTCAACTCGCCTTTGCCGAGGTTATGGCTCTGGTGGTGAGAAATGATTGACGGGACAGGAGACGGACATGTGGCGCCTCGCGCCCCCTGGTGGTCAATAGGCTGCTGATGCTGCGTTCAGTGTCACTGGGAGAAAGTGGTAAATACCGTAACAGCGCTACAGCGACGCAACGCTTTCTCCTGTTCTGCCTCGTAATGCCTTTATGTATTTTACTCGTTAAACTTTTAACATGTGCCTGTCATACTTACATTGTGGCACCCCCATCTATTAAAATGTAAGCGTATTAGAAAGATTAGAAATTAAAGAACTACATTTCGTTTTAACAATCGGGGTTTTGGTAACCTCCCTCGTAGACTTAAGACTCCTACATTTTCTTTCATCCCGGACAATCATCCCGCACCAATATATACCAATTTAGGTATGTATTTATTCGTGCAAAGGAAAAACTTAATTGCAGGCAACAGATGATAACCTGAAAATATAATGGAATATATCCTAATCATTCTGTTTTGGCACTTACCGTTATTGTTTTAATACCTAAATTCATCCACTAGATGGCAGCATCAGTTTGACATCATTACAAGGGAACAGTGTGTTTCTCTACTCACTCAACTACCTATAAAAAAAACCCCCACACAAATGAAATTGTCAGTCTCAATTACGTCCAGGAGGACTAAGTATCGGTCGAATAAATAATATGGTTGAGTAAATGCCTCACTCTCATTGTTTTAACAAAAACAGAACGTTGCCTCCATTAAGATAAGATTTATTGCACAGCTGTTTGAAATTAGCATTTTACATACTTTTTTATTCTGAATATCAAAAGTGGATCTTTTATGTTTATGTTATATGTGTGGTATCCTAAATATATGACAGTATCCATGACCAGATAGAAAATAAGCTACATGAAATAATTACCCATTCAAAATGAACAAGGTCTTGGTAAAAATGTCTGCACAGCAGATAAGTGCCGTAATGCATGAATATGGAGATTGATTTTATTCTGAGGTTCGAGATCAGTGTTGTTAAATAAAAGCAAAGCATAATTTGGTAGAGAACATAGCTTTTAATGTATATATGTTCAAAAGCAGCACAGAATGCAATCCCTGCCTTTCCGGTTTCTAACATTATTCACAGGGCATCATTTGGCAAATAACTCTTCACATATTTTCACACTTATAGACCTCTGAACATACAGCTCAGTCATCCTATGACTGGCAGGCCCTTCACAATAATATACACAACTCTATTCTCCACATACATTTGATTATCTCCATAACATTAACATAACTTACAAGAGTGATACATTCACATTTTTTTTTCACCAAAAATCTCAATATTGCCATTATTTTCTGCCAGATGAATTTACAGTAAGAACACAAAGTTGACCATAAAAGAACAGAAGTTGTTTTACATGCATGCAAGTTTGTGCACACACACACACACACACACACACACACACACACAGAGTGGCAGGTGAGTAGGGGCTTGAAGCCAGGGACACACACAGATGTACAACAAAGCCACAGTAGATGGACTTATTGCGTCGACAAAGCAGGAGACACACGAGGCGATAATGGAGTTTATTACCAGACGTCCACCAATATCAGCTTTGATATTTACATTATTTACACTCATATACACGCAGGCCCACACACACATCCAGTACGGTCTCTTATACACACATATGCACGCAGACACACCGACACACACATTAATGCAGTACATACAAGCAATACCTCCAGACATAACTGCCAGTGAAATTTCTCTCCAACACAACAGAAAGATCTGCCTGTGAGGTTTCAACTTATTGAGAAGCTCGTCAATCCTTCTGATACCCTCGCAGACGCAGCGCTGGTTGACACTCATCACTTTTTGTATCAGTGCATTTAGAATCTATTACTTTTTGGGTACTTTTTTCAACACTTAAAACATACAGTGAAAACATGTCTGTTGTGCAATAGCTGCACAATTCAGACTGTTTTTTCAGCTGATTTGACTAAATTTGGGAACAAGTTGGTTGACTGCATGGATGCACATGTACAGTACCATTTTGGAAGCCTTTTTTTGTTGTTTTGACAAAGTAGCCTTGAAAGAGCACACATGGTTAAACTATGTCCACGCTGCGATCACAGATACACAAACGTGTACCAACACAAATAGACAGTAAAGCAGGAGGACCGGCTGGTGAGTAAACGAAAAAGCACAATCCATGAGCACAAAGTAACAAGACTCAGAGCAACTGAAGTGTTCCATTAGTTAATTTCTAAATCAATTATATCAATTACAATTAAAAAAAATAATTGATGTTATGATTTTTATCATAAGCAGCCTGCATTGAGTCCTAATGTTGAGTAACAAGATAACTAATACTAGTACAAGGTAGGTCATGTTCTCTAGTGTGAGATTTTAGACTGTTGAAAAAGTCCAAATTCATCATCCAGTTTTCTATTTGTTTCATTTAGACAATTTGAGTTTATTTTTTCAAAGATGACTTAAAAAGCCAAATCTGAAAAAGCCAAAACATTAACTTAGAAGTCCTCTTCACCATGTCGATGATAAGCCCTCCAAAAGCGATCCTTGCAATTCATTTATTTGTTATTACTTTGAAGTTATGCTCTGTAACACCATCCATCTTCGTTAGGACTTTATTATGTAAGCAAAATAATTAGGGATGTCTGACAAAAGAGATCAGGAGGTTTGACAAATAAAACAAATTTCCCATCTTATGAAGATTTCGGCCACATCGTCTCACATCTATTCTGTACTCACTAAAAGGGCCTCAATATTTCATCTATTTATCTCCTCTTTACTTTCTGTCTGCGTTTTATGACCGTTGGACATCACATGACTATGGACGGACTGCTCCAGTAAAGGAGAGGCACATAAAAAAAAGGCCATACAGTATTTTAAAAGTAAATAGCATGACATGTCACTGTCAAAGCTACTGCCCCAAGGAAAATACAATTAAAAACTAAATTAGAAGGACAGCTCATCAGAGAACAACACAACACATGGATGGAGACTTGGAGGAACAACAATTGGATAAAATGAATAAGCCATCATTCCAACTTCCACAAATCCCAAAACAATAAGCAAGACGATATTTAGCGGCCTCAAATTCAACATACCGTAGAATTACTGGTACAAGAAAATACAGTTCATTTAAAACAGCCTTCAGATTGTTGGTCTGGTAATGCAAAGGGCTTGGCTTCATACGTGAATTATCTATGTTGAAAAGGTTGGAAATGTCTGAGCAAATGTCATGTCAAGGAAAATTCAGCGTTGTGTCCAATAGTGTGCCAGAGTAGGAAAAAAAACCGTGTAGGTAGATGTGCGTACAATTCTATTTCAAGACAGGTATTTTCACATTAAGAATATCTGTTGAGGTTTTTCTTTATGTGTTGGATTTCAGGTTGCCTTCCTGCATAATGTCTCCAACATGTCCTGTGTACGTGTCTCGTGGGAAAGCCAGCTGTCATACAGCTGTGTCGTGTGTCCGCTCTGTCTGATCACATATTCCCCCACGTTGTCACACAGAAGGTTGGCTGTGCTCATTACAGCTTGTTTTCCAATTTTTTCCCCCATCTGGCTCGTCGTAATAGGACTATATCAATATTAAAAGCCTTGAGCTCTATTTAAGCAGGGACCCACTGACGGCTGCGGTTTGAAGGGGCAACGAGTCACCGCAACAAAACTCCACCAAAGTTTCACCACCAAAACAACATGTGCCAACTCCCAGCTCTGTAATGTGAGATCTCCACACAGTACATTCACACAGAAAGGCTGAGCATATTATTGAATTATGAGGTATCTAATTATTTGGACGTGTACTGCATGTTCAAATAACACACTGTGAGAAAGGTGAGTCGCTATGCAGCTTTACCTAAGGTACGCTGGCGAAATGTGAGTACAATTTCTGTGAACCAAGCCGTTTGGATTCCTCTCTGCTTCACCCGGGTTCGATAAAGGTTTCGTCCCGGCTTGCGAGCGGCGGGCTGGTGTTACATGAGGACGTTGGCCTTGGTGTCGGGCAACCGGAGTGCAACCAGCCCTCCCCCGACGAGCACAGACGAGGCCATGAGGATGGGGATGGCCTTGGTGATGCCGACGAGAGAGCCGAAAATCAGGTTTCCCAAGACCGCGGCCAGTTTACACAGAGCGTTGCAGAACCCAAAGCCAGTTCCCCTGCGGAGAGAAGAATCGGGGTGAGGAGGAGGTAAAAGACAAGGAGAGATGAATGTATTAGAGTTGACAGAATTACCCATGTTTTTTTTTTTTTTTTAATCTCTTTCCACTATATGCTAATCCCTTATAAGTCCAAACATCTACGTAAGCCGGTGTGTACTCATCCATCGACTGGCTTCTCACCTCCTGGCAGTAGGGAATGACTCAGTCGTGATCACATCAAGGGAATTCCAGGCAGAGATGCTCAGACCGTTGTAAAGGCACAACATGAAAATCATCATGGACTCGCTGGTGCCAAACCACAAAAAGAAACAGCTGATGCCTGAGAGGACCATCGAGCCACCTGGTGTGCGTTGAAGTGCACGCAGAGCAAAAGAGAAGGAGCGGGAGTTAACACAATTTACATTCCTTTGAGTAATGAATCAAATGAATCACAGGGCCTAATTGAAATTACCTCTCATACTCAGTGATGGATACCCATGTGATGAATCATCCTACAGTCGACGTGAAACCCCATTACTCAACACACAAACATGAACCTCCGTTCTTACCTAACATGGACAGACGCCCAATTTTGTCCATGAGAAGGGCGGAAACAATGTTGCCGGGCAGAACGGCCAGAGTCCCCAGGAAGTTGATGAAGTATACCCAGTAGGCGCTGTAGTCGTCATCAAATGTCATCTGGCATCCTTTCTTGTTGTGGGTGAATGTGCTGTTGATCACCTCTGTGCCATCTATCAACTTGGATTCATCAATGTCTGCCCAAAGAATAAAACGAGAGAGAAAATCACTATGTAGCATATTCTTGTCTTTCAACAAATGGGATTGCATTTCCGTTTTATTCTGACAGCGTTTTGCGTTAATAAAAAATGAAAGAATAATGAGGAGAAAGGTCTGTGGCGTAAAATTGAAATACCCCCGGTAAAAACTATTAATAGAAATAGAAAAAAGAAAATATTATTTTCCAACGTGACAGGATGATTACATGTGATCAATCTGTGAATAATAAATGACAAAACGTATCACTTTAGCCGCTTATTCATGTAAAAGTAAGAATCATAGCATCTCACCTGTGTTAAAGAAGAAAGCATCGATAAAAGTACAGTTACGGAAGAAGGAGCCCACCGACTTGACGTCCTCAAAGTAGCAGTTGCGAAAGGTGGAGTCAATGAAGGTCACGGACTTCATCTTCATACTGATGAACCTGAAGATGCACAGCTCTGCTTTATATATTCCGTACTGTAAAATAGTCCGTGCATCCACTGGTGAGTTGACGTGTCCTACCGGTCGTTGATGAAGAGGCCATTTTTGTGTATCTGGTTCTCCAGGGTGAAGTTGAAGGTGAAGTCTTCAATGTGTTCATTGCTGTGTACCTTCACTTTGGATGCATAGTCATCCGCCTGAAGGTGTTTGATGACATCAGGAAACCAGACTGACAGGCCGTAATACCTGAAACCAGATGGATTCTGACTTATTAGGATCCCACGTCGTAAACGTAGACAGACGCACTGATCAGGAAACACAACCTGCGGTTTATGTTTGTTTTTTTCATCTCTGGCTAATTTTACTCAGGTCTGTTCTATGGACCAGTATTGATCCCCTGTGATTGATTTTGAGGACATACAACTTCTGCACTGCAGACATATCAAGATGACAGATAGGGCCGCTTGGCCTTTCTGTGACACAAATGACATCGGGGGGAAGCTCACCCGAATGATAGTGTGAACCACACTATGGCTAGTCGCATCATATTTTCTCGCATGGGGTAGTTGAAGCACTTCATGACATTCAGATAGATCTAAAGAGAGATGACAGACTCGTTACACACAAAATACACGTTTGGGATTGAGGTAGTGTTGTTCTCTGCTGCAATCAAAGTGAAAGACATCCTTTACCCCATGTATTTCTGTCTTTATCCGTAAGAAAAACTTGGAAACTCGATTCCCAGACTCTGAATCCATTTCCACCAGTTCATCCAGCTGTTTAGGAATTTTGATCCTGTTTACCTGAGAAAGTGATGGAGAAATGTAACGAAAATCTCAGTATGAAAAATGTGTTCAACATTCATTGCTTGACGTCACTGTGATTTCGTTAGCGATATTGCGACGTTGTATCATGATTTTTCACGTATTTCTATCTGGTAATCTTGGTCGTGACCCACGATAGAAAGCGCATGACGACTGTGATAAAAAACTCTGTAAACGAATGCACTGCGGGGCCCGATCAATCCAAGGAACGTGTTGACTAAGAGGCTTTCCCACAAGTGCTCCTCACGAAGCAAATAAGCCTGAACGACACAAAACAGCTTTCAGAACCTCCGTGATTCAGATATGATCCTGCACTGCGAGAGCATTAAAACCTGTCCCAGCGGTGGCAGAACATAAGCCTCTTTGCTTCCTTAAGCACCGGGAAACGCAGCCAAGACGGCGCCCAGCAGAAACAAACACTCACGGTGAAGACTTTCTCCGGCTGCCCACGCGCTCTCATGTTGGTGTCGTGGATCTGTTTGAGGATCATCCAAGCTTCATCGTGCTTCCCCACCTGACAGTGGGAAAAGCAGGAGAAAGTAAGGAGACAAATTCACCAGAGCAGCACCGGCCTCACTTACTAGTCGACGCCGACACATCCACAACCGTGTGAACTGAAAATAGATGTATATTCCTTAGTTTTTTAGTGTCACGGAGCTCGTCAGTCCTCCTTCAAGTGCTTCAGATGCCCCGTATCGTTTGGTCTGACTAAAACTAAAACATCTTTTGGCAAATGCCTAAGTACTCTCAATTCAATATTCAATGAAAACAGCATTACCCCAAGGTAGAACCTGGGACTTTCAGGCATGAAGGTAAGTGCCACCACAGCACACACACAAGGCAGGGCACAGACCACCACGAACACCCTCCAGCTGTGAAACTGGTACGCTGAGCCCATACTGAAGCTCCAACCTGTAAACAGAGGCACAAAACACCAACCACAATCAAGCCAATGCAATAAAATACTTTGTGAAAACATGACAAGAGCTTGAATTGCGTTGCGTAGCCTGTGGGTAACATTATGTTCAGTATCCATTTATATGATTGGCTTCATCTCTTACGTAGTATTACTATATGTGAATTGTGTGAAACTGGCAACGCAAAGGGGCTGTAAATAAAAGAGGGTCCTGTGAGAGCGGCCTGCAGGCTCAGAGATGAATGGCTCTGCAGAGGAGAGCGCAGGGACGGGTTAATTGAATGTGTAGAAAAAGAATTGAGTGTTTTCTGCTAAGTTAAATCTTGTTGCACCTGATCACAGCCCGCGAGCCCTCTTCCAGACTCATTAATCATTGTACTGTGAACACACACACACATGTACACGTTTACGCACAAAAAAGCACGAGAATAAATCACATGAATCATGAATTACCATATGCAGATGACACGTATGCGGCTAACATGGTGTCACAATGCTAAACTCCCATCCACACATAAGTAAACATAACATACAGGAGAAATTGTACCAGATATATTTTCCTATTTCTGATTTTGCAAACTGTTCAGTGGCAAACGGAGATCGGATTCTGAAATAAAGAGAATTAAACACATTCACGGTTCTTTCTTTTTCCCTAAAAAGGGTGTTCAATTAAAGATATTGCTGTGATTTATATTTGTGGGTTAAAAGTTTAACATTTAATCTGAGCTGTAATAAATTTCATAATTCTCGTGATTGTAACTCAAAAGAACCAAAGTATAATACCAGGATAGCAAATCTGTATCTTTGATCTCATTGACTTCATTTTCTTTTTCCTTTTTGGGTGGAAACACAGCAAGGGGCTGATGTGCCAGTCGTGACCTCCCACGTTTCTCCAGAGATCGTGCTTCATGGAGATGCCGCTCCAAAGGGAACAGTACCATTATCCATCAACAGGCGTAGGAGGGGGGTCTGGGGGTTGGGAGGTTGACGCTAATGGTAATGCCAGAAAAAAGCTACTTGGAATTAATCTCACAGCATATTAAAATCCAGCTTTCAAAGCAGCGCATATCAACTGCTAAAAACCTTCATTTTTCAAAGGAGGGTGGGTGTGTATAAGTGGTACAGATGCATCCTGGATGAGACTAGAGAGATGAAAGATTTCAGTAAAAATCAGTAACATCACTGCAATAAAAAAGGTAAAATAAATAGAAAACTGCAAAAGCAAATAAGCCAAGACATCCATCTCCTGGTGCTTTTGGTTGGGCAGGAATAATGGATTTAGTAGACGACGTAGCCGTCGTGTACTCCAGTCTTTTGTTGTTCCGTCTCTCGCCGTGTGTGCTTGAGTGTGTACAGTGTGTGTGTGTGTGTGTGTGTCTGCTTGAGTGTGTATGTACGTCTGGAGTGACTCAGAGTGAGAGAGAAGTAAAGAAAAAAAGAGACAAAAAGGGAAAAGGAGTTGTTCAGCAATGATTGCCTTTTCTGCAAAAATGTAGCAAGGCTCTTCCTGCCCCTCAGGGTTACTGTTTCACCATCCCATTGGAAATCTCATTACAGGGATTATGTACATAATTGACTAAGCCTATGGATGACTGACTCAGCAGTTCCTACTCCACTAACAGATCTAGATACAGTAGATAGATAAATAGATATACATTGATAGATAGATACAAATAGAGTAACAAAGAAAGAAGAAGACAAAGAGATATATGGGCTATCTGTAGATTTTAGCTGGATTTTAGCAGATTTTACCCTCTTGTGGTGGGCCTTCTTTGTAGAACTTCTTTCATTACTACTCCTCACACTCCCCCCTTTTGGTCAACATACCGTAAGGCCATTGGCTGCAGCCACTGCAGTACTTAAGGAACACATAAAATCCACTGAGCGTTGGCGTATGTATGCAAGACACGTAGTTCCCTCTGAGAGGAAGAGAGGCGGCTTGGTAGTGAGCGCCAGAGAGAATAAGAGCAAAGTAATACAATATCAGCACATCCGACAGCAGAGTATTGTTCTCATGACTTGTTTGGGTTTCAGAGGGTTGCCCTGAACCGGAGTGGTTCCGTACAGCCACTTGAGCTTTTGGGCATGTGAGTCTTCATCACTGTATCTTCATCAGCAACGTAATAGCAATTTGTTTAATGTGTATGCGTCAACTCAGCTGACCTCTTTCAGTGTCAGCCATTACTTTCTGCATTTCACCCGTCGAGAAGACCTGTATGTGCCTGCAGGCCAGTAAAACATCATCCATGCAACTTACAGCCAACCACACACACACACACACACACACACACGCACACACACACACACACACACAGACACACACACACACACACACACACTGTCCCTCCCTCAATGACGTCACGGGTTGGCTACAGCATGATCTGGTCATAAATCACCTCTAGCAGTAGCTTTGTCCTATCAGAGCAAGGAGAAAAACCTAATTATGTTTGATCAAGAAGAACACTTTGTGGAGAGAGAGAACAGAGAGGAAGGAGAGGTAATAAAGGGAAGGACACAGTCAGACAGAGAGATGGGCGGAGTAAAAAGCAGGAGGACCGCGGGAGGGGAGGCCGTGAAAGTGGAAGAAGAGGAGAGAAAGAGAGCTCGTTCAGCTGATACGTAATGTAGTCATTTTATGAACCTTAGCTTTCTGTCCCCCAAAGGCTCACTCTCGCCATACCAGCTTGTCCGTGCATACTTGAATCTGTTAACCTCTGCCTCTCGCTGCCTGCAGCCACTCAGGCCTGTCAGGGGATCGATGCTAGAACCTTCCCTTTGTATATTTTGTTTAACTTAAAGCTGCCAAAATGAATCCTGTTACAGCCTTCAATGGCTATAACTTTGATACAACTGCCGTAGAATCTGCCGTTTCTCTTCCGGAAGCACAATCCCATTATCGATGTACGTTAGCATACATTGTGTAAGTGGTGAACTGGACTCACCATAGTGTGGTATGATGGCCCAAGCCATAGCAGATGCGTAGATCTCTCCAATCATCCAGAACATACACAACCAGCTGAGGTGTTCTCCTCTTTTCTCCCTAGACAACACCTCTGAAAAGAAGGAGAACACAATGGGCACAGCACCTCCTATCCTGCAGGAAGCAAAGACAATGGGAAGGTTAGTGGGAAGCAATGGGAAATCAGGACAGAAATCTAACTTATTATTTACACACATTTGACATCGTTGCAGCATCATTGGCCTTTTTTTTCCTTTGGTCCAAAATAGAAAATCTAAAATGGCCAAGAAAATAGTAATTCGATGAAATGTAATATTTTGATTGATTTTTTTTTTAAATTTAAACTGCAGGTTCATTCCCAATATATCAGAGAAGGCACAGCAAAAAAAAAAAATCCTTCCAACTCAATACTAAGTGCCAGGTCCTCATAATTCAGAGGCACAGGTCACATCGGCATCTTGGAAAGCCTTTTCAATTACTCTGGATGTCTCAGGGGAGAGTGGTGCAGAGGCAATTACGGAATTAGCCTTTAAAGAAACAGTAACACTGTCAAAGAACACAATGTAATAAACCCCTGTCCGCACCATGTTATATAGAAAGAAAGTCTCAGGTAGAATCTTCATTTTCACCTACTCGCAAGTATTAAGAGTAGTATTGAAGCTTTATTTAAAGAGTTCTTTTCTTTAATAATTAGGAAAGACAGAGACGTACTGAAACATCCCTCGAATAGCTTTTGGCTTACAGAGATGAGCTGTTTACCCTCGCTGGTTTAGCCCTGAAGCACACCTTGACTTTGGATATAAGCTGTTTGGAAAGTGTCACCATTCATAGCCACAGTGACTCGACTTGCCGACTTGGTCCGTCCCTGAAATGAGCTGGACTCCAGCGAACTCACCCAAAGCCTGCCACGAGGCGGCAGAGGAGGAAGACGCCGTATCCCTGGACAAAAGACGACAGGAAGGCGAAGAAGCCATTTGTGGACATGCAGATGAGGAGGCACTGTCTGCGGCCCACTTTGTCCGACATGCCTCCCCAGAAAAACGCTCCGACCATCATCCCCAGATAAACGACACTGCCTGGAAACAGAGGGTGAGGCAAGAGTCAGATCTTTCATCGCCATGATATACAGTACATAACTACGTCTTGCGAACATGTTTGCGTGAGGTCGTATGTTTTCTTATTTTTGACTGCACAAACATATTGGAAGAGTATCTCATTGGCCACTAATGCAGATGAGTCTCCAGCACTTTAAATGTGCCTCCACCAGGGACGTGCAGAGACCAGAGGGGCAAAGGGGCAGGTGCTAGAGCCCCTGTAGCCCCCCTTCTCTGCACGGCCTCCACTGGCGAGTGGTGAGGTGTCTGATTAAGATATGGAGAAACATGAAGTTATGTTAAATAATTGAGTGATGGAATGTTTAGATGATCACACTTTTTTTAATAAGCTAAAAAATAAACCGGAAAATGTATTCACCGAATACCAACAAGGCACCTGATCTTCAATTGGAAAAACCTCAGACGCAGTAACTCACCCAAATGTTAACAAGTAAATACAGTTTTCTAAATGACTGAAACCAGGCTCTGATCAATGGGGAGACAAATGAGAACAGTAATGCGGGGAGACTACGAAGAGGCCCTGCGCTCTCTTTTAATCAGTCGCATCACAAACACATCGATCGCCCTCACTGATCACCATAATTACGCCTGTTTTAGTCTACGTAATATGTGGCAGCGTGTGGATGGAGGCCTCCATGGGTATACAGTTTGGTGCGAAGAGCAACTCCAACTGTATTTGTCTCACTACTCAATACATTTTTTTAGCTTTTTGTTCCAGGTTAGACCCACAAATACTTTAATATCAGATAATATTACAGTGATGCTTTGCCTTCCTCCACATTCAGACTTACGGAGACATAAACACCTGACTTATTTGTATTCATAATTCCAGAAGCAAAGAAGAGAATGTGAGAGTTGAAGTCTTATACGGAGTGATATGGCTCGGCCTCAGGGACTCTTTGTTCAACCCATTAAACTAATCTAAATGCATTTCTTCTCGTTAATGGCGGCAATCAGGTCTCTTCTGCTCCGCTGTGAGCAGATATCTGTTTGACTCTCTCGCTTCAGGGGTCAAGCCATGTCTATCTGTCCCATTTGGCAGGCATCTAGATACTCGCCTGAAGGGACCATGAATTCAATTCTAAATTTAACTGTCTTCAGTCTATGCACAGTTCACTTTTGCCTCATTAAGGAGCGGCAGTATGTATGGTGCCGAGGGAAACACCTGCTGGCCAGCCAATTTTACCGTCATGCATCCAAACCCCCAGAGGCCTTTTCATTTAGCACTCCACTTTCCATATAAACAATAAAAGGGTTTCGCTTTTTAAGAGATACTAGTACAAAAATACAAACAAAGATGAATAAAAAAAGAATAAAAGAATAAAGGGTTGACTAAGGACTACGTCCGTTGTGTTTTGTCCAACTTGCTGCACGATACGTATCACAGTGTGTGATGCCAGCGGTGCGCGCAGTAGGGAAAAAGAGTGTGTTGTACTGAAGGCTAATATCATCCTAAAATGTCTCTCATTAACAAAATACCAAAAGGCAGTAAAGACGGCAATAGTCGTGTCACAAGATTACGCTCTGTCTTTTGCCCCAAGAGGGATTTCTTTCTAATTTGAGTATGAGTCACACTTTACCTTTAGCGTGTTCTCATAGTGAGAGTCACGTGATCAGTAAGCCTTTGGATTGATACCAAGCAGGAACTACACCTCAGTAAAATTGTACGTAATTAAAAGCCTTTTAATCGAATGGATACATTGGCAACGACAACATTCTTTATAAACCTACTTTATCAAAAGTTTGCGGTTCTGTTTTGCTGCAAGTTAACTGAGTATAATCAGTATTTTCAATTTAATCTAATAAATTATACCGTTAACGAAAACAAAAATTCCTCAAAGGATAAAGGTAACCGAGGAATTAGGAACGTCACAACCTTGAGTTTAGATTTAAACTATAGTGTTCTGCTGTTTTGATTAAAGAAATTAAGGATCTGCTCACAAATTCGACTTCCATAATGCAACATAGATAGAAAGAGAGCTAGAGAGAGAATAAGAGGGACAAAGGGTATTTCTACTGGTCTTAATATTTAATCTCGGATGATGAACATAATCCAATTGTGTTCAGCAATCTGCCTCAATTGAACAGAATAACACACATCACCCATTAAATGTTTCTCAGACTAATTGATACCATTGAACCACAAAGTTCCAACACACCTTTAGTAAAACTCCTTCTCTATCACCTAGTACAGTCAGGTCATTGATTTAATTGGACTATGCGGAAAGGTTTCTTAGGCTTGTGGATTAAGTAGAATTCCCTCAATAGATCGAACTGCAGAGGGATGAAATGTAAAAGCTTTACAGGAAGAATGATTTTCTAAAAAACTGATAAAACACATTATGGAAGAAAACTCCTTAAATGGATACAAACTGGTGAAGACGTTTCATCCGTAGCAGTTTGAAATGCAGCTGAATGCTGCACTTGATGACCCATATACTCTGAGCACCATCACAAAATGACAGTGTGTCAGGAGACCTCCAGGAAGAAGCAAAAGGTTTCGCCCCATGACACTCCGAAGAGATGTCAAAACACATCTCCAGGAATAGTTAATATTCAGCAAAATCCTAGGCTCCTTCTAAACACGAGACAAATTCGAAGGAATGAGACATATATGCAGAGTAAAATACTGACACAACAACAATGTCAACTCCTTTGAAGTAGTTAAACCAGTCATTGGGTAACAAGGAGACGATCAAGCAGATGTTTGGAAGGTGCGCGCGGGTGGGGTGGCAAAAGAAAGCAAGATCCATGAGAGGGAGGAGAGGAGGTGGGGGGAGGCCCTGGTGCAGCGTTTCCTGTCCTTTCACATCCAGAGGAACCCCTGAGAGCCGAGGGAGCGCTGAGCTGCATCACCACCTCTTCTCTGATTTCATGCTTTGATGCTTTTTGCTCATAGCGCCACAAACTGCTTCAGCACTGCTCAAAACACCCGTCCTGTTTAATTCCTAATGAGGATACCATCACAGCCTGCCGGGCGTGTGCCTCAACGACGCAGTGGATCCCCTCCCAGCTACATATTGTCCTTCACTTTACCTCTGTTTCCGTCTTTCTGGCAATCTCTTCATTACTACTTTTTTATTTTATTTGATTTCCTTCACTTGCCCCTCAGCTCTTCTCTTCTTTTTTTGCTTCTCTTTCCCACCTTTTTCTCCGTTTCTCTTTCTTTCAGCATGTGTCCACTCCCATGGCTTTCCAATTTTTCTTGGATTGCTTCTCACTTCCCTTCCTCATTTCCCCACCTAGCCTCCCCTCTCTCCGCTTCTGTTGCCCTCCCTTCTCCTCTGTGCTTCTCTATCGTTTATTTGCCTTAGTTTCCCTCTTTGCTCCGCTGTCATCAGCGCCTTTACACTGAGCAGCGTGTAATCACATTTGTACTACATCGTGTCAGTTTGATCGGATTCGTGCCTCAGGCTTCCGCCACCTCCGCAGAAAAAGAGATAGAAGCATTTTGTCATATTTAAGTCATATCAGTGTGGGCAGGATTTCAATGAAATCTATATTAAAGCAACCTGTCGTTGGGTTAGCAGTGCAGGGTTTAAAATGACTAACTCAGCATCAGTAATGATACAACCATCATTACATTAAAGACTGTGGATTATTCCCATGAAATACAGAGCTGCTATGAACCTCTGATAAGAGCGAGCAGTTAGACATGCTTTACTTGTGGCTGAAATTGCTGGTTGCAGCAGTTTTTTTACATTCACACACACACACACACACACACACACACACACACACACTGACGCACGCACACATTCCATGGAGCTGCACTACTCAAGTAGTATAAACTCTGCAGTGACGTTGCAATCTTACTGCAGTTTAGCCATGCTCAGCTGCCCCGGATCCAAGCAGCAGCCCCACGCGCAGCCTGTCAGCTGGTTCAAACACACAGGGAGGAAGAGGGGGGACAAAGGGTGGAGGAAGGAGACAAAGAGGGTGATGCACTTTGGAAATGGAGCTCAATAGGATAGGGTGGGGGGGAGAAGCTGGGGCAAAGGGAAGCCAGGGAGAGATGAAAAAGGTACATGAGATTGGAGGAGAGGGTGGTAAGGGTGAAAAGAAGACCAAGTGGAGCGGAAACAAGAAAGGAGGGGCAAAGTATCGATGGCAGAGAGGGAGAGACGGGTGGTTAAAGGAAAACAGGGAGCGCTGAGTTAGGAGTCATAGAGAGAAATCTTCCCAAGCCAAGAGGACAAATAAGTAATGATAGGGTGAGATGCGTTCCCATTGTCTGTTGTGGCTGAGATGATAGCTGAGCTTCTCCCCTACATTGTTGTTGTACTGAATACCGCTAAACTCCCACCCCTCTGCTCCCATCCACCCACACCGCTCCCCCTATCACTCCTCCAACGTGGCAATTTATCTGCTTCACAGCTGTTCCTCCTTCACTCCTCCCCCCCTTTTTATCACATGTATTGCATGTCATGTGGCTTGTTTTCCTTCCTGCTTCCCTGACAATTTGTCAATTCTTATAAAATGAGCTAACAGTTTCATACACCCCTCGGCTTGTGCAGCTCCCCTCTTTCTCTGTCTGCTATCTGGTTAATGGAACTGCACAATACAAAATGAAAAGCATCCAACACAGGTGGACCAGACCAAACACCAAACAGCTATTTTCAAAATTGAAATCTTTTAAATGTTTTTAAATATATTTATCCCTAAACATATTAATTTGGCTTATACACATATTTTGACCACTATTTTGGCCGGATAAGGATTAGTTGTTAGTTGTTGCTATAAAATAGGCAGGTCCATTTTCAGCCATCATTGACCAAACAGTCAGCTAAGTGCTTCCTTGAAATTGTAGAAAATATGAACCCAATAAACTCACATGTTCACGTGCATTAATGTAACCTGCTTACTTACTGACAAATCCATGTGTAAATACTGTTTGGCAGGTGAGATCACCACACTTGACCCTGGTTTCAAAGCATTACTTTAACTGTATTAGTGGTTCAATGACAGTGGGCAGAGCTTTACAGTACAGTGAAAGCCTGTTGAATGGTGGGTAGTCTAGTCGCTGTTCTCCCGTAGAGCAATTCTTTACCAGACCACTACGGAGATCGTATTTTCAGGTTGTCTGCAAAGTAAGAATATAGTCGCCCTGCTTTGCTAAAAGCAAACCTATCGTGTGAAATACACAAATAATTTCCCAAAACAAATCCACCCACAGACCTAACTGGCTGTTGTTTATTTCCGCACTTCAAAGCAATGAAACATTGACATGGAACCTGTGTAACACCAACTCAGTTTATTTTGTTGCCTGTAATTAAGCTCGACTACTCTGGAAAACTCAAAAATGGATACACACAAGGTCATAGTAATCATGTAGTCTATACTCAGAAACACACACACGCAAACGCACGCACGCAAACGCACACACACCAACCACGTTCACCTCAGTTGGGAGGAGCTTTGGGGCAATCGGTAGGAAGAAAGAGAGTAGAACAGGTGGAGGATGGAAGAAGAAAAGGGAGGCACAACAAGGAATGGAGGGTGGGATGGGGACACAGGGGGTGAGGTTGGAGTCACCAGTGAGGAAAAGCAGAGCATGGAGCAAGAAGGCCCGCAGGACTTTGCTTGGTCCACATGGGTACGTGGAAAGAGACAGAAATATGAGGACTTTGCAGTGACAATCCCACACAGAGCAACACACGTTTGTGTCCAATAAAAACTATGAACAGTCAAAAAAATCTTATGCATGCCCGGGTGTATTTCAGATGTTTAATAACTACTTCAGCCAACTTCCACTCTTCTACTCTCAATTTGCATCATTTGTTGTGGAGCAGTTGATATATTGTCACGTCTCACTGTGACGGTTAGTATCTAAAGGCCGTGTGCCTGAATTAATGTCCTCACCACTCTGGTACTGACACACTGAGCCGCCCCAGCTCTCTGGTGATGGATTATTCACCTGCAGCCATATGGGCGGCTGGGACTGCGGCTCAACAAACAGAGCCCACAGAGAACACCAGCCACCTTCTTAATCCCGATACAGCAACCAAGACGCTACGATAATGTGCGACAAGTCCAGTGGGAAAAAACAAAACTGAGCTTATTTTCAGAGACAAGTTAAATCTATTGCTGCCTATTTTACCTTTAAATCCAAGTGCAAAAGATGAGACTGTCACAAAAGAAACCCTCTATACTTCCATCAATGTTTTGTTTCCTTGGGAATAACAAGGTCCTAAAATACATACAATGCTTTTAATAGCATGGGGACAATCCAGTCCACGTTTCCTAAATGTTATTACACTTATTACACCCACCGTGCAAAGCATGAACCCACATCTTTCACATCTCGCACAAACTTTATGTTAAAAAAATAAATATAACCCTGATAACATGAAAAAGACGTCATCAGGGTTACTTTTTCGTTCACAGCTACGGAGACAGTGGAGCGCTCTTTAATTATTTCAGTTCATGTTTCAAGCATACACATTTCTTTTACATATAAAAGCTACATTGTAGGAATGAGTCCAATAACCTAATGAGTATTGCCTCGTCGTATCAATGCTCATGCAAACGAGTTTCAGTTTGTTCATAGCCCAACTTTAACTTTTACTTCTGACTATTGCTTTCACAATTCAAGATTTTGAAAGATCATCTTGCCAAACAAAATGTGAAAGTGTATTATATAAAAATGAGGGAATAATCCTTTTAGCTTTTTGTCATGGGAACAAATGCATTGCTAAGTTCCAGGGTTGGCCTACGAATGTCCTCCTTTAAACCTGCAGCACTATCTACATGTTACAACCGTGACGTGTTTGAGTTCCTTACTGCCCCAAAATGAAATGTACAGTAGAATGAAATAATCAAATCCCTTACCGAGCCATCCCGAGCTGGAGTTGGGCACACACATGTCTGTCTCTGCGCTGGGCAGCACAAAGCCCACCACGAACACCTCCACCCCGTCAGACATGAGGGCCAGCCCGAGCACCAGGAACAGCTGCCACTGGAATCTGCCGTGACCACACTCCTGGATGATCAGCTCGTACTGTTGGGCCAGCTCCTCTTCGTCAGCCTGTCTCTCCTGCTCCAGTCCCTTACGGTCCCGGTTTGCATCTGACGTTGGTTGCCCCAGTGCCACTTGGCCCTCCCTCTGCTTCCTATCCCCCGCCGATGGGATGCCCTGGTACTCTCCCTCATAGATCTCGTCCTCATCGTCGTGGCCTTCGGTTGCATCGCTGGAGCCCTCCTCGTTTTCGTGGTAGCCGTCTCCGTCCGGCCTCGGGGGGTTCCGGTAGAAGTCCTCGTCGTCGTCCTCCTCATCCTGGAATCGGTTGTAGTTGTGGTGGGATGAGTACTCGTCTGTGGCGCGGTCCACCACCTTGCTGACCTTCTTTGTTGCATGCCGCTTGGCCTCCTTGACTATGTCCTTGGCCCCCTTAGCCAGGGAAGTCCTGTTATTGTAAGTGTCCTCCATTGTGGGTCCACCGGTCGGGCTTCAAGGATACTTACTAATAGAAGAAAGAGGGAAAGGGGGCAAGTGGGGTGTCGAACACTAACGGGAATTGCAGGAATGGTGAGATCAGTGTGTCTCGAGATGCTGCAGGGAAGAAAACTCTTGTATCTGGAGTCACCACAGGAGATAAACCACAATGACGGTGGCAATCATCGGACAGGCTGAGAGAGAGGGGGGGAGGGTGTGGGAGACAGACAGATTCAAATGAGAGAGAACAGGAAGGAAGAAAAAGGGAGGTATCCATCAGGTACTGCTTGTAACCCATCTCTCACCGGCCACATTCATAACCACCACACTACCAGGTGACACCCTATAGACAGCAAATACCCTCTTTGAGTGTTCTCTCAGGTTTTGTAAAAAGGCTCTTGCCGTATAGCTCTTTTTTTCATGTGATTATTGAACTGAATCGGCTGAACCATGATCAGTTTTGTGGAGCAGAGGCTAATAAACAAGGCCCTGCGCGAAAATCAATTACCCCCAATAAAGACCTGGTTTATTATAATGGGAGTGACGATCCAACCGGAACAGCACTGTCATATTTAATCCAGGCAGAGAAAGGAGGTAAGGAGAAATGGTCCTTGAGTGGATATGTAGATACATACAAACTCTGACACAAGCTGATAAAGGAACCCCCACACATGCAACAGCGTTCTCCAAGGCCTCTGAGTGGAGTGTAGTCGTAACATTGGTCACACTTACTGGTAAGAAGCACACATAAATAAATACAGAGAGACTCCTTTACACACTTAAACGTGCCATGCACACATGTGAGTGTGCGTTCACAGCATGGGCGGGGAAGCCCTCCACTATCTTGGCAGGTCGGTGCTGATGGGAGGGAGACCCCAGAATAGCAGTGCAAATGATGTAACATGGTTTCATGTGAGTGTTTCAACTTAAATCCACCTCCTGAGGCTCACTCTGGCTTGGTTATTCTTTGTCATAATACAGAGACACAACCGTTATCAAAACACAATAAAATGATCGAGGAATTTAGTCAGTTATATAAGAGGAATCCTATTTTAACATTTCAAGACAAGATAAAGTGAATACTTAAAGTAGGGTGGAGATGGTCAGAGCTGTCCAGTGTGTGTGTGTGTGTGTGTGTGTGTGTGTGTGTGTGTGTGTGTGTCTGGCCAGAGCTGTCCAGTGTGTGCGATTCCCGTGTGTCTAGGAGCTGCTCGCCACAGCCTCTAATGAACACTGAAGCCTTGTCAGGAAGACACAAATCACAGGGCCAGCTCCAGCTCTCATAATGCGATTTTACCGGGCAAAATGACACTGCTGATTCAAGGTGACTCTCCTAATCCCTTTTGGCTCATTGGATGACTCCTGTGGTTGTGAGCACACTCCTTCACACATGGACTGATCATATTTTGATACCTCCGTCTACACCTGTGATGGCGAAGACGTCCTAGAGACGACTTGTTCAAAATCTTTGTTTGCTTTCTCCAAATGGAATTGCTCACTGGATCATTGCTGAAGTGCACATTGCAAGGGATTAATTTGCTATTAGTTGCCCTTATAATAATACATACTGCATTAGATTGCTCATAAATAGGAGATAAATATTGAAGGGTTTCTCATAACAATTCTTTAGAGCCTTTATTGTAGCTTTTTATTATGTGAGGCACTTATCCGGCAACTGCATTTTTTTATGAATTCAATAATAACACCCTGCCAGTAGCATAGCAGAGTTAATTTGGTGTCACTAAACTGATGCTATTTACCGTTACAGGATCAGGTGATGTTAGCCATCCATCCAACATTTGTCTTTCAGGGAATCGTTAGAATGTATGGTGAGGCCTGTTTTCTGTGGTGATGAAGCTCACAGGACAATACAACTGGGTAACTATATTACTTCCGAGGCAACCAATCTGTTATTCAATGATGTCAGCAAGCCACTTTATATTTCCTGCACACTTATATATTTCTACTGACACCAAACCAACATTGTGACAAGTATATGTTTAACATAAGGAAGCTGCATTCATTGTCCTGCAGGGCATTGCTGAGAATTGATATAGTGCGTTGCAATGACCCATGTGAAGATGCCTCAAAATAGGCCTTTCTGTAGCAAAACCCCTGTCGGCATGATGGATAGTGCCCCTGTTTCCGTCAACCTCTTTGGAATACTAAAAAAACCCAGGATCAAGTAACACTTGGTCCCTAATTCATGAATGAACATAAAGACAAATGAAGAGATTAGATTTTCCCAGAAGTAGAGAATTCATTTAAATGTGTGATGTTGATATCCAGAGAGTTTGTTTGACCAGCTCAGCCCATTTCAACTCACTCTTTCATTACTTATCATCAACTCATTAGACAGAAGTGGCACAGTCATAATATTAATGACTAGTTCGAAGAAAAAACCCCATTGAAAACGACAGTTGTAATGAACACCCTCAACCTGACAAAGTTAAACCACAATTAAATAAATTTCAGGCTAAGAACTTACAAGCTATACACTTTGTCAAAAGGATGCATTTAATTGTGGTTGAACACATTGGTATGGACAAGCAGGATGTCGGAATAGGAGGAAAGCGATCAATGGAGGTCCTAGAATTTCAGGTTGCTTGACCCATAAATGCTAGAGGAGACACATACTATATATTTTTCACGAGAGGTTGAAGGGAAATCAATAATGCATTTTTGGCTGAGTGCAGTCCGGTAGCCCATAAGTTGATTCTTACAAAATGCAAAAAAAATGGCTAATGCAAAAATTAGAGTAGCTGAGGGCTTCTCTCTCTCTCTCTCTCTCTCTCTCTCTCTCTCTCTCTGCCTCCTCTCTGACTTGTGCACATTGAAACAGTCCCTTGTCTTTGTATCCACAAATAGATTTCATCTCAGTCAGGTGCGACTTGGCAGTATCCTGCCCTTCAATGACATGCACAAGCACAGTGGCTCGGAGGCTGCTGGTTCGTTTTATTAGCATCAGGAAGAGCCGGTCCAATCTCTTAAGTGGAAAGAGCCGCATGTAATCCCATCAAATTGGGAACCCGTGACCTCATCTGGAAGGCAGAAGCACAACCAGCCCGGGACGTTTTCCGTTAGGAGATTTCATCAAGCAGTGAGGCCATTACTGACTGAGTGGTGGGGCAGGGAGAGGGTGAGAGAGAGAGGTGGGGGGATGGGGGGGAGGTATAGAATAAATGGGGGCAGGGCAAGAAAAACGTCAGAAGAGAGGACATGATTTGCTTCTGCAAATGGAGAATATAATTAAATGATTTTCAAAGCACATAAACCGTTCATCTCTCTTCAACAGTCATAGCTCCTCCACCCATTATAAAAACCTCAACATAAAGCTGTTTGCACGTCATCCAGATTCATAAAACAGCTACAGCAAGCTGGCGTCTGCCACACCTTGAATCTTGAACCTTGAATCCTAAAATGTTTAAATTGTGACACAAAATAAGATTTGGAGAGAAAAGAAATCCTGTCCCACCCCACCTTGAAGATGTACAGAGAGGCTAGTGTCTGTTTGATCTTATCCCTCCCTGCCAGAACTCATCGCTGACATAACATGTGCGGGCTACAGATACAAAACCCAATGTGCCAGCCCCACAGTGTGGTGCATCATCAGGTCATTCCCTGCCTGCGCACCTCACCAAAATGTACAGACGGACCCTTTTACTGCAGCTCATATCTTGGACATTGTCACTGGAACAGCGCACTTTGTACTTTACAGCGACAAAATATAATATTAGATATAAAATTTAAAATATCCTAGTGTGTGCTGCATAGACTTAGGATAGGATACCTAATAAAAATTGCAGATGCTTGAGATTGAGATGTTATTGAATGCAGATGAGAGGCATTCTGAATTACGATTAGATTCTTCACAGTTGCATAAAGAAAATCAATGTGAAGTGAACAAAAGGAATGAAAACTGCCACTGGCTTTCACTTCTGCCACTTTTTCATCGGGTCACATTCAGTGTTAACCCAGCAGGACTACAGCAGTCCTCCGATTGCAAACAAAGCCCTTCTCCCCAGATTTCCAGTTCAATGACTTTGTGCCTGTCAATCGCTCACTGCCTCTTGAGGTGCAATTCACAGATGAGTCAGTGGCCTGCTCCGGCATCCTCTCCTCTTTTTGGCGGTAGTGCAGAGTGCTTTAACTGCCCAAGGGCAGGTTGCTGGATTGCACTACAAGCACAGACCGGAGTCAATAACCCGAAACTCCGCAAAGGATTTCACTGTACACCCTTGTTGAGAAAAGTCAGTCAGTGATAATTTTTAATAAAAATAACCACTTAAAAAGCACATCTGTGGTAAGCAAATTCATAAATCCCTGCTTTAAACCCGGATATACTAATATAAAATGACAGTAGCCTTACTGTCACCTTTAACATAAAATTAATTAAATTCCAGAATATATAGGGTAAGAAACTGCCCCTTAAACATGTACTATAACATAAGGCAATTACTGTGCCTTCTTTCAATGAATGGAAGACATTTGTCCTCTTCTGCAGGAGGAATAAAGACTTTAGTGCACCCTCAGAAAAAACAAAATGCCTGGAAACCATCCCAAAAAATTAATCACAAACTTATGAATAATTAATGAGGTACCCCAGTTTCCCTCATGATAGTTGGAGATATCATTTGAAATAAACGAACAACTTGTCTTTTAAGTCCTAAGACTGCCAAAACAGTGTATTTAAGATTAATTTTGTCTTACTCAAAGTTCTAACACAATCAGCATGTTTCGGGTGAAAAGTGTGTAATTAGGCTACTTACCATTATTTTATGGCGAGAAGAGTGAACTGGGCTCAGAGTTGCCCATCGCATTAGACTCCACTTTGGCTTTAAGGGAAGAAAGAATGTTTTTACTGCAGAATTGGTTCAGAGGTAATTGCCAACGCACGAGCAATCATTTTTCTTTTTTCGATGCAGCCCTCCGTCGCTGCAGTACTCCAGGAAACAAGAGAGAGAGAGAGAGAGAGAGAGAGAGAGAGAGGGGGGTGGGAGGGAGGGGGAGGGATTGAGAGGGGGACGCGGAAATCAATGCGCGTGTGTGTGTGTGTGTGCCAATGAGTGTATGCGGGTAATTCCATTTGATGGGACAATCTCGTTAGGTGACCGGTGGACGTGAAGACGCTGCAGCGCGTCAGTGCTGAACACACAGTCGGTGTTTGCGCGCGCTCACCACGAGCGGATGACCACATGAAGACAGGAACGTGGACGCTCGTCAGTGCGGGGAATCGCTTGAAGCACATGGTGAAAATCCTCCTGGTGCCTGGGGAGGAGAAGTTGACCGTGTCGGTAACAAGTGCTGCTTTCTCCCCAAAGTTTTTCACAGCTTCTCATGCGAGTTTGTTGCACATCGAAATTGTGTGAACTCAGTGATTCCGTGTATTTATTTGCTTTATTTGTGTAATTCGGTGTTTTGAGTCGTCGGCTCTGGATTTCATCCATAATTGTTTTTGCCACAGTGCTCTGTGGGACCGCACTTTAATCCGCAGTTGACTCTGCAGCCTGTCTCTGTCCGTGGTACTGACCGAGACGTGGGCCAATGGGACTTCCGGTTTCCGGCGCTGATGCCGAAAAGGATAACCTTCCGCAAAACAAAAAGCTTCAGCTAACAAGCCTTTTAGCCATTTAGTTAGAAACTAAATGGCTGTTATATTATAACGTTCGTCGCTGTTTTACATGAGCCTATTCCAATATATGCAGATGTACTTGCCTCCAGGTCAGATCCACTCATACTGAAAAGGAAAGGCATGTACGGCTCAAATTAACCTTGATGAGCGATTACAACATGAAAAATATTGACCTGAATTTTTCAATTAATTTTTGTAAAAACAGACAATGTTGCCAGGTTTTTTTTAAAAAGATAATAATGTGAAAAGCCATGATATTCACTATGCAGTAGATTTAGGCACTGCTCACCCTGCATGTTGTTCACTCCTGGTCTCTGCTTGAAACCCTGATTTTAATTCACTGAGTTTAATTTGGACATGTCTGCATGTGCAGTAAAGTCCTTGATTTCTTGATGCTGTTGCAGCAAAGCCTTCATTCCAACAACAAAGCAGGACCAGCAGGAATGATACTATTGAGGAATACTCAAAGATGATACAATCCTGTTACAATTAATGCATAACCTAATACAGGCTCTCAAATGTAAGTAGGATTTTTCGATCATGTGTGCGACATTGACTGTCCCTATGTCAGATTGTGGTGCCTCTGAAACCTGCGAGCGATTCCTGGAGAAAGTGAGGGAGGGAAAATGGAGAAGACGTTCTGATGCAGGCACAGGGACATGCAGCCTGTTAGTATTCACATCATTAAAAGCCTGCAAAGAGTACCAGTGCTACCAGGCGGACTCAGTCTCAAATATGACTACCGGCAAAATGAATACCAGCAAGATCTTGAATATATTACACTTGTTTGTTTTTTTGCATTTAGAAAATAAAATCTCACCAACTCCATGTAATAATGGCTATAATGTAGGACATGCATGGGATAGTGCAGCCTGGATGTGCATTTGCTTACTGGCTTTAAACACCAATACATACTTTGATACTGGTTGTGAATCACATTCACTGCAAGGCATACTGAATAGGTTTGCGTGCACACAGAAACACACAGCACAAAAGCGTGCAAGGGTACATTTTAATACACACATACACACGTAAACAAAAGGACCGGCATCTATCTTTATCCTCTGAATTTGATGATTCACAGAAGCATTGACCTAAGGGCTTGGGACACTGTTTGCTTTTGATTAAGAGTTGGGAGAATAACCCCCCTCGAGCTTTGAGACTCCATTTACTACTGCTGGAGAGCTGAGGAGCACTTAGCTTAATGTATGGGACAGTAGAATGGCCCTGTTATAACACACACACACACACACACAGTGCACTGTCCGTGCCAATGCTTTACTTCTTTCTTTTCTTGTAAGACATACTTTCTTATTGTCACTTAAACATGCACATATACATTAGATATGCTCAAGAATTCCATTGGCTTTTGATTACTATGAACATACAATAAATATGACAGTCATGTATCTCAAAGAATAGCTTACAAGTTGATGTATTGCCATGTCACAGCAAATGTAACGGATATTGGTGGGAGGTAATAAGAAAGTGATTTTGGAATGGCTTAAAACCCTGCAGAGCAAGTAACTTCCTCTCCTCTGCCTGCATGTCAACGTGCATCACTAACAGAATTGTGCTATTTTCACATGGATTCAAAACTCCCATTTTAACATTTATTCTACTTCCTCAAGATGTGAAATGGATACCTGCAGTACCAGCTCCCCTTAAGAAATGACTAGAGAGATGGCGGTAGACTGGAACAACTGTCTGCTGCTCACCGTCATCTAGATTATAGGAAACAGATGTCGACACTGATGAAAATTGTTTTTGCCCTGTGGAGATAGAAGCTCAGGCTACCTGATTTAGTCTCTATCTTTCCTCTCGGCTTCCATTACTCAGCTGCACTCATACCACTTCATGCTGGAATACACTTATTATACTATACAGCTATGTTATGTAACAATGACATGAATTGCTTCGTTGTTAATATTGTCGTATCTCAGTGCGAACAACGCGGCCGTGACGTTTTTAGGCGGGTTCTATAGGCATGGCATTCTGAGAGTAAAACAAAAAGAGACCCGTGTCTTGGATAGAAGGAAGTGATGGATTAGATTGGCTCATGGGGGAAGTCCTGATCCATCAAAGTGTAATCAAAACTAATTTGAAAACAGCAGGGAGCTATGAATAACTTTTAAGACAAGTTCTGGCAGTATTGTAATCTCATTTGCGAGAAAAATGGGTCGATAACATTACGATTGATGACAGCACATTAGTTGTTGTCTGCAGGAGTTATGGCTGTCTGAAAATACGTCCGACTGAAAATCGATCCAGGGCAGAACCAATTTTACAACGAGTTTGCAATTGTAGTTTCACAAATGGAATGCAAAAAATAAATGACACACAAAACAATACAATGGGGTACAATGTTTTGATCTCTTTACTATGTAAAAAAATGTCTTAAGAAAGTCAACATGAATAACATTATTCCCCAATTTTTCTACCATAACAAAGTCCTGCACAGTGCAATGTACCTGATCTAAAAAACCAGCGGTAAGAAAGTCAAATGGATTGTGATTATTGTCCTGGAACAGATTGAACCGGTCATGAGAGGAGAATGTGAGCTGAATCCAATTTCATCACGCAGGCCCATGTGCATTTATTTTGCTAAAAGGAAGGTGAAATTTAAAAAAAGTGATCTAAAATAGGGTTAGAGGCAGCAATACTGGCTTTTATCTAACCACCATCAATAGGTTATTACCATTGTCTGCAACAAAGGGCTCTCATTAAGCATACACAAACCCTGCGGTTCTTTGTAAATAAATGTCACGATAAAACAGCAAAGAACCTAACAAGCCATGGACATCGACCTAAGAGAGAAACTGGGATGCAGACATCAACAAAACCGCTCAAAATGTGAATCATTCTCTGAAATGGAAATAAGTAATCTGCGGGAGCTGAGGCTTCCTGTCATTCATCAGGAAACCTCCACTTCCCACGGAGCTGCAAGGATTAGCTCCTGTGCCTCACAATTCTCGATCAAATTCCTAGGATGAGTCAACTGTCAAGACATTTATAATAAAAGGTGTGTGCACATAGGGGTGTTTACAATGCATTGAATTATATTTCAGGAATCCTGATTCCTGACTAAATTATATTTCTGTTTATTTATAATATATTTGATACAAAATAATCCAGAAGATCTCTATACTTTTTAATCAGCTGACCAGCTGTTAAACTGCTGTTTGGGGAAATTACTGCACGTCATAACATTGCATTCACCATTTTCAAAGTCAGCAAGCAGGTCTTACGGCAATGCTGATTGTGAGGTATCCTCTCAGCACTCAGCAGTTGGCGAAGAGGCTCCGGTCCAACACTGCCTCAGCCCTGCCGCGGTGGAGAGGGACCATATGCCTCTGCTCTCTGGAGGCTGTTCCAGCACAGCGTATCCCACATATGTGTCTTAATAGCGGTGTTGAGCACAGCGGGTGCTGAGGGGGTTGAGATATTGCTGAAAATCAGTTTGTGAGTCACTGTCGGCTCTATGCTTGTCTGAGCAACAGAGGAGTCGATTCACAGGGTGGAGGAATTTCCCAAGGATTTGCACTTTCCTCAGGGACGTCAACTTGCCTCTTTTTACAGTTCCATTGATGAAACATAGTTTGGAAACAATTTTTGATTAGCTGGAATGGTTTGGTTTCTAACGCTATATGGCTTCTTCATTATCCTCATAAGGAGCCATTCTTAAAGTGAAACTGAGGGAATATACAAGTCTTCAAATCCATCACTTGTGTGCCACTGATCCCCATTGGTGTCTAGAATGATTGACAGGCTTATAACCTTTTGACGAAACCTTCGCCGACTTCCTTAAACATGTCATTCAGATCGTTACAATACCGCATGCTATTACTAAGTGGTGAAGTCACAATACGTGTGGCCGAAAGCAAATTAACTATTGTCAAAATCACAGTTAAATGCTATTTTTAGGTTATCGTTCGTAATTGACTCGTCTCGCCACACCGATAGCGTCGCTGTTGAGCTGACCTGCGCGTTGTTTCGCTTACAGTTACCACGGAAACATCGCGCCCAATCAGAGACGATTAAGCCAGAGGGGAAAACAACAGCCAATCATGGAGCTTGTTGTTTAACAGTCAATCGGTTTGAAACAGTAAAGCAAGCGTTTTCCAACTGACGGAATAACTTGGGAAACGGGTGCCGTATAAATTATAAAAAAGGTAAATATTCCGCTCTGTCTAGCCAACCACACATATATTGGCTTGTTTAAGGTCAGTCTTTTTTTTTTGTTACTCCGAGCGAGTTTAAACCGCACTAGCGCCACTTCATCGATAGGTTGCATTTTGTTCAGCGTTTAGCCCCAAAGGAACTGTGTGTCTCATTTGTAATGTTACGTGAACTTACTTTAGCTCGATAGTCGTTTATGCACATGACCGTAGAGTACTCACACTTGCATATATAATCGTAATGTTACTGACTGATTGAATATTTTGTTTTGTGTGAACAACAAACATAACTGGTGGAACTTATATTTTGCCAGCCAAGCCACCGGAAGAAAACTTATTTATGTAACATTTATTTTGTCTAGATGTCCTCAGACGAAGAACCAAGCACTCCTGTCCTGCCCAAGGACTCTGATCCTGGCAGCTCTGTCTCCTCTGATCTGCAGGTAAAGACGGACTCAGCCGTTGCATAGCAAATGTCTTTATTGACTTGTCTTACCTCTCCGATCTGGGAACACAGGAACACAATATCGCACATCTGCACAGTTAAACATGCCCCTAGTTTCAATCAATCATTCAAACCCTTTCCAAATCCAAATAAAGTCAAGGCAGAAATGCATATTTAAACTTCCCTTTGCATTATAAAACATTGTAAATCATTGATCATTAAAATTAAAGTTGCCCTTACTGTTCTTTTCATTGTTTATGGATTAACAGGATGAGTATGAGGAGCTCCTCCGCTATGCTGTTGTCACCCCAAAGCTTGACCGACTCACCAGTACTCAATCTCAGCGGCCCTCACATCTGCCTGCAGAGGGTCGGATATCCCAGAGAAAAGAGGACACAAATTCACCGCGCCCAGCAGGTATCTTCTCTCCGTTGTATGCAAAACCCAATCATACACACATGTGTAGCATACACCAACAGAAAGATGATAAGACCGATATGTCGATAACATAATCTGTACTAATAATCGTCATCAAGAGACTTTTCATAGTTTCATCTTGTAATACAGTCTAGTCGAGATGCAAATGATACAAGTCTGTCGGATTGTATGCCAAATCTGCTGTATCTCTTTCCCCTACGATACCGACATCTTAAACGCCCATCAGCCCCAGCCCACTCTCTCTCTCTCTGTCACACACACACACACACACACACACACACACACACACACACACACACACACAGCTGCAGCCGTCATTGGAGGGTTTAGTGCTTTAACTCTCGTGGAGTAGTGCACAGGGATGTGGAAAGCAGACGGCCGATTGGTAATGATCCGCTGGCTCTCCGCCCGCACTGCTCTTTAGAGTGAAGGCTTTCTCATCCCCCCCTGCAGGATTTAATTAAGATACTGACATAAATGCATTCCTCAACAAGGAGCCCTGCTTGTCTTGTTCAGCATTCTTGCCATCTCCCTTTCTGTTCCTAAATGATTTTTTTTGCTTTTACTTTTTGACTTTGGCCGTTTCATTTGAATCACTTATTCCAGGTAACAATGTTTATAAGCAAAATTCCCTCTTTGATCTATTTACCATTGTGCCATCTCTCTTTAACTTCCCCGTCTTCTGTCAGATACAGCCACTGAAACTAAAGATGGGGCTCATTCCAGCAGGAGTGTAAGATCATCACATGTCTCCCCCCTACTTGAGTCCTCCACACATCTAAGAGCCTCTCATGGTAAATTATATTCAAAACACAAAAATATATAGTTAGTTTGGTATCTAACATTATATTGTATTTATTTTGCCATCAAATGAGCTTGGAATCCCAGAACCAACCATCTGCAATACCGACTTATTTTCTAGTGATATTCTGCGTGTATGTCTTTTGTTTTGTAGCTGAGGAGATGGCAGGACGGTCATGTAGCAGGGTGTCCGTGCTCTCAGACAGGTTGCAGAGAGTGTCTGAGAGGTCAAGGCCAAGCAGCCCACACCAACTCCATTCTGCTGTGACGGAGATGTTCATATCGGAGGAAAACATATGCAAGATGGAGAACATTTTGGACATGTGGAGCAACAACCTAAAGGCTAGTCTGCTTCTTTATACTGTGGAACGGTCCTTTTACTGAAATCTGCAGGTTTATTTATTTTTTATCCATTCTCAGGCAGCTGAACAGTAAGACAGAGATGGATTGAATGTGGAAAACACTGTGGATAATGCACATAGATAGGCATGTTGAGAAACAGGTCAGGGATTTAAAGTAGATGTTAAGTTAAAGGAAGGCTTGCTGAATAGAATGACAGCCCTTCCCTTCATGGAACCAGAGAGCGTTCGATCATTTCTCAAGGTTAGGCGGCCGGACACGGTCACGCTTTCTGCCCCTTTGCTGTAGTATTGTACACCTTGTGGAAGGCAGATGACCACTAATCACCTTCTATTAAACAAGAGTTCAGACTATTTTACATCTCTTCTTCATACTTCCAAATAAGTGAAACAATGTTTACACCTGCAGAAATTTAGCACATAAAGAATTTGCCTCTAAAGGTTCATTTATGCTATACTTTTAAGTCCAGTTGTTGTGGAAGTTGCTTGGAGGTTGCATGTCAACTAATTGATTGATTAAAAAATTATTCCCACCCCCTATTTGTTAATTAGTCAAATGTGCTGACAGAGCTCAGGAAGTGGAAGCTCGCCTGCATGGAGCAACACCAACTGGAAATGAGGAAAGAGAAGGAGAGGCATGCAGCCCGGACCGCTGACCTGAGGACAGAAATGGACAGTCTGAAGGGGCTGCTAAACACCTACGAGACTTCCAACCAGAGAAAAGATGAGGTGACTACATTTATTTAGAACTTGAAAGAAATATATGAGGATCTGCCGTTGTCTGCTTTTTGACAAACGTATTGTTTGACATGTCCTCCATAAGGTGATTATGAACCTGAGGCAGGTGTTGGACAGAAATAAAGAAACGCATGAAAAAATGAGAGCCTTCACCCACTGGAGGATCCAGCACGCTGAGGCCAAAGAGGAGGTAAACTGACGGCAGTGAGGCTTATTTAGTCAGAAAAGAATCATGGCCTTCAATGCAATTTCAATCCAAGGATTACACAAATTGGGAGCATTCAGTATATGGCTCATATTCTGGTCCAAACCCTCACAGCCCCCACAAGAGAAAATGTGCTGCATCTGCTCAAGAATGATCAAGGGTGTAATTATTTCCGTGTGAATATTTTCATGGCATGTGGTTCCCTGCTAGGCACATGCTGCTCAGGTAGCACGACAGCACTACAACTTGCAGCTGAAGAAGAAGGTGTGGTTGGGCTGGCACTCTCTGATCCAGAAACACTGGAAGGTCAAGGTGGAGCGGGCCTGCCGTGCGAGGGCTGAAGAAGTCTGCACCCGTCTGTCTACTGAGTATGAGGCCAAGCTGGCAGAGGTAAACAAGCAAGTGAAGGCCCGGCATATAAACATTGCGTTTATGGTGATTCTGCATTGCTGAATTCATACTTTACTTTACCTCTGTGTTTTATAGTAGGAATTCCAGCCCTGTAGTCAGTCAGATGCATTGTGGGTGTGAGCTGAGTCATATAACATAAACATTACATTATAACAACAACAATTACATTTATTTATATATATATATATATTACATTTATTTATATATTACATTTATTTTTGTCAGCATCATATAGGCCGATGAATGAATGACCTCTTGCCCTCTGCATCCACTCTCGACAGCACTGTGAAGCGATAGAGAAGGCCCAGGCAGAGATTCAGAGACTGCGGCTCGAGCGAGAGCGCTCTGAAGAATCTATGAAGAAAGCATTCATGAGGGGCGTGTGTGCTCTCAACATGGAGGCTCTCGGCATGTTTCAAACCGCAGAGGGACAACCTTCAGTTCAAGAACAGCACGGTCTGTATCAGAAATGCCACATTAAGCTATTTTAAAATAACTCTAAATCAAATGTGCTCTGTTATTCTCATCAAAAGTCCTATAACTATGTAAATATGCACCTGTGCTATCGTTGCGTCTCTGCTGTATTTATTCAACAGATCAAACTGACTGAAAGAAACGCCAATTCTCCAATAGAGGGCAGGTGTTTGCTTTTGACAGTAGTGTAGATTTCTGAATGAGTGGGGTGGAGGGTGGTCTTTGTTGTCCTTGGAATCATTCACTGGTTCATCCAATGGAGTGATGAGTCAGCGAATGTGCTGAGGGCCGAGTGATGCAAGAATGATCAGGCTATAATCCCCAAGATTAACTGGAAAAATTCAATAGCCTTTTGTTAAGTAATGTATTTACTGTTTTTTAGTATTATGTTAGGATTATAAAAAACAGTTACAGACTTGGATCAATACAGAATAGCTGTGTACATACAATTTAAATGGTAATACTAACAAGCCTGGTTCTTGCCATAGACCTCATGGCCTTTACACGACTATCAGGACACATTCTTCATGCTTATACCCCCCGAATTCGGACCCTGCCATCGGCATATTGTCAGGATCATGCAACGGTCTGTTCAGTGGTTCTCTGTGCTGTTTGTGGTGAGCACACAGGTCCTGGAGCTGGATCTCACTGGTCTACTTTGTGCAAATGGACCCTGAAATGGTCCTCTGCTCATCCATCTGCTTTGAGGTTTAATGAGTCTTGCAACCTGAAATGTGTTCCATTATGTGGTTTTCAACGTGGGGCTGGGTTCCAAGTGTAATTCTTCTTTCCTACTATTTTTGCTCAGCGGACGACAGACGATAAACACCATGCTGGTCATCAAGATTGCCAAATGATCATAATGCTAATAATAATATTTGTAAACTATAGTCCAACATTTAGTACTAAAAATTGTGATTTTCTCTAATAAGAACATCAAGAAGATTTTGTTGGGAATCTGACTAAATTCAATTTTTTTTCTGTAGATGATCTGCCTCCTCAGGATGAGTATTCTGCTACATCGGGGCAACTGCACCCTTACCCAATCTCTTCCACACAGTTCAGTCCAGTCTACTTTGACCGGCCGGACCTTTCCCACAGCCAAGCAGAGGACATGGTTGGTCGAGGAGACACGCACACTTATTCACACACTACAGTAGTGGTGTTACAATTGAGTTTGTAATTCCCTTTTTCCTCAGGTGGCCGTTGGTGCCCCCGCGTCCAGGGCAGAAGTGATCCCTCCCCCTGCAGCAGTGCACAGCTCCCTCACACTCGGGGGCACTGCGAGTTCCCACAAACAGGTGGGCATCATGCGTACTGGCCAAGTCATTACAAGTGATGATAATGTTCAGCTCCACACCAGCTCTGTGCAACTATCACTATAAGTACATCATTGATTTGATAGTTATCAACACAGAGTGACTCGCGTTTAGTAAAAAAAAAAAAAAGAAGCCTCCAGCCGAGTTATCACATTCAAACATGACGCAGGGACATTTGCTGTTTCAGGTGAGCGGTCGCGTCGTCACTGCCGGTCAACAAAAAGCCTCAAAGACTGTAACGGCTCGCATCACTGCCCGCCCTGACGCCAGCAAGGCTGCACGCTGCAACCTCCAGGTGACGAGCGTGGCTCCGCCCATGAGCTCTGTGATCGTTGAACGCCATCATCCTGTTACGCAGGTACGCGGCAGAATGCACCACAGCCGCGTCGCCATCCACGCTCTGTTACGCGTTCACCCTTTTTAGTGACGTTAAGCTGAAAAATCGCTCAATTGTATTGTCTTCTGTGCTTTCAGCTCACTGTCGGTCAGGCCACGGCTGCGAAGTTTCCTCGCTCCTCCCAACAGGGCCAAAACTCCACCAGAGGCAGAAGCTCCTCCAGAGTACACAGCAGCACGTGCCATGCGCACTCCATCAAAGTAGTTGATTGACCACATCCATGAGTCTTCCTCAACAGCTGTAGATTTTATTCCATGCCACTAACCAAGAAATGGTTACGGTGGCTTTAGTTTTATTTTATTTGGACATTTTGGATTGAATTTGCCCTCGCACTCTGCATTTGAAGTGAAGATTAAATGCCCTTCCATTAATGTGCAGGACTTTTTTTGGAATGTGATATTTCTCAGGAAACCGTTTGTAGACACGGGTGTAGATGTTTTGATTAATGACAACTGGAGTTTAGAGTTACAAAACAGACTTTATTCCTATGAAAAAAATATTTTGACAGAATGGTTTAACCTGTGCATTATCTGAAATACCAAGTATTGTTTTTATTATTTCTTTCCATGGAGACCAACCATCCAAAATCACAGGTTTTTAAAAATTTCTGATCAAAATAAATGACTTTATGAAGATCTTGATTTTGTCAGTCTTCATGTTGCAGTGTTCATCATCATGAAATCCTGCAACTCTTACTGCTGGAATTATCTGCCTCCATCCGAATCATATCTGTGGGGCAAATAAACATTCTCAACAACAACATTTTGGTACCTGCCCCCAGGCTGCACACCCATATATTCATAGATTCCTCACTATATTTGTTGACTGAACATACCTGCGGCTTTCTTGTTCCCCGTGAGGATGAGGCCCTGATAGAGCTCCCTAGCGGCTGTCTTCTGAGCCAACTCCTCCCCGTGGAGCCAGACCAGCAGCATCCTGTTCCCGTGCTCCTGATAGCTCTGCTGACCTGCGGACAAAACACACACCAGAATTTAAGAAAAGCAAATTAGTTTTTACATTCTTAGATTTGCCGATGCGCAGTCAAAAGGCTGTCCAGGCGGTGTGGGTCATGCCACCTGTCCATTGCTCCTTGATGGCCGACACCTGCTCCTTCGTGAAGCCCCAGTGCTCTGCGAGTCTTCCCCAGTCTCCGGCCTTCAGCAGCTTGTAGGCCAGGCGCCAGGCCATGGAGCGGAGCTGCTTGGTCTCATTGCGGTGGTCGAGTTTAAACGTCAGCGGATTCTCGCTGTGAATCCTGTCATTAAGTTCTGGGTTTGTCTGAAAGGGCAATTCAATTATTTAAAGGCCTCAGAGTCCGAGAGCACAGGGACATTTGGAGAGATTATTGGAAAGATCCACGCACACTTGATGAGCAATATGAATGCCAGATATGAAAAAATGTAATAGGAGACAGGAGAGTTTTCAGACATTCTTTTGATTGAATCAACGATAAATTGCCTTCAAAAATCTCTGGGATTACTTTGGAGGCTTTAATAGTATTAGAGATAATTCAACTAAATAAGATTTTGATGTTGGACAGTGAAGGATTTCTCACCTTCTTACAGGCGTAGTATCTTTCTGCTTTGATGATCATGTCCACAATAATCACCTCGTCTGCCCTGACTGCCACACCCAGAGCCGTCTTACCCTGCTACTCCGAATGGGCAATGAAACAAAAACGTATTAAGTCAATAAACCCCCTCCACTAGATGGCTGCGTGGTGTGAGTGATGTTCTTACCTTGTCCCGGAGGGTCAGATCCAGCTCGGCCTTGAGAAGCATTTCTACAACTTCTACTCTGGCCAACTCTGCAGCAAGATGCATAGCAGTCTGGCCCCGCTGAAAGTTCATCGCATAGACAGGACAACGTAATGCAGCAATTAACACCTCTATTTATGCATGCATTGACATGTTATTTGACTAGGTGCTAGCATACCTTATCAGCAACATTAATGTTACAGCCAGCGGTCAGTAGAGCGTGGATGACAGGGATGTGACTGTTTTTCACTGCCAGGTGGATCGGAGCCTCTAAGTGCTGCGAGCAAACATATTCTGTTACACAACAGGAACCCAAAAAGTGAACTTTTAGCTCAGGAAAAAATATCTAAAATCACAATGATGTGCATTCGGCAGCACAGCTGATTTTGTGATTGTCTACCAAAACATTTTGCTGAGAGAGTGTAATACTGCCACCTAGCTTGTGCTTGATTACCTGATTCTGGAAGTCCTGTATGGGCTTTGTAAGCTATGAGAAGTTGGACTATAGACGCGTCTCCTTTTTCTGCAGCTGGATGCAGAGCGCTGCATTCGGCCTTCAGGAGATGCAAGGAGGGAAATTTAGCTTGTTTGCTCGCCACAAGTACAAAAAGGTTATTTAACACATGAACATTGGTATGGCCTATAGGATTAACCTAATTATATCATTATACATACATACAATAATACATTATTAAACTTCAGGGTCAGTGATGTTGACACGATAACACTTTAAATAGTAAGATAACACTTTATTTATCTTAAGGGAAACGGATGTGCGGCAATACAAAAAAGATACATAAATATAATATGTGCAAATATTGATATATATCCACATGTCAACATTAGGTTAATAACAGGGATGGTGTGGGTGTGGTTGCGTGTATTTATGTACCGTTGTAAGGATGTTTGGGTCACAGCCGGCCTCGAGCAGGACCAGGACACATTCCTCGTGGCCTTTTTCTGCAGCCTGGTACAAAGCCGTCTCCCCGTCCTACGCGACAAAAATGTCAGATGTCTTTCCTTGCAAAATCTAAACATTGTTTTCAGGCTTAAAACCAATTAACCAGCCTCGGAATAAGAACGAGCATTTGTTACTTAATAACCCAAACATGTTTTATATTTGTTTATGGTAAAGTCATTTTTTAAACAACTTAATAAAAGGGCATTAACTCAGTCAGTTTCATTTAGACTCTCCATCATTCAACTCCAATACCAGTTTGGGAGAATGAAGAGAAGACCACAAGCCATGATAAAGATGATGTTTACATTAACTGTGTACCGTGTTGACTTCATCCCGGGTATCAAAGCTCTGCAGCAGCAATTGTACGGCGTCCGAGTGGCCGTTCCTGGCGGCTAAGTGCAGGGGCGTGTCCCCGCTCTGGCAGAAGGGAGGGAGGGAAACAACTGGCATCAAAGAGCGTTGAGCTTACTTACAACACACAAATGTGCACTCCCGACACACGAGTGTACATGGCACACACACACACACACACCACATAAACAAATCCAAGCACACACCTTGTTGGCCTTCATGGTGGCCATGTCGTATGGCACCATTAGCATAGCCATCATTTCAACACATCCGTGCTCGGCTGCCAATGCAAACGGCCGCTGTCCTGACTGCAAAAATAATTGAGGACAAACTTCCTAAATTAAGTATCAGCAGCGAGTTATCGGATTGGTTCATGACAAATTGATGACTACCTTGTCGTTTTTATCAAGTTCTTTCATCTGCAGGTCATTAATAATATACTCCACAATGTCATTGTGGTTGTTGATAGCGGCGCAGTGCATGATGTTCAGTCCTTCCTTTGGTAGAAAAGGGTAAGTTTATGTTTAATTAAGTAGTGTGCAGTCAAATGATGGCCTTTAGTGTCTTAAGGAAACAGAGGGTTCAGGACTGAGACGATCATACAAATGTTACGTTTACAATGAAAAAAAAAAAAGTATGACAAAATACTTCCCGCCTCTTTACCTCGTTCCCGACCTTCTGTTCGGCGCCGGCCTGCACTAATAACTTCAAGATGTCCAGACTGCCAAACCAGGCGGCTAAATGAACGGGCGTCACACCGTGCTGAGCGACACACAGACAAAATGGAAAGTTGTGATTACTTAATTGGGATGCATAAGTAATTGTCAGTGGCTTCATTTTTCTGTGAAGCCTCTCACCTTGTCCCTTTGGTCCACCTTGACCCGCCGCTGCAGAAGAAGCTGCACAGCTTCCTTGCTTTTACCAGCCACTGCATAGTGAAGGGCAGTCCTGTTGTCCTGAGTCAAACAACTCCATCAGTATGTTTCCATGGGGTATATTTTCAAATACAAGATGCAGAGAGAACGTTTGTTTATTTAAACCCACCACATTCCCTGCATTGGCGTTCAGCCCTCTCACAAGCGTCTTCATGGTCACCACATCGTTTCTCCTGGCTGCTTCCATGAACTGCTTCTCTGACTCAAGCACTGCACGACAAAAACAAACAGACAAGCTTTTTAAAATGTAGCGCACATGACAGCAGGTTCTAGGCTTGATACTGTGTTTTCAAGAGCACAGTATCAAGAGCTCGATACTCTGTTTTTGTCACGGCCCATAGAGCCAGGTCGTGACAATACACAACCAGATGATGAGGAATGTACAGTGGCCGTTGGAAGCTATTAGAAGGTCTGCCGCAATGAGAGTCGTTTGCGCCGTGTTGGAGACTGCAGAGGTTTCGGCCTTGTGCAAACATGTTTCTTGTAGAGATATCCGTCATACAGTCTGTCCGCTGCGAATAACTAACCAGTAACTGCCGTTTCAACAATAGAAACTCAAAGGATCAGTCCTGAACGAGGAAAGCTTTGTTGAAACTTAGCTCTGTAGTCTTAATCATTGAATATCTCAATTCTTTGAAGCCGCTGTTCCTCTCACATTTTTTCCACCTTCAGTAAATTTGTTCCGCTCGCATACTCACGCATCTCGTTGCTGTCGAAGCTCTTATCTGTATCTTTGTCTGAGTGCCTATTCAACATGAAGTCAGTAAAACCCCTCACGGTCTCCTCTCTCATCCACCTGCGAGGGTCCAGGTTTTCGGTCTTAGGCTGATGCGTCTTGATCATCGCCCTCAAAGCCAAAGTTCTTCTCTCCATTGGGAAGTTCCTTTCAATACGCCGCAGTTTGTGCCTTCAAAGAGACAACGGCTAGCCTGGAAGTGGAAGACCACTCCTGCTGCTCTCTTTGCTCTACGAGCTCACACCCTGAGGAGACCGCTGATATTATTAGAGACTATTTGACGAGTCACACTTCACCTGTGTTACATGACTAGTGTGAGGCGGCACCGTGGCTCGGCTTATAGCGCGCTTTGAGAATGTTAAGCAATGTTTACCCACAATTGACATGAAGCTCTGATAGAAGTTTAACTTGTTTGTCGAGGGATGTTTCATTAGTTACACATGCTCTTTGGGAGCAAAGTTTCACGCTCACACCTGAGGCAGTAGTCCTTCACTGCATGCAGCATGTGTTTTCCTCAGTTTTGAAAGCAGCAACCTTACAGTGGTAAACCTTCTGTTAAAACTTGTCCATGCATTCATCTTCAGCAGCCTTGACTATAACGGTGTGTTTACAAACTACAGCTGATCCAGAACGCTGCAGCTCGAGTGCTGACTAGGACCAGAAAACTGGATCACATCCCGCCGGTTCTCAGGTCTTTACAATGGCCCCTTTCCAACAGAACGGACTCCAGAATCCTGTCCAGTCATAAAGCACAGAATGTTTCTGATCTGCTGAAACCTTACGAACCGCCACAAACCCTGTTTTCATATCTCCTTGCTTTACGCTTCAATTGGCCAACTGTTTTGGTTAAAAGTGAGATTAATATAGAATAAGCATCATAAACTTAAAATAACCCAACGTGAAATTTCAGCAGAAAAATTATTTATTTTGTATATAGCTTTGATTTACACAATAGAAAGATTCTCTTATTTTCATGATTAAAGATACACAGCGTTATCATTGGACAACACAATAAATACAACTTTTAAATACGGCAAATAACTGAATAGAATAATTTCATGAAGATACATTAAAAAACTTCCAGTGAAATGAAAACATTGCGCGTATCTTCAGTGAGTAAACAGGAATGATTACTGATGAAATAAACCGGAAATAAGACTGCAATGTTTTTTTCAGTTTACGTTTGCCATCATTTAAACCAACGTGTTCTTTTATCATCTTTTATTTTCCATCCGGTGTCTGCCTTAAAAAATAAACAAGGCGGTGCCAATGTATAGATTACAGTTTTTGAGGAGAAACGTTTTTCATTTGACATTGTATGCGATGATAAAGTGCTCAGTGGAGCAGGGAGGACAAAAAGGCTTTTCCTTTTCCTGAAGAAACCTTTTGCACTTCCTCGAGATTAGAGAATTGACGTTATTCTTTCACCTGAAGAACTTGTCGATGGTGTTGTGAAAACCGAGGCCTTTCACCTTTTTAGAAGGAGGGGAGGAAGGCGAATCTCGTCTGAAAGTCATTCAAAAAAAGTTACAACTTTTACAAGAGTACATGGATTACTCAAAGACAACATGCAGCGACAGTCAAGCTGTCTCACCTTTTGGTTTTGCCTTTACTTGCTTGTATCGGCAGGAGACCGCTTCTGTCTTTTAACAAAAACAGATGAACTCATAAACATTTTTGTCATAACAAAAAGGACATCCATCAAGGTGGCATATAATTGCATCACCGCAACGATAAGATCCCTTTTCTCAGCGGGAATCAATACAAAATTCTCCTACAATGACAGTTTCAAAAGATGACACGGACATTCTCCCAAACAGACGATCCTTCTGTTAACTCCTAACATGTCATACGAATACTGTTTAACAGGTTTGTGTCCATCCTAAACGCGTTTTAGACCCACATAGGAAACACTGACTTAACCAGAACCGGAACCTTGAAAGTACACGAGGAACCAAATCGATAATCAAAGCCGCTATAGTTTATAGTTTTTTTAACCAAATTCAAATTGTCAAGAGGGTCTTTCTCTTTACAGAATTAACACTTGAATATGCAGCTTCTTTTTTATGTTCCAGCGGGCAGTGATTTGCACCAGGAATACTAAACCCATGTATACCACCTGCTCAGCAAATAGACAGTTAGCATTTAGCAGCCAAAGACAAATATTTGTCTGAGGAGTCTGTTAAAACCTAAAAACAGAGCTGGAGTCAACCATCACATTCTGATTGAATGCTTTTTTTTACTGCCCCCGAGGCACCAAACTGAATGCTGTACACACACTCACCTAAGGTCTTGCTATTTCTGACCGAGGGGGGATTTATGGGAGATGACGTCTGCCCCTCCAGCTCCTGCAGGACCTCCCGGTTCAGGCAGAGGTCAACGTGGTGGTTGAATATAGTGAGGTCATCACTATCCTGGGTCAGCTGACACACCGGGCAGACGAGGACGGGGCCTTTATCATCGCATGACTGAGGCAGTCGCGAGGTCTCCGTTCCGTCGTCGCCGCGGATCAGCAACGGCGTTTGAAGCGAACCGCTTTCCGAGCGCTGTCGGTATTCTCGGGGATCGACTCCGTTCGACTCTGCGGATTCTCTCTGGCCGCCCTCGAAGTCCACGTCTGACTCCGTGTCAGAAAGTGCACGTGGGCCGGGCTTCCTAGAGGCATCACTGAGACACCGGTCTATATGCCTGTTGAAGGCGTTCAAATCGGTGGTCTCCACTTGCCTGAAACACACCGGACAGGTGAGGCTGTCCGACTCGGTGCCGCCGCAGCGTGATGTGGATGCGCGGGCCTCTGCGGGAGGAACAAGGTCACTTTCTGACACACCCGGGTCTTTGCAGGCCGCTGGGAGATCTGTGGCAGTAATCACGGAAGCATCCTCCCCGTCTCCTGCCTTTTGGGCGCTCGCATGGACTGCCTGCAGTTCCAGTCGTTTGGCATGTGCCCTTTGAAAGAAAGACTGTTGAGGCTCCTCGGTAGTCTGACCTCTGTGCTTAAAGCCCCAGGGCACTTCCTCTTGTCTCTGGCACTGCTGCACAAGGGGAAGACAAGCGAGGGCCCCCGTTTGGAGGGAGGGATTTGTGAGGTTGTTTTTCTCGCGCTGTTCATTCATGCCTTGGAAAGGGCCACTGAAGTCGGTCTTGTCTTGCTTTAGAAAGCCAATGATGCTTCTCTGAAGGGGCTTTTTTTCATCTGAACCGACAAAGGCGGAGATTCTGACACCTGCGAACAGAAAAACAAATCACCCGGACAAAACGCAAAAATGAACGCAACATGTGTTAATATTTCCACGTGCATTATGTCACGGATCGTTTAGAATTATTTCAACATTGTTATGATAATTGTATGTAAGTTGTGTTGCTATATCTAATTACCCATGAGTCTCAATCTGAGTGGCTGGGGGCTTTCGTAGTCGATTTCCGTTTTCAGTAAGTCCTTAGCAACAGCAAAAATCTCATCCACCGTGGCAACAGCATACGACAGCGTCAGCGCCCTGGACTTCACCTCAAAGTTTACGTTCTTAAGCTTCAGTGTTACCGTTTTACCCTTAAGGAAAATGTTGAAAATACAGTTAAATTCTTGTCAGTGAAAAGAGTCAAAGCAATGTATGTGTGCTCTAAATCAAGCTCTTAATTATAAGCCTATATCATTCCACTGTGTGGAAAGATATAAGATCTGTATCATCCGTCATATCACTTGTCAGAATGCCTTTTGTTAGTGAAACGCTACAAAGCGCTTTCACTGTAATGTGTTCCCCTAGGGAGATATTTTCCAATGCTGATAGTAACCCCAGTCTCCTTAATGGCCCTCCATTTCCTCCAGCTATCAAGACCACATCAGGGACCAGGCAGGGGGGTGATGGTCGTGGCAAGCCAACCAGACCCGTCTCCCTCGATTTTAAAAGGAGTAAACAGGTTGAGGTACCTGTATGAGATTCTATCTGCATTCTAGGGGGGCCAGGAATAAGACAATATATATTAGTTGTTATTTTTTCTAATATAACCCTTTTATCACAACCTATTGTTGTGATGTCTAGTAAATATCCCCAGTGCTTGCTTCATTTCTAGTGTCTCAGTCTGAGACCGTCACATGGAATCTTCCATCCAAGCAATGCCTCAGCACAGTGTATTGTTGATGTCACCAGGACAGGTGTCCAAATATATTAACGTTCAAGACAACCCACCCATTCATAAGATATGCAAAGTTGTACTCATGCTGCAAAATAAATCAATCAACCTTGATTCGCTACCTTTAGACCTTCTTTCTTCATGTCCTCTGCTAAGTCTTCACAGAGCTCCCTGCAAAGAGACAACTGCTCCTCAACATCACTCAGCTCTTTGAATGTCCTGTAAAGAGCAAGTGGCGCAAAAAGGAAATTAGGGGGGAGACAAGAGCACTGACAAAATAAAACAATGAAACTGTCATTGTCCATGTATGCGTCATTAAAACCATACCTTTCCGTGCTCATGCTTTTCCTTTCTTCATTCCTGTATAAAAGAAAAGACATATTGTATCCTCCTCCGACTGTACTGGAATTGTTTCATGTCTTAATCAGTTGTGTCAAGTTGTATTAATCAGACAGGCAAGTACTTGGATAAACACGTGGAGCCCAGACCCAAGGAAACCTGCATGAGGTGATGCCAGGCTGTCTCCGAGAACAACAACGACAGCAACGCCATCTGCTGGCCAAGATGAGAACAGCTGCTTATGCCGAGAGCGTTCAGCATCTTTTCACTCACTTTCCCGATTCCAGACACCTGGAAGGGAAAACAAAAAACATGTTTTTAATATTCAAATATTGATGATTTTCTTTCAATCCTTTGTGCCCCAACACTCAATCTTTCAGCCTTTTAAAAATATAAAAAACACAGGATTACGTTCTAGCATCCTTCTGTACATGTTCACTTACTGTGCATGTCGTTCATTAGTTAGCCTACATGTGAGCATATAGTTTAGTTTGAGCAATGTGTACCGTACTTTGCGAACTGGGAGATTCTGGACAAAGTCCATGACTGCCTCTTGTGTGGAGGGGAGTCTGTATTGGCCGTTGGGCTTGTTCTTGTCACTGCACACCTTGGCAAGCATTGTGTTTGGAGCGATTCCTAGAACAGTGAACAGCATAAGTACAGCATTGAGTAGCTTGTTTTGAAATGACATGCTGGTAAGAAATATACATAATCTTCATCAGAACGCTAGAGGCTCTCTAAGCGGTTTGTTTCAGCAGGGAATGAACTATTATATACGAGTATACATAAAGGGAGCGAGCATAATAAATATGTCAGAAGAGAGAAACATTTAACTTGCGTGGAACACTTATTATTATTGAATTATCTTGTGAAACTAAATCGCAACATTTTTAACAATAGCAAGACACTCCGACGGAAAGGGTTTGAGTTTGATGAATCACGTTTTTTCACCGACCTGCACTGGCTGTCAGCGTGGTCTTCTGCTCAATGCGGAAGCGCATCTCTCTCACAGCTTCTTCAAGAGAAGTACCAAACACCTCAAACGGCCCCCCAGCAGCACCGACACCGTCGCAGTGCAACAAGCAGGGAGAGTTGCTCGGGCTGTCCTCAAACAGGAGTGGAGAGAGCTCATTTTCCTCTGGCACCACCACCTTGGGAAGCTCCATCTGCTCTCCACCTGCGCAGAAAAGACAACAACTTCTCACAATAACCTGATTGATTTCTAGCGTACGCAAGTTTGATAATATAATAGCGTTTCCTGTTGTATTGAGTATTCAGCAAATGTGGCAAACGTTGCGGAAGAATAATTATTTAAAAAGCATCAGAGCACATAATCCTTCTATATTCCTGTGTAATTTAGTCGTGCCTTTAGCGGGACTGCTGCTCCCGTGGAAGTGATGTGTACGTTTGGATTGTGGCCAGCTCTGTCTCTGTTCCACGTGGTGCGTAAAATCCAGATAGGCTTCATCGAGGCTCATCGGCTGAAAGTGAGGGTCATAGTCTGCAAAAATCTCCCGGATCTAAAACAATGACACAAGTTCATACGCATCTGTTGTTTTAAGGAAAAAGCCACAAAACAGTGTCGAAGCGTCTGTTTTCAAGCCGGTTTAGCGAGACGCATTCATCTCTTTGTGTGTGTGCTTTGCCATCAATCTTACCTCATCACTCACTGCTCGGTATTTATCAAAGTTAGTTGGCACAATGACCAGGTTTGGGCAGAGTTTCTTTGCGATGAACCCGGGCATGGCAGCTCGAACTCCGTACTTCCTGGCATGGTAGTTAGAGGTTGACTGCAAGAGAAAAGGTGAATCGAGTAACTCATCAAATATTGGCACTGGTTGAAATTGTCAAACCTTTATAGATTACAATTCAATACAGTTCAATAAGTTTAAAGCTGAATGTGATGGTGTGATAAGGACTCGTATAGAGTAATATGTGTACAATGTAAAAAGTAATCAAAAGGTTTACCACGGCTTGAATTTCTGTTGTGTCCTTTTTGTGTTACACTATCGTATGGTACTATTTAATTAAATGACGTATTACAGTCAAATTGCGCCAATTTCTGCCATATTTTAACTCACCAGCATGCTCATGGATCCTACAGCCATGGGCTTGTCTTTCAGCTCAGGACAGTCTCTCATCTCCACGGCAGCGTAGAAAGCGTCCATGTCCACATGAACAATCATACGGCTGAGATCCCGACTCCTTTCAAGCTCAGCGAGCATCCTCTCCACCTATGATGGGATTTAATGAAAAACAGTTATTTGAAGTTAGAAGTAGTTTGATACTTAGAATTGAGTTGTTTGCACATGTATATTTAATGACTCGATACCTAGATGAATCCATGTCTTACTTGAGCGTGTGCTTTCTGTAACTGTTTTTCTGTGATTTGTGCCTTTTGTAGCATCATTTTCTCAATGCGTTGGTTCACTTGCTGCTCTTTCTTTAACTCATTCTCATAAAACCTAGATCCCTGCATGGAAAAGAAAATGACGACAAACAGATACAGATTCTGCAGCACATCCATAGTGAAAAGCTCCAATAGCTATAAGACTGTTTGTAAATATAAAGGATATATGAGACTTTCACACCCGGAAACTGGGTTCTGTTATTAAGATTACTATGTATGGGCGACTGTTTTTATGTCACAAAAGGACTAATCTGAGATGTCATTTCATACCTTGGAGGACTCCATGATGATTTTGTTGATCTTGTCCCTGTCAACACCCTGCATACCAGCCTTGTTGTCATTGAGGGCCATCCTGGAGAGAAACCCCGGCCCTTTGGTGGATGCTACCCCATTCTCCATCCTGAACAATGGATCCTTAATAGCAAAACTGTCGTTTTAAAAAAAAAAAATGTTCAAATTCATAACGACGTCAGCTCTGTCCTAAAGTTTGTTGATAAATGTGTAACTGCATCCCCTCACGTGTTTACCTTTCATAGCTAACTCAGAATATCGACATTAAATCAGATACTAACCGCTTCCGCTGTAAACTGGATCAATCACAATGATTAGAAATCTCTCAGCTGCATCGATGCTTGTACATGTTTTGAAAACGAAGACGCTTTTGGCGGAACTTCCGCGTGTATGCGTCATCACAAAAAGGGGCGGGACCTATGGGGCGTAGTAAAGCGGAGCATATGTAAACTAGAAAATGCATTTCCTGCTGAAAATGCGTTGGAATGCAAAAGCTGAAATTAACTCAAACAATTGCTGAAAATATAGAAATAAGAAAAGCTGAACTATTTGAAAGGATTGCTGAAAATATAGAAAGAAGAAAAGCTGAAAACAGCTGATCTGCGGTATATGCCAATGAAAACCTGGCCCAGATCTGGCCCAAATACCTTACATACATAATGTAATACATAATGTATCCTCATGCACATCCTCCTGATGAAGACATCGCACATAAACAAGTAGTATTGCCTTGTTGTCAATCAAGCTGCAGTGCGTACCACGGTGGTACGTAATTTATTACTGTTTCTTATGAGTCTGAGGCGTGAAAGCATAAAAGAAGATTGTTTTAATGCAGTCGGTGACTTAAGGTCACAACAAAATGAAGGTTCCTTTCTGTTTTTCTTCATCTAGATGGCGATTCACAAGAAAGAGATGCTCCAGGTGGCCCGCTTGCCTCCTCTCTTGCCAACGACCTCCACAGAGGATACAGAGGCGAGAGGATACAAGATTAAGGAAAAAGAAGTCAAGGTGAGCCGCTGTGATCAGCTCACAGTCACAGCGATGAGAGCTGGTCGACGCATCCTCCTCTGATCCCTCGGCTCTCTCGCTTTGCCCATTAGATCAAAATGAGGCAGCTGGTCGATGCAGCGCTCAATCTGGAGAGCAAGAACATTTTCCACCGGGACATAAAGATTGGTTTTGGTTTATTGGTTTGATTGTGTTTAACAAATAGTTTAGTATTTAAGTGTTTACTCACTTTCTTTTATTTGGACATCTAACCTTCAAATAATGACAAGAAAAAAGAAGTTGGACTGAAGATGTTACTGTTGAAGCATTTTAATCACTATTTTATTCCCCTGGGGGGATTAGAAGATCAGATGAGTCCCTTTCACACCAGCCAGAAGATGACGTGGTTCCCCATCAACTTCCACAAAGCCTCCGGGATGGACACCTCTAACAGGGTAATACGTCTACTCATTTTTATCTAAAGATTATTTGGGGATTTGTTTGTATCATAGATTAAAAATAAATTATAATTGTGCAATGTCAATTGTAAATTGTGAAGTTCCATATTCAGTATTTGGGTTGCATTGACTGTAGGGCGTCCTCATTTATTTCCTCTTATTTCTTGTTTGAGTTCCCAGCCATGTAGTCATGTGGTTAAATTTATAATTTCACCTATTTCATTATGATTTGTATTTTTCATTTTTTTGTTTGTGCTTTGAATCATGTCTAGGTCTGTCTTTTTTACTGACTTAATTCATGCAATATCACATTGACTAGTGAAATGATTCAAACCCACTTCTGACATGGATATTTGTGCAAAATAGTAGGAGTTATTTCATATTGGAGATTCTCTCATTAACGATCAGCATACATACGTTTGTCAATTAAGCCATCAGATTTATTTCATTCATCACTTTACGCTGACAGATCAAGTTAATGTATTAGTCCTTTTTTAATGCAATCAAATTGTCTTCTTCCCCAGCAGAAAGTCCTGGCGCTGGCCGTGATGTTGCTGCTGTCGCATGTGGCTTGTGATGCTCACAGCCTGTCTCAATGCTGCAAACAACCAGCTCGCCCCTGTCGCTTGTCTGTGTTCCTGTGTCGCTCCGGCAGCAAAAACTTTGGTGACGCACAACCTGCAGAGCCGACTCAACCAGCTCCTCCAAGGCTCCAGGAATCAAGCAGCCGGGATCCTGACTGTGGGGAAGAGGATCGCCGAGAGTGCCGGGGAGCAGTACATGGCCTGAGAGTCCCAAGACTCTACCGAATACATAAGTTTAGTTTATATGTCTCTAATTCATTCATGATATGGCTTTTACAGCAGTTTCAAAAACGTGTACTCTCTGGCTTTTTCTGTTAAATTCGTCACCAAATTTGTATTGGAGTCTATGGGGCTTGAGACAGACTTTGTCTCACTATCAAGCCCCTCAGGCAAAACTCTGGGATTCCATAAACACATCATTCCGACCAGCACAAGCACGGCATCATTCTGATCCAAAAATGAAGCTCTGTAAGTTAATAGTTTGGCCATAAGGTCAAGATTTCCATATTTATTTTACCCGATTCTCACGCAGCCATACACTCTAAATTTGAATTCTTACTGTAGAGGCTCTACATACACACCCATGTAAAACTCAGGAAAGGACTGAAAACTTAGTGAAACATAATCAGTGATTATGAAAAAAGTGAAATAGATATAAAATGCTGTAAAGACTAAAGAATTCTCAAGACTTGTGTCTACATTTTAAAGTTGAAATGGTTGAATGTTAAAGTTTTAAATTTATATAAAATCAATTATAAGAGATAAAATGCTGAAAAGTCATAGCACCCCTCTCTGAAATGAGCTGAACAATTGGAAATTTGAATGGTTTAAATAGCTGAAAGTGTGAAGGAGTTGAAAGCGGAAACGGAAGAAACATAAGTTGAATAAAGAATAGGATAACAATACTTGGAATGCTTTGAAAGCAATACAGTACAACGAGGATAGTCAGATAATACAAAACAAAATCTCAAAGATTTCCTTGCTGATCAATTCACTTAAAACCCATAAAGAGAAAAAACATATCTGTGCAAATTCGTTAGCCACAATGAAACTTGTATTTTTAATAAACCCCTTGCAAATTTCATCCCATAGTGTTTTAACGAAGAAAGTTATCCCTCATTAATGAAAACAGTATTGCCCCAATCGTAAAATTGATATTGGTACATTTCATGCTGCAATGTTTTAATCTGAACGTCAACGTGTGTGTAACTTCCGGTGTCCCCATCTAACTTGACGTCACTGTGTAAAGTACACAGTAAAGCGTGGCTGCAGCTCCTCCCCCAACCAGCCAGTCAGTCCTCCGCTATTGCTAACTAAGCTGCGGGACCACGGCAGCGACACGGACCGTTGCTCGTCAAGTGTAGCATGGAGTTGGGGTACCGCGTTAAGAAGAAAGTCCTCCTTGTCGATCACTCGCCCGAGTAGTTTGTCGACTGCGGCTGAGAAAGCTAACGAGGACAGTCACAGCGAGCCGGTGCAGTTATTTAAAGCCAAGCTAGTTGCGTTGTTTGACAGCTAACGCTAACTAACGTTAGCTAACCGTCGTCCCATTGGTATTCAAAGTCAGTTTCAAAACAAAGCCCAGAACACGGAGAGGTTGAGACCCAGCTGTCGCCCCCCGGAGCAGCTCGCTGCTAGACAAGCCTGCTGAGGACAAATGAACGCTCTGCAGGTTATGCTTGAATCTATCGGGTAATAATCCAGATAACGGTATTTTGCTGTCGCTAAGCTTCAGTTAAAGACGCTGTCAGCAGGTTTGGCTGTGACGCGTTAGAATTTAAGACGAATCCGTCCATTGACTCAGGTTCGAGGTTTCTCTGAGGCTTAGATTTAAATGTCCGAGAAGAGTTCATCGTCCGGGTCGGATGAGGATGTGGACCCGGAATCCGCGCAGCATGTGGAGCTCGGTGGCGTTTTAAGCAAGGTAACTTTAGGTGAACACACTTCAACGTTACGATCTGTCATCCTGCGAAATCACCTAAACTGTGTATCTTAATCCTACACGCACACACACACACACACACACACACACACACACACACACACACACACACACACGGAGAGAACTGTTAGTGTTGTGCAACAGTTGACTTAATCCCTGCACACACCTCATCCACCTCTACTGACTTGTTAACTCTGCTCGTGTGTCCACAGTGGACAAATTACATCCACGGCTGGCAGGACCGATGGGTCGTGTTGAAAAACAACACCTTGAGTTACTACAAGTCAGAGGACGAACGGGAATACGGCTGCAGGGGCTCTCTGTGCCTGCGCAAGGCCGTTATCACAGTAAGTACACAACGACGTGCATCGCTGCTGTCTTTGGCTCACATGGAAAGCAGAATGAGCTCAGCACCTGTCCAACAATTCGGGGAATAAGACGTCAGAAGATGGAGGGGGGGTTGGCTCATGTTTTGATCCTGTCGTTAGAATGGCGTTAACTTCCTTTTCCTTCGGTATATAAAAGCTATTCACTAGTAATGATGCTGCTATTGATTTGATCACATCGGTAGGGGGCCTGTATTTCAGCAGAAGAAGGCATTTTGCCACCATGCCTTTTCATCCATGGCGGTTAGAACCCCGAATACTTGAAATAGTTGTTGCTGTGGTTAAAATGTAAGCTTTGACCACACACTGTAGAAAGCAGACCGGTATTGTCCTGATGCAGGCACCCTGTTGGTGAGAGAACCAGAAATTCCACACCCTGGTTAAATATTCACTGGTCTCTCTCTGCATACCACAACGGAGGGCAGAGGCCAAACAAATGGTTTTATTGTGATTTATGCAATAGCATTATATGACTCTAAATGGGATTAAAACTACACGCATGAGAGGTTGCGGTTAATTTCCTCTAACGGCTGTGCTCCCTCAGTGGGCGTTTGGCCAATTCTCGTGCTTGTGCAGACCTATATGGATTCCCACAAGGCATTGGTAGTGTTTTTGTTATGCAGTAGGCTAATGTGCACAAATTAGATACACATGATCACTAATAACGAGAGAAGTAGGACCTGCACTGTCACGTCTTTCTGCCTTTTTCTCACTGCCTTCTGACTGAATAAAGCCAGTGCTGTCTATGGACACCGTGGTGTGAGGACTCAGGAATGCAGAAACAAGCCTCTGCTTCTCTTCCTGCCTCGTATCAGTCTGTTAAACGTTGTGTAGCTGCAGACAATGCAGATCGTCATCATGCCAAATCAAAATGTGTCACTGTCTGAAAATCCCTACGTCACTTTAACCTCTTCTCAGAACATTGGTGTTTGCGTATAAATTACATTTATTTAAAATACATATACATATCAGTGTTTGACTGATGACCTTCTCTTTACCGTTGTTGAAGGTGCTTCAGTTCTGTACAGGGGAAAAAGCCAGTGCGTCGAGGAAATTCAGCTGTGCTTGTGCAACTGGAAGGAGATAAAGTGGGTTGTAAAGCTTGGCTTTATGGGCTGTGTCTGATACAGCACAGTTAGATAGGCTGCATTTCTCTAACCGGTAATGGCATCCTGGCCGAATGTTCTGAGCTTACCATTGCATGACTGTCCTTCTTGTGAAATGTAGAAACTGGAGGGCTCATGTTATATCCGTCTCCAGGGGGAAACTCCTGCTCTGACTGTTTCAGTGACCTATTGTAAAGGCAATGTTGCATGAAGTTACTACGGGCGGGTTCAGAGTATACGCTGCTGTTCAATATATAAACCCGCACATTCAAAAAATCTAATTAAACTTTGAGCTTACGTCAGCTGACAGAGATTGGTTAAAGCACGGAGGGAAACGGGAAGGATATCCATGTCAGCTGTGTCTTATTTCTGATAAGGAACTTTTGCAGAGCATATATCTCCGCAGCTGTGGTGCAGCGGTCAAATTCCAATCTCAGAGGAAACAGGAAATCTGTGGCGTACGTGTTCGGGTTCCTAAAGGGTTAGTGTTGGAAGGTGGGTGTGGTGGATTGTACGATGGGGGAGTGAAATAGTTGAAAGATTTGGCCTAATGGCAGAAGGAAAAGTTATGATGACCCAGGTTGAGGCAATGTAATGGAGCAAGACCATCTGTTTTTGCACAGTTCTGCTGCAGTCATTTAGCCGTGCGCCTGCAGACATGAGACATCATTTCCTAATTTAAAATCCCTGTTTCTTGTGTGGCTGATCTTGTGTGTCTGAAACGTGTTCTCACTAGTCACTACTGTCATAAAAAGACTGCACAGGCATCGCAATCCAGTCTTTGCTGGGATTCCACTTTTATTTTATTGAGCTATAGGGAAAACTTGTATGGCGCATTTGTATTTAGTATTGAAATATGTATAATGTTTGATGTTTTGTCTTTTGTGATAGTATTTTTCGACATGACCCATGCTCTGCCTTATAACCACTCATCCACCCTCTCCTCTCACTTTGCAGCCTCATGAGTTTGACGAGTGTCGCATTGACATCAGTGTGAACGACAGTGTTTGGTACCTCAGAGCTGAAGATCCCGAGCACCGACTCCAGTGGATCGAGTCGATAGAGCTGCACAAGGTCAGTGGAACGGGCTCCTCTTCCTTAGTGCATTTTCTGGATCTTTCTCGCTTGCTATGTTTTACACCTTGTTTTTTCATTCAGATATTCCTTATAATGACATTATTCGTAGTCTGCTGCATTAGCGATGTAATCATTTATACAAAAGCCATATTTATTTTTATTGTCTTTTTTTGCCAGTTCCTCGGGCTGTAATGAATACGGAATTGTTTTTTTGTCCGGGCAAATCCTCTGTTGAAAGCATCGTATTATTGGCATTTTTCAGGTATTTAGGTTCCATTTTGGTTCAGGTTTGTATATTTTAAAACGGCGCTGTCTGTTTTGCTCAGGGGGCTTGTGGTGGCAAAACGGGGACGGACACGCACACACAGCCCCGCACGCCGGGTGCGTGAAGGATCTGTGGAATGGTGGGGCTATCCCCTGTCTTCAAATACCAGGCAGCTGCGCAATCCACAATGACGTCAAGGGAACATAAACATAAGTGAAATGTTTAAAGGGTACTCGGTACGTCCTCATGCCGTACGCTCTGAAACCGCTTTATACAGAGCTGTGATCTGTTCAAAACTAGCTGACACAGCCTCGCGATGCTACTTCAGTTTGTATACAAGTATACTCTAAAAATAAACTAGTTATCCATTCCTTTAGTTGTTTTCATTGTGTTGCCTGTACAGTGTTGCACCCTGCACACAGGAGATAAAGCTGGGTAGTGTCAATCGGTATGTTTGGACTGTGAACTTTGGTTGAGTGCAATTATTTTCTTTTTGTTGTGTGTGTGTTATCTCTATTATCTGGTAAAACGTGTCTTGGAGAGTTGGGCGTATGTACCTTCACAGTGCTCTGAATTCTTATCAGGCCCGCTTTCTCCACTAAAATGTTGCCGTGGAAGGTGATGTTGGGAGTTAACAATTGAGTGTGAGCCGACCTCCACCCCATTAATGACGCTGTGAAAGTATGTGCGGATTGTCACCAACAGTAACCTGCAGCATCGGTATGAGTGAGCGTGTCTGCACTGCTCCCGGCTGGACAGAGAAGAAGTTGCATCTGGTGTCCACCAGCGCAAACATTTTCTGCCTTCAATCGGAGTTGGTAGGCATGAAACAAAATTCCTTTAAATTCTGTTTCCTGAATGAGAAGAAGGAGGAACAACGGGTGTAGTAGGGGTCCCACAGGGTTTTATACCTCGTACTGTGTCGTGCCCAGTGATTTCCACTGAAAGGGAGCAGTGTAGTCCACCCATCAGGAAAAAGTGATGGTTCTTTGACTTTGTTTGAACATTCTGTAAAGATATTTTATATTTTTTTTGACAAATGGAAAAAAAGATCACAGAAAAAGTCGGGCTGACTTTGGTGTCTATTATACAAGTATAAGTATAATATGGCTTTAACGTGGGTCGAACAGGTAATGATTTCAGCTTTTGAATGTGTTGTTCAAGCTATTTGAATGAGCATATCCACATTATCAAATCAGGCCGATGTTTTACAGACAAAAAAACTGTTTATTTGCGAGGCCATTTGTGTTTTTATGTGTGGGTGTGTTTGTGTCGGAGGTGGAAAAAGTTGTGCACAGTGTAGGGACGCTAAGTGCCGCTCTTGATGAATAATACATTTTTTTATTTTTTTTTCATGCCCGTTCTCTATGCAACTAAAATCAACAGGGACAAATAAAACTCTCAATCACGCTGAGAGGACTGTTCCATTCTGTCGGATTCAGAGGGGTGTTACTGGAGGGGACATGGGCCGAAACCCCTGTATGTGTTCATGCTTGCTCCACCACACTCCCGCAGGGTGGTTCCTTGCTCAGTAGTGTCCTACATCAGACCAGGAAATATCAATAAATCAGAAAAGATGAAAGAGCAGTCAGGTAGATGGAAATGATGCAGAAGATCCCGACTAACGTTCTTCCCTGCCTCCCACGCTCTCTTTCTGTCATAGTACACAAAAGGCTGCCTCCCCCCCTCCCCTCGGTACCCGATCACTACCTCTGGACAGCCTCCCCCCCCCCTGTCGCTCATACAGAAATGCACCTTACTTTATTTTGATCCCTCTCAAGATGAGCATGTTTCACACATCAGGGCGTGTGGTCTGTTGATAAGAGTGGAGAGTGAGTGTTCCTGCCGACGACCTGCTTCGCTCTGCCGAACGTTTTCCAGACTTCCAGAACGTCCGCCTCTTCTGCTGCGCTGAGCAGCGGGTGTCGGCCACACCTCTGACCGCTACGGAGAAAATGACCAATGCCCTCTTCCTCCTCTTCCTGCGCTTCCTCTTTCGCGGCTGCTTTCCTTTTGACTTGACGAGTTAAGCGGCGTCTGTATGGCTTTTCTTCCCCACGTGCTGCTCTTTCCTGCTGTGCCTCGGCGAGGTGTCTCCGGAGAACCCGGGATACTGGATTTAAGCCTTTGAATTTTCAGAAGAGTGGGATTGTCCGGGCGATGTTGGGGCCGAACAACCGTCGGGACTGCAGCAGTGTCCTGCTGTGCTTTGGATGCTGGAATGGTCTGATGGTGGGCTTGGAGCATGTTGGCATGTCACCAAGTCTTCAGCTAGTATGCCAGTGTTGTAATATGATAGAATTGATGAATATGGCCCATCTCTGCCTTTCTACATACATCGCAATAGATTTTATTTATTTTGCATGTGTGCAGTCTTCTACATTAAGAGAACTGATGGGCGAGCTTTTTAATTTCACTCCTCTGAATGTCATTCATTGAAAGAGATCACTCACTATTTGGATTTTCCTTCCAATTGAACTATTGTCGAGCAGCTTTAAAAAAAAAACAGCAATAAGCTGAGGTGTGAAGAAGTGGTTGCTATGGACACCGTTACTGTACACTCATTACCATCCCACAGCTCCGGGTACAAAATGCCATTTCATGCGTGTGCTCCGCTGTGCCGTGTCGATAAGGCTTGACCACAACTCAGACAGCACTCAGCACCCGTTAAAATCCATTCTGTAGTGCAGCTGCACTATGTAGTAGTTGTTTTACTGCTTTAATTTATTCAGTTCAGCCTTAAACATTAAACATAACAGTTGACAGCTTAGTTAGGGCTGTTTGCGTTTGTAAATATCTTATTCATGGTAAATTTCCACTCCCTTTTTGTATATCTTTAAATGTATTAACGATAAGACAGGCCTATAAATTTAGGCCCGTACAAAAAAAGAAAACACAATTAAAGTACAATTTTAGTCACGGGACTAATATCGGCTGATCAAATTGCTGTCTGTCTGTAGCTTAATGGATACTAGTAAACCGCTGCATGTGGGACAGACGAGAATAGTGGGTGAGGATGCATGTGCACACAGTGTTGCTGGGTTGGAAGTCCCAGAGATTCCCTGGTCACAAGTTACTCGAACAGATGCAGTCCCTGCCGCTCCCTCCCTCCACACTGGCAGGTAATATGAGACGTGGAGGGTGCGACTGCGTTTTCTCCCAGGAGGTTGCGTTGAAGCCTCCTAAAGGGACCTTAGGTACAGTGGCATTTCTTTTTCACCGTTCCTCAACCACCTGGTATCAGGTGGTCTTGATGGATGTGTGTGTTTGTCAGCCCGGGTCCCTTCGGCACACTGTTTGTTGGCCTGTGTTGGTGTGCGTGCTTTACTCGGTGCCGCTGACTGCGAGAATTGATCGCCCCCATTGATCGCCCACAATTACGAACCAGTAAGCAGACTCTTACTGGTTCGTAATTGTTTAATGGGCTTTTTGTGCAACTGCTGATGTTCTGTTCCCTCTGTTTTCCTTCTTCTATCATCCACATCATACGCTACCTTCCCTTCCTTCTCCCGGTTTTTTTCCAATCCCTCCTTTTTCGTCAGGCCGAGTCTGGTTACGGATCAGAAACCAGTCTCAGGCGTCATGGATCCATGTTGTCTCTCACCTCGGCAGCCAGTGCCTTGTCCGCCACATCCACGTCCTCCTTCAAGGTAACAACATGAGTCCCAAGCTTTCAATACACATTTAAACTTTTGATTACAAAACTACTACCTACAGCCAGGCTGCGAGATCGGTTGTTATCCTTCAATGTCATTTATTTTGAGATGAGCTATACTTGTGGTTTATACAAGAGAACTTCTCCACTTTACTTTTGCTTTTCTCTGCTCAGAAGGGGCACAGGTTGCGTGAGAAATTAGCTGAAATGGAAACCTTCCGGGACATTCTGTGCAGACAAGTGGACACCCTGCAGAAATACTTTGACTCCTGTGCTGACGTTGTCTCCAAAGATGAATTCCAGAGGGACAGAGGTAACCTGGGACATAAATACTATATTTTATTTTGCTGTTTAATGTGTAAACGTGTTGAAGGATAATTGGTTTTGCATTACATTTTACAGGATTGTTAATAATTTCCTTCTCCCTTTTTTTCTAAATTGATATACTATCACACCAATGGGCAGTTTACTAACAGAAAAACCAAAATATAAACCAAGAATAACATATTTGATATAACGACAGACAGACTCCCCCGTACTAAGATGGTTTGATCAAACGCCGCACACGCCAATACTGTATCAATACTGTATTGCTCCCTCAATAATTGTACAATTTAAGAAAAAGTACTAAATCTTGAGGTGTAAATGTACCAGTTGAATTGAACATATTTAAGCCAATCTGCTGAGTCCCCCAACTGCTTTAAATCCAGATTAAAGACTTTTCTGTTTGCTGCTGCCTTTAATTGACAATTTAAATTCTTAAAGAAATTCTTAAACTACACTACACATTTTATTCTCTTTAACTAGACTCTTCTTTTGTGTTTCAATCAATAACCTTTTTCTAAATCTCCTTGCTTGATGTTTGGATGTTTTTAACATCAGCAGTTTGAATTACCTTGCTGTTAAAATAAACAATACAAACAAAAATGCCCACTATATTATATTTATTGTCCAAGTTAAAATATTGGTTTTATTTTTTTTATTTTAAGTGGACAAATTTATAGTAGATAAATCTTAATGATGTTGCTCTTACCTTTTTAAGTAGAGGAGGACGAGGAAGACTTTCCTACAACTGCAAGACCCGAGGGTGAGCACAATCACAACAACAACGGCAGCAAAGAGAAGTGTGAGTTTCCTGGCAGGTCATTGCTGTATTTGAGAAATATCCGTTTCATGTGTGGCCTTGTAACTGGTTCGATTCAATGTGAAACGCTGATCACGTGTACAGCTGTCTCACTCGGCTGACTCTTTGTCTTTGTCTGTGCCAGTGTTTTCCCCCGCCAGTCCAAAAACCATGAATGGAATAGACTTCAAGGGCGAGGCCATCACCTTCAAGGCCACCACAGCCGGCATCCTCTCCACCTTGTCCCACTGCATCGAGCTGATGGTCAAACGAGAAGACAGCTGGCAGAAGAGGGTGGACAGGGTGAGCGCCGCTTGCACTCGACACGTACTGATTCAAATGAGTGTTGCTCACGGCGCGCTAAAGGTCATGTGACTAATGAGTAGTTTACTGAGTAGGCGCTTACCAAGGCACCTGTCTCCCATAATGAGCCTCAAGCCGTTTGCTGTTTCCTCGATTTGTTTTGAGTTGAAGAGTCTCCCATTCCTCGTGTTTTGCCTCACCTAAAGTACGTCTGTTCAAATGAATTTGTATAGCACATTTCATATGATCTACTTACACTCAATGTGCTTAAGCTGTACCACCTCAAGCACCTTGTGCATTACATGCTGCTCAGCTCAGCTCACTTGTCAAACCTGTTTTCTGTGTTTGAAGGCCCAACCCTAAGAGTCACAATAGCAGGGAAGTGCTTTCAGTCAGTCAGTCAGGCTGGTCGGGGGAAACCGCCTCAACCTCTCCGCATTTGATTCTGCGTAAAGTTCTACTGTCGATGTTGAATAGGGATATAGAAATAGTTCAGAAAACCCTCTGAAAGGAACAAGACGCGCCTGCTCGGACGTATACAGAGAGAGAAGTCAAAGGAAATGACTGCTAAGACGTCATGGTGCAGTTTGTGGAAGCCCTCGCTACAAAGGAGGACAGAGAAGCTCAAATACCAAACACAGAGATGGATACCTCTACAGACTTGCAGCCTCTTCTTTAAAGTAGGTCTCTGTCTGTCTGTCTGTCTGTCTAGTGTCTACACACCGCTGGCAACCGGATCCTCTCCTTTTAACTCTGTAGCAGGTCTTAACTGTCTACCTCGAAACCGACTGCTTTCAATGTCTGTGTCGGCCTACTTTTGGAATATGTCTGGAATGTGAAGTTTGCTGGGCAGAGTTCAGTGGTTTCAGTGTACATGGCACATTTGATGGTATTTTGATTAACTTGCATAAGCTGATCTGCTGTGTTTCAGTGCTCTGAAGGAGCAGATGGTGAAAAATGGCTGACAAGCCAATCTTTTGAGTTGTTCTTTGCAGAGGCCTGTTTCTAGTTAATTTGGGTTCATTGGGTGTTAAAGTGTTTTTTTTTATGTCTGGTAAGGGGGATATTACGTAAAGAAAAAAGGTTTGAAAACACATGAAGGATGATTGATGAATGATGTTGTTAGTTTAGATGACTGAATGAAAGACGGCTCTTTATTTACAGGGATCTAACGAGGTAGCATTGTCACTGTGGTTCTGTTTGTACTCCGTAATACCGATGCTAAATTGTGTGTTGTCTAAATGAGGATAAGCTGATCCCTTTTCAATGCACTACAGATGTTTTCATTTCCGTTTCTATTTACATGCTGACTGTTCCTATTACTCAGGGCTGCCTTCTCTTAGTCACTTTTTAATCACTTAATCTGTTCGAGTCGACTAAGACTTGGTCTATCAACTAGTCATTCTTTGTGCAACACAGTATTTATACCTTTTTGCTTTTGGGTGATATTACTGATCTGTCTACTAAATCTTGTTGACTAATAATTCCTTACTAAACGCTACTCTGTCCTCCCTGTGTTCAGGAGCTCGAGAAGAGGAGGCGGGTAGAAGATGCCTACAAGTCTGCTATGATTGAACTAAAGAAAAAGTCACACTACGGCGGCCCAGACTACGAGGCAAGATGAAACTCGATGAGATAAATGGATTCCGGCTTGATGCACATCAAAAATATTTTTCTGACTTAGTCCCATGAGTCTTCCCATCTGTTTCTGCACTTTTGTCGGGTTCTTGTATTGCTTTTCCTATATTGTGTTCTTACACGTTTGCTTTTCACAGGAGGGGCCCAACAGTCTGATCAACGAGGACGAGTTCTTTGATGCGGTGGAAGCTGCGCTGGACCGACAGGACAAGATCGAGGAGCAGGTGTGATGAAGATGTGTAAAACCACTACGCGTCGCCCATCTCCTTGCCCTCCCTGGGAACACCTGCCTCTCTTTTAAACCCCTTTTTAAAGGCAAATGAACTGAAGCCCAGCCTTCTTGATCTGAATCATTGTCTCTGTCCCTCAGTGCCAGTCAGAGAAGGTCCGGATACCCCGACTAACTCCAGTTCCTCCAGGAGACGCCTACTCCAGTATCGGTACACACCGATTTGCCGCCAAGGTGCACATCTTATTTCCATTTTTTTCTTAGTTTTAATTTATGACTACTGGGTACTGCTGCTGGCATTGCTTCTCTTTCCTGTCTGAAGCTTTGTCCTCTTACAACTAAGGAAATACAAAATGCTATGAAAACATCCTTGGGCTGCTGCCGCAAACCTTTGTTTTGTGCCTCATTTCTTTCTCTTTCACTCTTCCTTTCTCTGCTGAACAGCCCCATAGCCATTCTTCTTCCCTGTCTTCCGTTGAGCTAGTCAGTGCCTCCGATGACATTCACAGATTCAGCCCTCAGGTACTGTATTTGGTCAAAAGCGAGCACCTCTATCTGCAGAAGGATCGCCCACTGCTTTCCACCACAGTCAGGAAGCACATGAGAATGTCTACTGACGAGTCTCTCCAGGATTTCACAAACATTTCCTTTTGCACCAAAGTGTTAAATGATGAAACCAACTGGACAGAATTTACATTCCAGGAGGGACTGACAGGTTGCCGCCATCCGCTAACACCGCTGATGAGAGCCGTTAACGCTGAATGACTGGAATGATCAGAGAGCTCTTTTCCTCTACTTTCTTTCTGCACATTTCTCTTTCTTCCACTGCATAAGCAGGCATGAATCCACAGTGCACGCTGTATACACACATGTGCATCGTTAGGACGTTGAACATCACACTAGACTTGATCCTTCTCGGGCGCATCTACTTGGCTTCAGCTCAGTGGTTAATGTGTTTGTTTAAAGAATTAAAGAACCTGAAATCACTTACTCGTATCTGCACAGGGGCTTACAGCATTGGTTATAATTCATTGCACTTTATCGATTCACACAGACAAGGTCTACAAGGTTGAGTACAAGGTCTCATTCTCTTCTAAATGGTTTGTGTTTTTAAAGGTTGTCTTCAGATACACAGGTAGAGAACAGAAAAACCCTCACTAACATATTCACTTCCTCTTTATTCATCGATTAGGTGGAAGAGATGGTGCAGAATCATATGACCTACTCTCTTCAGGACGTAGGCGGAGATGCTAACTGGCAGCTTGTAATAGAAGAAGGAGAGATGAAGGTGAGAAGAGAGGAGCGTGTTATGAATCATTTCCCTTGTTCCCCAGCTGTGGAAATTATTGACTTTTTGAAAGGTTCTGTAGGTACGAACATTAATAACAAAATGATTTGCGGGCAGAAGGGAAAGAGCTACACAAATTCCTAAAGGAAAGGTATTCATGCCAAAATGTTAGAAATAGTCCTTTAATCTGTTGTATAAGTTACCAGTAAACTAATGAGACAATATTTGCTGTAGTTCGGTCACTTAGTGGCAGAATCAAAAGGATGCTTTTACAGTGAGACCGCGAATCTGTTTCTGTTCTGTTAGTGATAATGTGACTTTCCTTTTGTTGTCTGGTCTTTGTGTAACAGGTGTACAGGAGGGAGGTAGAGGAGAACGGCATTGTGCTGGACCCTCTCAAAGCCACACACGCTGTGAAGGGGGTGACGGGTCACGAGTTGTGCCACTACTTCTGGGACACGTCTGTGCGAATGGACTGGGAGAGTAAGTCAAGAAGTCCCCATCACATCAACGCCTGCTTTTCCTCTGCTGCAATGTTGTCACTTTTTTTTTTTTTTTTTTTCCCTCCCTCAGCCACCATTGAAAATTTCAACGTTGTGGAAACGCTCTCTGATAATGCTGTCATTGTTTACCAGACACACAAGGTGAATTGAACAACACGGTTGTTTCAGAGGTTGCTGATGGATAATATCCGGCAGCTAATTGATTATCTGCTTGCCTTTCAGAGAGTGTGGCCTGCCTCTCAGCGGGATGTGCTCTATCTGTCAGCCATCAGGAAGATCTTGGCAACAAATGAAAATGATCCGGACGCGTGGCTGGTGTGCAACTTCTCCGTGGACCACGAAAACGCCCTTGTAAGATTGTTGCATTACTCCTGTCACTATACTGGAGTGTGGTGCATCAGGCATCCAATATTGGATCACAAATTTGATTCATCTCGGCATACAACTCCTGTGTCAGTCACATTAGAGAAATGTTGGAGATTGTTTTAATTTACATTTTATTTTTCTTCCAGCCCACAAACCGGTGTGTTCGGGCCAAAATCAATGTGGCTATGATCTGCCAAACCCATGTCAGCCCACCAGAGGGGGACAAAGAGATCAGCAGAGACAACATCCTTTGTAAGATCACCTACGTTGCCAATGGTAAGGTCCTCTCCAGCCTCATGCAGTTTTGATCTTAGTGTATATCCCCAATGGCAGAATCAGCAGCCAACCAGAACGAAGCCTTCCCATCTTCATCATCATTCTAACTTTATTTTACACTTAAGTGCTTCAACCTACCGTAAAGCCCTGAAGGAAGTGCTAGATTACTTATACTAGACAGGTGACGGGAGTTCGTTGAAAATAATACGACTAGAGGGCACCCTAGACCTGAATGTGTACTGCAGCTGTATTTCAGACTAATTGTTTTATCGAAGGTTAGAAGGTTTCCCCGTTTTGCTGACGTCTTCCCTCTGTGTGGCTGCAGTGAACCCAGGAGGTTGGGCTCCAGCCTCAGTCCTCCGAGCCGTGGCCAAGAGAGAGTACCCAAAGTTCCTTAAACGCTTCACCTCTTTCGTCCAGGAGAAAACAGCTGGAAAGCCCATCCTCTTCTGAACACCCAGAGGTAACCCATAATCCAAAAAAAGCAAACTGATTGAACATGTATTACTGTTAATGGGTTGGATTTCCCTTGAGAGGCGCTTAATCCATGAAAAATACAGTAGAAATGCAGAATCTTGAATCATTGTTGTTCATTTCTGATTATTCATCCTTTTTTTCCAGGATTGCAACGGACCCACTCAGTCCATCGTTGAAGACCCTTTCATCCGCTTTAGAATGTGTTGTCCATCTACTGCATTCAGGACATCCCACACGACACCTGCTTCTAGAAGAGACTGGTTTTACAGCTTTAATTCATCAGTAGTTGTCATCCTGCCACGTTAACATGGCTTAACACCATTCGTTGGTCATGGGTACATTTGTATGTAAATTCAAGAGTTTGTTACCAGTTATTTGCTTTTTGTAAATTGTTTTGTACATTTATGATTACACTTTTTGGGGTTTTCCTTAATCACTATTATTATAGCTAGTTGTTTTGCTGCTAAAGTTACTACCACGAGAGAGGAGCGTAGATCTTGACAGGAGAAGCGATGATCAGGTTTGGTACATTATCAACTGTGTGCTTATGCCTGTCCCTCCACCCAGGTCTCTCTTTGCAGTTTGAAAGGGGGGCAGGGTCTAAAGCTTTGAAATCTTTATATTTCTAGATGGCTATAAAGTAGCTTTCGGGAAGCACCAGGGACACTATTGTACAGAGAAAGCTGATTGGTAAATGAACTAAAAACCTAATGTGAGAAACGTGGATGGACGTTTGAATGTGGTGACAGTGGGGCTCAGGAAACCTGGAGTAGGATCTAAAGAGCATATGGACAACACTCCAGACATGGTTGGTAGATAATTAAAAATGGAATGTCAATATTGGAGTTGACTGCTGTCTCTAGATGCTGAGTTGTAAAAGTGTATCCAAGTTTTCTCGGCAGGTGGCCAGCAATAGATGGAAGAGTGGATACCTTTTCTACACCCTGGGTAGTTTTTTACAACTTTTTCCACCCCAAAACAAACTGGTAAATTAGACTAGTTGCTATTGTAAGGCTACGGTGGAATGATAAAATGTGGAGTAGGATATAATAGATCCCCTAGAATCTTAGGAATCATATTCTAACATTACATTTCACACTACAAACCAGTGGCCTCCTGCCCTTTGACTGAAAAAAAAAAAAAAAACAGCACAAACTCCTGAATATCTTTACTGTACAGCCACCTGATGTGCATTTATCAACACTTAGGTTAGGAATGGTCAGCATTTCACATCATCTTACCTCAAGATGTAAATTTGTACCAATGTTTAATGCCATCATAGGTTGGGAGTTTTGCAATCAGATCTGTTCGGTGCAAGGGGTCAGATGTTTGATTTATAGGACCGAAATCTATGAGCAATGTCTGCTTAAGAATGCCTCCAGTGTTTTTAATTTTGATATTTTGTCAGTAATCTACACTTTCTATATTCCTAAATTGTACATCAGAAGTGTTATTTGCACTAAATGGCAATGTTCTGTAAATTAAAATTGTTATACAAGGACTGTTTGAAAGACTGCCGTCTATACATCAATAATCAATTACTGGGTAATGATTGATGGGGACAGAAGACCACTCACACCTGCAGCAAACTTAAGATGCATGTTTTTAGATGTCTTACATTATGGGCCAAGTGATTGTGTGTATGCAGACATGTACACATGTAAACACGCCCACGTTGCCAGTCGAAGTGTGCGTATATAGAATGTTGGGTTACCATAAGCCTTCTAGAAGTAGTGCAACAATAAACACTGAAGTTTAAGCAGTTTATTTGTAGGAGTTTCTCTAAATATAAATATGCATCGTTTTTACATTCAGCGATTTTTTTAGCAAATGGTAAAATATTAAGATTTACACAATAAATTATGGTCTCCACCTACTCCTGATTTGTGGAATTCAACATTTATAGCAGGATATGGTCTTGATGAAGAGGTATGACTCCTTACGTATTCAGTATTAAAGGATATCCTGAGTGAAAGCGTCTTCAGTCATGACAAAAACCCCACGTCAAAAATAATCTACAATGGTCCTTCACTGTTCTATGTAGAATCAATGACCGACAAAGGTGTGCATTTAAGAGTATAAAGAGAAAAAGTGCTATCACGTATGCAAATCTGTGCTTTTATAAAGTAGCCCACCCACCAAAGCAACATCTTCAGAGAAGAAATGTCTTACAGTGATCGTAACCAATGTCGAGAGCTGGTCCTTTGTTCCTCATCCTCTGATCCAGCAACCGTCCGCTCTCCCTTCCCTTCACAGAAGCTCTTTGCCCGGGCAGCACGCGGTGCGGCCCGGAGGGGATACGGCGGCTCTCCAGCCGACTCAGGGTCTATCAAGTCTGTTCATTTGAGTCTTTTCTCATCTGTTGGCTGTGAGCTGGATTGTGTCTTCTGGGCGACAGCGTCACATCCCTTTTAAATCGTAAAACTGTAAACATTTCTCTTTGTTCCACAACGTGTGCCGTGGCAAACTTTAAAATGTTCTTTTTTTAGTTTCTTCCTGGTCGGCAGAAAAAGAAATTAAAGAAATGTATCTAGCCTCTCCCTCGTCGGCAATAAATATTCAGATCTTTGCGTAGGCCATGAGAACGGTATACATATATAAAACTTAATGGCACTGCGTGGACACATGCTCCAAAAAGCAACACTCAGCATGATGTTCATCACGTTACATGATGTCACATGGTTACTGCAGGTGTCCATCGCTGGGACTCTGTTGGTGTCTTCTTTTAGACAATCTAAGATTACTTTTATGTGTTGGCAATACAAGTGGCAACATGGATCTAGCAGCTCTGGAAGTGGAGTCGAGGGCCAGCCAGGCCCGGCCAATGGAGTGTGGCGATTGTCTTGATTTGGCAAGAAAAAAGAAAGTTGCAACGCTGCTCTTTTCACTGTCAGGGAGAGGAGAGAAAAGGGTGATTGTCAACATGGGTCAAGCCTAAATGGGAACAAGCCAAGATAACGCACTCACCAAGTAGACGTCGAGAACGGATCCATCATCCCGGTCCAGGTCCACATCCATGGTGCTCTGCTCTGAAGTGAGGCAGATGGCACTGTCTTCCAGGGTGAACGTGGAGCTGGATGCAGCGTCCTCTCTGAAACTGGGAGTTTACGGTCTGGGTCAGAAGGCAGTTAAAGTAAAGCACACTACTGCAGAGACTCTGACATGGAAGACACAAAAAAATGAACTGGCTAGAAGCAGGATGGGATGACGGGCCTGTAGCAGAAAGTAGAAAAACTAACTCAATCCAAGTGATTTTGGCTTCAGCTTTTTCAGCGGAAAATGTGAACAGAATAATGAGCAGGAAATGTCGCTTTACATTAAATATGTCACATTTGTGGAGACAACTGATCCATCACTTTCCGCAGGAGCCCAAATGCCCTCCGTGTAGTCAAGTCAAATGCATGTTAATGACTCTTAAAATCCTAAAAGGTCATTTGACCCTCAACATAGAAATACAAGTACTTCAATTAGGAAATACACATCTATTGGATGAATATCTAAATGTAGCTCAACCATTGAGAGAGTACAATACGGTTTATCGTCCTTTTTCAACTTTGCCCACCAGGGGGCGGCTTGAGAGCAGTTTTTACTTTTTTGTACATCAGGTGACTCATTGATAAATTCAGCAATATGTTTTATGCCCTTTTATGACATAATTACTTTCTGTCCAAATGGAATAAAAGGTAGAGAGGGTAGCCGAGGAGAACATAGTAGGAGAAATAGTTGGAAACATGGAGAGATTAATGTAGACAAAAGCTTGTTTTCAAGCAACCCTAACCTGACAAAACCAGGTGTCATCACTGTAACGGGCAGCACAGCTGTCAGACAGGGATTATTGTCAGTGGCTGCACAGTTCTCTCCAGCTTTTGTCAAAGTCTTCGTGAAGCACAATGGCCCGGAGTAAAGCCACGTCAAAGTCGCTGGTTAAATATTGATAAAAACCGTCGACGGAACAATTTCAGCCCGACAGCAGGTGCGAAGAAGAGGCAGGACCGGCCGAGTGACCCGATGGAGCCTCAGAGAGCGAGCTGAACCAGACACTGCTGCAGGAGGGGGGGAGGAAGATGGGGAACGCGTAGAGGGCACAGGACCAAGTGCGCGCACGCCTCGAGCACAAGACAAAAAAAAAAAATCAAGCCGTCCTTTAGAGCCAGACGATACAGCGCAATTACATGAGTTTGGGCCGCACGTGTGATGGAGCCTGTTTTTGTGACACGCCCAAGACGCACCTGCTCCATGACGCACCCTGCCAATAAGAATGCGTGACGTAAAAGCTCTGGTGTCAATAGCGGAGGATTTTGTCAACGTGTTTGTTTTGGGCGGGGCGAGTTCACGAGCCTTCCTTCGCGTCCGGAGGGCCGGAACATGCACAGTAACCTTTCAGGTTGTTTTTGAGGGGAAAACGTAACGCATCGCGCTCCTAAAAAGGGACACAGAGCGTTTTGATGTGATGAAAGCAACAAGGTTTGGTAAAAAGGGGGTAAAAAGATTGTAGAAACAACACCTTTTCTGTGTGTGGTTGTCCACGTCGACAAAGATGGAGGAGGTGGTTCCCATGGAGGAGCCCTCGTGGAGGGACGGGTCGGCAGGGACCAGATCTGGACGCAGGTACGAGCCGAACGGAGCTGAGGAGAAAACATTCAGACGCATTTTATATCACTAAAGGAAAAAACAATGCTATGTTTCAGACTGATCTTTGCTGCCTGATAAAAGCCAACATTTCCCCAACTCTGTGCGTCCATTTTGGACCCCCGGGTCTTTTTTTTTTCCTTCCACGTAGCCATTAAACATCTTTTGCAGAAGGCGAAGTAGCACTACTCATGGTACGCAGGCTTGATTCAAGTCAACTGATTAAATTAAAACCGCAGTATCGACCTGGCACTTTGGTGCAAATCAGATTTTTCTCCTACGTCTTTGAGACAGATTTGGTAACCGTGTGGAGGGAGTCTGGAATCTGTCCAATGGGCTTTATGGTGGGTTGCGTCACAGCTGCAGATAACAGCGGGGGAGTGCCTGGTTGTAAAGGAGGAGACACGACCCAATGACTTCTGTGTCTGCTCAACACCCTTCTGTCTCCCGCTGTGGCGTTTACACTTTTATTATAGCAGACACAAAGGTCAAATGTCGTTCATAATTACAACGCCTTTTCCCCTGAATTTTGTTCAGATACAGTTAAACAAAGAGTGAAAAAGGGGAAGCGACAATAACAAAGATTAAACTACAAGACTCTTCTTTCACACATTTCCTGGGGACGGACGGACGGACGGACGCGCACGCACACACACACACTCTGGAACTGATGGGTTACTAATAACAAGGTGGCCTCTGTTTCATTTCTATCAAGGCCGACTGCTGCATAACGCTGAGGATGTTTTTAGGGGTGAATGAAAGTGGCTGTTCAAGAGTTGCTAATAGAGAGACACGTGTAGTAGTAGTAGTAGTAGTAGTAGTAATAATAATAATAAAATGGCAAGTGCATTTATGATAATTGTTTAGGTTTTGAGTTACAAACAATCTCCTTAATAATTCAGGGCCATGTATGAACATATTTGACAACATCTGTGAATGTTGTCAAATCTATTAAAGCTAGGAACTATAAACGGTCACAGTAAGATGTTCCTAAAAATGTTGTCGTTTTGTGTACCTCGTCCGTCCAGACTGGCTAGGCTGCAGGCCCCTCCCAGCCGGTCCCTCCTGTCCTCCCTCTTCCTCTCATCTGCGTGGATCGAAAGGATCTCATGTGAGGACGACTTCAGAGCCGAGATGGACGTACGAGTCCTCTTTGAAGGGGAGAATCGCAGTGCTGCAGATAGGAAAGGAGAGGAAAGGAAAGGTGATACAAATGGGGAGGCCGAGGCAGAAAGAATAAGAGGGTCAGGTATTTGGAGGAGATGGAGAAGAGAGACAATTTTCCTGATTGAAGCAGCGTTCACACAAAATGAAACTCCCCTGCTCTGCCTCCAAAGTCAGCAGTGATATAATTAAACTTAAATTGTGCAGCGACGATTACACAAGTGTCCCCTATAATGTCCTTACACAGCCCTCCAAGCAAGGCAGGACATTAAATCCTTTGCGGTCATCTTCTTCATACGGGACTTGGCAGCAGCTAGTAGCTTTGCCTCAGCCATGTTTGTTTCCAAAGGGGGTCCCACATGGTTGCATAACATTGTTACTATACTTGAGGTGAAAGTGAAGTTTAAAAAACGACATCCTGGCTCTAACCGCTACCAGATCAGATCTTCCTTACACGGTTGGTTTCCAATGACCCAACAATAGACAACAAAAACATCAGGACATATCCGTTCCCTTTGTTTATTTGTGCACGGAGGCTGATTTTGTCCCCCATGCGAGACGACCATTAACCTGCAAACTTACGCTGAGTCTTTCTGAAGACCCGTGTGCTCATGAACTTGAGGAAGCGGCTGGCGTAAAACCCGGGCCGGTGCACCGAGACGGAGTCCTGAGGACAGGTAGAGAAGATGCGGGGCTTTAATCAGACAGCCACCAGTCACCAAGTAGGAGGCTCGCTCATAAACGCAGGAGTGATGCGAGCATGCCGCTGACTCACGCCATCGTACACCAGGGCTTTCCAGGAGTGTTCCAACTTTTTAATGAATCTGGGGAGGAAACAACACAAGAAGAAGGCTCGTGAAGAGAGTAGATCAGCTTACCCCCCAAAAAAGCTCCCCTTTGTGCTCGATCAAACTTGAGACTCTGGCCCCCTGGCACTAAACAAACGGGTCATATTTAAGCAGAAAATACATCAAAGTTTCATGTTATGTAACATTGTCTTTGAGGAATTCAAGCTACCAGAAGAAAGGCAGGATTAGCAAGGAAAACTGGCTCAGTCATCCGTTATTCCTCACTGACCCAATCTCACCTCGCCCACTAAGGGAGCGTCCAATGCCTCGACCAACCGGGCTGACAGATTCATGTGACGCTTTTACATTTTCCGGAGTTTGAAAAAGCGTAGGGGGGGGAAAGGCGAAAAAGGATTTTTGTGTCCATTCGAATCACATTGAAAAAAGTCATTTTAGGATTGAGGTTAATTGGATTCCCACAACGCCGGCTGAGTAATTAACATCAGGAGCTCTTCTCACTGGGCACAAATCCATTGTAGCATAGGTCAGGCAACTATACGATACGATGAGGCTCAGTACCTGTATGACTGTAGGATATCAATGATACCGAGGAATATGAACAGCTTTTCCTCCTTGTGCGTTTTGGCAGGGATGCCACCCATCCTACAAACACAATAAAAAACAATCCAGCAGTCAGAATGGCCGCGGTTCTTCTGCAATGCTTGAAACGCTGCGCAAATGTTTATTACATAGTCACTTACAGGATTTAAACCTGTGTGTCTTGCTGCCAATACGTGGAACAGCTGCTGTGTTTGTATTTGTGTAGCTATGGTTATGTGACAGCCCGACTGTGTCTACACTGCGTGTCCCGTGCGAGCTATGCACGTGTTTGTATAACCGTGTCTGTGAAAAAAAAGGTGGCGATTAACAAACAGGGGCAGACCGTGCATGCCCAAATACGTGTGTGTGTGTGTGTGTGCAAACCCACGTGTTGTCTGTGGTGAGGGCTTCTGCTGCCTTGCCATCTCCCTGGATGGACTCCATGGCCGTGGAGTAAAGGACCCTTTGACCCGCGGGTCTCCTCCCGTCGCCCCCCGCCGGGCCAAGCTCCGCCCCCTCTCTGTGACTGTGGTCCAGGACGTGCACACCCAGCAGCAGGCTGTAGTCCATGATCTTAAAACTCTCCAGCACCTGAATATAAAATAGAATTTTACAAGCAGGTCGTACGTACGTTTCACACTTCCCATGAGCCGTTTGAATCCTGGGAGGATATTCAGTTCCTGGACCGGATGCTACACTTTCAATTCAAAGACGGTCTGAATAGTGAGAATGGGAAATCTTTAGAAAATAACATTTATTTTCCTCACAAACCCTTTGAGGCCCTGAAGTCTGCCAGCTATTAAAATAAAAAGGAAATCTCATGTTGAAACTAGATTTGAGCGACATCTTTCTCCACAGTGAGCCATGTGTTACACATTGACCTTCAGGAGTCGTTCGCCCAGTTTCCCAGAGACTGCTGGACCCTTAATGTTTGCCCCAGTGCTCCAGTAAGGAAATCATGAGTAGTCACGGGTAGAGAGCAAGAAGCAAGGGAACAAAAAAAATGTCACTGTACTGGTTTAGAATTCCTGATGGGAATGCACGGGTGTGGCAGAGAAAGAGAGCGTGACTTAACAGAAATTGTTGAGGAATACTTTTCCTTAAGAGTTACGAGGAGGAGGTTGAGGAGGTTCGGGGAAACGCATTCAAGTACCAGTCATTAAAGCTCATCATCACCGTCTTTCATTCCCACTTACTATCCATAAATAAGACACCCAAAACCAAATAGGATTGAAGGCAATCCCCCCCCCCCCAAAATTGTGATTTACACGTTTTTATGAAGACCAATATATTGAAGGACTACAACTACAACCGCCTCTTATTCCTCCCTATGTGAGCCTTCTTTAAAGGCAGCAGATTACACAAGTGTCCCCTATAATGTGGTCAAAGAAGCATCTGTCATTATTAGTTGTCAATCCAGTTTGCTTCTGTAATATAAACGGCGAATGTGTAAAGCATAGGCAAACTCATTCACTCAAAACACACACACAAAATGGACTTGACGACTGACCCAAACAAACACTGGGGTTTTTGTCCAGCTTTGACTTTTCCATATCAACGATTTGCATCTTCTCAGTGAAACTCCCCCGGCCTATTCAAACTGCAGCCATTTTGAAACACTGAACTGCCTACAGTCAGCAATTACTCTGGATCCTGACCTCGACTTTCCCCGACAAACAATCAAACCATTACAGCGGGCAGTCGTTCCGTGATCGAGTCTGCGCGGGGTTTTCTCATGGCTCTGAAGAGTGTTGTGTAAATGTATAGGCTAACAGTCAATACTCTGTCAGGGGGGCGGACTACAACGGATCCTTAGCAGCAGGGCAGCCGAGCGCGAGGGCCTCTGCTCTCATTTCAAATAGAGCTGCCTCTCCGCACAGTGCGGGACGAAGGCCAGCCCGCAGACGTCTGTGGGGATTGAGCTTCGTCACAGCATCCCCTGATGATTCCAAGAAATGTCAGACGTTTATCAGCAGATTCTCCCCTGAAGGAGTCGTCCACCTGTCTGTCTCTGTGCCGCTGGGGATGAAGAGCTGTTCACACTCTGCAGTGACACTTTGAGACGGTCTGCGGGGAGGAACACAGAGCTCGTTGTGCTCCTGCAGGCCTGCTGGGTCAGTCGGCCCCGATAGACGCTGACTCAAGTTACACTCACAGGAATGTCAATGCTAAGGCTCCTTTATTACAACTGATTGATTTTCTGTTCTGTTACTGTGAACAGAGACGCAGATTACTTTATTGTATTAAAATGAATACATTGTGCACTTAAAATACATTACAAGGTGGTATGAAAAAGGTATTCATAGAGCAGCAATGCCAATTCAAACAATTGATTTATCAACTTACCATTTCAATTGCAACAATTGTGGCCTTTGGCTTCTCAAATGCAAAAATGATCAGCTTTTCTTTCATGTTGTTTAAGACGGCTAAATAAATGAAACAAATGGATGAATCAGCATATTGATTTCCAATGATAATCGTTATTATTTGCAGCCATGTTTAGGAGTGTGGTTAAGGACCCGGTTGAAGCCTCACACTTCCTTGGGCAGGGCCTCGTTTCTCTGCAGCAGAGATTGAGAGAAGCCGTCGTCGTTACAGGATCCCAAGGTTAAGAACAGACGGAGCCAAGCAGTAAACGCTGGCTTTTGATTGGCTGCGATGCAACCGAGACGGCATGCCTTCAAGGTCTGAATCAAAAAAGAGCTCTGAACGTCAGTGTCTCAGCAGCTTCGTGTCATCATAAGCATCAATATCCGCTTCGCATCAAATACCACACGCACAGCGAGCATTGAAACAACACAAACAAAGACCCACTCCGCTTCATTACAGCAGTGTGCAACATGAATTATTAATGCCTTGTGTTGTTTTGGCATTTGTGGAGTATCAGGGGAGCTGCAGAGTAATGGAGAGAGTAAATTTATAAAGAGAAGAACGAGTACCCAGTGTTCCACATAACAACAGAAATCTCCAAATCCCCAAACACATTGCTCATCCTCTTTGTGTCATCACTTTATGTTTCAACTAAACTTTGAACTCACACAAGCACTTCTTGGACAACAGTCCACTTCCTCATTCCCCCACGCCTTTCACCCCCCCGTTGCTTAGCTGCTTCTGCCGCCCTCTCCTCCGCCCCTCCCCCTCCCCCTCCTCCTCCTCCTCCTCTGTGTTTCGCGCCACCGCCTCAACTGGGGTGACGGGGTCAGCTGCTTACTCATGAAAACTGCCAGCGATTCTGCTTAGAGGGCACTTTGCTTCCCGCTCAGGAGGCGAGCGCAGGAAGCCGTGACAATAACAAACTGCACAGCATAGCCGTTCACTTCATACTATGTGGCACAGCGAAGCCTCAATGTGTCGACAGTCCACGTCTGGACTAAATCTGGGCGTTGGATGAGCCATTAGTTTACAGAAATACTGACTGAGCAGGAGGAGAGGATGTCCTTCTTGAAATGAAGATAGGGGACAAAGTCTGCATATTGGTTAATGATTATGGAGGGGAGAAACCATATTCTATTCCTGGTAATCTTTCTATTACCAATGTCACAATGTTTGTGACTGAAATTCCGCTAACTGGCTGGGAAAGCCCAGAGTTGTAACCGCAAACAAGTGTGGCACAACCAGAGGATTTAACGTGACAGAAGTCATTTTATGGAGAGACATTTTAGTTCTGCTGCTCCAACACAGTTCCTCCATTCCAACAATAAGGGTTCAAACTATTGACTGGTTCTTTGGCCATGCAGGTCTGTCAGGTAACGTGTGGCAAAGACACTAATTTACTAAGAATTTTGGGAGTGGGGCCACTCCTCAACCCTCAACCCGCTCCACCCGTGTCTCTCTCCAGCTCGCTCTCCTCTACGTGGGGCCCTGAGGAGCTTTACCATCATCATCATCAACAAGTCACTTTGAGGGGAAGACAAATCAGTGTGTGGAAGTCACACGGCCATCAGCCATGAAGCTTAACCGAGTGGTCGACACCAGGAAGAACAGAGAATGTCACTGCACAAACATGCAGTCACTCGAGAAAGACGTTAGACGACCCAATGACCAATTCAGCTCTTCTGCTTCCGTAGTTCTTCAGCCGCAAACTTTTTCCCTTTCCTATAATTGTGTTCCACAAAGTGTATGTACTGAAGACTGAATTGTAAACAGCCCTTTATAGTCTCCACTGCTGGGCGGTTCTCAAAAACAATTTCTTTCACACTGTAGGAAGACAAAAAAAAGGGTACGAAAGAAAGTCTGGGATATTTCCAGATATTTTATCGTGAATTTGAATGTTTCTATAAGTAGCAAGGAACTGATGGATTACCGGAGCACACGCATTTGAACTCCTATTAGACTTAAAATATCCCTCTGCATTGCAAAAGGTCTTCTGGCCTTTGAGCTAAAATGGAAAATAACGGAAGCCTTTGGACCGGAGGGCTTTTATTTAACAAGGGCTGCGAGTATCTCAGACTACCAGGATTTTTTTTTAACCACATTCGCTGTTTGGAGAGCTGCCACGCACTGAAACATTGCAGCGCAGTGATGACAGGACAGAACCCAGGGAAAGCTGAGAGCTTAGACTGAACACACAGTGGAAACGCACTGCCGCCCTACTGACAAACACATGGGACATTTGAGAAGTAATTTGGTCCCACGCAAGATGTGCGCACACTGTCCCGAAGTAGAACACAATATAACATAACAGTGTTTGAGCTTCCGCTTAAATCGGTAACGGCCGTGAAAATTCAGTTCAGTCCCTTCACTCGAGTGACTCGCCAGGTTTAAAGCAATCTGTTCCAAACTCTGGTCTGGTACAATACACAATGTGCATGTGGGGCAACAGAGGTACAACTGCTTTATCAAAAGGAAAGACAGACATTAGAAGTCAACCAAAATTCCATGATAATGAAAGAAATGTCTTTACCCGACAGTTTATTGTACTTCCTTCCTTTTATGTAATAATCGTGACCTCTGTGTTGCCGTCCAGTGAACGGAGAGAGAGGGACGAGAACGAGCATTCATAATCAAAATAAGACGCACTGCTAAAGGCACCTACCCGACAGTCTCTCTGCAGCGTCTTCATTAGGTTGTTGTAAGTCTCCGGGTCAAAGTAAAGACCTTCTTCGTGCATGTCCTGGAAGTCCAGGTCCTTGTAGGTGGGACACGCCTTTTCCCTCTCTTTCCTGGACGCTTGCCTCTTGTAGGTGGATCCCTTCAGGTCGTATTTGTAGTGCATTTTGACGCAGCGCGGCAACACGTTGTTCATCACCACCAGTCGGATGTTGATGCCTCCGGACTGGATGCAGTACAGGCCGTAGAATTTGGGCAGCAGCGTGCGCGGATTCTGGTTCAGATTCTGTAATGCAATATTTATTTATTTGTATATTTATTTATTTCTGCATTTGCAATATTTCCATCATGTTCATGTTCTTCAGTCTGAATTTGTGAATAAATGATGAGACTCCCTGTATGTACATTAGCCAACACATGAACGAGTAGGCAAAATTATTAAAAGTCTGACTTCCGCGCTGACATCCAGCACTCCTCCATCCCCTCGACCAAGATCTACCCAACTCATCCAGTGGTTCGGACTCACTTCCAAACACTCAGATGTGCAGTTTTGCGCCTCACTAAGTGGCGGGCTCTCATCAAAATCAGCTCCAAGTGACTCACCATGTAGTATCCAGGCAGTAATCTCTGGAGAAACTTGGCCTCTTTGTGCTGGACGGTTTTAATGATGAACTCGTCATCGCTGGTTAGGTAGAAGAGCGAGCCGCTGGCCCCCGGGTTGGTCAGCTCGATCAGAGGCTCATTCACCAGGGAGTACTGCGGGAGGGAAAGCATTCACAAGCAGTTTAATACTTTACAGAAATGTTCCTCTAACTCGATGACGTTAAGTGGATCGGACTCTGGGTGACAAATCTGGCTGCCAGATTTTATTAATATCTAGTGACCAATTGACTCCAACTGCTGCTAACAAACAGGCAAACGGCCTCATGAACAGAGGAGCCTCAGCCGGGAGTAATCAGGAGCGAGTGCTGCTTCTCAGTAAAACACCAGAACATATCCAGAGCCATCCCATTGTTGCAATTAACGTGGGAGGGAGAGACTGCGAGAGCAACACTGGAGGCCTCAGCTTCCCTCTCCAGAGACGCTGCGCTGATGTCGGTCTGCAGTCCGGTCGAGTTACCAGCACACTCGCATCCATTCACGATACACACACGCGCGCGCGCACAGAGTGTGTGTGTGTGTGTCTCTCTCTTAATTAGACGCTGCTGTAGCCTCTGTCTGAACTAATTCATCACCACCTCAAGGACATCGATCATGAGTACATCCAGTGAGCTGCTTTGCATCACGCCGCCCTCCCTCTGCTGCGTTTACGTTACATGTTGCCTCAGTCGCTCTTCCAGAGCCTTTTGTTTTTCACTTATGCAGAGATTCTTTTTGCAGTTTGAAAACGAGAATGTAGCTTTTGTGGTTTTGAAAGGCTTACGAAATGAAAACGGCAACAAAACATGATAAATCTTTGAGAAGATCAGACATTTTTTATTATGGGGGTTTAGTGGGGATGAATAGGCAACAAGGAAAACTCTGATGAGGAGTAGATTACGTTAACCTAAAATATGGCATCAAGTAAGGCTGTGACAGGGCTGCATTACTCTTTATTACTCGTCATTTATCGGCCTGTTTGCGTCTTTGATGTTGCACAGAATCCACTGAGGATTTCATTATGCTCTTTGAGCTGGTGAAGCTTTCGTAAATGTCACACAGCCACATGTTCTGCCTGCACTTTATCCACCCATACTGTCTGGATGTTGTACGGCACTACCGAACGACTACTCAATGAAATATACTATGAATTTGGTGGATGATCAGTAGGCACTGAGGTGGAGAATTGGTGTTCAAATCATGAGAATTGCCTCTTGTTTATGGGGGTAATTCTGTGGTTTTTTTTACGATTTGTATTTACTTGTTAGATGTTTTCAGAATTAAGAATGATGCAGAATTAAAGTGTAGGTGGTTCAGTAGAGACTACGCTTGAACTAGATTCCAATCCCTTTAAATTGGTAAGATTTGGCACAGTGATAGATGAAATACTTCCACCATAGGGAGGGAAATACACATATTCACTTGCTTGTCAAGAGAGATATGATTGATCCCGCCCACTGTCAAATACATACGCAGCTAAAAGGGAGCCGGCACGTAGCTTAACTTTCTGACTGGGAACCATATCAGCAATCTAGATACCAAAGCTCACTGACTAAGACACGTTTGTTTTGTTTAACCAAAAATGGAAAGCATGAAAACAACAATGTATGGTTCAGCGTGAAGTTATGTGGGGGTGGAGCACCACTGGCGTCATTTAATCTGACGAGTGACTGGATTATCCTGTAAAGTTGAAATAAACAAAGTTGGGTCTCAGCTACGAGTCGGTCTTACCAGGTAGTCGTCTGGTTTAATGCCAAACAGATCCCTGAAGTAGCGAAAGGCCAGCGGGGCGTAGGTCTTGAAGCGGAAGTCAGGGTAGCGATGGGCCGGGGTCAAGTTGCTTCCCTCACTGCGTCGTGTAATCAATAACCAACCACGGCAGGAAACAAGAACACATATTTGCTTCATTAGAGAAATTATTCAAACACAACAAAACCTTTAACATTATCAATTCTAAGTGAACATTGTGGTATCACAGTCATTCTACAAGCAATGATCTCATGCGAGGATCACCAGGGGAGAGAGAGTGAACCTTCACACGTAATCTTGCCATTGACACCAGTAGGTGAACCAGTGGGCCTTTGTAATGTATAAAAAGGCTTAAGTAAAGTAATCTGTGGCAACTCGGATTCATCACTATTGTGGTAAAAAATATGACCCGTCTAGAGTAGGTCGTGTAGAGAATGAAGGGGACTCTGATTACTGGATACAAATCAATGACGCACAACACATGACACTCGACTCTGAAGGTGAGAACGGGAAAATGTGACAGTAGAAAGCAGCAAACGCATAAAACAACCAACAAGCTTGTTGTTTGAACCATACATTCTAAAAACAGGCGGTGACAAAGACACGGTTCCCAGCTGAACACAACAACATGGAAGTGTGTACGTTGGACGAGTGTTAGAATGAGTCAGCGTCTAATCACATGAAGCAACCACGCTGACCCGAAATCCACAAGTGGGTTAATAAGGTTTTATTTTCCACGGCTCCTCTATATCTGGTGAATATTCTGAGGACTTTGATGGCTTTCAGGGAAAACGGGCCACAGGCCTGTTGTTTTATACTGGTGCTAGATTCAGTTATGAGATGCATGGAACAGTCAGGCTCTGCTGTGCAACACAATACATACACATACAAACACCAGTGGAATCCAGAGAGGAGCAACACGACCATCCAACCTTGATTTCAGTTGGCCCTGGAGATACACTGCAACTACAACTTGTAAAAAGGCTTGACATTGGGTGCAGAAAGAGGAAAGCTTTGAACTATTGTCATTTTGCACTTTACAGATAATAAAGTTTGTGTGTTTTGGTCTTGTTGTTTTATACTGTGAGGCTGGTGCTAGTGAGTGACTAATCAAGTGTTTATATAGATTGTGTCTGAGCATCAACCATGCACCAATACATGTGTGAAAAGAATTCTGTTTTGGATTATGTCAAATGTCTCCGTAAACTGACAATGTGATTGTGAAAAACAACCTCCTGACCACACACAGACACACACACACACACACACACACACAGACAGACAGACATATGCTGTGCAAAGTAGCAGTAAGATTTCACACTTCTTGGCAGGATAATAAACTCCAACTCGACTCAGACAACCATAATTCACTTTTCTAAAAATGTCTTCGGATTGGACGTCCAGCGGTTGCAGTTCCCACTGAGCATGGTTAACAATAGTTTTAAATGTCTTTAATGTGTAAAAAACTTGTACCGTTTTTCTGTGTGGCACTGACCTCGGCAAAAAGACACTCTCCACTACATAGAAGTCTTGCATAAGCACGTCTCTGTCAGGCTTGGAGGTGAGGTTTCCCACTGTGTAGCCAATGCCGAGCTGAATGGCCCCCTTCAAGGCCGATGACGTGGTCTGGATGCGGGCATTGAAGAGAAAACAACATTAGTCACCCTGTCGCTGGTATCCTCACTGCATTCACATGGGGAGGTAAACATGAAGCCTACGAGTTACAACCAGGTTGCAAATCTCTGGGAATATTGAAGGTGGAAAGTTTTCATAGAAATTAACTGCAATGAATGGGAAATGATGTTCGATGGGAATTCAACGGACATTTAGGGGTTCTTTAGTCACATGTCATAAACTGAAAGAAAAACCTTTTTGCACTCTGACCATTACTTTGCTAAATTCTTAAATCAGCATGCAATCAATCAAATCTTCTGTACAAGCTGTGCACTGCTGCCCAGTACAATTTTAAAGTATGTATCCCACAGTAACACTTTAAATCCCGGGTCGTAAACATACAAAAATACTTAAGACTCGCATACAAAACAATAGTAGCCGTTGTGTATCGCCTTTTATTGGATAAATCTTAAGATACTGCCATAAGCAGTGACGTATAAAGTTAAAGAAAAAAAAAAGAAGTCGAGTGACCTCTGGCAGCTGGCCCTGTGAGGGGGGAGCACATTATGTGCTGCAGAAGGACATTTCTAAGAACTCATGCGACTTTCAGGCTCAGAAATAAAGATATTTTGGTCTTGTTCGCTCCAAACAGCAATATTCCAAATCAAATGTTGTGGAACCAGGTTGATATTCATCTTAAGAAGAAAATAAAACCATAGACTGTCAAGCTCTTGTAGGAATAGTCATACTTATTTACCCTTTTGTACGTTTTCTCTCTTCTTGTGTTCCATGGCCCTGCCATCCCACTTTCCATTGTGGTAGACATCTGAACGAGATGCAATGAATCAAAAACATGATTAATAAAGTCAAATTACTTTCCATCCCAAGTTACTTGAACAGGTAAAAAGTATAAACTGACCTTTCCTAATGTAAAGCTGGGCCCAACAAAACCGCAAATCAGGACGACATCTCTTGTTTGCCAATGTCAGCCAGCATCAGAAGGCTTGCATCTGCAAGGGGGACCCACTGCAAGAGAACAGACACACAAGTTATTATTAGATCCATTAAAAAACCCTCACAGCCTCTACGTTCAGTTAAGCCGCCCGCTCCAATTAAAGCTGTGACTGTGGACGGAACAAGTCCACCAGCAAGGAGACCCTGATCAACTGTGATAAGTTTGAAGCCACTTGGAAATTGTTCTGTTAATCTCTGCCGGAAAGCAAGGAAATCAACTCCATTTCCAAGTAAACCAGGCTGAGATCAGTCGACAGCTACTCATAACCGCTTCATACGGATGTGTAGCAACCATCCCAACTCTTCTTATTGGCGTCGCTAATAGATCAGTACAATCCTGATATGGTATACCGTGCAGTAGACGGCAGACCATAATTTAATACTACCATCTTCAATCTAAACTTGGAATTCATTGTTTCGGCAATTCCTTCCCTATTTGTGGGTGGGGAGGGAGGGTGATCAGAAAGCAGAGCTGTAGTGTGTATGAATGAGCTGGGTGGAAAATGATCCGATGGCAACAGAATCAAGTCCTTACCGAGCCACAAAAAGCAGGACGTCTAATTTGCTCATCCGTTTTCTATTAAATGTACTCAAACACTCCTCGTCATTCTCTTGTTAATGCACCTGCAGGTTTTAATGCCAGCAGTTGACTTCAAGAGTTTGGGGCGACGTGTCCTCCAGACTCCTGCTGCGATCACAGCAGGCCATCAAATCCGAATCCATTTGTACAGAATTTGCAACTTTTATCGTCTTAAAAATATTCGCTACAACTTTGGAGCAAAGTTACAATTCTGCATGCTACAAAATACAAAATAAAGCACCAAATATGTTGGAGCCATGATTCAAAACAATCTTCAAAATGAATACTTGTGGACAACCATAAACACACACTGATTCAGATAAAGATAAGACTGAAATGTACCAGACAGTAAACTCTTATCTCCAAACCGGCAGCCACTCGTCGGTTGCTATAAACAAGGGACAACACCAACGCTGGAGAACGTTTTTTGCTCGAAGCGCAACTCCTAACCATTGATATTGGTTGGTTTTGTTGGTCTACACATCATTTAAACCTCATCGATCACCCTTAAAATAATGCATTTGCTTTGTTTCAGCATCTTTGAAAGGTTGGAAGGCACATATGGTCACACAAAACATCTGCATGACTTTGTAAGACTGGAAATGGAAAATCCAGTTATGAAGCTATGCAATTAGAAATTAAATCATAATATTTATCTTCACTACTGTGCAGAGAAGAGTTGATGTACCCCGTGTGTTAGTGAGCCTCTCTGGCTCTCTGCTCAGTCATGGTCTGAGTGTCACTGTTTGTACGAATTGTAAGAATTGTCTCTCTCTCTCTCCTGACCCCTCAACCCAGCCAGTGCTCCAACAGACAGTTTCTGGAATAATCCATGACTGAGCTGCAGCTGCAGTGAGCAATGGGAGGTCTGTTGTTCACCTCTCCACAAAAGAGGTGCAGACAGATGGTTGGACATGAGGATGAAAATGGATGGATAGGTGATCCATTATCACGCACCCTCTGTGCACATGCAGGACAACAGGGGGGGAAGAGAGCACATGTACACACTGTTACACATTTTAAAAACGATGTGTTGTGAGTCACAAAAATTATTTGAAAATCATCCCTTTGGCAGATGTTTGGTGGTCTTGAAGAACTCTGAATAAAAAGTATTTAGACCTGCCCCGTGTGGAGGGGTTGAGTTGTAGGTTGATCGTAAGCCTTTGTGAATGTATCGTAACGATGTCACACGCACAAACTGGCCCAGAGACAAAACCTCATAGAAATGGGAAATGTGTGTTCCTGTTCCATTTCAGTTGTCAAATTTGCACAAGCTTATACTTTAACTACAATGTTTCTCTCCAAACCCACCGCAGCTCTTACTGTGACTTGGTTAACACTTTTCAATCACGTCATCGTTCCTACTTGTGCAACACTTCTGCTTTAAAAAAAAAAATTTCCTCCGTCAGTCTCTCTGTTCCCAAACATCTTCCTTCCTCCTCGTCTACACGGAAACGCTGCCACCCTTCAAACAAACACACTTGAGTGCAGATCAAACGCTGGCTCTCACGGCATATCTCCTCCGTGGTTTCAGGGATATTGCCAGGGGTGCCACTCAGCCACTGTGTGCGTCAAATAGAAACACTGAAGCCAAGCAGTCCTCGCTGTGTACTTTCACTTTGAGCAGACATCTGTCCTCTGATATACAAATGCAGATCCAATGCATCTGAACTGTCAAACAATGTGAAACACTCCATGCCCGCTCTCAGGAGGCCGATTAAAAGGTGGTAGCAATGAAAGCAGCCTAATCAACAATGCCACATACGTTTTAATACGTAAAACAATATCTTCCTCCAGGCAGACTTGGTTTTTTCCATTAGGTGACTAGGTGAGATTTTCAAAACCTCTGGAGGATGTCACCAGGGCTGAGAGCTACACGCTGCAAAACATGCAGTCAAGGGAGCCAGACACAGACACTACAAACCGCTTGCTTTCATCTCCGCCTTGCTTGATTCCCCAGATACTATCAGATTACTGAAGCAGAATGGAGACGTAATATGGAGACATAATGTCGAATCAATAGCAGACCAGCAATGCAGGGCGCCGAGGACCAGTCTGCTGGGCTTTCATGACCTTCACCATACCCGAGCGCGAGATGTTTGATAAGCACGGCGATATCTGAATGGATACAATCAAGATGCATGGGGAGTGAGCTTAGCTCGGCCCGCAGGGGATCGGCTTCATCGACTTAACCGCTCTGATCCTCGAGCACTGCTCACACAAACTACCCCCGAGCAACAGTTAACTCGGGAAACTTGTTCATCCTGCATTGATGTTGGTATTCCACGACGTATTATGAATAAAATAAAGCCAAACACATGAAAAAAAATATATAAATCCCCAAAACTACTGTATGTGACAAGGCAGAATGGTGTTGAGCAATCGTCATCGTCTTTTATGATGCCTCGTGTAAACACTTTGTGTTACCATAATTGCAGTTATTACTCCAGCTGTGTCAAATAGAGGCTTCTGGAAATGTGAAATGAATCACAGAGCTTGGAAACAGACCTCCAAATGTACATTATGGAAGCCATAATATGAAGCCCCCCCCCCCCCCCCCCCCAACGCACCGCGTTTCTTTCATCTCCCCGGTGACACCCCACCTCAAAGACAACAGCAGGCAGGTGCATTTCCCACCGTGTTTTGGTGCGTTCCGTTCCATATTTCATGTATTCTCTGGGGTTGTGTTTGTGTTCATGATTCCTTGAAGAAAGACAAGCTGTGCTGCAGAGTAGTGCGTGCAGCAGGCACTACGCAGCACTGCGGAGCCGCGCGTTTGTGTGTGTGTCGATATGAATACAGACTAGAAACACAGTATGGCCACCCTGGAACCTCAAGTGGCTGCTTTATTGGTTTGGATAATAGCGTGGAGACAATTTGTCTTGCTACAACTACTACAAGGGCAAAAATATAAGTTTGCCTTTGGGGGTAGGAAAAAATGAAGACTGTTTTGCGAAAACAAGAACCATTTCGTTATCATCCGTATGTTCGTGGTGAAGCCTGACATAAACGCAAGGAATGTGTCGTGTTTACTTTACTATCCCTCGTGCAGAGCGTGGAGTGTGTTCTCAACACAAAAACAATACGAGTACTTTTAGTGGAGATACATCACTGGCCCGGCAGCTTTCACCAGCTAAACGTACACTTTTAAGCAACAGCAAAGAGAGAAACAAAATGTGGGTGGAGGAGAGAGACTTCCCCGACAGTGAATATGACTTTTCAGATGTCAAATGCAAAGAAAAAGCTGGACAGAAGCTGGACGATACAGCGCAGACAATGAGTGACAAACAGGGATGAAGAATAGAAGGTGATACTGACAACAAAAAAGGTCAAGTTTAATTCAGAGCATGCAGTTTTCTAAGCAGAACATGAAAGAAACAAAGTACTCCAACCCTGTGAACGCGAGCACACAACCACAGGATAAAGAACAGGAAAATGTGTATATTCTTCTGTGATTCAGCATGAATCCAAAAAGGAGGACTCAGCATGTGCATTTCTAACGCAGAGAGCGTCTCACTGTAGTTCCACTCTGCATGAAAATCAGTGAGGAGGAGGTAACCCACTGTGTCCAGGGAGTCATGTGACTTGACTGAAGGAATGAAGGGAGGGTAGAGATTAGTATACTGGGGGGAGACAGAGGAAGGCAGAGCAGCCCTGATGGAGCGAGTGAGACGAGGACTCATTACAGCAGGCTTATCATATTCAACACCACTGATATCTGCGTAAAATAACACCATCACGCGACATGAGGAGAAGAACGGTTACTTGTCCATGAAGCCCCATTTTCACGGCCTGAAGTCCAAAGGTCCACTTACTCTCATTTAAGCCATACGGCTCACGTGCATTTATTGCTCGTACCACTTCTGACTGCGTTAATTATTCAGGAGTGATCCATATTGAGGTTGATGGAGGATCACCCATGCCGTTAAAGTATTTCCTGTGCCGGGTGCCAGTAAAGACGATTCTGCTGGTGTACAGATTACAGAGCCCTCTGAGGCAAATTTGGGATTATGGGCTATACAAAAATCAAATGAATTGATCACAAATCAATTAGTACAGGTTTGTTTTCATCCACCCTTCTACGTCAGACTCTCACATTCTCTCACTCTGGCACCCTTGGACCCCTAAGTGGGCCTCTGTGAGCCGTGTCTTTTCCAGGACAGAGAAGCAGGGGGAGGGCGGGGGGGGGGGGGGTGTACTGGGGACTCAGCAGGACCAAAACACCAACAACAACAACAACACAACCACCAAATAAATTGAATTCCTGCATGGCTGCCAACCTTTTGCGCCGCCCGATTCCCTCTGCAGGTCTCCATGGTGACATTTTTCCTCCTCTCAAAAGCTAGTTCAGATATGTGGTACAGGGCGCGTGTAAGAGAACGCTAGGAAACTCTACATCCAAATTCACCTGCTGCAAAAGGACAGTGCATGAAGAGCGTTTCTAACATACATTCACACCGGAATGTATTGACTTTCAAACATACGTTTAGGGAATCCTGAAACATGGCTTTGACTGAATGACGCGTCAGATCACGTCACTAACTTGAAATTACATGAATGACTCGGTTACTGAATTACTTAATACAAATCATTTAAACAAATTACCTCAATTAAAGAGGATATTTCCCACTGGTAGAAACTGGCGTATAGTTTATGTAGTTTGCATTGCGATGGACAATAATATTGCTGAGCTTTGTTTTTCTAAAAGATTTCCCGTTGTCCAGCTGAACATTGATCAAAGCACATTAATCAAAGAGTTATACGAGGTCCTGACTGGGTATGTGGTATGTGCTGACACGAGTTAAGCCTGCACAATGAATAGAAAGGACAATAAAAAGGCTAACAGAGAGAGAAGCCCATGCTGTGCTTGGACAGCGGTGCAACACAAATAAACAGAGGGTGCGCAGGCTGAACCTCATACACTCAATGGCGTATTTGGGTCAAACTTCCCACTGAGCTGTCTAGGTGTTATGCCACAAAGCACCTTCCATTTGAAAGGCTAAATGAATAATTTAGTATTCCAAGTAATTGATATAGATTACCCAAGAAGAAAAGTAATCATTTATAAAATCCCTAGAGGGCCTTCCAATGACTTACTGGTGGAACGACAAACCAGCAGAACTCACAACACTCACTTACCCATCAAACACCACATCATATAGCTGCGACAAGGGAAATCACAGAACAGCAATAATTCCAATGAACAATGTACCAGAGGAATTAAAACCAAGCTATTTTAATGTTGGACGCCACATTTTGCTTTTATACGTTATATAATGTATTCTACACCAAAACCATGGTTAAATAATCTCATCCTTTAATGACCACTGTCTCCTCGCTGAAGTGACCGATTAAAGAGGTCGGCACAAGTGGGGTGAGACAAACAACAAAAGAACAGCATGGTGCCGCATGGCCTGATGTGAAAACACTGCAGTCATGCTTTCATCGCTTTGTAACTCGTGCCAATTAGCACATTAGCATTTTGACCCAGAGAACAGCACCGCAGACGGGACTGCGGGTAGTTAGTTGCAAGCCATGTCGAACTAAACAAACACGAACATTAGGAGGAGCCGGATTTCATTATCCCAAACCAGGGAGGCCATTTTCTCTATCAGAACATCTCAAATACAACAACATCCAACATGAGGCCACACCTGTGTGTGGACACAAGGCTGACATTGGTCAGTCAGAACATTATCACCAACGACGGAGAGCGAGAGCTGAAAAGCTACTGTTCAGGGCGATCGCTTACGTAAAATGCTCCCAATGAGCCGCATGTGAATGAGGTTTCTCTCCAATGAGATTGCAGAGTGCTCTTTGACCCAAAATCACAAGGCTCTACCTGTGCTACCGCTTCACAGGAAGCTCAGGAGGGAGACTATAAACAACCTTTTAAAAAAGTGGCGTGCTGCATTGATTCCTCCAATTTAATGTTTAATTTATATAACTAGCTATATAAGAGAGTGTAGTCCACTGCAGGCTCTACACTGCTGCTGCACCTTGGGTGTAAATTATTATATAATGCACAGATGCACACGGCAGCAGGCAGCCAGCACAGGAGCTCAGGTGTCGGTCTCAAGGAGAGAGCAGGAGATTTGCATGAGCCGTTTTCCCTTCCAAACAACCTCTGGAGCGACCTGACCACCCGGTCACGAGCACCACCAATTCCACCGCCTTCCAGTCAAATAAGCACAAACAGGAAGCTCATAGAGGAAACCACATGCTCAGAATACGTTGTGAAAACTCACAGCGCACCAGAATGAGTTGTGTGATGTCATTTTCTCAAAATTATCGCCACGTCACACTTTGATCCAAATTAGTGACGGCCGTCTGAACTATTTTAAAGAACCATGCCGGAATATTTTTAACATGTTGCTTTATTTGACACGTAGCAATACAGAGTCAAAATGAGCAGAGGGGAAAAGTCAGAACCACCAGGATACCCAGATGTTTCAAGCTTAGGTGCTCTAGAATTAGTTAAGAATAAAATACACATTTACACCTGAATAACTTTTTTTTGTCAACATAAACCATCATTAAAATACTGCATTTTGTAAATGACATAAGTGCACTAAAGTGCCACATTGAACTCCAACAGTGGAACACTAGAGTGTCGTTCTGGCCAGCTCTCAAAACACACGAAAACCAGTTATCACTTTTTCTCTTTGGGCTGCCAATGCTGTTTCACAGTTTATGCCTAAATACCTAAACACCAAGGGCAGGAGTGGAGCGCTGCACTGTAAAGAGCCGTGATAAGGCTGCAGGTAGAAGCTCGGGCCAGTAAACATGAATACCAACACAGAAAAGCAGTCTCAGTTGTGTCTATTCATGCATGAATATCATTAACTTGGCTGTCTAAAAGGGTCGACTAAAGCATCGAGGGATCGTAGCTTTATTCTACACTGGTACAGATCAGGGTTTTAGTTTTTCAGAACTTTCTTTTTCTAGTCACTAATGCCTTGTGTTACGACCTCCAACATCATTTCATCATTTCCCATCAAACTGGACTTCTCCATTTAAAAGTGCAAGAGTTGCTGACACACACAAAGAAAAATCCTTTCAGTCTAGTTAAGGTTGATACAGCAAACAAAAATCATTGGTGAGCTTGAAGCAGACTGCAGCTGTGCGAAAGGCTTCCCCCAAACAATAGAAGCAAGAACAATTTAACATAAGGTTGAATCATTATATTCACATTAGCGAACTCCTTAAACCTCACTTAAAATTCCAGTTTACATTTTATTCTTAAATATGTAAATGTAACTGCATGACCTCTAAAAACAAAATAGTACAATTGTTCAGCAGAAAATAGGTTAGTTGGACAAATTCCGTCTACGTGGTAAAGTCAGTAGTATGGCTTAAAGCAAAGACGCACCTGAACCTGCCGAAGCACTTAATGACGATCTGCCATATGTCCACCTGCACACGTGACAACTCGGACCGTAACGTCAGCTATGTTGGGAATTGCCCAACACAGTTCACTTGAATCTTAAACATACAAAAAAACCTCACCAGCAAATCGGCTCCTTCTGCGTAGTCGGGTAGAAATAAAATGTTCCCTTTAGTGTCTCGTGGGCTGAAATCCACCCGCACGCGATCCACAGTAGCCGAATGGACGCGTGTTGAAAGCAAATGAATTGGCTCTACGTGGTGCGTTTCCCCCCCAGGCTGAAGGTGAAGTGAGGAGTCTCCTCCTTTTGGAGCAGTGAGAAGTCCTGCGTGTGTCTGCGTCCCTGCCTCTCCACGTACAACCTCTCAGTGCACCACTGAATACAAGCATGCGGCTTCCGCGCGCCCCCTGCAGGCCTGCACGGGAGGTGGAAGCTGCGTCTTACGGATTTTATAAATCTTTTGTAAATCTCTCAATGTATCAGAAGTTAAAAAAAAAAACATTTACATCTTTTAATTCGCATCCTAGTTCATTGTGCATGATTTAAAAGTTAAGGCAGTGACATAATGCAATTGTAATAATAATAATAATAATAATACACAGGAAGTAGTGGAGGCCTGCACAACAATTAAATAAAAAGAACAGTGTTTCATACGTATGAAAATAAGTATAAAACTGATGTGGTAATGATACAAAAAAAAATATGAGAAACTAGAACTACCACATTAACATTCTTCACCAGTGTCTGTCCAAAATGTAATTATTTTATCCTTCGGGCCAGAAATTCCTGTAAGGTGTTCCTGTGATATTGTGTTTTTAGCGATGAGGCTGATTTCACATTGACCTTTAACCACAAAAACCTCATCAGTTCATTTTGAGTTTAAGAGGATGTTTGTGCCACATTTAAAAACATAACCTCATGTATTCCTGAGATATCTTGTATAGATAGATATAAGGAACGGATGAAGCTGCAGTTGTTTAAACTTCACTCTCGTGATGGGAAGTAGAGCAGACATCATCCAATCCAGGAGTATCACTAAAGATGTAGAAAGAGTATATATAAATCTTGATTTACAAATTAGTGTTTTTATTTGCTTCATTTTAATAGGTACAATCACTGATTTCTTGCAGCGGTTCAGTCACAGCAGAGTTATGAGACAAATTCCTATTAAACCTGTGAACATAATGGTAATATGAACAGGTACACATATGAATAAAGGAACAATAAAGCACTACCTTGCTGGCTGTTGTTGTGAGCGACTCCTCTTCACATAAATGACTCTTCCTGCTATTCCTGCTATCAGTAGTGCACCTGTGGAATCAAGAGATGGATATTTAAGATAACTGAACAGCAACACCATACAATTTTGATCTCACCTTATTGTAAGCATTTGAAAGACAATAATTTAAACCCTGAGCAGAGGATTGAAGAGCAGGTTGGATTAGTAGATAAAAGCATTATTTTCTTTTGCAAAAAATAACTTATCATGGCAGGCATAGGTGACATGAATGGTGAGAGAAAGATTGGTTGCATGCAAAGTAAAAGATACATGACCTAAGCTTCATCATGAGTACATTTTAGAACTTACTAAACGCAAAAATCGTTCCGATTATTATGATAGCCTTTGTGGGGGCTTGTGGTGAAGGGTTGGCTAGAGGAAAGACAATGGTCATCAATGGGCAATGAAATCCAGTTGAGGTCAATAAAAACATGGGCAACATGATGTTAAGTGTGTCTGCAGGAAAAAACGTACCACTGAGCGAAGCACAGACGCTGCTGTTGTCTAATTGAGAAAACAAGAGAAATGTCACTTTATGTTACCAGACAGAATGGCATGGCGTCATTCGACAACAGAAAATATATGAAATTGATTGATTAAAAAACACGCCAAGCCTGGAGTGATGAATCCTGACTGCAGCAACAAAGAAGACAGCAGCAGAAAATTGCAAACTTGGAATTATAAACACACACTCAATCTGATCAAACAGTTTCATATAGAGGGAACGATTGAAAGAACATCATAATATGTGTCGTGCTTGTGAAAGTACATGAAAGCACCTGTACATTCTTCTGACTCAATTTGACCGTCTTTCCCTTCAAATTCACAGCCAGCATCTGAATCGGTGGAAGCGAATGCGAGGCCCTCGTGCAGGCAGACAGTATTGGGGTGCGGAGGCCCGGTGCAGTTTGTGATGGGACCGTCACTGAAGAGCGACTGGTCGTTGCAAAACACTGCGGTCACAATAGAGCCACACCCTGGAACATTGCAGAAGTGCAGGTGCAGAGATCCGTTTCCACCTGTAAAATACGGTATACCTGTTAAATGTCTCATGAACTTGTTTTTATCATGAGTGGTGCAAACAACAGAAGACATGCCTTGACTTGGCGTCACCGGAGAGTGCCGAGCGGCTCCAGCAGCAAACAGCAGCATAAAGGTGTACGCTGTCAAGACAAATTAAAGGCTAAAGGCTCCCTAATAGTTCAATATTAAATAGTTTTAAACTGTCAGAAACCTACCGTTCATGTTGGGATAGCAATTCCTGTTGGAGAAAAGGTTTCCTCGCCAGAAACACAATCTTACACCTTCCTGTCGTACCCGTCTGTCGAAAACAAAAGTCTATTTGACCTTCGTCAGCCAAAAATGTTCACATCACACAACGAATGAATGTGCCTCCCTTTTTACTGACAAAATGAATGAATGAAAAACAAATAAGCAGTGAGGCTCCACAACAAGCACAGGCTACTGTGTGTGCTGTCCCCATGTCAGTAATACATGTCTGGATCCACCATTGTTAAGCATGTCAAAGAATACACTAAAAGCTCTTATATCTTGAGTGTTAGGGTTCATTTCCTGTTGGTTTTGTAGCGTCAGGTCTCTTTGGTTAGGTGCACTTCCTGCCTTGTCCTCCCTTCCTGGTGATATTCTGCCGTGTCATGATGGTTTCCAGCTGTGTCCATCACCTGCACCTCCCTGTGTATTTAAGCCATGTGCGTCGCTCGTCCCTTGTCGTGTCATTGTGGATTGTCCTCGTGGATGTCGTTCCAGGTACTGGATCCCTGTCCGTTTTTGCCCGTTTGCAAATTTGAGTTTTTTTGCATTAGTTTCGACTATTAAAGTCCTTTGTTTGTTTTAAAAACGCTGCATCTGCGTCTTGCCTGACTATGGCCGACTCGGGTCAGAGCGCTACGGGGTGGGGGGGCACGAAAAAAAAATGGCAATCTGGCTCAGATATTACTGAATGGTGCGCAATAAGGGGGGGTTTGAAGTGGGTATACGCGACTGATTGCTGACTGAAAAATAAGTAGGTATCCGCCGTATACCCTGGACAACACCACTGCGATTTTAAGACTAGAAGCAGTGTTGGAAAGTTCACTTTCTACATGAACTAATTCAAAGTTTAGTTCACAAATTTTAAAATGAACTAGTTCAGTTCTTTTTTTTTAGTGCATTGGAATTTGCGCATGCGCGATGTGAATCAATGAGATGGTGCGGGACCCGATGCTGTTTAATTACATTCACGTAGGGGGACTGTTTTCCCTCTAGATTACGGAAATGCAATACACAACGTTTGGTGGCTACAACTATTTTACTTAACACGGCTACCAGCGAAATTATGAATGTTATGAAAGCAAAAAGGTACTTGAGGCAGTACTTTATATTTAATAATGTAACAGTTCGAGGCAACACCGTCTAACTGTTACATTACTGGACGATAAAGTACAGCCTCTCGTACGTTATTGCTTTTAATATAAACGTACCTGAACACAATAAGGATAATTGTTATTCTGATGTCCAGCTTAATAAGAAAATGTCCCGTTGCGTTCTATGATGCGCCTATAAATGGAAACATGTTGGGGCGTGACACCTGCGCCCAAGAAACGACGGTTAGGAAAAGTTAGCGAGATATTCACAGATTTGGACATCACGGTTAAATAACATGTAAGCAAAACGTTGTTAAAACACAAACTCTACCTATCTGTAACCGTGGTGATGTCGAAAGCCAACCACCTGCTGCAGCCTGAAGTAGCGCTGGAAGCGGCAGAGGTCCCGCTGCACTTCCTGGGGAGTTCAATCTGTGTGCGGCCGTTGTTGTTGATATCACAACATAAACTTCTTTCGAATTTACAGTTATTGCGGAAGTCGGCGGTGACGCGTGGAGAAGAGAGGGTAATTACTGGCAACCTAAGCTTGGTGGTTGTGAGATGTGGGTTTCTGTTGTGTGTGTTTTTCTATAATCTTTTGACTTGTAGAAAAGATGGTGTGACCGGATGAGACCATATAAGGCAGACAATGTGAATTGTGGAAGGGAGACCGCAGGAAAAATGAAGATCAAATATTATCTGAGATAGCGCACGTGTGGCCGAAGGGAGAGCCAGTTTGAACCCATTTTCAGGGCAAGGCCGAAGGCTACGTGAAGGAGTACCAGGCACTCATTGTTCGGGGAAGGCAGAATGTTACAGAAGGATGAACTGGGTTGAACCAACGTTCAAGGACAAGAGAGGTTATAAAAAAGAGCAGTCAGACAGCGGACGGACTCTGAGAGGGACAGCTTGCGAAGTGTGTTTCAGGTCTCCAGGTATACCTGCGGAGGATTGCTCATGTAGCACTATCTCTTCTAAATAAAATGTTAACTTTTTTAACTTTAATTGAGTGCCGTATTGGATTCTTTTCATCAACCACCTCGGGGGATAGGAAATCCCAACATGGTTCAACTCCGTCTGCTCCAAAAGTCCCTGAGCAGTGTTCAATAACTTCACTGCTTTGAATGGCAGCAACACCCAGATCTTGTCATCTGTTCATGGGGTTGTACTTGTTTGCTATTTTGTATTTGAAAATTGCTTTTGAGTTATTAATAATCAATATTTTTCGCAAATAATATTCAATAACTTGGTAGCACCACCAGAGGCATGCCATATCTTCATGACTCCACGATCTTGTAGTAGGCTATTACAATAGTTATTTTGAGCAAATTTGCGTTTTGCACAATTTTAAATAATTATATTTAGTAAAATAATAAACATTCTAATGTAGTGTAGCTTCATTACATTTTGTTTGCCTTAGTTTTGTGGAACAATTGCTTGCCATTTCTTTCTATTCTCTGTAGTTATGATGGGAAGCAATGATGATATGATGGGACTGCATCCAGCTACCCAAACCTTCCGATGTAGAAGTCTCTACAGAAGCTTTGTATGTGCTGCATCCCTGTCACGCCAGTCCGTCTAATTTCTGAGGTTGATCTGGGTCCAGCTGTTTTACCTCTTTCTTTCTCCGGCAAAGTTCTTTTGGAGAGATTTAGGAGAGAGTTTAGGTTGGGTCATCTTGGAAGAACACTGCTCGTGTTCGCCCTGACGAGAGCGCAGATCGTTAATCAGAAACTGGCTTAACTGCATTTTAGAGCCAGCTGAGACATGCAGTCAGGCGGAGAGGAAAAGCATATATTTTGCGCAGATATCTTGTTTTACAAACATTACTGGGTATATTCCACATTGAAAAAACACAAATACATAATTGACTACTTATGAAATGTATTTTTAATGTATTTTAAACAATGATTATTTTTACATGTCATTTAGGTAATTTTTTATTTTTTTTGCGGCTCAAGGTGGGGCCTCATGGCCCACCATGGGCGAGCCGCCACCGCTGATTATGTAGTGAGAGTTCATCTTTAGTTTATTGGAGCAGGTATAGAATATACTTTCATATTGTTTTTTTTTTATATATTATCTTTCGTGTCTGTATTACAGTGCAGCCAAAGATAGAAGGGGGGTGGACGACACGCAGAAAAAGACCACCGGTCAGATGTGAACCTGTGAGATGCGGGTTTCTGTTTGTGTGTTTTTTTATAATCTTTTGACTTGTAGAAAAGATGGTGTGACCGGATGAGACCATATAAGGCAGACAATGTGAATTGTGGAAGGGAGAGCACAGGGAAAATTAAGATTAAATATTATCTGAGATAGCGCACCTGTGCCAACCTGAACAAACGTTCAAGGACAAGAGAGGTTATAAAAAGAGTCAGACAGCGGACGGACTCTGAGAGGGACAGCTTGCGAAGCGTGTTTCAGGTCTCCAGGTATACCTGCGGAGGATTGCTCATGTAGCACTTTATCTCTTTTAAATAAAATGTTAACTTTTTTAACTTTATTGAGTGCCGTATTGGATTGTTCTGATCAACCAACTCGGGGAGGATAGGAAATCCCAACAAACCCATGCAACAGGAGTAACCCTACACGCTCCACCAGGTGAGCTACCAGGAGCCCATATTTCTGATTCAGGAAAAACATATAAAAGTATAGTATTTCAAGGAAATAAAGAACATTGTCCATGGTTGTGGTTTGAATTGTTGCCGACATTTTAAGGAGGGCTGGAGAATGGTTTGATGAGACCAAGATCCATAGCTTTGATCAGGCATTCGCGTGCAGCATCGATGGCACCCTGCCTCTTGGGGTTGTCCTCCGCCTTGCCGATCACTGAGAGGATTTCCAGCAGCTCACTCTCCATCAGCCTCTTGGCCAGCTCACTGTCGTCTGAGTTGAGCATGTTGTAGACAATCACAAGGCCACGGTGCTGTATAGAACTGTTGGTATGGAGACACAACCTCTGCAGGATCTCCAGCCATTGGGTGGTCTGTTGGGAGAGTTCAGTGAGTGTGAATGTGTGTGAATGATGACTCAAAACTGAAAATTAGAGGTTGACCAAATAGCCGAGTCAGTACATTGCAACCTTTGATGGTTCCATGAGGACTCTCACAAATCCCCTCTCATAACGTTATGGAAGTTCAATCCTAAACCGTTAATAATAAATGGTAAACAGAAATGTACTTTAAAAAGCAAACTTATTTTACAGTAACATAGACCTGACTTGAAACGAGCTACAAATATTCGGCTACTTTGTGAGAACTCACAAAGTGCTTTTGGAATCTTGTACCAAGAGTTTGTGTTGACCGGGTTTAACGCTTTAAAAACAGACCCTGATGGGACCCAATCATGCATGTTGTACGGTAAAAGCACGACTGAAGGCCGTGGTACATACCACCAGGGTCATTTTGAGGCAGAGCTTCTTCTGAGCAGCAGTGAGCATGGCAAGCGCTCCGGCTGCAGCTATCTGAAGGTTTTCCTCATCCTCACCACACAGCAGAATCATCAGCTTCAGCTTATCATTGCCGTCTTCCAGATAACGATCTTGGACCTAGCACACGCAGAGTTGACACTCTCAATGCCGGCACACCTCTTGGACGCATGTTTATCACATTACTATGCATCCTTTATTAGAGTTGCGTGGCTGTTCTCACCTCTTTACATGAAACAAGGTTGCACATGCATTCAGTGGCAGCCTGTCTGATCTGCTCATGGTCTTCAAACATGTAGTTCTCAATCTCTGGCAGAGCTTTCTCTTTCACAATCTTTACTCTGCAAAAACGATGACGGGAAGAACTCATAGTAAGGCAAATCTGTAAGTTGCAGTGAAAGTCTCTTCTAGGAAAGGCCTCACATGTATTATAACATCATAAGCTGAAAAATGTTACCTTAGTTTGTCACTGAAACCAGCCAAGTTAGTGAGGCCTTTGAGAGCCTCATAGTTCTCAGTTCCATCTTTGTCCGTTTGAAGGAGGCTAATTAAAGGCCGTACCACCTCGTACACCTGTCAATCAAGAAAGACACACAATTATATTTAAAAAAGGTAAGTTGCTGAAGTAGTAAGAGGTAAACACCACCTCAACATATACATATTTAATTAAATGACATACTGATTCTGAAAGTGAGTAACAAAACACAGTAAACTCAGTAATGATGCAGTAATAATGTAAACAAACTATCAGAAAAAGCACATCCATTGCTTTTCCTCTCCCACCATATAGACCAAGAAACGGGTAAAGGGAGTGAATGTCAAAATCAACATGAGTCTGTAGTCAAGGGAAGATTCTGTAGAATGTTGTTACTGTAAATTTGCCTTCTTCCCTACCATCATGTAAAGAGGTTAACACATGAAGCAACTTTGTGTGTCTTACCCTCTCACCAGGGAAAGCAATTTCTGGGTTTGAAATAGCTGCAATCTTGGCCAGGGCGTGGCTGGCCTTCGTCTTGCCAGCCTCTGTCCCCTCCAGTGCAAGTGGTATTAAAGCCTGAGGACGAAGACAAAAGTGAACAATAGTGGGGACATTTTTAACAACCAGCTTATCCAGCTACTTACTGTTTCCCAACAGTTCCACTGAAAAAGTCTCAATGTGAGGCTGATGCCTCTGAATGACCGACAATATCAGACAGGACCATCAGTGAGATCTTTGTAGTTAATATGAATGCTTGGCCGGGCCACATTGCTGTGCCTGCTGGCGGCACCAGAACTGTCAGACCTCACTACAGTAAAATTACTGAATTTTGGGTGTTAGTTTGGAAACTCCACCTCTTCCAACCACGAAAACCAATTCAAAATCCTTCTAGAAACTCTTAAATGTATTCAAATTTGTTTATGGAACACTTAAAAAAAGATGTATTTTAATTTTTTATTGTGACACTGGGGAGTGTCATAGATTAACTTGTACGTTGCTTCCCAAACCTTCCACTCACCTTCCCCCCGCCTTGGGCTACAATAATACCACGATCTTTGGCATCCACGGATAATGCCAAGAAAACTCTATGAATAGAAAATAGGTTTGACATTCAGATATTTTGACACAATGTTGCAATTTAAGAAGAAATAAAGTTATGGGATGAATACATTTGTGTTGTAACTTGTATTTTCTGATCTTTATCATAGAACATCAACAAAATGTGTTTGTTGGCATGTGCTGTGATGAGTCATATCATTTACTAATCAAGTTTTTAAGTTTCGTGACGCATAAACATATTTCTCCTCTCACCTTGACAGCATTTCTTTGGTCTGGTTAGTCAGGATGGAGCTGTCTGCTTTGACCATGACAGCCAGAGCTGAAACGACTCCAGCCTTCAGCAGCCTTTTGACTCTCTTATCAATAAAGTCCTTCTTATCCTGAGAAAAAAATGGTACACAAAGTGGTTACATGTATGCATGTGAGTCACATAACCTGGTCGACCTATAGACATGAATAGATTGTGATATCCTGTCCTGTTTTCGTCCTCTTTTACCTTGGGGTGTTGCTCGGGTACATGTTGCTTTGAAAATTTTGCAAGTTGAACCAGCTCAGGCAAGAATTCCTTCTTTTCGTAGGAGTTGCTGCAGTTGACCAAGGTGCACGCTACTGAATACATGATTGTCTTATCCGTAGACTGAAACAAAGAGAAAGTAGAGAGATTATTTCTAATACATTACCAGATATACAGATATGTTTCTTCCCGCCTGTTATTTTCAAACCTTGGCCAGCTCAAACATGGCTTTCAGGGCAGTCTCATCTTCTACAAAGTCATCCTTCACATCAGCATCGTTAGTCAGATAAGCCAGACCCTCAATAGCCCACTTCCTTGTTTTTGTGTCAATCTTGGGATTACAAAGCCACCTGGAAGAGTAAAAACAAATGTCATGTGGTATGATTGAAATATAAATTGACCCTCTGATACTTTATACAAGTTGTTAAGAATGATATACACGTTGCATCAAAATGAGGCAATAACTGACTAATCAGTGATTAACATCTATTTTAAACACAGTGATGCAAGTGTAATTTCTTTCTAAAATGTTCTACACCTACTAACATTTGTTTCCTATCATTGTAGATTTTAACCAGTTTGATGAATTCCGTTCAACAGACTGTGTGAGTACTCACTTTCTGCATTGCTTGGCCAGCTTCTCTGTGGAGCCCTCAGCAAACTGCCGTAAACCATAATCATCACCTCCAGCTGAACCCAGCTTACAGAGACCCTGGAGAATACATGGACATGAGTATATACACAAGATGTAGAAGATGTAAAATCCTAAAGTTCCATTCCATTCTCCCCCTGGCACACTCACCACCAACGAACGTATTTTAATCTTCTCGTTGGTGGTCTTCTTGTAGATTTCCTTCAGGAGCGAAACACCGTTGGTGATGATAAATGAGGCGCGGCTCATCTTGGAGGAGGAGTGGATCAGTGCCTCAATGGCAACCATCTGGTCCACCTCGCGCTCTGAGCCACACAGGGCCACCATCATCTCCATGATGCCTTGCCGTCCAACCAGGGCGTTGCCGACATCAAAGGGACCCTGAAGAAGCCCTGAGATGGTGTTGACAGCGTGAATGGTTTTGTCCATGTCGTTGGGGTCAATTTTTGATCTGTGAAAAAGGAACGGTGGGCAAGGAAGGAAAGAAGCATAGCGGATACCATAAGTAATGTTGGCTTGTTCTAAATTAAGAAACTGAAAATGAATGAATTTATGGACGTACTTAATATATTCATCACAAATGTCCCTGAAGTTGTCTCTCTCCGGGTCACACGAGAGGTCATCGTAGAGCTTGTTGAGCAGCACACTGGCAATCAGCTGTGTGTTCTCTGTCATGGGCAGCTGGTCTGGCAGTTCGGGAACCTGACCACACACTTTGAGGATCTTCTTTAGACCTTGAGGACAAACATATACATGATATATATCATATATATGAGGTATATATCTATGAATGTGATCTGGCAAATATACTTTGTTAGGGATCCAAAAATTAACTTCTGCTAAAACCAAATGAAATGACCCGATGGATCTGTCCTGCTTACCGTGGTCGATAGTGAAGAGGGTCTTGGAGTGGTCTTTGTCTTTTTTGTTGTTGCGCGGAACATTTTTGCTCAGAAGGTTCAGTGCCTGGTCTCTGCCATTGCCGGACACCTTCTTACTTGCAACCATCTCCAACAGAGACAGCAGAATGGTTTTCAGGTCTTTGCTCGCATCTGCGGATAGTATGAAGAAAGTATGTCTCAGTCAGTACAATGCAAAAAAAAACTTACAGGATTGCTAGTTACTTTAGTTTAGTATTGCTTTAGTTAAAAAGCTTTAACTAAAGCATTGCTTAGTTTTTTAACTAATTCCTTTAGTTAAAGATTAGTTGCTAACTTAGTTAACTAATTGCTTTAGTTAAAAATTATAATAGGCCTATTTATAGGCCTATTATATGTCTGTATAAAAAGCTACCTTTCGTTGCAGTTTTTTTCTGTCTCACCTAAAACCAAAGCCTCTTCTTTTCCATATTCCCTTTTATCTCCACCAGTGAGGGAGTCGTTGATGCACTGGAACAGGTTGCAGGTTGCAAGTGCAATCTCCTCGTTGTCAACAGCCATGATGCTGCACATCTTATCAACGCCGACCATGTGAATAATGGCCATGGCCTGAATAGGAGTATTGAAAACAATACATTTTATGAAAAAAATAGCATAGGTTTTTATTTTAATTTTATTTTTGAAGCATAGGTTTTTATTTTTGAAGTTTGATTGTGCTTTATCTTCTCGGAGTATTCTCACCCGAGCTTTGTGTCCTGTGCACATCCCTGACAAAGTGCGAACAGCAGCCAGAATCATCTCTGGTTTGCCTGTCTCTATCATGTTGAGCAGCAGAGGCACTCCATTATTCTGGAATATTCTCTCTGCTCCGGCATCCTCTCTTGAAAGCACAATCAGGTTGTTGGCAGCCTAGACATGAAATAAAAAGAGCAGAAGTGAAACCACACTGCCTTGCATAAAAATTGTATAGAAATGTTGAAACCGGAACACAAATACCCACTTTTTCCCTCTTGTCCTTTTCCATTTCGTCATCAAGGAGAATGTCAAACATGTTCTGTACCCTCGAATCTGTAGAGAACGTGGTCTTAAGCTGTGGAGAATCAAAATGAAACATTTAATCCTTTCAGGAATTTTATATCATTTTGTAATATAATTTTGTTTTTTAAAGCTGACCTTCTGCTGTATTTCTGCTCCCAATCTGCGAAGTGTCTCCAGGAAGGTCTTATTCTTTGGTTCAATGGTGGCGCATCTCTGCACATCTTTGAAAGCCATATCCAGTTTTCCTAGCTTCTCAAGAGCTTGGCAACGTCGGTATAAGGCTTTAATATCTGCTGCATCGACATCGATTGCTACACAGGGGGGAAAGGGATTACAATACATATATTTCATTTAGTCATTGCAGATATTTTTTTATTTTATTTTGTAATTATTACTCTACCTTTTGATGCATCAGATGCTGCATTGGCATAGTTTTCCTAAAGAAAAACAGAAACATGCAATAAAACCGAATATGGTCGAAATTGGTTTAGTTGTGTTTTTTGTCCTATATGCTTTACAAAACCGCTTACCTTTTTTAGGTAGCATGCAGATCGGTTCCTGTAGATGACAGCAAGCACTTTGTTGTCCTTGCAGGTCTTTATGACTTTAGTGTAGCACTCAATAGCTTTGTCAGTATCTCCTGACTGGAAGTATTTGTTTCCCTCATCTTTTAAATTCATCAGGTCTTCCATCTGGTAGAAATAGGGTGTATGAGTCATAAAATAAAACCCACAGGTACATTGACTAATGGTTTTTATCTGCACTTAATTTTTCATCACAACAATGTTAGTGTTATGAGTCAATCAAATATAAATGCAGCTTCATACCAAAATCCTTCATCGCATGCATAAAAATATTTCAAAAAGGTCAAAAACAAATCTTAGCATTAAAGCATTTTAGCATTAAAAATAATGATATTCTTACCATTGTTTCTAATCAGTGTCTTGCTTGCCAGGGTCTCTTTTACCAAATGACCGTGCACATGTTATCTCTAACTCTCTGTCTTTAAATGGCCTCCCACCAGGCCTTATTTGGGCATGATATTGTACCCCATTTGGAGCCTTAAAACAAATGCCACTTTCCCAATGGACACGTGCCACCTCTTATCATCTACGCACATTCCATTCCCCTTCTTATCTTAAGTGGACGTACCCGAATGTCACTCAAATAAAAAAAATAACACATTTGTGAAAGTTGCACTTTACCTTGAGGATTGTGCGTTGTCTCTCTTGCTGTGTGTAGACGGTCCGGACCTCCAGTCCCTAAGAGTTGCAATCAAACTTTTTCTGTCTCATGTAGCATCCCTCCACCAAAACCTCATTCATATTTATAGTGGATCACAGTGAGGTGGGCCAGGCTGAGGCGGACCATCCATCACACAAAGGGGTTTAACTGCAGGCACCTTAAACCCCCAGTATGCAACTTTGAACCAAAGGTCATTATAGACTGTGAATTATTGTATTTCAAAAAATATCCCAAAGGTGTCTTTGAATTATCCAAGGCTTTATGAATAAAACATATTTTATGTGGGCTGTCTGTAAGTGTGACTACCTCAAAGATGGTCTGCTCCTGCTAATGTCTATTTAGGGCACAGACAGCTGAGAACTGACCAGCACAAAGTGAGGGGGGGTTAAGGCGTGTGTGGAGACAGGGGGCTCGGGGCTGGACAGCTGCAGGATCTGGACCAGAGGAACCTAGAAGCTTCTAGAAAAAGAATGTCAAGCCCATTGAATAGAGGGTTTTGCATTCTCCCAATTTGTCTGTTGTTTGTGTGTAAAATAATAAACAATACACAAAAACACACTGATGTATTTTTGTATTGTGGTGATGTAGTGAAATGGGGATCTGCTCAGGTCGTTTGTCTGTCCTTTGCTCGTTGCGTGCAGGGACATCACATGGTGACAGAAGAAGCATGCATAATTACATGAACTTACAGTACATTTGAACAGGAATTTCTAAGAATAAAACCCATGTAAATTAGGAAACAGTGTAATCTCTGTGGATTAGTTTTTCTTTCTATGCTTTGTGTCATTTGGCACTTTCTGAGGGTCACAATTGTGTATATTTTTCTTGGGCAAAGTCAAGTCAATTTGGCAAAAATAGCCGTTTTAAAAATTAAAAAGTGCTTTTTCCATTCGTGAACGAAAAATCATAAAAATCAACATTGACGTTCCAACAATAATTTGGTTGTTTGTAATCTGCTGGTTAAGTGTCACATTACATTAATGTTCAACTGGTTGAAACAAGTAAACTTTTATAAACTAAGGATATTATTCAGTGTATTTACCTGAAAATATGCCACTTTAGAGAACAAAGCAGCTGAAACTGATACGCATCATTGTAGTCAGTCGGCTTTACCCTCCTGCATGTTTTCTGGGAAGGAAGGACTTTTGTTTTGCTTGATTGGCCTATTTGGACTGTGCAAGCTTCAAGGCCACCAGGTGGTACAATTCATCCACTGCAGTGAGGGTAACGAATGTACACAAAGTGGATGAGTGTGCGTATTCATTTGCCACAGTGGTGGAATAACTATTCAATGTAGACCTATTTCACCCAAAATGTACAATAAGTGAGCTAATTCTCAAGTAAAGTACAAGTACATTTTACACATTTTATAGCACCTGGGTAACTTTCAAGGCAGACGAAATAATAAGACCAACTCAGTTTGGTAATGCTATAATACATTTATTAAATAGACGTTTTAGTCCTAATTTGAGATGATTTTATTTTGAAAAATGCTTGAACGGAAATTCATTGCTATTCTTTGCAGCCAACGCTACGTAATGCTAGCTCATTCTATTGCCTGCATCCTCCTGCGCGACCAAAGACACCCAAACACAAGAAGCTGCTTTCCGCCCGCATACAATAAGTCTTTAATCCCGTTTTGTTAATGGTTTAAGTAATGTAGAATGGCGTCGTGTTTTGGGAAGATTGTCGTTGGTACTTATGTGGAGATAAAGCGCAGTGATGGTAAGTTTCACCCCGTCTTAACATTTTCCCGTCGCGCTGTGCAAGTTGTCAGGGATCTTTGTTGCTGCGGTGCTTTTTGAATACAGCAACAGTGTCCGCAGAGCGTAACGTTCACGTTAGCTGTAGCAAAAGATTCATGTTAGCTGTCAGGGCGGAGTAGTAACGCTACATGGCCAAAGCCTTTGAATGAGCTCTCACCTTTTGTTAGCAGGCTTCCCTGCGAATCAAGATACACTTATTGTTCGCCCCTTATTCATATTCTAAGACAACAACACAGGCCTTTACGTGGGAATTTACCGACGTTAGTGCCGCAGTATAACGCTAACGAAAGGGTGAATTCTGTTTTCGAGCTCGAATTGTAATATTAGCAAAGCTAGCCAAAGTGCTAACGAAGCTAACGTTAGCTAACTAACTAACGTTAAGTCGATGAGCACCAACGTTAGCTTGTGATTAGCTAAACGGCTAGCACGGGCTAATGTTACCGGCCGGCGTTAATGCAGCAGTTAAGTTAACGCTGTCCGGGACCCTCCAAACATTTAATAATTTTGGGCTGTAACTTTAGGCAGATCATTTTTGATTCGGCTTTTAAATGTTTCCTGAGCTAACTAAACTAACGTTGGTTGTCCAAAATCACAATTTAAAAAAAGGCGCTATGCATCGCTAATAACAACAGATATAGACCCATCCGAAGCTTTCAGGTGATAACTGATGAAACAGTTAATGTAATTGTTTCCAAAAAAACGTTAGAAGGAAGTGCAAAAGCAGTAGTGCATGAAATCATTATGACAGCCTTGTGCTTACTTCCTTACACAATTACTGCACATTGAAACCTGCCATTCGGAAGAAGCTGGGATGAAAGTTGTCACTTCGCCTTCACCTTTTTTTTTTAAGGGTCAAACCACCAGAACAAAGCAAGTGAGGGGAACAAAACAGTTCAACGCTAGTGACAATGGTGTTTTCGAAGCTGTCCTATTTATTGTTTTTTGATGGTGATGTCTTTGACTGCATCACCCCTGAATGAGATGCGATGCAATCTCTCAGCCTGGCGAAAGGCTGTAATGGTAAAATATGTTATAGCATGGTCTTATATTAACAGAGTGATTATTACGGTTTCCTATTTGCCGTTGTGTTTTATGATTTGTTGAAGTGTTTTCCTATTTGCCGTTGTGATTTGCACTTCAGGGCCACCGTAGATCATTGTATGTATTGGACTGACGTGCCAAAGCAGGGTGATACAAAGTTTATCATCTGCAGCTGGGTCTGAAGAAGGGAGGAAGAGTCAACTCGCTCTCCCACAAATGCTCCTACAAAGGAACTCTGGTTCTTATCTCGACATGTTTTACAATGCTTTATACCTGCCACTGAGGATGACTTTCATGTGTGTGTAAAAAAGCTCAGCGTTTTGACCGCTTAAAGACGCCATTTTCACAGAGCACTGTAACACGTGCTTATGTATTTGACCTCCTGTTTGCAAGCAATAAATGGACTTTGACAACTTTGATCATTCATCAAGACTGCGTTTTATTAGATGAACCTAGAAACAAATCATTCTCTTCTCCCGAACTAGTTTTATTGAAATATTCCATAGCAAGGCAGCCCTTGCTGGGGCGCTGGTTGGTGTTGGCTCCAGAGCAGGGATTGCCCTCTCTCTGGGGGGGTTAGTCACAGCGCTGTTCAAATTCAAGCCAGATTCAGCACACCAGTCCATCTGTCGCAGCCAGCCCCCTAAATTCTGACAAATTCTGCCAGACGTCTATCAGACACGCCTCTGTTTTTTCCCCCCTGTCCCAGTCAGCCCTGATTAGAGTAAGACCTCATGGAGAATCCTTGTGTATCTCTATTCAGTATAACACATTTCAAAGTCAATTTGTATGGCATTTTCCACTATATTGTCCCTGTTTGAGGCTATGTTTGTTCTTTGGGCACAGCACAGCTTGAAGCACCGCATCTTTAGCCCTTTGAAGTATCCGACTAGTAGTGGAAAGTCTTCCCATTGTGGCATGATTTGAGGCAGTGATCAAATTCTTTCATTTTGAAAGATCATGGAAGTGCATCATAAAATTCTATGTCATCAAAAGCATGATTAGTAGAAACATTGTTGATAGTAATCAATGATTTAAAAAGATAATCTTCCATTCATTCCTGTCACATAATGAAATTACATTCTGGTTTTGGAAGGATAAATGCCGTCTTGGTGATGCAGAGGAGCAATATTTTGAATCCCTGCGTCTCAAAGCTTCTGTTTGCCACAAGTTAGATAATGTTATTGTTATTCAGGTTATATAGTCTAGTACATTTGTATAAGCAACAACCGCGCTTAGGCCTGTTCATGGGGAAGTGGTCTTACTTTCACGATATGATTTGATCACATCTTCAACACAGTGATCTTGTCATCTGCAGTCAATCTGTGCTGTCATTGCCTCGCCACATTGTCCAGGTCATTTTATTAAACACACTGTAACTGTAATTATACAAAAGGCCTACACCACAAGTTTCAAAATTCTAATCACATTTTTTTTTTATTGCATTAGTTACAATAAGGCTGTAGCTGTGTGATGGTTGATACAATAAACATGCGTTCTAACCCAGCAGGGAAATAAACTGATTACTGCATATTACATTTAATTTCAACCTGATTTCGTGATGTCCTTTGACTACAGTGTGATTGTCCTAATTACACATTTTTAAATTGCAGTATATTTTAGGGAATCAGAAAACATTTATTGCCAGAGTATGCCAGACATACAAGTAATTTTACTTGGCAGTAGACCAATGCTATGCGTTCGTTAAAAAGAAAAAAAGAAAGTTATAAAATCTAAAGTGCCCCATGTTGTTGAATAGAGTCATACAAATCAATAGGAAGCCTGTGGTCTAAATGGTGACCACGGATTTAAGCCAAAGGAAGCAGCAATGATTTGGAGGGCCTCGCCTGAGCCTCTGTTGTCACCATAAGTCCTCTAAGTGGACGGCACGCTCTCCACTCTCCCCTTCTGTGTCCGGCATCGGTTCAACACTGGATTATTTGCAGTACATCTTTTCCGTCTGTCTTTCCACTGTACATACCGGGCCAATATTGTATTTGTCATTAGTGCCCCATCGAGGGTGCAAGGAGGCACTAAACGGTGGAAATATGGAGGATGTGAATGATGTGATCAAAGCTGTTTTGACAACTTCTGGTGTCCCATCCCGTTTACCATGTCCCCCATATGTAGTAGGTTCATAATAGATGCCTGTTTGAGTGGCTGCACAGGGATGTTTTGTTATTGTCTCATAATTATGACCTAATTGGCTTTCTTTGTCCATATTTTAACGCTGTGGCTTACTTTAAGATTTTCCTTACTTTGTAGTTTTTCTATGTGTACTGTTTTCAATCAATAGTTTCTGTTACCATACGCTCTGGGTGTAAGCACTGATTCCATAAATCTATTATTTTTATGAGCACCTCAGTCATTTCTGTTTGAGAGTAGGGCTCGGTTGACATCACTGTTCATTAAATTTGTATGGCAGTATTATATATCACTGAATGCTACATGCCTAATGACCAAAATCAAGCACTTAAACGTACAGCAACCTCGTTATGGTCATCTCACTTGTCTTTCTTTAAGACCCTATGTATCATATATCATTTTTTTCCCAGTCATCTTTACTTAATGTTGATTGATTGAATGTATATCAAAACTATTTGATTTACATAGCTTTCATTTATCGTACCTATAAATTCATACACTATGTTGAGCAGTGAAGAACACTAAAAGCATCTTTGCTCACCAGCTTCCTGTGTCTCTGAATAATAGATACAGGAACATTGTGTTTCCCTGCATTATGCTGGGAATTTGCAGGAGTCACATGGACAAGGTTGGAAGGACTGAGCGGATTTGTCCGAGCAAGTATTTCCACTCTGTAGTCAGAGAAAAGCATACAGGCTCGCTGGAGCAGCCGCTGTGCTCGTCTCTTACCAGTGATTCTCTACTGAATTATCAAAGCCCACAGTCTGATGTGTACCCAGGTGGGGCCGACCCCCCCCCCCCCCCCCCAAAGCCTTGCTTTCTTTTGAATCTCAAAGGAACCAATTAACAGCTGATGTTTGAGGTGGCGTCAAAATAAAATGCTGCTGTACCTGCTTTTTTTTTTTACTTTTAACTCCCACATGAGTTTAGTAGCACATCCATGGCCTTTATACTCAGCAACAGTAGAAGTAGTTTATTGTTTCTAACAAATGATGGCGTTAATGTTTGTGTGTCCTGTGTCTGATGCCTTTCACAGGACGAATACACCAGGCAATGGTGACCTCACTGAATGAGGACAACGAGAGTGTCACAGTGGAGTGGATAGAAAATGGAGACACAAAAGGCAAAGAGGTGAATGACCATACATTACCACATGACCCACTAACATGTGCCGCGTTTATCCAAAGCAATAAGTGGTGCATTCAAAGATGTTCAGGAGCTGTGCGGATGAAACAAAAAACAGCTTGAATGTCTTCCACTTTCTTTTTGGAGCTGCGGCTTTATAAATACATCAGTGAGTCAACCATAAAGTCCATCTTACCATCTATGTGTTGTTGATGTTATTGTTTACTAAAGAAAAACAACTTAATTGCTCTGCCATTTGTCACATCACAACTTCACCAGCATTCATGCAGTTGCGTCTAAACAGAAAGCGAGCGCGGAGGAGCAGAGCTGCTGGTTGGGTGGGTGAAACGAGCTGCCCTTGGGTGACCGTTGAGGTCGCGCTGCACGTCCAGTGTGAACTGGATACTTGTCGGATATGCCAGAAATCAGTTAATTGGCATTCAAGTCATCAGTCTGTCAATGCTCCTCTCTTTTGGGACAGATCGACTTGGAGAGTATATTTGCACTTAACGCAGATGTGGCTCCAGATGAGGAAATGGCCCCTAGTCCAGAGACTCCACCTCCACCTACACCCACAAGTGTGAAGGTCAATAAAATTGCCAAGGTGAGTATCTATATGCCTCCCTGTCTGTCAACAGCTGATTTAAGACAAATCGGTTTAAGACGATGGATAGAAACGTTTCTTTTGATTGTTTGCCTCTGTGGGAAGAGCGAGCAGCTGAAGTGCTTCGACTGGCTCTGGAGTTCTGTGGCTGCACTTCGCACCACATTAATATAGAAGCGGGATCCTTCTCGGGAATCAGCTAATTGGACATGTTAAGTACACTGCGTGTGGTGCACAGGAGATCAGGAGTGCTCTTAACTAAAGATGAGGGTTTCATTTAGACAACTTCACACAAATGTCTGAATCCCTGTTCACTGTAAGGGTGAAAACTGAATGGGGAGGATGTCTCTGAATCACTGAAACCTATACATCTTATCCTAAAATACGTTAATGTAGCCTTTGTTTTTGCTTGCAGAATCGTCGGACGATAGCCCCTACTAAGAATGACACGCCGTCCAAGGATAATAGAGGTTTGTTTCATGCACTTCTTTGGCAAAAGTTCAATTGTCTCTCTTTTGTCTTGTGCTTTAATCTTAAATTAATTCAGGAATCGAAGCAATAATCCCTTCCGTGGGAGGAATGTCACGTTGCTAACATCTCAATCTATAACACCAGATGCAAATTCTGGATAAAAGTCACTCATGTTCAAGGTGACAGTTACTCTTAAAAAAAAAAAGTTTAACATGTTTAGTGCCGCAGTCAAAAGTGGCAAGTTAGTGGCATGCAGGTCCAAATGTGTCTTAATCTTTGCGTGTTTGTACTTTCAGGGATTCCAACCCGGGCCAGACCACAACCACCACAACCAGAACCTGCACCTGCACCACCACCCGCGTCCCTGCAGCCTACACAGCTCACTCAGGCGCAGACACAACAGCAACTGCAGAATGGTAACATGATTAGAACAGCAACAGTATTTGTATCAGTTATTTGGTCTAAAGTTGGGTTTCTATGCGAAATCCTGATGTGGTTCCCTTTATTTGGGTTATCACTAATAGTAAAAGAACACCATTGCTTTCTAACAGTATGCACAGTTGTTGATTAATTAATTAAGGCCATATGTAAAGCTGTTAATGTGTTTGTCACAGAATCCTCAGATCTCCCGATATCCAGAAAGGAGTCGGTACAGCTTTGTATGTATCACCTGCATGTTTCCCCCAGCCTCTATTCCCCACGGTGATTCTTCCTATTGCTCCCAATAGAAACAGAATCCTGTAGTCTTATGAGAAGAGATTAATCCCCCAAAATGATAGCATTCCGAGCAACCCGTCCAGCCGACAGGCTCTGCGGGTCTTAGACGGCTGCTGTTTGACTGCAGCCGTCTTTCCCTCGCTGTCTGATCACACGCTGCGTTACTCCTCCAGGCTCCCACCACATCAATAAGCTTTTTCTTGATCATAGCTTGTGAGACAGAGGAACCCTCAAATAGTGATTGTGCTGCATCTCTTTCATAGGGCCTTGCCCTGGTGCCGAGCCAGCTCGCCCTCTCCTCCCAGATTAAAGCAGATTATTAATCCATCTGCCTTTTATAGTCTGTTTTCTAGGGATTGGAGCCAACACCAGGTCATAAATGTATTACAGCGCTGTGGCTGGGCTTCAAACTGGGAAGCTGTGGCTATGTTAGCAAGCTAGGATAATCAGATACGACTTTATGAACAGCGCAAGCAACCAGACGTGTCTTTTACGCTCCTGTTTGCTGATTTGGGGGGTTTGTGATTCACCTGAAAGACACTAATCTGTGGTGCTGGGAAATCGGGAACAAGCTTGTTTGATTGTGTGTTGATTAAAACGATTTGTGATGATACTTGACAGCACTTGGTAGTAATAAAAGTTAGATATTTGAATGTGAGTGACTTGGTTTAGCAGTGTGTGGATCCAGGTTTTAGGATGCAGATAGACAGGAGGTGAGGAGTATTTGAACAGACTGTGAGGGCCTTTTGTTGGTTGTGTAGAGAAAGAAGCTGGTGTTTATTCTGGAGGCAGCCACTGCAGCGTAGTCAGTTCTTGAGCTCTATTGCAGTTCTGCTTTGTTGCATTCAGTCCAAAGTCTCCCTTCTTTTTGAAAGACTACCATGAGAAACAAGATTTACAGAAGGAAAGATACTGCAATAAGCAAGCAATGAAGGAAGAACAGAGGAAGTAGAGTAAACTTGTAGCGAGAGACCATTTTACAGAAAAAGGATATTGATGTATCCTGTGAATAGAGTTACTTCTTTTCCTGTCTTCATGGCAGCGAGGAGGAAGTCAAACTGCGTGAAGGAAGTGGAGAAACTGCAGGAGAAGAGAGAGAGGCGCCGGATTCAGCAGCAGGAGCTCAGGGAGAAGAGAGCTCAGGTACATCAATATTATTTAACTATGTCCTTCCATACAATCAAAGAGTGTGTGTGTGTGTGTGTGTGTGTGTGATTTAGATCTTGACATTGGGATGATCCTTTTTCAGGAGGTGGATACGACCATTCCCAACTATGAGATCATGTACATGATCCGAGATTTCCGGGCCAGCCTAGACTACCGGCCCCTGACCACAGCAGATCTGGTGAGTAGGTGTAACGGCTCTTTCTCGCCTGATGGTGTTTGGTGTAGGTACGACATCGTCACCAGACATCTACTGATACTGACGGTACATTGCAAGAAACAGGCTGACGCACAGCCCTCTAAAGTGTGCAGGTATTTAAGTCCCAACCATGTGTTGCTTTGTAAACACTGCAAACAATAGAGTACAGTATTTGAATAATAATCATGCACATTTCTATTGCTAAATTGATCAGGGATTCTTTTTTTTCTGATCCTTTTGAATAAATAAGTTGGTTGTTAGTAAACATCAACAGTAAAAAATAAATCGATCTAGCGCTGAGAAAGTAATTCTCTAACCGCTGCCCTTGTTAGGTGGTTAAGCAACAACATAATGAAATATTCGTCTTTGTTTCCTTCTCCAGATTGAGGAGCACAAAATATGTGTATGTGTGAGGAAACGTCCCCTCAACAAGAAAGGCAAGCTCCGCCGCTTATAACATCTATCGCTTTGTGACCATTGTTATGTGTTGTACTCCATTTAAAAAGTATTAATGTGAATGGGAATCTTGCCTTTGCTTCGTTCCAGAGTTGGCCATGAAGGATTTGGACGTGATCACCATCCCCAGTAAGGACGTGGTGATGGTTCATGAACCAAAGCAAAAAGTGGACCTGACCCGCTATCTGGAAAACCAGACCTTCCGCTTTGACTACGCTTTGATGACAGCACCGCCAACGAGATGGTTTACAGGTATGCGAACGCATGAGCACGTAGAACAAACGGTTGCAGTCCGTATGCTGAATACACACGCAGTCGGTCAACACAAGGAGGACATCTGAATAAACCTCTTTCTTGTATGTGTACAAGGCTGTCAAAGCTTGTGTTCACAGGGAGCGTTGTAAAGAAATGTGCCTTTGTGTCTCCCTGCAGGTTCACTGCCAGACCTCTAGTGGAGACCATCTTTGAAAGGGGCATGGCCACCTGCTTTGCATATGGGCAGACCGGCAGTGGAAAAACACACGTGAGTCACATGCAATGGGGAAAACGCCCAAATAACATCACTTACTTCACCTATTTTTTCCTAATGAGTGTTGTGCTTAATTACTCAATTCATTACTTGGGTCACATTTTAGACTATGGGGGGCGATTTCTCCGGGAAGAACCAAGACTGCTCGAAAGGAATTTATGCATTAGCTGGTAAGTCAGTAAACTGAGTTTTCTGTGCTAATTTATTGCCTCTTACTGAGTAAATGTGTCCACATAGATTGATTTATTCTGTTATTACAGTTTTGGTTTCCTCTGCTGAATTTGTCTTTTCGTGCAGCTCGGGATGTATTTCTCATGTTGAAGAAACCCAACTACAGGAAGTTAGATCTACAGGTGTACGCAACCTTCTTTGAAATCTACAGCGGAAAGGCAAGTACCGTCTAATGGCATGTTGGTTACTTTCCTCCAGAAATGAAGCACAAATCAACGCTGACTTCCTGTGTTTAATCAGGTTTTTGACCTGCTGAATCGTAAAGCTAAGCTGAGGGTGCTGGAGGACGGGAAGCAGCAAGTCCAGGTGGTTGGGCTTCAGGAGAAGGATGTCAAGTGCACAGAGGATGTCTTGAAACTCATAGAAGTGGGCAACAGCTGCAGGTACAACAACTGACACGTTCTCCTCTAGTTGCCGTGGTTCAAGACTTAACATGTTTGTCCTGTTCATGTTCGTAGATAGCTGATTGTAGCACAGCTCTTATTTTAGTCCTACAAGACAAGTCTTATTTTGCAAAAGGTGCATGCTAAACATAATATACTATTCATAGTGCTCTATTTTAATGGCAGTTAACATGAAGTCATGCACATGTTTTGCCTTTTTTCCTCTCAGTTGTGAGTTGCTCCTCACCCTTTGTTCTTTTTCCTGCCTCTTTTGACTCACTCCCAGAACATCGGGGCAGACGTCAGCCAACGCGCACTCCTCTCGCAGCCACGCCGTCTTCCAGATCATTCTCCGCAGGAAGGGGAAGATGCACGGCAAGTTCTCCCTCATCGACCTCGCGGGCAACGAGAGGGGAGCCGATACATCGAGTGCCGACCGCCAGACTCGCCTGGAGGGAGCGGAGATCAACAAGAGCTTACTCGCCCTCAAGGTTTGTGGACATCGACGGCAGCGGCTGCTCAGCATTTCCTACTGACTGTAAAATCCTTTTTACACCGTACAATGTGTTGCTTCTTTGGTTTCAGGAGTGCATCAGGGCCCTCGGCCGTAACAAGCCCCACACTCCCTTCAGAGCCAGTAAACTGACTCAGGTCCTACGGGACTCTTTCATCGGGGAGAATTCACGCACGTGCATGGTGGGTTAGTAATATCCTGTCTGTGTCTTTATCCTGCATATCTTCCAAATGGAAGTCATTTGAATGATCGTCTTGTTCTCTGCACAGATTGCAACAATCTCTCCCGGTATGACGTCCTGTGAGAATACCCTCAACACGCTACGCTACGCCAACAGGTGGGAATGTGTTGATCAACAGTGATTTGGACAATGTGTTAATGCAGGCCAATAGAAAGTGCAATGATATATATTCATAGTTCCTTTTATCTCCTCTACAGTCCCCAGTGGTTTTTGTGTGAATATAAATTTTCTCTACCGATGTTGTTATTGTACATTTCTCTGCCAACTCTCAGTAGTTGTGTCTGACTCTCTTGTATCCCCACTTCTTTTCCTGCTTTGTTTCCTTCTTCTCCTCCGCTGTGCGGCTGTGTAGAGTGAAGGAGTTTGGGATTAGTCCGTCTGACATCCCCTTCTCCCAGGGGAGTCGCACTGATCACTCGCCCACCAATACCTTTGACTATGATGACTTTGCTGCTACCTCTCCCAGCAGGTCAACACCGCAAAGCACACACACAAAACGCACACACACAATGCATGCTCTCCCTGCAGGTATTTATAACGGTCTGATGTACGTACGCATCCATCAGCTCCCTTTAACATGCACTTCATCGGCTGCTCACTGTGGAAGACCTCCACTGTTGCCTCATCATTTCTGTCTCATTATCTGCATGACGTGACACTTCTCATCCTCTTCCCCGGCTGCTTGTTACTTTATCTTTGGCAAAGCTGGTGGATGTAACCTTTTCATATTTCCATTGACTGCTGAAGACCAGTACATCTGTCTGTCCATGTGTGAGCCTTCCATTTTTGTGTGAACAACAACAACTTTGAAAGCTGGGTGGCATTAATCCATGAATACGTTGTATGTTATGTTAAAATGGCAACAAAGCCTTTTGGTACAATGTCCTGGGATTAGCTTTTGTTTAAGCACCATCTCATGTAGTCCTAATTGATAATTGCTGTACTTGCAGAACCAGTAGCTCGTCAGGTCTGTGAGGCTTCATTAAGCATGAGCTGCCAGCCGTGTGTATCGTGTATACATATCTGTAGTACCTGCGTTACATGTGCTCTGAGCCAAGTTAGCCTTCCCATTATGAGTGAGGTTTTGCAGAGCCAATGCATGATGTCATGATGTTCCCATCCTGTGCTTCTTGTGAATTATTTAGAGCCCACATTTGACGCCACTTTTGACGCCAATAGGAGGGGGGTCGACCCAACATCTGCTGTGAAAGACGTGGTCCCAACCAGTTCAATGTGTTTTCCTCTTTAGAGTGAAGGAGCTCACCGTGGACACCAACCAGGTGATGGAGGGGGGTCGACCCAACATCCATGCTGTCAACCAGCTGGATCTTTTAGACGAGGAATGGCTGAGTATGTCGCCGCAGAGAGATGACCTCAAACTGCTCTGTGAGCAGAATGTAAGTACACCAGTACATGTAAACTTGTATTAGGAGTCTATCATTATTATTATTATGTTGTTTTCAACGGTCAATACGTCACCCAGGAGGAGGAAGTGTCCCCGCAGCTCTTTACTTTCCACGAGGCAGTGTCTCAGTTAGTGGAGATGGAAGAGCAGGTCCTGGAGGACCACCGAGCGGTTTTCCAGGTGAGAATACTGACAAAACTAACGTAACTTGATGACAGACGTGTCAATCTTTTTTTTAAGGACTTTTAATTTATTTTTTATCTTGAAGAACATGGATGTAGGTACACAAATAAAGGGAAATGCCGACGAGTCCAAACTTTAAATAAAAGCAGTTTTCCACGTTCTCTCTGGAACTTCTAATCTGGCAATCCACAAAACCAAAACGCAGTGTCATTTATGGCATCGGTGCTTCTGATACAATATGATCTTGGGCTGTCATTTAGTAAATATACAATTGTGTCCGTGTTGCGCAGGAGTCCATCAGGTGGCTGGAGGATGAAAAGGTGCTGCTGGAGATGACCGAGGAGGTGGACTATGACGTGGAGTCGTACGCAACTCAACTGGAGCAGATCCTGGACCAGAAGATCGACATCCTCACTGAGCTCCGAGGTACGAGCGCAAAACACGCCAGGCCCGTTTCTGAAAATGCATCGTGCTTCAGAAAACACTAATACATATTTTTGCGATTCCCTTTTCCTCTCAGATAAAGTGAAGTCATTCCGCTCTACGCTGCAGGAGGAGGAGCAAGCGAGTAAGCAGATCAATCCCAAGAGGCCACGAGCTCTTTAGAGACTTGAAGAGGTGAAATTGGCACATACAGAAGCAAAAGCATTAGATGTTCAGCACCACTCGAGTGGCCTCTAGCAGCTGTGAAGTTGGAATAAAAGGACAGTCTGATGTACCAACACTCTCAAGAATTTCATTTACTTTGATCCCTCTCTTAACTAAACCGGTCTGGTAGGACAGAAAGGAAGGACAATAGTCGTTTCCTTCATGGAGAATGTTTAGTCTCCTCTGTTCATGTTAAATTATTTTCTTTTATACTTGTTTGTACTTTCCTTGAACGGAATATTTTTCACCTGGTTTCAGAAGAGGTCGTCGTTGAACATGTTTCTAAGGTTTACTTTACAACACCAGTATTCTTTTCCTGGCTGATTTCTGCATGTGCACTCTGACGCGTACGAACGCCACTGTTGTTGGTTTTTATGCTGTTGGTTCCTCAGTGGTCATTGTGAAGTCATTATTTTAGGCGGTCTCTTCTCTTCCTTCATTCATTCATTCTCAGAGCTTCTTGTTTCTCTCGTGTCCGATTTCACGTGTAGTTTGCTTCAGTGTGTGCCATGTCGCTCCATGTGGCAACGCATTTAAAAACTGCTACCCAATATGAACAATGTTTTCAACCCGTTTAACACTTTGTTATACAACTGAAACTTAGAAAAATCAGCTATCAATACATGTATAGTAATAAAACACTGATCTACCATCCGTTATGTTTCAGTGTTTGCACCTGATGTAATGCTGGATGAAGAATAAAGATTCATGCTTCATTTAAATGGCTTTTGTGTCATTGAAGTTATCCAAATACATCGAACCCTTAACGTATGTATGTATATACAAGTTAGGACACATTTATTCTTCAATTCAAAGAGAAAATGTCCTTTGAGAAACTGGGAATCAGTGTCTCACCCAAAGACACTGAAACGGAGGAGTTTAAAATAAGGTCATCAGCTTCAGTCAATAGTTGAAGCCTTTGCTTACGGTTCCATTTAATCACATGGAATTTTTTTAGGAAGACCGTACACAAAATATTAAATATCTAGCATTATAACAAGGTTGGTCAAACATTAATGTAGAATAATCAGATATTTGTTCAAAGTATGATAAATTCACTCACTGGCAGGCCCTCGTCAGGGACGCACTACACTTGTTAGCGCACTCAATATGAGCCCTTTAAATGTCTCTTCCATTCTTTACACAAAGCTCTAGAGGGGAAAAAAGATCCATTTCTTTCCACCGAGGTGACCATTGACCGCCCCATCGGGAGAGTCTCTCCTCAGCTCGCTCTGCCGTTTAAGAGAAGTGGATCCCTGCAGCGTTGAATGCATGAAGGAGCCTTAGGATGAAAGAAAACAATTACAAATGGTGAAAATGGAAATTCATTATAGGAGAAAAGGTTCAAAATAAATAAGACGTGGATGTTCCACTTACACCATGAAGTCATCGATGTCCATGGACCTGGCTCTCTTCTCACTGAATTCAGCCTCCTGCAAAACACTCTCGATCTTCTTGGTGATGCTGAAGTCTGCTGGCACTTCCTGTCCAGATGGAGGGAAAGTCTTTAGATTCAAACTAGCTGAAGAGTGAACGTAAGCGTGCAGTTTGGAAAGTTGGACAGGACTGGAAAAGTACACTGTGACTCACCACGTTGTTCACAGAGCAGTGAATCCTGTAGTTCTTTTCCAGCAGCTGTTCGACGGCCGTGGACCTGGAAATGATAACTTCACTGTTCATCTGTTCATCCCCCTCTATACACACACTTTTTTTGACAGAACAGACTTTGATTAGTGTGCAGAAATCAGCTGCTCACTTGAATCCTGCATTTAGAGTTTTGTTTTTCCTCACGAAGGCGATTCTCACCAGGCCGTCCCACTCCTTTCAGGAGGAAAGAAACCACGGGTAAATATTCTCCTCCTGTTTTAAATATTGCATTTGGGAAAACCATCAACGCAGTCAAACCTCACCTGGAAGTTAACTGGAGGAGGAGGATTTTTAGGTTCGATCCTGACCACACTTGACTCCACTTTTGGAGGAGGACGGAAATTATTCTTCCCCACCTGATCAAAAAGAAAAAAATCAGCACCGAGACACCTGGAACACCTTAACAGGAGGAACTCTCCTTGTGATGTTCCGGTTTCCTACAGACGAACATAAGTGCGAGCCGGCTGACCTTCATGAGATGGTCGACGCGGGCCAGCAGCTGAGTGTTGATGGACAGTCTGCAGTACAGCTTGTCTCCCGGTTGGGCGACAAGTCGCATGGCAAACTCTCTCTGGAACATCAACACGGCACACCTGAGCAAAACAAAAAAACACCCAGGAGTTAATGAATACCTTTCATTGTAGTACATTTAGCACAGTTAAGACTCCTAACGAGCCTCCGGTGGATCCTCACCTGAAGAAAGGTCGATGCAACAGGAGCTTGAAGACAAACGGCGATGAAATCTGCCAAATTAAGAAGAGTTGAGTGTGAAACACATTAATGGGATGATACTGAATCCACTGTGTGCAGTGTGGAGGAAACAAGCATTTACCTGGTACGGTAAATTAGCCACACACACGTCAAAGAAAGGCAGAGTTGTCTTTAGGACATCTCCAACTAATATTTGAAGTTTGGCCTGCATGGGTCTGTTGGAAAACACAATGCCCTTTAATGAGGTAACATACTTTTTTTATTTAATTGCAGATAATGTGCAAACGTATGTGTTGGCAGAGTGTGACTGTCTCCACTCACGTGCACTGGACTCTTTTCTGAAGTTCAGCCACTAATCTGCCGTCTAACTCGCAAGCCACCACCTGCACAAACAGTCATTTATGTTACAACAATCAATGACTTCATCACTGCGGACCAACAGAAGAGACAAAAAAAATCACTTCAGTTAAAACAATGTACTTTCTAGGAATTTGAATACATTGGAGTGTATATAAAGTTATTAAGTTATTACACTTGAATGGTGAAGTTCTCCAAAACAAACCATTAAAATCGATAAAAAGGACTGTGTAACACCAGGGTCACTAACGCATTCTGTACGCTCATCTTTGCTTACAGTCGTACGCAGTGAGGATTATTGACTATGACCCATTTCAGAAGATGTTGGAAGCAACATGCAAATAATATAATAAAAACATGTACACTAAGAGATTGTCGCCTCTGATTCATCTTCACATGTTTGTTTCAATTTCTCTCACCTTCTTGGCCTTTTCCAGCAACTTCACGGTCATGTTACCAGTACCGGGCCCCACCTCCAGAACCACGTCCGTTGGCCTCAGGGCAGCCTGAAAAACATCAGCACAGGCGGGGATGAGGGGCCACTGATCACAGGGGTCCTTTGAGCGTAGTCACAAACTGAGAAGTACCTTCTCAATGATCCCGTTGACAACCAGAGGGTTCTTCAGGATGTGCTGACCCATGCCGGTGTTAAACATGATCCCTGCGACACACGACATGGTGCGACGTTAATGACGAGCAACTCATGGGGGATGAAGTGGACAAGAATCGGTTTTTATACAGTGCTTTGTTAAAGTACTCTTTAATGAGTGAGTTAAACGCATAGATATTCTGAAAAGCATGATTAGTGATCTATAAAGAGCGTATATTTCATTTACAATGGACGATTAAAAACAACACCCAGTTACAGTCGGCAACAAGTTTGACATCACTTCATTTAGTGGACACCATCAAGGCCGAAATAGCCACCACAAACTCCACCAATCAGGCATGTTATGACGTAACGTTGACCTTTAGGTGAGTTGTGTTGATGTGCGGGTCAGTCGAATCTCACAGAAATGACGAATACACGTTTAAATCCAGTAGAGAAATGTTTAATGCGGACACAGTGGGGATTAGGGATCAGTCTCTCTCGGACTAAGGTAGTCCAGGGTAATGGATCGACATGTGTGACGGTAGCAGCGACATGTTGCCGAAGTTTAAAGCTCGTGCTCTTCAACAGCTGACGCTGATGTTTCGTGTTAGCTTGATGTAGCATGCCGACGCTAACTTCTTCTTTGCGGAAATATACCTTGGTTTTTGACCTCTTGGTGCTGCCGGCTTTTCTTCTCCGCCTTGACCTTCGGCATTTTTATTCCGTTTGAAGATTAAAAAAAATCATAAAAAAATAATCAAAAGAGACGTCTGTGCCGAGTAAACACACGTGCAGCCTCGAGTTCTTCTTCTGTGGTAGGATATGCAGCAGCGATAAGCTCTCTACTGGCCCCTGTGTCGCCCTCCAGTGGTAGCTGGACGTCACCACTATTGTTTTAAAAAAAATCATATTACAGTAGTGTTTCAAGCAGTTTGTTTATTATTAATTTGCTAATATAATACAGACACATTTGCTATAAGTTGGTTCCTTGACTAGTCAGAAATGGGACTGTCCTCCAGCGTCATGGCGATGTCTCGAAGGTTGGGATCGTCGAGCCAGTTGACTTTACAGGCCAAGAGGATGCCCTGAAGATATACGCTTACATTAATACAGTACCTGGAAATGTCATTGTAGGCATAAACCATTTTCTCTTTCATTTGAACAGAATTTCAGAACAGATTTACCCTGAGGACGTTCTGTGTCATGATGGTCATCTTTTTGTACTTCTCAAGGTTGGCCTGGCCCTTCTCCAACACAGCTTTGTACTTCTCTGTATCTGGGTTCCGTGTCTTAGACATTAAGTCATCCATCTCTTTCATCTTCTCATGCGTGAGCCGCTTCATCTCTATAGACACACAAGTCAACACGCACAGATAAAAACATCAGCAAACGGAACAGTGGAGTAACTAAATGAAAATGTAATTGAACTTTTCTGTGATTACCGAGCCTCTTCTTCTGTATGTTGGTGATTTCATCTTGATAATCTCTCGTCTCCTGTAAACAGATAGTTTGTTCATCTAATGTGGCAGCTACAGACAGCAGCATAACAGCATAACCAGAGTTCTACTTCTTATGATGTCCAAGTAGAGTTATACAATTATTTAATATTTACAATTGTTTTAAATAGCATCATATATATATATATATATATATGTAGACAATGGATAATGATGTTACTTACTTGTTGAAGTTGTTTTATTTGTGAACAAAGTGTCATGCAACGATCATTCACAGCTTTCAGGGCACTGAGAAAAACATAAGTGCATGATCCAATTGTCAAAATAATCAAAAATATTCAAAAATGTTCTTTAGGTGTGTCAATAAGCGGTGAACACTTACATCGCGTCTGAATCAGTCTGTCTCAGTTTTTCTCCAATAGCGTGCCACATCTGCATCCTGAAAGACATCAGTGGAATCTATGACTGGTCGGGGAAGTGCTTCTTTAGTTTACATATTCATAGTGGAAAAATCCCTAATCGAAAATGATAAGCACTTGGTTTACCTGTGCAGCGTGAATGTGCTGTTAAAATGAATTGTCTTGACTCTTTCCAGCTCATTGACATAATCTGACCTGCAACAGTTATTAACAAATATATAAATAAACACCACAGAATTTTAAATTGACTAATCTTTCGATTGGTCAAAGATCTACATGAACAGGATCACTTTAAATACTCACAATTCTCTCTCGGCTTCCGATGTACTGTATGATAGCTTACTTTTTCCTGTAACAGGAAACAATATTAATGCAAAGTTTGTGCACTTATTGACAATACAACATGTTGGGAAAATGCCTCATATACCTGCTTGTAGCTGTACTGCCATCTCAAAGCACTGGTTGGACATCTGTTGTTTTATTCTGAAAACAGTAATGTTCTACAATTTAAAAAGGATTATATTCATTGCCTAATGGCAAGATATAATGTGCTGTGGTGGATGTTTGATCCGAGTCGATGAAACGTTTAAACACTGGTGTAAAAGCGTGATTCATCAATAACAGATAGAGAACCTCAGCATGTCTGCAGGCTGAGTATCTTTCGGTCCGCTGGAGCTGTCAGGAGCAGGTCCATGATTCAGTGCCTCCACCGTGTGGTGGAGGGTCCCCACATCGTCAGGTGGGTCCATCACAAAACCGTGGCTTTGCCTGTTGGGACGAATTAACTAAAATACAGTGCTTGTACACTTTGATGATTTGCTATTTGGTGGTTTCTACATGTTAAACTATGATCAATAGAATTTGGCTTTTTTGACAATAATTAGTAAAAAAAAAAATAATATCAAAGTGAGTAAAGATTGTAACAAGGGCAACGGTGAGTACTTTTTTTTGACGCAGTTAAAAACGAAATGCTCAAGTAATATTACCTGATGAAACGTGCTACCCCGGTTAATATACAGCCCAACTCCGTTAATCCAGTGAACAAACATGGCATCAAATCAACATACCCTAACGTGTTATCACAGCTGTCTTACCTTCTTTGGTTGATGTTAACGTTAGAAATACATTTAATTTAAATGCTGTTAAAAAATCCCTCTCTGAACTCTGTAATCACCGTTACGTTAAAGAGGATTATAATTTAACTAAAGCTCTAAGCAGCTGCACCCGAAGCCTTGTTCACCAGAAAAACACTAACGTTATTCTCATCAATGGCATCACAGACGAAAAGTTCACTTGTGTTGTTTACATCCCATCTCGGATCGAAATCCCGCCAGGAAGTGACGTCAGACTTGTGTTCCCATCAAACGGAGCAGCGCCCCCTCCAGGCGAGATGCGAAATAGATAAATAGAGCCACTGATGTTCTTCATGCATTATTCAATAATGATTACCTAACCTGTTCACATAGTGAGATAAAGAATAGTAAACGTTCAAGGTCAACAAGGTCCAAAGGTAGATTCAATGGCTGTTAATTATATAGTCCACTGGTTAAGGGCAATTCGTCGGTCCCTCGGTCTGGTGAGGTTGTTACGGTGACGCACGGCGAGAGAGCGTTGATGTCAGCGGGTGAGGCGCGTGCCTGAAGACTCCACCGGGAACTTGTCGACGATGGAGAGAAAGAAGCCAAGGGTTTGAGTCACGCTTTGCGCCCTGACCTTGTCCTCTGCATTCATTTTGAACGTTGTCACGCATGCGTTCTAGAATTCTTTCCTTAGAGCAGTTGATGAATCAATGCATGCAAGTGCAAGTTTCTGAATAGTGTGCGAGTCCTTCTCTGTTAGACCTGTTAATTAGTAGTAAGTAAATAGGGATAGCGTCATACACAGTTTTCAAAAACAGACTTTTGTAGCATAGGCTTTGTCCACTATGGTATGCAGTGTACCCTAAGAATGTACCGTGTAATATTTGCAAAATATGAGGTGCGCAAAATATATGATTTTTCTGCACGTTTCTTCCTGTCATACGCGCGTCCTGTCTTCATGCTGCTCTAGAAACAATCTCAAGATATCCGGCAGAAGGCGCGTTTAAAAGCAATTGCTGATATAAACATCCGAGAATGATATAAATAATATCAATTTAAATATCCGAGAACGATTTATGTATAAATATATAAATAATTTTTGGATGTTTGCTGAAATTAATTAGACGTGTATGGTTTACTAGTTGATCATATAATTTGATTAGGGCTAAACGTTTTGGCATAAAACCAGAAGACAAACATTTGGTGGAGGGAACCTGGCACAAAAAATCGATAATGATTACCTAACATAGTGAGATAAAGAATAGTTATCGTTCAAGGCTAACAAGGTCCAAAGCTAGATTCAATCGCTGTTAATTATACAGTGAAACAGGGGCCGAGGGTCGTGAAGACTTGGAAGGTAGCCCCCCCCCCCCCCCCCCCCCCCAGATAATCTTTGAATTACTCGGTTACTGCCCACTTAAGGGCCAACGGTTCCAACTTGAAGGCGCTGTAATTCTGATTACTGCTCCCAGTCCCTGCAGACTGGCATCTGTGTATAGACGGAAGGGCAGCATAAAATCAGCGTATGCCAATATCGGGGCTTGCAGGGGGGGCGGTTTTAAAACCCTAAAGGCGCTCTCGCACTCGGGGGTCCAGTCCGCTCTCTGCTGCTTCACCCCAGTGGCCCCCCTTAACAACCCATCGAGCGGACCAGTCTTCTTGGCAGAGGCAGGGATAAACCTCCGATAGTAGTCCGCAAAACCCACGAGGGTGCGGACTTCGCGGACAGTCGTGGGGACCGGCCATTCCTTGACATCGTCAGCCTCCTTGACTCACATAACCATCTTCACTCAGCTGGTTTTCCTGACCGTTAACTCCATGTGCCTCCTTTTTGTATCAACATGCATCAGATTGGTTAGATTAGATTCAATTTTATTGTCATTGAACAAAGTAACAGGTACTTGGACAACAAAATGTAATTCATCTTCTGTAAATTATTTACAAATGGCTATATCTAACATATCTGGTTGCATACCTGTCTGAACTTTCATAAACCAATATAAGTAATCAATAAATAATAATAAAACAAGCTGCACATAAAGCCCGGCCCGTACCGCCAGGAAATAAAAACTACTCTCCCCCCACCCCCCACCTCCCTGCGTAACAGTGACGTAGGACCTGGCTCTGCGCTGGCTCTTTAGCCTGTGGAAAAGCAACCAGTTCTTTGGAAGCTCCTCAGTTGAACCAACTCTGAACCAGCACCTGGTTCTTGTTGGTGGAAAATGGGTATAAGAGGGTCTGCAGCTGGTCTTGTTTTCCCGGGGTCAGCCCATCAGCCTGTTGAGAGAGACCAGACAGATTGACAGGAAGAGCACTACGCACTGGTCGAACATCAACTTCCACTACCTGTTCGCCCCTCCTCCCACGCACCAACTGATTCGGGACCTGGTCATCGTCCGGTCCCAGTAATGACACCCGGGCCAGGGGTCGCTTTGGTGGCAACTCAACGGCATCACCCGTACGTGACATACGTTTACTCGTTGATCATATGATTTGATTAGGGTTAAACTTTTTAGCATAAAACCAGAAGACAAACATCGGCTGGAGGGAACCTGGCACAAAAGACGTGTGTCATACCTGAGTAATTGATCACGCGATCACAGTGTTTTAACGTGTGTGTGTGTTTTCAGGGTATCTTGGAGCGATTAAATGCTGGGGAAGTGATCGTAGGTGATGGCGGTTACGTGATGCAGCTAGAGCGCCGTGGCTACGTGAAGGCTGGACACTGGACACCTGAGGCGGCTGTGGAACATCCTGAAGCAGGTACAACCTTCAGCGTTGGCTGGATGAACCCGCGGCCACAACCTGCGCCACATTGCAATGTTAAATCTTTCACCTCTAAGTTTCCATTAATATTTGTATAATCATGCAGTACTACATTAGACCACAAGTTTACCGTCGGTTAATTAGTTAGAGGTCTTTTGACTTAAATACTATTTTAGGACTATGCACTCTTTAGTCCCAATATAAACTAAAACCATACTATTTACAAGAACATGCTATGTGAAGTTTTTCACAAAATTTGTGTCTCTCCTCTGTCTGTCAGTGAGGCAGCTGCACAGGGAGTTCTTGAGAGCAGGAGCCAATGTGATTCAGACTTTCACCTTCTACTGCAGCGAGGATAAACTGGAGATCAGCGGAAATGTTCCCAACATCACCGTCAGTACAAAAACTTTCTAAACCAAACAACATTGTAGCCTGTTTACAGTCCATGATGAAAATGACTCAAATCTCTAGTCTGATGTCAGTCCTCTCTCCTAATGTCTGGTCCAGGGGGCTCAGATCAACGAGGCAGCTTGCGACCTGGCCAGGGAGGTAGCCAATGAGGGGGAGGCGCTGGTTGCCGGGTGTGTGTCCAAGACTCCATGTTATGTGGATACTCACAATAAGACTGAGGTCAAGGCCATCTTTAAGAAACAGATGGACGACTTCCTCAAGAAGGAGATTGATTTCTTTATTGTGGAGGTATGAGCCATTCTTAGAGGATTGACTGTACAACATGGTGGCGTGCTTAAGTTCACCCTTCATCACTCCCGCAGTTTGTGGATCATGTGGAAGAGGCAGTGTGGGCAGTGGAGGTGCTGAAGACCAGCGGGAAACCAGTGGGTGCAACACTGTGCATCTCTCCTCATGGAGACAAGCACGGAGTCCCACCTGGAGAGTGTGCTGTCAGACTGGTCAAAGCCGGTAAACGGGCCACTGATGTGGTACCTCGAGTTGCACTGAGATGAAACCAGGTTTTTGGTGAACATGTTTGAATACGTTTTTTGAGTATTTGCTCATGTGTAGGAGCTGACCTTGTTGGAATAAATTGCCATTTGGATCCTCTGACGTGTGTTCGTACGGTGAAGTTGATGAAAGCAGGATTAGAGAAAGCGGGTCTCAAAGCTCACCTGATGATCCAGCCTCTGGGCTTTCACACACCGGAGTGCAACTTCGGTGGATACACAAGCCTCCCTGAGTACCCCTTCGGTGAGTATTTGAATAACACCTGTTTGCAGAATAAAGAAAAAGGGTTTTTTTTAAATTCAAATACATTATCTTTGTTCTATACATTAATATAACATTTTCAGCGCTGAATCTTTGAGCACTGCTCCAGAATTTAACTGGTATTATTTTGATGAGATAGCCAATACAACCGAATGCTCAGACATTAATATTTCATCCTCCTCTCAGCAATGGAGACCAGAGCAATGACCCGCTGGGACGTCCATCAATACGCCAGAGAGGCTTACAACGCTGGTATTCGCTACATTGGTGGCTGCTGTGGATTTGAGGCCTACCATATCAGAGCTATAGCAGAGGAGCTGGCTGCAGAGAGAGGATTCCTCCCCCCGGCTTCAGAGAAGCACGGCCTGTGGGGAGCTGCTCTGGAGATGCACTCTAAACCGTGGGTCAGAGCCAGGTGAGAACCAACAGAACCGCAGCCGCCACGTCCAAATCAAGCTGCTGCTGCATCTAGTTTGATCAAACCATGGTGTGTGTTGTACATGCAAAAGTTTCAGTTACAAACAAGGCGAAATAACATAAGAAAAAAAAATAACTTACATGTTATAGATTTGCACAAGTGCTGGTTTACAACCAACTGGTCTAACAACATTTTTCTTAGGTCTCGTCGAGAGTTTTGGGAAAACCTTTCGCCTGCTTCTGGACGTCCAAAATGCCCCTCCATGGCCACTGCAGCTGATGATTATGAACATCTGGAAACAAAATAGCCAACACAATCCCCTTGATATACCGTGATCATATTAATCAACTTTTTCATACCAAGAGATTGACAGTTGGGGATCTGATCCAACAGCCCTTTGTTTTGTGAAGAGCTGTGTACTAATTCAAAACTCTGTAGCTGCCTTTAATAATTTGAGCTCAGTCATCAGTGAATCAACTTTCTTTTTTCTATAACTGTATACACCATCAATAAACTTTATTGGTTTTGCAAAGTGGATTGTTTACAAGTTAATAAAGATTTTAGTTCTAAAACACATTCATTGACCTTTATAATTGTTGATTGATTTTGTTTTCCAGCAATGTTTTGTCACTCTGCAAGGGACGTGCTGTCATAATGAAAAGTAAAATATGTATATACAGTAATATATATATTAACTTAAGGTCTCGATTACAAGTAGGGTATGCCTTCCTGTAATCCAGTTTTGATGCAACACTTGCATGCATAAGTTTACACAAAGTTACATTTTGGAGGGTTTTATTGTCAATACATAAATTCACAATGTACCAGAGTTTGGAGCTTCCACTCCTGAGAAAAACTGCTACAAAATGCAGAAAGAAAAACTTATTGGTTCAGAGAAGCCGAATTGCTATATACTCGAGACATACAGCGTGGTTCAGTGACAAGTATCATAATGTGTTTATATAATAGTGTTTATGCATTGTAGCTCATTTAGGCCCAACAGAACTGGTTTGATGACAAGCTGCCTGCAGGCTGAGTATCTTTCGGGCCGCTGGAGCTGTCAGGAGCAGGTCCATGATTCAGTGACACCGCCTGCACCGTGTGGTGGAGGGTCCCCACATTGTTAGGTGGGTCCATAACAAAACCGTGGCTGTGCCTGTCGGGCCAAATGAACTAAAATACAGTGCCTATAAAAAAACTCCTCTCCCACCCCTCCACACTTTGATGATTTGCAATTTGGTTGTTTCTACGTGTAAAATCATGGTCAATGGATACATATACAGTGTAGTTCCCAAACCTTCGGTTGGAAAGATTACAGATTTTGATTTTTTCCTAACTGGAAATATATAGTATTCTGAATGATAGCATAATATGCGTGACATTTGTATTGATTGCACAATACTAATACGTTTATATTTTTAATTTGACAAATTATGTAATACTACTAATATTCAAATACTCGCATGTTGTTTACATGCGAGACAAATATCGTAAACAAGACAATCAACACATAATAGTCATCATTTAAAATGATCCGCTTCGCTTGGAAAGCAGCCGTGGCTGCTGGCGCGCTCGTTGCTGCAGCAGATGTCGGCAGCTCTCGGAGGCCTTCGGCACTGTTAATGGGCCAACGTGGCTCCCTCGGTCTCGCGAGATTGTTTCGGTGACGCACGTCGAGAGAGCGTTGATCTCAGCGGGTGAAGCGCGTGCCTGAAGAATCCACCGAGAACTTGTCGACGATGGAGAGGAAGAAGCCAAGGGTTTGAGTCCCGCTTTACGCCCTGACCTGTCCTCTGCATTCATTGTTGTATTGTTCTTCAAATCTTTATTCCGACTTATTTTATTTCTTCCATTGCACGCTTCTTCTCCTTTACACATTGAGCTATTAAACCATTCAAATATTTCAGCTTTCTAGCTCTCATAATTGAATTTAAATCAATATAAAAAGACCAGTATTTCTTGCCATGCTTTTCCTGTGGACTTTGTAATAGACTGGGTTTTCATGCATGGGGTTGGTTCGTTTAGTCACGTGATTGTTTTGAGTTCTGGAGCGGGGGAGTTGCTAGCAAGCTGATGTCTTCTGATCGTGCTAATAAATAAGTTCCGTTATACCCGCCACCGTCTTTGGTGTTATTTGTACCCACGAAGATATCACAGACTTCAGCTTCACATCGTCTCAAACCTCTTCAACTTTCAACTTTTTGTGCTTCGCCAATCTTTCATCTACAGATACCATTTCAACTTTAAAATGTTGACACATGTCTAAACTATTTTACAAAATGTACAGGTTTTTGATACGTATTTTACCGTTTTTATAATCACTGATTATGTTTCACTAGTTTTGCAGTCCTCTTCTGTGTTTTTCATGGGTGTGCATATGGAGACCTAGCGTGAAGGGATTAGAGTGTAGAGGGGAGAGCAGCGGCAGACTGGGGTAAAAGAAATATGGCACTTTTGCCATCACGGTCACATTATGAACTCTTAAAGCTTTATTTTTGGATCGAAATGATGCCGTGCAGGTGCTGGTTGAACTCATGTGGATATGGAATCCCAGAGTTAGTTACTTTTTGCTTGAGGAGCCCGAGAGTGAGACAAAGTCTGTCTAAAGCCCCATAGACTCCAATACAAATCTGGTGATGAATTTAAAAAAAAAAAAACAGAAGGTACACGTTTTAGAAACTGCCGTAACGGCCGTATTAAGAACCCTAGAGACATGTAAACTACATTGGTGCGTTCGGTAGGCTTGGACAGCCATTGTAGTTTTGCGTGTCCTGTCTTTATGCTGCGCTAGAAACAATCTCAAGATATCCAGCAGAAGGCGGGTCTTAAAAGCTCTTTAGCCAATTGCTGATATTGTTCATATCATTCTCAGATGTTTATATAAATTTAAACATCAGAATGATTTATATATAAATATATACATATATATACATCATTCTCGGATGTTTGCTGAAATGAATTGGATAGCCCTACATAGACGTGTATGGTTTACTCGATGATCATATGAATTGATTAGGGCTAAACCTTTTAGCATAAAACCACAAGACAAAAATTGGGTGGAGGGAACCTGGCACAAAAGACGTGTGTCATACCTGAGTAATTGATCACGCGATCACAGTGTTTTAACGTGTGTGTGTGTGTGTTTTCAGGGTATCTTGGAGCGATTAAATGCTGGGGAAGTGATCATAGGTGATGGCGGTTACGTGATGCAGCTAGAGCGCCGTGGCTACGTGAAGGCTGGACACTGGACACCTGAGGCGGCTGTGGAACATCCTGAAACAGGTACAACCGTCATAACTCTTTTAGGACTATGCACCCTTTAATCCCAATACAAACTAAAACTGTACTCTTTACAAGAACATGCTATGTGGTTGCAGTTTATTTTTCACAAAATCCACTTGTGTGTCTCTCCTCTGTCTGTCAGTGAGGCAGCTGCACAGGGAGTTCTTGAGAGCAGGAGCCAATGTGATTCAGACTTTCACCTTCTACTGCAGCGAGGATAAACTGGAGATCAGCGGAAATGTTCCCAACATCACCGTCAGTACAAAAACTTTCTAAACCAAACAACATTGTAGCCTGTTTACAGTCCATGATGAAAATGACTCAAATCTCTAGTCTGATGTCAGTCCTCTCTCCTAATGTCTGGTCCAGGGGGCTCAGATCAACGAGGCAGCTTGCGACCTGGCCAGGGAGGTAGCCAATGAGGGGGAGGCGCTGGTTGCCGGGTGTGTGTCCAAGACTCCGTGTTATGTGGATACTCACAATAAGACTGAGGTCAAGGCCATCTTTAAGAAACAGATGGACGACTTCCTCAAGAAGGAGATTGATTTCTTTATTGTGGAGGTATGAGCCATTCTTAGAGGATTGACTGTACAACATGGTGGCGTGCTTAAGTTCACCCTTCATCACTCCCGCAGTTTGTGGATCATGTGGAAGAGGCAGTGTGGGCAGTGGAGGTGCTGAAGACCAGCGGGAAACCAGTGGGTGCAACACTGTGCATCTCTCCTCATGGAGACAAGCACGGAGTCCCACCTGGAGAGTGTGCTGTCAGACTGGTCAAAGCCGGTAAACGGGCCACTGATGTGGTACCTCGAGTTGCACTGAGATGAAACCAGGTTTTTGGTGAACATGTTTGAATACGTTTTTTGAGTATTTGCTCATGTGTAGGAGCTGACCTTGTTGGAATAAATTGCCATTTGGATCCTCTGACGTGTGTTCGTACGGTGAAGTTGATGAAAGCAGGATTAGAGAAAGCGGGTCTCAAAGCTCACCTGATGATCCAGCCTCTGGGCTTTCACACACCGGAGTGCAACTTCGGTGGATACACAAGCCTCCCTGAGTACCCCTTCGGTGAGTATTTGAATAACACCTGTTTGCAGAATAAAGAAAAAGTTTTTTTTTTAAATTCAAATACATTATCTTTGTTCTATACATTAATATAACATTTTCAGCGCTGAATCTTTGAGCACTGCTCCGGAATTTAACTGGTATTATTTTGATGAGATAACCAATACAACCGAATGCTCAGACATTAATATTTCATCCTCCTCTCAGCAATGGAGACCAGAGCAATGACCCGCTGGGACGTCCATCAATACGCCAGAGAGGCTTACAACGCTGGTATTCGCTACATTGGTGGCTGCTGTGGATTTGAGGCCTACCATATCAGAGCTATAGCAGAGGAGCTGGCTGCAGAGAGAGGATTCCTCCCCCCGGCTTCAGAGAAGCACGGCCTGTGGGGAGCTGCTCTGGAGATGCACTCTAAACCGTGGGTCAGAGCCAGGTAAGAACCAACAGAATCGCAGCCGCCACGTCCAAATCAAGCTGCTGCTGCATCTAGTTTGATCAAACCATGGTGTGTGTTGTACATGCAAAAGTTTCAGTTACAAACAAGGTGAAATACATAAGAAAAAATTAGATTGGCACAAGTGCTGGTTTGCAAATAACTGGTCTAACAACATTTTTCTTAGGTCTCGTCGAGAGTTTTGGGAAAACCTTTTGCCTGCTTCTGGACGTCCAAAATGCCCCTCCATGGCCACTGCAGCTGATGATTATGAACATCTGGAAACAAAATAGCCAACATAATCCCCTTTATACACTCTGAATTAAGATTCTCTACTGCTTTGTATTTTAATCTTGATGAATTTGTTATGACTGACCAGATAAAAAAAATCATAACTATGAACTACTGAAATAAAAATATTGTACATAAAGACAAAGCCTGATTTTTTTTAATTTGTTTTGTTCATTACCTCATTACCAATCATAAAGGTTAACATATTGAATTTATGCCATACCAACATGTGTAAGCCACATGTTTTAAATCTCACGGTTTAACCAAGATATTAACTTGGATCCTTACAAGTCCAAGATGCTGATAGATCCTGAAATCAAGATCATTTTCAAAGTCACTTTAACTTTCAAGATATGGAGTCGTATGCTCTTTATTTGGCTCTGAAACGTCATCAGTTGAAAACGTGGTTCAGTGACAAGTATATATTAGTGTTTATTCATGATAACTCATTTAGAGTCAACCAAACTGGTTTGATGACCAGCTGCTGAAAGGAACTGGACACAAAAACAACACGTATTATAGCAATAATACCGCATGGAGGAATTAATTAAATACTCACAGAATTACTTTCCCTCTTGCTTGTTTCACAACAGCTATTAAAATAAACTGGTTGGAAAATTGTGGAAATATCTATTATAATAATGCCTATATTTATTTGTGCATTTTGTTCAGTCTGTTAAGAAGTCTTTATATGAATGCGTATTGTTTTCGATGATGCTGTTACTCTGCGCAGCATCCCTTGGTAACGTTAGCGCGCCCCCACGTGCCGTGCTCAAACTGAGCGACCAGTGCTACCTTCACATGATCCTCGGACTCACAAATTCAATTAAGTATTAGAAGAACGCACCTCCACTACGAATGACTTTCAACTTGGCCATTGTTGGTACGGTTGCTGAACAGGTAATGCGACAGCCAATAACATGGCGAAGGAAAGTAAAACTATAAAAACACACATATATTCATCTTGGATTTAACGCACGATGCGTGGAAATTCCGATATTTCTTACAGCGCTTGAATCCAACGTGTTTATTTAGGGTACGTGGGCTTCTTGTGCAAACGATGAAGAAAACATGGTGATGTCATGAACCTCTCGGGAGACAGCGTGACTGGACACATTTCCTGTCTCACGCTTTGATGCTCAGGCTGCTTTATTTGAAACAAAACGCGCCCCGCTGGTGCTTCATGATGAGCAGGGAGGTCTGCGGAGCCCCGAGCGCAGCGCATCACAGCTGACGCGTCAGCGGCACACCTGGTAAACAAGCGGTGGATTGTTGTGCGTGTCAAGAGTTTGAGTCTTTGATGGAGAACAGCTGACGGATGCGGGAGGCTGGGATCGGGCAGACGTCCGAGTCGATGAGCCGGAGAGATGTAAAACGACACCGCACTGCTTCTACCGCCATCACCGAAGCGGGATAACGCTGCTGATGCGAAATATATCAGGGGGGGGGACCGTGTTTGGTAAAGTGTGTTTTATCCGCGTAACACGTCATATTGGTGCAGAGCTAAAAGTAGGTGGTGTTTTTGTCTGGGTCTCATCGCAGACATGTCCTTCGCCATGGAGGATCACGTGGAGTCGGGATGGGTGGCCGTCAGACCGAATGCATTCGAGGAGAGGGAACGGCATAAATTTGTTTTCATCGTCGCCTGGAATGAAGTGGAGGGTAAATTTGCCATCACGTGTCACAACCGGACGGTGCAGAGGAGAAGCTTCGGTAGGGACGCACTGGGGCAGGAGACCGGCCTGGACGGGGACAAAACAAAATGGCACGAAAGTCCCGTCGGAGTATCGAGGAGCCGAGGAGCCGAGGAGGCTGTGGCGAGCGGCTGCAACCCGGAGACAAACAAACAAACTAAATTAAGTCCTTTCAAAGATCCCACCGTGATCAAATCCCCAGCACCTCCCGTCAGTGCTGACGGCGAGGTGTCCGAATCACTGCGAGAGGACTTCTTGTCCCCCTCGCTGGACAGCTTGGGCCTGGAGGACTGCAGCTGGGCCGGGCTGTTCTCCCTCCAGGACCTGCGGTCCGTTCACCGCCAGCTGTGCTCGGTGAACTCGGCCCTGGAGCCGTGTCTCCCGGTGCTCCCGGAGGAACCGTCCGGCCTGTGGGCGGTGCTGTTCGCCTCGGCCCGGGTGCCCGAGACCGAGACGGACGAGCTGTGCTGCCGTCTGCAGGCGTACCTCGGTCACGCGCTCGACGCGTGCGGGTGGAAGATCTTTTCGCAGGTTCTGTTCACGGAAAACGACGACCCGGACGAGTACTACGAGAGCCTGAGCGAGCTGCGGCTCTCCGGGTACGAAGAGGCGCTCAACCGCGCGACCAAACGCCTGCAGGAGGTGAGCTGAGCTGAGCGGGACAGTGAGAGGTTAGGATGTAAATAAAGTGCTCTCAGCATGGCTGCTGTCTGCGGATGACAGTCAAGTGCATAGACACGCACACACACGCACACACACGCACGCACGCACGCACGCACTTCCTTTTAAAATGCACTTGTTGATGCAAAGCCATCCTCTGTGAGGCTCACAGGTAGCTGCACCTGTCTCATTCACTAGATGAGGAACAGAGGATTGTTAATGAACTTGTGCGCTGGGCAGCTGCTGAATGTGTAAACAACTCTTTTGATGAAGCGTCTCAGCATGTGTCAGTCTCCAACATGGTGGGATGCTGTGAAGACCTATCCTGTCCATATCTTCATTGTAGTGTCATTATTCAGAGTTGCATTGGTCGGAGCTGTCTTTGCTATGTAAATAAAACAAATGTTTAATGACATTCAGTCAATGTAATGTCTGATATTTAATATTCACTTTTCTTGAGAATGTGTTGCAACAATGGACCTGCAGAAATGGACAATTTTTCAGGAAGCGGGAAATGATAGATGGATTTATTATTAATGCCATAGATTTTAAACACACTTTATTCAAAAACATTCAGTATAAAACCCAACAAGTAATTTACAATCCTTGTATTTTGATGGTAAATGTGATTATTGCAGTGGTGAATATAACTAACCAAACAATATCACTGCTCAACATTTGGACGATGGGGATTGATGAACTGCTCTTAATAGAAAGTGACATTTTGTTGATACTCACATGCTCTCACATTGTCCTACCAATCAATGGAGCCTTGACACATGCAGAGTGCAAGAACTCCTCTGAGATCAGCTGAGAAGGAGCGTTCAGGAAGAGTTTGCATTATTAGCATCACAGCATACTGACTAAGGTCACTCACGTCTACATTACATTACATGTCATTTAGCTGACGCTTTTATCCAAAGCGACTTACAATAAGTCTACTCTTTCACCAAACATGTTTGGTTTGTAAATCTGTTGGTATGTTAGCAGTCCTTTTAAATGTAAGAAACAGTCAAAAGACAAAACCCATATGTGTTTCTGACTAAGGCGTTTCCTTTTTGTTCTGCTTTTGGCAGTAAACAATTGCTCTTTCCAAACCCTCTGAAACCAAACACACACACACACACACACAAACACACACACTCGCATATACAGCCGTGGACGGCAAATACTCTGTTCAGTAGCTCATTCAAACACAATTGCAGTTTATTTTGTCGTAGGATTGTTCACACACGCACACACACACACAAACTTGCCTATTGATCCTTCCTCTCCATCTGAGTTAATGACTCTCAGTGCTTGCTGGTTGCCGGCCGGATTGTTCACTCCGGCAAACGATGTGTGTGTGTATCGATCTTATTCCCAGCAGCAGCAAGGACTGCTCTCTCAGGCCAATAGTCGGTGCAATGAGACTGCACTCATGCGTACTCCTGTTATTTACAGCCTCTCAAAGTATCCTCTTACTCGCACAGTGAGGTGCAAGTTTGCATTTACTGCTGACTGACATTTAAACATGCCTCAAAAATGTTCTTATGGCTCATTTTATACACTTATATCTAATAACCTGTTACCTTCTGCTTAACTAACTTTGTAACAGACACCTATACCATATTATTATTTAGCAAGGTCTTCTAACCAACTTAATGTTTGTTTTTTCAGACTCTATTCAAAACGGATAATAACGAAAGCCTTACTAACAAGGCCTATACATTACAAACATTAGGGCCTTTAAATATTTATCTGTTCTGATATTCTGAAAAGGTTGTTTGTAAACAATGACCAAAATGAAGCCTCTTTGTGTTCATGTCATGCAGCTGCTGGAGAAGCACAAGGCCATGGACAGCATGGTGGAGCTGTTGGAGCTGTATAAGGAGGAAGATGAGGCCTATGGAGGACTGCTAGACTCCTCCACACAGCTCTACCAGTACCTGCTGCAGCCCTTCAGAGACATGAGGGAACTAGCCATGCTGCGCAGACAGCAGATCAAGGTAGCGTACCAGCTCAGACTCTTTACCGCAGGTCATATTTTTGATGGATGTTTCACATTAAAAAGGGGTTTGACAGAGTTTGGGCCGAAAATCCGTCACTAGAACCATTTTGGTGTGCAACTAAGCAAATGGGTTCTCATACACAGATGGCCATCTTATTTCAGAACTGAAATGGGTTGTAAATATATAAGCTACTGGTGGCCAACAAGAAGAAGATGACAATTTATTATTATGTTGTTTTTGTTAACTCCAGTATCAGTTTATTATACAACATACATCAATAATGTTGACATATGTAAACAGCACTAAACACACACACAACCACACACTCATATCTCACACTATCTGTTGTGTCCAAAAGATCTGTTTCTCATAAGCCTACAATAAAATACAAAAAAAAAAAAAAATCTAAGCTCTCTGAGACACCATGTTATTTTTGCTAATAAGTGAGCATGTGAGTACTTGACAAGGTGATGCTTGAGCTGAAGGGAATTGACAGTGAGTCTCAAGGAGGAGTGAACAGTTCTTTCTGAAATGTTTGATTGTAATCTTGACAATCTTCCCCAAAAACTAAAGTAGGCATGTTGTTAAATTTAAGGAGATTTCTGAGGAAGAAGCCACCTTAATTAAGTCCAGAGGCTCAAGCTGTTTAGGGCCACCTTGGTGGCCGAATAAAACACTTCAAGAATTTCATCATTCTTTTCAGCTTGCTTACACAATTCTGTGAATACCTCATACGTCATCGTGGGGCATTTTATTTTGCATTAGTCTACAAATATGTCTAGGCGCGGAAGACAATGAAAAAATAGTCTTCCTTACAACGGATTCATATTTAATGGCTTCTCGCCATTCAAAAGCGATTATAACGGATTCACTATGGATAAGTTGTTTTAGGCATTTTTATCCCAGAGCTATGGCTTAACATAGTCACAGCTAGTTCGAATCAGGCAGGCTTAGCATTTATGTGCTCATTGACTTTGATTTTTTTGTATAAGAAGCTAAGAGATTTGTTGTCAATGAATGAGAGATCTCATGTATTTGTGTTCGGGGGCTTGCTGTGTTGCGTTAAACCACAGCATCTGATAGAGTTGTGTGCGGTCGCCATCGGGGGTTGAGTGACATACTGTGAGCTGGAATGGAGGCCCCTGGATCTCCAGTTTCCCCAGTCTCACATGAATAAGTCATGTTGTGCGTGGTCCTACTGGTTTACTGCGGATGCAGGATGATGCTGCTGCTGGTTCACTGCAACAGAAACTAAGAGATGGAAGATTGTGCTAGATTCAATTTCTTGTGAAAGGGGATTGTTTAAAATAGAGAGAATCATAGAATATCATCTGAAAAACACAACTAGATAAAAATAATGTATGTTATCCGTCCTATGGAAATGGGAACTGAGAAAACCTCATATCCAAGTAATTATAAAATCCCTCTGAATTGTGTGTTCCTGAACAAACATATAGATTTTCTGGCTTTGTCGTACAATAATAGGATGTTCCTCTACCGCCAGTTACTAGCTAATCATTTTCTTAACGTATTTGGATTTTTATTATACAAATATAAATGTAGACGCTAGAAAACCATTTGCAATCTGTGGGTAAGTCGAGAAAGGAATCGCAAAAGATCAGGTCCTACCGAGATTTGAACTCGGATCGCTGGATTCAGAGTCCAGAGTGCTAACCATTACACCATAGAACCGCATATCTGCCAAAGGGGGCGCGCGGCTATTTAACGTATCACTTCCGCGTCTATTCATAGCGCGCAGTATCTGCAGTGGCCTCATCTTCATCTGAGATCAGGTAGTTGTGGGTTTTTACTTTTTGTTTCTCGCTGTCGAGGAGGGCATTATATCAAACATACTAATAAAACTATAAGTATAATATATAGTTTTAGTGAATAAATGTGCTGTGATATAGGGGCAGAGACGAAAGACGACAACGAAAATGATTTGTCATTTTCAATTGACAAATCATTATGGAATTTAATACAAAGAACGAGGAAAGATGATTCTGCTTTTATTAAACAATATGAAATGTTGAGAACAAATTACATGGAGACATTTCATAGTTTACATAATTTACATTTTCTAGATGGAAAGATCTGGTGGTAATGTTTTTTTAAGTTACTTGACAATTGGTTTGTGGGAAAAAATATGTTTATCAGTGTTTTTCACGAGTGTTCAAATTGGCACAAGAAGTACTGCATAACGTGTGTGTCGCGCCCTCTCCAGGCCTACCTTTACTGATGAGACCACCATGTGCTCAGAGATGATTACCATTGTCATGTAAACCACCACCTAATGACTTCTCAGTATTAACATATCCATCACATCATTACTGCTGCCACATTTTGGTTACAACCACCTCTGAATGTCAAATGAAGCAGTGTATCTCTGGATGTGAATTTCTATGAATGTGCCTGTGACTGTGAGATTGCATTGGCTGTAATGGTTGTACCTAAAATTAAAATAAAAGTGTAAATCATTATCTCCAGCCGCCATGGTTTAATATCTGCATAACATATAAAAAAGGCTGAACATATTTTCAGTGTGTAATTTATATTTCTTCACTGAGGCATCTCATTCTCAGCTTTGCAGAGTAAAACCTGTTCAACCTCTCTAAACAGATATCCATGGAGAATGACTACTTGGGCCCAAGGAGGATTGAAGCTCTAAAAAAAGAGGACTTGGACTGGCAGAAGAAAGCTCAAGAGGCAGTTCTCAACATCCAGGAGTTTACTATAAAATACTTTGAGATCACGGCCAGGGCCCAGAAAGGTACAGTATGCCATCACTGTCAATGCCTCTGTCAAGTCAATACATCAGCAGGGGAATGACTTTGAATAATCACGCACAGCACACACACACAGTGGGAGCCTTGCCCTGCTATTGACCTGTGTGTGCCACGGCTAATGTAATTTGGCACTAATGAGGAAGCGCAGGAACAGCGAAACAAGGACAAGCTATCGATCATCTCTACCGGCTGATTGTCTGTGCAGGGTTACTGCAAAATGTGCCCTTGCTTGTCCCAGTTTTTCTCCACTGCTGATTAGTCTATTAATGAGTTTACACTTATTAGATAAAAAATCCAATGAGTGACTTCAAGTGAAAGACATTGTAATGTCCAAATGTTGCCAATAGATGTCTCCCTCTACATGGCTGTGATGAAAGCATCCCGTTTAACAGTATGTAAGTTTCAGGAAGCCACCTTGCTATTGCCTTTTGATTGTGAGTGTGAGTGATGGTGCAGGGGTGTACGAGCGTATGAAGGTGGACCAGCGTAAATTTGGAAAGTCCTCATGGACGGCGGCGGTGGAGCGCATGGAGGGACTCCGCTGCTCTGTCGCAAAGGAAACCCTGCAGCTCCAGAGAGCCAGGGAGATCTGTCTCGAGCAGAGGAAACGCACCCTTCGAGAGGAGGTGTGGTGGCAACACTCGACGCCATGCAGAACACATAAATACACGCACACAGTTTGTTTGCTGTGAGGTTTTTGTCCCGTCCCCTCAGATGCAGAGTCTGTGTAGCAGTAAAGATGCCATGGCCCTCTTAGACCACATGGAGACTCTGTACTATGAACGCCAGCTGCAGCTGTACGACATTCAGGGTGAAATACTGCAGTGTGAAGAGCTGCTCCTCTCGGCTCAACTAGACAGCATTCGCAGGCAGATGTCAGGTATTTGGGATGAATTTGAAAGCTACTTTTGTACTTTTTGTAGCGAAAATAAGCCCTTCGAGATGCATAATTGAATTGCAGTCCTGACAACACACAACCTTTTCCAAATTATTATTATATATTATTTTTAGTTTATGGACCTTCTACATGAAAACCTGAATGAATACCTGTGTCTTTGAAACACGTGTCAGACCGGTGTATCCACACAAGTCTTTTGTATTTATGTACGTGTGTTTCAGAGTTTCAGGATGAGGTGGTTTACTATGACACCTTTGAAAGTGCAGATGACATAAGAGAAGACGATACTGCCGAGAGAGAAGAGCTGCGCAGACTTCAGGTCAGCGCCCGTCAGCTGGAGGCGAGAAGGGGGCGCATCACTACCAAGCGCTCCTATCTGAAGAACAAAAGGGTGTGTTGACTTTATTCACAGTCACACTTATTTCCATTACTGCAGCATGTCCAGCATTCTTTACTGTTAGCGCATACCATTCTAAATGTGAAATTGACTGTGTATTTTGCTTTTTGTTTGATTTGGGCTTCATATCAGATCAGAAGTGACACTTAACACGTCGTCCTGTCAACCTCTTCTGCTACATCATAAAAAAGCATATTGCATCAAGAAATTGCTAAAATGAAGGCCTTTGCATTGGTATTCTTAGTATGAATGATACTTTGTCGAACGGTGTGATGACCTTTTCTTTTTTTCCTCTGACCTTTTTGCAGGAAATCTGTATATCCAACCACACTCAGAAACATCAGACCCGGCAAACCGTCCACAAGGACTCCATATCTTATCAGGTCTTACATGTTTATGCTTTTTTTTTATAATAATATGTCTACTGTAAAGTATTATCAGTAACATTCTCCTCAACACCTCAACATTTCACAGCTGAAAAACATAGACGAGGAAGACGAAGAAAAGAAGAACAGCAGAGTCAGTCAGGAGAGGCAGAGAACTTTAGACAGACTACGCACGTTCAAGCAGGTATTTGTTCTCCCATTAATGTCAATATCTCAACTGTTCTCATATCTCAAAATATAAACTCTCACTGATTGACCTCCGTGTCTCTGTGTGTCTTTATCCAGCGGTACCCGGGTCAGGTGACTCTTAAGCCCATTCGACAGCGCGTGGCCCACTCAAGGAGAAGAGAGCGTGGAAGGAGCGTGGAAACGAGCCGTGCGAGCGAGACGGAGGAGCACGCTGACTGTGTCCGGGCGCGAGGCCCCCCGCTGTGCCTCAGTACCAGCGTGCAGACGGACCCGAGCTCCACACTCACCACTCAGCCCGTCACAGTCCTCACAGCATCCCGCGCTCCTCTGCCTGCGCCCAGTGCTGCCGACTACTCCTGCTCGCCCTGCTCCCTGTCCTCACTACTGGCGTACTCCATGTCCCCTCCTCCCCCACCTCCCCCTCCGCCTCCCGCGCCAACTAAGGATGAGCTTTTGCCGGACCGGCATGGGCAGAAGTTGGAGGGGAAAAATCCAGCGGAAGAACTCTCCATCTCCTCGCTCGGTCCGTTCATGCCTCGCTTCTTTGACAGCAGCCAGCTGTTGAGTGCTCGTAAAAAGTTGCGGAGGACTCCAGAGGTGGACTCCCACAGCAGAAGAGGTACTCAAATCAGTTCTGTGCCATAGTCGGCTCTTAGATTAGCCCGTTACGGTAGCCCCGTCACAGTCGGCTCCCTCTTCTCCCCCCCACATGCAGAAAGCTCGCCCATGGACGAGGTGCTGGCTTCCCTGAAGAGAGGCAGCTTCCACCTGAAGAAGGTCGACCAGCGGTCTCTGCCTCCCTCCGCGGACGACGATGACCCCAACAGCATCCTGGCTCAGATCCGAAAGGGGGTCAAACTGAGGCGTGTCCCCAGAAAGGAAAGAAGCGACTTTGGAGAACTCCCAACCTCCACCGACCCGTTGACCAGGAGCATCCACGAGGCGCTGCGCCGCATCAAGGAGGCCTCGCCGGAGTCTGACTCAGACGACGATGACGGGCCGGCCGCCCACGACTGGGACAGCTGGGGCTGAATCCTCAGACGCGACAACTAATACAGACGCATATGCCTGCACCGTCTGGCCCTGGACGCATTGTACTGTACTGTGCTGTGTTGTACTTTACACACACACACACACACACACACACACAGTTATTCTTTCTCAACAACACACTCAAGCACACAAAGCCCAGTTGCGCGCTATGCGGTTATGCATTTTCCCGACTGCTCCGAAGGTCTGTAGTCGACCTGTTCATTTGTTTTTCACACTACATTCACCACCACGAAGGACAGGATTAGCCGGGTTTTTTCTGCTGGGGATGTTACTGTGGTTTTATTCCTGTATTCAGATTGTAACGTTAAAAAAGCTCTGCACTGGCCTTTTGTGGCCACTTGAACACTCAGAAACAGCACACGACACATTTAAGACAGATCATTGTGAAGCTGAAAACCTCACAAGAGCTAGTTGTGCTGATGTGAGGTCCAAAAGATGTGAGGAGGAAAAGATCCCGCTGAGATTTGAACTGGATTTAATATCCAGATTTTAAACCATCACACAATCACCTCTGTATTTTTTTGTAGCATGACTGAACCGCACTACACTAGGCTGCACATGTGGATGTGTTAATAGCCGACAGGACCACTCCTTTCTCATCTGACACTACACAAAGACTGTAAGTCCTCAAATCCGGCACAACAGACTGGCGCCCCTCCCCCGCTCCAGTCTCCTTGGGACCTTCCCCATCCCCAACTCTCACCATCTATCTGGCTGAGGAAATAATGATCTGTTTGACCGTTAAATGTGTCGGCGATGGTGGGAGATGTGGAGAGTCACAGCAGGTTTATAACTAACATCTCAGAGCAGAAGGTCTCCACCTGCAGTGGGAGAGGATCCGATCGATGGGTTAGCCCTGGAGATGCAGAGTTTCTTTGTTGGGTGGATGTCTTGGTTGGTGATTCCTTAACTTGGAATGTGGGATAGTCACAGCAGAGCTGTGAAACAGTTCCCTCTCGTTTGAATGATGGATGGTCGGTGGGAGGCGAGATTCTCTCGGCGCCGTGGGGAGCCTCTGTGGGCCGAGCAGCAGGCAGTCGTGATGGATGGGGTTTCTAATTTCTTTCAGAGGGCAGAAGCACACAGTGGGAGGTCTGTTACTCACAGTGCGGGAAGTAGAAACACGTCCATGCACACGTGGACTCAACTCATAGCCAACATGTGTGTAAAGTGATGCAACAGCCTCCACCCTAGTTCTTGATTATTTAAAAAAAAATGATTTCTTCATCTGAAGAGAAACAACTTATTATTACATCTGCTGTAGATAAGTCAGTGTTAAAGCACTGAAATGTTAAACTGGATCCAAAGAGGAGCGACCCAGTGTGAAGGGGCGCGTGTCTCACTTAGCAGCTGAAAAATACCCGCTAAGATACATGCTAACATGACGTCAAAGATGTGAATTCATAAAGAAATCTGCAACAGCCTTTGTGTTGAACTGTAATTGTGTTGATAGCCTTTCACTGTTTAATTATGAATGCTCACTAATGTAGAAAGAACAGGCATGGAAGTCCATGTCACATTTATTTAACTTGAGAAGCTCATTGCTTAAGAGAGTTTATTGTTTTCCTGGCAGACGCCCTTCTTTGTGTCCCTTGCCACTGTGATCAAGATGTTCGTCCACGGTGCCCTCATCATGATTCTAAACTTAGACCTAACACAGACTTTATCTGATTTGATGTCACAACCAATGATCGCGGCAGAGATCACTCGATGCTAAGGTTCACGTTGCTCCATTAGAATGCTTTTGGGAAACTGGGCTCAGGATATAAAATCTTTTCCATGAATCAACTATCAATCACTTGACTGACTCTAGAAACACACTCTTGCGTTTCACACTGATCTTTATCTATGACTTTAACACACCTCATTGTTAAACAACTAACTTTACACTGCATTCCGCTGCTTTTTTTAAATCTAGCTCTTTTTCCCAAAGCATTTTAAGGCCAAACGTTTTGCTTCTGAACACGTGGACCTGTTATCCACACAGGCAGACTACATGACCCAATGCCTGCAGCCAGACACTTGAGAAGTGCAATATTAATACAGAGAAGTACAAAAAAGGGATGAAACAAGTTAATGGGGGAGGATTTCAAAGGAATTGCCTTAAACAATCAACTTATTAATGGCTGCAGTCTTTAGACAATAGTATACAAACATGCTGTTCCAAAATATACCTTTTTGCCTTTAGTCCTGCCACTTTCACTTCTTCAAACCCTCTTGTTTATTCACAACTTTTCCCCTGCATTTGAATAAAACCCTGCAAAGCAAATTTTGAGATTGACTGTTTCACTGTTGAATAATTGAGTCGATAATGTGTTTCATGAAAAACAAAGAGCAGAAGGAATTTGAACACTGAATTCGGCTGTCTCTGTATTTAAATATATAACATAGCATTTCTTAGTTCACAGAGGTTGTTCTCAGCCTGCTGCGCTGTGTTTTAGGATTTAGTTTGGCTAAAGCACCAACAGATCGTTTTTCTTCCCCAGCATTTGGTAAATCCTTTCACCTGTAAACACACACGTCTCACCAATCTACGAACATCATAAGCCTGAGGGACCTCTTTAATATCATGAGTTCAAAATCACTTTAAATAGTCAAAAATATTGCCAGTCTTTTCATACCTCTAAATACAATAATAATACCTACATGTAAATACCATAAGTTACAAAACAGGAGAATGAAAAGCTTCTTATCAACTACTGTACAAAGGCATTCATCAACAATAGCATTAATATCAAGGTTTTCCATCTCCGTCATTCGACTGTCAGAGTTAAACCAGAAAGAAAAAAATGGGTAACTTTCTTTACATGGGTCTTATTCCAGTGTATTAACCTGTGCAACTAACTACACTTTTGGTTTATATAATTATGCTGTGCTAGTATAAATGCAAATCTCTTGATACATAATGTAGAGTAATAAGGTGCTCAATTGAAAAGTAGGATAAGCAGCAGTTCATGTGAGGAGATCATTTTTTTTCTCAAAATTTTAAGATGCAGTTTGGGAGTTTACGGGTACATTAGCTGCTTTAGAAGTGTATGTTTTGGTACTGCATGTTTAACACTATGTGTACACATTGTGTTGTTACGCATTTTAAATACATATTGAAGAGGTTTTCATTGTTCAACTACAGAATAGATAATAACTATGCAATACTTTTCCGTTGGTCAATACACAACAATAAGCCACTGCAGGGCGTCACTGCGTTTGAGTTATCAATCTATTCATTTACAACGTCATGAGTAAAAAGTTACCTTATACAGTTCTATAGTTATACCATCAGTGTTATATTCCGCGTAGAAAAGGAATAGAAACCGAGTACAGCTCTATATGTTCACCCGTGAGGAGTGAAAATCTGTGGCCAGCTTCTCTGAGGGTGGACGATTACAAACATGTAGATGACGCTCCACGAGCCCTTCACTAAGCACGACTCCCACCGGACAGGGCTGCCACACAGGTTCGCGGTCAACAGCAGTTCACTTTCTGTCGGACGAGGGAGGAAGGAGGAGTGTGGGGGTGTGATCGGCCGGGTTGCATCGGACCTGTCTGCGTGAGTCCACTGAGTAGAGTACCTGATTTAGAACAATAGAGAGGTGCCGTATTGAGCCTGTCTGACATTGCTCAGTGTTTGTTTGTGTGTCGGTGTGTGCGTGTGTGTGTGTGTGTGTGTTTGGGGTCCTTGATGTCCAAAAACAGGTTCTTTCTCTTGCTGCACAAATCACACACACACATTATGTACAAACATTAGTCAACGCATGTGTGCTTTGAAGGCACACGTCATGTCAAAGGTCAGGCCTTATTTGGGGACACACGCCACACTGAGTTCGGCAGGAAGACAGGTCAGGTGTCTGTGAGAGTGGAAGCAGTCTGGATACCCAACTTCTCGTGTTGAATCTAACATGGAAACATGCACCCTAGAATTTAAATGTAGCATGAACGCCGGCTTTGGAAATACTTACAGTATCTATCATGTTGAATTCTGGGTATAGTGTGTGGATACGAGCAGTCATTCAGGATAAATAAACCAAACAGCTCTGGCCTACTGGTGAGACTGATTGATTCAGAGAGAGCCAGGCTTTAATTTCCTGTTGACCCTTCGCTGGCAGCCCGTGCACAAACATGGCACTCTGTTTCTCTGTTTCTCTGTTCAGCACTTCTCTGTACAGTAAGTCACTTTGGATCAAAGCATCTGCTAGTTAGCACAATATTTCGGGGGGGATTTGGCAGCTTTGGCGCAGTTCTCTGAGTCTTAACAGCAATTATTTCCACATGACTTTCAACATTCCCCCCCTTGAGAGAGGACGGGGGGGTGCGTGTGATGCTGTGATGCTGCGAGCTGTGGTGCAGCTTCCCCGGTCAAACAGCAGATGGCCCTGACGCACAGGTCTAAAGTGAACTCCTGGAGAGGGCGTGGGGGGGGGGGGGGTCTGGAGGGCAGTTGCGGTGTGCCACAACATGCATCTCCACATCAAGGTCACGCCTACAATAGCCAATCAGGAGGCATGATGAAGAATAGAGCCTGGTGTCTTCAACGGAAAATAGGGGAGTTAGCTGCCTTTTTGAGCTAAATCAGAATTGGGGTAGTGTAGTGGGGACGTATGGGTTAAATGCCAGGATGTAAATTATAATATGGCTCTGTCTGTGACGATCAGGCAGCTCCTCCTCTAGCTGGCCTCCTCGATCAGGCGAGCCAAGGTGTCCCTGAGCTCCGTCAGCTCAAAGATCTTTCCGTCCAGCAGCTCCAGCAGCGTCCGCAGGCTCTTCCTGAAAGTCTCCTGCTCCTCCTGGTTGTCCTCCAACCGCTGCTCGGCACCCATCAGTTGCTCCTCCAGCACCCGCCCACGCAGCTCTGTCTCCTGGAGAAGGAGGACACACCAGCATTGTTGGCAGGCTTGTGGCACTTGGAGGTAAATGGTAATGTGGGATGCCGATGGGGAAACAGTTGCATGTTCAATGCACGTTTGTGTCGCTCACCTCAAGTTTCTGGGTAAGTGTGTCTTTCTGCTCCATCAGGTCATTCATGTTTTCCAATTCCTCTTTTAATTTTTCCATTTCCTAGAGGACATCACAAGCAGAGTAAAAGGCTGTGTAGTATGAATGTGGAGATTATTTTGCACGAGCAGAAACATTTAAAGCACATCTTCCAATCACGTAAAAAACACACCTCTTCCTTATCCCTTAGTGTATTCTCTAGTTCCTCTATGGTTTGGTTGAGTTCAGTCTTCTGGGATTTGATCACTGGCGTTTGGTTGCTCTGACACTCAAGCTCCGTCACCTAAAAGGACCAAGATGGAGATCCAGATTTAGATCCAGGGAAAAAAAATGGACACAACAATTGTCCATAACAACAACAATCTTCTGGCTATTATTTGGATTAATCACACATCAAAACAAGCGAGCATTTCTGTGCCTCGTCCCTCACCCGTTTGTGTAGTCTCTCTGCCTCTTCCTGGTAGGCTGCCAGTTGTTGTTTCCACTGTTTGACGTTGGCCGTGGACTCCAGCAGAGCCGCAGTCAGCTTAGCATTGTTCCCCTTTAGGGCCTCCAGCTCAGCCTCCCAGTGTTTCGTCATGGCAGGGCTGCAGAACACAGAGCGGTTCACACTGTCCGTTTACCAAAAGCAACATTGGACAATACATTTTCACGTTTTCATCCGATGCACAGAGAATGTGGGTCTGAGCAAATCATGTCAGTGGTGCTTTGATGCTCTTTGTGATTGTTTTGAGTGTTTTTGAGTAAATTGAATTGACGAGCAGTCGGTGAAGCTCTGGGCCACACATCCACAGAGGCCCCTGGGCTTGTACAGCTGGGGACCTTTCAAAAATCCACCCGCCCATCCATCCATCCATTTTTGGCCCGCCCCCACTGAAGGTAAGGTAACAAAGGCTGCACTGAGCAGTCAAATTGGAAGTCAACACTTCCGGGCCTTTAGCTGCCAAAGCAGCTGTCCGCAACATGAGTTGTAATCTGAGATTATATCGTCGGTCTGGCTGGAGCCTAATCTGGTCCAGCTACTCACAGGCGAGAAAATGAGATGAGAGATAAGGAAAAAGTGATTGACTTGCATGATGGAGAAAGACATGGGGGAGAAAGAGGCTGGTGAAAAAAAAAGACACTCGCACATTAGATTTACGTACAAACTCAACTTTCTGGAGGGAAAATATTTTTGCCGTGCATCTCGCACTGCAGGCATTCATTTACGATTATCAAAAACCCCACTCCCTGTCTCTCACATAATGTCCGACTGATGGCTGAAGATTGCATGAGACACCTGAACGTCGAGTACCGACATTGAGTCGAGTGCCTTTGAAAAGAAGCCACTACTCCCACACACTTCAGAGTAATTCCTCACAGAGGTGCAAACAGATACACGCAAAAGCGCAAAAGCAAGCTTGGCTTCCTCGAGAAATGTTGAGGGTCTTTGTGTGACCCACAATAATCTTGTTTTCGGTTTTTCTATCTGCCTCCCAGCTGGCACGCACACGCCCACGCATGTAAAAACTCTCACTGCAGCAGTAGTTCACTCTGCTGTAACACTCCAAAGTGTAAAAGAGAGAAAACCCAGAGTTTTCGAATCCACAGAGGACTCCCACGGTGCCCTCAGCTCTTATACAACAGCCTCCCCCTCTGTGAGCGTGAGTGTGTCCGTGTGCGCGTGTGACGCATAGGAGGCAGACGACACTTCATCCTACACATGCACATCTCAACCGACACTCAACCACTCACACACGTGTATATACACGCGCATGGAGCACGAGGCTGTCACCAAAAGCACACGGCTCCGGCAACGTATAAACCCCACACACCAGCTCGCCGAGCCGCAGAGCAGAGCCAGACGTCGAGAGGTGGAGACGGAGACGGGCGAGGAAGCGCGCGAGAGCGACAGAGGGAGAATCAGAGGAGGGGGAAAAAGAGTGCGAGATGTTTTGACACCGGTGTTTGTCTCCATTAAATGAGTCTGGCTGAAAGGTCTCAGGGGGCCACCTGAGCCCGGTTCTGGCTGGAGGACAGCAGAGCAGGAGGTGTGTGAGAAGCATTGTGGGTAAGTCAGCTGCTGCTATGTCAATCAACTGCCGGTTGTGAAGGTGAAGTGGTTATTTAGACAATGTTAATCTGTTCACCGGGAATTTGTTCGCTAATTATATTTTCTAGTGAATGATCGTAATGTAATTTGTTTTGATTTTAGTCATGTAAGAGCCAACTGTGATGTGACATGTTTAAGCAATATATCTCTTCAATTTCTACGTTGTTGAATATCATAATAAAAAAAATGTCTCTGTTAGAGAACATTGGTGTTACAGACAGACCAGATTTCGTGGAGTGTCAGGTTACTTTTCTATTGTATTTATTGAGTTTGAAGTGGTTTTAAATATATTTGTTCATTTTTTAATTTGAATTAAGAATGTATTTTGTGGTTTAACATAACCTGTACACTGCCAGTAAGCTATCACTGTTGAATAAAACATCAAGACGCTGTTTTGTGTTTTACTGCTTCAGACCGTATAATTCTCCTAACCGGCTAAACAAAGATAAAAATCACAAAACATAAAGTTTGAGGTTTTTCTACTCCTCCATCGTGCTTTTCCCTGTCCTGACAACTGTGCGTGGTCGGGTAGGTTCTTCCTCCGCACAGAGCACTTCAAGAGCTGAGAGCCAGAGCTGTTGCCATGGCAGCACTGGATGAACGGAGGCGCTTGTAGGACCATGACGTTTGACATCTGCAGCGCCTCCGTTCACACGAGCCTACCACAAGCCCACCGACAGACGCCTACATCCACCGAGAGCAGAGCGCCATTCACATACAGACGAAGCAGGGCTGAACAACACCCTCCAATATTCACAAAACCGTTTAACACGACTCCACTGCAGACCTGCCAAACACGCCTACGTCCCGGCTGTATCTTATCCTCCTCTCTCTTCCTCTGTCCTATGCACCCACAGAAACCTACTTACACAGCTCCACTGAGAAGTGGAGTGCTGTATATGTCATGCATATAAGTCATCATCTGCAAGTCCACACACGAGACAAACCAAGATCAGAAAGGTCTGGAGCAAAGACAGCAAACACCTGTTTGTGAATATATGATAGTCTGAGCCGTCATGCCTTTTATACAAATAGGTGTTTTCAAAATGTCCTACAGACATTTGTATTTACTTTTGGCTACGAAATAAATGTACAGATAAAACATTTTAACTGCCTCTTAAGGCTCATATAAGGCTGAAGAAGCTGCGGTACAAGATGATAGACATACGAGATGGAGCGTTCATACGACATGTTAAATGTAAGAAGAATGAATCACAGAGAAGGCAGAGAAGAGAAGGATATGTGGGAGAAAAATATGAACTAGCATCTACTCTCTCTGCATACGCCAGTGAGAAGAGTGAGACGGAGGCTTGCTTGTTACGCCCATGCTTGCCATGGCGAATGCTGAGAGTCGACCCGGTCTCCCACGCATGCAGCATTAATAGACACATCAGCAGGGCTGCAGCAGGCAGTGGGTGTCCTCTCTACATTCTGTTCCCACTGCACACTCACATCTATGCAGCCTCACCAAGTTCATGATGTAGCAAGAGGGATTTCTAAGCATTTTCTCTTGAGCTTGTCACAGCTTTTTTTTTGTCATAAAAAGAGCTCTACAATGATGCTTGAATATTTAAAAATGTTTTCAGGCCTCCTCACAAACACCCTCCATTAAGCAAAAAAAAGAATGATAATACATTAAGCGATTGATTGAAAACTTTAATTAATAAGAATCGCAGCCAGAGAAATAACGAAATGAGGTTACAGAGATTGTGAAAATCTGTGTACAGTCGACTACAGGTGACAGTAGATGAGAAAAACACTCTTCATTGACTCAAAGGATTCAGTCATTACCCGTAACCTTCTGTTCGGTTCAGTTACTTGTTGTAGTGTGTGGTGCAGTTGGTGGATGTTTAGTCAGTGACTCATGTAAAGTCTTTATACAATACACCTCTTTGTCGTTCTATCGTTGCAGCTTCTAACTTATTATCTTACACAATCTACTCAATGTGTATTAACATGGAAAATGAATCATCCATTTCAATATTCTGTCTTCTGACAAGACACAAAAACAGCAGGAATGTATACAGTGTAACAGTAGGGCTGCATGCATCGTAGTGACACCGTCACATATTCCCAAAGCACCAAACAACATTAAAGTCAAAAGATTTGAATTTGCATTTAAAAATATATTATTGCATTGCAGTAGGTAAACATGTAAATACTACAATAAATAAGAGTTGTTTTCTTTTACAAAGCATGCTCAGATTGGACAAAATAATAACTTGGAATGAGTCTTTGTTTAAAGTAACTCATCTGGCTGGTCCATGTAACGTGTCAGCGTGTGACTAAGACGGATGTAATTCATTGCACCGACGTTCCCCCTGACCGGAGTGACGGCCGCCTGTGACCTTATTCGTCAGCAGTTAGTAAACACGCATCAAGAGTCTTATTTTTTGGGAAATGTTTGCGCCTGAACATTTTTTTTTGTTTTGTGCAGATGTTGCAGTAGTCAGGACTTCCCTATCAGAAAGAGCAGACCCGACAAGTCTTATACTGCTCCCTAGAGAGGAAAGACATGAGAGAGCAGCCGTGAATAGGAGCAGTTCACCACCACGCCGACTTGCAACATGAAGCGGTGCAGGCAGACAAAAAAAAAAGACATCGCAGAAGAGGCTTGGAATATAAATCAGCATAACGGATGTATTTCAGTAGCTTCATTACAGAATATTCTGTATTTTAGTGTAATCTACGTAAGATATGAGCGTGCATGGTCAGACTGCGACATCTATACTGTGGTGAGCATGACAGCGCAGGACAGCCAGAGCGTCACCGTGCGGGATGTACCTGTGAGCAAAGGCCAGCGCGTTCTGAGACGGCTCGGGACGGGTGTCTGAGTTCGGCGTTGTGTCGCTCATGTCATCCGTGCCGTTGATACTTTCCATGGGCGGAGTCACGGGGGTCAAAGGTGACGAGAGCTCGCCTCCTGGAGACTCCTACGTGTGAAACAAAGTTGATCAGCTGTTACTGCCGGTTAGACATAAATAATCTATTACAGCTTTTACATTTTTTTCAATCATTTTATACACTTTGGGATTTAGGCCAATGCCAGTGTTTAATTGATAAGTTGTAGGCTCCCCTCTGTGTAAGGGACTGGGATCAATCTTTTTTTTTGTCAAATTTAGACGTAATATTTCCATGAGAATGAAATATATGTGCGATACTCTCTAATGTCAATAACATTAAATAGTAATGATTAAACCGTGGCATCTCCATTGGTGTTAAACAGTTAAAAACAATAGAAAACACAGAAAAGCAGCAACTTGTGAACGAGATGTTTTCCCTTATGTTTAAACAAATATCAAAATGGCTTTTAACAGATTTTCTTTATTAATAACCACAACATAATTGACATAATTCAGAGTTATATTATGAAATATGTAATAATTACTGTAAGGGATGTTACAGTCCTCTCATGGCCACAGATGGCAAAAATTGTAAACTATTTGTAAATTTGACTCATTCTTCTTGCTTCAGAAGTTGACGTGAACATTGATGGAGTTTTGTTTATGTATTTTAAGGGGGGCGGGAAGGGTCTCTCACACTCATACAGCTCTTGTGGTGTTAAGATTTTAAGCGTCTTAGTGAACAGCTGCACATGCTGATAGGCCATTAAATAGCCTATAGCACTGGGAAACAGCAGAATGCCAGATTAATGCTTATCTTTATATCCCATACAACCACAGAATTATGCCGGAGACAAATCATTTAGCGGCTGCTTGCACATAAGACAAAGCTATTAAGAACCATGGCTCGGGCACGATACAGTAGCACAATGGCACTGGCTGTGTGTCTTTAATGGACAAGAAGGAAGGGGGAGATAAGTGACCGATTAAGTCGTAACCGTTTGCACTTTACATTGGTTGTACGCCATTGAATATCTGTTCCCAATGCCCGTCCACTGGGATCTGGCTTATTGAGGCCAGCATATAGCATTTAGCTCTGTGTTTTCTCATCCTGTTTTGATCAAACAATTCCTCTCTCGTTCCTGTTTTCTAGATTTAATAGAGGAGAAAGGAGAATATCTGGAGGTTAGAAGCAAAGCCATCGGGCAGAGAGGAGCGCCAATGACTTCCAGCAGTGACTCTGAGCAGACAGCTTGAGCAGAGCACTGCAGGCGCGTAGCAGGAGGGCTGCAGCTTTTACTGTGACAGCAATCGTTCCAGTTGCACCATTGTGGAAGCCACCAGCACACATGCTTCAACCCCTGATGAGAGCAAAGCTGTCCACTTGGCTTCATTAAAAAGCTCCTCACATGCGAAGCACAAGGTATTGTGGCGGTTCAGCAATAATGGGACAAGAAATAGAGTGTAACAGACAAGTACACAAAGCCTGTTAACAAGTTTTAGATTACAGAACAGATTGGTCTAAAGATTGTCCTTGTCCTTTTGTTCTTGCAGATGTAGTTAGGTGTGCACTAAAACACCCACACAAAACAAGTCTCTAACATACACGCTAATTATGCTCCAAAATGTACAGCTGTGTCTTTATTTCGAAAGATAACCTTTTGAATTTAACTTTGACATATATATTGATTGGTTATTGTTTAGCTTAAGAGGTATTTTATATACATATTTCAAATCTTCATGGTTTATAACCTTTTTGGCTGCTGTCTGGTTGGGACCCATTTTCACATTGTACAATGAGTTGTTTTGCAGTTCCACTAAAGAAATATTATTTCTTGTATTTATATTTAAATAAAAGTAGTATTGTGAACTTGTAGTGCAGTATTTTCAAAAAACATGTGTTGATATTTCTTTCTAAAGTAAAGAGTTTAACTTTTCCACCATTAGCATCAGATATTTTAAACACCAACACAAAAAAAGATACCCTTTCTATCAAATTATTTTGTATTTCATGAATTTTCCTCTACGCTTCCTCTGATAATACAAAACAACACCAAAAGGAATAAAACATTGTTTGGTTGACCTGTTCACACCGTGGCTGTGCAGGAGGTCAGGCTGACCGAGAGGTTATTTGGGGGAGCGGTTAGGCTGGTGTGTACTGAACCTACCTGCGAAGGGGACGTGGCCATCTCCATTTTTTCTTGACTCTTCTCTTTAGCGAGCCGTGCTGCTTCTTTGTACTCTGCGAACTTCTCTGCAAACTGGACACAGAGGAGAGCCGAAGGTATTGACTGTAATTCACACAATGCTGTTGTTTGATCTGTTTAGTAAAGCCCATGTGCATGGACACACACACGCACACACACACGCAGATCAGTGTGTAATAAGTTAGACGTGGCGCTAGGGGAAGGATGAGGTAAATCTGCTGCTTGTGCTGTGGAACCTAAAAAAGATGGCCCTTACCCATAATGCCACAGCAGAAACATGAGCTAACTAGGTCATTGTAAGTAACCTCTAAATTATAAGCATATACACAAGCCAACACAAACACAGAACAAAGCAGCCATTGCGTTTCCATAGTGGAGTTTCTTTTCTTACATTTCTCCACATGGTGCAGAAGTTGATCCGCACGGTTATTTTAATCAAGGGCAAAGATACGTCAAGTGATCTAGCTGGAGTAAGGTGAGCTCAGCTCAGGGGCTTCGAGCAGATATAAACACCCTGGCACTTTTCCCAAATGTCCCTTTAGGGTGTGGTTCATCACCAACATTAACTCCCACAGTGTTACAGTGTAATTTAGTGAACACGGTACTGCAGAGGGCTGAGTGGCGAGGAAATCAAATTGGCAGCACTACTGGAGACGCTCTTGTATCCGCTATTAGTGGAGTTCCTATAAGTAACTCAATATCTTTTCACTTCAGTGCAATATAATAGTGCTGGTCTAGTGATCTAAATGCAATAGTTTTCAGTGTAAGTGCACCGAGAATAGTTTGGCACTGCAGTTTCCGAGAGGTGATTCTGATTATTTCAACTGAGACTGGGGGACAAACTGCATATTGATAAACATCAGACATGGTCCCTCTCGACATGGTATTTCCACTGTGAAGCAATCAAACCAACATAAAAGAGTCAAACAATAAGAATCATGCATTTATAAAAACTGTCCGTCTTAAAGTTACATAATGAGATGCTCCATCAATTGTGTCACTTGTTCATTTAGTTGGGCTCTTGCACACATTTTGGGGGCGTTGGGAGACGCTTCTTTAAAAAAAAAAAGACGTCAAAAACGTCATTAGGGTTATATGATAAACATAAAATGACAAATAAACTAAACTAAACTTGGTAGAGTTCACCTTTAAACTCTAAAGCATTCACCACTTTGTCCATCTTTACTCTTTTTCCCATCTTCAACTCAAGTGTCCAAAGGGGGAGACGATTGGGTGAGGCTGGTTTAAGACGTTACTGTAACAATAGCTGCGGGACAACAGGGAACCCGACCCGACAACCTTCAGGTCACAAGACCTCATAGTATTAATGCACAGAGATCCAGTGTGTGACATGATTCAGGAGATGTCTATGATTTTAGGACATCACTGTTTACAGTATTGCGTTGGCTTGTTGTGAGTATGTGTGTGTGTGTGTGTGTGTGTTTGTGTTAGTGGTAATAATGTAAGCCTCCACTATGCACAATAGATTTCAATCAAACTGCAGAGGAGAGCATCACTACCTACTCTCACCCTCACATACTCACACACAAATAGTGAACACGCAGATACGCATAACTTTCATAAACAAACACAGAAAGAAACTCATTAGAACAAACAACTCGAAATAAACAACAAGAGTAAAAATAAGGCTGGAATATCATCCTCTCTCTGGGACTGGGGGGACAGAGAAGCCTCCCTGAGATGGATGCGTGGTCTGTGTGATTGTGTGTTTGTGTGTGTGTGTCTGTGTGTGGGGGGATGATAGGGGGCTACCTTGGCTAGATGATGCTCAGTGGAGAATCCCAGGCCGTAGACGGTGTTCGCTCGACTGTCCGCCCACTGGCCAAACTTCTGCGAGGTCTTTGTGAACGTCATGTTGGGACTGATGGTGCTGTTGATTATTGCCTGCAGGACATAGACAACCCACTTTATACATTAATAATACATTAAATAACCTTAATTACTGCAGTGTAGTGTGTGCCAACAAGAGAGAGGATCAAACGAACAGACACGGACAATTTTCTGCCCCGAGTGTGTACTTTTTGTATGTGTGAATGAAGATTACAAATGTGTGACACATTCATATTGAGTCACTGGTCTGTGCTTCATTAAATGATCATAGTTACAGTCATAAAATAGGGCTGTTTCCGTTTCCGTTTGTGTGTGTGTGTGCCTGTGTGTAAGAGTGACAGTGGAAGCCTGACAGAACAGTTGATTAGCTTAGACACGCAAACACAATGAATCCAGGCATGTATAGCTAATAGAGGGCTGCTTCGTTTGACTTTGAAAGTGTCCCACAGTAAGTTAGATGAGACGTGCAGCAACATCAGCTCGTACATGCACAGGCGTGTCTGCACAACACAGAGGCATGGCTGATCACTGGCATATGCCTTTAAGTTAGTCTGGCAATTTCCCTTATTGTCAACAAAACCCACAAGACGATCAAAACCCCCAATGTAATAATCCCAACAACAAGTGTTGTCTGTCTACTCAAAGTATAGAGTACAGTGTTTAAACAAACACTTTTTTCCGGATTGTGGAAAAAAATCTTACGGTTTCCAGATTTGTAAGTACACATGTGCTCATCCCTCCAATAGATTTATTGGAAATAGGATATATAATATTTAACATACAAGAACTAAACCAGAAGGCTATCTCTAGATCTTATATAATCAGTCCTCCGTTGTTAAATAACACAAATGGAGAACAAATTAAATTATGATCAATTAGAAGTGTTGTGTAATGGTTGGCATTGTAGTTGGGATCAATAAATAATGTGGATTGTGTGTTACACAATAGCTGAATTTAGCAATCAACTATATACCAAGTGCTCTTTGATATGAGATGTTTGTTCAATGGATCATCACACTCACTAGGTGCTGAGCTTTCATCGATCCTTCACACTTGTTTCGATCTCGTGACTTCACATAATCTGTATTTCCTGCACATTCTTCAGACTCTGTCATCTGTTTCTCTCCTATAACTTCCCCCCTCCTCTGTCCATAACTGGTGAGGACTGCTGCGTGCCCATAAATCACAGCAGAAATACCCCTCCCGGTTCTCTAATAAGAATATCTGGAGACAGAAAGTGTTGACTCTGAAGTGCGAACGGACACACGGACCTGCGCACATAAACACAGCAGTTGCATGATTACACACAATGAAACACGAGCCGTGAGTCTCGGGACTGGTCTCAGAGCTGCTCTCTTTTGAGACGTGTTCGCACATTAGATTCCAGTGCAGTGCTGTTTAACGTCGTCAACACCCAGTAGATCCCAGGACCACCGCACTCTCTCACGTCCTAACAAAACCACGTCGGCTGGCAGAAATAAAATGACCAACAACGGAGGCACAATGGAGTGCGTTTGTCCGTCCGGTGTGCGGTAGCGTTTAGAATCAGCCGCTCACCTTGGTGCCGTCCAGGCTGATGATGCGGTAGACGTTGCGCGTGCTGTCGTAGAAGTAGGAGACGGTGACCGCGTGCTTGCTGGTGGGCAGCCAGTTCTTCTTGGTGTTGGGGTCGATCTGGAAGACGTGGGCCCTCGTGCTGTAGATGGGCTGCTCCCTGAAGGGCAGGAAGAAGAAGTGGTGAACCTCTTTGTGCCGCAACACCAACGTCTCACCAAACCCACCGCCGGCACCGCAACTCCTATCGCCGCCCGGGGAGCCAGATCGCCCCGGCAACCGAATCACCAGCTGGCCGTCCCCCATAGTTACACTCCAGAAAGAAAGGCTGCCAAACTACAACTACATGTACTCATCGCCTCGTACTGTACACGTGGAAAAACAAGCTAACTGAGTCGTGAAACTAAAGCTGCCGCGTACATCTTGAGTCTAATCTTCCTCTACGTCATCCTCGCCACGTGCATACGATAAATGCACGCGGCTTTTCTACAGAAACTCTCTATGTCTTCCAATCGTTGTAAGCCAGCGTCGTCCGTCCATGCTCTCATATGGAAATGCCTACAGCACAGAGCGAGGGTCACACAGGGGAGCACAGAAGGGAACGGAGAGGGTTTAAGGCTAAATATAGACAGTGGGCTACGGTCAACTACCAGAGGCCCGCACCACAGACCTGCAGTTTCCACACAGTGGAATAGTATATGCATGTGCATATACAAACATAAATATATGACTGTATATCTGGATTTGTAGTATGACACTGATCCCAATTATGTTTTACTCCTGTTAATGTTGGAGATTAGAAAACAGTATTATATTATCCACACTTATCTTGTTTTTTAACCATCCATTTATCTGTCACTCAGCGGTCACCTTCAACCTGGGTCAATTTATCCCTCACTCCTCACTTAGCTCTTACCCTGCCCTTATATATCTCAGCATTGTTGGGGCTTCTCAGGTAATATCCTCAGTCAGTACACACACACACACACTCAACGTGCAGGGTGCAGAGGGAGATATTCTGGGATGGCAGTGCTGGCAGAGCAGGAGATAGAGAAGTGCTTACATTGCACTGAGGGGGTGATGGGCGACATCAAAGGCTCGCTGTATAAATGAATATTAAAATTCAGCAGCAGCACCCCTCCTGTGTGTGATTAGCCAAGACTGGGAAGGAAAGGAAAACATGGAGAAAAGGGGAGCGGGAGAGAAAGAGGGGAGTGTGACAGGAGAGGAAAGAGAATGATGGGGAATGTGGAGAGTGTAGGAAGTCAGAGTGAATCTGGGATGATTAATGTCGCTTTAAAAAGCTGCTCGTGGAGTGCTGCGCGCGAATTATCATAATCATCAACAGCAGTGTGAGTGGCGGAACTGTGAGTCATTTCAACTCACACCACCACGTCCTGCCCGGACGATCCGTGCAATAACCGCTTGGCAACAGTCCACATTTTTCAGTGCGTGGTTTGATGGAGGCCGGACAAACTTCTTGGTGGTGTTTGTTCCAAACACAGCAAGAATTTTGTTCCAAAATAACACCCACCGAAAAAAAAAAAGAAAAAAAAATAGTACTCTCAAAAATTCTATAACAATAATTCTGACGTTGTTTTCCTTCCTTAAAGATCGGGCATCTGTATGTAGGGAAAGGCATCACACTCGTCACACACGCTTCCCACTAAACAGCGGTTCCGGTCTGAGCCAATAGAGTTTCATCGGTTGGGGGATTGCATGGAGGTCAATTCAGAGCGCGTTGATCCTCTTGCACTCCAGCGATGATCGCTGGCAGTAACAAGTAGGCTGCATGGCAGCTACATAGATGGAGTTATGAGGACACAACAAAAGCTTGAAATCATAGGGGGCTGTCTCCCATGAGTGCAGGAAAGGAAAACACATACAAGTCCGAAAGTAGAAAAAAAAGTTGCACACCCCAATATGGACGGGTGGATATTACCACAGGAAAAGGATGAGGAGAGTAGAGAGGAAAACTAGGCAGGTAAGCCAGGGGGTCATTTAAGTGGACACATTACCAGTAGGACTACAGGAGAATGTGTGGAGGAGAAAGGAAACACACAGAGGAGAAAGAGGGGGAGGTGTTCAGCATGCAGAGTGTGTAGTGTTGCACAAGGGCAGGTGATGGAACATGAATGTTAAGACAGAGAGAGGCGGCCACCAGGAGGGATGAGAATAATGTAGAGGCGGTGATGTGCTGAAGAAGTTGGAGCTCCGATAAGAATATGAAGGAAGTAAAAAGCTCTAAACTGCTCCGCATAAACCACTATGTGAACTGCTCAAATACAGACTTAAAAAGGTTTCAAAAGGAAACCAAATTAGTGCTCAAATATGTACATAAGTAGTGTGTTCACCCATTGGATGATGATGGTAACACAGGTGGATAGATGGTGGAAGAGCCATATAAGCAGTATGTTGATATACGGTACGTTGTGGTTGAGTGTAATAAATACAGTTTTTAACTGTTTTGTAAAATATTGTTGAAAAGTGAGTGCTGAGTGAGTTGAGAATTAATTAAAACAATATTCTACCAAAGAAGTCCCATGAAAACTGCGGTCATGCTTTACATACAGTAAGCATTACTGAAATATAAGTATTGCTCGGGAAACAACACTGCAGCTACAGCCTGCAGAGCGTTACACATGGACACAAACAGACACACAAACACATCTGCAGTTCCAGGAGTCACAACAGGTGTTGCCCTCAGCGCCTCTCGGGGGTTTGATGCACAGATGTGACTCAGTCTTTGAGTCACAGGGTGTAATTGAACAGCTTCGAGATGCACAAGCACATTATCGCCAAAGGCATTTTCTTTTCTACTGCAGTGTGTCCCCCTCAACCATACAGCTGCCCCTCTTTCAGAATAGACTGACAGTCAAATAAAAGCATATTTGGCGATCGATGTCAGGTTATCTTTCCCTTGCCAACCCCCGCTAGTCTTTCTCCTGAAGTTGTCTTAGATTACAGAGTTCCTCATTAATTCAACAAGGCATGCATGCAAGTTCAGGGACAGAGCTCAGTAATGAGAGAGCTCTGTGTTGTTCCCTCTACTGGAAGTAGCTCTGATGACCTGAGATGTGCCCTTGAACACACACAGTGTCTCGCAGACAGAAGACAAAGGCCGGGAGAGAAACAGAGTCCATCCGCGCTTAAATGGAATTAGCCCAAGGAAGTGATAGCACACCGGAGAGTTTTGACAAGCATCTCCAGCTCTCGCTCGACGCTAATGTTCCTCTCTTTGCCATCTCAATCAGAGCCACGTGGGCGGCAGCCTGTTGGAAAGCAGTCAGTTCCATTACAGGCAGATAAGCGACAGATATGTGCGCTCCCGTCTCCTCTGCACCTGACATAACATAGTCAGACTGCGATACACACACTGAATGCACGGTGCTTTGGATCACCGAATTCAATGCATTCCACTGTGGATCATTTCGGTCGCTTGCATAACAACAACTTAGTCACCGGTATGGCACAGCCTGGTGGAGAGCTGAGGCCGAGCGGGAGCCTGCTGAATGATGTGCAGCCCACGCTGTAGGAGGGCAGAGTGGGAGTCTCAGAAGCCTCTGTGTATTGTAAATAGTTAATGTAGGAGTTTGGGCTGATGCCTTGAAATCACACCATGCTCGTGCCATATATCGCTGTGCAATTAATCCCAATGAACAGAAGGAGACAGACGTTAATGATCGACCGGCAAGGTCGGGGGAAACGGGCCGCTGAGCTCGGGGTTAAGGGGAAATGAGCAGGGCTCGACACCGTATAAGCAGATATTTCACTGACGGGTGCCTGCGGTTGAGGAGATGTGAAGGTATAGCGGTCACTGTGCTGCCATAGAGACACCAAGACGCTTTCTGTGAAGCATCACTTCCCCGCTTTCGACATTAGTGTTCCCAAATGTTCTATAGAACAGGTTTCGCAACGTAGATCAGACCATGATTTTCTTAGCATGTTTGAGAAGAATAACAGTTTTTGCCGCATGCCATCTTTCAGAATTGCACAACTATATTTCATTTAGGAGGGGAGAAAACAGAGAGACATAGAAAAAAATGTATTCATATTCACTCTCCCCTATAAAATTCTAAATATCGCTGCATAGGATTCAACACCTATAATCCAATATTCTTCCAGTGTGGGGAACATTGCAGATTAGTTGACTATTTTGATCCTTAAAGTTTGATGATGGGGTCATTTTTCCACCGGCATTTGTCAGGCAGCAGGTCGGGCCTTAAAGTGTGTTTATATTTGACCAAACGGACCTGCGGGGAAGAAGGAGGAAGATGTCCATTAAATGGCTCAAAATGGGTTGTTTTAGTGAACCATCCGTCAAGTCCATGCGAAGATCAACCACAGTCTACACGGGAGTCTACACCGTCTAGTCCACTATTAGACAGAGACACATTTTACGCATACGCCCGGGTCACTGTGATATGCGCGGTGTCCGTGGGAGAAGTTCCTGTGATGAACCATTTACGAATATGGAGAGAACATGAATACAAATTTAATCAACTCTTTTTTTTAATCATAATTACACTTACCCCATTGTTATGGTTGACATGGAAGCGATCGCTGGTCCTCTTCACTAGTAATAAAAACGTCTCTCTCAGATGGGCCGCTGCGTATGAAGGTCTTCTCTCTACACGGCCGCCTTCAGTGCTTCCCCATTGGTGCTTCTGAAGGAATTTGATAACCGCTGGTCCATCACCCTCCGCTGTCAGCGCAGTAAATCACACATATGTCGGTCTGCACATGGCACGGAGATCAGAACGGTTCTCCTCCGTTGAGCTGTTGGCGATGGAGCGGCAGCAGCGCGGAGGCAGATGCGGCGCAGAGTCCGATGGAGATCCGACTGGCGTCCTGCTGTTGTCGTGTAGAAAGGACTGATTCCTGCTGGGAGGGTGAAGACGACCGGCTGCCTTTACTGGAAAAGACAACCCTCATTTAGCCACTTGATAATGTACAGAATCATACTGTCCACCCGCGTCTCCGTCCCTCCCTCTCTCATTACCATAGGCTCACAGTCGACACCCCCACTCTCGCGCCCAGACTACAGCTATTTCACAGCTATTCCACGCAGCACTACCTCTGCATTTCTATAATAAAGCCGATTTATGATTCTGCTGCAAAACCAACTTGTGCTTATGAAACATGCCGTTTCCACTAATGGAGGTGGACAAATCCCTGCTACCTTTATCCAAGCTGGTATGTGAAGTCGTTCGCATTGGGTTAAAACCTAGTGTTTCTACGATGTAGCTGTATGTGCGCTATATTGAGCTAAGCCTATCCACAAGCCCATACGCGTACCCCGCCCCCCAAAGCGCTCCACATAAGGCTGATGCATCGCTTTCCTCCTACACAGATCACTGTCAGCGTTGAACTTCCTACGTCACGGCCCCGTCCTCCGCAGTGACGTCTCTGCGTGCTCAAGGGACTGATGCCATTTCATGCTTTATTAGTTTATAGGAGGTGTATTAGAAAGTGGAATAGTCACCAAATACTAGAGAAAACGGCAGTCCAAGACTGCAATACCCCGTTTGTACGTTTCCTCCTTAGGAATGTGGATAATAGGATCTAAAATAATGTAATCTGGATTACGATTTATGATCAAACTATGCAACATATTGAACGATGTGTGATCAAAATATATGATATTGTACAGCTTGTTATTTATTTTCACATCATTATTTTACATCCTTTATATTCCCACGTCCGGATATCTAAGCTGTTAAATTAACTAATTGTATTACTAAATGCATAATTGGTTTGATCCGAGTCAAAAGCTATATTCAAGGAAAGCTGTAGCCACTATGAAAATGTTCATATGTCATGGAGGATGTCAGCAACCCAAGGCTCAGAGAATATGTGGACTCATTTAAGATCCAGGAATCAGGTATCTATATGTATATATGCATATAGTCTCTGAGTTACTCCACAAGGAATGAAATTATGACGATGATGATTATTGCCATGGATCAAATAAATCACAAAGCTACACAGTAACAACCTCCAGTACAATAATATGTGTATAATAATGAAATAATATAATAAGCCCACAATGTCAGTGCCTTGTTAGTTGTCCATAGTTGTCTAAGTGCTAGAATAAGTCCTGTTGCTTTACTTTACATTTACATTACTCCCATCTAGCCTGTAGTGGAGTTTCAATCAGAACATACAAACAAAAATAGAATAAAAACATTTTTTTACGACATCGAAAAAATCATTTTAAATGTTTAAATTTCAAAAAATGTACCCTGTCAGTAAACCGATCCGGCTGATCCGCCTTGAATGGATAATTGGCCCAATTGGTTTTTACTGCTAACTGCTCTCCATTCAAGTTGAACTAGTTTGGATATGATTACTTTAAACCTTGGGTGGATTTCTCTTGAACTCGCGTGGCCACGTCGCCTTTAAATCAAGTTACATTACGTCATGGCTCAATGCGGAAGTGGTTTCACAGGAAACCAGCACCTTCCAGTTTTGTTTACATGTGAAATTACATTTGGTAAGTGTAACACAGTTCAGATTATGAGTACACGTTTTTAACAATTAATGACATATTCCAATATACACAGGCTTCATACAAACCTACACAGAAGCAGGTTGAATTTCGTTAAAATGTCGTTACCGATTAGTTGAATTAACCTTCGCCATCAAACGTTACGTCTAAGCTAACTTTAGTTAGCTCAATGCTACACTTCTGGTTTCACTCAGAAAGTGTTTCCATCGCTGTTGGGTGATGCGTTTACTGTTGGCAGGGTCACCAGCCCCATGTTGCCCCCCCTCGGCTGCCTTTCTTTCAGGAGATCAGCCGAGTTAATGCTGGAGCTCTGTGAAGACGCGCAAGGATGTTTCCCCGCGCCGCCGTACCGAGACAGCGGTACGACTACCGTCACGACCCGTACCCGCCGCAGACCCCGGTGCCCCGCCGGCTGGCTGGTGTTAACAAGTGAGCCCGGGGAAAGAACGAGCTGCTCCGAATGATGATAACAACAATCATATCATATGATTCGCTGTGCGCCTTCGTGTCCTGTACGGTAACGTGTGTTTGTTCGGTAGCTTCCACGGTAGCTTCCACGCCCCGGGACTAGAGCGGTTTCCTACGTATAAATGGGAGCCCAGACCTCCAGCAGCCCCGGTTCCTCCTCGCACACCAACCATGACCAATGAGCGCAAGTATGATATTTACCCATTTATTCATTACTGCATAATTCGTCATTCATGAACATTTGCCTTTTCACTTGTCTTGTCACATGCTTCTGTGTTGTAGTGGGACATTCTAAATAAGTATAAATTGAACGGTGTTGGAATGATTGAAAATGTGTTATTCTATTCTATTCTGAGATGAGAAGTACAGGGAACACTGGGACATTGTGAGAGGCGTCTTACCTTCACTTGAGTAAACATTGTGGTGCGCTGACTGAGCAGATGTGCCAGCAAACACGGTCAGACAACCAACTATCTTTTGTGTAACCTTCGAGTAGGACGGCGTATTTCGATGTACACTATCTTCTCTGACTAATCAATGTTCCAGCAATAGGAACTGTTTTGTGTTTTTGAAAGTATAAAGATGAATGCTTGGGAACAGTATCTGTTGAAGGGGGCTTGCAGGCTTGAGGATAAAAGGCGTCTCCCTTTGGGCTCCTGCTAAAGAATTACCGCCACACTTTATCGTTTCTCCTGCAGGAGGCGGAACGATGAATACAGCCCCCACGTTGTGAAGCGCCAATGCCTTGAACCTCCTTTATTTCGAGGCCGTGTCCCTCGTTGTCCTGACCAAGTGCTGGCAGGGTCATCAAGATCAGCCGTAGCTGATTTTGATCGCCTCTATCCCAGCCCACGCGCCCATATCCGGCCTCAGGTCACTGCCATGCCTAAAAGCCCCAACATCTTGAAAGCATGTGTTAAGGACAAGGTACTGAATTGTACTGTACTGTATTTTTAATAAGGGCTTAACCTGCCGCTGATATCCATCACGCCGGACTGTGTGCATACAGGTATGCTCAGTGAAGTCACCGTGCATGCGTTTGTGTCCTTAGTTAAGTGATCAGATGTTGGAGGTGTTTGAGGCGTGCCAGCAGCAAGCTTCCGACCTGGCCCGAAAGGAGACGTGCCGAGCCCGGCTTCAGGAGGACATACAGGGTGTCTATGCAGGTGTGTTTAAACACTCAGTTGTGGTCGGCAGTGACTTTCTGTTGTGATCCCTGTTCACCTAGTTTTTCTCACAGTGGCGCGGCTTTACTTGACTGGATCTTCTATGAACGGATTGGGCTGCCGGAGCAGTGACGCTGATCTGTGTCTGGTCCTCAGAGGGAACGTGAGCATTTCTGACCCTGTGTTGTATATTGTCCTTCGAAGAAGTGCGTAGGTGTATTTACAATCATAGATATCCATTTCCACTCAAACCGCATGTTTTTTCTGTTTTAGAAAAGACAAGATCCTATACATGTACTCTGTGTCCTCCAAAGGCTCTTCAAGTCTCTGTGTAAGTATACTAAACCACCTTTTGTCATACAGAATGACGCACAGGCTCCTCACAGAAAGCAAGCCAAGCGTGAATGACATAAAAAATCATTTATAACCATAAAAGCATTATTGTTCACACTTACTTACGTATTACTTTGCATTGCTTTATAACCATCTTGAATATTTTATTTATGTATTATTCCCTCTTCTCAGAAGCCACAAGGTGGAGCTCTTTACCTCGTAGAAAAATAGTTTCAGGTTTACCGTTATTGAAACTGAAACAACCATGAATCTCATGTTGGTTTTGATTTGCAGCATATGTAGAGAAGACTCAGCTGATCAGAGCCAAAGTGCCAATCCTCAAGTTCCGAGAGAAAGGCAGGTAGGAGCAAACGCTGCTTACACTTCTCTCTTTTCTATACAACTGCAAAAAGAGAGGAAAGTTTAATAAGAGATGTGTTACCGCTCCTACCTGCTTTAGTGATCTGGAGTTTGATCTGAATATCAACAACACAGTGGGCATCAGGAACACATTCCTTCTGAGGAGTTACGCCTATGGTGGGTGAGACGGTCAACGATGCTCTTGATTATCCTTTCTTTCTGTGGCGGATCACTCCGTTCATAACGCCAGCTCATGCAGCACATTTGACCATAAACGTTTCTTGTTGTGAAGTGCTGTGTTCCTGTGTCTCTCTCAGCTGATCTCAGAATAAGACCCATGGTCCTTGTTGTCAAGAAATGGGCACGGCACGGTCAGATCAACGACGCCAGCAAAGGAACGTTGAGCAGCTACACACTTGTGCTGATGGTGCTGCACTATCTCCAGAGTAAGTACAATCATACACACACAACCAATTCTCTCGTCCCGTTTGTACTCTGCAGTTATTGTGCATCTCATCTGGCATGTGTTTTCTTTACAGCTGTCAAGGAACCTGTCCTTCCCTGTCTACAGAGGGACTACCCTGTAGGTGTCTCTGTTGCTTTTTGCGTTTCAATGTTGCTGTTAGCAGGCTAATTAGATGAGATGCAAACTCACAGTCATATGATAAGAACTGCATGAAATTATGTTACCTGTAAATTGCCCTCCAGACTTTTCATTCTTATCCATGTAAATGGTTGATTTCAGCATCACTTTGACTTTGCTTCATCCATCAGAAAGAAATAACAAAAGGTGCTCAGTCTTACTCATTTGGCCTTTTTGCTCTGTGCCTTGATTTTCAGGAGTGTTTTAATCCCCTCATGGACATTGACATGGTTCCAGAGGGACCCATACACATCCCCCCCTTCATCTCACGAAACCAATCCTCTCTGGGAGAGCTTCTTCTAGGCTTTCTCAAATACTATGCCACAGACTTCAGGTATTACAGGCCGTCACATTACTGAGTGTAGCGTTTCAGATGCACCCGTGGTTCTTTCGCCTTTCCCCCGTCTCCTCTCTCCTTCCTCCATCCTGCATCCTTGTCTCTGGTTTCACGGTTCTGTGTGAGGGAAAGGAGCAGGTGGGACCCGTGGCCTTACACAGCACTAACATGACATACCATGCTCCATGTGTTTGCACCGTGTGTGTTACTCTGCCACGCAAATACAAACAGATTTCTTCATTTGACTGCATTAAACCTGTCACCGATTTTGCATATTGTTCTAGCTCTTTGCATGCAAATGATACGCTACGGTCTGTTCTCATGCCTCAATCAAAATAAATGCATTTGCAAAACTGAGCTCAACTGAGTGACACTTTGGAGCTTTGAAGAAAATATACGACGGTTATGTGTTTCAATTGTCAGTACTATGCGGCACTGAATTAAACAAAAGCATCCAAAGGGCTGGAAATAAAGAATCAGAAAAATTGTCGGCCATGCTTCTTAAGTGTGCATATCTTGCAGTTGGAGTAGCTGAATTTGAAAAGCTACTGGCACGGTCTGAGGACCAGAACCATTTATTGTCTGTTTAATGAGCAGAAATTAATGCCCTCGGTTAAATCATTTCCGTGTCTTGCAGGTGGGAGAGGCATGTGATCTCCATTCGAGAGGCCACAGCTTTTCCCAAGAACAAATCTCAAGCGTGGAGAAACAAATACATATGTGTGGAAGGTAAATATTTTAGTGGACGCACTAAGCTACTGAACAAGAGCCTCACTGTGAGAAATCTCCCCTGTAATCCAGAGTTACATCAATTCCTTGTGTTTCAGAGCCGTTTGAAAGAAACAATGTAGCCAGGGCAGTCCATGAGAGGATGAAGTTTGAGGCCATTAAAGCAGAGTTTGCTGAGGTGCGCGTTGGCCTTGATAACCATGCTCTCTTCGCATTATTCTCCTCCTCTGAGCTGCTGTTGGCCGGCTTTGAGTTGTTGCTAATGCTGCTCCTCATCTCTCTGTGTCTGAACAGTCCTGCCGGATACTACAGGACAGGAAGGACCTGAACGCGATCCTCCCGGTCCGAACCATCATCGATAAGGAGTTATCCAGGAGATGAGCGGCTCCTTTTAATGAGAAGAGCACACGAAAGGTCTTCTACCTCAAGGCAGGCCAGTTGGCAAAAGCGAAGCGAGACCTTTTGGGTGCGCTGGGAGAGGAGCCCTGCACCTCACAGACACAGATTATCTGGGACTCTGAAGGCTCTGACTGCCTTGGTATTGCTTGCAGGTTATATTTCCTGTTCCTGTTTTGAAAAATATTGCTCTGGACTTCAAATTCTTTGCTGACTTTGCTATACTATTGAAAGTGATGTTAAAAATACAGTATTTGTGGGGCGACACGAAGGGGCTCGCTGCACCAAAGCACGATAACAACGAGCCGTGCTATGAGGGAGTTATTGATGCTACACGGCCCCACATTCCATTATGTGGTGAACCTGCGGTATACTGACAAATTCTGACAAAATAATACCTGTATAAAACCAACACATGTCTAGCTTAAGAAAGCGTTTTTCTTCTCTGAGCTCAGTTTTAGTTATGTCCACATTACTAGTCGTACTGCTCAGTTCTGATGCCAATAATTTGCTTCTAGCACAGGTACACAGAGTATATACACAGCACATTATCTTCAGTCTGTGTGGACCAGCTTGGAACATCTTCAATCATGAAAGTTGTTTCTATTCTTCTCGGTCGGGAGTCATGCTGTTGCGGGTTTAAGTGCTATGGATGTTCTCTACATTAAATGGCCTCCTTTTACAGTATCAAGTTTGTTAAAGTTTCTACTCTCCTCTGAAGTCTGAACTATTGAGGTTACGTGACGTCATTGAAGTAGCCGTGTGAAGGAATCAGTCGGTTATTGTTCTCACTCCTTCCTCATTGTAAGGCCTTTTGATCGGCATCTACTTGGCTTATTTGGAAAAGGCATTTTCTTTCTGTTCACTTGATCCATTCTTTATTTGACAAGTCTAGACTTCATTTCTTTCACTGTCATTTTTTGTATATTACTTTTAAAAGGTTTGTGACAAAAATTAAATCTGTGTGAGGGTTTTCAATTTATATATATGAGCTACATTCAAAGCCCTTGAAATGCTTATAGAAGTTCCAAAATCATCAATACAGCAATAATGGAGAGTGGGAGTTAACAATACCTAATAATTAATATTACATTTGATATAATACACAAATATATATATATATATATATATATATATTTTTGTATTATATGTATATTTGTAAGTGTCTTCTGGCAGCTCTTGAGTTGCTCTGTTTTTGTAATATAGCTTGACACCTTATTATCCAAGCTTTATGACTTCTACATAGTGCCAGTATTGCTAGGGGGGGTAAATACCTCACAAGACGTGTGTGAGGCGAGGGGGGGTTTGGGGGGACGGGGGGATGGGGTTACTGTTTCAGCACATGGCCTATTTTTAACACAGGGGATTTTGATCTTCACACGTCACACGGGCCCATCGGGCTGTTACCCCCCTGGCGCGAACCATCTTTCCCCAAAACAAATAACTTTTCCACAAATAGAATGATCTTTTTATGATACATCTAACAACAAATTAGAGTAACAACATAAACTAGAAACTGTAGCCGCAGTGAGACCTGTGTCTCTGGAGAGGGTCTCACCTCCCGCTCCTCTCCAGCCCCACTCCCCTCTCTTCATTCCCCTCTATTTCCGTCCCTGGCTGAGTCAGATGGACTGCACCCAACTCAGAATGACGCAGACAGGCTCACCGACCCTTCTGAAAGTGGCAGGAAACATCTAGAGGACTCTGAAATACACTGAAGAACAACATTGGGCACTATAAAGAAAATAATTGAAGGCTATCAGGAAGATGGAGGAGTGTGAGAGTCTGGATTCCGAGGTGACGGAGCTTCAGGAGTTTATGAGCCAGGACGATGAAGACGAGGTGGAGGAACTGCAAAACAGGTTCTTTACAGACTGGAGCTAGCATGCAAGCAGAATAATGCTTTATCTTTGATCCATGATCCACTACTCGTTTCTGGTGTACTTCAGGTCAAACACGTTTAGCTTGAGAAGTCTTTTGTCTGGAGAGCGTCACTGGACCAGTGCTTCCAAGTGACACTTATTTATTTCATCCTCATCTAGGAATTGTCAGAGGAGCACGGATTGCAGCTCTGTTCTCATATTTTATATTAATCAAAACATTCTACATCTTAATTACGCTTCGTGCTTGGTGCTCTGGTTTTCCTTGTCATGTCATAAATATTAGAAGACACTGATATGTTGGGCATATCTGGAAAGGCCAGGCATCTCTTCACTAATGTTACATTAACGACGGTGTGGGACGTCACCTCGCTGTCACCCTGCAGGGGTGGAGCTGTATTGATAGCAGCTCACTGCACATTTTATTATCATTTTCTCGAGTCATCACTCATTGGCACATTGGCGGCCTGGCACCAGGTCTGATTTTATGCCGTAAGACCTCCGCAGCTTAAGTAATCATCTTGAGCTTAGATTTATTAGGCTGTCTCATGTGCAAAACGTGATTTTGCGGTGGTGGTGGTTTCAATGCTGGCACAATGCTGACACTTGCAGGGATATGTTTTAAATTTTATTCATTGGTTTTTTCTGTGCTTGCATTTCCGTGAGCTACGCCCAGAAGGATCTCCTGTCGCAGTCGCGCCCTCTCTCTTCCCGAGAACTGCACAAACAGCCTGCTGCACGTCCACTAACTGTCCATTTCTCACCCCTTCTAGTCTGCGAGAGGTTGTCCAAGACCGGTCTGTGAAGCCAAAGTTCCAGTGCCTGATGGTGGATGCGTCGTTCTCCATGGTCACTGTTCAGAGCGAGGACAGCGGCATTGTTTGGGAGACGGCCTCCAGCCGCTGCTCTACCCCTTGGGCCTCCGAGACCAGCTCCACCTCTGAAGCCTACAGCATGGACGGCTCCGGAGCTGCAGGGAAGATCACCATCGTCTTTGATGAGAACAAAATAGTCCGTAGGAGGACGAGGTCTGGAAGGAGCAGCCGGCTCGGGGGCTCGCTAAGCAGACCGGGTAGTTCGAGATCGGCTTCGGCCCTGGGAGTGGAGAGACCGGAGATGGCGGAGATTTCTCTTCCCAACGTAAAACCGGACAAAACCGAAACGCAGCCCGACTTGGAGGAAATCAGAAACAAAGATCAGCAGCTGTTTAGTCTGATTTCAGAGGGTTACTGAGATTCTCAACATCAGAGTCCCCTCCAAACTCCCCACTGTGGATGAGGAGGAGAGCACAGAGTTGGAGGACAATTTATCATATTTGGACCAGACTCCGAAGATCAGGTCCGGAAACAGAAAAGACTACAGTCTGGAACCGAATCCTGCACTGGCAAAGGAGGGGGAATTACTGGACCAAGAGGTTTTTATTCACTTTTCCATACAATTTTAGTTTACAGGAAATTACTATATTAATTTGCCAAGTAAAATGCTGTTTTAAACCCCTGATTGTGCTCTATTTTGAATTGCTGTTTGTGATCTCTTCTCAGCCTTCAGCGGACACAGGGCTCAGAGAGAAACCCTCTCAGAAAGAGAGCGCTGGCGACATGGATTACTTTGAAAAGTTCACCTTGGTCGATGTGGTAGTTCCTGGAGAGCAAGCTCCAGAATTGCAGGAGGACGCAGAACAGCCGCAGGCGAAGCCCGAAGAAGAGGAGCAAAAGCCGGCTGAGGAGGCTGACACAAACAGCCCCTCTGCCTCAGAAGACTCCTTTGTCTTTGTTACGGATGTGGACATAGCGGGGGAACACCTCGACGAGGTCTTCTATGGAGCAGGAGCTCCTGAGGATGCATCGCAGCAGCTAGAAGACGAGGAGGCAGAGAGTGGGACGACGAGGAGGAGGCGAGCGAGCCACAGGTCTCTGATGGCGAACGGTTCAGTGTTGTTTGGGGCTGAAGACACTGTTCTTACCCCAATCTTTATCTCCCCTGGACCCCCTAAAATCATTGACCAGATCCTGCTGGATGAACCTACTGCCATGTCCTTCATGTACTCAGACCTTTACGAGGACGCTGTTGGCGAGAGGAGGAAGAGTGACGAGGAACACTCTGAGGCAGAGAGCATAGCGTCTGAGAAAACGTGTAAGAGACGTTTGTCCGACTCCGATGAAGCAGACGGGTACCTGGAGAAGTTTATTTTAAAGGATGAGACCTCCACGGTGGAGGTTCAACCAGAGTCAGTGCAAGAGAACAGGGAGGGGAGGATGATGTGGTCGCTGAGTGAGTTTGACATGACGGGATGTCTGACACGAGTAACGACAGAAGAGGACGTGTCAAAGACAGAGGATCCAGAGACAAAGGAGGTCAGTGTTGGAGATGGGAGCGACAATTTACAATCAGCCCCATTGAAAGGAAGGAGAGAAATAATTACCGAGACGGAGATGAAAGATGTACATGTGTCCACCGTGACTGAAGGGAAGGCTGTCAGAGATGCCTCACATGATCCCATCGAGGCACCCACACTGAGAGGGGATCAGATGGGGGACCAGGGCGTGAAACACGAGGTGAAGGTCGAGGCTCCTGAGAGCAGCATTGATGAACCACTGAATGAAGCCCAGAAGGTAGACGGTAAAGTAGAGAAAGCAGAGGAGAGCGCACAGCGTCCGATAGAAGTGCTGGCAGAAACGAAGCAGCCATGTGACACTACGGTGGTCTTAGACGCTGCAGGAGAGACGGACGTGGCAGCACCTGTAAGCGGTGAGGCGGCTCACATCACTGAGATCAGTTTGTCTAAAGAGGCCGATGAAGACACCGAGACGATGGCTGCTAAGGATAAAGACGTCACCGAGGCCGTAGCGGAGGCCTCAGACGGAGTGAAACAAATGGAGACATCCGCTAAAACCTCTCTGTGGGAGGAAAACAAAGCAGCAGAAGTTGTTCCCGGGGATGCTCTATTGTTTGAGGTCATCACTGAGTGTGATTCTGCAGTACAGGCATTGGTGGAGGTGATTGGAAAGACAGTGGAGGAAACAGAAATCCAAACGGAAGTTCTGATCGATCTCCAGGAGGCAATAAGTGTTGACACAACAGCTGAAGAAGAGGAAAAACCTGGTGTTTTAGCAGAAGGAGCTGCAGTGGAAGGCACGTTGCCTGAATTCATTACTGAAGGTTATCAGGAAACAGAAGTGAAAGCAGCGATTACAAGTGAAGTAACCGAACCTGCGATGTTAGATGAAATTAAAAAAGAGTCTGATATAGCGCAGATTTTAAATAGTGGATCCATGCAGCATCAACAGGAGGAGCCAGTAACTGACAGTGAGCTAACAAACAAGGCAGAGGACAAAACACCCACCGAGGACACTGCGAATGTTACTCAGGAAAAGGTAAACGTGAATGATGAGTTGGTCCTCCTTGTGCCCAAAGGACAGGCTGTAGAGATGGACATAGAGATCAGTCAGCTATCACGGAAGACTCCAAGTGATCCAGAAGCTCTCTATGAACCTGACAGACTCACAGCACCTGAAACCCCCCCAGCGTGCAGCGAGACTCCTCAGGGCCCGACGGAGCCAACAACGACGCAGCCTCGGCTGGCAGTGACGCCGGACCAAGACACCCTGTCGAGATATCCGGCAGACACCGGGTCCACGCCTCCAGCAGCCGAGCAGGAGACCTACGCAGATACGCCTGGAGGCGAGGAGCGACTTCGAGGAAGTCGAGGGCGACTTTCTCACCCTGAGGAGCCTCACTCCCCAGGAGGATTTGTCGGGGAGCCACAGCGAGGACATGAAGTCAGGAGAAGCAGATGCAGAACAAAAGGCAGAGATTCACTACGAGGGCGACGCCCCAGAAGCCAGCAAGCCAAGTACAGAGATCGATGTGCACAGGGAGGATGTAGAACCGCAGATGGAGCACGACCCGACGGCCGCAGAGGCATCAGAGATGACTGCTGACGGGCTTGAATACGAGATTATATCTAAACAAGATGCCGAAAGAATGCCAGAAGCAGAAACACAGAGAGCTGTAGAGGAACCAATTCTGGAGTCGGGTCAGGAGAGAGATGAGCGGATGGAGATGCAGATGGAGATAGAGGAAGAGGAAGAGGAAGAGGAGGAGAAGGTCCTTGATGATGAGTTGACGGAGGCGGACTATGAGATCATTGATGCAGAGGAAGAGAGCCAGGCGCGACTGGCTGATGAGCTGAAGCAGATGGTCAGGTTCTGCGTGACCTGTGGATGTCTGCTGTCAGAGGACGACTGTGTGTCTGGAGAGCATCAAGGCCACGAGGTTGCTGCTGTGGACGAAGCCTACAAGGAGATAAAGGTATGTGCGTAATGCAATTTGCTATAGAGTTTATACTGACATTTCTACTAACATTTTGAGAGCAAATAAACATATTTCTGAGTGTAAGTAGTCCTTTTTAGATCAAATGACAGGTCTTTCTTTTCATTTAGTATTTGACCCCAGAGGTCTCCCACAGCGTCTCCTCAATGTTTGATCAATCATCATTACATTTCTGGTGGCAAGCGGTCGTCATCATACAACATTATTTCAACACACAGTTACGATCACGTACACTTATTTTGTGTCCTAAGTAGTCCATTAGACAGCTAGAAGTTTTCCATTAATACTGGCAGGCCGAAAGCTGCAGGCTGCCGAGCAGCCAAGCACATTGACCTGGTGTGATGTAATGCTCTGCTTTGATCCGTGGAAAATCATCAAGTGGAGACCGATACATCGGTCAGTTCGGGGTCAGCCATCTGCTTTTTTGATCTGTCCTTATGTGACAGCACCTTCTAAAAATGTTGACAGCTCACCTGTAATTTAAATAAAGAAGTTGGGAGTCGTCATTGAGATGTGCTGCCTCTGCAGACATTTGAGAGGGAGGGGAAATTGTTCTTTGTTTACCAAAACCACTGCAAAACTTTTTCAAAGAATGAATCTCTTGTTGAATTGACTAAACAGATCCATTACATTACCTTAAATTAAAAATAATAATCATATGTATATGTACAAAGTGCAATGAACATAAATGGATGCAAAATAACAACAACACAAGTCAACTTCTACACAAGTTGAGAATTGTCAGCAACAGATTCCCCTCCGTCTAAATCCAGACGACCTCTCTGCAGAATCTGCGTGCAACTGAATATCATTTCAAAATGCCCTACACGGTGTGCATTTTGCTGGTTGCTGGGTTCGTTCTCATCGAAATTTGTGTATTTTTACTCACCTGTCTGAACGGCACCTGCAACATCTTCTCAAACCGTTTATTGAGACCTTTTCAGGGCGTTTTTTTCCCTCTGTAACGGATGTGACTTGAAATGTATAACGCGACAACGTTAAGGTACAATTACCGTACAAAATGACACTGTTACCGCAACAGCAGTGAATGTAATAGGTTACTTTTAGACTTAAATTTGACCTGCAGGTGACATTTTGCATCATCAGGAGAAGCTGAGTGACTGGATCTCGGAGCTTCAGGAGAGGTCAGAGAACATTGAGGACCTGGTGTCTGAACTGGAATTGGCCTACAACTCTGTAGAGGTAAAAACTAACTGCTTACACATTTAATACTTTCTCTTTTTAATATTTTCCATTAGATCAGTTTACGGGCTTTCATAACACATGACACAAGAAGATGCACTCGCATCTGTGAATATCTTTGGTCTACTCCCGACCAGGACCAGTGTTTGGAGAGCGAGGCAGCCATGCAGGCCCAGAATGAGGAGATGAAGGCCGTGGTGATGGAGCAGTACAACGACATGTCTGTCAGCATGGAAGAGGAGAAGAAGGCCAAACTGGAGCAGCTATATGACCAGATTGTCGCCTTGCAGGAGAGCATCGACGCCGCCAAGGTCACTCTGGAGACCACGGCCCGAGAGGCCGAGACTGACGCACGGGTGAGTGTCGAGGCTGACTAACCGGCGGTTTCGTACGCAGACAATGATCACGTTTTATGGCAAGTTTCTAAAGAACGCCTCTTCGATTTGTTCCCGCACTAGACACCCGAAGACATTAATGCGAGGTAATGTGATTTTAGTGAATGGAGTGTGAGCTAGTGTGGTTTTCTAACAGTTTGCTGCTCGACCTGCACAGCTACGTGTGCTCTGCATATCACTTATATTATATTTTTTGACAATGACTTGTGTTTTTGGCCAGAGGCTAAACACTGTGTATGTGTGGCCAGGATCAAGGCAACTCTTGACTCGGCCATGTCACTGGAGCTGGGGCCGAAGGGACTACTGGTGTTCGAGGACTATGTCAGGGGCAACGGTTCTAGTTCTCACCTGCTCTCACAGCGCAAGGGAATCCCAGGTAGCTTTGATACACAAACGCATATTTTCAGATTCACCTGACAGCAACAAGAAGTCCGTTTAATCGCCTTGTGTGTCTCCTGGTCTCTGCCTCAGTGCCTCAGAGGCCTACGCTGCTGCCTCAGGAGTCAGGCTTAGCCACTAGCACAAGTGTCACGGTTTACTGGAGGGTCAACCCTGGAGATATCATAGACTGCTTCCAAGTCTACTGCATGGAGGATCCACAGGGAGGTAAATACTTCCAAGTCCGGAAAATGTTTTAATGCCCACCTACTTCAGCCAATTTTTACAGAGACTGAAGTTGATGGTTTACTACATACATACAAACAGTGCATGTGCTGTGGCTCACAGCGGTGTCAGAGGAGTACCGCGTGACCGTGAAGGAGAGCTATTGTGCCCTGGAAGAGCTGGAGCCTGACAAGACCTACAAGGTGTGGGTGATGGCTGTGAACTACACGGGCTGCTCTCTGCCCAGCGAGAGACTCTCCTTCAGAACAGGTCAGTCCCCGCCACGAAACAACAACGACAACGGAAAGCAGGCTTTCATTCTTTGCTCGTGTTTAAAAGTTCCGATCGGTCATTGGTCAAATGTACATTTGTTTTAATGACATCATGTTCATCATGTTCTCTTTGCGGCAGCTCCCGCGGTGCCGGTGATTGAGACGGAGCGGTGCACCGTCCTGTGGGACTCGGCTACTCTGCGGTGGAGCTCAGCGAGTCAGACTCCCGAGCAGAGCTACACCCTGGAGTACTGTCGCCAGTACGAACTAGAGGGGGAGGGGCTCAGGTGACTTTTCATTTTTATTTGAATCAGATAGAGACACATAGAAAAGTGCAGAAACTAACAAACTAATGTTGGGAAATCCAGTCAATTTGGGTTCAACAAAAACAAAAAAACCTGCTCTCAAATTTCTGCATTTAAATATGAATGTGTGTGTGTGTGTGTGTGTGTGACATACTCATAGGTCCATCTCAGGTATCCAAAGTTGTGAGCAGCGGGTCCTCCTGCAGCCCAATGAAAGCTATCTGTTCTACATCAAAGCTGTGAATGAGTGTGGATCCAGCGAACAGAGCGAGGCCGCCCTCATTTCCACCAAAGGTACCAAAGCACTCACCTAAACTCTGTTTCTGTTCTATCTGTGTGAAACATTACACTCATACACAAAAGAGAGAAAACGGAATTCCTGTAGCTTCCCGCACACATTCAGGCGTTACTTCCCTCGACCTGTCACTGCTCTCAGGAACCCGGTTCCACCTGCTGGAGACCTCGGCTCACCCCGCTCTGAAGTTGTCGGCGGACCGGACCACCGTGCACTGCGACGCCCCGCCAGCAGACAAACAGTGAGCCTCGCTCAGCTCCAAACACTCATGAGCCTCCAAAGAGCATCAGTAAAGCAGAGTCCGTGTGCCTTTGCAGGTGTCCGTCCATCCTGGGCGAGTTGCTGCCGGCGCGAGGACGTTACTACTGGGAGGCCGTGGTGTCGGGCAGCGCGGCCTACAGGCTCGGGGTGGCCTACGACACGGCCAATAGGAACAGCCCCCTGGGAGAGAACCACCTGTCGTGGTGTTTGCAGTGCATTCCTACACCATCAGGGTATTCGCAGGCTTCCCGTCCCACCACTCTTCAACTTTACTTTCCTTTACCTTTCGCCATCCTGCTCTAAAACGCTGCCGTCTCTGCTCTCTCTGTCTGTCCAGCTGCAGGTATCAGCTGCTCCACGATCACATTCTGTCAACTATGTTTGTGATCGAGGTGCCCGAGCGAGTCGGCACTCTCCTGGATTACCAGCTCGGACGTTTGTCTTTCTACAACGCCCGAAGCGGTCAGCTGTTGGGCGCTTTCTGCCAGCGGTTCGCCCGGCCTTGCCACGCTGCACTGGCCCTGGAGACGCCGGGGAGCCTGGAGGTCAGCCTGCTGCCGGAGGCGCCGGAGTTCACCAAAGACAGCTAGCTTCACTATCTGCTCCACTATCTGCTCCACTATCTGCCCCACTATCTGCTCCACTATCTGCCCCATTATCTGCTCCACTATCTGTTCCACTATCTGCCCCACTATCTGCCCCACTATCTGCTCCACTATCTGCTCCACTATCCGCTCAACTATTCGCCCCACTATCTGCTCCACTATCTGCTCCACCATCTGCTCCACCATCTGCTCCACTATCTGCCCCACTATCTGCTCCACTATCCGCTCAACTATCCGCCCCACTATTCACCCCACTATCTGCTCCACTATCTGCTCCACCATCTGCTCCACTATCTGCTCCACTATCTGCCCCACTATCTGCTCCACTATCTGCTCCACTATCCGCTCCACTATCCGCCCCACTATTCGCCCCACTATCTGCTCCACTATCCGCCCCACTATTCGCCCCACTATTCGCCCCACTATCTGCTCCACTATCCGCCCCACTATCCGCCCCACTATTCGCCCCACTATTCGCCCCACTATCCGCCCCACTATCCGCCCCACTATTCGCCCCACTATTCGCCCCACTATTCGCCCCACTATCTGCTCCACCATCTGCTCCACTATCTGCTCCACTATCTGCCCCACTATCTGCTCCACTATCTGCTCCACTATCCGCTCCACTATCCGCCCCACTATTCGCCCCACTATCTGCTCCACTATCCGCCCCACTATTCGCCCCACTATTCGCCCCACTATCTGCTCCACTATCCGCCCCACTATTCGCCCCACTATTCGCCCCACTATCTGCTCCACTATCTGCTCCACTATCTGCTCCACTATCTGCCCCACTATCTGCTCCACTATCTGCTCCACTATCTGCTCCACTATCTGCTCCACTATCTGATCCACTATCTGCCCCACTATCTGCTCCGCTATTCGCCCCACACGCCGAGGAGATTACGGTTCATGTTGGACTCGATTTGATTCGAATCCTTTTAAGGTCAAGTTTGTGCAAAAACGAGCTAATGTGTCACTGAGAAAACTACGAGAGGACATACGATGCAGATACAGACATGCCACAGTGTTCTTCTGTAGCACTGTGTGTTTCAATGAAATCAAACCCAATCAATAGTATAATGTTCTCAGTGTCTTGTCTAATATCGTATCTAAAGTGTCTTGTAAATAGCAAAAACCAAAGGCCGTGTTCATGAATGATAGTGTGAAATACAACTGGGTGGAAATTTAGTGTCTTCAATTTGTTTCACGAGTGAGTGTCTCGTATTTTGTTTTGTCAAGTTAGAGGTGAAATGTTGTGGATATGACCTGTTGGGATGGTATTGTACTGTTTTGTAAATGTTCTTTGATTTACTTTCTCTGTCTTTAAAGCCTTACTTATCTCTACTCAAACTGAAGCATTGCTGAGACAAACGTGAGTCAAAGGCCTTTGGCGATACATAACTTAGCGCCATGAAACACACTGTGGGGCTTTTAAACTGTATTTCATGTTGTGAATTTGTGTAAATAACCTTTGTAAGATTTTGTCATGTGCAACAACTGCAGCAAGGGAATTGTTTTCATTTCTTTCTCTTGTTAACTTGTTTTAACATCTGAGCTAAATGAACATATTTATTTTTCTATTCGCTCAACTGGACTGATTATTTGAGCTTTTCTAACACGCTTCCACCATTAGAAGGCTTCAGCACTCAAACGCTGTAAATATTGGCTCAGGATCAGGCTAGAGTCTATTTCTTCCACCAATCTTCTGAACTTCTGTGACTGTTGATGCTCCAGAAGGAGGAGCCCAACACCGTTTTTCCAGGAACTCGTACCTTTTCCCTCACGTCTGTTTCTGTGGGGAAAGAGAGAGCGAGTGTTGGAGGGAACTTAAGGAGAGAAGTGAGGCGCAAACACACACTGACAGCTGCTGGCGTCCACGTGACCCGTTTGGACGGCTCAGCTGGGAGCAGCTCTTTGAAAAGTCACAGTAGTGGTTTGGGATATTTTATTGAAGCTGAACCCTGGTGGGACTTGAAAGTTAAAACCCAGTCTCGCCACAGCAAACCTGAACCTCAACAGCACAGCGTTCAACCCAATTAGGTTTACTTCTCTCACTGAAAACAGGACGCCGATGGGTTGCTCAATCAGTGACATTGAAAAATAGAAATATGGACTGTTGTGTAGTACAATTGTTAAAAATGTAATTATTCCCCTTTACCAGACCTATTAAATCGCCATCGCGGAGAGGCTCAGAAAAAGCTTCTACCTCATATGACCCTCGACAATGTCTAAAGTATGAATCATCTCCTGTCAGCTCACTTTTTCCACATGCAAAAGCAAACAGAGAGCTCACTGTCTTCCCAGCATCTAAACAAACGATCATATAAGAAGCTTAGTGGGCAGAGTAAAACGATCCTTTTATTATTACTGGAAAAACAAGTTGCTATGCCTTAAAAAGGTGACGTATTTTAAAGCACATTATATTACACTTGACGGTTAATGGGCACATTTAGTGAAATCATATCAATACCTTTATGTAGCTCAAAAGAAAACACAACGGTTGTGGTTGGATCATATTTGCATTTCAATGATACGATGACAGTCGTTACCAACCATCCACACGACCAACAGTAAAATAAATGACAAAGATCATTTGCGGCAATGTGTCAAAATGATGAAGTGTTAACATCTGTACAGCTGTTATGAGAAACCGGCAGACACAAAGGCACACTGTAGTTCTTATGCTCCTCACAAGCCAGATAATTTTACAGCAACAGTTTTTATTTGACAAAACAAAGACACACACAAATGAATGCTTTTGTTTCATGGTATGGTGCATAATTTTAACCTTAAGTTGTTGTATGTGAAAGTTGAAGAGCCCAAGTATCTTGAAAAGGATGAATACTTTTAGACTGAGACACTAATTGGGAAAAGTTAGGAAGAGATGAGCTGTGAGGATTATAGGGAGCATGACAATAATACGTTTAAAAAAACATGTCAAATCATTTTACGGTTCAATTTCTGAAACTCAGACAGGAGAATAAATAAAAAAAAGGCAGATAATGAGACATTCCCAAGTGGGGCAGACACTTCGGTATTAACAAGGGTTTAAATAGGCACAGAAAATGACAACACAGCTGAAACATCTAAACAAAATAAACGCTTTATCTGTAAGATTGTCAGTGGAAACCATGGCAACAACTGTTTTTCATTAACAATCCTCTGGCAAAGACACGATGATTGAAAGACACACTGGTTTCTGAGAGCGCGGCTAAACACAAACAAACAAACACATTAGTGCCACATATTGTGCATGAAGAAGTTAATAGTGAGTGTGCTACCTCAGTGTATCAAGCAAAAGCTGTGAAGAAGCTAATCAGCCCTATTAGAGGAAATCCCAGTGATTTCCATCATGAAAATATTTACAACTATACAAGTTATACAAAGCAAAGGAGATGAAAGCAAAGCGAAATATTCATGACTATATACTTAGTGTACATAACACCAATTTAAATTAGAATTTACAGAATATTTGTACAGGAGTTGGAATAAGATCTGAGATCACCATGACGATTTATAAAGTAACACAACTAAAACATATTCCCATATTAGTGATCAATGTGTTTTAAAACAAATGTCACTACCCACCTAATGCAGGTGAGAAAATGTTCACACTTGTCCTATGGTGCATAAACTGCCGAAAAAAAAAAAAAGGAAACATATTTCTTACAAAAACAACAAGAGGTTAAAGTGGGCCAATCAGAGGTCAAACAGTGGCACTTCATTTATACCCAGCAAGACTTCTCCTTTACTTTCCTTTGAAACTTTCAGTCCGTCATCAAACACCACCTCGTGGAACTCAATCCATCACCACATACACGCACTCAGCCTCGTTTTAAAACCTCCCACATGCACTTTTCCCGTCTTTGAGACCAACATCTTTGAAATCAATCAAAAATGATGTTGCTACAAAATAGCTACACAGTCTTACTTTCAATAATTAGGTTACTTTCCATTCAAACTACATTTCCCCTGGATGGAAATTTTCCTGCACCTTTTATTTACAAGCTGCTGCTCCTCCATTTTCCGGCCTGGATCGGGATCGACCGGTCAGGAGTTTTGCTGGCTGGTCGGGCTGGGTTTGGGCTCTGGTCTGTGGGGTTTGTGCTGAGGGCTGCTGCGAAGGTTGTCATCCATCTGCAGTACCGAATGTCCAGTTTAGTGAAGGAACACACGCGGAAGCAGTAAATAAAATGACAATGCTTCACGAAGGGACACTATATATACACCTTTAGTACAACTGAGACTATACCTGCCAAATGCACCCATGCAAAGAGACGATAAAAGCAAAGCAGAAGCACCTTCTCTATCAAGTTGGACTCTTTGTTTACTAGCTGCGTTAGTTTCTGGAGGTTGGCGTCCATTGTTTCCTGAACAGGTGGTGGGGGGACCTGGAGAAAAATGATGTAAGCGGACACCGGCAAAGACAAAGACAGCAGAGTGTCAGTGGAAGAGGAACAGTGTTACGCTGATCCCTGCACCCAGAAATAGAGCAGAATCAAAGAGCAGGCATGTGGCAGTGAAACAAAGACGTGAGGAGAAGGGAAACGCCGATGATGTTAGTAGTGTTAGAGGTGTGCTTGTGTATAGAATGTAAATTGTCCCCTGCATCTTTGCATGTGTGGGTTTCAAAAAGCTAAAGCCCAAAAGTGTGCGTATTTTCAGCGTGTGCGGCGATCTTACAAGGGCGGCCCGAGCTGAAGTAGACTTCGAGGATGTTGTCACAGAAGCTTGTGAGGTTATCGAGCTGACGGAGGTGGCTCTGCAGGGGGCTACTGGGGAGACTGGCTTTGTAAATTGGACCCAAAAAACCAAACACGAAGGCGTCTAGACTGGTCGGCCTACAAACACAAAACAAAAATAAGAGACGGGCGACATAGGGCTATAATAAACATCTAAATGTAGGATTACTTCAGTGTTCCTTAAATCCTAAATTACAACTACAACTAAATCTTAATACAAACCGACACTATATTCCCTTTTCAATTTATCCCGGAATTATTGTGAAATATTCTTCAAAAAAGGACTCATTCCCTCAAAAGATGATGAAAGCACTCACAAGTTGCCAAAGAAGTAGTTTTCCATTCCCAGCCTGTATGAGAGGAGATTCAGGCACTCTTTAGCATCACTGTAAATCTGAGGAGGACAGTGAGAAGCACTTACAGTTGTGGACGTAATGACCAAACAGAGTTGACACGACTGTGACGAGGAATCATTTACCTTTCCCTCGACCTCTGTGATCTTGTGTAGCGGGGCCTCGCCTTTCATTAGAAGGATGCGGGAGAGGGCGGCGTTGGCATGGCGACTTGGGACCAAAAAGTTAAGGGGGAACGGCGAACGTGAAGCAAACCAGGGCCGCGTCAGATTGGCGTAGTTTTCTGCGTCCACCCAGAACGTGTGCAGCTGTGGGACACAAAGCATCACTCGAATCAGAGATATTACACACAAATTAGTTTTCATCTAAAATCAAGCGAGAGAGACGGTGGGATGGAGATCAGAGAGATGTTGTTACCAGAGCTGGACGCAGTTTCTCTTCCAGCAGAGCGATGTATGCCATGGTGTCGGCTCCTTGTCTGGCTGTCAGTTCGTAGTCTGCATTAAATCTCTTAAAAAAAAAAAAAAAAAACATGCATTACATTCCATCCAATGACTCTGCAATCCAGGATTTGGGGGCATAATGACCTCATTTCACGGTTACCTGTTTTCTCAAGAAGTTGAGAATATTTGCAGGTTCTTGAACTGCAGAGTCTCCACACAGCAACTCTGGGACTGTCGCTGCAGGTTGAACCACATGAAGAAGTATTACAATTCAAGACAATTCAAGGTTGTGATGTAGTTGAAGTATGCACACTGCTGTAGTGGCGGCTTATACACCATCATATACATTGAATGTTGATATATTTTTACTAAAGTGTATTGTATTTATTTAACAACTGCTCCCCAGTAAACCACATGTGTTGTGTATGTTAAGCTGCTGCCAGTGTGGTGTCTGGACCATGCGGTTGTTTAATTCGGCTGCAGCCCACCTGTGAGAGTTTTCCATGTCCAGTCTATAGGAGAAACTGTCACTTTTGCCCCAGAAAACTTGGCGTATGCCTGAAAGAAAACGGTTAAAAAAAGAACAAGCCAAAAACTTTAGATGGAAAATAAAAATAATCAACATCACCACCACTTCAGAATATATTTTTCATATAAAATCGTTTGTTGATGATCTTTTGGGGCTGATAGAATGTATGGATTCATTGGCAAAAGCTTCCAATATTCATAGTGAATAGAATAAAAACAAACAGCCAAACACTCAATAAATAAATAACTGCAACCAAAAACGCATTAGTGTCACAAAATGAACGTTTCTAACCCTTAAAGATGAAACCCACGTCATCTTTGGCGGAAACGTGTCACCTTGTGGTAAAAGTAATAACTGCATGAAGTGACCGAGGGCAAGAGGCAAACTGGTCACTGCACGTTTCCCTGACACGGTCATCTCTACGCGGATCATCCTCGATACGTAGCCGGCGAGTTAGTACCACCGCACCCGAGCTTCACACCACGAGTTCAGGTTCGAGCCTCAGCAAGCTGACCTTGACAGGATCACGGTGATTCGTGACGCCCGCTGGTGCATCGAGGGCAGACAGCACATTGTGTGGCGGCCGAGCAAACGAACTGTAAAAAACAGTATTTTCAATTCTGCAACCAGAGTCGCGCGCGAGCTGCTGAATTAGCTACACAGGCAAACCGCAGCAGGCACGTTAGCATGGCGGCTAACCGGGAGCACGCAAAGAACGACGCAGAGGAAACGCGTCGTCTCGAAAGGACGCGTGGATGTGATGACCGTGTCAGTGTTTACAAGCGGACGACCACGATACCTGAACTATCAGAGACTCGCTGTGGACGGAGGGCAAACCCCAGTCTCCTCCCCAGCACCTCAGCTCCATGGCAGCCGCCATGTTTTGATCCATAGAGGGAGATGGTGACGTCAGTAGGCGTCATATCATAGGCGAATAAATGAAACAGGTGGTTTATAGCAAGTGTTTGTAGGATACGTGTGTATTTTATAATTAATCAGTCTCTGTCTTAGTGCTTTCCCCCCGTAAAAAGTAAGATATCTTTTTTAGGGTGATTACTTCACTTAAAGGGTCATACAATGGTGATTTATAATGAGGAATTCATGAAGGGATTAAACCATCCCTAAATGTCAAACTGTTATTTCTATCTTCATTTACTTATTATCAGTCGCAGTGATGGCCACACAGTAATGCCGTTGAAGGCTGCCAGGTGTTTGGTTGGAGTCAGCCAGACACAAGCGGATGTGCGGTGATGATGCCCTGAGGGATGGTTAATGTCTCCCTTTGGCTCCGACCAGCAGCTCAGATGTTAAAGTGTACTTGACGTTTGTAGAGAAAGTTTTAAGACGAGTACCAGACATCTATCATGGAATGTCTCCAGGGTCGCAAGTCCAGCCCTCTCTGTCCTTCTCTTCCCACATTCTCCAACAGATTTGGAACAACAATTTGGAAAAGGTTTAAAGAGGCATGTAGAACAAGTTTTTTAAATAAAAAAAAAGCATCTGGCATACCGATATGGAATTTAAATGGCTTACTAGTGATGAATACACTTCTGAACAGGCTCATGAGTTTATTAAAATGAAATGAAATTTTAAAGTTTTGCTCCTTGAAGATCCAGTTACAATTTCCATTTTCTTTCCAGTTCCATTTTTGAGTTGGCGGAATGTGTACACTGTGGAGTGTAGTAAGCGAGGAGACAAGAGACGGAGATGCGTCAAGTCAGCTTACGCTCCACTTTATTACATTCCTCCAAACTCAACTAACTGTTGAGTAAACTGCCAAACTGAACAAACTGGTGAATGGCTGTCTTTTGTGGGTCACCACAACACGCTGATTTAGAGTATTTTTTGATGCTACTATATTACTAAATAGAGATACTTAACCTAAAGGCTCAGGGAATAAAAATGTCATCATGTCTAAATACATGTGTGGGTGAAATAGGGGTGTAAATACCTAACAAATACTTATAGTTAATTTGTACACAATGCAAGTGAAAATAAATTTCAATAAACTTTTACGGAATACAATGCAATGTATACATCCTTGTTTATTTTTCAAAATGTGTTTGTAATTCTACTCCAGCTTTTACACGCAGTGACTTCGTGTGATTTATTATTTGATGAAACTACAGCAAAGGGAAACTCCCTCAAACTTTAAAAATAGATCCTACACTGTGCCACCTACGTGCAAGGACACTCCCCTTTGCTTTAAAAGCTGTGCCTGTGTCCACAAAACCATCTCACTTCCGCTGAGATTCTGCTTCAACATCCGGATTCTCTTTTATTCTGTGATAAAATAAGTGATTCATCCGTGATAGCCTTGGAAAAGAAAATCCTTTCTTCAGGAATACTGCTTTTGCTGAGGTGTGTCCCATACGGAAGCACTAAATGATGGATGTGTGGGCCAGAGCAGCAGCTCTGTGTGTGGCGCTGCAGCAGCTGCTGATCACTGTCACGGCTCAAGGCATCAGTAAGTACTCTTCCTCATCGATGCCCCTCTGGAAAACATCTTTCTTGCGTATGTAGATCAGCAAAATCAAGTGATTGTCTTTCCTAGTTCCTAAAAATCTGTTGTCTGCTCTTACAACCCCACATCTCCAGCCAGCCTGTAAAAGATGAGGATTTTTTTTGTCTTTATTTTGTGGTTTGTAGAATTTGACATCTAGGATCATATCACAGCCTGACCTAAATGAGCAAATGAGTTTTAGATACACACTAACTGCCACTACATGCAAATGATTCCAGATCATTTCCTGTCATTTATTATGACAGGAAATTATTATTATTATTAATATTCCTGAATTCAACCAACGGCTGTGTGTGTTTTTGCATGTCTGTGGAAGTGTTAGGAGTGGGTTTGTTCCAATGGAAAGAGTTTACTGCTGCTCCTTTCTGCAGCTGCCATCCACCTCTCAATAAAACTAAAGCAGGACACACACACACACACACACGTACACTGTCACACATAATAAAGTACAACAGTGCTTTGACTATACAGTGCAGCTGGAACACTGTGAGCCATAGCGACCACGACACACAGAGAACTCATTAGTGGCAAAAAAACATCAGCACTAGCGTGATCGGATTGATTACTTGGTATGTGAATATTCCTGAGCTCCTTGCACGTTGTTGACTGACCACTAGCTGGTGCACTTCCCTCGCTTTCTGTGTAACACTCCTCTCCCCGTTAGTCTACGACCTGCTGGTGTCTCCAGACTGCCTGCCAGACTTGCTACAAGGAAGCCTGAAGAACAAAGGGCGAGATGAGGCCTTCCTCCTCTCTTCCTTTAGGATCCACAGCAAGGCCCCTACCTCTCTCTACAGCGTCATCAACCCCAAAGACAACAGCAAGTACCTGGAGGTCAGCGTGCAGGCCAAACTGAGCAAGGGTAAATTAATCCACTAAAACATGTCATGTTTTTTTTCTACAGACTTTTGTTCTCCCGCTGCCTTTCACCGCCTCTCTGTCTCTCCACCTCCAGTAACCATGCGTTACCAGAGGACAGACGGCCGATTTGTCACAAGCAGTTTCAACCACGGTTCCCTGGCAGATGGCACCGATCACCACGTGATGCTCCATGCCAGAGGCCTACAGAGCGGCCCACCTCGCCTCAACATCTATGTGGACTGCCGGCTGGTGCACAGTCTGGATGATCTGCCCGCTGCGTTCGGGTCACTCCCCGCTGGTCCCAACAGGGTGGCACTTAGGACCCTGCAGTCGAGTTCCAAGGTAAATAACAGGCTTACAGGTAAGGGTCATTTCACATTGGATGGCAGAGATGTGCGCTGCATGAAAAAATGGGTTTCTTTCGTTGCAAGGATGAACTGACTGACTTGAAGCTGGTCATAGAAGACACAGTAGACAATGTGGCAACTCTGCAGGACTGCAGCGCGGATCAGCGGGAATCTGTCCAGCTGCTGAGTGAGAGCAGTTTCCAGCGGGCTGCATGACATCACATCATCATTAGAACTTAAACTGACTGAATGTGGGCTGTGTGTCTAATTCTCCGATTGGTGGAATTCCCCTCAGGCATCCAGGAAGTCAGGACAGAAGCTGATCAGGCCTCCGTGGCGGAGCTGAAGAGCATGTTTTCTGAGTTGAAAGAGCTGCTCATTAAGCAGGTATCCGAGCTCCGAGTCGCTGTCTTCTGTGTCTCACACGGGCAACCGAGCAAAAAAAAAGAAAAGAAATGCAACACTAAATAGGTTGTTTTAGAAAAAATTATTTTTTCAACATAAAGTTTATAAAAGCAATCCATTATTGTTGTTTGTCACCTGTTCCTTTTCAAGACCTGGCTGACGCTGAGATTAAACAGATAAAATAGAATTTTCTGGTGGGGAAAACATTGAGAAAAGGTCTCTTTTGTTCAAGGTAGTTATACTTGCCCTAAATGTGGGCTAATCCCCGACCATTTGGAAATTTATTTTTCAAATCAGCCATTTGTTGAACTTGAAAAGTGAAACCTCAGACTATGACAACCTGCTGGTGGTCTCTTAGTTCAAGAGTCTATAAATAAAGTCCCGTTATATGGTTCAGCATCTCAGACTTGTCATGCACATTGAGAGAATACTTTACACATTGAAAAAGATCACAAGAGCCTCCCTGAGCTGACACATTTCATTTAAACATACGATTGTGATTTGCCTCCTGTGCAAAAAGCCATAAAGTAACAACCCGATTAGCCATAACAGCGTGTTCCGACTCACACTTCTCCACTGTGTTTCTTTAAAGATTAAGGAGACGGCTTTTTTGAGGAACACTATCACGGAGTGTCTTGCCTGCGGTAGGTACGACCGACTCGATCGCTCACGGTGCATTGAGACGCCACCGACAAAGTGACCTTTCGACAGGGAGCTTTCACATCCGGCCATTTGTGCCCACAGGTCTCGGGGGAAATCCCACTAACACGGGTCCAGCAAGTCGGCCTCTGACCCAGTGCCCACCCGGCACCTGCTTCAGACAGAGCATGTGCGTCCTTTCAGAGTCGGGGGGTTTTCAGTGCGCGTCCTGTCCTGACGGCTTTACAGGAGACGGGGTGTACTGCGACGATGTTGATGAGGTGTGTGACGTTGACTTTCCCTGGTCTCCGACTCAGCGACTTGTCAAACTAGCGGTAATTATAATGCGACCGTGTTTGTCTCGTTCATCTTAGTGCAAGTTTAATCCATGTTTTCCGGGCGTGCGGTGTGTGAACACTGCTCCTGGTTTTCGCTGTGAGAAATGCCCTCTGGGTTACAACGGGCCGGAGATAAATGGAGTGGGAGTTTCCTATGCGAAGTCCCACAAACAGGTATAATAAACACTCACTGTACACACTGTAAAAAAACACTCACACGGTTTGATTTATCTGCGCCTGTTGGCAGGATGTGAACTGTACATCTGTTATCTCCAGGTCTGTGACGACATAGACGAGTGTCTGGGCCCGCCGAAGGACGGAGGTTGCACTGAAAACTCGCACTGCTACAACACTATAGTGAGGAGCACCGAAGCCAGATTGTGGTTATTTTGTGCGCTCTCTTGTAGCAGAAGGACCGGCTTTTGACTCAGTGTCCTCCACACCAGGGCTCCTTCCGCTGCGGAGAGTGTAAATCTGGCTTCACGGGTGACCAGGTGGGAGGCTGCCATGGAACCAGGCTCTGCCCCAACGGCCAACCCAGCCCCTGTCACACGAACGGAGAATGTGTCGTGGAGAGAGACGGCAGCATTAGCTGTGTGGTAAAAAATACTGAAGTCATATTTGTCTGCATAAGTATCACTGGGTCAGGGTTTCAATCACTAGAGGTTGGGCAGTTCCTCATCATCCACATAAAAATGTCACAACGGGCCGTTTCCTCCTGGTGTGCGCGTGTGTGTGTGTGTGTGTGTGCTAGTGTGGCGTCGGCTGGGCAGGTAACGGCTATGTGTGTGGAAAAGACACAGATATTGATGCGTATCCTGACAATAAGCTCCAGTGCAGCGGCAACAACTGTAAGCAGGTAAACATATGTTTAACACCCTCCACCCTTTGTTTACTTTACTTCATGCATTGCACATTATTGATTTGTGTTTTTTTCCCGTGTTGTTTTCAGGACAACTGCATGTCTGTGCCGAATTCCGGCCAAGAGGACGCAGACAGCGACGGTTTGGGTGACTCCTGTGATGACGATGCGGACAGTGATGACATCATTAACATAGATGTGGGTAACTGTGATACGCTCTGACATTTCAATGAACAGGTATTTAATTCACTCACTTAAGACTCTGCACTCGACAGTAAACCGCTTTTTCTTTCCGTCGCAGGACAACTGCTGGCTCGTACCAAACGTGGACCAGAAGAACAGCGATAAGGATCTCCTTGGCGACGCCTGTGACAACTGCAGAACCGTGGAAAATCCCTCACAGAGGGACACCGATCAGGACGGGCTGGGGGATGAATGCGACGACGATATGGACGGGGACGGTCAGTAACAGGCTGTTATTATATCACAGAAAATGGATAGTTATGTTGCATATTTTGGGGATTCCTGAACATCATTGGAGGAGTTTGAGGGGGGGGCATTGACGGAAAGGGTTGTGCTTTTTATTTATTGCTTTCACTTTATTTGTTAAAAACATCTCCCTGTTCTTTTGTGTCTGTTTCCAATTCATATCTTCTATCCACCAGGTATATAAACACCTAAAGACCTCAGTAGAAAACCGTGTCAAATGTTAAAATGCGTCAACTTTTCTCACATACTTCTCTTGGTTCCCCTTTTAAAGATCATTTGTTCCTTCAGACACAGTTTAATGTGTTTGTGCGTGTGCTTACGCATGTTGCATGTCGGAACTTCTTTTAGTATTCGTTAGTATGGCGCTCCAACCTCTCGATCATTTGGTAATGTCTTTAACTCCAAGGCTGGATTGCTGAGCTCTTGGTCATGTCCGTCTCCTCTCTAAAAGCATTTTTCCACAGTGAGCCTTCGCCAGGCGTGGAAGGACACTGGAAACTATTTCACCTTCCTCTTCAACAAACACTTGACATCTGGTCCTGCATTTTACAGCACGCGTCTGTTTCATACTTTCCTGTCGTTTTTTACCCTGTGACGCAGAAATAAAAAGGTCTGAGTTGTTACTGTTTCCAGGCATTAAGAATGTCCTTGACAACTGCCAGCGAGTCCCCAATACAGACCAGGAGGACACAGACAGCGACGGAGTGGGAGATGCCTGTGACAGCTGTCCTGACATACCCAACCCCAACCAGGTGACAAAGCCAACAGCAACCTGAGAAAGACTCGTCTGCAGTCACCAATCGGACCAACATTGGGGTTTTTTTTTTTGTCTCCCTGCAGTCTGACTCAGACGATGACCTTGTCGGAGACATCTGTGACGACAACATAGACAGGTAGAGCCCACCGTCACGACCGGCGCGTCGAATGTACATTCAGATGTGTCAGTGTTTTTGAACCCACCTCTTCGTTGTCAGTGACGGTGACGGACACCAGAACACAAAAGACAATTGTCCCACATTCATCAACTCCTCCCAGCTGGACACGGACAAGGATGGAATGGTTTTCATCTCCTCATTCATACTGCTTAAATTACCGCATTAACGATATTTCATTCATTCTTCTCGTGCACGTTGGGATATAGATGGCTCGGTTTTTATCTTGACAGGGAGATGAATGTGATGATGACGACGATGACGATGGCATAATGGACGACGATGACAACTGCAGACTCGTCGCTAACCCAGACCAGCAGGACACAGACGGTCAGTATCACTTCATGTATTTATCCTGGCGTGTACGTGCGTGCGTGCAGCATGTGCGTCAGTCACGTGGTCCTGACCGAGATGCATCCTTTTTATTTCAGATAACAACGTTGGAGACGCGTGCGAGGGAGATTTTGACAAAGACAGCGTCATTGACGTGATCGACCACTGCCCGGAGAACGCTGAGGTCAGCCTGACAGACTTCAGAGCCTATCAGACCGTGGTGCTGGATCCGGAGGGGGACTCTCAGATTGACCCCAACTGGGTGGTCCTCAATCAGGTAAACAACAGCCAAACTCTTTGTACAAAGCTCGTACCGGTCGCATCATTGTTCTTTCACAAAATTTCAAAAACAAAATATGTAACGAGTCCCTTAATAGGACGAATGAAATGCTGGTACTCTGATTTGTGCTGACAGGGCATGGAGATAGTTCAGACCATGAACTCCGACCCTGGCCTTGCTGTCGGTGAGCACCTAATACCTCCGTAACGTCTCATCATCTTCGGTTTTTAACATGAAAACATTCCCATCCTTTTCAATGCTTATTTCTTTGTGTATATCGTGTCTTTCTTCTACACTGTCCACATCGGCAGGCTACAAAGCTTTCAGTGGGGTCGACTTTGAGGGAACCTTCCACGTCAACACGGTGACCGATGACGACTACACTGGTTTCATCTTTGGCTACCAGGACTCCTCCTCCTTCTACGTGGTGATGTGGAAGCAGACAGAACAGACCTACTGGCAGGCGGCGCCCTTCAGAGCCGTTGCCGAACCGGGAATACAACTGAAGGTAGATGGTTGCATTCCTGTACACTCACACACACACACACACACACACACACCGGGAGCAGCGAGGAGCGCTCAAGGTGCTCGCTTGACTAAAAAGGAGCAATTTCAATGTCTCGGTCAAGGCCAATTTGACGGGAGGATCAGAGGATTGATCTGCTCACCTTGTGGTTAGTGGATGACACTCTCTGCCTCCCGAGCTACAGCTTTGGGAAAGTGTCTTTCTTCATCTCTTGTAATTTCCCTTCTGTTACGCTATCGGTCTCTTTGTTACAACCAGGTAGTGAAGTCAAAGACGGGTCCTGGTGAGTACATGAGGAACTCCCTGTGGCACACAGGAGATACCCCTAATCAGGTCCGCCTCCTGTGGAAGGACCCCAGGAACGTCGGCTGGAAGGACAAGGTGTCCTACCGCTGGTTCCTGCAGCACAGACCACAGGTTGGATACATCAGGTACAAACACCAGGAAACCCTCCCACATCCAGAGACATACACACATACTCATTCCGTGTGGGCCGACTTTACTCATTTCCCCTCCGACGTGAACCAGGGCTCGCTTCTTCGAGGGCTCAAAACTGGTGGCGGACACAGACGTGATAATTGACACGAGCATGAGAGGCGGCAGACTGGGTGTGTTCTGCTTCTCCCAGGAAAACATCATCTGGTCCAATCTTAAGTATCGTTGCAACGGTGAGAGTCTGCAAGTCAGAGGCAGTCCTGTTGGCTACATAAACTCCACGTAGGCTTAATGGTTTGTTTCTTTCTCATCACCAGACACTATTCCTGCTGACTACAAGGATCTCAACGCCCAGAACACAGAGTGAGGCCGGGGAAGCCGTCCATCAGTAGAGGAGCAGAGCTCCACTACTGACGCGGTTAGAGGGCCGAGTTGTGGAAGGAAATGTTGACATTTAAGTGAGACGGTGCAGGGAAACTACCGTATAAGATTGAGCATTAAATTGTTTGTGTTTAACTGAAGTACACTCTATTAATCAGCAGGTTGTATGCTTATGCAAAATCTCCAATGCAATTCTATGAGCATTTAATGACTTCTGTTAAAGATGCAATATTTTGTGAACCCATTTGAATTACAATAACATTCTGAACATTAAATAAAATGTTTGTGTTATTTATCTCTATGAGAGAAAGCTTCAGGAAATAAACCCACCACATGGCGTTTGACGGCTGTTTTATTGAGAGTTTGAACAATGAACATTACATCTCTGTGTTTCAAACATGTACATCTTGGTCCCAAAGTGTTACTGTACGTTATGGTGATACACAGCCTTCACATCAGATTTGGGAATTTTAGTTTGATATCAAAAATGAGGAGCACCATTCGATTTGTCAAGATTCATACCAAAATGCGGAGTGGTTTCCAAAAAAACGTAAGTCCCCTGGAGAAATGTTCATGTACATAAAACAAATTGAATGACTGAAACCACAGATCAGAGGAATTAAGCCGAAATGCACATCAGAAGAAAAGGACATACCGATGTATTGATACATGAGAAACAATCAACAATTGACAACGTATGACGCATTGCAATCTTTTTACACACCAGCAATCAGTGACACAGGTTGACCGCCGGAGGTTTTTGTGATAATTTGGCAGCAAACTCAACATCCAGTATTGAATAACTTGAACTTAATGTCCTTAGTAAAGATCTCCAGTGTTTCCCCTCCCATTATAACAGAGGGTCGCCCCCCCCCGGAATGACTTCCCCCGCCACTGAAAAAAGGTGGAATTAAAAAAAATAAAAAAATAAAATCATATTATATTTTTCCACGCACCGCACTGATATTAATATGTCACGAATAAGTGCGTGTGGCGCTCGCAGCAGCAGGACAGAGAGCACTGGAGTGACTAATCCCCCCCGACCCCCCCTTACAGTTATAGAGCTAGGGGAAACACTGATCTCTGTTACTGACCAAACAATTGTAATTGTTGTTTTCTGACTTCTACCTTTGGCAAACATTCCTCCTCTGTGACACTGCAGCTCTCACAGAGGCGGCCGTGATTCTCCGCCAAAGTGCCTCTCAAATGAGGCAGGGTGATGGGAAAAGCACGGCCCTGTAAAACCACAACGACGGCAGGAAACGTTGTACGGATGACATGGATGTTACCGAGACAGATCTGGATCAAAAGGGAGCAATGAAATGAACCAAATCTGAAACATCCTCTCAATCTCAGTGGGAACTTAACAACACAGGGTAGAACATTGAAAAGGGTTTGTTCCGTTGCATAGAAAACTTCTACAAAAGGAAGCAATATAACAAAGCACTGCTGTACACAGCTCACGTGTGGGCCTGAGAGACGAGTTCCTAAATAGATCCAGGGACAATTTGAATTCAATTCGAACCAAATTCCTTCACAAAATTATTTTTGACTACTTAAGACACACTTAAATAAATCATTTTTCTTTTGTAACATCTTTTGGATGAAATTCAATTATCCCAAATCTTCTGCTGCCTTATGGTCCAACTTTACGGGAGTGAATTGTCTGGCCGAGGTGAAACTGACACACAGAGGCAATATTTACAAAAGGGGTCGGATGATTCTCGTGTTTCCCGATGCTACTTAACTCCCACAATTCTGTAAATAATTTTATTTAAAATCCACAAGAAAGTGGTAGTAAAAGATAACACATTTACCATCAAGGTATTAACGTTGTAAAACACTAGCGTATAAAACAAAAGGCAACAGATAATCCTCCATTTTGAACACTGAGGGTAGCGTAGGGTTGTGTTTCAAGGTGAGACGGAGAGTTGGACGTCCCTTGGCTCAGCGCGAGAGCGTCGGCCCGACCGCGTCCCGAGAACCAGATCGGCGGCTTTTAGGCCTCGAAGCGCTTTGGGCAAACCATGGGAGCCAAGAGAGTCCACATGTAGAGGATGAGACAGACCCAGCAGGAGACCATCTTGATCCAAAACACCGACCAACTCCCGTCCAACAGCTTCTCGATCTTATGGTCATCATAACTGCAAACGTTAAAAGCACAAAAGTTAGTCATGCTATGAACGCTAGTCGTGCTATGAACGTTAGTCATGTTATGGCACGTCAAAATGTCTGCAGAGGGAAAAACTTTTCTAGTGATGAGATTTCATTTGAACTGGTTTTAGCTATTTCACACATGGAATTAGGTAAGCAAGCCCAAGTAAAATACTGACTCGTTAACTTTTTTTGTATATGTATATAAAAAAATATGCCATGTTGATGCCAAACAAATATTCATTCTGTGATTGGATGATTTCAAAATATATTGCCTGTTCCAAGTTGGATATTACTTAATGTCCACTTAATGAACTGCTCTGTTCAGTCTGATGCGCGTAAGCAAACTTACTGGAACCAGTTGGTGACGGTCATCATGACATACAGGGATCCCAAGAAGAAGACAGCGTGGAAGTAGGAGTAGCTGTAGATGGTTCCTTCCCTCTCATCATACATCACATTTTGGCCTCCACCAGTGTTGTTCTCCTCAAAGTCATCTAAAAAGCCCACATGAAATCATTCAGAGAGGACTTGAGGGAGTGACACAGAATTCTGTGCACTACTGATGTCATTCTGGACTTGCTTAATTCAAATGACATGCAACTCACAAATATGTGTCCAGCATGTGTGTCTGAGTGAAAATATAATTGATATATAACAGTTTATTTCCAGCAGGGGGCACTGTCGGACAACCCACAATTCCACTTTGCGGTTGATCCAGCTTCACCGTGTGATTCTCCCCTCTCCTCCCCCCACTCCCACCTAGTAACAGTGACATCATCCATGTTTGCTGACCAATACTTTCTCACCCTGCTCTATCTGGCTGAGGAGCAGCGAGCACAGCCCCTCTGCGTGCACGCGCACACACACAACACACACACACACACACACACAGGACAGGCGGGAGTGGCAGGGGGAGTGAGGGGAAGGAAAACAAACAAGACGAAGCATTGAGGGGACACGGCTTTGGCTTTCCTCACCTGTGTCATCTCCGAAACAGAAACAACAGCGAGCTCTCTGCAGGAGGGAGAGAAACGCACAAGTCACCAACAAACCGGAATGGACACACTTGGGTCTAATTAGTTAAATTGCATAAAGATGTCCAATTTGAGGTTTCTTTTGAGTGGGGTTGTCCGGTCTTATTTGTCTGTAGGACTGCACGCCCCAGTGAGATCGGAGTGTTTGTGCGTGTACCTCAGTCGCCGGCTCGCTGTTCCTACACACTCGGAGCGCTGCGGAGCTTCGCCTGGTTGTGGACGTCAGGCTGGAGGAGGGCAGAGAGAAAAAGGGAGAAATTACAAATGGCATGGAGGGAAAGGCTGTAATTCCTTTTCCATTCATTTGAAGTTTCAAATTGCTTCAGAGTTGGATTCCCTCCCCTGCAGGGGATAAACCACAGATTCGTGATGCCTCCACTGGATGGGAAACATATGTCGACAAACGAAAAACAAGTTGGAGTTGTTTTTTAATCGCACTCTTTGCTTAGCCCATCATGCTCAGCCTCTATAGTGACACAGAAAATCAAAAGAACCCCGTCTCTGTTGCTATACACTCCGCCTTAAGATGCATTACTTTTATTCAAATAACAGTACTGCTGTTAATGGGTTAATGGTTAATACATAATCTCTCAAAAGAGATGCATTATAGGAAAACTTGGCTTGTGTTTGTCTAAACAATGAGACCTTTTAAAAGAGAAAAAATGTGTGTGTGTGTGTGTTTGTCTTACCAAGAGTAGAGGATACAACCAAAGAGGATAACGGTACCAACACCGGTGACGATCTTCTTGTCGCTCTCAGCCTCAGAGTTGAAGGAAAACACACAAACGGTGGTGTTCACGCCGTTTCTTTCCACAACTAGAAGGACAGAGATGGATGAGGCCAAATACAAAGCAGAGGAGTATTGTAAGGAGAGCAGATATTGCAGAAGAGGCCGAGTGTGTGTATTTTCACAGAATGTATTAAGAGCGGGAGGCAAAGGGAAGAAAGAGAGATAAGGCTACTTATAGTAAGTAGAAGCTCCAACAGCCTCAATAACAACATTCTTCTATGTGTTACTCTTATTTGGGGTAAGATTACCTTTGCAATGGCATATCGGCACAGACTATTATCTTGACAGGTAAATAGGAGAATAGGAGTGCTGTAGAGATGGAAATGTCCTTCGGACTGCGCCGCGTTGAGCTGTTCATTTTTAGATCTATTAACCCCATTTAATAGACAGCCGTCGTTTGGAGCAGATTACTTACAAACAATTTATATTATTAAATCTGCTAACTGCTATACCCGTTAATCAAACCCAACAACGATGACGGTAACTACCGGCGGAGACAGACATCCAGTCATACTCACTTTCCTTTGGTTTGCTGGAGAAGGCGGAGAAGGTGAGGTACATGACGTACAGACTGATGACTCCTGGCTGCAGCAGGCCTGATGTGGGCTGCACTGCAGGGCAAGTAAACCATTCAGATATCACTGGCAATCTTAATCAGAGATTCAGGCGTCACTGCAAATATATTTACATTGTTATTTCTACCTTCCTTCATTATCTCCAATGTGTAAAAACTGCTCTACGTGATAAGCCTTCTAGCTCTCTATAAATAACTTAGTATCTAAATGCCATTGCAAATCAGATACAGGTGTGTGTGTGTGTGTGTGTACAAGTCCTCACGTCTCTGTATGAATGGGGAGATGGCCAACAGGGAGACGATGAGGCACAGGCTGCCGTTGATGCCCAGGAAGACCTTGTTGAGTAAACAGGCCTCGTGGTCGGTGTAGAACACACCCATGAACACCAAGGCTGCCACGGCCGCACTGAACAGCATCAGGGTCACGAAGGCCAAAGCTGCGTACCACATGCGATTATCCTTCATCCCTGAACTCCTGCAGACAGACGCAGACAAAACCAACAGAAAGAAAAAAAAAAATATGAACAAGGGTAACGCAAATTATGTAAGAAAAAAAAAAAGGGTTAAAAAAGTAAGGAAACAGACACAGAAGATATTGGCCTAAAGAAAAATCCAAAAAGAGAGAAAGTTGTGTTAATCAGTGACTTCTGCACATTTTATCTGGTCCAGAAGTACAAGTTGTAGTTAAAAAACAAAACGTGTACAAGCAAAAGTACCAACAGTTGTTCATGAGTTAAGGTTGCTAGATAACGATCTGCTGTAGTGCGTGTCCGCTGCGTGGGAGCAGGAGGGGAAACTTGGGTGCAAACTCCTGCACCATTTGTGAATCTTCACAAGGCCGCCCTGCCGACAAGCCGCAAAAACATAGAGCTACCCCACTGCCTGTGACCTGCATCCTGTGAGAGGCCCAGAGGGACAAACCCACGGACGGGACATGTTGCTCTCACCAGTTTGTGTTCCATCGGTGTGCAAACTCCACCAAGAGCATGAGCTGGATCAGCAGGAAGAAGAAGCCGCCAACGGCTCCTATGTAGCGCCACACTGCGCCGGTGAGGAGCAGGAAGAGATGAAATGAACTTACATCAGGTACCGGTTAAATGTGCCACTTTGCCCCTAAAGCAATTTTTTTTGGTTTTGACTCAAAGGCAGGATATTTAAGTAAAGTTAATTCATTATGGGGCTTATTTAGAAAAAAGCAACACTTCCCACTCTTACTCTCTTTACTTTTCAGTGTCTTCAACTATTTGACACGTTTTCTTGATCTAAATTATAACAAACACCAGCTTTGAAAAAGACTACAGCTCCGTAGGTTCACTGTTCACCGAGTTCTCTGTACCTTGCAGAAACATTTCCTCTTCAGGGATGAAGAAGCCTCCAGCGCAGCACGCCGCCAGCGCAATAAACTTCAGCAGCCAGAACCTGACATTTAAAACATCCACCATGTTAACAGTCAATTTCATTGAAAAAGAAAAGTGAATAAGACACAAAACAGATTCAGCGTGACCCAGATCCATGATTGAATGTACACCGTTAGGCAACATGAGACATACATTAAATGCAGAATTCAGAACATCTAGTAAAATGACCCCAACAATATTGATAAGCACAGCACATGTCCAAGGTAACTGCTGTTTACGTTTACGGAATAACTACAATACGACGATGCTGCAGGATTGCGCTGCTTGTTCACAATGACTTTTTCACGGCCGCTTTTCTTAGATACCGAAATGCATCGATGCTGCCATCAATGGACCTGCCTGCGAGTTACGTACTCACTTCAGCCAAGACGAGCACTAATTGAAGATCGCGGCGCCCCATTATAGGGGAGCGCAACTGATTTCATTACTCTGAGGAGCGCGGCCTTCCTACCCGTTGTGCACGGCCGCCCTGCAGCCGGTGCTGTTGTCGATGCGTATGGTGAAGATGGCGAACAATAAGAAGAAGCAGGCCATGCCGAAGCACACTTTGTAGACAGCAGAGTAGCCGACCAGAGTTTTGCAGTTCTCCCCTGCATTCATCTTCTCACACATCTGGCTGTAGAAAGGGATCTGATCGACAAAAAGAAAAATCACAAACCCACACACAACACACACAAACCTCTGCTCATGTTTGTGTAGTACGCGTCCTCAGAGAAAAGGCCCAATAGCTTCTTTTCTGAGCGTCACGCCTCTAAAGGAGCAGAAAGAGAGAACAGGCAGCAGCAACAAGCCGTCTTTCATTAGGCGTTCTCTGCAGGCTGTTAGAGGGGCCTTACAACCGACTGTCAGTGTACACAAACAGAAGACACAAATGAATAAATTAAACGCCTCTTGTCAACAAGTGAGAGGACTCTGGAAACGCAAAAAAGCAGAAGGATTGGCAGATCCGGCTTAAAATAGATACCCAATTTTTGACTACCCACGGTGAGCTGTATGAAGACGGGAGGAAAAGCACTTTGCTGAGTCCTTCAACGGGAAAGTGGAAATGCTTCAGTGATCACCTTCAAAAACGTAACCGCAGAATTGAGGCTCAAATGTCTCTGATGCCTCCTGACTGCAGATACGGGAATTAACATAAATGCTGTATTTGGAGTGAGTTTGAGATATTTACAGATTATGACGGTTGAGACGGATGACAATGAGGTTACACACACGGGTGAGACGCCAGCAGATTGAGTTGTCATCACCTCAGTGTGCGCCACAGTCCAGGCCAGATCACAACACAGAGTGAAAAAAAAAGGACCATTTTGGAGCTTTTGTCCCGCGTGGAGGACCGTATTAGCATGTCCATGGTGTCGTGATTAACAGGGGAGGGGGCCGGCTGCTTTAGACAGCTGTAAATCTCTGGAGAAAAGACCAGCACTCCCGTACGCACAATGGCTGCTCTCTTACCCGGGACTTCCCACTGTGCTCAGTGTGCATGTAAAACGTGTGTATACACGAGTGTGTGGCTCAGCAGGCTTTGCGTGGGACTAACAGAGGCCATTTTGTGCCTGGATAGGCCTTTTACGGGGCTTTCCCCTCACATGGAGACACACAGCGGGAGACACACAGCGGGGAGTCCTTTCAGGTCTGTACAGTAAAGAGTTGGGAGAGAACAGCAGAAGCAGATTGGTGGGAAAACATGAGTCTTCAAATAGCGCTCAATGTTTGAGGAAGCGTGCAGCCGCTGATACAGCAACTGCAACGTGACATCGCGTCTTAAGCTCAGATATCAGGCTGTAAATAACAACTCAGACCAAAGAACTGGCAGGATGACATGTTGGTCACCAGGGTAACCGGCTTTATTGTGCCCGTAACCACAGAATCCTTCCAGTTAACGTGGAATTCCACAGAAAAGAGTTATAAACCTGCATTATTGACTCAGAAAGGTAAGCTGGGGGGTCGGGGAGGAGGGGGAGGACACACGCACACACACACACACACACAAAGGGCTCGAAGATCAAAAGAGAAGGCAATAGGCCTCCTGTGTGTTTCCTCCCTTCCCCTCCTCCATTACGGCCTCAACCAGATGATCCACGTGGGGATCTCAAGTTAAAATGGCAGGATGTCTGCTTCACCTGCAGACATTGTACCCTTTAAAACCACGCCGTTCATACCTTTTCCTGATTGACACCTCTTCTGCTACACACCTAAAAAGACCTGTACTCATAATGGTAAAAAGAATTGAACCCTTTTAAAAAAGGTTTTATTATACGGACGCGGGTTCTTAGGTCGCAGGTGCAGACACTTTATTCTTATTCATTGGGAAACCACACTCTCTTCTCCCAACAAATATTTTAAAAAATCTCCCACAACACACTTTACGGTTAAAAGAGCACTCGCATGTGTGTGGCTGTGCTTTGAGTTGCTGCGCTACACATCTGCTTGCACTTACACTGTCTTTCAACTGCTGCTCCACGGTGGGGGACATCATGATGACACAGACGACGGTGACCAGCAGGAAGTAGAGGGCGTACATGACCCGCGTCCCCGTGGACTGTTTGATCTGCGGGCAGCAGCTACAGCAGCACGAGCAGGCCGCCGAGCCGCAGCAGCAGGCCAGCTGCAACAAGAAGAGGGAGGGACGGGGAAAACACGTCATGTCAGTTTAGGGATTTTCCACACTTGAAGGCCCATTCGAATGGGAGACGATGCATTTTAAAAAAACAAGAATGGAAAGAGGAAAGAGCCGGTTTGTTTGTGCGTTTTGTAACCATCTGCCAGCAGTTACGGAGGCCGCCGTTTCATTTTCCAGGAAAGAGGGAATATCCAAAGCATATCCAAAGACAACCAAAACACATTCTGTCAGTGAAATCTTTGCAAATGATGGACCAAATGTAAAAAGACAAACCGAGAAATAAACAAACGCATAATAAAAATATGATGGTCTCTCTGCTTTATTCTTAAAACCATAAATGGAGTTAAAGCAAACCGTCACAAAAATAGAAGAAAGAAACCTCGAACCCGAAAGAAGGGAGGAACTTCAGAGGAGCATCAGGCGAAGGATTCCCCTTCAACGAAGAGACTATGCACACAAAGAGCCAATGCATAGAACCACATGTTGGTTAAACCATGGAAGCCAAAACCAAAAGACGCCACCGGCACCTGAAGGCGGTTCCTTTAGGGTTCTCCCCTCATGGAACACTAGAACAAATGAGACCTTCAGTCTGCTGCACTCTCCAGGGACAGTACGCGGGACAGGGGGACAGTTACAGGGAAGACATCTGGCCGAGTGTCTCTGTGCTCATTTGTAGTTTCAAAACACGAGTGAAACATCTTTCCTTCCCTCTTTCACAACCAACTCCTGCTAAGTGCAGACAGTGAAGTCTTGTCCAACACACACACACACACACACACACACACACACAGAGGCCCACTCTCCTTCTCCTGAGAGGCCTTCATACAGTGGGTGTTCTATTTAGGAAGGAGAAGGAAGGATCTATAATTATACAGTAGATGGTTTTTCTGTAGCTGCCACACCCTGCTTTGGGAAGCCTCCTACTCCTCGCCTGCAGGACGCTCTCTGCTGTGGTCTACCCTTGAGGTGTGGCCCACTGTAATAGTTTATATATAGTTTTTCTCCTGAGCGGTTAACGCAGCCAAGCAAGTTCAGTTCCATTTGCCATCCGGTCGTCACAGTAATCTGAGCCTGTGTGTGCGGGTCTGTGGCCTAAGCCGGGGATCCGTCATCCTCCCAGCGTGCGCTGATGTAGTAAAGCCAGTGTGCAACATTGTCTGATGTGTTGCGTGCCGCTCCAGATGCCAGTAATGTGCGGCATGCTGCAGACTCGTGGATCCACTGCTGGCACACTGGGAGGATCGAGTTGTTCTCTGCCCATGTGGCGCTCTCTCTGTCCGGAGGATTCCCCCACTGGCTTTTCCTGCCTGAAGCCGAAGAATGGCCACCAATGACCTTGCTTTTTTTTGATCCAAGCTCTGTGGTGCTGGTTGGCTAGTTTTCTAAGTAGATTCCCATGTGAAAACAAACCAAATGTGTTTCTAGCCAGTTCAGAGAAAAACATTGACATCTATTGTTCTTGTGACAGAAGTAGAAATGAATACAACTATGGACAAACAACTGCACCTGTTGGCTCAGAAGGAAAAGAAGAGTTGGGCACCAGGGCATCATTGCAAGTGAAGAATCTTTCCTTCATCGGAAAATATAGTAAAGTAAAAGGCACATGTAACGCGTGTGTGCTTTGCTGAAGCATCCCTGATACAAAAAATGAAACCCTCCAAGGTGCGTTCAATCATGATGAACATTAGGTAAACAAAACATTACTTTATCCTAAAAAAACCTAAATAACAGCAGCAGAAAAGGCCATATCCTCCATTTGGGCGACGAACAGAGATGTCAGGAAAACAATTTACCAACGCATGGGAGACCACAGAGTCTTTGAAGAGGTTAAAAATGTGTCATTTCTGTGTTCATGCATTCACAGCCTTCTAGCCTTGAATCTAAACCAAGTTGTTTTCATTGTGTCTCATTGCGTCTCCATTTGACTCCACACATCTTAACAGGATAAACCTTTTCCTCCGCCTCTGCTGCGCCCTCAGTGTGCGACTAATTAATCCCAACAAGCCCCAACTAATTAATCCCAGCAGAGAGGAAAAAGGAAGTGATTTAGGGGCGTGAGAGTGTTTAAGTTTCATTAGTGTTCCACCAGCGGACTGCACACAGTGCGGGGGCCCAGTGGCGAATCTGCCGGCGAGCCAATGCGGGACGGGGGGGCCAGGAGACGGGAATGTCACCGTACACAAATCCCAAAAGTATCCATGGTAACCACCACTGACCCTACCAACCCATGCGCCATCCTCCCCCCCCTCCTCCGCCCCACCAGCACGACGACAGGTGGTCCTCGTGTACACCCCTACTATAATATCAATAGCAACCCCCCCCCCCCGCTCCCCCCTCCGCCCCTTCACACTTGTGTGCAATGTCGCTGTGGCCTTTCATCGGGCAGATCATCACCACATGCCACAGCACACTTAGTTCGCCTGTGAGTTGTACGCTTACATGGCGCTACCAGACTTCAAATGAGCCACATCTCTCACAACCCTTCGCTGAAGGCCCAGAGACTCACTGCGCTGTGATTGCGGGACAATCGAGGGACAAAGACTCGTCTCTTTCTCCCTCGGGGTGAAGCTCCTTTTCCTTCTCTTCGTCTCTTTCCTCGCAATCCTCCCCCCGCCGTTGTCTCGTCGTCTTTGCCTTGCTTTGTTATCTTTGGCTTCCCTTTACTCTGAATCACTTATTCCACAGCTTCCCTCCGGCTTAGATTGAGAGGATAGATAATGGCCATAGCAGTGAGATTGAGACTAGGAAATTGAACTAAACGCCATTCAAAATGAAGCATTTGGTAAGATTGAATTAATCTGTGCGACCTTGGATGATTAAACAAGGACGTTGATCTACAACTGGATGCTTAAACAAATGTGATCCAGGCCTTTGCACGGACAACCCTAAGACCATATCTGTGACCGGTCTATCAGAGCATTGATGATGATCACCATGCGTTTCCCACTCCTTCATTCTTTACCGTTTTATTATCCTCAACCGGGCAGTGATGAAAACAATAGCAGTATTTAACGAGTGAGAATGCAAAGGAAGTCAAAAGCTAAAAACTGGGTTAACTCGCCACAAAGAAACCGCTGCTTAAACAATACAAACTGTCCCTTTTGAACGAAGGGAATTCATTTCGTCAGCTCATTTGAGATACTTTTTTTTATTTCTAGTAAAAAAAGCAAAATGTTTTCAGAAGACAAGAAGAAAACAGAGCAGTGACTCGTAGTTGAGATGTATAACTCAGCAGTGGGACTGTCGGTTGTGTGACATCAAACACATTCCCTACTTATCTTCCTTCTGCATCACATAAACAGACGACGCTCCGGCTGGCTGCTTTGAAACTGAGTGTCACTGTGGATCAAACTTACCACAAGGAATCAGGCCACACCAAAATCTCAGTCGAAACTACAGACAGTCCACACCCTCTTATCTCAAACAATGCACAGGGTTGAAGGGAACGGGGAGGAGAAAGAAAACAAAAACAGAAGTAAAAGTAGAACGGACATAAAGCTGAATCCGGCTCATACGCGGGTTTATTTTCACCCAAGCGTCAGTCAAAGACTCCATTTCCTCTCATGTTGTGACTGACAACTCCACTATTGTTCGTATAGCCAGGCAGCTGTACACGCACACAGCGAAATGTATCACTGCTCTGTTTCCTATACACAAAGGGAAGGCTCTGCCTCGCTCTTGGCAAATACGGCCCCTAGCTACAACCAACAGAGAGGAACTTGAGTCCAATGGAAATAAATGGAAGTCAAAGATGAAGGTAGAGTGGGGAACTGAAAAATACTGAACTACGGAGATAAAGACACGGGAGGATGTGAAAAGGAGGAGCTTGTGTAAGACATCATGGCTGCCGTTTGACAGGTCAGAGGCGGACGAAAGAGACGAGAGCTTGCCAATGAAGGCGCGGTGGGAAAACAAACTCCTGGTGCTTCTGACCGCGACTACGTTCTTCAGCGGGTGCAGAGAATAGAAGGTGTCCCACGTAGACACAGTCGGCCATTTCAGCTCATCAGATGCGACCCGGAATTGTTGCCGTTACGGACCGGCACAGATGTTTGGTGAACATATTGTCTTGGGCTATAGTGACACAAGTGGAGTGGTTTTACAGACGGACATTTGCATTGCTCGCTGGGCTACGGATACACACTGAAACACGTTCACGCATCAGTGGCGATTGCTACTTAATGGGGTGCCGGTGACAGGGATTAGCCCCCTATAAGCATACGCAAAACTGATTTTATTGTTTGCCCTTCTTAATCCTTCCCCGTTTCCATCACCCCGCATTTGAAAAGAACAGGAAATGGAAGTGAGCTCTCTCGGAGGAGGAATGTGTCTGTGTAATTAAATTCCTCAACAGTCCCGCACAGCAGTGCTAACAAATACAATTGTTTGGATGAAAGAAACGACACTCAGCATTCAAGTAAATCCTCCCTTTATTTACACATTAACCATAAGCCTGCCGTCATTTCAAAGCAGGCCTTGAACGTCATATTATAACAGCCTTTGCATAATAAAAGGAACTAATTTTGATTAATCCTTTGACGTGTAAAAAAAAAAAAGGGGGAAACTACTTTAGTTTAGCCAACAGTGAAAAACAAAGAAATTCAGTTTACCTTGGAATAAAAACGGGTAATAACTGCAATTCAGATGCTGAAACTGAAATGTTGATTCTAAAACAAACAAATCAAAAGCAAATCATCAAATTGTTGATATTCAATCTAGACATGAACGATCAACTTATTGGTTGAGCTCCAAAAGCAACCATGATATTTAAAGTAATGTGTATACAGTTTAAATCATTCTGCAAACTGACCTGACATCTCAAACAAACCACTCCACTGCATGTCCACTCTATAAAGTATGCAAGTCTACCTTGCACAATTAATCTATAACGTATTGTCGGTTATTATTCATCACACCATTGAACCCATTGTCTTTCATTGCGCGCGTGTGTGTGTGTGTGTGTGTGAGAGACAGACCACCCTCGAATCGGCTTAGCCTGAACTTTTAGATCTGATCGAGATGTTCCTCATTGGATGAGAAAAGTGCAACGGTGTCCTACTCGAAACACAATAAAGACAACGCAGACGCCCTCTTCATCACCTGATACGCAGACAAGACACCGCCTGAGCCCCTCGAACCCGAAACCTTCCTCCATTACCCATCACAACACGCGCGTGAGACCGCGCTGCTCGCGGCCGCGGCGGGCTTCGAGCTAACGTCCGCCGTCTCGTCCCTCTTTGTCTTCGCGGTCACGTCGCGCGAGCGTTACGGCGGGGGACGCGGGTCAAACTGCGGCTGACCCTCGTCGGCTGGATGCGACGACCTCCCGACGAAGGACGGCCGACGGACTGTAGCGGCCGCCCGCCCGCCAGCAGCCGGCCGCTACAGCCGCGTCAACGCGACGAGCAGCGACAAAGGACGGCGACACGGCGACGTTCGTTCCTCACCTGCGAGACGCAACACGGCGTGGACATTTCGCGCTGGAGACAATGAACGCAGTCCGACGAGGAGCTCGCTGCTTCGGTGGCTTTCTTGCTCCCCGTAATATAATCACCATCACACAGGAACAACGCGCCTGTGCTTCACTCCCTCCTCCTCTTCCTCCTCTTCCTCCTCCCCCATGCCTGACTCCCCCCCCCCCCGTCTCTCCTCCCTGTGCACACGCAACCCAAACCGAAGGCCAAGCGCGAAACCAGACGTCACAAATGAAGCGTGGGTTACAACAATGGCATTAAAAACAATTAAACGTGCATTACATAAGTACGTCGAGTTATCTAAAAACGAATTAACAATACGTCATTCATATGGTGTGGGGCGTTAACAGGAACCTGCAATTCCCCCTCACTGGTGACACACATTAACAGTTATTGGCTGTGGGATGAAATTATTCCCACAGCTGGGGGGTTTATGGCTCAGTAAGGAAAACGCATCTGTATTCAGTCGGCGTTATGTTGCGTCATGTCTTTCGGATAAGTTCTTCTCTTCATATGGCTTTACACTGTATTATTAATGCCATGGTATTATTCATTCCACATATACAGCTTGTTGATTCACATGTATGAGCGTGACTTTCTCCCACTGGTGGTAATCTGGAGCAGCATGTGGGCAGGTTGCAGTTACAGACTTTCGTGGCCACTGAAATGGCCTTTGAATGAGTCCAGAGTTGATAAGGCTTCAACTCTCTATTTGCCAGATGGGTCATCTGACCCAGTTACCCAGCATGCACGCACGCACGCACACACACACACACACACACACACTGACTGAAGCCACTCAGCGATCGTGCCCCCTCTCATTGCTGCATTGTGAACAGAGACACGAGTCACAGCGGCTGCCTTCTTAACTTATGGGACCGCAACGTTGTATCTGGCTCCAGTTTCCAAAAGTGGTCAAACTAAACAAGAGGAAAGGGTTGAGATTTTTTTTTTAAACTAAAACTAGTCAGATGTCCCTTAAATGGAATTCAAGCAAGGTGCAAAAAAAGTTGTTTAATACTGATAAATCGATTTGGTTAAATATAAAAGACGCTCAAACTAGTCTCCTCTTATCTGATACCTTTTGACAGAAAACCAAAAGGAGATCACAAGACCTGCCAAAGCATCAGGCCGACATGTCAGTTTGTATTCAATCACAGCGCGGTTGAAGAAGAGTGACAGATTGTTGCATGACGCTGTCATTTCAGCTTCGCCTCCTCTCTCCCCCCCCCGGGACAGGGCTTATGCCAAAGCAACACACACAGTCTAACAAACACACACACCTTTCTTTCTGACACAAGGCCAGTAAATGAATGACAAGAACAATTCCATGGACGAATCTTTCTAAGGAATCACATTCCAATGCAGTCTGATGGAGAGTAAGGGGAGTCAGACCAGAGTGAAAATAACATGTAAGCATTTGCACCATTGACATACACACAAAATAAATCAGGCGTGCTTGTTTGGTGGTTCTTTTTTTCAGTCACATAAATATACATATTACAAAAGGCTCGCAGAGCTTATGCATCATTGTTACAGTGAAGGAAGACCGGACGCTATTGACCTCCGTTGAACATCATTCGATGCGCTGCTACGGACAGCAGCACCGTTGGGACAAACCGTGGTCACAGTTTCCCACTGATTTAGCAGCCTCTACCTCTAAAATGTCCTAAAGTCAACCACATCTGAGCCTTCTGTCTCTGCGCTGGACGATCCTGAGCAATGCGGGAAGGCTGAGGCCCAGAATGGCGTGAAGACGGCGATCATCTGATTGAGGTCGCTTCAGAAAATGAGCTTCTTCTTCATAACAGCTGAAACAAATATAAAAAGATTTGTTAAAAAAAAATATTTAAAAAAAAACTTCAGAAAATTAAAGTATGTAGTTTATATAGACACACACTTCATTTGCAACTAGAAGCTTTTAATGACATTTAAAGCTTCCATCCACTTTAAGCATTTTCTCTAATATATCTTAGCACGCAGCATTGCGTACAGACAAACATGCATTTTCCAAACCACAGGAGCTGAAGACGCTTTGAACCTCCCAATAACACCAAAGTCCTCCTATATTAAAACATCCCACACCACAATCCACTAAACTGTGTGTGCGTGTGTCTCATTTGCTACTTTGTCAACTTGTAACTGCAGTTAAATGTGCAGCCAACACCCTTTGAATTGCTATGTTCAATCAAGTGCTATTCTTGATTTCAGACCATTGTGTGCATAACCATGAGGACGGGGATCGGTTCACAAGTCTACAATTCCACAACTATACTTCATGGAAGTTTGCTTTGAGTGGGATGCTCTAAAATGTGCAGCTCTTTTCAAATCTGGCTCCAACATTTTGTGGCAGACAGCGTTTAAACCATAACTTAAAAACAGTTTAACTAGAATAATATTGACTGGCTTTGCTTGACTTTGGCTACATCGTAGTCCAGGTGGTGCTTCATGGATTAGGGGATTCATATAGAACCTGTGAGCCATAATGTGTTCATTACTTGTCTCCAGGCCCTCGATTTTCCTCTTGAGCCCGATGGTTTCCTTCTCCCTCAGGGCCTCGGCTGAACAGTTGGGTCGGGGGAGTTGTGGACCAAGAGTGGGACCGGGTCGATTACTGAAGTACCTCATTTTCAGAGCCTGGAGCACAACAAACAACAGGATCACCTGCTGATGAGCGATGAGGCCGTACAAAAGGATACGGCAAGTAAGTATTTACAGGAGCTTTATCTTGTGTAGTCAAGAAAAAAGGCCAATACAAATTCATGAAGTTAAACAATGTTGTGTGATGCTATCATAACAATGCTTGTAATTGTAAAATATATCTGCATACGTGTCCAAAACATGTTGAACAAACTCACCATTAGTGTGTTTGTTTACCGACTCGTGTAACTTTAGATTTTTGATTTTAAAAACACATCTCGCAATTGAAACCATTACTTTATTTATTCTTCCAGTCTCTGCACACAATAAGCCAGTCACGTGACTTCGACAAACCCACGGTGCTTTAGTGGTACAATACCTGCGTCGCTGTGGTCCTCGTCAAGGGGTTAAAGGTGAACAGGCCCTGTAGCAGCTCCAGTAAGTCGTCTCCGGCAGCGGTAAATATGTGTTCAAGCGGTGTGCCGGGAAATATTTTGAAGGACACATAATCTGGTAGGCTACTCATCCCCTGTAGACATATTAGGAAAAACAAATTGCACAAGGGACAAAACATATTTTTCTGGAAAGAGGAAAAAAAAAAAAAAAAAAGATACCCACCGGCCACGTCTCTTCTGTAGGCGTCCCGAGAGCCTCAAAGATCTTTGTCAGCTGGTCAAGATCCGAGTCTCCAGCGAGGAATGGAATCTACAAGGAATGAGACATACAGAGACATGAGCACGGAACCAAAAGTAACATCCTGCTTCACTGCTGATCGGATCCTCCAATATCTTTGAAGGTTTGTGCACCCGAAGGAGTAACTCCGCCAAGATGCATCCCACCGCCCACATGTCAACACCCACACCGTACATCCTGGCACCAAACAGCAGCTCAGGGGAGCGGTACCACCTGGAAAGGATCAATAAACAGCGAGTTACTTTGTAGAACGGAAAACACAGGGATTCAGTCTGCTACTCCTCCAGAGAGAATATTACTCCTCCTGATACACCTATGATAGCAAATAGCCAGGGACAATGTAAGAGCCCCCCGCCCAAATGCACGCACCCACCAAATGAATTAAAAAGGGTCTTTGAATGAATTACATCATAACATAGATTTATAAAATAAGTACATGTCACCTTACTTTTCAAGTTAACAGTATTTACATTTCTCTCTCTGGGCGTGGTTTGAACACACCGCATGTCCAGTTCTCATCTAGGCTTTTTCTAATAATGAAGCTGCAACCCCCTTGTCGGACCGCTGCACTCCTCACAGAGGATGTAAGGTACAAGATCGGCATCATCAACACAATCAGGAGGACGAAAAGCACAGACCTGGTAACAACTTGATGTGTGTAGACTCTGTTGGGGCTGCCAAATGCTTTGGCCAGACCAAAATCAGCCAACTTCAACACTCCACTGCCATCCAACAGCAGATTATTGGGCTTCAGATCCTGGACATACAGAGCAGGAACATTTACATCAATGAGAGAGAGTGTGTGTGTGTGTGTGTGTGTGTGTGTGTGTGTTAGGAGTACAAGTGCTCTTACCCTGTGTAGGACCCAGTGTTGGTGCATATACTCTAATCCCTGTAGGGTCATTAGGATGTAGGCTTTGATGTTGGACGGAGTCAGAACTAGGCTGGTGTCTTTGATGATCACCTGAACAAGCAAAGAGCCTTAAGTAAAGTTGGGTATCTGGAAACTATCAGATCTCCATCCATTATAGTCTGGGCTACACATTCAAAATAAAATCACTCCAACCAGAGGGGATAAGAGTAAGTACAACTAAAATAAAGACAACGGAGAAGACCGTTGCAGTGAAGCTAAACAGCACATCAGAGATTCAAACTCTCCCCAAGAATCTCCATTGTTCCTCCAGCCACACATTCACCAACTTCCTTATCCTGCTTCTTAACCCCATTGGTAAGACTAGCACAAAACATCTGCAGCTAAATTTAAGCTTGTGGGCAAAAAAAAGACATTCAGCACCAGTAATAAGATGAGCATCATATTTCACCCTCGTATCCGTCTGCTGCCTCTGAGACACTAATGGGATCCACTCACTGGGAGAGCAGCAGTGGAGTGTTATTGATTTTTTTAAAGCGTGTTTATCTTGTTTTGCAGCGCTCTAGTAGAGCCTGATACATCAGTGGTGGGCGCCCATCTGGGGCCTCGTATGCTAAAAAAAACTAGAGAGGAAAATAAAAGCCAGAGTGACCTCAAAGAACCCCATGACGGTTAAACAGGAGCACTCACACGGCTACCTTCGTCATCCTGCTCATATTTGCAGTGCTACTCTGTATGTCATCTGACCTTACACCTCCCCAGTACTAGTTCTTCATCTATCTGCTCATTCTATGGCCAGCTAAGCAAGTCAGACTGAAAGCTCAACGTGAAACTAAATTATTTGTGGGTTTCAGAAACTCCAGCGTGCTCTATCCGGATCTTAATTAAGGAGGAGGAAACAATTTCCATCTGGTGGCCCGCTGAAGAAATGCAACATGAAGTTATTTTACGAACATGAAGGAATGTTGTAAACTCTCCACATAGAGACCTTATATAAAGTACCCATCCCCATTAACACGCTGTACGTCGCCCTGTGTGAACAGACTGGGACCCTTCTTTTAGAAGGCAACTTCAGGCTCAATTTAAATATTGCTTTCCTACGCTTTGAAAGCAAAATGTCACAAATAAATACGTATTAGCTGAATTGTCATTTAGTACTTAAATAATGACTACGTAGTAAAGCGACCAGGAACTCAGTAAATAATCCTAATAGTCAAAGGAAACTGCCATTTCTCAATTGGTTACTGTAAAAGCTTGGCATAATATTGTCCTTTGACAAGAGATTTCTTAAAATGGAGAAGACGTCCCACCTCCAAGTCTGTTTCCATGAAATCAAACACCAGGCTGATGTTAGATTTGTGTCCGAAGGCATCAAGGAGCTGAAAACACAGAAAATGACATATTGGTGAATACTTATCATCGTTTTCCTACACATGTAATACCAGTAACATATTTTTAAGAAGATACAACACATCTTACATAATGTAAGTTTACCCACCCCAATGATATTTGGATGATGCAGTTCCTGCAGTAGTTTGATCTCTCGGAGAGCAGTCCTGTTAATACCTATTGATAATAAATCATTCATTGGGTGGGTGTCATGCACTGCACACTGAGGTAAAAACATTGAATGTGTGCTTATAATCAGTCAGCATTTCAATTACCATCTTTAGCCTCAGTTCTGTGGCCAACCTTAATCTGCCAGGACAACAGAAAGACAACAGCTTGGTGTTTAGCTTCTGCATAGCATTCAAATGCTAACAGGTGTCTAAATTAAGGGCAATATATTTCACCTTTTTGATGGCAACGATGGTGTCGTTCGTTTTGTCCCTGGCTTTGTACACCGTGGCGAACTGCAGAAAAGAGAAGCACAACGCGATAAATACAGGAACAAATCGCCCGACGGTTTATATCCCTACGAGCACCGCTGCTGTCAGCACGAAGCAGCGAGTCTTTGTTGACATTAGCAACCAGCTAACGCTGGTTAGCTTAGCTAGCATGCCTTCCACTCGGCCATTCAGAGCCCCTCACCCCCCTGACGACTGACAATAGGAGGGAAATAACCGGTCATTGGCTCTTCCTACCTGACCCTCTCCAAGGAAATCCAGTTTCTCGTATCGTTTGTTTCTGGATTTTGCTTCGAGCGCCATGACGAACTGTCAGTAACATGAGGACGCTTCCTGCCTAGTTAAAGGTCCGCGGGTTCTTTTTCCGGGTTAAAGGAGGTCTTGTGTTGAGCAAAAGCTCCACCTGTCGGTTCGTTTACACACGGAGAATACGAAATATACTTACATGGCATTGTGATAAATTCTATTTAATTTTAGGAATGAAGTCTTTGTACCAATTTATGTTGTGGATGCTATGCTATATCTTTTTTACATTATCATCTTATGGTATGTATTCACCTAATGAACCTTATTAGTATGATGTTAACGAGTCGTATTGTCATGGAATTTACCATGACAATACGACTTCTACTACAAATAATAATGATAATCACACTAATTAAGTTTGTTTGTTTCTTTATTTATTCTTCTGTCCATTACCGACAGTGGAACAAATAATACAATTATGTAAAAAGGAAATGAAATAATAATGTATAAATAATCCTTCCTATACATTTCTTAATCTCGATTCAAATTTGATCTGTTGTCAAATTAGTAACAATTTGACAAACTTCTGTAGTGGGTTTATATTATAACAAGTTGCATACAGTATGTGATGTAGGGATTCTTTTCAAGGCTATTACTACAGCCACTACACATATGCATATTTAAAATCCTTAAATTCATATGATTCCCTAATGAATGAAATAATGATCCAATTCCAACCGTATCTGTAACGTTTCGGATATGATGCAATATGCACTTATGTTATGTTCCAGACAGTTTGGCTGTCTTCTTTTTTTAAACAGATACCAGTTTGGCATCAGTCTCTTGAGAGTTTCTTCTGTCAGTTAGGAGGGTTTTGCGATCCATGCACCGTTGAACACATCTCTACATCCTATCTCCATACACATAGATATCCTCACATCCCACAGGATTAGGTACGCCTCCTCTCCCTTGACCCTCCCTGCCTCAAGCACGCACACACAAACCCACATGAACCCTTTCTCGCTCTCACTGACTTCAATTTTCACGTTAGGTTTAAGTTTGACAAGAGGGCTGTGAAGGATCAGCAGGCCTAATACACCCCTCACTCTTTCCTCAGATGCCTGCACATTTGTATGCTGACAGCTCCCAGATGTGACTGACAGGACCGTATGTCCCCAGGCAACGATGCAGAAAAGAGAAGAGACTTCAGCAGCAATCTAAAGCTTTACTGGCATCGTATCATCAACCTTTAGGGACGCACAGCAGGCTCTAATGTGGAGGATGACTGTCCGGTGGCAGACATAACTCAGGCCAACTTACATCATTCGCTCTATAACAAATGTGACATCTTGATCTCCTCCCCTAATTCTATGATTTGAGGGCGTTCTTGTCCTCATCCCTCTCAGGCTGTGGACCCTCAGAGGCGTTGAGGCATAAGTGATTCTGGAGGCGTTTACACATTTTTTGCACGGTAAATCTCATGATAGCATGGGTAACATTACGCTCAATAACTCACTCTGGTTATATGTGTCACGTTAGCAGATGGTGATGCTGTTGAGCTGGTTTGTGTGTGTGTGTGTGTGTGTTTAAGCCACCTCTGTTTGACGGGCAGGAGGAGAGCGAAACCACAGAGCTGTTTATCAAACTCATAGGAAGTGGGTGTTGTTGAGCGAGGACGTGTCGCACCACCACATCCTGCTGCGCGGAGGCAGCTTCAGACGGGACAGTGTTCACATAATGTACAGTAAACAAGAAATTCAGACCAGCTGTATTTAGTGTGTTTGTGCGTGCTTGCGGTGTGTGGCTGCTTATTTCAACACTGTACAATGATTGTGTAGATGAGATATTCTGGCCAGTTTTCTTTGAGAAGGCAGAGGCCTGGTTTGTACCTTATTGTTAATTTGCACGACCCTATCTAACACTAGTTCTGTCACACACACGCCGACAACAATACGATTTGGCTCATCCACCACTTCCGCCATGCACACCACATCACAATGCAGAAAGCGCCAGTTGGCTCAAAGCACGTGTGGTAAGATTTAGATTAGAGAATATGGCTTATTGTACATTAACTCCTCTTTCTGCCCAGCTGGTCACGTTGCTCCACTGGACATTTTATAGGCCCTCTATTATTTCAACATGTCTGAAAAATGTTGAAAAGCAATTTGAAGAAGGAACAGCAACTGAATGTATAGGTGAAAAAATGATTCAGCGTTATTGCAGCGACCCGTATCACACACCTGCTGCCTCTCAAGCCTCTGTCTCTGTTTTTCTCACAGACTCTTGGGGGAAGTGGCCATGCTCTTTCATCAAGGGAGTTTTCCCTTTTTGTTTCTGTTTCTGACTCTCGCACAGGCCCACATGAGCACACAGCAACTCAAATGCAGCTGTATCTGACCACATGCACCGTTATAAGACAACAGGATGTTATAGATCGTGTGGTTGTGTGAGGTGTGAAGCTTGACACAAGTCGTGACAAACAATATCTGTTTCTGGGAACTATTTATTCACGACGATGTGTATCCTGGACACTTTAATTCGGAGTACAATGCTTGTTTTCTCTTTAGTCAAGCATTAAAGACAGGATTGAACCCAAATGTCTCACAGTGCACAAAACGATTCACTTTGCTCTTTCTAGATTATTCTTTAGTAACAGGACCATGCAAAAGCAGAAGGACAAACAGATGGACAGCCGTTATCTTTCTCGCTGCATTTTGTTTACAACAAACGCACAGAATGATCAAATTAGTGTCGTCGGGCCCGGGCTGCATTGTTAGACGCCACAACTATCAGTTTCAATAAATATTAGGTAACACATTTTAAATAAAATGTGTTACCTAACGATATTAAAAAAAAAAAATCGTCCTACGGCATCAGCGGACTTCAAGACGTGGCCACTTGATAGCGGGGCTCATACGGGGAGAACATTATGATAATGCCCCTATAAGTAGCAGGGGGATGGGCGCAGTGTCATCTCTTCACATAGACGCAGCCAGCAGGGAGTCGGCAGTCAACTGCATTTAGGGCTGTCTTTGTTGTTGCCTCAGCTCCCATCTGCGTTGTTGTTTTGTTCTGGTCTGCATTTCCTCTCAGATGTCGTTATCGCTCTAATTAGAAGAATCTCCATCTCAGGCCCAAATGGAGAACAAAGTCTTCCAATAACTTTTTCTCTCCCTTTGTGCGTGTGTGTGTGTGTGTGTGTGTGTGTGTGTAGCAATGTATATGCAAGTAGGACTGCACGCGCAGACAGCAAGTGGGCCACTTTAGTCCTTTAGAGAGACTGCAGAATGTGTGCTGAGCCGCGGTTTTAATGAGTGGCTGTATGTTGTGGATAACTGCCTTTTTAGTCATAATTAATGGAGAACAGGAAGAAAATAAAATTGGAGACGTAAATAGAACATTTGTGAAATATTTATTCCAGGATTCATTCGGTACTGTAGATAAATAAGGGCGAATAAAAGGCATTGTGGTTCATCAGAGTGTGTCAGGAGCAAGAGAGCCAGAGCGGTGTGTTACCCAAGAAGTCGTTTACTTCATTAACCCAGCCAGATCGCTGAGGCCGCAGTAATCAACCTTGTCACACGTCCCATTACCTTCTCACTCTATCAGCATGGCCCTTGCTCCTTCTGACACACAAACACACACATACGCACGGTCACTCACATCTGTACCTGCAACACACAAGGGCACGCTATCACGGACACAATTGCCTGTTCTGTGCACGCTTTTGCTCGTGTGACTCACGGCAACATCCTTTTGTCCTGCACACGCACGCAAGCATGCTCACACACACACACACACACACACACACACACACACTCTCTCCCAGCTAACCCCATTACCTCCGTCAGTCCCGGGGGTCTCTCGGCACTGATGAACCCTCTGCTGCCCTGTGAGATTAGTGGACTCCCTGAGAGAAACCCCTTCTTTGATTGAATGAGCGTCTCTCCTTCTCGCAATGTCAGCTCAAGGTGAGTCTGTTGACTCTCTCCCGGCGCAGCCAAGTGCTGTAGCCTTCTTATAAATACCGGTGTGTTATCATTATTCAGGATGTGCTGACTCTGCCGCTTATAGTATTCACAAGACAGTCAAGCAATTATTGACATTCACCTTCAGAGCACCTCTCTTCTCCCTCTCCGAATCATTATCTCCAGTGGCCCCACTTAAAACACTTGCTAAACCATTAATTGTTAATCCATTTTTTCTCCATTTCCTTTTCTCAATTCTCCCCGTCTATGAAACCACAGAGGAACTGTTGCATAAATGCTTCAGCATTTCGTGAAAGGGGTTTGAATGAGATTCACTTTTAAGTATAAATCATTTACTTTGCATCCCACTGGAGGGAGTGAAGACGTTCCAGACAAAAAGGCCGGGAGACGTGAAGGAATGGGGCCAGCTCTCTGTCTGTATAACAGAGATTTAGATAAATGGCCGGATTGGGGGGAAAGATTGATGTTTTTATGTTAAAATTGATGAACATGAATGATGCAACAGATTCCCTGTAGCAGTGAGTAAAGATGAAAGGATTATCTAGATATTTAGATCATTCAGACAGGAACGTTACGCTGCTCTGCTGTCTCTTTTTTCTTCATAATAATTCAATATTTACAATTTAAGCTGGAAAACTGCTCCCTCTTGGCTGCCTGTATCTTGTATCCATGGCAACAGATTCAAGAACAGAGTGCAGTCTGTATCTTGCCGTTTGTGTGTTTGTGTGCGTGTGTGTTTGTGTGTGTCTATGTGTTATGTTTACTGATACACTGCCATTGATTGGTTGTTGGGGAGCAGCTGTTGACCCCTCACTCTCAGGGGTCTCTTTGTATTTTTGCACACATCCCAAATCAATAGACACATATAAATGTGAACACACACACACACACACACGCACACACATACACACGGTTGTCATTCCATACTTGTGCGGTCTTAGAATGTATCTCTAAAATCCCCAACAACCGTGAGCATAATAATAATTTTGATCTCAGTTTAAACCCTATTCTTCATTCTATGGTGTTGCCTAGGTGTTACCCAGCAATAATCATCATCATTTTTTTCTGACCTCACAAAGATGAAACACATGCATGTAGTGAAACACTACTGGCCCAGTGCCCATAAGTGGAGAAATTTGGTAATGGGCAAAACAAAGCATCTGTTTTGAAAACACTCCCGTGTGCAGACACATATACTCCGGCATCACACACTCATGAACCCAATCAATGTGCCGCAGCAGGGGAAGTGAGGAGTAACAACACTCGAGCCACTGATGGCATTGCAACCCGTTTTAAGTTGGAAATATGCTGAGTGTTTACATGCTACTGAGGACAGAATCACAAACACCACCGCGGCTATGAAATACCTCCCACTGGTTGCTCTACGCGAGGGCCTGCACACGCAAGTCCACACCCACACGCACACGCCGGGGATGAGCAACAGCCAGAGGGAAAGGTCATCTGACATCACTGAGATTACTTGTTAATGTTAAAGGATGTTTTCCATACAAGGAAGATCAAGGTTTGCACAGAGACCCAAAATAAACGCAACTTCTGACAGTAAATGACTGTAGTGGAGAAAACTGTGGCTTGATCAGGTTCGGTTGGTGTGGGTTTTCCACCTTGTTGTAATTTGACATATCAAGGGGAAAGCACCAAAACGCACAACACCCACACGCGCACGCACACACGCACACACACACACACACACACTGCTCTTCAACCCCGCTAACACACCCTTCCTGTCTTCTTTTGAAGCCAACGTGTGTTATGGCAACGTTGGTCCCAGAGAACCTCTGCCCCCGTCAAACAACATCGGCTCAAGTCACCCGGGAAGTTTCAGTTTATGGGCAAAGAATTTCGAATTAAGGCAGCGGTGATAAACTTTATTTATAGGTTACCCCACGACGTTGCAAAATGTTTCGCGTCAAAAACATCCTTCAACATGAACAATAAAACATCAGATTATCTTTTTAGGAATGACCCATGCATGGCTGTCAACTGTAGACCAGAGAGCACTGATTATATTCTTCCTCAGACTTTTTTTGCATTTATGTTTAATGAATCGTAATCCACGGTGCGTCTTCTACCTTGTTCAATCATGGGCAAAGGCAGGGTGGTATAAAATGATGAATGGGTAAGTGTTTCTGCATTAGCTTTGTGTGGAATGTAGGATGTTGTGCTGCTTCGCTAGGACAGAAACTTTAATCCGAAGTTAAGTGAGTACATTTCCCGGCAGACACGTGTGAGTTCAACTGCAGCCTGGTGTTCTCTGGTATCTGACCATTATCAAGTTACCGTTGTGGCATAGAGACATGCCCAAAATTTACTATTAATAATTATTATTACACGTTTATACAGTAAATACTTTTGTTTGATAAAACTATTTCATATCACACTCTAAAGTTCTGCAGCCTGCACAGAAATGAATGTATCAATATTCGTTTGCAAAAAAAAATCACTCAATCTCAGTCCAAGCAGCAGGCCTTTCGCCAGATGTTGCTTTCACCCTTTGTATTAGAGTCCCACCGGAGAAGACCGGGGGAATTAGTGGAAGGTTGCAAAAGGGAGACGCGTTTTCGTGGCCAGCTGGAGGCGATGTCGCTCCTCCTCTCCTCTGCTCTCCTCTCCTCTCCTTCCCTCTCCCCTCTGCTGTGCTCTGCCGCTGAGCGTTCAGTCTGCTGGGTGAGATCACTACCAGACACCACGCTCCGGGACCTGGCACTCACCGATCGGAAACGAAGGAACAGAGAGCGAGAGAGAGAACCCTGATCCGATGCAACCGGCGAGGGTAAACGACCCAAACCACCGTCTCCTGCCTCGGCCCCTCGGTGTCCCGTCCTGGCGGATGAGAGCGCGGTCTGGCCGCTGACATTTTCCCGCTGGATTTGGGCTTGTATAGTCGGATGCGGGCTTGTTTTGACTGCAGTAAGAGTCCTGCTCCCCGCTCCCTCCCTCCCTCCCTCCCTCCTTCCCCTACCGAGCGAGTAGCAGATTTGCGAGGGATCTCGGCGCGGCACTACAGCTCAGCTCAGCTCCCCGAGTGAGTTGCGATCCCTGCAAAAGGCGCCGCGAGACGCGCGCTGCGCACCGCACGCGCCCCGACCCGCACGCGCCCATCCGCGCGAGCCTCCGAACGCCTTATTTCCACGAGCAACTGGACGCAAGCGGCAAGTTTCCGATTGGACCCCCCCACACACCCCTGCGTGTCGACCTGTCTTCTGTTATCAGCTCGGCAGCAAAATTCTATTTTCTTTTTTTTTTTCTCCCACCGTCCCTTTCCTGAGCACCGCTGACGCCATTTTCCTCCGGGTTTTCTGTCAGAAAATATTTACCTACATTAATTCCGGCTCCGTTTGACAGCTCCCCGGGAGGCTGTCATCCCATCCGTCGCGTGTGTAAAAAGGCGTCTCAATGGATTGTAAACGATCTTGATACATTATTTACACGCGAGAGCCCAGTGTGTGACGACGACGTTAGAAATGGGTAAGTAGTCCCGCTTGACTCGCCACATTCCACACCTGCACGCACCTTTTCCTGCGTCTTTGCAAAGACGCTCTCTGCTCGCCAACGTGTTCCCTGAACCCGAGTGCATGTTTAAAACAGCTCCGCCATGAGTTACTGTCTTTAATTGACGTGAAATATGTGGAATAGCTTGTAGTTACATGCCAAAAAAAAAAAAAAATTCCGACCATTCACGCGCACGCGTGCACACGGTCACACGGACCGCCCCAACACACACACACACACACACACACACACACACACACGTACACACACACACACACACACACACAACACCTTGGTCATTAGATGGCAGTAAGATAAAACAGGTCTTGAGGTGAACAGGGCGAAGTGTTAACACTTAGTTCAGGTGCATCCGCAGCACAGAGGATCTCACTCTGTGGGGTGCAGAGGGCTGATGGCTCTTTCTACACGTCACATGTATCCTATTGCATATTTGGCATATGTCTGGGTTGGAATGGATGCACTTGTGGAGTTGCAGACGCCGGACAGGGTGTCGAGTGCTGTGGAAGTTGATGTGCGAAGCATGCTCGGTGCGTTTCCTTCCTCGCTGTGCATTTCATTTGAGTTGGCTTTTTTTTTTTTTCTCCTTTTGTAGGACAAAGTCCACACATGCCACTGTTGCATGAGTACAGAGATTCCAACGTGCATGCAAATTGCACGCAGTGGGCCCGATGGGAGCCAGCGCTGCTCCACTCCGCTTGCATTCATCAATAGCTAATCACTTTCACGTGGGGGTCAGACATTGTGGTCATGCTTCGGCTGTATGGAAACAGATGATGGGGCTAAAAAGTACCGCCACTGTTATCAGCCAGTAGATAAATGGACAAGCCCAGCTGAGCGAGGGAAAGAGTACTGCTTAAAAGAGAAGAACGAGGGCGGGAGGGAAGGGGATTGTAAGACAAGTGTGTGACAAGATGTACATGGTTGAGGGATTGAAGACGGAGGACAGAAGCTCCCTAACGGGTCCGAGGCAGCTGAAACTTTGTCCGTTTTTGTGGTGTACAAGTGTGAAGCAGCCTGTTAAACCCAACAATCAGGTAATGACATGCCCATGCCGCCCTCAAATGAATGCCCGAGAAATCAATATGGTGGATCCCCATCTAAGTGGAAAACCTCGGGTCGAGGTATAGGATCACGGAGAGAGGCGGGTGAGGGGGAGGGGAGGGGAGGAGGGGGGGGGTGAACGGGATCCAAGGACAAATCTAACTGTTGGCAGGCTTTCTTAACAGAATACCAGCACTGGAGCTCCTCTTGGCAGAGCACACAGGCAGAGGGAGGGAGGGAGGGAGGGGGAGGTAGGTGAAGGAAAGAGGTAGCACGGTGAAGAGGGGGGAGAACAGAGGTTTGGGGAGGGGGGTGAGGTGGAGGAAAGGAGGAAGACAGTTGGGGAGAAGGGGAGGTGTTTTTTTTTTTTGCTGACAGCCATTTTGTGGCTTCTGCTGCAGTTAAAATGGTTTAACATTCATCTGCTTCTAGCCGAGCGGTGAGGTGAGGGAGGCTTCAGTGCTACCTGGCGTCATCCAGGGGAGCGTGTGCACGTGGGACTGCACAGCGCGTCCATTACGGCTGTCCCACACATGGTCCCTCTATGATTGTCCCTGTGACAATCGGGACACATCCTCGTGCCATCCTTCCTAAGCTGGCAAAGGGTTTTATTCAGATTCTCACTTAAAGAAAAGACGACTGAATACGCTCTTTGATGTGGACTGGGTGAAATAATGTGCTCGGAGGCAGAGGACTGCTTCCAGTTTGAGAAGTCACGCCTGCGCCTATTGGATAGTAATACAAGGCTGGGGCCCCTTCCTTTTGATATGTCCCTAACCAAAGATTGGCTGCTTCTAGAAACATTGGTTTACCTGATTGCCCCTTCACAAGAAGGCTGGAATAGAAGAGAAAAAGAGATAAATGAGAAGAAAAAAAAACGAAAATGGCAGAGCGACAATGTTCATCATCCCTTTGAGATACACATCTGCAGGCAGGGACGGCCGAGCCTCTCCCGCACGCTCACATCAAAGGCGAGGGAACGAGCAAAAGAGACTCTTCACCTTGTGCAATCACACGGGCGTTTGGTGTGCTTTTGGATGTTCAAATGTGTGAGCCTGTGTGCGCGCATCTGTCTGCTGGTGTGTACGAGCTATTTTTGAGTCCACCTCAGGCGCTGGGCTGCTGGGTATGCAGCCTTAAAAGGTTGTGTTTCGGCTGCCATCTCCCTCTCCCTCTCACTCCGATCCTCACTCACACGGACGCCGTCTTCCCCCTGTTTTGTCTGTATCGTGTGCCGTCTACGCTCCGTTCGTCTGCATTCTATTATTGATGCTTTATTGTGATTGCTTTCAGAGGGGAAGGTAACGTAGAGGAGGAGCGTCGCACGGCCGCTCACATCCAGCACGGCCGCTCACGACCTTATGCTTTTTGAGAGAAAAGCTGGTTAACGCTGGTAGTTTTTAGAACATAATAAAGCTATTTATGCAGCGAGTCTGGCCTCTCACAATCACCCTGCTGTGTGAGGCTATGTGTGTGTGTGTGTGTAAGAGAGAGAGAGAGAGAGAGAGAGGAGACAGTGAGGCTCAGGCTAAGCCAGGGAGGCCCGAGGAGGGGTCAGACTTACATAAACTCCCGGCCCGTCTGCGAGTAACAGCGACCGCAGCATCGGGCAGCGAGGAGGAATAAGACCCAGCTAAGTGGTTTATACTGTAATGGCCCAGAATGAAGAGCGTAATAATGTACGACACCATTTGTTGTCAATCTGGCTTATATTTGTGAGAGGGCACCGAGTCTTAAGAGCACTACCAAAGTAGAGTGGCCTCTATTGCGTGTGTGTGTGTGTGTGTGTGTGATATTGTAGTTGGCAGCTGTCATTGTCCTCCGTCATATGACAGACAGGGTGGCGTTCACACATGCCATGACAGCGAGTCACTAACGTGACATTAGGCCCTGGGAGGCACATGGTCACGTGACACTGTGCCATCTGAACTCTACAGCTTCTATCTGCTCAGCCTCGTCTGTTTGTGAGTCCGTGTTACTGGTTGATGTATCTCACTGTTTTGCTTTTTATGCAGCAAACCTTTTTGGTAGAAAATCTTAAAAACTTAAGAGTTAATTTTTTCTACCGCACTTAATGAATGACTAGCAGTTAAGTTTAAACAATCTGAAAAAGTATCATATTTTGGGGGAAATATCTGGCAGGATAGTTCGCCGCGGCGTGTAAGTGACTGGAAGTCCACGAGCTGAAACATGCAGAACCACTGTTGGTCCTTTACATCCTTTTCATTCCTAACCGCCATGGGGTTACCCGAAGCTACATCAATAACACTCACGAGTCAGCTTCGAAACGCTGTGGTTTCAGATGGAAAAACTGTACGGCTAAAGAGAGGGTTCAGTAGAAACCGGCCTTTTCATTTTTACTTAATCGAGCGAATGCAGAAGAAGAATTACCAACCATTGAGTTTGACCTCAGGCTTGGACACTGTTTACGTGCAGACTTTCATTGAATGCCGCTGTGGATTATGATTATTCCATCACACTGCAAGCAGAACGCAGCATGGTGGCTCAGCGTTTAGCGCTTTTGCCTCACAACGAGGAGGTTTAAACCTGAGTCCATTCTTGTTCCCCCCCATGTAGGTTTGGTTTCTTTGGCCATTGTACGTTTTCTCACATGTGCCTTGTGACTGACTGGCGACCTGTCCTGGACCTCACCTCTCGCCCAATGTCAGCTGGGACCCTCTTAAGGGATAGGCGGGCGCCGCTATATGGACGGACTGTGAGCATGTGCCGTGTGGCCTGTTGGGTATTATGATGGGGATCAGCTGTTAGTACAGCAGCCGGGGCCGGTACCAGAGTGCACACACGGAAAACGCACATACGCACGCATCTTCCTTCACAATGTCTGTGTGTTAGCGGAGTGTCCTTCTTAGTATATAGTGTAAAGCTTTCGTGCTCTCAGGTTAGTAAGCACTGTGAGTCTGCAGTGAGCCCGTAGTTGAGTAATGCGGGCGGGCGGTGGTCTACGCCGGGTTTCGCGTCAGTGTGAATGGCGGCGGTCGGGCTCAGCGTGTGTGAGACGGCATTCCCCACTTCCAGCTCAGTCATGCTTCATGTCATGTTGACTGATGGGATTCCCTGGAGCTACAGTGAGAAGTGCAGTCCGGTGTTTGTTTTGGTTGCTTTCTGTATACATGCCCGTGTGTAAGTAAGACTGCGTAAGGAATGTAATGTATATCTGCGCCGGCATGTGCAACGATCCAAAAAAAGAAAACCCCGAATCCTGGTAAGAAAGGGAGAGCAGAAATAGCAGCAGTGCATAAGTGCACTCTGCAACCCTGTCATGTGTTTGTGTGTCAATGTGCGTGGAGTTTTAATGCATGTGGGTATTAATGCCACTGCATGCATGTGTAAAACAGTCCAGATTCAGGTTTTTCCAGACCAGCTTGTAAACCACATCTGGGGAAAGAATTTAGATTCCTCCGCCTTTCTCTGCTGCCTTCTCTTCTCCCCATGTGGGACTCCCTCCCTCCTTCATGGAGGAAAGAAAAGAAAACAGAAGTCAGCTCCTTTCATTTTTTTCTGTCTTGTGTCCTCAGGCTTACTTCAGCCCGCTTTAAGAGCAGTGAAGAGAATTTATTTATATATATATATTTAAGTGTCTGCTGCACTGGGCTTCAGATCTGAAAGGGAGGTTTATTCAAGGTGGAAAATGCAAATAAGAGCGCTGCAGCGTTCCCCCACAGCTCTGTGTGTGTTTTTATGAATATGCGACGGGTGGAGGCAGCCCTGGCATGGAAGGGGGGGATGTGGATGACAGGACTTTGTGTGGGTCGTCCTAATCGTATCATTCACCTGCTTCCCCGCAGACTGCCCCTGGCTTCGTTGTGTTCCGGTGGGACACCCAACCCAACCCCAGTAGCCGACGCACAACAACCAACCCGCCCAACAGACTACTGTTCTCTATCTTCCTATTGGCTTGCTGCCACAGCTTCCCCAATCCTGACTGGCACTGGCGGGAGCGTGGATGGAGCCAAGGGATCTGGTTGGCTCGGCCCGACCCAAAGAGGCGGAGTTACAGGGAGGCAGGGTGGGGCCGAATGGAGGGGCGCAGGAAGGAGCCGTGGCCGTCGGTTTGCCGCGCAGCGATGATGTGATTAACGGCGCCGCAAGCGAAGGGGAGGGCCCGGAAGAGCAGGGGGAGGGGCTTTTGGAGGAACAGGAGTTCTCTATCAAGGAAGCAAGTTTCCAGGAAGGAAGCCTAAAGCTGAAGATTCAGACCACCAAGCGCACCAAGAAGCCCCCCAAGAACCTTGAGAACTACATTTGTCCACCTGAAATCAGGATGACCATCAGACCTCCCGTCGGAGAGGGCAAAGGGGGCCGGCAGGGGCGGACAGGAGGCGGAGCAGGGCGGGGCCAGAAAGACGACGAAAGAGGACCCCCGCGAAAGAGGGTAAGTCACCATCGCTGGAAGCATTGCCCCTTAGGTGTGATTTTAGAAGATGTTAAGTACGACCTAGTAGGTTTTTTAGGAGTTTTAGTTTTCACTGATCGAAAAACTCTTTTCAAGCTCAACATCTTCGACCTCAACCTCCGTCTCTCTCTCTCTCTCCCTCTCTCCCTCTCTCCCTCTCTCCCTCTCTCTCTCAGTAGCTTGTTTCCTTGCTTGGTTACACAAGGTCAGAGTTTGCTGCGTAATTGAAACCAGTTGTGGCTACCTGAGATCACATAGTGACACACACACACACACACACACAGACAGACACTCAAGCACACAACACGCACTCTCACACTCATAAGAGCTCAGAATAGGGCTGACATAAGCAAGTGACAGCTGGTGTCTGCTCTCTCCATTTGTGGTCATGTGCACTGAGACCTCTCCTCTCCTCTCCTGAAATCAGCTCTTGTGGGTCGTGCCCCCTCATCCCCCTCCTCCATCACACCTTACATTACACACTACACACCACGCTGATGTATCGTGTGTGTGACACTGGGTACGTAAATGTCCTTGGGGGAATCTAGTCTTTGGAGAGTGTGTTGACCTACACAGTGGTGTGTGCGTGTGTGTGTGTGTGTGTGTGTGTGTGTGTGTGTCCAGGCAGTGATCTCGCTCAGCAGGATCGCGTCAGCATGATGCTGGGACGCGTTTTGTTCTGTTGTGCTTCAGTCTTGTGGTTTTAACTCAAGTTCACGAGGCTCACAAGGTGATGGCAGAGTCAGATCTACTGAATATCTGGTCTAATGTGAGTTCACATGAGGAGTCATGCAACGTGTGGGCCGTTCCTATTTAAAAAACCAATCATCGTCGTCCTGCCACAATTGGAGGCGGCCAGACGTCGTGTCAGTTTGATTGCGTGCAGCATCATGAAGCCAGCCGGACACAGTGTTAATGGTACTTTGCCACCCAACTCGACTATTGGAAACCAATACAAAGGCATGAAAGATAATTCTTAACTGGTCACAAGATAATTAAGCGGAGAGGTAAAAAAAAACAACTACTCAAACAATCTCATAAATACGGGATCGTTTTTGTCTTCCAGGACTCAGATACAAAGGTCAAATAAAGAAAGGAAAATATTGTGTTTTGGCTAAAGTGGTGAAAAAAAGGGTGAGGAAATGCATTTCTTTATAAGGTGAAAAGGGTTGTAAACTGCTGCTGTTTATAAAAATCATTGGCGTAAATCCAACAACCAAATCGGACACATGATGTGGTGATTCAAATGCATAGCATCCACCTGATTGGAAAGAAGCATGGGGTATGTTGCTCCGTCATGTGGGCAGATTTTGACTTGTCTGCAGGACGTGTCTTCTCACAACAAAGTAGGTTCGTACGAGGATGCTGTCATCTTTCCGTAAATAAAGCTCGCAGAGGCGTGGTTACCATTCAAAATGTTACATCCACGCTGAACCCTGCACTCCTCTCTTTGGGCAGCCATCCCTAATCCGCCACCAGTCCCCATTTGGAAACCCACAGCTACTGTATGATTGACAGAGGTTGTCATAGTGACAGGGGCAGCAAGCTGGTCTCTATTGAGATTTGGGGTGTGGGGGGAGTTGGAGGATGTGTTGGTGTTGATTCAGATCGGTTTCAACCCCTCATTCCCTACACTTTGCCCCTCAATCACGCCCCCTCCCCCATCCCCTCCATCCCCCATACATCCTTTCCCCTCCATCCACCCGTCACCTGCCAACCCGAGGGTGTAACACAGGCAGGCTCACTGGAGAGAAACGGGTTAAAGAGGGAGGCTGGGCTGCTTTCTGTCTCTCTGCATCCCTCTCATGTGTGTGTGTGTGTGCGCGTGTGTGCGTTGAGGTTAAATACTCTCTTTGTGGTGTGTGTGAGGCTGTGTGTCAGAAGGGGAGGGGAGGGGAGGCGAGAGGGGGAGCAGATGGACAGCCTCTCGGCTCTGCTGTATTGTGTTCACATCCACTCTCTCTCCCTCTTTCTCTCTTTATCTTTCATCTGTCCCTCTTTCTCCCGCTTTTCTTTTTTTTTCCCCCTCGCGTCTTCCTCTTTTCACTCACTCTTTTTCACCACTCTTTTCTTCCTCTTCCTGCGTCTTTCACCCTCTGTTGTCTCGTAGCAGATGGCAGCATGGGGCAGCAGCAGCAGCAGAGCATAAGCCAGAGTTTGAGCAGGAGATGGGGAGAGGAGAAGGGGGTTGTGAAAAGAGGAGGAGGGGGAGGAGGAGAAAGGCAGGGGGGGTCAGGCATATGGAGAGCCTGGTTAAGGGGCCCCCCTCCGAAGGAGTGTGTACGTGCGTTTGGTAGTGTGGTGAACAGAGAAGGGGGGAGAGGTAGCAAACAATAGATGTCCATTAAGACGGAGATTTGACTCTAATAGAGAGAGAAGGGGAGAGACGGACGCAGCAGCCCAACACGCAGCATGCTGCAAGTAAAGACACAGTAACGCAGCTCTTGAGGGCAATTCTATTTATCTTCTTTAACTTCTGATGAAGGTAAACTTTTCCAGCAAAAACAATAATAAAACTAGAATAAACAGGGATGCTGATAGGGATTATGTAAATGTTCACAACAGACTTATTCCGCAGAAACCAGGTAGAATTGGCGCTTGCCTACTGTAGGAATTTACATTGAAACATGGACTGTGTCTATTTCGTGGCGCATGCGGATGTCCAAATGTTGAATGTTGAAATGAAATGTAAATCTCAATTTGTTCCTGGCTTTATGGGAACTACTGAGTGTCCATTATGAACCTGCTAGTGAACAAGGGAAGGGTTTCGGAGACAGCCGTACACAAGCGAGGATATCATTTCCCAGTTCTAAAGGTAATCTACCCACCTATCATCTTCATAGCAGGCGTCTGTGACCAGCGAGGTCGATGAGCAGACGCCCTGTGTCAGGGGACACGCACACACACACACACGCACACACACGCACACATAAAAGGGATATGATGGGCTCCCTTTCTCTGTCTCCAGCTGACATCACACACATGCTGGACGTCCCCTCGCACACGGCTCTTTGTCTGGGCGCGCTGTGTGTGTTTGGAAGATGAATGTGTGTGTTCTAACGGATTGGGTCCCGAGTCAACCGCTGCATCACTGCCGCAGACACACATGCCCACGCGCTCACACATAGACATGGATATCGATCCAACGCCTGCACGTGGGGCATGGGCCAGCTAAAATGCATCCTCCCGTTCTCTCTCACTCACACACACACACACACACACACACACATGGAGGGAAAGACACACACAAATCATGTTGAGCAGTGATTGCAGTTAGAGAGAGTGTTTTTCCTGGTTATCTGTCCAGTTCTCTGGACGTGCCAAATGTGTCTCTTAATCCATTTCACTATCTGTGGGGAGAGATAAGCCAGAGCTTTTCCAGGAGTGCGGGTCAGGCTGTGTGTTGTTGTTGTTGTTGTGTGGGTGTGTGTGTGTGTACGTGTGTGTAGTGGAGGGTCTACGCAAAACCCTGACGCTAGACACACACTTATCTTGTCTTGACAGCCCCTCTGCTTGGTGGTCCCCCTGGCTGCGTGTCTGTGTGTGTGTGTGTGTGTGTGTGTGTGTGTGTGTGTGTGTGTGCTGCCTGGTGGTCTCCCAGCAGTGTTTGGGATTATTATGTTTTAGTCAAGGCATTCACAGGCATTCACAGGGAAATTAATGCCGCCACCGTTGCCACGCCAAATGTGTGCGCACGCTGCACGGACACACGCGTGCGTATGAAATGGTCGGCCTTTTGACGGGAGCCTTTTTATTCCGGGCTGAGACGGCGGTTGGTGACCTGGAGGACGTGATGAGCTCATAAAATGGGAAATCCTCTTTATCACCTTGATGACCTTTAATAGAGTTTGACCACACTGTCATCAGTTATTTCGGTCTCTCTGCACACTAACAGGCTTTATTTTTGGTGCATGTTTCCTCAGTGTGTAGTCTTTAAGAGTGGGAATGCTTTAAGGGGCGTTTCCCTGTAGTCAATGGGGGATGGGACCTGTGTATATTTCTGTGTGTGTGTGTGTGTGTGTGTGTGTGTGTGTGTGCTTGCACGTTGGGGAGGGGTGAGTGATTTAGCACCACTGAAACACCAGCTGTCCATCTGTGTCTGACCCCCATACACACCATGTACACACTTGAAAAACACATCGATACCCACACACACACACACACACACACACACACACACACACACAGACACACACACACACACACACACACACACACACACACACGCATCTCCTTGGATTTAACCTCTGATCTGCTCTTGAGGTTTCTCAAACCTGAAGAAAGTCCAGACAAAACACAATCTGTTCCTGCGTCTTTCTCCCACCAAAGCGACACACACATAGAGACACTCTACACAACACTTAGCAATATTTCTCCCTAATCAGCTCCACAGTAGTGCTGCTGCGTCTGCTGCTGCAGAGTGTCACCAATGAACGACTCTGCAAGGTCACTCCTACTGAGCACACGCACATGCACACACCCAGACACACACACACACACACAAAGTCACACAAAGAAGACCTGGAGGGTGGCAGAAGAAGAGATGAACTCTGACCCTGCTGGACATTCAGAAGTTGAGCTGATGGCTAGCCTTCACAAGCGTGTGTGTGTGTGTGTGTGTGTAGTGTGTGTGTGTGTGTGTGTGAGCTGTATTGTTTGTTAGTGCGAGCGGGTCAGGGTTGAGACAACTGGAGTCTGGCCTTTGCTTTCTTCCCCTCAGGGCTGGATTTGGCGTCCATGAGTGTGTGTTTGTGCTGACCATTTGGTTGGAACTGTAGCTAATTCCTCAATCAGACACACCCATACCATCTTCCTGATCCGTCACAAAGGTCAAGCTCTATTCATTCCCTATCGTGCCCAGTCCCAGTGGGTCGCTGTTTCTCTTTGGGCAGAATGTAAGAGCCAGTCTACCTCCAAGTTACAATTTACTGAATATCTAAAGTGGCTACTTGGCTGTAGCTTCCAGTGAGCATTCAGGCATTTCACATTGGCATTGAATATTCAGATCTTAAAGGTACACAAAAACTCGCCGCCTTCTAACTGTAAAGAAAATAAATAAAATCATAGAATGCCAAAATCCAAGTTGCCATGGGTCTGACATCAATGTAAGTGTAGACTAACGTATGTAATTAAAACGTATACAGGCCTGAGTTTGGTTTTTGGACGGCGGTTTCCTGTGATTCACGTAGCTGTGGGACTATCTGGAGGGCGGCCATGTTTGAAGTCCTCTGTGGTCACGGATGACGTTGTGTCACAGCATCATGTGTCCCTGGTGGCCGATTTGTTAGTGTGGCTCCAGCATGCCCGTGTTCCTGCGGTTAGTTGGTGTGCATGTGTGTGACTGCGCGTATGTGTGTGTGTGTGTGTACGATGAGAAGTGTATTCTGGGAGGAGGTCCGGCAGGGACCAGGGCCAGAAAGGGGATGAGAAAAGGAGAGAGGTGAAGCAGGCGCAGAGTATTGACTTTCACTGTGTCTCACTTGAAGCGCAAGTGTGTTTGTCAGTGAAATCTGATGGCCACATCAGCTGTCTGTTAGAAGGGGTGTGTGCGTGTGTGTCTGTGTGTGTGTCTACGTGTGTTTGAAAGCAAGAGATGTGACACTGGAGAGGTTGTGTCCAATTCTCTTCTTGTTTTGTCTTTTTTCTTTCCCTCCGGCCCATTATACCAACTTAAATAGATATGTACTAACCCTTAAACCATGTTCATACTGTATTTTGAACATGGTTCAAGTCATCTAATTGATTTAAAGTGTGGGGTCATCATGCATCACGGTCCCAATGCGCAATAACCAATATCTGGTAAAAAAAACACATAAACATCATAAACGCTAAGTCGCAGCATTTGGGACTTTCTGCCCAGTTGTTCGCATACATGTACTAGGCTTTGTAAAATAACCATTCTGCAGTTATTTATGCTCAATTTCTCTTTAGTATGTATGCGGACATGAATAAATGATATAAATGTGTCTGTCTGTCCCTCTCTCCATGTGTCGGTCCCTCGGGGCGGCTCAGACTAAACAAACAGCTGTGTTTATGAAGCAGGGACGAGCCACAAGGGTCTTCTGTTTAGTGGTCCATTTCAACACACTCGCACACATACGCTCACATCCACACGCACACAAACACTCCCGAATGCCCTGCGCTCCTCATCTCTACCTGCCCTGCTCTGTTGCCTTTTTGCCCTGCTCGGCCTCTCTCTCTCTCTCTCTCTCTCTCTCTGCCCCCCCTGCTCGGCATAGTGCTCGCTCGCTCGTTCTCAGAGAGGAATGCCACTTCGTGTGACCTCTCACCTACAACAAGGAGGGGTGCCGGTTTAGACAAGGGAGCGAGGGGGCAGCTGCAGTCATGTGCCCAGGGCTGGAAGGAAACACACACACACACACACACACACACACACACACACACACACACACACACACACACACAGAGAGCCAGGTTATTAGCAAAAATTGTAACACACTTTTTTTACTACCCGCTGATGCAGCTCTGGATGTGGCTGCAGTGGCTCTCCTGCCTCTCGTTGGGCCTGTTTGGGAAAGCGTGGGACGCCCTGCTGAGGTCTCTGCGTGCGTATGTGAGCGCCGAGTGGAGTGCAGCCGAGTACAAAGGCGGTATTGTTGGTACAAGGGGGCCTGAGGGGAGGCAGGCAGTCTGATTGGTTAAGACTATTGTGTCTCACTTTTGCCACTGAGGATGTTGTAAAGTGGCTCTCTAACTCGCTCGGTCTTGCAAGCTGGGGATCATCTGAGGACTTAAGACATTCACAGACAAAGCAATGAAAGTGTTACTTTGCAAGCTTCAAGCTTCAAGTGCAGAATCAAGAGACATTTTTCAAAAGAGTTATTCTTTATGAATAATTAGGAACATTTCCAAAAGTCCACATGCGTGACTTTCAGGGGTTTTCTTCCCGGCCTGCAACAGTCCAAAGATATATTCAATTTGAATCTGTATAAATTTGGAGTAAATTATAAATCTTAACATTTGCAAAGCTCATAACCACATTTTTTCTGGATAAATTACTGTGCAATGGGACTTTTTCCTGTATCAAATAGTAAAAATCTTTACTCTAAAACAGACTAGAGCTTTTATATCCCAAATATGTACGGAAACGTGCAGGTGATTTGGTAATTGATGCATACGAATCACGAGAGTAACTAGACAACGATTCGTTAAGAGTCCTTTCCATGTGATTAACTGGTTGTGGAGTGAGCCGTTTGACAGAGAGGAAGTGTTTAATCTCAGCGCGGCTTCTGTCTTGAATTACCCATCATTCCACACAGGAAGCCATCCCTTAGGATTTAGAGCAGCTCATTGGCTGTTAATTGTTTCCTGTTGTATAGAAGTGGTACAATTGGGTCATATGGTGCACAGAGCACTGTGAACAACACGTTATCTTGGCTTCCTACTTACTGTCTGCTGTGCACATGGATGTATGTTTGTGTAATTTAGATCAATCATCTATTCACTCAACACTCCGACTTGTGATACACATGTTTGACATTCCCCTCATAGAGAGAGGCCGGAATGACTGCATGTGTATGTGGACAGTCTCTTTGCTTATGTATATTGTCTTTGTGCTGAGAATTCTGACACCGGAGATTCGGGCCACAACCACAAAAGGAAAAAATTGGTACATAATCGCTGTAATAATCGCTATGAAAAAACTCTTAGTGTCTCTTCACGCAATTCACAAGGACACACGCGCACCATTAATGCTAAAAGCGGGGATTAGACGTACACTTTGTGTAGCATGTAAATCTTTCTGTCATTACTGAGCGAGTGAAAACCTCTAATTTCATCGTAATAACATGCTTCTGTTCAGCCAATCGCAGGCTTTTGTTCAGATTGAGTCGTCTACGTCGGAGCGCGTTTGAAGAGAGTGTGACAAGGAGACTCTTGGGTTTTTCTCGCTGCTATCTTTGGGAGCACTCTAATCTGAAGGATTACCGCCGCGGACGTAAGAGGAAACATTTTGCTCGCGACCTACTGCGGTGCATTAAATCTGTCTTCTGCCTCACAGTTAGTTGAAGGACAAACGCGCCGCAGATTGAATACTTGACCCTCGGCGGGCAGGAAGGCGGCGCGTGGAAAAGAAAGCACTCAGGGAAAAAGTTTGATTTGGGCTTGAATAATATGCATTCACACACACACAGACAGTGAGCCTGATCCCGGTGATCCGCAAAACTGTCCCACCTTGACACCCCCTCATCCCCCCCCCCCCCGTCTCCTCCCTCTTTTCTCTCCCCTGCTGCGGGTCTCCTCAGGCGCATGAATGGAAGTCTTTATTCCCGGGAGAACTGGTGGGAAGAACGAGAGAACGAGAAACATGGAAGAGGGGGGAGAGGAGGGAGGGAGGGAGGGAGGGAAGGGGAGGTCTGTAAGAGTGGCCACAAGATCAACACAGTGCCTCTTTTCTCCTACATCGCTTTTCCCTCCTTTTCTCTACGCCCCCCCCCCCCCCCCCCCCCGTCCCCCCGTCCCCCCGTCCTCGCCTTTACCCTGTTTTAAGTGCTGTGGACACAAAGCCGTGTTGGTATTCATGGTGTTTGTTTGCAGAGGAGCTGTGCGTGCGTGTGTGCGTGTGTGTGTGTGTGTGTGTGTGTGTGTGTCCAGAGCTGTCAGAAACACAGATCACAGAGACGCAGCGCTGTGAATGGAGCTGGAGAGAAGGGGGGGAGGAGGGCAGTTCCCACAGGGGAGAATGGTCAGCTCCAGAAAAGAGAAACCAAGAAGAAAAGGAGGGATGTGATAAGGGGGGGCAGTGCACAAGGCCACAGGGGCAGAGGGAGACAGCATGGTGTCAAAGCCAAGGGGAGTGTGTGTGTGTGTGTGTGTGTGTGTCTATGTGTGTGAGTGTTGGCAGAGAGAGAGAGCGAGAGAGAGATGATCACATCAATCAGAAGGGTTTGGAGGGAACTAGTTGTTAATGGGTCCAGGAACCTTCTTGTTTTTCTGCTGGTCCTCTTCTTCCCTCCCTCTCTGCTCCTCTCATTCTTTCAGTAGCCCCCTCCCTCACAATTTCTCTGCCCCACCCGCTCACCCCCATCTCTCTCTCTTTGTGTGTCTCTCTGGACAGCTGCCCAGTTCCATACACAGGGAAAAATGAAACACTCTAACCACCGGGCGGGCAGCCAAATGAAAGGCTGCGAAAAACTATTTGAAGGGCAGGGTGTTTTGTGTGTCTGTGTGGGTTTGCATGGAGTTTGTGTATATGTTTGTTGGGGTATATGTGTGCAGGATTGTGAGATTTGGGTGTGCCTGTTTAGGGTGTTCTTTCCCAGTATTATGGTGCAGCCAGGGTGCTGTGTGTTTATGTGTTTATGTGTGTGTGTGTGTGTGTGTGTGTGTGTGTGTGTGTGTGTGTGTGTGTGTGTGTGACAGGGAGAAGTTCCACTCCACTTTAGTTTATTCAACATGGAAAACACAGACACGGAAAGGACAGTGCCGCCACACAGCTCCGCTAACCAACAAGGAGGCAAGAGAAAGGAGGACTTTTTATGTGCAAACGTTACATTCTGACGCGCGCGCACAAACAAATTTGTCAGTAAATGTATGCTGACTCATTTGCAAAGAGCCTTTCAGTTGGGCGACTGCAGTACTTAGTCACATATTATCCCTGACCTTATCTGACGGTTACATCACCGGTGGGAAGGAATGTGCAGCTCCATGTCGGCCTGCACTCTGTGTGACTGGCACCGATCCATGTTGTTACAGTGCTATCCCAGTGGAAGATATTCTAGAAATGGCTGTTGAATTAGTTGTGGATTACGACCCTTAACCCCTGAATGCAGCCGTGGGAGCCTCCAGGGAGGCCGGGCCGAGGCTCGGCTTTCTGTTGGCCTTTTCTCCTTATCCTAATTTGATCAGAGGGGACTCGATGGACATGGACTGGAAAAATGGACATTGTGGAAGAGGATGAAATCTCACAGCTATTGTGCGCGCGTGGGCCGCTCCAGGGTCAGAGTCCACGGCCAGTACTGATTCTCCTGACCGCTGCCCCCTGCTGCAGGCCACCAGTAGCACAGTCCCTGTTTACTCGCCGCACGACAGGAGCGGAGCAGCGTTCTGTGCGCGCGGCAATGAAATATCTGAATCCATATGTCGAGCGCAATGCTTTTTCCCTCCGTGGCATCGGTGAAGCTGTGGGGAGACTTGTAGGGACCTCACCTTCAACAGAGTGAAGGAGTGAAGGAGAAACATTTTTTTTTTTCAAATTTCACATGACCACCTGTTGGTGCATCAGTGACTCTGGTTGAAACGGTCTGGCAAGACAACGAGAGTGTGTTAGGGTTAGTTTTCTTCATGCAATGTTTTCTATGTTTCAACTACGGGACTTGCTGCATCCACATGACTAGTATTTGTACCAGCTTGTGTTAAAAGATGGCTCGGCACTATCTTTTTTAGGGAAATGGTCTGTAGCCTTGTTGGTCTCCTCTCAGAAGCATAATCAGAAAACATTTATTGCCATAATATGTCAGACATACAAGGAATTTGACTTGGCGGTTGGTGCATGACAACAGACGACAATGGACCACAAGACAACAATAAAATATAGTACTATGGTCATTGTGCACACACACACTTACATCGCACAACTGAAAGGCTTCTACAGCAGCGTGTGCATATAAGCAAATACATGTACTGCCATGGTTAATCATTAACGCCGCTCAGTGCTTGTGTGTGTACAGTGTGTGCTCGCTGTTCACATGGGCTAGTTTGCGCTTTGGAGTTCGTGCGGAGAGAGGAATGGATTGTGGTTGGGGAAGGACTCGAGGGTCCTGTGATGGACCTTCGAGTCCTTTGGAGTACTGTGATGTGAACCGCTCACGTTAAAGGTCCCGTTACTGTGTGTGTGTGAGAGTGTGTGTGAATCTGCAAAGAAAGGGAGCCAATCATCTGGCGAGGTGTCGATCCGCAGCGACTAGAATTGGATGCCTGTTCATACATCGGCATTGGTGAGGCCAGTATTTCATAAAGTCTAAATTAAAAATGTGTACCTCCATGGTATTGTTGTGTGTGTGCTTGTGTGTGTGTGGGTGCATGCATGCCTGTGTGTATATGCTGAGAGGTAGGCCTGTGGTTAGGTTACATCTCCCTGCAGCGCAGCAGAACAGTGTCTTGTTGCGTCACACTGAGTCTGTTAATAACAGGCTAAACCACAAAAGCCATCCGCTGCTCTATTTCCTATCTTCCAGCCGTGCGCCTATTATGTAGCAGTGATACATTAAGCCCGGCTATATTGTGTAATTGTTCCAATTGCACATGAACAGACATGGGTTACAGAGCGACGGTATAAGCAGCTCGGCGAGTTAAAGTTGTGAAGAGTGTAGGAGAGTTCTCAACAAATTAAAGATGATATATAATAAATCACCCGGGACAGTCAGGGACACGGCTGAGCGAGGCTACTGTGTTTAATACTGTGTGCAGTCAGGCACCCGCAATTCCTACCCCCCCGTCCCTCCCAGCCCTCACAGCGTGGTACATCCTTGCCACAGGAATTTAATTGCTCTGTAAACCAGCCTTTTGTTTTGTTCGCTGTCTGCTCATGCTCACAAGATGTATTAAAAGCTTCAGATTTGATAGATGACAAAAAGAGACCGGATGCAGGGCATTGATTCTGTTTGACAGAAAAGTAAGATCTATGTGGAGATGTTGTGAAGACATGAAATTGGGTGTTCATAGTTTTATGATCCGCCTCATTCCCCTCGTGATCGTACGCGGTAACCAGTCTTTGTTTGTCTTTTCTGTCGTCCCCAGACATACGAGCGGCAGTTCAGAATGCCTGAGCAAAGAGACGGAGGCCTGCTGCAGCTACTGGGAGATCACACACTGCCCAAACAACAGCTTCGCAGCTCCCTCACCCCTACACACACACTCACACAACAATTCGCCCATGCACATCAACACCAAATTAATCCCGACTGGATCACGTCTGCCGCACCTCCTGCATCCCCGGCAAATCCTGCAGATTCAGAGGCAGCCAGAGAGCTGGCGGGAGCCAACAGGAGCACTTCGGTTGATCCAAACCAACCTTTCTCACGAGCAGCTACGCGAAGCCCCTCACCCCAGAGATGCCTGACTCCAGACCTGCAGTTGCCGGTGGTTACAGATGCGAGTATTCTCAACCTGACGTCGCTCAGCAAGTAAGAATTGTTTTCTTTTGAAGTGAATGTTATTGGGAGCATCATTCATTAACACTGTACGCTGCACTGGGGATGGAAGACACTGGAAAACTTTCAGGAGAAGGATTCTTCTTTTACTTTTTACGTTTGCTATAATAATGGATATTTAGAGGGGGCAGTGAAACCTTCCTTAAACTTGATGAACAGATACAAGTTTGAACTTGTAATATATGAATAGCAGGATATCGTTTGTATAGCACAGTAATACCAGATATGTGAGGTCACACATATAGGAAATATTCCATTATATGCTGGTACACTGCCGAGTGTCTGTAAATTACAAAACATGTATCATCCTCCCATTCCACTTCTTTTTTCTCCGTATCTCTCCAGGGGAAGGGGCTTGCAAGAGGTCAGTGAGCAGCTCTTTGGGAACATCAAGAGGAAGTACGGAAGGAAAGACTCTCAGAGGATGCTCTGTAATCCCCATGGTGCTGATACACCTTGGATAAGACAGCCAGAGAACAGCTTGGAGAGCCCAACTAATTCAGAGGAGAGGCATAAGTACAGGCAAGATGAGGCAGCTGAGCGGTTCCATGACGATAGAGAGGAAAGCAGGAAAGAGGAAAGAGAGCGAGCCGTTCCTGGGAGGAGAGGAGATGAAGAAGACAGAGGGACTCCAATGCTGACGGATGAAGGGAAGGGAAGAAAGAGGCGGAGGAGGCCTTCTTTTGACGAGTCATTTTCTGCAGAGGAGCAATTACAGCAACGGCAGGACTCTGACAATACAAAGAAGCACCAGCCGGGGGCCCCGGAACCCAAAGGAGCACATAAGATGGAGACTCACCAAAACGACTCTCAACTCACAAGTCCCGCCGATGCCACAAGAGACCGCGTGGAAAAAGCAGAGAGAACGGATAAATGCGATAAGAGAGAAAAAGGAGAGAGGGTAGACAGGGCAGAAAGAGGAGAGGTGGTCGTAAGTGGGTCCGACCTAGAGACAGCTTTCACTGCAAACAGAATAAAAAAGAACCCCGTGGGTCGTCCTAAGCTTAGCGCAGACACCCTGAGACATAGAGAACTGGCGTATAATCACATCAGCAGAGCCAATCTTAACACAAATCCCAGACACCCAAGCCCAAACCTAAGCCCCAGGGGCAGCATCAGTCCGAGCCCCAGGGGTAACATCGGCGCCGGCCTCAGCCCCAAACCCAGGACGACCTTGAGTCCGGGCCCCAGCCACAGCACCAGCTCCACAGCCTGCTCCAGAACCACCAAGGCCAAGGACAGGTGGTCCTATCTGAAAGCTAAGAGCCATTCCTGCCTGACATCGCCCCACAGAGACCACCGGGGGAGCCCCTTGACCTCAGCTGACCCACCTTCAGCCTTCCCCATCACCCCGTCCAGCCCCCTCTACACCAACACCGACAGCCTGACCGTCCACACACCCATCAAGAGGAAACGAGGACGACCCAAGAAACAGCCACTCCTGACAGTGGAGACGATCCACGAGGGCACGTCCACCTCACCTCCGAGCCCGCTGGCACAGGAGACCTTTGCAGGGCTGAACCGTAGGAGGAAGACGCACACACTAAACACATTAGTGCAAATGGCCTCCGCAACCACCAGCGCCAATTCGAATATTCTGAAACTAAAGCGTGGTAGGGGCCCGTCCAGGCCGGTGAACAAGATGAATCTTGGTAAAATGCAAAGTATCCTGAATGAGATCCTCTCGGGCTCCAGTCAGAACGGCTCCCTTGCCCTGAAATCGTCTTCTGGCCCCGTGTCCTCAGCAATGAGCGCCATGGCGTCCACCATAGAGGCTCGGCTGGGAAAGCAGATAAATGTCAGCAAGAGAGGAACCATCTACATTGGTAAGAAGAGAGGGCGGAAACCCAGAGCAGAAACCCAAGGCTCCAACCCTCCCAAAACCACCAGGGACACGCCGTCCCTGTGCGTCGCCACCTCCGGTCTCTACGAGAGCACTGTGGTGCCTTCGGCCACGTTGTCTCCCAGCTCCGGCGGCCCATCCTTAAGAGCCAGCCACTCGGATGCCACGATGCCCAGTCTGCAGCCCATCTCGGCGCTGCCCTCCAAGCCGCCGGGACGGAGCTTCCTCTCGGGCGGTTGGAAACTGTCTCCCCCGCGACTTCTGGCTAATTCTCCGTCCCACCTGTCAGAGGGGGCTTCGGTGAAGGAGGTGACCCTGTCCCCCATCAGCGAGTCCCACAGCGAGGAGACCATTCCGAGTGACAGCGGGATCGGGACAGACAACAACAGCACCTCAGATCAAACGGAGAAAGCCTCCGCCTCTCGACGCAGGTACTTTTACAATCTTCATTGAGAGTTTTTTTTTGTTTATTATACATTATATTTGCCATTAATTAATGTAGTGGTTTCGGCGTGATTTTATCTGTTATTTCATGTGTTCATACAGGTACTCATTTGATCTGTGTGGGTTTGAGGCTGCGGAGGCAGCGGCGCTGGAGGCGTCCAACCGAGGCAGCCGAGCACGATGTGAACGACAAGTAACTGCCGTTGACAACTTCCTGTCGCAACAAGAAAAGAAGCAAAAACATCACAGGCGGAAGAGGAAGTGCCTGCAGAGCCGGGATCATCTTCACTTTCTCTCTGAACTGGAGGAGGTTAGAAACAAAACAATAAATATCTTGCCAAATCTTCGACTAAGCGCTGTAGTTTATTTTATGTATGTATGATGTATTTTTCTAAATGTTTTCTTTCTTCACACTCGCAGGTTGTTTTAAAGCTCCAGCAGTTGCGAGTGTCTCACAGACGATACAGCTGCCTCCCCCAGCAGCCATATCCCTCCATTTTCCGCCTCAACTTCCATCATTACTACCCTCTCACCTACGACTCGTATTCCTGTGACTCCGGCTCGTACCTCCGCAGGAGCGCCGATCTGAAGGCCAAGAGGAGACGCGGCCGCCCGGCCAAGGCCAGCGAGCCGATCACATCGAAGCTGCCTTTCGTTCAAGGATACGGTTATCCACTGGCAGGGGGAAATTACTATGCAGCGCCGTATCCGATGCCTTACGCACCTCCTCTGAGTCTGGGCTACTTTCCCCCCGCGCCCCCGTTCTACCTGCCCCACCACTCGCTGGGACCTGCGCCTCCTTCCCCCTTCATGAGGCCCGCCGTCCCCCCTCCGAAGGCTTTCCACTCCAGTGGACACTCACAGCTACAAGCGGGGCCCAAGCTCCGCAGCACCAGCGGCCCCCTCCAGGGGCCCTCTGTAAGAGGAGAGGGCCTGGGTTCACTGGGCAGCGCCGGTGCAGGTGGTCTCGCTGGCGTTCGCCTCCATAAGAGGAAGCACAAGCACAAACATAAGCACAAGGACGAACCCCTCCTTTCCCTGCGCGATCGGCAGGAGTTGGGAGGACTCTTCAGCGGGGCAAAGAGCAGTTCACGCCTCAGCGTGCTGAGTGACAGGAGGGACATGGCCGTCCAGGGCCCTTCCAAGCACCTGGAGAAGCAGGGGGGCAGCGGTCGAGCTTCGAGCGTGGCATCCGGCTTAGGGATGTTTGAGTCGGAGCCGCGGCCGACACACTCTCTCGCCGAAAGCCAGTTCCACTCCCGTCAGACTCGTCAGCCAATAAACAGCTTCATGAGCAGCTACAGTAGCCAAACCCAGCGGGCGGAGTCGGCTTCTGACCTCTTCCTGGGCTCGCGGGAGGAGGAGTGCGGCGGGCGGAGCAGGAAGACGAGGCTCGCCGTGTTTGGAGAGCAGGGCGTGATGTCATTTCAAACTGCAAGGCAGGAGCCGGGAAGGATGAACAGCTTCGCCAGCCCCTCCCACGACGGTAAGAACCACTTGCATTCGGTCCAGCTGTTCACGTGCAACTCCGTGGTGGATTTGCAAGGGATTGCGACGCACCTTCGCCGACTTACTCACTCTGACGACACGTTGGAGGTTCGAGTTTAGCCTGAACTGCAACAAGCGCTTGTTGCTGGCTTTATCCAGGCAGTTTACCTGTGACTATACTTCCTGTAGCTGCCTCACGATAAAAAACCACACACGGTTCAACTGGGAAACGCTGCTAATACAAAGCATCAGCAGGGCAGTAGCTCAAAACAGCAATGGACTTTCATTACTTCATTACCGATGCATTTTGCTGGCTTTCCCTTATCCAACCAGTTGACTTATGACTATACTTCCTGTAGCTACCTCAAAATGAAAAGTACCTTTACATAATTTTTTGCTCCCTGGGCGAGGGAACGCTGGATACGGATACTGTTGAGCCAAATATGCTGCACTCTAGGCTTAAGTGTTGGCATCTCGCCTGGCAAGCCAGGTAGATATAATCTCATCCTGCCAAACGTTGCAGAGCTTTTAATATGGCAAAACCGGGAGCATGTTGTAAAAATAATTGCTGCTCAGCATATTATTCTGTTCCCTAGCGATAAGGGGCTTGTTATTTGTTGGCATTCAGACTTAATCACATATTTAGTCCGAGTTAAGAGGATGTTCCCTATTTAAATGTAGATGGAGGAATACTCGTCAAGGTGATTCTTATTTATAACTATGCTACGTGCAGCATTATCAGGACTTAAAGCAGACAAAGGCTCTGCTCTCTGCTCTCTCCCAGACTGGGTCATTTTGGTACATTTTGTATTCTGCTGTCTTTGAGCACATCTGGTTGGGGATGGAGAGAACAGAATGCATGGATGGAGACGACTATAATTCACCAATCTCTCCTTCCTCCCCTCCCTCCTTCCCTCCGACTCGCCTGCCAATGCGTTTGCCAGAGATATATTATTCACACAGTGTGATTTATTTTCTACAGACTCACCGTAAAAGGCCCTTGCCTGTTTTAAAAGAGCTGGCTGGCAGCCAGGGGTTTAATGACTGGGGCCTAGTCCAGTGGTGGGGGGGAGAAGCCAGGGGCTCAGTTAGAATACACCCCCCCACCCCAGGGAATCCAGGACGAATGACTCATATACACACTACCCCCCCTCCTCCACCCCCCCCACACCCTCCCCCACCCCCCCAACCCTCCAGTGTTGTTATTCCTCTTCTACCTTCCATGTCCTTCTCTTCTCTGCTGGTGCTGTTTCTGCAGTTCTTACGCTTGCTTTCCTCCTTTGCCTCTCTACCCTAATCCCGACAGTCAGACTACCCCCCCCCCCTCCGTTCATCTCGCTCCCCCTCCCCCCCTCATATCTCTTTCCCTTTCTCCTTCTGCTTCTTCCCTCGTCTCCCCTCCCCCTCGTTCCCCCATCACCCTCTCTTTCCCCCCTCCTGACTGGCCCTCCTCTAGCATGACTTACTGCCTCACTTCACAGCTTTAGCCCAATTAAAACACAGGCGCACGTGCATATATGTACACATGCACACATAGACCCACACTGATATTCACACACACACACACACACACACACACACACACAGTCAAATGGATTGATTTAGGATGTGTTTGTCTGTGCTTGTGTGTGTGTGTGTGTGTGTTTCTCCATTTGGTCTCACTGCAGCTAAAAAGTGGAATCTTCTACTGAATCTTATCCATATAAGATAATTGTCCCATGACTCGAGCACAGGCATTTTTTCATGAAGAGAAACGCTCTTGTTAAATGATGGGGATGGCCTGTCTGAAGCCTGAGCCGCGTGCATGTATCTCTGTGTGGTAGTGACTTCCTATCGCACAGAGAAACGGGTCTGTACGACCCCTCGCACTGATGAAGGTCACTGGTTTTATGTTCTGTGTATGCAGCTCATAAATTCCTGCTACTTTGCAGTGTGTCTGTATGTGTGTGCTTGATACCTGAGCATGTGCACAGCTCATAAACTACTGCTACTTAGTGCTTTCTGCATTAGACTAATTTCGCTGTCTGCCCTACATGTTTGAGCAACAATAGAGTGAGATGTTCTGCTGAGTTTTAAATGGAGGGCGGTCAGGCCTCCTTGTATTTTCCCTTTACAATTACTTCATTAGTAACACCTTGCCATGGAGCTATACACCCCTAAAACTTTAAATATACCTTCCAACGTTCCAATTTGCGATCACACAAAACAACCTTGTGTGATTATTATTGCAAATCTGTATCTGCTTGTTGCAACAGTTTAATTTAAATTTAGTTTAAATTATTCCAACCCATGATGCCATGCTTGATGAAACAAACAGTAATATTCTAAAACGGATTGTGCATCACTATTTCAACACCTTGCAATCCGCTGCAGAACCCCGCCACATTGAATTAGCAGCATTGTGGAGAAAAAGAAGAGATGTGATGTGGTTGGGAAATGGAGAAAAAAGAGGAGTGTAGCTCCAGGAAAAAAAACGACCTGGGATGGTTTATGCACACTGCTTGGGGACTGTCGGCTGATTGTGGTTTTCCTCCATTTTGGCTTTGGCTCAGTCTGAGCCCCGGGAACAGTGCCCAGGAGGAGACGAGGAGGAGGGGGGGAGAGGGGAGGGGGGACGGGATGGGGCTGCAAAACGGAACAGAGACGGGAAAACAAAAAGAATCACAGCAATGGACCAACACCAGGAACCGCTTTCCGAAATGGAGACGGAAATGAAATGGTGCAGTGTTACAGGTTTAATTGAAAATGAGAGTGTGGCATGTTTCTATGAAGAGTAGAGTGGGAAAAAAAAGAATTAGAGTGATGGAGAAAAGTGGAAGGACACACGAGAGAACGGCGGGTAAAGGGGACACTGCTCAGTTCACCACTTCAAAGCAATGGCTCCAGTTTCATCCGCTCAGCCATTCTGAAATGCTGAATTCATAATTTGTGCATGATGGGGTTGCACATGTATGTGTGTGTTTGTATATGTGTGAGGTTGCACATGGGAATAAATGTGTTGACATGTGTGCTTTTTGGCAGCCCCGGCTCCAGATGCGCAGGGTCGTTATTGTGCAGCGACATCTAAATGATTGAACGGGACATTTCTGTGGATTTCCTGCCAGCAGAATGGGATCTCCTCCTCTCCGCTCTGTAGTAGACAATTACAGGATAGGATCTGCTCTCCTGGCTCAGCTGGGCTTTCAAAGGCTTACATGAATATGTCAAAATTAGCAGGAAGCTCTTGAAGCCACAAAAAAAAAGACGAATTCTCTCGATCAGCTAAATTGGCACAATGTCTTTCCTGGCCTTTTCCAAGGCTGCCCATTTGTACTGAGATGCGAACATAATAACGCCTTCTCTCTTTGCAGCCTTTAGTGTATTTTTTTTTTTTACCATGTGACCACCTCACTCATTCTCCTCTCTTTTCTCTCATCTCCCAGATGTTCCCAGTAAGCGGAGGTATAAGCGGCACGAGGTGGAACAGATCCACAAGGACGTGCGGCGGATGCATTCTTTGAACTTTGAGCACGTGCAGAAGATCCTTCGTGCCAAGCGCCTGCAGCGACAAGCCAAAACAGGAAACAACGTCGTAAAAAGACGGCCCGGGCGGCCCCGGAAAAAGCCTCTTGAAGAGCCACAGCCGACTAACAGGAGTGCGGACATCCGTCCTGATTGCCGGGGGTTGGACCCGTCGGCCGCTAGGAGGGGCGACGGGAGGACTCAGGGGATGCCCGTCCTGCAGAGGTGTGATGACCCGTCAGGCAGGCAGAGCCTCAGGTCGAGCCTGACCCCCGAGCCCCTGGAGTTCTCAAATCATGACTCCATCTCAGCAACAATTGAGACCGTGGTGCATCAAGCGCGATCCGTGCCGCCGCTGGCCTCCGCGGGGGGTAAACGCAGAGGCAGGGGCCACGCCAGGGACGAGTTATGGGCTCCTTCCGGCCAATAAACCGGCAGCAGAGAGCGACCCTGTGGCCTGACAGAGAGCGGTCGGTTGGACTCGGTCCCATTTCAGATGCAGTGCCCCCTTCGTTCTGGGACTCCTTGGTGCACTTTGACTTTCTCCTGTGTGGTTTGTGAGGACGACAGAGGGTCTCGGGAGGAGGAGACACATGTGGTACTATCCCTCTGCTTGCTAAGCCCAACAAGAGATGAGCCTTTCAAGGATTCATTGGACCTTCCTTTGCAATGGCACTATATGGTACTGTTTGATACTAAATCTGATGCTATAAAAGTGTGTGGTACTTATGATAGTGTAGGATATTATGTGATTCTTTATGTATCTGATACAGTGATGTTTATGGTACTTTATGATACTGTATCTGAATGTGGCTTTCGCCATGTATTTACCAGCAAGGGGAGGGAGAGTGGTTAATATTAAACTGTGCAGCTCTGCTTATTTTTGCCTTTCTGTGGACGCTTTTCAAAGATGTGGGATAGGACAGCAGTAATTAACCCACCGTACCCCATTTCTTACCCCTGTTTATTACTCACGCCCTTATCTGTACCTTCCTGGTCTGTTTCTGAGGAGTCGCTGATATTTGCTGGCACGCTTCCCGCCCATCACTGTCCCCAATTCTTTAGCTCTCCCTGGTGCCTGCCGTTAAACTTCCATCTCCCTTTATCCTCTCATCTGGTCCCAGATCATGGATTTTCTTTTGCCATTGCCCCCCCCCCCCCTCCCCCGCCTCCCTTCCCCCACCCTCAACCTACCCCAGTGTCTCTTTTAAGAGGAACACAGATCCTTTCCTGCGCCGGCCTGCTCTAGACAGTGGCATATAGGCAACATGGTGGATGAGACTGTACATAGAAACAAAGTCCACTGCTGCCTGCCTTGTGCAATGAGAAACCAGCTCATAGACATGTAAATCCTGGCGTACAGTATATCAAATAGAATTGTTGTACCATAGACAATGAAAGTTGTGTATTATTTTATAACCAAAATCAGACATGGGTGAGACTCAAGACAAGTTTGTTTTCAGCCAGAAAGAACCACATGTATTCATTCGCTCACTCGTTTATGGGTTTATATCCAGGGGGCATCGCATACAGGAAAAATATCAGGTGTATTGGTAAACCTTAAAATCGGTTTATTGCACTATGAGAAGATAAACACGCGCATCAATCAAATGCAGCACTTACATGCTTGTTCTAGCCTTATGTTTTGGCCTTCAATGGTGTGGATATCCATTCCAGAGAGCATGCATTATTTTAATCAATTTGTATATGCAGGCTGCGCAGCCAAAAGCGTCAAACCGAAGCCCGAGTCTGACCTGTGATCCGACAGTTCAACCGAAGAGGGCTCACAGTCAGTGTTCCGAAAAGCTAATCCCAGTCTTTCTACCTGATTTGATCGAACACCATTTTTAATACGTGTCCTTGGAAATATTTTTTTGAAAGTAAATCCAGTGTTTAGATTTAGAAACCAAAGTTACAGTATTCATAGTGAGGATGTATTATTTAAAAGAATCTGAACCTGAGTTCCTGAACTCTCCACCCTGTTGGCACCAATGTAAAGTGAACTCTAGAATGTAGCCATCTTGAATTTTTGTGTCAAGCCTTTTGTTAAACTCTATCTACAGTATCTGTGGCTTTAGGTAGTGGTTGGTATTTTCTCAAATAAGTATTTCAAAATATAAGCAATGGATCAGTGTTTCTTTGGCATTTCTGATAGTTTTGTTCCTTTGGATTGGGTGGGATTCTCAGTCGCAGCAGTTCAACTTGTGCCTTATGTTTCTTTCTCTCACCAGTTACATTTGACCGTAGTGATATCAAGTGGCAACGAGGGCCCCCAAAATTGACCCAAAATATTTACGATTGTGCATGACGTGTCTTAGTCATCAGAACCTTGACACTGCGTGTGTCCATTCCAGGCTTCCGTAGTCGGCTTCCTCTGTCACCAGCTTCCTCCTTGTAATGTGAGTGAACAGGAGTGTCATCATGTCAGTTCTAGAAGGGTGGGATGGATCTGTACAACGTGATATTACTGTATTAGATACACACCTTGTACTGGCCGACATTCAGAAAGGTCCACTGTATCTATACAGAAATATTAATTGTACTAAATCTCCCAGATATATTTTAAGATCATTTACTCTGCCCTGTATGTAACCTGTTTTTTGTAACCTGAACACCGGTTATGCACTTTGCAAAGGAGGAACAGGGGAGGTTGTCATGGAGACCGTGTTCTCCTACATTGTTGTTTGCTATGCATCAGGCCGTGCCTGGCAATGACCTTAAAGGGAATTTCTGTTCTGGGTCCGCCCTTCATCAAAGAGAAATAAGTGGTCTTATTTACTGAATAAAGTTAATTCATATAACAAGAATTGTGAATAATACCAGTAATAATTTGTAATACGTTGTGCAGAAAGTGACTATCATTTCATGAAAACTATAGTTACTGCAGCTCTATGCAGTACAGCCTTAACCAGATGTAAAACTATAGTATTGGAAGTATTTGTAAATAGTGTTAGTAGGTCCATCCTGCATGGATACCGGTTGGGCTCAACTATGCTGGGACTGTCTCCTGAAACCACAATAGACACTCTCTGCTCAAGGCCCCAGAAAAAGAAAGAAAGAATTAACTGATTTTCATATTTGACAAATTCTGCTGTACATCGATAGTCATCGTTTCAGTCCGTTAAATTACACAGAATGCTACAAAAAAAAAGATTGCCTTATCACACCTTCAAAAGTTCTAAGAGGATGAAAGCCTCACTGTGGTGCGCTCTACCAAAAATAGGAACCCCCACTGAAACGCAACGGTTTTGCCCGGGTGGAGCAGCATGAAGAGTCTGAGCATAAAGGTCGCGTGTGGGGAGAGAAGTCAGAGAAAGTAGTCAAGAACACACGCGTCCTAAAGTTAGTGTGCTTAACCCCGCTGTGCTTCATGGCTTCCGGTGGGTCCCCAGTCCGCCGTGGTGAAGATGAGGTGTGGGTGTGTGGTCCGTGAGGTGTAGAGGCTTCACGCTGCGGTGAGTCGGCAGTTTCTCGTGTAAGAGTTAAAGACCCCCAGGTGTCGTCTGTCCTGTCTGTATCTTCCACCAGCCAACGCTCCGGTGCCTTCTAACACTGACAAGTATTGTCCCAATCCAGAGCTTTCACTCTACACAGCGAGTGAAGAGGGGGTGTGGCTGTGAAAAGGGTTAAAGGTCACCGTTGTTTAGTACTTTGGCAGCCAGAACCAGTCTGATGTGGAGCCGGGATGTAAGGATCCTTTACCATGTTTTCGGTCCCAGCATCAAGGGCAGCGCAGCAGCGCTTGACCTTAAATCAGCGGGTGCGGCGTAGCTGCCGAAGCTCACATCAACAACTAGAATGTGATATATCGGCACCTAAATTTTGATCCCTCCCTGTTCCCTTTGTAACATGCTGTGATGTGTGTCCTCCACATGGAGTGAGGGGGTCATGTGAGACAGAGCCTCATAAATGTACGCGTAGTCACCCACACAGCATACGTTCAACAGTTAAAAGCTGATGGAGCAGAGGAAGCATTGAGAAAACCAATAAATGTACTTCTTTAGAGCACAACATGAAGTCTTCTAAATGTGTGGGCATATTTTAGTTTGTGAACATAGTGTATTTGAACCTTTTTCTAGAGTGGGTTTCTTTTATTTGCATGCTCAACCTGATTGTATGCATAAATATTTTAGACAAGCCGAAAGTTGAATTTCAATTGAATTTGGAGCAAGTCTTGTACATTGTTTGATATGTTTCTTTTGTAATGAATTTTTTAATTCATGAAGCAATTTTGTACATTGTATGAATATTAAAAACTGCAAATATTTGACACATAGAGTAAATACTAGATGCGCATGTATATGCATATATCCTTCACAGTATGTATGTGTAAATGTACACATATATTTTGTATTTGCATTTGCTGGCATACAGATATATGTCTTAAGCACATATATACATGCAATATATGTGTATATCCATGTCCGCTGGCATGCTTTTGGTCATGTTTATCTTTCATGATCTTGTAGATTCATTTTTTTGGTTTGTTTTTATTTCTCTTTCCACAGAAAGAAAAGCTCATTCTTTTGCTACCCTTCTATTGGCAGGCAGTGTTGAGCACTTATTAAGAAGAACCACAGTTGTTCATGTTATCCATTGTGTGAAATAATAAATGACTTTATTGACAGTTGATGGTGGCACATGTTTTCTTCTTTCTGGTTAAGATTGGTTTAGATATAATATTCGGATCACCAGGAAACGGCTTTGTCACATGCCGAGATGAGGCTGACGAGTCATTGTGTGACAAGAGCCAGTTGAGACTTTGTGCGTCTGGGTGTTTTGTGTGTGAGTGTGCGTGCAACATGCATGTCGACGTGTGTGGGAGCGAGATGACAGAAGGGTTTGCTGCATTGTTGGTGTTGACTGTCAGATGGTTTTAGTGAATGAGTACTAACATGCAATGTGTTTGCTTTTGCGGTTAGAAGAGAGGAGACCCTCTCATCAGACGATGCTGCAGCCTCACTCAGTCACCAGAACGCACACACACACACACACACATACCTGCACGTAACTCTCATGCTTGTTCATTAGCAAAGCCTACATCTCTAAATCCTCCTTGCACGAGCCCATCAGTGTCTGCTCTATGTGGGCTGGGCTGCAGGCAGCTCTCTTATTGGATGGAGCTGAGTGGGAAGTGCCCCACTATTGGCTGCTGCCAACTAGTAAAATTCTTCTGTTACCATGGTTGCAGGGTGAGCTGCCCAAATGTGTGTGTATCTAGTGGTGCTGATGGAACCGTTGGCACGATCGGTGCTACGCTGGAAAAAAATCCCCCCTCTGATGGAAGTCAGGGCTGCACCCAAATCACTGAGTAATGATGCTGGTGGACGAGCGCCGCATGGCCCCACTTCACATGCAGCACCAGAGAGAGGATGAGATGTATCACCTGTGATCACAATGAAACACATGCCGCATGAAGGGGGGACTCTTCAGCCGCAGGTACACTTACAAGGGGATAAACAGGATCATCAATTTGATGTGAAAAATGATGATTTGAACCAGGCTCAGTGTCAAATGATGTCACTTCAGCATCTCGTATCCGTGGAAACACAAGAGGAATGTGAACAATTGCATGAAATATAAAGAGCACGTGTAATTGTAAAAAAAAAAAAAATCACTCTGCATTTTCATGGAAATAAAAGGTAGAATATATTCCACCAAGGTTGGGAATCTAAACCATTCCAGCTATTAGCCAAAAGCCTTATTGTTTCACGGTTGTCAGCTTTATTAAACAGTAATAAAGTATTAAATATTTACAGTATTATTAAAAATCGTATCATCTGTGATATCTTTGCAAGGCAGAACTAGTATAATCTGCTTGGTTAAAACATGCACAATTTAAGTAGGACATATTTGCAGAACTGGATCATTGCTTTGATATTTATCTAGAGATAGATACTGTAATAGAAATGTAGTGGTTGAGGTTTGTACTTGGACAGGGCTTATAAATTAAGGTGCTCAGCTGTAGCCTGTTGCTTTACTGTTGTAAAACAACCTTCTTTTGAAGGAAAATGTCCAGAAAATCAGGGAGTATCGTCCTCCCAATGCTCTGTGCAGCAGTCTCCTCTGAAATGGATTCAGGATTTAGGGCTGAGGGCTGAAGCCACACTGAGTGCATCTAAAAGAAATATGCACAATTCGATACAAAAGTTGGTAAGTTAATTTTTTGCACCTCCTTTACGTTACATATTGTGTCCATGCAAATGCAATAATCCTTTTCACCATTTAACAACAGCCCAACAGCGGCCGGCTGCATTGCCTCGCTGCCAGCCTCGAGCACGGGCCTCCTTCTGAGACACCATTGTGTAATCTTCCTCTCAAATCCTGCCCACTTCATCAACCGTAAATTAGTGTTTTTACCTCAGCATATGTCCTGTTAGCACATCGTGGGAGACAAGAGGCAGGTTTGACGATCCGGTACTTTACCAAATGTCATTGCCCTGCTCCATTTCTGCATATTTCCTGTCTCTTTTTGCAATCACTGCGTAATAAAAGTATGCATTTAAAAAAAATATGAAAGGCTTGCGCTGGATAATTTTGACCAATTTTATTATCTTCAGGTGTAAGTCACTGCCAACGACATTGAGACCAACAACTGACAAAGTCATGCGTTTTCCCAGAGACTAACCAGCCGACTTGCCATGTAACCGCCCAATCTGTCTCTGTTGCTGTTTTCAGAGGACGACTACTTCATGTGTTTATGAAGATGGATAGCGCAGGCAGCTCTTAGCTCCATCCTCTCTCTCTTCCTCCACCGCTCAGTGATGGGAGACACCATCTTGTGGTGAAATGTATCAGCGCAGCTTCAATCCCTCAAAACCCTCATGTCACATCCACGGAACAGAGAGCCAGTCGAGGCACTTGAGATGACAGCCAGGCCACACAGATGCAGTTTGAGATGGTGCAGCGTGGTCTTTTTTTAAGCATTTGAATGATAACAATCTGAACTATGACCCCGAGCAGTCAAACCAACACACTCCGGTGCTTTATTCATCGATCCCCTTGAGAGATCAGTGCAGGATTTACTAGTGGCTTAAAGTTGGCTTCGTCTGCTTGTGTCGCATAGAAGAAAAGGAAGAAAAAAAAAAAAACAGTGATATGACAGAATGTGTTCTGCATGAGGCTGGCCACTGTTGCCACGGTGACAGTGTGACTCATGGCGGTTTGATTTGGATTTAGAGCGGTGCCCTGCTTTGTGTTTGAGGATGTGTGAAAATGCACCTTCGCATTCGTATGCTTGTGTGTGTGTGTGCTGGTGGGATGAGACAGGAAAGAAAAAAGAAATGGAGAGTTGAATCTGAACACCAGTAGGGACTAATTGTTCACTTCTCTCATGTCTCCTTGGTCACAGTTGTAGCTTTTGTTAGCAGATTGGCTCTGCCTTAGTCTCATTAATGATGCCAACACTTAGGTAATGTGCCTTTTTGATGAGAGTAAGCCACTTAATCTCTCTACTCAGGCTCCATCTCACACACACACACACACACACACACACACCTCCCCCTCAATCCTCCTCTCTGTCTGCTGTAATTTGGCAGAAGAGTCTATTATATGATACAGTCCTGTTTTATTAATGGACCCCCGTAGCGAACACACCACCCCTTAGTGGATGAGATCATGTGACACACATGGAGCGGGTCTCTGTGTTAAAACGGATTTCAACTCCTCGGTTGGTTTTCATCTGCGCTGTTTGTCCGCTGTGCGGTTGGTTTCCGGCTGCACGGCAGAACCACGGGGATTTCTGCTGAAGTTCCACACTTCATTACACGACCATCAGCTCAGCGACAGCACGGAACAGTGTAGCTTGAAAAGGCCAAAAAACAGCAGAAAATAAAAGGCTACGTTCAATTATGGAGTTAAACATTTCGTGGAAATATTCTCCCCGTCTCTCTCTCTCTCTCTCTCTCTCTCTCTCTCTCGCTTCCCCAGCGATGTGAGAATAATTCATCCCACATGTCTGAGCAGTGGCGTGCATTTCAGTCCCTGCAGGGAAGAGCACTTCTTCAAAACAGAACGGGGAGGAGGGGGTGAATGTGACAACTCGAATGTATGTAATTCTGCACTAATACGTACTTGTCAATCCATTTTATTCAAAAAAGCAAATGTGAACCTCATGTTGGAGCTGAAGGAAGCTGAAGTTATTGGTGTTCTTCATCGGGGATTGTACAGAGATAAACACATGGCATTCCTTAGAGCCTTACAACGAATTCATTACACATAGGTTTCCTTTTTCTCTGTGCAGGACATGTGGCCATTGAGATTAACCTGTTGACCACGTTAGCAGATCATTCATAATTACTGGTGGATGTTTCTTTAATGCCAGCAATTTATATTTCAAATGGCAAATCTCCTTATGTGCTGAAAAACCAATGCTGGTAGCACAATCATCTCCCTCTCGCTCCCACACACAAACACACACTTTGGCCCGTCTGCAAGACTGTGCGGTCGGCTCGGATGACGGCAGACGCGCATTCCCCCCACAAAAAACTTTTTTCACATTTGCATATTATCTTTTCCCGGAAAATGGCTTTATGTATGACATGACCCTTTATTACAGTCAACTAATCATTATTCATTATTTGCATACCGTTATTATACAGCTGAGTGTCATATTTCAAAGGGCGTCAAACGAATGTGGTGGGGAGCTGACTGTGAATGTAAACGTCCCCCTAACGAGCCGAGCCAGTCAGGACCTCTTCGCTTTGGGCCTGGGGTCGTTGGAACAGATGAAAGGACGTGGTTCTACATCAGACTCTTTTATGCCGTCTTTCTTTCATGCTGAATCCGCCACGGCGAGCTGATATTATCTGATAGTTGGATTTAGCCGGGAACTGAACAGCATCAGTGGGATGTTTATGACCAGACTGCTGTGCCTGGTTATCTGATGTGATCCACATTTCTTAACATATGCGCCTACATTAACAAGGCTACCCCGCAATGTGTGCGCTTGTCATGTGTGTGTCTACTTAACGAAGAGAGAGAGAGTGAAGCTTTGAGCTGTCAGGGGCACATGACGTTTTGACACACCGTGACAGTCAAGGGAAGCACGCTGAGAACAAACGAGTGATTAGAGTCAACAGACTGAGGCGGAGTGACTGCTCATTAGACGTTTGGTTACATGCCAACGTGTAGAAAACACCTGGGCTGATACGTTAGTGCGTCTACGTGGGGGCTCAGAACCACTGAGGCGGCTTTTGAGTGAAATATCGTAACTTCGTGTTTATTGTTAATCTTTGTGATAAATGTAATGTCATTTCTCAGAAACATTGAGTGTTTTTATAACTTAATGAATTAATAAAGCACAGAAAGAGATTTAAACTCTACGAGCGGCGCAGTGAAATATTTGGTTGTGCAAAGGTCGTCCTCACATCTCTTCAAGAGGTCAACGATGCCTCAGAGGAGGTAACGCCGGCCCTCTGCTGCCCCGCTGTGCGGAGCCACTGCTGCTTTTTTCCCCTCTCTCTCGTCACATTCAGTTCCAATACTCCAAAGCACATTACATAACCACGGCATTATTTTTTCCATCTCCTGCCTCTCTCTGTCCGACTGGCACAGCCGGGGAAATACAGATGAAAACAGGGCGATGATAATGATTCCGTCCTCTCCTTTGATCTGATTCATCCCACCCTGCACGTCTCTCCATTTTCAGCTTTTTCTTCTGTTCTCGGCCTCACAGAACTCCCTCTATCCTCTTCTGCCACACCTCAAGTTCACTTTTGCACCCATGTGGCATGTCGGCTTTCCATTAGTTAATTTCCCATATTCTTTTTTTGGAGAACGCGCTTGCACGGTGCGTGTGTGCGCACACTGTATGCATGAATGCGTGTGTCTCTGTATGCACACTCGTGCACATGTGCGTGTCTCCCGAGTCCCAGAACAGTATTATTGTAAACATATCAGAGTGGTTCAGGTTGTTGGCCGGCCGCCCTGCTTTCATTTCGAACAGAGCTGCCAACATCTGGACTGTGTCAACACTCGCAGACAGCGTATGCGTGTGTGTGCGTGTGTGTGTGTGTGTGTGTGTGTGTGTGTGTGCGTGTCTGCGTGTGTTGAGGTCACTGCCTCGGCCACAGAGCTGTCAGCCCTTGGATGGGGAACAGATTTGCTCAGATTAATCAAAGGTGTAGCGTTAATGAAAGGAGCCCTATTCCTCCGTGCCTCCAGGCGGCCATTTTAAGAGCCTGGGAGAGCAGCCTGGCGTCCCGCAGGACGAGCTGCAGTCACACACGGGATGGGGTTTCAGTTCAAATGGTCTCGTTCCGACGAATCACTCGAAGGTGCAAACCATTTTTTACTCCTTTGCGGTTTGTTCGTTGCTTCGCGCACTGTAAGGTGGAGCAGCAGCTCTGCGTTGCCTTTGTGTCGCTCTGACGAATGCAGATCAGAATATGCGGCCTCCCCGAGTGAAAACCCCCCCCAAGGCCAGACGAGACACATTAAATGTGTGTTCTTCTTATGGTGGGAAGTGTGCAGCAACCTCCTTCGGTCATTTATCTGAACCCTGTTTAGGATGTGGAATCGCTAAAGTGCTTCAGAGACACAAGCAAGACTCTAAAGGAAGAACTTACCTCGTTAATTTATGCAAACTAACAACAGAGGAACCCTGCGTGCGTGTGTGTGTGTGAGAAATTGTAAAGGCAGTAAGATATATCTTATATATATCTAAGATATATCAACTTAACTAATAGTTATTTTATCATGTGCCCAATCATACCTTTTGAAGTAGTTTGAACTGTCTTTTTTATTTTCCATTCGTTTGTGGGGAAACTACATCTAAAAACACACACACACACACACACACACACACACACACACACACACACACAAGTTCATAGCCGTGTGTTCTTTGAAAACATGAAACAAGTCCTATCCCTGACACCAGTTTCCGTGTTTAAGCATTCATGCATGTGTGTGCGTGTGTGTGTGTGTGTGCTCAATGCATGGGAACACACACACCTACATGGACATAATGATGTGGGTGGAGAGAAGCGGCTGAAGTTGAACTGTGTGTGGAAGCAGCAGCCGTCTGGCAGGACATCTGATCCGTCCTCAGCGGGCCGAAGCTGTTCGGGTGCAGTGAGCGCTGGTGTTGTTGCTGCGCTGCGGGTTGTGCTGGGCTCACATGTATTTGGGTTGGCTGACTGAGGGATGAGGCCTGTTTGCCTGCTGAGGCCGCAGGCTCTGCGGGGGGGAGGGGGGGGGGCTGCCTAATCTGCAGCACAATCCGACATCTTAATTAGCGCTTCACTGCTGCTCTCACACGCACACACGGACTACACACTGGGGCATAGCTTGTTAGTCTAATAAAGAGCCATTAGAAGGTTAAATTTGGGTCTCATTAAATATTAGTAATTTACTCGCCTGCGTAATAACACTCTCATGTGTTATTCTAATAACTGCTCGTATTAAAGCGAAAGTGAAGGCCGCAGTCATCGTAATTCAGCCGGCCGGTGCCGTGGATTTGTGCCGCCTCCCGCTGAGAGCATTAATTCAGAGAGAAACGGATACAGCCACTTGCAGTCCGTATCGGAGGGTTTTAAATGTCATTACACGACAGTGCCTTTGTGTTGCGGGGCCGTTGCTACACACTGTAAATAGTTTGAGATGATTTTGACGAGCAGCAATCCAGGGGGGGTTCGGAGAGGAAGAGCCTGCAGAAGGATAAGCCGCGTGGAGGGGGGGTCTCGATAAGCTTAAATGGATTTGGATGCTCTCCTGAAAGCTTTGGACCGAAGGCGGCGTTGAAACGTCAGAGATAATCATTTTACTTCTCTGGTTTCCGAAGCTCCCCGTCCTGATGCCCCCACCATCTGCTGGAGAGCGGAGCGCTGGACGTTCATCAACGCCGGAGTAGGAGAGGCAGGCGGGAACATTTGGCTCGCCATGAAGACGCATTCACTTGCTCTTTCCAGCCCTCATCAAGGCCTATCTGATCCCAAGCAACGCTCTCGTCTTCACTTGGACTCTGATGACAGTGTTCTCTTGGTCACAGCCGCATTAAAACAGAGGAGCATGAGCCGCGGCGGGGGGAAATCAGTTTTAAAAAAAAGAATTAAACGGTGAAGCTGCCAATGTTTTGACTTAGTGGATAAAGCCTCCAGGCAACTCGGGTTGGAGGGAAAAGAGGGGAAAGCTGTGAGAATGTCAAACAGCAGACAGCTTTACTGAGTTAAGAACCACGATTAGCCGTCTGAGCGCCTCGTTTCAGGAGTTACAGTATTACTGAAACAGCCCAGGACGAACGGAGCAGAGTGTTCAGTTTCAATTAGAGCGAAATCCTTCAGAGGTTCACTGTAGAGCAGAAAATGAGTTCTTAGGACGACAAACCTTCCTCGTCATCTCCGTCGTGATGGATGTTTCAGTTAAACTCACCTACATCATGGAATTTATTTCTCATGTGATGGATAATTAATCAATAACCCTTCGTCAAGTTAAAGAAGACATATTTTCACACTCGTACTAGAAATGCTAGAAAAGTATTAATTCCCATATTCAATTTTTTTTTTTACTTGATATACTTAGATGCCTAAGTCATAATCCACTATAGTCATAACTTGTTACTGCTTGCATGTGTTTTTCTGATTGAATATACGCTAATAGAAGTATTTCTATTGGTTTTCACTATCATAATTCACTTTGATTGATTATTTGTTGACTGTGTTTGTGCTGCCATGCAGCCTGATTTATTTATCAACCACATTTCTGCTATTTAATGTCTATAATAGCTTTCCGGATCGTGGTTTGCTCGTAATGTGCAGTCTTTATGAGCGAGTGTGTGTGTGTGTGTGTGTGTGTGTGTGTGTGTGTGTGTGTGTGTGTGTGAGAGCTATTTATTTTGACATTCTGTCGCTTCCCTCGGAGGGAAAGTTGATAATTTATCATCTTTCAAACAGCTTCCACATTATGCATCCAACATTCCTACGCACGCACGCACACGCATACAAACACACACACACACACACACACACACACATGTATCACCAACAGACTGTTCGCCCATGTGCAGTAAATGACAAACGTTTGACGTCTCCAGCTGAGCTTCAGCTCCACTCTGCATTAGAGAATCTTTGTTAATCGTGAATGTAAAGTTGATGAACAGACGCCAGCTTTCTGCTCACGCTGAATTGGATAATGTTTTAATTGCAGTTGTGGGGTATTAAACACAGTGATGCTTTGTCCGGTCTTCTGCACCTTGATAGCTAACGCTTCAAGCTGCAGGTAAAGCTTGAACAAAACGCACTCAGTGAAGTCATCATAGACTAAGACACATTTGTATTTGCTTTACATTTTCTGGAAATGATTGTAAGTAGACATTATTCCAATCACAACATGGAATTTTGTAGGTTAAGTAACTGACCGTGTAGCATTCACTAACACATATTGTCGGGAGATGTATGTTGATGTTGCACCATCGACTTGTGTCGATGTGTGTGCGTGTGTGTCTGTGGGTATGTTTGCATGCGTGCGAGTGCGTGTCATGCAGAGTTGGTCCCTGGCTTGCTGCCATACAGCTGGAAACCATCATAGAACCAATTACTTTCTGTCTCTTGCTCTCCTTCGCTCTCCCCCTTTCTTCCCTTCTCCCTCTTTTGGTCTCTTTATCGTTCTCTGACGGTTTGATTTGAATTCTGTCTCTTTCAAAACCAAGAGCTGTTTGTTACAGTTAACCTTCTCTCTCACACCTCCCTGCCACCAACTGGCATAACTCCTCACCACCAAACACACTTCCACTCCTTTCCCCTCCTGATCATCTTCCATGAGGTGCCTGTGGACGTCTCCTCCTCTGCTCATTGATTCAGGTGGGAAACGCTTTGTAAGCCTGCGTTTCCCCCCGGTAACAACTACAGTAACAACTCATGTCATGAGGGGGAGTAGTATAAACAGTGATTACAGAGTGTGTGCTGAATGAACGTGTCACCAGAGAACGAGAGAAAGAGGGAGAGAGAGTTAACAGTGTAAACAAATGAGGAGTGTAATGAGGATAAAGCACCTCTGTGAACAAGTGAGCTTTTGTCTTCACTCGTACCGGCTCCCTCGCTTCCGATCCTGTCTAAAACACACACACACACACACACACACACACACACACACACACACACACACACACACACACACACACACCCACCCACAGATGTTTCATTATGTGTAGAGTAGATGGTAAAAGGTTAAAAAAAAAAGTCTCAAAGGTCTGCTAAGTGAAACCACCGAATCTTTTTGATCATCGGATCTCACTGAAACAGAATGAGTCTTTGTTTATGTGATCTTCTCTTTTGTCATTGACCCGGTGAACTTCAAACATCACGTGAGAACCACCGAGGAGCCGAGGAAGGGCGCTGCAGGGTACGAGTTCTTGAGATCTGGTCAGAGACCGTTGAGAAAGGAGACGACACTCTGAGAGTTTCACCACGAGTCCGTCCCTCCGGGAGACCGGCAGCAGGTTGGGTCGATTATCTGGGATTGGGAGAAACATAAACACAGATTTTGACAGAAAACATCACTCCGTTGTAACCTAAGAGAACATACGTTTTTTCACAATCCACATGCGGACGCAATAAAATGGCATTTCTTCCTGCAGACAAATAAGGAGATAATGAACTTTGCTGAGGTCCATTTGGCGACACATTGTCTTTCTCTGCCGACTAACATTCTCAGACAAAGTAGCTGACAATTTAAGAGCTGTGTGAATATTAATGTTAGCAAATGTCAACACATGCTGTATGTCAAAATACGTCATGCAAATACAACCCGGTCTGCTTTCATCCATGTTCAGTAGACATTTTAAAACATTGGCGGAGGACGCGTCATCATTGTTACACAGCGCCTCTGATCCAGCCGCCCGTACGCTTTGACCACACCGTGTCCTCTGTAAACGCAAACCTCCAACCTCAGCAGTGTTGTCCCTTCTCTTCACATAGCCATGGTCTGGGCCACTGCAGCAGGTATTTCATGTCAGGTGTATTTCGTAACGTCCCAGTAATATATCAATATGTCAATTGACAAGTGGTTTGTGTGAGCAGATCAAAAATCCACTGCTACTGATCACATATGCCATCATATACAACATATGAGCTTTAAGTAGTTAACTTTCAGGAATCCACGAAAGTAGTGTTTTTTATAGCATGCCTACTGGATAAAGAAGATACCCAAACTTATTGTCAGTCTTATCAAATTCTCCCAAAATGTTTTTACAGTTTGAAAATGTGCAGGCAACCACCATACAAAGAATTCCTCAATGCGCTAAAAGAGGCCGCTCATTCTGAAAAAGGGGCAAATAGTAACAACGCACTCACACAAACACACAGACGGGGATGTGGTCGGGCGTCACGCCAGATGCTCCGAGAGAAGGAAACTCACATTCTTGTGATGGAGAGTCATCATGTATCGGGTTCCATGGACTCTGGCAGAGACCGGAGAGCCCCCTTCCCAGCCCACCATTACATCACACACACACACACACACACACACACACACACACACGCACACACATGCACACGCACACACACAGACGCACACACATGGAAACAAACACATAGGGGCTCACTTTGAAAACACAGAGGTGCGTCCTTTCTCTATTCTCTACACATCTCTCTAATTGGTTTGATTTCACAGGCGTGAGTGTGCAATCTAGAAGAAGAGCCAGTCAGTCGGTGGCGGAGAAGTTCCCTGCAGACGAACAGATCCACAGGAATCCGTTGGTTTGATCCGGTGCGAGGTCGACAGGTCAAGTGATCGTGAGGAGAGGCGGCAAAAAAAAAAAAAACACGCTGGATGTGCCATTTCTTCTTTCTCCACTAGATGTCCCTGTCAACCTACTCGCCTAAACTGATGCGCAAGTAGATGTTCAACAAATCAGTGCTCGGATTTCCCCAAATCTCTGTGGGGGACATTCTAAAACGCTTAACGTGAAAAAGCTTAACGTTGCTTAAGGTAGGAAAACAACGAGGGATCATCACCAAATTTCGCATGGCCGTATCTTGTCATGAAGACTTAATCCTGTCAAAAGAAATAAACCCAAACCCAACGATTATAGAAGATATCTCACATTAACGTTTTCTTCGGCGCCAATGAAGAAGAAAACGTTAATGTGAGATATCTTCTATAATCGTTGGATTTGGGTTTATTTCTTTTGACAGGCTTAAGTCTTCATGACAAGATATGGCCATGCGAAATTTGGTGATGATCCCTCGTTGTTTTCCTACCTTAAGCAACGTTAAGCTTTTTCACGTTAAGCGTTTTAGAATGTCCCTCTCTGTGGCTGACGTGACGCCTACACAACTCCCAGGAAGCTGCAGGCAAATCAAAAGATCGCAATCACATTTGTTAGTTTGTTTGTTGTTGTTAGTTTTGAGATATTCATAGTCGAACCAAATGCGCAACAATTGCAGAGAAGCAGTCACCATCGGCAATGGAGAAACGGCCCTTTAATAAGGCCGTTTAAATGGTCTCCGTGTGAGGTCGTTGTTCGGGCATCAGAGAATTCAGAGCATTTGGCATGTTAACACAGCCAATGTTGTTTGCTCAAATAGTCTTCCACTCATGCTTATTTCTCGTCAAGAAGCGCACACCACTCCAGCGTGTCACATGACTCAGCGGGAAGACAAGTGAAGGTTAAAAAGAGTCAATCAGGTAACCGGTAACAGACATTCTGTCGCGCAACAGCTGATAAAGGTTCCAGGAACAGAGATTAGGATTTATAGTGACATTTTAAAATGCCAAAAATGATTCTTACGTCATCCTCAAATTTTTGTCTATCACACCCCTGAGAGACAGAAAAAGAGCAACTGTGGCCCGACCCTCTAGTGGGTCGCACTGCCATTGCAGGGGGGGGGGCGCATGGAGAAATTCAGAACTAGTTTAATTCAAGACCTTTTTTCAAGGACTATTGAGAAGTTTCCATTCTGGGAATGCCGTCGGCTCTCTTTAAAAGAAATACAGACGAAAGCTCAACATTGAGCCTGAATTGAGGCGCATGTCAAGTCTGCAATCCTGTTCATAAAAATATTTGTAGTTGACAGCAGCTCACTGCAACCACTAATTGTTCATTCCTGCACAAGGCTTTGTTTTGCACAGGTTGCACATTGTTGTTGTTTTAAAAAGTTACAAAGGTGCAAATAATTTTTCTTCCTCCAAAGTGGGTTGTGACAGAAAGGGTTTGAGAGCCACTGGTTCAGAGGGAGCACTACATAGTCCATTAAGGAATCATTTGTGTAGCATTTGTGTGGTTGGTGTGCTTTGTTGCATGCTCAAAAATATTTAGCTGCTAATTGGTTTGATGTTCAAGCAACTATTTCAAGATTTGACAAAGGACAAAAACATTGTTCGTCCTTCAATCCTCTTTTAATGAGTTTAAGAACAATGTAAACCTCTTCCAGGCTACGCCTCTTCCTTCTTGGGCGATGAAGAGATGTCTGCAGCGGCAATCAAAGCTGCTTATCATTTTTAACTACTGTAAATGACTGAATAAATGCTCTTGGAACAAACATACGCCTTTGCCCTCGTATTGTCCATCTATCCGTGTGTCCCTGTGTATCAAAATGATCATCGTGTACATCAGAATAAATATTTATTCTTGAGTTGTTTATTTATCTCTAATCTTTTCTCCCTCTCTCTCTCTCTCCCTCTCTCTCTCTCTCCCTCTCTCTCGATGTGGAGGAATCTCCGTTGCTATAAAAGCCGTCAGGGGGAACCTCCGTGGCACCGCTTGACAGAAGCTGGTCCGTCTCTACTCAAGGCTTCATGCCTCGAATGCACAGCACAAAGGTAGGAACACTTTGTGGTTGTTTTTTAAAGTCTAGCAGGGGCTTCAACGTTTCACTAAACTTTAATGACTAACTATTTCATTTTATAAACTAATATTTAAAGGTTATAGACATCAAATTATGGTTGGTATATTATACCCTTTTAAGAACATTGCATTTGATCAAACCCGTGACTTGAGTTGGTAGCCGCATAAGAGTATATTATCCAGTGAATAAAGCATAATGATAATCAGAATGTGTAATGGTCGTTTAATTATTTTATTCTTTTAAATACTACAAAAAATGTGTATTTCTGTAGCATTTATGATACGTAGTGATGAAGACTCAATGTGCTGCCGAGTGAGAACCTTTCTGCTCTCCTCCCAGGATATTCACAAGGATATCAACTGTTCCTCTCCTCTTGCCTGCTCTTCTCCTGCTTCCGTTTTCACTGTAAGTCGATATTCAATGTGTGTATTTCACATGCTTCAGATGCTCTTGGAATGAGGTTCTCCGCTAAGTGTGTAACCAAATATATGATGTCTTCAGGAGCTCCAGGCCCTGATGGCGAACCCCGACCCGCCGACCGAGCATGAGAACTCGCCCGTGGACCCCGAGCAGCCGGGGCCGAGGAACCGGCAGAGTGCCAGGGCCCGCCTCCTCAAGGGACTCCTTTTCTTCTCTGGAGACATGAAGGTGTTTGGAAAATGGATGGAAAGTAAGTCTTACTTGTTCTCCTTGCAACCAACACAACTTTTAAAAGCGGTTGTTCAACATGTTCCTTGTAAAGACAGTGTTACCTCCTACCGGTTGACAAACCTGTTGTTCATTAGATGAATATCTTAAGTTGCCATTGCCATTATTTGTCAGCTGAACAACATCTTTCACAACCTTCACTGCGGAAGCCTCAAAGCTGCCTGTCCGCTTGTTCTCTGTCCTCCAGAGCAGTTTTTCCTGCTGCAGTTGCTGGACTGGGTTCTGCGTGGCGCTGCTCAGGTGATGTTCGTCAACAACCCTCTGAGCGGCCTCATCATTTTCGCCGGTCTCATCCTGCAAAACTACTGGTGGGCTCTCAACGGCTTTGTGGGCACCCTCTTTGCCACCATTTCTGCCCTCATTCTGCAACAGAACAGGTTTGAACAAAGTCATACTACGATTTTACACAGTTCTACATAGCAAAAAAATTTGGAATCAATCGATTCAATGAACTTTTCGATCAGGGGGGCAATAGCCTCGGGGCTGTATGGTTACAACGGCATCCTGGTGGGTCTGCTGATGGCGGTGTTCTCCAACAAAGGAGACTGGTACTGGTGGCTCCTGCTCCCAAACATCTTCTTGTCCATGATGTGGTGAGCAACTAAAATGATTGAGTGTATGAAAAAGAAATGCACATGGCACATGGCAGTGTGGCCCTTTAAAAAGTAATCGGTTGAGCACAATAAGGATTACGTTCATGTGTTTTCCCTGTGTGTGTAGTCCGATCGTGTCCAGTGCCCTGGCGTCCATCAACAGTCGATGGGACCTGCCAGTGTTCACGCTGCCCTTCAACATCCTGGTGTGTCTGCACATAGTTGCCACTGGACACTACAACCATCACTTCCCCCAAGTCCTCATTCAGCCGCGCACAGAGCTGCCCAACATCACCTGGGCTGAGATCGACGTGTCCCGGGTCAGTGACCGGCCAGGATGTGTCCATGCAGCTCTCGTTTTTAAATATGTTCCCCGCAAAGTATCTAATCAACGCAGGAGATTTAATAACACAAAATCAGTGGAAACACCCGTCGTTGTAAATCATGTTGTGCTGTGGATTCATATTCATTAAAGCTTTTTGTGTTCACCTCTTAAGCTGTTCATGTCTGTGCCTGTGGGAGTCGGCCAGGTCTACGGCTGTGACAACCCGTGGACCGGAGGAATCTTCATTATCTCGCTCTTCATCTCCTCCCCTATCACCTGCGCTCATGCTGTCCTGGGATCTGCCGTGGGCATGGTTTCAGGTGGGAGGGCAATACCTCAGCAGGCAAATGAGCTAAAAGAGCTAAAAGAGCTGGCAACTCCAAGACAACTTATTTTGCTTCGTTGCGTACTTTCAGAATGAATTCAAGCCACAAACACTATGTTCCAACCACACGATGAAACCCCCACAAAGTCCATGTAATTATTACAAGGAGGGTCTTCGTTTATTAAGATAATCCAAGCTGAAACCTAAATTGGCATTTATTTGATTGCTGTGATTCAATATTTTGTAGGTTTGGCACTGGCAGCCCCTTTTGGAGACATTTACTTTGGCCTGTGGGGATACAACTGTGTGTTAGCCTGCATTGCCGTCGGAGGAATGTTTTACGCTCTCACCTGGCAGGTGCATCTCCTTGCCATCGCGTGTGGTTAGTACACTTTAAAAGACTATTTATGAAAGGAGGACAACATGAGAAGTTCAATATTGGCATCTGACAGCATCGCTCTCCTTCTCTTAAACAGCTTTCTTCTGCGCGTACCTCGGCTCAGCCATTGCTAATATCATGTCGACGGTAAGTGTTTTCTAAATTGTGATTTCATCAGCCCATAATAAACAATAGTTTCTTCTGCAACGGGGTTTGATTGTCATCTCCAGTTTGGCCTGCCAGGCCTGCACTTGGCCCTTCTGTCTCTCGGCCCTCACTTTCCTCCTCTTGACCACTGGAATCAGCGCCATCTTCAAGCTGCCACTGGCCAAAGTCACCTACCCAGAGAAAAACCTGCGCTACTTCTGGAAGCTGAAGAAGCAGGAGAAGATACGAATGGCTGACGAGGAGAGGATAAAAAGTGAGGAGCGGCAGAAACACATCAAGGAGATTATGATGAACGAGAAAGAACAGTTGAGGTTTGAACTTGAGAGAATAGAAGAAAAGAGAGGCGCATGTGAGGCATCGGAGGACAATGATGAAGAGACGTGTGTCAAAAGCCCTCCGGCCGGGGCTGAACAGCAGGGTGCTGAAGATATCAGACACAACAATCTAACCGAGGCCACTGCTGCTGATTTAGTTTAATACTTTATCTCTGCAGTAGGAGAGATAAACAGATGAGACAAACTCCATTGGCATCCTCACCAGAAACCACCAATTCATTAATTTCAAAAAGACTTTTGACTCTAATTAGAGTAAAGGGCTCTATTACATACTTCTAAATTGTGGTATAGGAGGCAAAATGTAAAATAAATACGCTTTCAAAAATGGAGACAAAACCAACGGAATGCTTCCCCCAGAGAAGAGGTGTTTGTCAGGACAATCTGAATCTGAAAGTTCATCTAATGTGCACAGAAATGAACTTGTTGAACCATGACATCTATAAAGAGCGCCTCCGGGCCTACAATTCAGACTTGAAAAGTGCTAGAGAAACGTTCTTCTCCAACATCATTAACAACAACACTAATAAGGCAAAACCCTTATTTGAAACTGTTGCCAGACTGACCAACCCCCCAACACAAATACCACCTGAACTCCATTCCACGCAGAAATGCAATGAGTTTGCGTTCTTCTATACTGATAAAATTGAAGGCATCAGACGCGCCATCAATATCTCAAGCAAAAATGTTGGATCACCACCCTATTTAGGCAAAAGTAACACAGCAATGATGACAAGCTTTAATGTCATAGACTCTCAAACTCTAGTGGAAACGGTGACAGATCTAAAACCATCCACCTGCTGTCTTGATGCTCTACCTACCAACTTCTTTAAGAATGTTTTTGACTGCCTAGCAACAGACGTACTGCAAATAGTTAATAACTCTATTTAGTCAGGCCATTTCCCAAAAGCCTTCAAAACTGCAGTTATTAAACCTCTCCTAAAAAAGCAGGAGCCTAGATGCCTCTATTATCAACAACTACAGACCAATTTCAAATCTACCTTTCATAAGTAAAATAATTGAGAAAGTTGTCCTACAACAACTTAATCACTTCCTGGCTTCAACTGGCTGCCACGACAACTTCCAGTGAGGATTTCGACCTCTTCATAGCACCGAGACGGCCCTTATTAAAGTTTTAAATGACATCCGTCTTAATAGACTCTGGTAAAACTTCAATATTAATGCTATTAGACCTCAGTGCTGCATTTGATACTGTCGACCACTCAATACTTTTGGACAGGTTGGAAAATTGGGTGGGGCTGTCAGGCACAGTCTTAAGCTGGTTCAGGTCATATCTACAAGACAGGAACTATTTTGTTTCCATTGGTGACTTCGTATCAGAACCAACTGACGTAACGTGTGGAGTCCCCCAAGGTTCGATCTTGGGGCCGACTTTATTCAACATCTACATTCTCCCACTAGGACAAATCATGCAAAATAATAAAATTGACCACCATTGCTACACTGATGACACCCAAATCTATGTAGCGCTATCACCAAACGACTATCGCCCCATAGATCTTCTGTGCCAGTGCATTGAGAAAATTAAAGACTGGATGTGTCAAAATTTCCTACAACTAAATGAAGACAAAACTGAGATCATTGTATTTGGGGCTAAAAAAGAAACCCCCTAACCCACAGCAGAGGGGTTAACTGTGTCCAGTGGCACCCTAAAGACAGTTTATTATTGTATTTGGGGCTAAAAAAGAAAGGTTTAAAGTAACCCAACACCTTCACTCTCTGTCCCTGAAAACATCAAATAAAGCCAGAAATCTGGGGGTTATTATGGACTCAGATTTACACTTGGAGAGTCACATCAAATCAGTAACAAAATCGGCCTACTATCACCTTAAAAATGTAGCACGACTTAGAGGGCTCATGTCAGCTCAAGACTTAGAAACACAAGTACATGTCTTTATAACTAGTAGGCTAGACTATTGTAATGGTCTCCTTGCAGGTCTTCCAAAAAAAACTGTCAGGCAGCTCCAGCTTGTTCAGAACGCTGCTGCTAGAGTTCTAACAAAGACCAAAAAATGTGAGCACATTACACCAATTCTTAAATCCTTACATTGGCTCTTTGTATGTCAGAGAATTAATTTCAAAATCCTACTGCTCACATATAAAGCACTACATGGTTTAGGGCCAAAGTATATCACTGATATGCTTCCACTACATAAGCCTTCAAGATCACTAAGATCTTCTGACACCAATCTGTTAGTGATTCCCATAGTAAATACAAATCATGGGAAAGCATAATTTCGTTACTATGCAATAAACAGCTGGAATAAACTTGTCATGTTATAATGTGAAGCACTTTGAGTCTGCCTTGTGTATGAAAAGCGCTATACAAATAAACTTGCCTTGCCTTGCCTTGAAACAAATTCATTAGCAATTAATCAAATGAATGCATATTTTTGTTTTATTTTTAAGTAGAAATGTTGTGTTCTATAGTTCTATACTTGCCTTTCATACGTATCAATACTTTATTTGCTCTCTCAATTAGAGAAGACTTCACTTTTATGTTTAAGTTGTGTGTAAAACGGTCGTAATGATCCTGAAGGACGGGCAGAACCGGAGCAGACAAGGGGCGGGACCGTGGGGACCCGAAGACGATGGTCCGCCTGGGGAACTCTGGTGGGTGGCCGGTTAGCCTTCGAGGGTCCGCTGGGACAGCGGCTGCATGGCGTGGGGCACCACTATGTGCCTTCATTGAATATTATCTGTTTGTTGTATTTGTTAGTTAGTAATAAATACTTAATCACAAAGCAAGTTTAAGATGCTTTTGATTTCTCATAAGGGCTTTATCCACTAATTTCCCCCACATTTATATTATATTATGTCAACCAAATAATATTTCCGCAGAAATGAATCAGCTCTTAAATAATACAAGTTATATTACTGTATCCAATCCATTTAGATTCAGAGTTTCTTTATTGATATGATGATACAAAAATATAAAAATGTCACTTTGAAATAACTATTATACGACAATGGCATGTTATGTACGTTACAAACAAACAGAAACACAGTATGTGGCGGTCATTTGATATCCTTCAGGTTGTGTCATGTTAATACATATCATGCAGTATAGGTATTGTCTCCTTCAAGGACCGTCTTTACATTCAGAGACGTAATTAGGCTCTTTGAAACCTGGAAATAGGAAATTAAATGTATCCAAATACATTTTATTATTCCATTCCAAATGCATCTTTGTCTCAGGATCACCTGGGGAACAGTGACCACATGACATTCATCTTTTCCATATAAACTAGTTCACATCTTTAACAGAAGAAATGAATGTAATTCCATTCCAGAGACTGAATAGTGGAGGTGAGGAGCATTGTGTCGTTTTTCCCCAGTCACAATTCTTTGTGTATCGCTGATCAGGCGTCATGTCACTGGTGTACCAATAGATCGCACCAATCAATCTCAGGCCCACAGAGCTGGAGCTGCGGATGCAGGCGTCTGTGACTGTGCACAGCTCTGCTGATCATGTCCGTTCAGCAGGCCTTGACTACCTGGCCAGCCAGAACTGACGTTGACGCTAAATTTTATCCGTCACCACATAAAAAATGGGCAAATGTGTTTGCATGCCTGCCTACATGCCTGCGCACAGGCTACTCTGTGGCTTGAAGAAATATTCCAGCAGGAAGAAAAGAAATCATATTTTTGTTGCTATTAAAATCCTTTTATTTTGTAAAATATGCGTCCTTTCTCTGCCTGCACGCACCCTGACCCACATGTGACCGGACCATGTTGCTATCCTAACATCTCAGTAGTATGCAGGTTATCACAAAATCTGAGACTCAGCCAGCCTGTCATGTGGAAAGGCCTTTTTTTCTAAGTGGCAAGATTAGAATATATGGGTCAGAGATTTAAAACCTTGCCAAGGTCATACTTTAAATGCAGGAGTATCTCATTATGAGAAATCCTACTGTCGAGGGATGATGGCCTGAAAGCAACTTTGAAATAGCATACACGGACAAATTCACATCTTTAACAAAAGAAATTAACGTAATTCCATTCCAGAGACTGAATAGTGGAGGTGAGGAGCATTGTGTCGTTTTTCCCCAGTCACAATTCTTTGTGTATCGCTGATCAGGCGTCATGTCACTGGTGTACCAATAGATCGCACCAATCAATCTCAGGCCCACTGAGCTGGAGCTGCGGATGCAGGCGTCTGTGACTGTGCACAGCTCTGCTGATCATGTCCGTTCAGCAGGGCTGCATGTTGTGTTGCTCTTTTAATACGGGTAATAAGGACTGAACGGGGTCCATGTGTGTGACTCAAGATGCATTTTCTTGGCAGAAAGCCGTTTACTTTCTATTGTCTTAACCTCCACGTAACCACACCTGCTGACTGGATTGTGTAAGGAGTGTGCGCATCTCTCAGGGTGAAATTGTTCTGGCCGCATACTTTAGAAAGAAGAAATGAATCAAAACTTCATCTGCCATCAGCAGTGCCAAGATGGCAAACAATGTAGTCAAACGTGTAAGGTGACTGTGCACTCATGCAAGTACCTCATTACATAACACATTTTATGATGTGTGTGTCAGCCTCTTATTTAGTTTGAATGCATGTTTCAACAATTATAACTCGACTCGTTTTATTTCTTTGTCAACGAGGCGTTTGATTGGAGGTTTCTCAAGTGGACTTTTGGATAACGAGCCACAGAAGGATTACATTCATGTCCGATATTTTGGTTTGACACGTCCAACAAAGAGCAGTGCACGTTGTATGTTTCATTAATTTATTGAAAGAAAAAGAAAGGTTCTCAGTCTGTTTTTGTTGTTTGAAGCCATTAACAAAAATATGAGAGAACCAAACCCCAAAAAGGTGCCGATTCTGCTTTCTTGCAAATCCCTTTTTTGCCTTTTTAAAAGAGAGCACAAAATCCAGACCCCTCGCTTAGTGTCCACCACCCAATTAATGAAATGAAACCTACATTTCTAATACACTCTCTAATTAGCTCTTTGTGATCAATAACAAGATCTCACACTCATATACGCACTCATATACACACATTTATATATATATCATCATCCACACAGGGCCGATCTTGCGCTGTACATTTGCAGGTTATCGCTACGCGCTCTGTGGAATACACCTGGGCCTTCGTGGTAACCCTTTGGACATCTAACAACAATTCTGTCAGGTCCATTAAGTCAAGAACACGCTTGCCGACAAAAAATGTTTCCTAAATCATTTTTATCAGATAGATTGCATCCAGTATGAGTTCAGAATTACTCTTTGGCGGTGTGGCTCTGTTCAGGGAGTCCTGCGACCTTTCATGAGCACCATGTAATAGCAGGGAGTCAGAGGACAGCAGCGGCATTAGGGAACGCTCACACAGTTTTAGGACTGTGTGAGCTGAGCTATTCCCCCACATGAACAGAGCGGCAACAATGACATAGAAGCAAATGCCACGTTATGCATGACGAGGAGGAGCTGGGGAGGTGGCGGGCGGCAGAGAAGCGAGCTGCAGCAAGTAGGAGCAAACTGAATCTGCTTTAAATAGGGCGCTCTGTTTGAGTGTAGCCATTAGCAGGGGGGGTGTGACCAGCTGGTGCGCTAATCCAGATCAGCTGATGCGGCTCAGCTGGAGCAGATCGGCCGATGAGACCGTGTGTTGGCCAATAGCGTAGCAGCACCTTGACTACCTGGCCAGCCAGAACTGACGTTGACCCTAAATTTCATCTGTCACCACATAAAAAATGGGCAAATGTGTTTGCATGCCTGCCTACATGCCTGTGCACAGGCTACTCTGTGGCTTGAAGAAATATTCCAGCAGGAAGAAAATAAATCATATTTTTGTTGCTATTAAAATCCTTTTATTTTGTAAACTATGCGTCCTGCCTCTGCCTGCATGCACCCTGACCCACATGTGACAGGACCATGTTGCTATCCTAACATCTCAGTAGTATGCAGGTTATCACAAAATCTGAGACTCAGCAAGCCTGTCATGTGGAAAGGCCTTTTTTTCTAAGTGGCAAGATTAGAATATATGGGTCAGAGATTTAAAACCTTGCCAAGGTCATACTTTAAATGCAGGAGTATCTCATGATGAGAAATCCTACTGTCGAGGGATGATGGCCTGAAAGCAACTTTGAAATAGCATAAACGGACAAATTCACATCTTTAACAAAAGAAATTAACGTAATTCCATTCCAGAGACTGAATAGTGGAGGTGAGGAGCATTGTGTCGTTTTTCCCCAGTCACAATTCTTTGTGTATCGCTGATCAGGCGTCATGTCACTGGTGTACCAATAGATCGCACCAATCAATCTCAGGCCCACTGAGCTGGAGCTGCGGATGCAGGCGTCTGTGACTGTGCACAGCTCTGCTGATCATGTCCGTTCAGCAGGGCTGCATGTTGTGTTGCTCTTTTAATACGGGTAATAAGGACTGAACGGGGTCCATGTGTGTGACTCAAGATGCATTTTCTTGGCAGAAAGCCGTTTTCTTTCTATTGTCTTAACCTCCACGTAACCACACCTGCTGACTGGATTGTATAACGAGTAGTGCGCCTCTCTCAGGGTGAAATTGTTCTGGCCGCATTCTTTAGAAAGAAGAAATAAATCAAAACTTCATCCGCCGCTGTTTGAGTGTAGCCATTAGCAGGGGGGGTGTGACCAGCTGGTGCGCTAATCAAGATCAGCTGATGCGGCTCAGCTGGAGCAGATCGGCCGATGAGACCGTGTGTTGGCCAATAGCGTAGCGGCGCCTTGACTACCTGGCCAGCCAGAACTGACGTTGACCCTAAATTTCATCCGTCACCACATAAAAAATGGGCCAATGTGTTTGCATGCCTGCCTACATGCCTGCGCACAGGCTACTCTGTGGCTTGAAGAAATATTCCAGCAGGAAGAAAAGAAATCATATTTTTGTTGCTATTAAAATCCTTTTATTTTGTAAACTATGCGTCCTTTCCTCTGTCCTGCACTGCACCCTGACCCACATGTGACAGGACCATGTTGCTATCCTAACATCTCAGTAGTATGCAGGTTATCACAAAATCTGAGACTCAGCCAGCCTGTCATGTGGAAAGGCCTTTTTTTCTAAGTGGCAAGATTAGAATATATGGGTCAGAGATTTAAAACCTTGCCAAGGTCATACTTTAAATGCAGGAGTATCTCATTATGAGAAATCCTACTGTCGAGGGATGATGGCCTGAAAGCAACTTTGAAATAGCATAAACGGACAAATTCACATCTTATCATAACAAAAGAAATGAATGTAATTCCATTCCAGAGACTGAATAGTGGAGGTGAGGAGCATTGTGTCGTTTTTCCCCAGTCACAATTCTTTGTGTATCGCTGATCAGGCGTCATGTCACTGGTGTACCAATAGATCGCACCAATCAATCTCAGGCCCACTGAGCTGGAGCTGCGGATGCAGGCGTCTGTGACTGTGCACAGCTCTGCTGATCATGTCCGTTCAGCAGGGCTGCATGTTGTGTTGCTCTTTTAATACGGGTAATAAGGACTGAACGGGGTCCATGTGTGTGACTCAAGATGCATTTTCTTGGCAGAAAGCCGTTTACTTTCTATTGTCTTAACCTCCACGTAACCACACCTGCTGACTGGATTGTGTAAGGAGTGCGCGCATCTCAGGGTGAAATTGTTCTGGCTGCATACTTTAGAAAGAAGAAATGAATCAAAACTTCATCTGCCATCAGCAGTGCCAAGATGGCAAACAATGTAGTCAAACGTGTAAGGTGACTGTGCACTCATGCAAGTACCTCATTACATAACACATTTTATGATGTGTGTGTCAGCCTCTTATTTAGTTTGAATGCATGTTTCAACAATTATAACTCGACTCGTTTTATTTCTTTGTCAACGAGGCGTTTGATTGGAGGTTTCTCAAGTGGACTTTTGGATAACGAGCCACAGAAGGATTACATTCATGTCCGATATTTTGGTTTGACACGTCCAACAAAGAGCAGTGCACGTTGTATGTTTCATTAATTTATTGAAAGAAAAAGAAAGGTTCTCAGTCTGTTTTTGTTGTTTGAAGCCATTAACAAAAATATGAGAGAACCAAACCCCAAAAAGGGGCCGATTCTGCTTTCTTGCAAATCCCTTTTTTGCCTTTTTAAAAGAGAGCACAAAATCCAGACCCCTCGCTTAGTGTCCACCACCCAATTAATGAAATGAAACCTACATTTCTAATACACTCTCTAATTAGCTCTTTGTGATCAATAACAAGATCTCACACTCATATATGTTGGCCGTAGATGCCAAGAACTGACAACATTTTTGCGGATAATCTGTATGTGCAGAGAAATCGGCCTGAGCTACGAAAAATTGGTCAACATACGATTCACCTTGAAAGTGACGACAAAAATATATCAGTTGATAACATTGCGATTTTGTTGGTAAATATTATATGTTGTTCAAGCTTCTAAAGCACTCAGAAAAGGTGAAGCCGGATTAAATATTTGATTGTGGCCTAAATTTGAGAGAACAAAGGAGCACATGTTCGTAACAGAGCCTGAAAGTATATAGATCGAATATATACATTCACCGGCCGCTTTATTTGCTACACCTTGCTCGTACCTGGTTGGACCCCTTTTGCCTTCAAAACTGCCTTAATCCTTCGTGGCATAGATTCAACAAGGTACTGGAAACATTCCTCAGAGAGTTTGGTCCATATTGACATGATAGCATCATGCAGGTTGCTGGAGATTTGTCGGCTGCACATCAATGATGGAAATCTCCCGTTTCACCAAATCCCAAAGGTGCTCTATTGGATTGAGATCTGGTGACTGTGGAGGCCATTTGAGTACAGTGAACTCATTGTCATGTTCAAGAAACCAGTCGGAGATGATTTATGCTTTATGCTGACACGGCGCGTTATCCTGCTGGAAGTAAGCATCAGAAGATGGGTACACTGTGGTCATAAAGGGATGGACATGGTCAGAAACAAAACTCAGGTAGGCTGTGGCGTTGACACGATGCTCCATTGGTACTAAGGGGCCCAAAGTGTCAAGACAATATGCCCCACACCATTGCACCACCACCACCACCAGCCTGAACCGTTGATACAAGGCAGGATGGATCCATGCTTTCATGTTGTTTACGCCAAATTCTGACCCGACCATCCGAATGTCGCAGCAGAAATAGAGACTCATCAGACCAGGCAACCTTTTTCCAATTTTCTATTGTCCAATTTTGGTTAGCCTGTGCGAATCGTAGCCTCGGTTTCCTGTTCTTAGCTGACAGGAGTGGCACCCGGTGTGGTCTTCTGCTGCTGCAGCCCAGCCGCCTCAAAGTTCCACGTGTTGTGCGTTCAGAGATGCTCTTCTGCATACCTCGGTTGTAACGAGTGGTTATTTGAGTTACTGTTGCCTTTCTATCAGATTGAATCAGTCTGGCCGTTCTCCTCTGACCTCTGGCATCAACAAGGCCTTTGCGCCCACAGAACTGCCGCTCACTGGATATTTTCTCTTTTTCGGACCGTTCTCTGTAAACCCTAGAGATGGTTGTGCGTGAAAATCCCAGTAGATCAGCAGTTTCTGAAATACTCAGATCAGCCCGTCTGGCACCAACAACCATGCCACGTTCAAAGTGACTTAAATCACCGTTCTTCCCCATTGTGATGCTCGGTTTGAACTGCAGCAGATCGTCGTGACCAAGTCTACATGCCTAAATGCATTGAGTTGCTGCCATGTGATTGGCTGATTAGAAATTTGCGTTAACGAGCAGTTGGACAGGCGTACCTAATAAGGTGGCCGGTGAGCGTATATATACATTATATATTTATATATACACACTGTAATACTATATCTTCTATACTAATATAAACACAATAATTTCCATTTGCGAATTAAAGAAAATACAAAGTCTTCCGAAAACATATTTTATTCATATCTTATTCACATAAGGAGCAACAAAGTTTGTTCAAAGCATCTGCTCCATTTTATCCCAGTGCTAAAACAGAGACAATCCGATTGGTTTATAATATACACTCTACTACAATCCTGTCATCAGATCGCACACATCCCTGATTCACCAACTTCTACTGAACCTGGTACCTGATTGACATCAGCAACTCCCTTGAAGACACAGAGCTTCTCTTAACAAAGTACGATGAAACATCAAATTGCCGGAGCCTCAATGAAGACGATTAATTCCTCTGAATGCTGGCAGCTAAACAATATTTAGCTAATATGAGGCGTGACCACAATTAGCGAAGACACAGCGATCGAGGTGTGTATTCAAAAGCATATTGTTAACTGCACCGGCTGTTGCATAGGACTGGATGGAACCAGCTGATGCTCAAGTGAAATAAGGGTAATGATCTAAACTACAAGGTGATCCTGCAAAGTAAAGTGCCATCCTAAACATTTTCCTGTTCGGAAAGCTCGATCCTGTGACCCTTCATTCTGCTGCCCCCCAGACAGAAATGTTTCAGAAGAATATGACAACCAAAAAAAAAATAAACCTGTCTCATAAAAGGTGTTAAGGAGGTTCAAATAAAATGTAATTGCCCATTATTTCCTCAATTATCTGGAATAACATGTTAGTAATTTAGTGAATAAGTAAGTACCATTTTAAATGAAGCTGTGAAAAAAAATAGCTGGGCTACTCCTCGTTAACAAGAAGCAACAGGACTGGTTAATGACTGAGTAACTTTAAACCTTCTTTATATGCATTTGGCTGATAAAGATCTTCCTGGACAGATTCGCCACGCCCAGTTAAATGTTCTCCTGTTTACGTTATATCTTCAATTTGCACTTAGCCCTTAGAACACTTATATTCATCAGCAAATGATCTCCCTGGAGTAGTCTCAATCAAAACAATACAGCAACAGTACTTGACCAATAATCTTAAACAATTCTATGTATACATTTTATCTATACACTTTACATACACACACACACACACACACACACAATACTAAGCAAATCCTAAAAAGATCAAATTCATGCCGTTTAAAACGTTAGATCCAAAATTGCAGGAGAAAACACAGTAGGGTGAAACATATTGACATCATGATTAAAAGCGGACAGTGAGAGCAAAGCTATCAGATAACAACTAAACTGACTAAACGGAGGAAGAACGAAATCAACATTTGGCTTTTGGCTCGCCTGCTCTCCCTGAAGACACATTGGTTGTTGCTTTAAACGCCACCTACTGTGCACAGTGGGGAGGTTTCTCAGTACATTCGACTCGCACGTAAATGCATGTGTAACTACCCTCCAGAACGACCGGTAGCTATTTTGTAACATGGCGATAGAAGGTCAGTTCAAGTCAAGAATGATTCCTCTCTAAAAGTACCGGTAATTTCCACCTCTCATTACAGAAAATCCCTGACAGCTGTAAAAACAGATATCAGACAATGCGAGTCCAGGACTGACACGCACACACACACACACACACACGTTAACATTCTTTGTACTTCTTTTTGAAGTGGCCATTGCACAGCTCACACACTTCAGGGCCTGAGAGCATGTAGAGGAGAAGGAGTGAGGCTGAAGCTTGTCTGCTCAAGCATGAGGTTTAGATGAGAGCCGCAGAGGAGAGGTTTGGTCGACAGCATAAAGAGTGAGGAGTGCGCTTGCGTCCGACAACTTCCAGTCGGACGCACAATAAGAGCCACCCTGAGCTAGCAAATGAAACTCACAGGAACAATACGGGCCACCCAGGGAGAGCGGAACCTCTGGCTTTGATTAGTACTCTGGCCTGGTTAAAGGAGTAAAGAGACACCGTGTTACAATAGTGCAAACACTGTTGTTGTCTTGACGATGGGCCGCTTCTGCCTGCCGGTGGGGCAGACTGAACGGAGCAGCTGTATCAGAGCCATTTTTCCAGCGTGGCCAAGTTCTTTTCCATCCAGCGCTGGTTCAGCCTGATGGTTTCCAAAGCTTCCTGCACGCTCCTCATCTGAGAGCCGCGCTCCTTCAAACTATAGAAGAAGCCCTGAACCTGCACAACAAACGCACAATCACACACAGGCGTTAAGTTGCACCTGAAATCAAATACATTGCTTCAGAAAACGTATTTCATCGTTAAAAAAAAACAACAAGTAAACATACTTGATCAAGATGTGCCTGTGTGGAGAATTGAGAGGCCGCCGACTTGATTATTGTCTGGATGGCAAAGGAGCCCACAGGGAACCTGCAGCCAAAAACACACAACCCCTCATTTCTATGTTGCCGTCGACATGTGAAATGATCTTTAAATTGTCCTCTGTGACAACTCGTTTGAGGCAGAGAGGGACCACTTACTTCTCAATCAGCTTGTCCCAGTTCTCTTGGATAAAATCCCAGACAAACAAGTAGCCAGTGAAGCCATTACACACAGTGCTGATGACCAGAGGCAGCTCCTGTGTCTGGATGACGCCCCCCATCAGACCTGCCTTCAGGATCCTAGGGACAGCGCAGTAAGTGTTCAGATGACGTCCCGTGCATAAACAACCCTGTCGCTGCACTCCCATACAGCATGAAATACCATCTAATAACCAACGAAGAACAAATACCGTAAGTTTAAAATACCAACGACAATCAATCAAAGACGGGTGACTTAGTGACTGAAACTCTCAGAGATGAATATCGCAACTGAATTAATATTTAAGAAAATAATTAACACATCGTGATGAGGTAGTGAGGACAGCGTCAAAGAACATGAAATCTTAATATACATATAAGATATTGAAGGAGTCCATTATCTGGGAATGTGGTCTTTGTTTTATGCTAACTGCTGCCCAGAATGAACTGCCACTAGAAACACACCAACAGGGTCAACAGAAGGTCCTGGCTCACTGCAAACAGCGTCTCACTCCACTAGAGTCAATGTGTAGGATATTTTTAAAGTATATTAAGGAATTGCTGTCAGCGTGGTTTGGTAGGATTTGGCCTCTCGTAGGACTCGTATTGACCCAAGAACAAAATGCTCTGATATCCGTGGGACTTGTGTGTTGGATTCTTCTTTCTTTCAGTCCTTCAGTTGATGAAAAAAAAGACCCAAAACACACACACTTACCACACTATGAGCCGCGCATCCTGCGTAGACGCTAGGCCCCGCAGCATTTCTCGCTTCTCAGCATCATAGGTCACATGTCCGTACATGCTGAGCAGAGTGGCCCAATCTTCATTTGATTGAGCAGCCACAGAGAATACGACTTGCTGCAGATCACCTGGGATCCTACGGGAAGGAAACAGATGCAAACCTGTTTCAGGATGAAAGTGGAAAGGAGTTCCGGAGGTTCTCTCCATCCCACCCTGAAGGAACGGTTCAAACCCCGAATTGTGTGCTGAACGTACCGCGAGGTCCCGTTGGACTCGACGTACTGTTTGAACAGGGCTTGGGCTTGCTTAATGCACTTCTCTTCATTCAGACTACAGGCCGTCCCCAGCAGGGCGGAGCGAAGCTCCTGTTTAGACACACTGACCTCCTCTTCCCATGTTTGGTTGTCCATCAGAGAACCAAACTGATGTAGAATGTAAGACTGTCATATGCAAAGAAAACAATGGTCAATACATTAGTGCACAAAAACACTACATTTAAACAGGCAACAAGATGGAATAATAGTTTTTTTAGAAATGGGATTGTCAGCTGGCATCCTAGATGTCCTGATATAACAGTATAAAAACGAAATCCAATCTAGAAATTAAGATGTGTATTTTAATGTTACTCAATATTGTGACATAAACTAGTTCACACAATACCACAAAAAAAACTTTTTTTAATTTTAAAATCTTCCCGGGCTTCCTAAACTAAAATATCATGCAGGCGTTTGACAGTAATGTGGCTTGTTACATCTTTAAAAGTATCAGGGCCTACATGTTTTAACTGTAAGCGAGTGAGTGAGCACATGTATGCACCTTCATGCGGGCCACCAGGCGGTGCTCTTGTCTTTTGTCAAGCAGCCGGTAGATCACTCTGAGCTGCAGCAAGGCCTCCGTCACAGGAGAAGGATGAGTTTCATTGGACATGTACTGCAAGAGGTGGAGGACTTGGTGGAAGGACACCCGTCCAAGTCTGTTCAAAACACAGGACAGCGAGGTGGACAGTCAAAGCTTTGTAAAAGGCAAACGCACTAAACACAACTGTGTGCGTGGGTTTTACCTGGAAAGCGCAAACATGTTGTGTACGAGCGAGGCCCGGTCCTCGTGCCTCAGAACACTGACGTCGTTGGACAGAGCGTTTATCAGGGCGGCCCAGCCCTCGTCCTCGTAGTGGGTGATGTAGAAGCCGGTGTTTCTGTAGTTCAACTTCAGCCACTTCACACTCTCTGGTAGCTCCTTCAGCGTCTCTGAAAGACACACACAAACATGCGGCTTCTGGCCCAACGTTCTCGACTGTCTTAACTCCATGTTGCGGGTAATACAGCATGTGTTTTACCTGACTTGGTCTTCAGATAGAACGTCCTTCTGCACTCGGGGGCCACACTACAGTTGTCAGTGACGTAGGTCACCGGAATATTCCACAAGCTAGAAGGAGCATAGAATACAGTATGGGCTGTGTTGTGTTCCTATAATCTGTTGAGGATGGAGTTTAACCCACCTGGAAGTCTGCGTGGCGTTGTCAGATGTGAGTTGGAAGTGCTCCTGTGTGAGGGTCACCTGACCTCCCTTACGGCTCACAGTGACCAATGGGAAGCCTTTCTGGGATGTCCATGAGCTCATCATAGTCTGTAATATTGGGGTGTTGGGCAGAGACGTCCACCTGAGGACGGGATGAGAAACGCACTCAGTTTTGAAAACATGTACTGTCTGTATCTAAAGTATACAGCATTCTTGACATCCCCTCAAAGAAACTCACAAAAAAAGCTTTGAAAGAGCAAAACAAATTAACGACAAAGTAAAAAAACAGGGTTTCATATTTTTTCAAGCTTTTTAAAAGGCAAAAGTCTGAAGAGCACAATGTCCAAATTTGAAAGGATTTGTGTTGAATCTCTCTGAGGCCTTTTAAAACTACAAAAAGCGATGGAATAAAGCAAAAGATGGCCAAAATACAGACATTGAGCCATTGACTGCAGCGCCCCCTTGTCTGAAAGTATTATAAAGTAATATCAAATTTTTCACCGGTCCTGATATGAATGTCAAAATACCTTTAGGGATTCGATAAAGCAAAGCCACATAATAATAATTATTTCAAATACAAAAGGTTCCTCTACGATTAACCGTAGCGAGGACAATAATGACATGTGAACTGATATCAGAAGCCCTTCTTGTTGATAATAAAGCTCCTGAGACTCCTGATTTCTTTCTGACCAACCATTAAATGATGACGTGACAGAAGCCAAACGCCGCTGATGTCAGATGAGTATATTTTTAACCACATGCTTCCTTACGGACAGCAGATGGCAGATAAACTTCAGATGTAGTCACACACAGACACACAGACACACACCTGTGTGAGACTGTTCCACAAGTCGTTGGTGTCCGTGTTTAATCCACTGAACTCTTTCAGGTATTGAATGATGCCCTTTCTGAACTGCTGGTCCCCCGGCAGGGAGGCATTCAGCATCAGTAGAATGGATGCACCCTGGAAGACACAGGCACACCCTGAAAAAAGCACCCACTAAAGTTCTAAATGAGTGTGAGATCCAGTGGAAGAATATCCCTTTGAGTTAAACAGGGAGGTACGGAGGGCCAGCGAATTAAGGAAAATTGCATCAATCCTTCTAAGTATGTATAATTAGAAAAGCGTACCTTCTCATAGGACACAGAGTCAAACATCTCTTCCACCTGTTCTGGCTTATTAACCTCTGTTGACACGGCGTGGGAGGAGTTAAGCGCGTCTTTGTCCAAAGCTCTGAAGCGAACTGCCAGGAACAAATTACCCTACAAATAAACACGGGATTTACTGCCGAGGCACACAACTTTATCTGCTTCACATTGGATGAGGCAGAGGTTTTAACTTACAATGTCCAGCTGGGGGAAAACCGTCTGCAGCGACATGTACTGCATGTATGTGGCGAAGCCTTCGTTCAGCCACAGGTCATTCCACCACCTCATCGTCACCAGGTTTCCAAACCACTGCAAATAATCATCAGAGGTACGTTAGGAACCCGACCGGAGCCCCTCACTTTATCTTCCTCTTTCACACACCAACCGGAAAACACAACTACCTGATGGGCGAGCTCATGCGCGACGACGGAGGCCACCACTTGTTTTTCCAGAGGAGAGGACTGTTTGCCCACAAGCAGGCTGGTCTCCCTGAAAGTGATGAGTCCCCAGTTCTCCATGGCTCCTGCCAGGAAGTCTGGGATGGCTACCAGGTCTGTCGAAGGAGAAAGGAATGACATTGTGACGTGTGTGCACCGTGTGGGAAAAATGCAAGTACCCTATGTGGACTCACCTAGTTTTTTGAGGGGGTAGTTAATTTCAAAAAAGTCATTGTAGAACTCCAGCAATTTGCAGGCTGTGTCCAGAGCGTAGTCAGTGTGCTCCAACTTCTCTGGCACGGAGTATACAGATACCTAAAACACAGATATATACATTATGTATATATGTTTATACATTTAAACCAAAAAGGATTCATAGTTTAGAAAGATTTACCCGAGTTTCTGAAACATTTCTGCTGATGTGGGTGAAGTTAGCTACGATGAAGGCGACCAGGTAGGTGCTCATGTTGACGCTGGTCTTTTCAAACTCATCTTCCATGAGGCCGTTGGGAAGTTGTGTGCTTTCGGCCTGAGATACAAAGGACAATATTACTACCAAATAAAAAAGTACAGCGCTACAAACCCAAACCAATCTACGGTCTGCTTATTTGTCCCCACAGGGAGAGCTAACGGGTCCCCCTCTCCTCAAGGGCATTTGATGTTTCAATAGATTTTGTTGGTGAGTTGAGAAATATTGTTTTGCCGTAGTAAACTATGTACTGTGTTTCAACACTTTAAAAAAAACAGGGATTCATTAAATATCACAGTACCTTTGGCATGTTGGAAAGAGCCAGGTGGTTTGGTTTCCTGCGGATTCTAATCAGGAAGGTGGCTTTGAAATCTGGTGCATCAAAGCAAGGAAAGGCCTTCCTAGCTGACAGTGGCTCAAACTGGGTTGCTGCCAAGACCCTGGTGACAAGCGGGAGATAGCATAAAAAAATGAGATATTTACTGTGAAACCAAAACAGTGTATTATTTCTGATTTGGAAATGTCATGACCCTGTTTTGTTTGTGTCAGTTCATAAGTTGAGCCTATGGGAAAAGTCTAAACATCTTTTGAATGGCATGTATCACGTGTACCTTTTGCTTCCGTCTTTTTCGATGTATGAGCTGTTGTAGAAACCGTCGTAAGTATGCGAGAGGTTGGCAGAGTAATCCAGAGTCAAAACGCAGACCTGGCCGGTCCTCAGCACCTCGGTGAACTGGACGGCTATCTGCTCCCTGGGTTTGTACTCCAGCACAGTCACTTCTCTGGCCTCCCCGTCACCCAGCTGAAAGACAGACCGCAGACAACATAAGAAAAACTAAACGTTTCTATCAGCTTATTTTCGTTGTAAGTGTGCGTAACATCTAAACCCTCAGTCAGCAGCACAAAGAGCCCCTTCTATCCCACCTTGAAAGTAGCTCTGGTGATGTTGAGAGAAGCGCCGTGCAGGACGATGCACTTGGTGTTGTGAAGCACAGACATGCTGATGATGGTGCGGCCGGTGAAGGTCATGTGGTCAAGGTCGGGGTTAAGGGTGAGGTCATAGCTGAGGGGACGTATGCTGCGAGGCAGCCGGAGCCGTGCCCATGGAAACACTTGGCCGTTGGTGGACAGAGGGTAGACTTGCTCGGCGGGAGTGGTCTTGTTGGTCTTTGGACAACCACTCTGCAGTTGGATGGAGGGTTGGGGTGAAAAAGGAGTAGGATTTAGAATGTGTAGAAAGAGTCGCGTTTAGTTCTTTACACACGCTCACGCAAGTTACCTAAACAGAAGCAATTTTTCTGTCTTACCCTGGTAAAGGTGCATCCAGGTACGAAGTATAGCACCATAGTCAAAGAGGCCACGATCACCAGGAATAACATACAGACAACCAGGGTGCGAGCAGAGGGTCGTGCACATGACCTGAAACCATGAAGAGTTGAATTACTTACTTTGACTAATGTACATATTCAGGATGAAAAGGACAAATAAAGATCCTGTGAATGGACACAATGCGACAAACAGTAGCTTCAACTTGAGACTAAGATGCAAGTGTACCTGAAGATTGTTTGTTCATCTTTACTTTATCTAAAAATGTTGACTATACTTTAGTTCTACGTGATCCGGACATGACAAACAGGCTATAAGTCAATTTCAAGGGGTTTGGTGACGGAAAATCTGTAAAATGAGACCTGACTCTTGTTGCTGTGTGACGAGCACGAGGAGCTACGAATCAAATCAGAGCTGATAGCCGGTTCATAGTGCTATTTAAAATCCTAATTACATCAACGTGAACAATGCAGCTTTCAATGCAAGACCATCTGGAAGCTTTGGTTGCCTCTGGTGTGAACATACTGCAGCATTATACCTGAGCGGGCAGTTAACTGTCGTATAAACAGTCAACAGGATTCATCAAACTGCAAATGAGTTCTAATATCTCAAATCCAGTTCTAATCTGTTCTCGGAATTGTGATCAGAGATAAGGCTGAGCTACTTTTGAATATTCATTTTTCACTGGTTTACAGAAGGTGAGGCAGGGCTGCACGGTCACAGGCTAAACAGTATCCTAGTTACACAGGTTTTGGTTTGGCTACACTGGATTGGACCAACTGACTGACTAAAATGACATTTCCTATTACATTGAGGTGCACTAACTTGAACTCAGCATGAAACATTTTCTTTAATCAGCAACTGTAACCACAACTACAAATGTTCAAAGTCCAACCTGTTCTCCTTAACCAACAGGATTTATTGTATAATTGTATGTAAATATTAGACAAAGATGAGTTCATGAAGGACAGGTTTCGATTCAGCCCACAGGGCGTAAAAACGGTGCTGGATACTGTGCATACTGCTGGCAGCAAAAAGTTGTCAATTCAACACGGCCAACTCATCTCAACATGTCCTCCTCAAAACAATTATTCCCTATTTATTGCATATGGAAGCTTAGTTTAGGTGTTACAATTAATTAACCTGAATTCAACATTTGTAAAGTACCAGTCAAAAATGTTCTCATTCAATGCAATACTTGTTACTTGGTACTGTATGTCACCAGACTCGTACAAATCACATGAGCTTTCCATGTGATTTGTGATCACAATTATTAGTCCTCAACATACTGCAGAGCTTCCCAAAGGATAAGCACATCAGTGCCTTACCTGGGTGGACCCTGCCTGGTGTATGGGGAGGAGCAGGACCTGTGAGCCGCGCTGCGGTTCATGAAGGACATGCCCAGCAGACGGGCGGATGATTCGCAGTCCTCGTCATCCTCGTCCAGGTCGTTCTCTCCCAGGCCTCGCACCAGCAACCGCGAGCTCCGAGGCTCGTACACCACGTCGTCGGGGTCAAGAGCTTGAAATGTCTGCAGAGAGTGTGAACAATACGCACAGTCCATTTCCAGCGTAGCTGTGCAGTGTTTCATGCATAATGTTCAGAACTGGCTGCACATGAATACAGGGTAAGATACGTGCCTGAACATCATGATTGGAACGCTTAAGAGCTTTTTGTCATTAGCTTGCGGTTGATGCAGAAATAAATATACTGAACATAGAGGATGATGTATGTCAGGCCGTGAGGAAAGGAAGAGGTGGTGTATTACGTTTTTTGATACTGTACGTCGGTAATGACAAAAGCTATGTGGGGAGGGGGGCCATAGTGGGGAGGGGGGCCATAGTGTATTCTGACATGTTTTATTTCAGGTAGTTGCAGCTTACAACTACCTGTAAACTTGCAAAAGAAAGAGGACAAAATACAACAAGAATACATAGCATTGAGCCAGACGGTTCCTTAAAATGAACACATGGCATGGCACAAGATGACATGAGCCTACTGGAAATGTAGTGGAGTCTTTAGCCAAATCCACAACATCAGGCTCTTCTTCAAACATGCGGTTCTCAATCATGTTCCTCGGCAGGTTGGATCGGTCTGCAACACACAGAGGGGGGGAGAGGAGACTCTTAAAAGAAGAAGTGAATGCGGTAATATAATCAAAAGGATTATACACCCTGACATGCACACAGAATTGTATGTTAAATATGAGATTTTTGGAGTTGCAAAGTTTTTCACAGAAGCTGATTTTTGACTCATAGTTTTGTTATTGTGTGTGACTGGGTGCAAGACACTTGTTTAACAAAAGGACTGAGTTACTTCAGTTTCCTGTTGGTAAACCTCCTGCAGCATTTCCTGGTACTTTGACCTACAAAGAATGCGCCGATGAGACCGTTGAAACAACTACCATTAAGTATATATACGTTTCCTTCACAGTTTATTTGTAAATGTGTAGAAAGAAACCCTAGAAGAAAACCCTGGTAGAGGGCCCTCTAAAACAGGAAAAGGCAGGGAATATTTATCTGGCCCCGTCACAACGGCTCACAAAAGCCTGCATTTCAATAACCTGCGTTTTCAGAATCACAATTCCTGACAAAAGTTATGCCATGTTTTACAAAACCCCCATGGGACCCGTGCAGCCGGATTCTACCAATCACCGTCCTCAGAACCGTTCATCTTCCTAATTTAATAATATCATAAGTAGAGAAAAATCTGAGCAATGCGAGTCTCCCATAATGCCTTATGTCACATTCCTGCTTTTACAAAGTGAAAACAATGCATTTTTAGTCTCAGCTGATGCCAGTAATCACTTATGAATAAAGTGATCTGTTCATACCGAAAACATTCCACCAAACAAAATCTACCCTTAGCTCCCCAAAAGAAAGACTAAATCCCGGAAATGCACCAGGTCAATGTCCTTCCTTGTGTGTCCTGTAAAGCGTTTATAGTAAGACCGTATGAGCTGCCACTACATTCTGTCTGAACGCCATTGCTGTGATACAATATTCTATTAATAAGCTGAGAGCTAAGTGGTGGGTGATGTGCAATGTGCAGAGGAGGATATGACTAAATGAAGATCCATTAAAGCACATCAAACTTGATTCATCGCGATTGTCATACCTACATCCAATTGAGGGGATAATATGCCGATAAGAGCAAGCTGGCGTACTTGGATGAGAGGGGGAAATGTACGCGATGGTTATCATATAGACTGGAATTAGAAGACACACTAGGCCAATGTGAGCAACCATCAACTCCGGTAATTTGGTCATAAGCTGTACAGCAGCAGGTCATGCTCATTGGCTGACCACTTCCTGTTACACAAAATACATAAAACATAACAACACACGACATAAGTGCCGAGACACCGGTTGGTTGGTCATTAAAATTAGGGGAAGGAAGCATCTGTTCCTGTTTTTATCATTGTCTGATCACAAGGTGGTTGTGAAATGTGACTTTGTGCTTTTACCAAAGGCCCACTAAGTCAAAACTCACAGGAAGTATTACTGCTGTGATTTGGTGATGGCTTCTTCCAGGCAGAGCGCAACATTGAATAAAATAAAAACCCACAGAGGAGAAACTACTGCGTGAATCCAGGTTTGTTTGGACCATAATAGAGGTTGCAAAGCAGCTGTCTTCTGCGTGCTGAGCAGCTCTGTCCACACAAAGACCAGACATATAATCTGAGCTATAATCAAATCAACAGACAGACATTGCTGCTGTGTTCAACAGTCTATTCAGTCCTCACAGAGACAAATTGTGTGCGTGTCTGTGTGCAGGCATCGCTTGCGACCTAAGGCGAACTGTTAGTTACTACATTACTACAACGTCTTAACGCGTTAACGCTAACGTTAGTAAACAAGAATCAGACGAACGCAACGTTACTGGCAACAGAGAGACACGGTAATTAACGTAACGTTCTGACAAGCTACCAACTATATAAGAAAAAAGAATACTAAACTAAATAAAGAAAAAAAAAACGAATCCAGTCGCTGCAAAGAGAAACAAAAAGTCAAACTTGTCCCTGTCCGCACGTGTCCTCGGGTGAATGTCACTCCCATTTAGCTCTGTGCTAATGCCTGCGATAGTTATTAGCTGGCCTGAAGCTACTAGCTGCTCCTCCTGTGACGTTATTACCTGTGTTGTTACTGTCGAATGGATCCATGGCGGGATGATGTATCGAGCAGCTCCTCTCGGACAGACGTGTGTTTAGCTAACGTTAGCTGGCTGGACACAATCCCCCGGTCCGGGTTAACAAATGCTTTCAATAAGTAGCCGCCTGTCCTCGCTGATCGGACGTTAACTTGGACCCAACCGCTAGCCAACGAATGATAACGTGAATTGATAATAACGGAAGCTGATATCCATAACTTTGTAAACAATTGCTGCTTAGTAGAATGGGAACGCGCCGTTGTTTAAAAGTCTCAGGCTAACCATTTGTACACAAATCTCAGCCTAACGTTCCCGGAGGTAAACGAACAAATGTCACTTTCCTTCCTCCTCGACCGGTTGTTGACAACCTCTCATCAAAATACAAACTGACATCCTATTGGATGTACGCACTGTGGGGCGGGGCCATGCGATAGCTGAGGTCAAGCCAGGCCCGCTACCAAAGGCCAGGCAGCCCACATGTTAATCCGTGGCGCGCGCGTGTATATCAGGCATTACGGTAGAAGCGCGAAGGAACTGCTTTCAAAATAAGATACGACACGTTCATTCAATAAGTCAGTCAAAAAAAGATGTAGTTCATAAATTAATTCATTTCATTTAATTTAAATAGATGAAGCTATACGAGTTACAAAGACCAATGCATGAGCACATATATTACCATTTGCTTTTAAATCTAATGTGAAAATAGCAATGAAATGCAATGCTTTTAAAGTCCTACCTTAGAAAGTGTAAGCTGCACTCTTGTAACTTTTTCGTTTACAATTGTATCCGAAATTATAAGGAGGTTAGCACATTTATAAGATTTCAGGGCTTTTATTCAGAAAATGTACAAATGTATGAAAATAGATGTTCTCCAAGTAGATCCTCCAAGTGCAATTAGTCATTTTGTGGAACCTTTACAGTTTCTGAACTTGATTTAGTGTACTGTCAATTTGAAATCATACTGGTCAGTACATGGATTCTTTATTAATATATTGACACGCAGGTATTCAAAGTATTCACACAATTTGAAATGCATCTTTTTGTTTGAAAAACAATTTACATGCGTTAGTGTAGCAAGCTATTTATGAAATGTATAAATTTTGATTATTATTCAATTAGTTGCATTTTTTGATCAACATAATATAGTTATTGACAGAATTAATTTGATACATACATGTGACATGTCTTATCCCATTTACTCTAACTTATTTTGAACTCAGTTCCAACACGTTCTTACCGTAATGCCCAACACACTGCGCAATGCGGAATAACGTGCTTGGCCGCAGTGTACAAAAAAACAAACAAATTACCATTAACTGCTTGTCTTTTACCCTGGCCCAACGAATGCTCAATTCTAGATATCTACATTTACTCTAAAATCGTCTGAACTATCAAATATATCGTTTCAACAACAAAAAAGAAACACTATTTACTAGAACTAGATCTTTCTAAATCAAATATATTCCTGCCTGTATAACCTCAACAATAACGTATTTGCAGCTCTCACTATAATCCCAAATTATAGCCCCAAAATGAACAGTAAATATGATGAATACCAAGTGTATAGACAAACACACAAACAAACACAACCTGGTTGTATTTAACAAAAGAATATGTTTCAGCAATGCCCAAAGGGGCCATTAGGTACATTGAACCCTGTTGTCTATTAGGTAAATTAACTACCCGGCATGTAATTTGTCGCTCTGTCTCTCTTTCTTTATCCATCATTCAAACCAATGAATCTCAGCTAATTTTGAAAACACTAATTACATAAACAATTGGTGGGCTTTTCTGTGATATTGTACACATTAAAAACACATTTTTTTTAAAAAGTGCAAAATCCCAAACAACTTTCAAATATCCTCGCTTTGGAGTCCAACCATCACTTCTCTTTCTGCAGTCTTTCACTGTAAGGTTTTGTTCAACCAGTTTCTCATAGTATGTAGGTTCCTCTGAAACCAGCGAACATTTTTCTGAACGTTGTCCAGGGCAACCTGAGAAGCTCTCAGCTGAGACGCCTGCTCTTTGATGGACTCAAAGAACAACTGCACCTGGGGATCAAACACATAGCCTACATTTACAAAAACGCACCCAAAATGGCTAGCACACATGTATTAATGCTTTCATGGATAGCAATTTTTTATGTCAGTATAACACTATTTCACAACATAAGGAAATTGGAAACCGTTCGTCTGCACAGGAACTCAGCTATAGTTCATCTGTAGCAGAGTTCCTGTGCATGACTCATAACCACACTGTCCGCTGGCTATCACTAATTACATTATTGCAAATGCCAACCAATACCAATGATAATAATAATAATAATAATAATGTTGAAATATTGGTCAATATTTATCTCTAAATTGCCTTTTTAAATAAAGATACATTCAAGATATAAGGGGGAATTTACTTCAGTGAGTTCCTCTGGAGAGGAAAACTGGCCTGTGGTGCCGATGATGATGTTTCGAATACAAAATGAGCCCAACTGGAACCTGCAGAGCAGAAAGACAACAGAGAGGACACTCACGGGTTAAAATCTGGTCCTCCATATGCACACCCTGTTTTTTAGCAGTTTTTATAGCTACCCTAACCCAGTAAAATAATAACCTGTTCCACTTGTTATGTACTGCTAATCTTTTAACAGAGTTTATATACTGTGTAAGACATTCGTATGTTTAAAGACATACGAATGTGACACATTTTAAAGTGCATTTTCATAGCATTCCATGCCTTGCCCTATACGGTCGTTCATGATGGTCCCAATTATGTTGCACTAACTTTTGAACCAGCGTGTCCCAGTTCTTTTTGACAAAGTTCCAGGCGAGGTGATGTCCCCGCGGGTTCCTGGCCACCATCAGGATGAGAGATGACAGGTCCTGGGATCTAATCACCTTCCCCTCAAGACCCAACTCCAGCAGTCTGGAACACAAGAGCACACTTGCTATAGTAACGCGCCATTACCTGCCAACACCCTACGAAAGTGTGCTTGGCATATGTCGAACTAGACACAGAAGAAATATCCGATTTCTGTTGGCTGCACTACCACATGTTAACCACACGGCAACAGCATAAGCTGCGTTCAAAATGTCTCGGGTGTGGGAAGATGTACCTGTGTAGTTTTTTTGCGTCCCTGCTGCAGGTCAAGGCAAACAGGATTTGGCTTTTTTGCGCTGCAGAGAGAGAGATGTTGTATGTGTGCAACAGTGAAGCCCAGCCAAGGTCATCTTGAGCTCCAACTGAAAACACTATCTCTGCCACATCAGTTGGCAAGCTGGGGTAAACAAGAAGGGATGCACATTAGAGATACAATGAAACAGGAAATAATGCGTTCTACCACAGCACTGCTGATATCAGAGGTTGTTGAGCGGTAATCTAGAAGGACATACTTGAGTGTGCCATTGGACTGAAGCCAGTCTGTGAAGCTGGCCTGTGCCCGCTCCAGACAGCGAGGATCATCCAGGTGGCAAGCCAGTGACAGCAAATTTGACCTCAGCCGTCCGCTCGGACTACGGAGCCACTGTCACTCCACGTCTGCCGGTCAATGACCGCACGGAAAAATCGCAGAATGTGCCTCTTCATAGAGAAAAAAAACCAAAATGAAACCACAGCGCATACTGACATTTTCTAAAGTATGACACTCACTCAATTTGTACTCATATCTTCTTACCCGCAGGTTGCTTATTACTTCCAATTCATTCCTTTTCTCAATCGTCCTGTAGAAGGCCTCCAGATAGCCAAGTCCTTGGAGAAGAGGCACATTGTGTGTTTCCAAGTGCAGGTAACCAATCAGGTCCAAGCCTTTATTGAGCGGCAGATGACCTGCCCTTTAGAGACATGCAACAATATTTATAGTTGTCATTTGAGGTGGGATCATTTTAGTGGTTTTGTTTATGTCACACACACACACGGCTTACGTGACCAATTGAAAGGCGTTGTGTATCAAGTGAGTCCTGTCTTTGTAGCTGAGAGCAGTGTGGTTTTCCCTCAGTAGTTCTGTCATCTCGTCCCAGCCACCATCCTCATAATGAACCACGTAATAGCCGGTCATGTCAGTGTTTACCTTCAGCCAGCTGACTTCCTCTCCTATATAAATACTATCTAAAAGAGACATAAATAGCAAGAGAAAACAATGCAATTAAAAAGCAAAAATGTAGATGTACATCAAATATATTTCATGTATTCTTCCTTCACCGTTACCTGTCTGTGTTGTCATCAGATGTCTGTGGATGGTGCCTGAAGCATCGGTCTTGTAAGTCAGGGGGATGTGCCAAAGGAAACTACACATGAAAACAGTGTGTTATTCAAACAGAAACAAATTCAAACTTCAAAGTTACTCCGTATTAAAGTTAATAATGGGCACGAAGCTGCAAAATCTAAAACACAGAGCAGAGGAGAAATGCGTCGTTTTTCTACAAGAGTAAACTGAGTAGTAACAAAAACTGTGCAAGTGAATGTGCACGCTCACCCATGTTGCAAAGCTGACCAGAGACTGTCAGAAGGCAGCACTGTCCGTAGGAACCTGTCCTGCCTCAGCAGCAGATTGGGCCCTTTCCTAGTTACAGTGACCAGGGGGACACCTTTCTGCAGGATCCAGGTGTTCATCATGGCTGTCAGGTCCATGTGCTCACCTGCAAACAGGTACTGTAGGAGACAAATGCAACCACACCATCACGAGAGAAGAAAATAATGATGTACACTATTTAAAAAGAAAACCGCTGTGAATCGGTGTCAGTGAGAGGATGTTTACAGGTTTACTCACTGCATTCTTGGATGCCTGGCTGCTGCTGTAACAGTGCTTTCCTGAGATGAAGTCCTCCTCGGAGCATGTCTGGAAAACAATAAAAGATATTTGCAATACCTTAAGGCCTCTCATAGTAATTTATAATGTTTTAAAAATGTGAATCCTGTACTTCAAAGTTAATTGTACAATTCCAGAACAATTAACGATGTGAGACTTGTGAACTTTAATCTCCATCCCACTGGACCACGCCTGCTTTCATTTTTTTAAATGTTATGTCATCAATGCTACGCAGTGAACATAAATTATGTTCATTTTGATCAATTACCTAGCATATGCAAAAAAAACTAAAACCCTACAGCGTCTATTGTAAAATAATAAGCAGACATATTTCTAACTTTTAGTTAAGAAGATTAGAACTTAAGAAGATATAAATTAATTTACTAGTTAACAATCATGAATTTTACAGTTAATGTAAGATAGGTTCGTACATTGGCTAAGCTGTCCCACAGATCCTGGCTGCGTGCGTTCCTGTAGCTGTACTTGCGGAGGTATCGTACTATCCCCCGCTGGAACACATCATCCGTCAGAAAGTGTCGCATCATGTGAAGGACACACGCTCCCTGGTTGGAGACAGAAAAAAAGCTTTATTCAGCTCGGAAATGGTACGTCGTGATACCTTGATTTGTATACGACAATTATTTCATGTTTCAATTCCGATATTATATGACTAGAAACGACTGAGTAACCCTATTTGTGACTGCGGGCACAACACATGTAAGAGACTGAATGCATACTTTGTCATAGGAGACTGTGTCAAACATCTGCTTGATCTGAGTCGGGTTCTCTGCTGCGCTGGATATTGGACGAGACGAGTTCAACGAATCGAGACCAACTGCTGAAAAACAGGTGTCCAGCAGATATTCCTCCTGCAGGATCGTACACACAACAGGGTTGAGGCCTGCAACTCTTTATATTAATCCACTACGACTAATCATTTAAGTTGATTCTCTCATTGAACCAAGCACGTACCACTTTGAGGTCAGGGTAGGTGGCCTCCACGGAGATGTACTCCATGTATCGGGCAAATCCTTCATTCAGCCAGATGTCGTTCCACCACTCCATGGTCACCAGGTTACCAAACCACTGCGGGCAGGATCATCACGACGATGAGCATCTAAAGCCCCACAGTGCGCCATTAGAGAGCAGACGGTGCCACACTCTCACCTGATGGGCGAGCTCATGTCCAATCACCATGGTAACCCAGAGTTCGTCCGAAATGGTGGACGTGAGAGGATCAAAGAGTAGGCTGGTCTCCCTGTAGGTGGTCAGGCCCCAGTTCTCCATGGCACCAGATTGGAAATCTGGTATGGCAATCAGATCTGAGCGATGGGAAGCACAGGTGAGTGGACAGAAAGAAAAGAAGGGGGGTCTGACTAAGCAGTTAAAGGGAAACTAAACAAAGGGTACCTTGTTTGGGTAGAGGATAGCGGATGTTGAAATATTCCTCGTAGAAGTCCAGCATTTTGACAGCAACCTCCAGGGCGTAGCGGGTTTGTGGCCACTTCTCAGGGGAGGCATAGATGGACACCTACAGACGCACAAGTACATACAGATAAAAAAAGTCCCTGGGAAGGAAGCATTGTTGGCAAGAAAGAAAGTGAGACCACACCTGCACCCCAGAAGATGTTCTCGCAGAGACAGATTTGAAGTCGCAGACGACAAAAGCCACGAGGTAAGTGCTCATCTTTACACTTGCATCAAACTGGTCCTCAAGCACGCCATTGGTTACTTCAAAAGTGTTCACCTGCAATACACAAACAAATCCCTGTTGCCGTGTCTCGCACACATTCGACCACGTGTGACGGCAAGAATCTACGCAGCACTCACTACAGGCATGTTGGACAGAGAAATGTACTCTGGACTCCTCCTGATCCGTATTGAGAAGTTGGCTTTGAAGCTCGGCTCATCGAAACAAGGGAATGCCATCCGAGCACTGGTGGGCTCAAAGTGGGTCGAAGCCAAAGTTCTGAAGACGCACAAGATGCGTTTACAGAATAGACTGGTGAGCTGAAGTAGGAGCCCCTCTGTATCTGCAACGTCTTACCTGGTCTCTCCCGTGCCGGTTCTGTAGGTGCTCTTATAAAAGCCATAAAAGCCTTCTGACAATTCTGCCCCAAACTCAATATTCAGAAAGTACTTCTGCCCGCTGCTGAGCACCCGGGAAGAGAAAATGCCAATCTGCTCATGGGAAGGGTTATGAAGAACTGGAAACACCTAGGATTACAGGAGACGAAGAGCGGTTAGGTTGACTCCAGGTAGCAATAACAAATAGTGGTTAATGACAACTGCGCTGCATTTACAACCTTATCAAGCGGACTAGCGAGGTTCTGGTCCACTATGGTCGCCTTGGAGATCTGCAGGCCCTTGCTGTGTAATACAACCCAGTTTGTGTTGTTCTGGACATCAATCTGTATCTGCACGGAGCCATTGAAGCGGAGACTTGTGAGGTTGGGGTGCAGGAGGAGGTGGTAGTGAAGTGGAATGATGTACCTGAGACAAACACAGATGTTTCATTAGTCAATGAATCCAAAAGGAAAAGACAAGTTTCTGGTAAATTCCTCAGAGCCAGTGTACCTTGGCAGGCGAAGACGGCTCCAAGGGAAGGACAGATTGTCAGTCCCCAAAGGAGACGATTCTCCTGCGGGGGGAGGAGGGCTAGTCGCCTGTTGGGAACTCTGGGTGGGCTGCGACTCCACCAGAGACATCAGAAATAGAGACGGCACCAACAGTCTAACCAAGAACATGGTGGAGGAATTGTCCTTTAACCTGCGCAGCGGACCTGGTCAACTCCCAAACGCGAGGAGCAACGATGGACCGCCTGATGAGAGTGTTGAACGCCTGCCAGGATGACGTGTCCAGATGTCACACCAGCAGAATATAGACCAATCCAAACGTTTAAACGGCTGAAAGAAATTAGAGCAGTGTTAGGGAGACAACACACACATTTCTATACCCCTGTACTTCCTGTTTTCTACAGTCCAATCAAAAATGCAAACATTAGCAGCCAGGTTACCTACTAAACGAAGGCGTTGATGTGGAACATTTGAACACATGGATTCTGTCGAGTGGACAGTGCGCAGGTTTCACTCCCTTATAGTCACAACACAACAACTGCGCCTGAAGCAGAATCTAACCTGTGACAAACGCGCCACATGATTTTCCATGCGCACAAAACAAGATGAGGACACAGCTATAACCGTGAGGTGACAACAGCTGCAGCAGCAACAGCAGATCCGATCAATCGTGCAGTGTCACTATGCCAACAGAAACGAAGTAGCAGAAAGTCGCTGTGGAAGATGGTCGTGCAGTTACAATGCGCATAATACGCATTTACGTCAAGTCGACTTTTAGCGGAAATGAATGGGCGACAGTTTTACCTCGATCATATATCAGCGTTGTCATCCTTGCCTCGTGTTCCTGCTGCGGAGTTTCACTTTCTTTTACGGGCTAAAGCTCCCACCCACTGCAGACAAAATCACCCTGCGCGTCACATCGGCCACGCGCGTGTCCGTGCGCGCGTGTCCGCGCGACATGAGTGTCGCCTAAACTAATTTTGAAGGTGCTCTTGATATGAGGGGATATGAGGGAGGGGGAGTGTGTGTGTGGGGGGGGTGGAGGGGGGTAGTAGTTAAGGTCACAACAATGTGACATATCAATCCCCCATAATGCAATGCTCTGGCTCTGGGGCAAAGTAAAACGACATGCCCTCATTTCACACAGTCACAGGTGCAGGCAGATGAACCAGTGACATTACTAACAGACATGGCTGAGCCACGCAGGGGGCTATTTTACCTTCCCATCATCTATTTATGGACAGGTAGGTGCTTTTTATTTATGATACATTATCATGGGGAATATTTTGGAGTGTCGTTGAGAAAATGACACATTACTGTTTCGTAAAAATCCTAAATACCAACTTCTGAGGGGACTTTTTTATTTTTGATGAAGCAGGACCAAGCGTGTATGAGTTCTATCACTGGCAATTGGTCAAGTTGTATTTTATTTAAACAGTTTCATATTTAAAAATTGAAAGAGCGTTCAAATAAACAACCCCTAACTTTAGGCTTTTACATTGTCATTCATTGCAGCCAAGATTAGTATAGAACTTAATGGAGTATTGAGGTCAAATCCTAATCAGAACACAGGGTTTTTAAGATTGTTTGGCGAATTATTGATTATTGTATTTCTAGTTTGTTTCTGGCATAACATTAGTGCAATAATAATTTGTTTATAAACTGTTAAACGCCGGTAACATGGTGTTCTTTTGATGATCATGTGTGAAGTTTGAAGTTTTTCCTATAAGCTAACAGAAAACCTTTTTATTTCATTTGTGAACAACATGCTTTATAGCTACAACTACGTTTTAAAGTGCCCTAATACCCTCTCATTTGGTCCTCTGTCATCCTTTAGGAGTGGTAGAGGGGGATGTGTTGGCGTCTTTGGCCCCACCTGTCCACCTGTCAGGGGAGAGACTTGGTTGGACTCTGCTAGTCTGCATGGTGGGGGACTTCAGGAGCGGCCACCTCGAGGTCAGCTGGAGGTCACCATCAGAAGGACACATGTCCAGCTCGCCGTACAGCGTCGCTTTAGACAGGAAGCACCGTGGCAGCAGCGCCGTGGCAATCGTCACCGTGGCAACAAGGGACTGGCCATCCTACAGTTGCTCTGTGAGTCACAGGCGACGCCCTAAAGTCGCCAGGAGACATCACACCACCTCACCGGGTAAAACGACTGTTTATTCTGAATTTGGTTCCTTATTACTCTCCTCGCAAACCAATTTTTTATTTCCCAATTTAATGCATTTTTCAGATCATGAAGGCAAGATGTGCTGTGAACATGAAGAGACAAAAGGTTTGTTCAATGTATGCAAACAATTAAAAAAAATCCTGTTTGATAAAGAGGCTGTTGATGATTGATGTTTGTGTGGTCTGATCTCCAGATGTTGTTGTGTGGACAAACACTGTGGTGGTCATGATTATGAGGCTGCTTCTCATGAAGATCTGGGTGTTCAACACTTTGATCACCACTTACGCTGTCATCAAGTGGTAAGCACATGGGTCATTTGGACTAAATTCACTCTCCACTCACTTTCATTGTGTTGTCTTAGTGTCAAATGTTACATTTCAGACGTTGGGAAGCCGAAGTCTTCTGATGCAACGGGTGACCTTGAAAAGAAAACTTACCCAGAGAGGAGAACTCTGTCTATGAGTGAGGATTTCCTCATGAAAGAAGTGGAGCATGGTCCTCTGATACGGTTGGAGTTATGTTTATGATTCTGGATTAAATGGAGGAAGATCCACTGTCGGGATTACAGGAGTAGCAGTTCTGCCGCTGTCTCCTCAGCCTGTGACATCCCAGGCAGGTGTTGTTGACTGTGACGGTTGAAAACCGATTGTCTGTGAGGCGCCAGTCTGGTATCTGATCAAAACCCACCTCAGACAGATGGGTGAGCACACGTGTGCTCAACATGTGGTTGTGAGAAGATCAGTTTATTTGTAATTATCCCTAGTCCTAAATTCCCTCTCTAAAAGAAAAAGAGGGAAATATGGCTTGTTAGAAAAAAAACAATTTTATACATTATGATTAAATCGGGCATTAGTAAACATGAAGTGATGTCTGTTTTGACTTTATGGTTGTTTTTTAAATAAAACACTCACACACCACTTTTTCCTTCATTCCTTTTAGCGCCTTGAGTAACACACAGACATTGCAAGAGAGCACCACAAAGTGGCAGTAAAATCACATCTGACATTTTTATTATTATCCAACAGCAAGAATATGGAGCTTAACTTCCTCTACAGGAAACTACTTTCATAAATAAGTATTTCTACATTGACCAGACACTCCCACATGATGCAAGAGAACACATTGTCAAAAACTGAGATGAAGCTGATTATGGTCAACCAAATGGGGCATAATTATACTGAATGGTGCATGTTGTAAAGGCCCATAGTCCCAACACACTGCTCACATCTCAGCAGATGGCGCGTGAAGTTCTCGATGATTTGCACTATTTTGTCTTCACTCCAGTATCTTACAAGTGTACCAGTAAGAAGCAGCTCATTACATCTGGAAGAAAGAGAAACAGTTTTACAGTAGCAACTTCAAAAAAAAAAAAGAAGAAAAAACAGAGCAGATAGTGTGAGGAGATGAAGGGTGCTGGTTTGGTGAGTTTTGATCTCCTTTATACAAAGAAAACCATACATTATCCGTCTTTGGCTCAAATGAATAAAGAATGAGGAGAACATACATGAGCAATGCCTCTTGGCAACAAGGTGAAATCCCTCCGACATGATTTCCAGAGAAAAAAAAAGAAAAAGAAAAAACAAGTATGTCAATTTGTAAAAAAAAAAACAACTGACAGCAACTCATCCAACAACTCATTCAATTCATACAGCAACAAAATAGTACTGATGGCATTTGCTGTGACAATATTAATAAAACATTCAAGAGTGAACACTTCACATTGACTGATGTAAAACTGAGACGCTGAGTTTAATCAGCCGCCGGAAGATTGAAACAGAAACGCAGCTCCTTGTTTTCCACAGACTTCTACATGGAAAAGTTTCAAAATCAAATTATTGATGGTCTCCAAAACTTGAGCCACTGGCGAGTTTGGTAGAGGAAAGTAAAGTGAGAAGAAACACTGATGTTGGTTTGTTAAAAAAAATTTAAACTTAGAAAAAACTATATAAAGTGCTTCTGTTAAAACATACATCCTCTGTCTGAGGTATTAAAAATAAATCACATTAAATGGCACAAAATAAACTACGTCATTACACTGCACTTAAGACTAGCTATTTACAGTCTGGGGTGTGTTCCCAAACACGGGTAATGTTGTGTCCATGTCATGTGTATGGTCTAAAAGGTGAAGACCGATTTGAAAGCCGGTACGATAACGGTTTTTTTTATTCCCCAGATGGCCGATTCTGCCAGGTAAGATGCACTTAACATTGCCAGTATCTCCAGTGCCAAAAAACACTCGTTCCCAGTAGCTGTCCAGCCGGCTGTTTCCTCTCCACCTGCGAGAGGAAACAGTGCTGCGAAGTATCAGTGCTCAACAAAACTCCCCGAATGATCCCTCTCTAGTGCACACACCTACACGAGCCTCCTACATCAACGCCGTGCTCAGCGCACACAGCAGGAGCACAGCCAGCCGTGGGATGGGTGGAGAATCCGGGTGTAACGAGGAGGTGGCAGAGCCACGGGGGTAGATCCTCCACCGCTCCTTGTGAGGGTGGAGACTCTCCATGTCCTTTTGGGCGCTGTACGCCGCCGCTGTGAAGTTAGCATCCCCGGTGGTGAGGAGGTCAAACACGCAGGAGTGGAAGTAAATGTCCTGCACGTCCAGCTGCTCCCTGCAGCGCTCCTTCGCCGCCTCCACACTGAAGACCTGCGCCCCCCCGTAGGGGGACGCCTGTGTCTGCGAGGAGAAGCTGGGTCGACGCGGCGGCTGCTGCTGGAGCTTCAGGCCGAGCGCAGCGGGGGAGAGCGGCAGGGGGAGGTGTCCCGCCCGGTCGATGCGCTCCCCTCCGGGGCAGCCGTTCAGACACAGCTGCAGGTCCTGGGTGGCGTCGTAGGCCTGCGCCAGCTCCTCCGGGATCCGCACCGCCAGGGTCAGGTAGCGGCCCAGCTGGCGAACGATGACCGTCACGCCGATGTAGCCGGCGTGCAGCTCCACGTGGCGCCCCGGGCTGCGCTCGGAGATCCACAGAGCCCGGACCTTCCCCGTTGCCCCCTCGGCGCCAGCGAAGAGGTGGATGGGGTCTCCGCTGCTCACCGTTCCGTCGTCGAAGGCAGCGGGGAGGTTGTCTGTGACGGCCTGGTAGACCCTCTGGTCCGTGCAGCCCTCATAGGGCTTGAAGATGATGGTGATCTGTGGAAGAAGCAGAGGAGGCGGAAAAGCATCAGCGGCGTTTAAAGAGGGTGCAAGGAATTGAGCATAGTTCACGATACAAATTCCACACAACTGTCTTCAAGTAGAACTGGCACCAATAGTAGATAAGTTAGTTTGATGAAAATCATTTCCTCAGATTAATTAATATATATATAATCATTGAGTATCTTTTGGTACAAACATTTTTTCAAACCATTTAAATTGATTGAAAAAACAAAAAGAAATCAAAGGGTCTTTATCACACACACTTACAGAAACGGACATTCACCATTACACAGGTTATTGACTCTCTACCCACTAGATTTAAGAAATTACTAAATTACTTTTTAACAAGTAGTAATTCCACACAGCTATGCAAACATGTGACGCGCACACATACACACACCCGATGGGTGCACACTGGGTGTGGTGTGAGCATTACGGTTAGCACTAGCATCATAGTTCCGGTGAATGGCTGCTTTGTTCAGATGACAGCCGTGAGGAATGAGGCCTGGCAGGGCATTACGCCTGGTGGGCTGTTCATATATACGTGTGTGTGTGTGTGTGTGTGTGTGTGTGTCCCTAATAATTGTGACTAATAACTCACCCCACCTCTGACACCAGGTCAAACCTTCACCTACACAGTGCAGCAAACCTACTATTGGCTTATTGTGCGTTTCTTCAACGCACACATGACTATGTGTATGCATGAGTGTGTAAGGGTTTTAATAATTAAAGTTAATCGACTAAGCTACAGAGGGCAGATCATCGAGGGAAACATCAACGCCACAATGTTTAGCTTGTTGGGCTCATCATCCATTTAGCAGTGTGCGTCTTATTGTCATAAAGGGATAAAGACACAGAGCACATAGTCCCTTAAGCGCAGTGCATTTAGTGCAACTAATGAAACACACAAGAGTAAACAGTGGTTCCTTTCCCACATCTCATCCCATGTTATAGAGGTCCAGCTGTCTGTAGGCATTAACCAAGTTACGCACTGCTTCAGTCACAAGAGATAGTCACAAGACCGAGCTGTTAGCCTCGCAACTGTGAGCGAGAGACGCAGAATTGGAAAAGAGGGAGAGTTTTCTAGCCAGAAATGAATGTGATTTTTGAGGCACAAAATAAAAACACACACACACACACTAACAGGATTACACCAGCTGCTCTTACTTAAACTCTTTCAGCCTCAATAACAGCAGATAATTAAAAACACATTTTCTCTCTTCTCACCTTATTGGTTGCCGTGGCACTGGATCCAGTTACCACGGGAACATTCGTGACCTGAACGGATAGATAGTCATTATCAATGAGAGGCCACGCCCCCTCCACTTTGCAGGTCTGGAAGCTGTCCTTAAACGTCCTCAGGTGTGGGTCACCGAACAGCCCGCAGAACAGGTAGCCTGGCAGAGAGTGGCCTTGGTCATGGGAGTGCGCGTGCGAGTGTGAGTGTGAGTGTGCGCGTGCGTGTGAGTGTGAGTGTGCATGCACGTGGGAGTGTGCGTGGGAGTGTGCATGCTGGGTGCGGCTGTCGTAGTTGCAGGCCTCGTGTGGGACCTCGGGGTGCGTGGAGGACGTGGGCCCGTCTCTGGAGCAGTTCCTCTGGCTCATGAGGTCGGAGATGCCCAGCACGGCCGAGTGGAAAACCAGGTTCCCCCGGCAGGACTTGGCCGTCCTCTGGGTGCAAGCCGAGTACGAACGCAGAGCCTTGCAGAACTCGATGTGAAAGCCATCCACGGCCGGCGTCAGGTGGGAGGTCAGGGAGACGAAGTCGGTTGTGCACTTCTGGATTCGGCACTGAGGGGGGGCGACCTGGCACTGACCTGGAGGGGACGGACAGCGGAGAAATTGTTAGCAAAGAGACATCGCCGCAGGGACTGCGATAGCGGGCCAGCTAACTCGTCCCCAAGGACCATCAAACCTCTGACGGTGGGCGTTTACTGTGAGAGCTGGATTTAACTAGAATCACAAAACTCATTCGCACTCAAGTGACAACTAAGGTTACTTTGAACTTCAAAGAGAAGATCACACTCGTTGCAGTAAAACCCAATAAAACGGGACACAGAGCCATGTACTGGTTTAAAGTTTGATGGATCAGTTGTGCCGCTCCGTGAGCGCAATAAACCTGAGGCGTAATAAACCAAAGAGCAGCCAGAGAGAAGAGATAAAGGGGGTTTTTCCCATAAGAAGTGAGATAATACTCATACAGCCAGGAAGTACAAAACACAGACAGTGTAAAGAGAGAGGAAGACATAACAAGGTGTGCACAAACACATTACCATGATTTTTTAAATAATGTTCCATTTTGTTGAGGCCGTCATAAATAGGTTGACTAAAATGTTATTTTTTTTAGCGTATTGCATTTGTGGTTCTTTGTGCCTTCAGCAGAGAAGACACTTAATCAGAACTATATCCTTTATTAGATAGAACTTTTAGTTGCCTGTTACTTTAATGGTTGCTTACATCTCTGAGGGATTGATTATTCTGTCCCTGCACACACATCAGGAACAAACGTCCAAATCGGCCCCCAATGTTTTACCTATTGTTGCATTTCTGAATGCGAGAAGAGTCAAACCATCTTTTTATATCACAGATCAGAGAGACCAACAGCAAGAGAGAGAGATTGGAGCCCAGAGCAAATACATTAGTCACAGCATGCTCCTATTAGATTAGTCCAGAGAGCGTATGGGCGAGCGAGCGGGCGGACACACACACACACACACACACACACACACACACACACACACACACAAATAGCTGCCTTAGAGAGAAGGCTGCTTGTGCTTCCGTTAACGTGCACAGTCAGTGATCTCGACATGGTGGCAGGTTCTCCTAATGGCCGAGCAAAAAGCAGAGAGTGCATGGTTTTTACAGAAATGGACGGATTTCATTATTGTTGCCCCACAAAAATCACTTCACAACCGCTAACACATACACAACACACCCAACCAAACGCACTCTGCAGCTCTTCTCTGTAGACTCGTTTTTGGGGAGCCACCATTTGGGGGCAGTAGTGCTCCGAGTTGTAGAAATCACGGCGCAGGTACGGACCCCCACTTGCACCGAGCTTCGGAATCTCTCTCCTGCACGTTACACTGACACCAACCCACGGACGCACACAAGCAGAGGCTGCCGTCCATGCCAAGCACCTCTGTGCAGACGGTCCGAGCACTGAGGACACATTGTGCTTTTGACTGGCGCACCGACAGCCTCCTTCTTTCCTTCCCATCTGCGCCACAGTACCTAAATACCGCTCCCAATCTAATCAGAGTGGGTTTATTCTCCGTCGGAGGGGTATCAAATCATGAGCTGCTCTAAAAAAAAAACGGACAAAAGCCCTCTTTCACAGACATTTTCCCAGCAGGGTGACGTAGCAGAGAAGAGAGTCGACCCTGTAACGGAAGAACTCGGGTTCAAACTCCCGACTAAAACTTCTCTGATCATGAGCATCTGCGGGGGTTTGACACCGGATGAACATGTGAATGCGTCACGCGAATAGGACAGAGGGTTTTCATATGACAACAATAATTGAACAGCATTATTTTCATATTTTTGCTCTTCAAAGCTTCCAGTTGTCTTCGGCAATGTCCTTTTTCAAGCAAGCATGGCTGTGCTTTTAAAAGAAAGTCTTATCCAGGCAGAGGAATAAACAATGAGTCAAATCACATCAATAAATACTGAGAATAAAGAACTCCTCATGGGCCGTCCAACACACCCGGAGCCTGGTTTGTTTCATCCCCTGGGCCGAGTATCTTATATAGACAACATAAAACAGGCAGCAATGCCCGCGGCACTCCTTCTATGTCCTACCCCAGTATTAACCTATTCTCCACTCCATACCTCTCGCCCAGGTCTAGACCCTTCCTTCCACATCCGCGTTCATTCGTTTCCCTACATAAGCATTATTCTGGCATGTGGAGTAGTAATTCTGTTCTGTTTTAGCCCTCTGTCTCTGTCTCTCGAGACGCTCTCCACCACTAGACAGTAGTCAAAAGATCCGCCGGCTCAGTGCAGCGATTCTTTGTCTGCCGATCCGTCGGCCTCTCTGATCTCCGGAGATCAGGAGAGGATCCGCTGGGATAAATCTCGAAACAGAGAGAATGGGTTGTGAAGTGCTTATCGATCATCTTGTTGTGTGTGTGTTTGCTCTCCCACACCGACGTCCCACAAACAGGCCCCCCCCCCTCGCTTTGAGGTACAAAGCTCTGCAGGAGCTCACTACTACGGCGGCGTGCACGCTTTCCCTCTCAGAGAGCAGAGAGCGAACAACAGTCAACTATACTCAGCCGTTCCTGAGCCGCCGTCCAAAGAGACGCACGGACCTGACGCCTGGTAGCGACAACTAAATAAATGCCGTGAGAAGGTAAAAAGAAAATAAAACAACGGACTAAATGAAACCAATTCTTTCCAGGTGACGCACGCGTAGCAGTAGGTGCCAAGAGGGTCTTTAATGTGCAGTGATTGTCTCTGTTCCCAGCAGGCCGCGTGCAGAGGCGGTTCTGTCCCGCTGCCGGAGCCGTGCTAAACTAATTACTGGAGGTGTGACTGGTCAACGGACAGCCGACCCCGTGCACACAGAGCAGCACAGACACGGCGCTCCCCCCCCCCAAAAAAGAGCCGGTTCGACAGAAAGAGAGTGCTGCTTTTTGCACCATATGGAAAATCCATCTGTGATGAGGACATTGAAAGCATCAAACAATGTAGTAAATGAGTGGCTATGTGCCTCTGTGTTTATTTACTTGAAGCTTTCAGGGAACACACTTTACTTGGGTTCTTTTTTTGGTTTTCTTCTTCTGTACAGCATGCGGCTTAATTTGGGGGCGGTGTAAATTTATGCTTGTTGGAGATACAGCCACAAATAAAATTAAAAAAAACAACTTCCCCTTACCAATATGCATTTTATTAATGTGCATCATGCAAGTGGACCTAAACTGAAATCCCCAATAAAAACACATCCCAACTCTGTACTGGCTGTACTCTGGTGTGTGTGGACATTAGGAGAGATTCACCCCTCTCCTCCCCTCCTCCATGAGCCATTAGGGGCAGACAGGAGAATGACGGCCCAGGAGAGCCGAGGAGAAACTCGATCCGTGCTCAGACTGCAGCACTGCCGCTGGAGAGAGAGCCTTTGTCAGGCTGCACGGGGCCCGACGCGGGGATCGGCCGCGGCCACACACGCGTTTAAAAACGTACACGGAGCCCGCGGAGGGAACCGTCGCTGCTCGCTTAGCGGTGCGACACAACTGGAAGGCGAGGTTTGCCGCGGTTATTGGGTCGTTCACGCTAAAAGTCCGTGAAATGACAGATACAACTGCTACGGACACACACACACACACACACATAAAAAGGCACACGCACAGACTTTGGTTGAGGCGGTGTTGAAGTGAGTCAAGTTACCTATGTGAGCACCGCAGCAGAGAGCGATGATCAGCAGCAGCAGCGGCCGGAAGCGGCGCACCAGAGACGGAGAGGCGAGGCGCTCAGCCCCGCGGCAACAGCATCCGGCTCTCCCCATCCCCGTCCATGCAGGGCCAGGAGGGGAGAGGGGACAGAGCTCCAAGGGGCGAGGACGCGGGGTGTCCAGGCCTCCTTACTACTTCTGCTTCCTCTTCTTCCTCACTTTTCTCTCCTTCCTCTCCCGCTCGGGTGCGTCGGGGCATTAACGCGCAGCTGCTCCTCGGAATGCGGGGCGGCCGGGGGGTCGAGAGGCAGCGCGAGGACGGAAGACAAAGTGCAAAGTAGAAGTCGCTCCCAAGGACACTTTTTACCTCGTTGCCCACGTGACACGAGAGTGCGCTCGCTCGCTCGTGGGACTTTCGCCTCGTTTGGGATCAGTCCGCGCTCTCCTCTCGCGTCCCGAACACGCACGAGCACCTCTCGCTCTTTCTCACCACTACACGCAGGCCGGGGTTTCTCCTCCACTCCTCCCCTCTCACTTTCTCCTCCTCCTAGAAATCAATGGAGATTCAACCAAACCCTGCTGGCGGAACACCCGCCCACCAGAGAGAGGGGGTTGGGGAGCGGGAGGGGGAGAGAGGGAGGAAAGGAGAGGGGGAGAGAGAGAGAGAGAGAGAGAGAAAGAGAAGGAAGGAGCGCAGTCTGCAAAATAATGAAGAGGCTGGAAATAAAAGTTCTAAGAGGTTGGTACGGTGCCATTAAGTCATTCTGTGTACCGAAGAAAATAATGGCTAATGCAGTGCTGCCACAGTATTGTGGCAGTGAAAGATGAACACAAACCTTCTAAGAAATCACTGTACTTTCTAATGTGTGCTCGGTTTTTTTCCCTGCTATTCTTGCAAATAAAAATATAATTGTCCGTACATCGGAACGACAAAAGGAAATGTGTATAGTTAGGCTACAAATGAGAGCAAAAGGGTATGCATTTATCACGTTCCGCACTGCTATGATTCTAATCTACTTTGAGATATATTTATTTATCCACTGAGCAAATTAGTTACAATTACTTTATGGGGGAAGAAAATGTCATTACTTAGTGGAATAAGACTACAAAGTGGCAAAGTACTGTCCGATTGTTCTCTGATTGATAAACATGTTCAACCTTCAACGTCGTCTGCACTGTTAGCGCTGTTAGCGCTGTTAGGTGGTACCCGCCTGCTGCCCGTCACCATGTTGAGAGCAGTAAAGAGTCAATTGAAACGCTCCTGGATCTCGCACCTTTAACTTTACTCCAAATGATGATGCTGCTGCTGGAAAGACCATGGATGCCTCTGATCTCACCAATGAGGAACTTTGTGAGTTTCCGACACTCAGTAAATCCTGTCAGATGTTGTGTTGAGTTTGGCGTGTGCATGCATCTACGCAGTGTGTACCATCAGCTGCTTTTAACAGGTGCCCGGAAGAAGTAATCGGATACACAGCTGACAATTTGTATTGTATTTCCTTTTAACGCTACTTTATAATTCTACTCTTTATATTTTAGAGGCATTTTCTTCTATAGTCGCCAAATCGAAACCCAATAAAACTACTATTGGACCAACATGTTAGAGAGCATCTCCACAACCATCAACAACAAACAAGGAAATACGTTTCAGAACAATGGTGTTAATCAGTACAGAAACATGAGAGTTTAAGGAGCAATCAGGCTTTTCTAGTGGCTTTCTAAGATATTTCATGCTTGTTTTTCTCATTCTTCACCGCTGGAAATATTGCAGTTTTGAAGGTTAAAACTACGTTTCTAATTGACCTATGACCCCACTGAAGCATGGAGGAAGGGTAATTTATGCAAACAAGGCAAACACCGATTGATTAATTCAATTACACGAGTGAATATGGTGCTGGCCGTCATGACTAATTTCACATTTCATTCCAATCACACATCCGCCCACGGAGACGCACATGAACCATGATAACACATGACTCAATTTAATTCTATATTTCATACTGATTCATTTAATCAATTACACCACAGCTGAGACCTGGGAGCAGTGGACACTGAAGCTCACTCACCAGGCTCTACACACACACACACACACACACACACACACACACACACACACACACACACACACACACACACACACACACACACACACAGCTCTACAGAGCTGCCTATCACACATGCATTCACATTCTGAGCCTCGGGCACAAAGGCTGTCTGTCTCTGAAGGTCCAGCTTGTCTTCACCTCCACACCTCAGCCTCCGTTCTCCACTTCTACATCTCACCACCTCCCTCCAGCTCCACACGGCCTGTCATTCAACAAATGGCTCACACAACTCCATGCGCACCTGTGTGTGCATGCATGACGCTGTGTGAGCCAGAGTGCGTTGCGTTGTCCCAAACATGTCAAGATTGGTTGTTTTAGGAAATGTAAGTATGACGTATCCGTCACACACACAGAAAGTGGTGGAAGAAGTACAAAATCTCTGCTAAAACTGTGGTACAATAGATAGTAGCTAGTAAAAGCCCATTTAGTGTTATTTATGGATTATCAATATTGATGTGTTCATTCAGATCTAATTTTAACACAGCAAAGAATTTTTAGCCTGTCTTTGAATAAAATGATCTTGACAAACAAACTGCATGTGTTGGTAGAAACAAATCACAACGTTAGACATCTAGACCCGTTTAGACATAATCATTTGCATTGAACACAGGCAACAATTCTCTTACAGCACTGAAGAAAAAAGTGATATTGGACATGGATTTGAATATTGAGAAGTAATTGAAAAACAAAATATTATCTACTAATTATATATTAACATGAAATGTAAAATGTACTGTGTTTGAGTAGCTGTAGTTCCCAGGGCCTGCCACCGCCCCACAGACACACACACGCACACAGGAAATTACACAAATGGGTGGTAAAGGTAAGCAGGCCTGCAGGTGTGTGTGTGTGTGTGTGTGTTTGTATTCTTGATGGGAGTCGATAACATAAAAGATAAAATCAAGGTATCAAAGCCTATTGTGAGTGGAAACCCAATCCCATAATAGCTGTTTCACTCCCTGGACAAACTCATGTTGTGTTTCTCTTGAGTTGGCCTTATCAGACCTCCCGCGTCTGCACTTTCACTTGTAACTGCAACAAAGACAGGAGGCCACGGCTGGTTTCAGGTGCGTCGATGCAAAAACGTGTCAGAGTGGGACATCTCAGGGTCAGTTTATCTTTTGACACGCTGAAGAGAAATGTTGTGTCATCAGAGAGCTCAGTGAAGTGAGAGGATTCCTGACAGGGGGATTATCACATTGATCCTTCTCTCCTTACCCGCTCGGCCCCCGTCTCTTTACCGCGGAGCGGCCCGCCCATGAGCACTGATTCACTTGTGCTGACGTGCAGCCAAAATTCTATCACGACACTACAATTAAAAATAGAAACCGAGGAGGAGAAACAGAACTCACAATCATCACGTTGGTAATCAGTGATTCATTAGTTCATTAGGTGCTGCTGGCTATGGGTAACTTAAGTCATCATTGAATGATCATCTGAAAGTGTTTTTTAGATGTTGTGGTGTTATTAATCTACTTGATATTAATGTATTTTTTTGTTTTAGTTGGCCACGGGATCAGTACTTGGAGTAAAAAAAAAAAAAACGTTTTTAAAAAACATGTGAAGCCCTCACAGCTGCATCAAAGAGTATGATGACAACGAAGCCTCTGTTTTCTCTGGACAAACACACACATGGAGAGAGAGAGAGAGAGAGAGAGAGAGAGAGAGAGAGAGAGAGAGAGAGAGCATCAAGAAGGGAGCAGCTGAAGGATGTAATGGGGCAGATGAGGATCATGGGGCTGCACTTTGGTTTGGGACAGGGTGAATGTTTGGCAGCTGTGAGACAAAGACACACATTAAAGAGCTCTGCCAGCTAAAAAAAGGGGCTTTGTGACTCTATCAAAGGCGTCTTTTGGTGTCGACATGATCGCATGACTTCCAAAAAATTGGGCTATTTTCAGCCTGTACATCGAATCTTGTAATAATTCCTCATCTTATTTGAAGCTGCTTGTGCAACTACTTTAATAACATTACACACACACACACACACACACACACGCACACACACACACACACCTCCCGTTCTGTTTTCTGTGTCACAAACACACACACCCGCTGCACACACCCAAAAGCAGTTTGTGAATGTGCCTTCAAAACATGCAAAAACATGTACACACACCACACACATAAACACACACACACACACACACACACACACACACCACACACACGCGCTGAAACTTCCCAGATATTTTGCGTTTCGCGGCTGCAGATGGTCAGCAGCATCTCCTGCTGGGCGATCCCCATCCTTCAGTTGTGAACACAACCCCAACAAACAAGCACACACACACACACACACACATACACACAGACACACAAAGAAAAAAGTTACGGACCATCTGTAAATCACTCACGCACCGGAGCCATATGCTCGTACCCGTCTGTGAGGAGGAAGCCCGAACACCGGTGAGCCTCGCACATTCCAGCCGCCCTGACAGGAGAGAGAGAGGAGAGAGAGAGGAGAGGAGAGAGGAGAGGAGAGAGGAGAGGAGAGAGGAGAGGCAGAGGGAGGGAACATGAGAGTGAAGCCAGGTGTTCAAAACGCAATTCTGGACCGGGATCTTTAAAAGAAAATGTTGTTGAGGAATGTTCTAGTCCACCACACTATATGAAGGGATACATGTCAAGTAAAGTGCTGATTCTGCTGAAAACAATGCAACTAAACCCTGGGTAATGGGATGGGAAGAAAATAAGGAAAAAAGAATACGTGCGGTTTTGTAATCGCTCCACACAGATCTCATGTTTTTTGATTGCTACATTTACATCATGATGAATCGCCTGTTTCCACTTTTACTGCAACTTAAGGAGATTTTTGACTTTGGCGTTTTCATACGCAAATTGAGAATGTGTCAAAAACAGGTGGATTGAAACACACCCAGAGAGTGAGACAGTGAGAGGGTGAGACAGTGAGAGAGTGAGAGGGTGAGAGATCGAGGGGTTCACCACTGCTCCCTCTCCTGCATCCAGCTGTGAGTTCTCCTCCCCCTCTCCTCCCCTGTCTTCCCCCTGGGAGAGAGTACTCACAGAGTGGCAGATGGGTGGAATGCATAATACATACAGACTGTTTGGGGGGCTGGGTGTGTGTGTGTGTGTGTGTGTGTGTGTAGTCCACGGGGAGTCGGCCGTGGAGTCATTATAGATCTAATGGTCGTGTTTTAGACGCTGCGCCGTGCCAATCTCATTTGAAGTGCAAAAGCCGAATGAGTGTGAAGCGTTTCATTACTCATGCTCTGTGTGTGCACGCTCCACCTCGGTCCAGGCGAGGCAACACATCAGTGATGCAGTCACAACTTTCTAACTGACATGTAAGACATACAGTCTGTGTGTGTGTGTGTGTGCGCACAATCACGTGCACGTTTGTATTTTGAAGGACGTTTAAGGCGGATGCCAGACAGAGTGAATTTCAATTTTCTGTTCTCCGCTTTCTTCTGCCTCCGCGCTTGTGTAGGTTGGCTTTATTTGCCTAATTACTGTCATTACAGCAAGATGAGGTTTATGTATCATAATGCTGTGTAATTAGCACTCAATTGTGAACTAACAAGGTCTCCTCAGGCATAGGTAATGGATTTTGGATAGACAAGCTGAGACGAGGCATGACTAATACAGCATGGGTAAGTATGATTAAAGTCTCCTCACTGGAAGGAGCCACTGAGCTGATGGAGGCGAAGCCCACCGCACTGAGAGAGGCAGCATGTGTTAAAGCAGACAAACAGCGAGGGGGGTGGGGGAGGGTGGAGAAAACAGGAAGGAGTAAACAGAGAGCGAGAACAATGAAGACAAGACAGAACAAGAGAGAGCTGGCAGGTAGTTGTTCTCTGGAGATTCATTAGGCCTGTCAGAAACGCTGTCTGCGAATATGCTTGCACAGCAAGCTCCTCGGTGGGTGCACACAAACATATACGCATCGACGCAGGATGCCGTACGTGTGCAGAGCTCTGCTGACAGGTGGGGATAAAAGCACGATCGGGACAGCGGGATTTGGATAGTCACACTGCGAGGACAGGAGGCTGCGTGTCTCCAAATGGCTGCAGTGGGAATTAACATATCCTGACTGGCATTAAGTCCGGAGCTGCTGGGAACATCGAAGCTCCAGTGATCATTTTATTCTGAGTTAATGTGACTGAAGGAACAGTTTGATTCCCTTTTATAATGTAGTGAGTGTTGGAGGGCTGTAAACTTGCCCAGCTTTCTTGGCTTGGTTTGTGCTTTTTAGTGCGCGTGAATCTTTCTGTTGTGCCTTATTGGATAATGGAGACGGCTCTGCACTGCAATCATACGGCGATTAGCGCTGAAGTGTAGCCCCCACCCCCCCCCCTCCCACCCCTCCGGGGTTCCTCGCCAGGTGAACACTGTCAGAACTGTTGCCACTGTTCTCTCAGTCAGCGCTAGCATTAACTGCAATGATACTCTGCCGTGTGACAGCGTGTGCATTGACAGGCCTCTCAACGTGTACACTGGATCGACTGCACACAATGTATGACTCGCGTCTGGAAGAAAGAATCACTGCTGACTTGTTGGTTTGAATGGGCCTGCTGATGGTGTAATGAACTGCAATAATATATTGTATCAAAAGTAACTGTCTCATTATCTCTGAATAAATCAATGAGTTTGGTATCATTGTTCGTTTAAGTTGAAGCGCTTTGGATGAAAGATGCCTAACAAGTGATGAAATGACCTGAAGCGTATGATGCAATTTGTGCACAATTTGTGTATGATGCCGTCCTTTGTGTGTATGCATGATTGCATGCATATGCACGTTCATCTTGGCACAGGAGAGCTGTGTGTAAACCCCAGCGCTTAGGTGGAGAAGAGAATCCTCGTCTGATTCCCCATCTGTTGCCACAGCCGTTCCTCCGACTTGACAGCCTGATTGCTTACAAATGAACGTTCACTGCGCTGCGCACAAACATAAAACACGCAGACACACTTTCAGGCATGCAAACAAACGCACATGGAGAGCTGACTGAGAATGAACAGAGGCTTTTGTGAGTGAAGGGCTGGCCCCCGGATGCAGCCTCTCATCACACAGAGGACCTCAGTCGGAGATGGAGAGAAACTCCACGGCAGCATCTGGAAGCTGGATGACTGTTCCATGTGTTCATGTCTCACTGGAGATCCATTAAGCCTGACCAACGCAGCCTGGGACCCATCCTTTGTGTGGGTGTGTTCTTGAAATAGAGAGACATGCACAGCGAGAAAGACAGAGCCAGAGAACCGCTTGTATTTCCAGGAAAGTATTAGATTTCGCCTACACACCCTAATGGCATACACTACATAACATTTTTCATTTCCACGGCCCCTCTGAGATGTCTCTGCGCTAGCGGGCACATACCAACTCTCTCTCTTCTTCAAGGAAGACATTTGACTTGACGTGACAGTGTTTATTTTCGCCTCATTTTCGGTGGAAATGATCCGGCTGATGGACTCCATCTCTCTCTCCCCCCTGTCGTCCGTGGGCTCAGCTGTGGGTTTCGGGATCATGGTACTATGTGTTTCTGTGACAACCAGACAATATCCCTGCATGCTGACAGTAAAATAACACGCTGAATAATTTAGACGGATCCATTTTCAAACAGCATGTCAATTCACCGGCCACAGACACCCTGCTTAGCACCCTGCAGACGGGCCCACCCAGGCCGGGTGAAGGGTGGGGTGCAGCGTCCAAAACTCACATAACAACCCTTTGGCTGCTGGAGCTTCTACAGAGCCATGCCAGGAAAAATCTGTGGAAAAGCAGATTCATTTACATAATGAAATATAATAATAATAATCATATACAGTAGTTATATATAAACACAGCGTAAATCTATCGCAGTAACTGTAAAATGCTCATTGGTGATTAATGTCATGACAAAATAAATCGGGTTTATTGAAAGTGGCTCCATGATCAAATCTCATCAATCAGGACAAAATTTCACCTCTGGTTCTCTCTTTTAACTCCATTTAAAAAGAAGATCACAGAATGTACCATTGATGACTCACCATTTATCAGCATGAAGCATCAGGGTAATATGATAATAGGAATGTCTAATTAATTGAGACAGATTTGTAATGCATGTTTTATCAAGAAGTTAAAGATGAGGCCAAATGAGAGTTTAACAGCTGGGGTCACCAGCAGATTTAGTTGTAATTCATGTAATTTTATAAACCCGGCTTACTTCATCATCATTTAGTCCAGCTCATTTAGTAAAACGAACAGTGCAGGCTCCCTCCTTTCATCTCACGCGGGTTTCTTAATAGAGTCAACATTTCAGGAAAATCTGTTCTGTTTTACGGCAGACTAACAGAAAAGAAATTAGGGTTGCAATTCATATATCTGCACGAATACAAAAAAACAAGACACAAAGCAAAAACTGACACACGTGTCACACACCACCACTACCGAGGACTTATTCAGAGGGATTTGGGCTGACAATCAAATATTTGCACACATGATTTATTCTGCTTCCCTCAAGGCCTGTGTGTTGAGAAATATCCAGACACCATTGTGTCTGCATTTGTGTGTGTGTGTGTGGGTGTGTGTCTGCATGTGAGTGTGTGTGTGTGTGTGTGGGTGTGTGTGTGTAACTGCAGTTGCATTATTTTACAAGCTCCTATTCAGTCGCACACACCCAATCACCAGAGGGCTGCACAGAATAATGGATCAAAAGAGTTAAAGCAACTCGCAGGTGTCTTCCTACTGCAGAGTGTCTTTGTCTCTATCTCACTCAATTTGTCTCCTTTGAATATTGTGTCATTGTCCTCTCAACCCCTCTTTAGTTCTGTCTTAATTATTTGTTGAGCAAATATTCTATGGAAATTTATAGTATGCATCAGCAATAGCATCGCCGTGTCTGAAACACAAGTTGTTACACATTTTAGGCCTTTAAGTTTAGTCAGAGTCACACGTAGGGATTTCAACTCTTGAGAAAATATATTTTTGATATTTAATTCACAAAATTGTGTTAATTACAAAATAAATATTCATTCTGGACAGAGCCTCTTTTAACACAAAAGGAAAGAGACTTAAAGAATTGTTCTTGTCATCATGTGTCCATGACATTAACACAACTGAGCACAGTTAAGAGAACTTTAACTTTAAGTTTCCATTCCACGTTTCCAAATGGGTGGATATTATAATATAAATATTCACAGTTTACATAAACGTACCTCCCAGCTCTTTCTTTCTGCCTTTTTTCTGTCTGACAACATATTTGAATATGACCTTATTTTTGTTCTGGGAATTTGGGAGCAGAATCCTCTCGACGCATCCTGTCATCCCTTCACGCACACACACACACACACACACGCCCTCCTCCGGCCCCACCAACCTTCAGGCTGTGCACCTGGGTACAACTCTTACACATGCAATCACAAACACAGATACACACACACACACACACACACACACTACTGGTGTGCATAGACACATTCCGCTACACATTCTTATACCCAAGTACAGAACTGTCTGCTCACACAGACGCACAAACGGTGTCAGATTGTGTGTCTTTGGGCCGAATGTAGCTGCTAACAGCCGTCGCCAGGAGGTGTCCCATTAGGTCTTATAACAGCTCAAACAGAGAGAGACACGCACAGCGGGATTGATCTTCCTCGGCGCTATTGATTAGCCTGCCCCCAACCCGGAGCAGAAGATACCAGCTGTGTCGAGCCATTCTGCTTCCCCGAGCGCCGCGTCCCCTGCGTGGAAGATGAAAATATAAAGACGCCGCGAGCGTCTCTCCTCTCTCTCTCTCTCTCTCGCTGCAAAAGGGCAGGAAGTCCACGGGGAAACCGTTAGTGCAGATAAAGGTCGCTCCAAGCCATTTGTTTCAACGCCTGCCCTGGTCCCACTGACCGTGTGTGTGTGTGTGTGTGTGTGTGTGTGTGTGAAGCATTTTGGGGCGCTTAGTTGTTGTGAGTGTATCAGTGATCAGCTAGTCAGTAAGAAGGCGTCCCACTGTGGGTCTTCTGTGTAAGTACTTCTGCATCGCTGCGAGAAACTTCAAGCGGAATCTATTCAATTTATAGTTTTGCAGTATTTCCCTCTCACAGGAGAGGACAGTCATTTTTACATTATTGATAGTCCAAGACTCAGTATGATGATTAAAGGAGCTGCTCTATTTCAGCTATTATGTCCAATGTATCACCATCGGGTTTTTTTTTAGCTATTCCTGTTTAAAACCACATTTACCTGCTGTAGTTTCTACTCTAATAAAAGAGTGTGGGTTAGTTAGGTGGGGAGAGTAATGTTTAATGTACTTCCTTTGAGTCATTTGTAAAGTAATTCAAGATTCATTTCTCTCGACTTGTGGCAGCTTTCCTCAGAAGCCACGCCTATAAAACATTCATTTTACTGAAATATTTGATGTGAACGGAAAGGACTTCAGCTTCAGCTCAAGGAGCAACTGAACGTATCACATGCGTATTCATGACAAACTAGTAGGACCAATGTCTACACGATTCTTCAAGTGTGTTTGAATTGTCTGTGGCACTTGCACCTTCTCAACATGTGGAATCAGATGTTTAGCCGAGGCGTCCTGCTGGGCTCCTCCGCTCTTCAAATATATCTGTAAGTTAAATAAGTTACCTCACACACTTCTGTTTAGATTCAGCCGCCCGGCTCCTCTCGAGCGCCTCCCTCGCCTCCTCGGCAGTCTCTCTTCTTCCGCCCCCCTTTCTTCCCTTTTTTGCCCTCTCGGTATTCTCGACAAGCTGGCACACTCAAAGGGCATTGTCAAAACGTCAAGTTTTATAAAATATAGATATAGGAAGAGATGTCGTTCACAGAGCCGTAGGAAAAAATAAGATGAATGAGGGGGGGGAATATGTGAGAAGTCTGAAAAAAAAAACGAGGAAAGACAGAGCGAGAAGAGCGATGTGAGCTCTCTGTGGTAAAAGACAATAAATGTGAAAGGTTTTTCCTTTGTTCGATGTCCTCCCCTCAGGGGCTCTGTGACAGAGACCACTGCAGAGCCCCAGTTAAAAGAGGAAAATGACAGGATCCATTCCTCTCTTTTCCCCACTTTTGCCCTTCAGGAGTTTTGTGTGTGTGTGTGTGTGTGTGTGTGTGCGAGGGAGACTGAGGGAGAGAGAGTATGAGACAGACATGAGAATGCAAGAGAGGGGGCTGATAAATCCGACCAGCATTGAACGGGAGGATCCTGGAAGACCCTGCGTGGGAAGACAGGTGTCCATAGCATTCTGGGGCGGAGGCTGTGGTCAGTCATCTCAAAACAAAACACACTCACACACACACATACACACACACGTACACACGCCCAGAGACAAAAGCCATCTCCTCTTCTTGTACCTCATTTCCATGTCACAGCACTCTGCTTCATGTGTGGTTTCGTTTTAAATGTGGAATACTTCTGTAATCAAACAACAAAGAAATTGGGGGGCCGCTTAACTGTTCAGCATTGATTATTCCGCCGCTCATTGTGTTTCATTGCGTTTTCCTTTCTGCTTATAAAAAAAGCGCACACAGCAGCAGCGGCGACATTAGCATAATAATAATTCACAGGCAGGAGTTATGGAAATGAAATAGAATATTGTTTTTTCACGCTAGCAGCACGCAGCAGCATTCTGCTAAGACATCCAGTTATCATGCACGACTATTATGAATTAAAGACACGAGTCTGAGCGAGAATGAAGGTCTGCGAACGTGGAAGGGATCTGCACTGCTGTGTGTTTGTGCATGCATATGCGTATGTGATTTGTCACGTGCACAGGAGGGCCGGACAAACGGGGAACCGTATATTTGTTCCTGGAATAAAACCAGAGCAGTCAACTCCGAGTCATCTGTTCAAGTCATTTCCATGTGTGTGTGTGTGTGTGTGTGTGTGCGAGAGGCCTAGGGGTTCTCTGTCCTTCTCTTCAGCCTTACAGGTTCAGGACAATGAAAAGTTCCTCATACACACACACACACACACACACACACACACAGACACACACACACGCAGACAGTCAAAGAGTGAAGGGTCCCGCAGAGTTCATCTGCTAGTAAATAATAAAAGCTTCACGCTGAACCCGACTATCTGTAGAAATGGCGTGTCTCTGACATGAGTATGATTTTCACTGTGTGTGCGTGTGTGTGTCTGTGCGCATGCAGGTGTGTATGTGTGTGAGAGAGTGTGCTCTATGGTAACTAGATGAATTATTCACTGTTTACTGACGAGGAAGCATTTAGGCTCCCAGGAGTGAAGCCGGCCTCGCCTCTCTCCTCTTCCCCTCCCTCCATCTTCAGCGCTCTCCTCTCCTCCTTCCCATCACACTTTCATCATCTCTCCGTTACTGGAGCAGATGTTTCAAACATCACGCCGTTTCGGGACAGGGCCGCTGTTTAAAGAAATACACTGGTTTAAGGTGCTCCCTCGCTTGCCTGATGCCGCTGACCTAGTTAAGGAACAATGTTCTGATGGTGAAACCTCTGCACAGTGAGAATCTATTTGCATGCATTACGTCGTAGAGCGACGGGATTTGGCTCTTCCTCTGTGGGGGATTCCGTAGCCGAATTAGCATCACTTCACTGACTTTGACTTAGACACGCACACATACCCACACATGTAAGCACAAATCACTGGAAGCCAAGTTTAGTCTTTCTCTCACACGCCCAGGGTTAATACACACACACATGCACACGCCTACACATCAAGGTCATGTTACCAGGTGGAGGCTTTCACACATGGAGATCAAACTCCCTTCGTCTAATTGGTCTGCTGAGGAAATCGTTAAGCTGTTCACATCGGACGAGGGACCATGCACGCATATATTCCATACACACACACACACACACACTCACAGACACACACACACACACACACACACTTATTTGGTCACTGTGAGCCAATCAGTGCAGAGATCCTTGGGCAATGTGCACAGTTCCATCCTTTGCTTTATCCATCCCTTATCCCCTGGTTCATCCCTCAATTTCAGCTCCATTGGTCCCATTACCACAACCAGGGACCCCAATCCCTGGAACAGAACCTCAAGAGACACACACACACACACACACACACACACACACGCACACACATATAACACGCTTAACCACACTCCAGCCTTAACCATAACAAAACCTATAGGTCCAAGCTGTTTTAGCCCATTAGTATCTTTCCTATGTTATTTAGGGTGTTTTGTGTGGTCGTGTGCATGTGTGTGTGCGTGTGTGTGTGTGTGTGTGTGTTTGGATTTGGGTGGGTTCCCATCCGGAGCAGCCGTTGTGCTGCTTATTAAACAAAGCCTGTCTTAAGCTGTCCTAATCCTTTCCCATAGCTATCCCCGACTACACATGTGGGGACACACAAGACAAGTGCAACACATTCTGTCCTCTGTCAACCCCGACACATCAGGGAGAGAGAGAGAGAGAGAGAGAGAGAGAGAGAGCGAGAGAGTGAGAGAGTGAGAGAGAGTGAGAGAGAGAGAGAGAGAGAGAGAGAGAGAGAGAGAGAGAGAGTGGGAGAAGGAAGATTCAGCAATACACACATTCATTCACATACAATCACTGAGTGCATATTTTCTTTAGTGTGGTAGCTAGTCGCCCATCTGGGACTGAAGATAACCCTCTGTACCCTCTCGTACGCAGCAGTGTGTGTGTGTGTGTGTGTGTGTGTGTGTGTGTGTGTGTGTGTGTGTGTGTGTGTGTGTGTGCGTGTGTGTGTGTGTGTGTGCGTGTGACAGTGGGATTATATGTGCTTTTGAACCACTGGACCCTGTGGCACCAACGTTGCTATATCATCCAAAACTCTGCATAATCTAATAAATGGGGTCCTCATAAGCATAAATTAATCTTATAATAAAGGTAAAAAAAAGCTGCTGACTTTATTGCAAAGACAATATGCGAGTAAGCGAGACCCCAAATCTTTTTGAATTATGTGAAATCTGACAGTGTTTATTAAAGTAACGGTTACAACTTAGGATACAAGTGAACTGCTCAATAATCAAGCTTCTGTCTTTGTGCAGGTTGATCTTGTGAAATACAGTAGCTGATTACTGATTCTAAACCTAAACGAAACGAGACTTCAGTGGTTGCAAAGATGCCTGTTTGTGACAATTGATTGAGGATTGACTTGTTTTTAACTTTAGGATTCTAAACATAACTCACTTACACAGTTATGTGCCTTGCATATGTTACAGGGAATGGATGAATTTGCTGGTAGTTCAATCATCAGTGCCTGTAGGAACTGACTCAATCGACAATTACGGTCTTAATGCCCGCTTAAGCTTCTGCCTGCCCGCTAAATCTACATGTCAATTCACCTTGACTGAGTGCAGAGTCGGCAAACTTCCTGACGCCTGATAAGTCAAATCTGATGTTACCTATAGCTGTATTTACTCTTCTGTCAGTCTGTGTGTGTGTGTGTGTGTGTGTGTGTGTGTGTGTGTGTGTAACGAGGGTCTTGTGTTCAGGCGGACTCACTAAAATGTGGGAATAAGACTGGAAGTGTCCCCACATCTCTGTTTGTGCACAGCGGTTTGCTGTAATATTTCTAGCTCTGGTTTGTGTGAGCACGGCACACTGTGCCTTTGCTGATAATTGAAGCACAAACACCCCCCGCCCCTCCCCGCAATCAAAGTGTGTGAGTGCGCGTGTGCATATGTGTGTACGCAAAAAGGCAAAATGGAGACAATTACCTAAAAATGCATCTGCACTCATCACGGCAAGTCATCAGTAATGGAGATGGCCACCTCAGACGGGTTTCCTCCATTTCAACACACACACACACACACACACACCAAATCATTTTCTATGAAGAGTCTTCAACATGGATGCAGCTGTCGCATAAATATCATACACTCTCACACAGACAGACACACACACACACACACACACACCAGTCTATTCAATATGTGTGCATTATGTGTGCGGCCGACAAGAGCATGGCCACAAGCACCTCTTTGTTTCAAGACAAAGAGCGGGTCAAAGCCATCATTAGTTTGAGTCTGCAGGACACACACACACACACACACACACACACACACGCACACCCTCATATCACACACTGTTTTCCAGATGCTGATACTATTGCTAGTAGGGGTTCTGGGCCACAGTGAAGCAATTCACTGAACACACACCAGGACCAGCACCACCTCTCTCTGACACACAGCTGCATTAACACCATATAGAATGGTATTGGATTTTTATAAAAGGAGTCAAATAAAAAAGCAGTCAGGTAAGAAATGAGAGTAAAAACCAGAGAAAAATAATATGTGCACCTCTGTTGTCACACTTTCAAAAAGCAACAAAGGGAGTCCTCCCTGCGACCTTGTCCTTTTCAGTCGAAGCATAAATCACTGTAAATTGTGTTTGTTCCCACTAACCCAACCTTGGTGTGTGGAACTGTGCCGTCAGCACCTGTGTGCACATAACCTCTGTTCCACACACAAACACACACACAAAGGCGCGCAGAGTGTAGCCTGACCTCTCTCCTCACTGAACTCCTCTGACATCAGCTTTTAGAGGCCACAATAACGAATAAACCCACTTGTGCGTCTGGATTAAAAGAGCTCACTGCCTCAGCTTTGATTGATGCGCTTGCACCATCACCACGTTGGAAGCCAATGATGAGACTCTGTTATACTAACACCCACTGTTTAAACTCTCCTCTGCTTTTCTTTATCCTGTCTCCCCCCCCCTCCCCGCTCTCTCTCTCTCTCTCTCTCTCTCTCTCTCTCTCTCTGCATGACTGCATGGCGTTATCCCGGTCAGGCAGGAGGAATGTTCCGGTGTTGTTCTGGTGTCTGAGCCTATAGAAACGCCGCACAAACACGCCACACTGGGAAAGCAGAGGACAGCGGCTCTGACACATGCACACAAAGCGAGGCTGTGCTACTTTAAGCAGCGCGGAGCTGAGCGTCAGGGCCGAGTGGAAAACCACAGGAGAGGGGTGATGACAAAGGGATGCTACACTTCTCCTCCGCCTCGTCTCTCCTCTCCTCCCCCCATCGTTCATTCCCAGGCATCAAGGTCGGACCGTGTTACAAATAAAGCACCGCTCCAACCCTCTTCCATCCACCCTACACACACACACACACCCACACACACACACACACACACACACGCACGCACAGGCCGACGAGCGTCTACTGCTGTAACTCACTTCTTGCTGTGACATCATTAATACGACACACTGTCCACGGTGACATCATTAATAAGAGTCGGGGAGCTGACTCTTTCTTAATGGCTCTCTAAATATGACAGGTTTGACATATTGTGCATGTGGTGGTCCTGTGTGTGTGTGTGTGTGTGTGTGTGTGTGTGTGTGTGTGTCTAGCAGAGAGGCCTGTGCACACACACTGGGGCCTGATTTACACTGCAGGTTGTTTGCAGGGTGGGAAGGAAATGTCAACTAGAGCAGGTTCCCTGTCTTTTTAAAGCAATTAGGGAAACAGTTTCCGTTCCTCCCTGTGAAACATCCACTCAGACACACATGGACACTTGCATGCACACACACACACACACACATACACACACAAACACCCACACACACACTCCTACCTTCCCGGTTGATGGCCTACACTGAGCACAAGACAGATTCTGAATAATCTGGAAGATAATTGCCCAGGCAGGAGAGAAAGAGAAGATCAATGGCTCCTCTTTGAGGGTGCCGTGAGTGTTTTTAAGTGTGTGTGTGTGTGTGTGTGTGTGTGTGTGTGTGTGTGTGTGTGTGTGTATGTGGGGGGAGGGGTCGAGTTTAGTGCAAATGTCTGTTTCAGCTGACTATATGTTTAGGTTTTTCTCTTTTCATTAGTGGATATGTCAGGTTACCGAAAACCATCCGCTTACAGAATAAAACGTTGAGCATGTTAAACTGCAACAGTGACCTAAAAACGAATACATATGAATATAATAATGATATGTGTTAGTGATAGTCACTGATGATGCTGGCACAGAAATAAAACAACAAAACGTGTTTTAGGTGAAAAGGCGTGAAAGCGAAGGCTACACCGGGGGAGCGTTTCATCCGGTGCCTTTGTTCACGCTGACATCAGTAGCAACAGACTTCTTGCCTTTGTTTGGCAGAGGGGAGAGATGGAATAGGAAAAAGAGAAATGCAGGTGGAGGGGGGGATTGGTGGGGGGGTCGGACTGCACCTGCTAAGCAACGGATATATTGCCATGGTGAGGCTTCCTCCCCTCGTTCTGTCTGACACACACACAGAGACAGACACACCCAAATGTCTTACAGAGGCTTAATCAGAGCCTCCTGCTACCTCTTAAATATCTTCCAAATCTTTGTCTCTCCCGCTGCTCCCCTCCTCTCCCCTCCTCTCTCCTCTCTCCTCCCTCATACAAAGGTGAGCACATGTCAGACTGAGAATCTGACTGGAGCGTGCATATAATTAGCGCACACACGCTGACATACACGATGAGTCGCCTGCACCATGGCAGCCAAACAATGAGCCTGACTGACATTCATCTCCATCATATTTATCTCCTGGCAGGCGCTCTGCTATCCGGGAGTTCTTTTCTTCTCATTTTCTCTGTGCCATGCGTTAACATTTCAGTCCTTCGTGTCCTTCGTGCGTGACCAACTTCAAAATCCATGCATCTGGAAATATTCATTGAGTAGCTAGGCTACAAACAAAGGCAAGCAAATGGGACAGCATCCCTTTCATCACTATTGAAAGCAGTGCATATTGTAAAGAGTTATTATCCCATAAGGATCGGACACAGAGGAAGGAAGAGGATGGGCGATGTATTAGGGGAGGGGGGGGGGGGGTGATGCTGCACCAGATAGGAGGTGGCAGGTCGAAGCCTGGGTTCGTCAGACGCATCTCCATATGAAAGGAGCTCTGCGCCCCTCTAAACACTACGTATGCATTCGTAATGCAGCTCAAACATCGGACTGGGAATTCGTCCAGCGCTTCATGTGATTGTGTCCGCGTGTAAGCAGGTGCTCAGAGGACAAATAGTAATCAATCTGAATTCATCCTGTCCCGTCCCCACCTGGTACGCACCGACGCCAGCGCACACAAGTCATGAATGATGCAGGTCATTTTTCTGAACATCCATCGATGTCACGCAAATAACAAAGTAATAGGAGCTGTGATAGCGCTGTCCACGCCTCTGTTAACGGCTAAACCGAGTGTAATCGGTGGCGATATGATGTCTAAATGAGCTTCTCGCAGCATGACACGTTCCTTGTTTGGATGATAAAAGAGGAAAGTACCCAGCAGAGCGGGCCTGTGTGTGTCTGTGTGTCTCTCTGCCTGCCGGTTGATCCATGATCTCAGACTGCAGCGCCGCAGCTTACAGCAAAGCTGGCAGCTGACTGACAGCTTTAGTCAAAAACACGAAATATGTTATGTTTCAGCACCTCCCGACAGACGGCACCCTGGGGAAGGATAGTTAACTTTAATGGTTTGTTTAGTTTGGAGACGCGTACGCGTGTTTATTTAGAAGCGCGGGGGTATTAAATTTGCAACGGGGCTGTGTGGGCTGATGACTTCACGCTCAGTTAATTGGCAAACTGGGTTATTTACGTCAAACATCTACATTCACAGGCAAACCTGGATCCACCACACACACACACACACACACACACACACACACACACACATCAGTGTTTCCCCACACATTATATTAGGGGGGCCCTTCAAAGTCAAGTTGAATCTGTTTCATTTTCTTTTTCTTTTTAGAGTTCTGAACCAGTGGCCACAGACACACACACACACACACACACACAGATGGGCATATGTACGTGCACACAAGTGAGAAAAATCCTTTAGCAGACAGAGAATGCGTCGGAAAATGTGTGGGTTTCTGCCTCGAGGCCTTTAGGGGAAACACTGTCCAGAAAAAAATGAAGTCTGCTTAAGCCAGATGTTACTCTCTCCTCCAAAGTTTTAATCCCCTGACAGGTGAGCATGTGTGTAACGTAAAAAAAAAAAAAAGAAGAAAACACTGTCATGTATTTGTCAGATTAAATGACACACAATCCCACTCTCGAGTCTAAATAACACTTCTGTCGATGAAAAATGACAAAAGAGTGAAGAAACAAACAGCTCCCTCCTAGCTTCAGAAAGTGTTTCAAGCATACAAGCATCCTGCTGGGGAACTTTATTTCCTTCACCTCTAAAGGCTCGGAGCGCACTCACTTTTCAGAGGCAGAAAGGTTTTCGGGAAAATGAAATATGTAACTATTCAACAGTGCAAGCAGTTACACTGGAAACTCCATCAGACTTGATGGGAAACTAGCTTTTTCATTAGAATGTGCACGACATAAAGCGGGAAAAATGGCACCCACAGTGACAGAAATGAGAAATAACACTATTATTTCCTTTCATCAACACACACACACACAGGGCCATAATGGAATAATCTGCTAAACACATTAACTAAACATTACACTGTCACGAGGTGGTTGATATGCCATTTACTACTAACACTATTACTGAACTGTAGGGGCAGTGTGAGCATCAGTAGGGTCCTTAAGGATCTACACACAAACAAACACACACACACACACACACACACACACACACTCACACACACCGTGGAGTTTATTAGCTGATTATGTTTTTGCCTTTTTCTGTCCATAAACAGATCTGTGCGAACAACAGAACACAACAGACTGGTAAATCTAGTTACCTTCCCTCCACAGAGGAAATGACCGGCAACAGGCCATCTGTGAGCGAGGAGCGTGTGACCGTGCGTGTGCCTGTGTGTGTGTGTGCGCGTGTGTGTGTGCGCGTGTGTGTGTGCGTATGATAAAGAGAGCAAAGTGGGGTGGGGATGAAGCAAAAGAGAGAGAGCTTGTCGCCGATGCTCATGTGTTATTCATGAGCGCGCAGAGAATTTGAGGAATAAAAGCTCCTTCAAACACTAAGCAAAAGGAGGACAGTGAAGTAGGAAGGGTGGCGCGAAAAAGCAGCGAGGCTGAAAGTATGACTTCACATGTCTTTTTTTCTGTTTTATCGCTCTGCTTCAATCTTTTACCCTCTCTTGTGTCTCTTTTCGGAGTCTGTCAGACAGTGATGTAAAGGACTGAATGAGTCCTATAGACAACTACAGGGGGGGGGGAGAGGGATACTAAGTGGGGCAGAGTTTGAGGGAAGGAAAGGAAAGGAAAAGAAGAGGAGCTGAAGCGGGGTGGGACAGAAGCTGGGGCGGCTGAAGGGGTAAAGAGGAGGCTCAGGGAGACAGATGGGCTTAATGAGGGCAGTGATGAGGCGTGTCAGGGTGACAACAGAGAAGGAGAGCGACGTCGCTGTGGTTTCTCCCGTCCACCGAGACGGTCCGACTGACGGACGTTACAAAAAGGACTATGTATCATAATATGGGAATTAGATCAACAATAAGTCCAAACCGTAATAAACTAAACACACTAAATACTAAATGTTGTTTACTTGTGTGCATAATAGAAATAAAGAAATACTGGCCGTATGAATCTTTTTGAATTTTTTTAAATCACGCTTATTTCAAAGCTTATCTTGTCACATGTTTTAACTGCTTTATTGAAAATGTTTCATTAATTAAATTCTAATTAGATTCCGGCAATTTATTTTCTGTCCCCCATAATGGAATTTTAGATTGCACTGATTGGCCCCATGTGGCTGCTGCACAGCATATTTTCACGACGAATGATTTCATTATAGTTTTTGCGAGTATGAGAACGTTTGTAAATACAATGAAATTCACAATCCTCATTCAAACCCGGATCAGGCCAAACAGTTGCAGCCTAATGCAGCCAATATAAAAGGGGAAATTTTTATTCTTTTTCATGCACTTCAGAGGCTGTTTCAGTCTTGCAGAGGATGTGGAAAGAGTTGTATCGCGCTTTTGATCCAAAGAGAGCTAAAAAATGGTGATATATCTGGGCGTGCGGTGTTCAAAGAGTCTGCCAGACCTCTGTGGTGTCATCACATCTCCGCTTGACATCTACTCTGATCTGTCCACTTCGCGCCCGACGATGTTATAGTGGAGGTCGATGTTGAATCGATAGAGAAAACCCTCAAATAACAAGGCAATTTCATAAAACATTACTTCAAATTCCCCTTACGACCTCATTAATCACGTAGATTAAACAACTTGTGTCTGCGGCAGTAAACGAGGGGATCTGTTGGCAACGAGGTGGCAAATAACACAAACAGTTCTGCTTCAGGCTGCACGGCCCACGTTTCCATCTCACTAACGCACACTGTGTGGCTCTGCAGCACAGCGAGAGAGTGTGTCTGGGAGGTCAGTCCCATAAAAGTGCACCAGCAGGTGCCTGTTACAGTACATCACACAGAATTATGCATTCAATCCGACCCGCGCACACACACACACAACACAACACACAACGCAAACGCATGGTTAAGCTGATCCAGACATCCAGACATCTCACTCCGGACCTCGTAGTGTCTGAATGCTGCGCGTTTCCTCGAATCACCTGTGAGGGAGAAAAGGATTCTTATTTCTGTGAGTGTGGGATAATCCAGATGAAATAAGGTGTTGTGTCCGACACAAAGGGGCAACACGTTTGCACCGTTCATTAAACCGCTGTGCTAGGACGGGTGAAGGTAGCACCACCGACCCCTCTCTCTCTCTCCAGATGTCTGTCTGATTAGGATGATACACTGTCATGCTTCTTGGTTCTGCGAGGGGGTCTGGAGAGGACTTTCCTACAAGCCCTCTGATTGGCTGGCCTCTACGTGACCCGCAGCTGCAGGGAGTCTTGAGATGTCAGCTGCGATTCTGAGGTGAGCAGCGCGTGCAGCACGATGATCCTCTGAGGTTGGGCTGGCTGTACGAGAGACTTTGGCATCCTTTTAAATATGGGGCAAAAAAGTGGGTCAAGTGCTGCCATTGTTGTGGGGGGCTGAATTTTCCCTGTAACCTCGGTTAAAAGGAAAATTTTGGTTACTGGTGTGACAAGCATATAAGTGCACTTTGTTGTCTCATCTCAGTGCTCCTTGGAGTGTAACATTTTATGTTGTTGTATCCAAAAGGAAGACAAAGCCCAAGTTTTAGTGCCTGAACTGAACCAGAGGCCATCAGTAAATCCGAAAAGACAAACAGAATATCTGACAACACAGACACAAATGTCAGATAAGAGGAGGTGGAAGTGAATAACCACCAAAACCATTATTCCTGCTTGGTCATGTTTCACAATGGCTGAAGCGGGGTGATGTGATGTGTGTGTGTGGGTGTACGTGAATGATGGCTGTGCAGGTAATGAGGCTCTTTAGGAAGAGCAGAGCAGAGCGACTTTAATACCCCCACACACAGAGACCCGTTGAATGATGTCAGTCGCCAATCCAAACGACAAAAGTCATAGAGGACGGACGTATACTACGCCTTTCCCCAAAACCCTAAAGAAATCCAGCAGAAATAAGAAATAATGTTGGTTCTGATTGCTAATGTATTATAGTCGGGGCAACTTCTGCATCATCCTTCTCTTCATACCTGCTAAGATTGGTATTTGAGAAAAAGCGTTGCAATGAACAATGAGGAACTAACAAGTTCTGATGTCATACAAAATACAGGCAAAAGACAACAACTGCAACATTTTGGTCTACACACGTATTGATCTCTCAGCAACAACCACGTGTCACCACAAAGCTCCCCATTCCCAGTTACGCTCCTACAGTGAGAATTCTTTGTTTGTGGTTTCGCTGCATTGCGAATGACCATCGGACAACGTTGAAAAACAACAACGAGGCTCTCGAGACCCCACTGACATTTGTTTTCAAGCATAACATACGGTAAACAGTGTTTCTCCATTTATCTACAGGTGGACATCTCTACACATCCATCTTAACATCCTAGTACCATTCATCCATCCAGCCATGTATCCCAGTAAACATTCATAGAGTCCATCCATCCAGGCAGGAGGCTTTCCTCCCCTGGGGGGGGGAGGGAGGGGGGGGCTCAGCTGCCTCCTGCAGCCCTCAGACACGTTTTAATGGTGAGCCTGAACTATATGGGCTCCCCTGGCTCTCCTGGGATGCACACACACACACGCAGACACACACATAATACTCATTAAACACTGCATAAAATTGCATGTATATCAGCAGTTTTGACTGAACCAATGTCTTTTGCCTTCATATTCCCTTAAAGCCTCCCCCTTTCCCTTAATACTTCTACTGCAATTCTTAATTCAAATATTCATTTTTACTTCCACACAAAACCTTTTTGTTGTTCTTTTTATCATCACATTCCTTGTAGACGCTTGTTATTTGTCCCTCTATGGCATCCTTTATTGTCTCTTTTGTTCCTTTCTATTGTTCCTTATCTCCCGTCCCCATGCCAGTTGCCTCCTGGCTTTCTCTATTGATTCCTCTTCTTCAATGCCACCCTCTTCTTTCCTATTCCACCCTATCCCCACCTATCCCCCCTTTTTCCTTTGCTTCTGCTCATTTTCACTTCTTCAGAATGTAATTGGAGTGGTGTCATGCTGCCCTGCAGAGGACGTCTCCGTGAAAATGGGAGTCGTGTGAGGACAGAAATGGGTGTGACGGCATGAGAGACCCGAAAAGAGAGGAAGAAGTGAACTGTGATCAGCACAGATGGACACCTGGTCTGTAATGGTGTTTTCAGATGTCCCCCCCTCCTCTCTCTCCCCCTCTCTCTCTCTCTCTCTGTCTCTTTCATGCCCTCATGCAAGCGCACACACACACACACACACACGCACAAACACACACACACACACACACACACACACACACACGCACACACTTCACAGACGCAAACCCGGGCACAACATGAAGCACCGTCCTCCTCCTCCTCCCATGCTGCATTGGAGGTTGAGTGACGGATGGGAGGGGGATAAGTGGAGGAGAGATAAAACGACAATATGGAGCCATCGAGGCCGGTCCAAAAAAGGGGAAAGGGGGGGGGGGAGTCACAGAGGAAGAGAGGAAGCGGTGGGGACAGACAGGGAGGGGTTCACACATTTGGCAAGTAAAACTAGCTGTGATTAATCCAGCACAGGGGCCTTTTCTGTGTTCAGCACTGTGTTCGCATGCGTTCCTCCTGTGACGCTGAGAGGGAGCAGGTCCGGACGGCTTCTGGGCCGACTGGGAGGAACATTTAGGGCCGAGAGACGCTCACCGTCCACCTCGGGTCCTGAGGCTGAACCTGGGCCGTGTCGGGATTCTTGTGATGCCGTGTTTGAAGTCCAGAAGGTATTTAAATACAGTCACAGAAAAGACTCCATGGCTCTATAAGGAAAGATGAAAGGCATCCACCATGTAACCTTTAATGTGATGAAGGAAGGAGCATTTCATTAGATTTTGGGCTGAAAAAGGAAAAAGAAACTAAACCCGGTTGAAAGACATTTCACTACATCCTGGAGGCCGATGCTCTCCACCCAAACTCAACACACTTCAAAGTGTTGTAGAGATATTCCCCAGGGCTTTGGGAGGGTTTGGGATGTGCTCACCTGAACACATGTACAAAGTAGATAAATGCTTTTTACAGGTTAGTAGTAACGTGGACATTAACGGTGTAGTTTGGACAGACTCTGTGGACAGCTTCATATACAGTATTCACCGTCTTAAATAACACCGTCACTTTGTTCCCAAGAGTTTGATGTTTTCTCGATTTCTTTATTATAAAGCTGGGAGACGGTTGTAACTGCCACCTCCTGCATAGTTCACTATTCAACATGGAGCATCTTGTTTGTTCTGTACAAAGCCAAGCCGCTGTCTTCTGAGGGATTATATCCTGTATGTCTTGGCCTGAAGTTTTAAATCCCTGAAATCTCTGCTGTTTGCAGGGGAGCCACAGCAAACCCGCAGAGAGGAGGTTGCACACATAACCATCCGTAAAAGGCTGTACTGAAAAGAAAAAACTATTACCCTACTTCAATTTGAAATTTTAGAAACAATATTGCTTAACGTAGAACCCTGGTATGCATGTTAGTAAAGGGTTTGCATTAAACTAAAATAAAGGAATATATGATTCTGTAATCCTTAATGAAAACATTTTTAGCTCTGCCAAATAAAAAACAATACGTTCTCAGAGGAGATGTGTCAAACACACAGCAAAGCCTGTCACTAAAGGTTCTAATGAGGTTCCTGACACCATGTATGTCAATGAGGAGAGGCTGAAGCCAAACATTTACACACGTGGGATAGCTGGTAACTCACAAAAATACACACAATCATATGCTCACATTTCACCTCATTTCATTCACTTAGGAGCAGATTCACTGTAACGTGGCCTACAGGTGTCGTTAACATTTCAAACATGGGAAATTATGCAAACACTCCAGCACGCCATGGGGGCAAACAGCGCTGCTCCTTTCACACACTCCCCCAGTCGCTCGGGCGGAAAGGTTTTCGCCTCGTCTGTGTTCCGCGGCTTTACGGAAAACAAACATCTTGTCTGCATCACTTTACTACACACGCGGACAGAAAAAAGTGCAGCCAATGCAGCTAAGGAAAACCCATTTCAGTAAAAAAAAAAAAAAAAGAATCCCTGCACATAAACACACCGACACCTTACACATGAGAGACGGCATCGTGCTCCCGTCATCTTTCCTGACCTGCTGGGTTCGACTGTCCAGCCTCGTGCCCGGCAAAAACAATCTGCTTTATTTCATTCCATCCAAATCTATTACTTTGCTTGGATGAACTGACCATGGTGTGTGTGTGTGTGTGTGTGTGTGTGTGTGTGTGTGTGTGTGTGTGTGTGTGTGTGTGTGTGTGTCCATCACACCCGGTGGAGGGCCTCAGAATATGAGGTAATCAATCATTTCATACTGCCTTAGATTAGAGCCACATCGATCTGGTCTCAACTCTGACAAACGGCCTGACCTAGAATACACCCACCTGGACAGGGTGCACACGCATACACACACACACACACACACACACACACACACACACACACACGCTATCTCTTCTTTCACTGCCTGTCTACCACTCCACATAGCACCTCTCCCAGAGAGTGTACACTACCACATACACACATACCAGGAATATTTATTGAAAACCGCAGTCTCACACAGAGCGGCTCCTGTGCAGTGAACATCCAAGGTGGGAAGATTTTCCCCGTGGGTGGCTCTTCATTGCTATGCTCCTTTCACCGTCCGTCCCCTGCACCGCCCCCATCAACAAAGGCAAATATTCACCCAGCACTCTGGTCTTGGAATGTCCTACTTGTACATATTTCTACCTGTCCATTTGCCGTGTGTTGACGCGCTACCTGCGCTCATTTCATTTATTAATGCGCTGCATCGTCCCAATCAATGGCCGTGGTGTGATGAAGGTCCTTGCCCGAGGGGAGAGAGAGCAAATGGAAAATGCTGTGAGAGATGTGCAGCGCTCGCAGAATAATTAAGTGTGTGTGTGTGTGTGTGTGTGTGTGTGTGTGTGTGTGTGTGTGTGTGTGTGTTGTGCTTAACAAGTCATCATTAGCACTAGATATGCAGTGAGGGTGTCAGAGTGTTATCCAGGTATTGTTTGAAGATATCTAGCTGTCTATCTTGTAGTACAGGCTCAAGAAAATCAAAGCCCTGAACATCTAAAGCTTGTGTGTGTGTGTGTGTGTGTGTGTGTGTGTGTGTGTGTGTGTATTATACATATATATATATAGAAATGGTTGTTGGTGTGTGTGTGTGTGCATGCAGGTGACAAGCCTTGTCCCACCATTGCACCTTAATGCAGAAACAGAAACATAAACTCCAGAAGACCTCCTATCAGGGGTTTGAAGCTTCTGCCCCTCCTCTATTTTATAATGTGAATCCTTTGGCAATTAGTTTCAATATTTTATCTTTGAATCAGAAACTGCTATGCTTTTTCCAAGTAAATGTCTACAAATGTATTTAAAATTGAGTAAATATCTGACAAGAGCTAAAGGAGACACAAGGGGGGCACAAAATGAACCAGCATAGTGAGGACAATCCAAAGCCACATGCAGCAGCCAATGGAAACAGCAGGGTCGGGTCCAAACGTGAAAAAACTCAACTACATGTGACAATGACATCAATCTTCTCATCTAAGACTTTAACAATTTAAATACTGGCTCAGCCGTGTGGAGTTGTGTTAGTTTGGTTCTGATTGTCATACTGCCGCTTGAATCGAGTCTTGTTACCAAAGTGTCCTGGTGAGCAACAGCTGCACAAGACAGTGACAACACAGCGGGCTGGACGAGGGACCAATGAGGTTCTCCTGGGGGTGGAATGATTGACCAATGAGAGAGCAGGACTGATTGGAGGTGATTTACGTTCCTGACATCTTTAACCAAATTACCCAGCATCCCTTGTGGTGTGATTACAGTGATGCACAGTCTCCATGCCTGTGTGTAGAATGTGTGCGTCTGCGTGTATGTTATTTTCGCTTCTCCCAAGGCAACAGCTCATGCCGAGCTGGGAGACGGACACAACAAGTGAGCTTCGAAAATCCCCAAAGATGTCCTGTGATGGTCTGCTATCTGCTCTCTCTGGCGGTTATCTCAGCGAGCATCCCGCTGACCTGCAGGCGAGGCTTAGACATGCTTGCCACGGCCTTATGAAGTAATCTCATTGATCGCTACAGCCCAGACAGGACAATCCAAATTTTGTTCCCAGCATTTGTTTGAGAATCTAACAAGCTTGTGTTTACATTTTCTAACACTGCTTTTGAAGTGTTAGAAAATGTAAACACAAAAAGGTTTGCTGCTACCACTCTGAAGTCTACAAATGTGTCTAGCTGGACCAGGAAAATACAATAGATGGGTGTTGACACACATTTGATTAGCTGGCTGCCTGGTGACTGCTTGTGATTTTTTCCCAAAATACTAAACTATATATACTAAACACTAAGCAGGCTTAGTATTTCTGAAACAGCCTGAAGGAAACCTTGCTTTGCTGTCAGAAAAACATCACCTGCGGCATTCCTCTTTGAGAGGAACGTTCAACTGCAAAGAATAACAAGCTATCATGTGACAATTCAGACTAGAATAGGTACAATGTTGGGCTTCTTTGTGTTTCACTTTGAGATTTCTCTCTCCGGGTTCTATTAGAGCGAACAGGCCCATCTGACGTCGGCTTGATCCATCAGTTCCTTTCATCCACTCTGCTCTCTCGGCCCCGCTCCTAAAGACAGATAGTGGGAGACGGTCTCATTTCACGCTTGCAGGAGTTATTGCTATTAAACTAGACACACAGATGCACTCACATGTGCACATATTCGAACACACACACACAAGCGCACACGCACACACAAGATGTAGCTGTTATCGGATGGCCTGAAACAACAGGCGCCTCTGAGATAAAGAGCAGCTTTCCTGTTGCAGTGATACACTGCCATGTTCAGCCTCTACATGATATGTGAGGGAGGTGGGTGCTTGTACCTTTGTGTGTGATTACACATTTACACCTGCGCGGTGACCAATCCCTCTGTGATCCCATTACAAGGGTCTGACAAGCAAAGGCTGTGTGTGTGTGTGTGTGTGTGTGTGTGTGTGTGTGTGTGTGTGTGTGTGTGTGTGTGAGGATCATTTATTAATTACTGTTAGTTAGAAGCATTCTTTATCACGGTGACATGTTATTATCTGGGAATGTACAATGTTACATAAATCTTACTTTCACATCAACACATGGACACGCAAAAACACACAGGATGGACCCGCAAAAACACACAAACACACAAACCTTTTTGTGAGGACATTACATTAACTGCACCCCTTCTTTATTACTTAACATAAAAAAATAAAACAAGGAGAAGCGGGATGACAGAGCCTCTGTCATAAAGCACATCTAAAGCTATTACCATGTTGTACACGGAGAGATAAAAACATTCATTTCTGGTTTTTCATACAGGTATCATTTCCTTGCACAATGACTTCTCCCCTGATTGCCAGAACCTCTAAGAGATTAAATAACTCAAATTTAACCCAAGACAATACTTATAAAAACATCATTTCAAGTAAGAAGAGCAGCAGAAGAAGAGGAAACTTACTTTCACACCACCTTTACTGAATCCGATTTTTAGCTCTGCAGAATAAAAAAATCCTGATTAGAAACCCTTCGGGATGTTTGGCTTGAACCACTGAAGCTAAAAGGGAAGTCCAGCTTTCTGGTCATGCACATTAACAGATCCCAGCGAACACGAAGCTCGATGTAAGCAGATCACACCATGCATTTGTAAATAACAAGCACACAGTATTTGACAGTATGGCACTTAAACAAGCTGCTTTAAGAACTGCGCTGGTTGTTGCAGTGTGCACACACTGTCCTGCCAACTAGTCTTTATCTCTATCCAGACCGGCCCTCCAAGTAGCTTGTTATTCCGGAGCAGAGCCACGCTGCTCGCCTAACAGTGGAGCTCAATTCAGCTCAGACCGAGAGGCAGTTAAATAATGTACCGTATACTAACACAAACACCCAGGCCAAACAAATATACCCAAACAATAAATATTCATAAGGTTTTAGTGGCAAGAATCCAAAGTCACACATGCTGCATTGAGTTTGTGGCAAAAGCTTCTCTGAAAGATTCCGCTGAAAAAGCTCCGACCTGTCGGCTGTAATGCTCAGTGTTCATGGTGTGCTGGTGGAGGTAGAGCTGCTGATTAAGGCTTTCTCCACACACACAATGCAACCACATAAAAGGCTAATAGAGACTAAGGAAAACTCTAATGCGTGTGTTTGTAAGTGTGTGTTTGTGTGTGCATCATCTGTGTCAGCTGGGCTTGGAACAAGCTTGTGTCTATCCTCATATTTCTCCTCAGGTCCCTCATTTACTCGCTACTTGTAGCAGCACCTGAGAGCACATCATTGTTCAGGAGACTTGCAGCAGAACAGGCAGGGTAAGTAGATATCTCCTCTGCTCTAATCTAATCAGATGGGATGTTTCCAAACACATAGCAGCAGGCTAAAGGCACAGCGGTGATACCCTAGGAATAAAGCCCACGCTTGTTGCTGGAGACCTAAGCTTCTTGAATTCCTGCCTCAATTTAGCGCTCTCTCCCTGAAGCTTGAAGCTGGGAAACAACAAGAAAGCAATTTAACAGGCTGACACTGTGAGTGTGGGCTCTCGTTTTACCCTCAAAATTGTTCATGTTCAGTGAAAGAGATTCAAACACCAAGAGACGATACTGACATGAACGAGGAACCTTTTAAAACAGTTTGGAAGACCTTTGTCCATCTGTTTACAGAGATGCAAAACATAAGCAACATAAACAGCTGTTCAGTGGGTATTCTCAGTTGTGTGATATATTTTTCATACACAACATGTTGAAGTTAGTCCCATATAGATATTGGGAGTAAATTTGGTCATGGTGCACATGTGCTGCCACTTGCTTTTATTCATTATTAGAACACCATGGGAAATGTCTCTTTTCGAGTGAATTAAATAATAGGGGGATTGGCTGATAGCTTTGATGCACTATGAGTACCTTAAATGTTGGGATCAATTCACCTCAGTCGGTACCACAAAGGTCCTTTCATCACTTTGACCTATGCAGTTCTCACTTTCATCTTACGCTAACGAGGGTCTCATTCATTTCTAATCAAAGGATCCCAGTTTACTGCAGGTCCATTGAGGACATTCTGCTCTCCACACACAGAAAATGGATGGGGTCATCACATTTTAAACAATACATCGAAAGACCTGTGAGTGCTTACACTAACCCGTAAGATGATGGTGAATCCGTCTGAAAGAAATGGCGGCTTTTCAGTCAGGTATTGCATCCCACACAGCCAAAGCTGTGGCGAAAAAGAAGCGAGATGAGGGTGAGAAACATTTGTGTTGAATCCTTGCAAAAAGTTTCCTCGCATACATCTGGAAGGAAGACACTATCTCACTGTGTGCTGCTGTGTGCGTGTGCGTTTGTGTTCTGTGGGGTACGTGCATGTAATGGCTGTTCAGCTATAGGTTCCAGGTAAATCCACACAGGCAGGTCCAATCTGTCCCTCTCCTCCCGTCTCCCTCCCAGGGAACACACCGTCTGTCACCCTGGTCCTTGTTTGTGTGGAAGTAACTTTCCTGGCTCTGTGAAACCCATGACGGGGCCCGTCTGTCATACGCTGCTTCACAATAAACTCTGTTGAGAATCAGGGGAGTCATCAATGAAAAAAACCTTCCACTTATCTGCCGAAACAAATAAATCTCTGTAGACCAGACGGTTAACTTAAAATATCATGCTTTTATGGTTGTAGATTATAAACAAATCCTTATAAAAGGTTCCACAAGGTATAATGTGCCGTTAATTGCCTTTATTATTAATAAAATAATAAATCTGCCTGTTGAAAATGGAAATAAATAAAACAATAGCTGCAGAGCAGTAGTAAATTAGGTAGCATACCCTAAATCCATTGACCAGTCAAATGATATCAATTTAATGTTATTTAAAAGCAGTCGGTCCGTGCTATAGCTCTGCTGCATTGATTGATTCACTAAAAAGATCGATTTAATTACATAAGCAGTAGCATATATGAGAATCAATCTTTTCCAATCGTGGAAACGAAGGCTTTTAGCTGGATGATATCTTTTTTTTCACATTGTAGAATAGCGCTACAAGGTTAAAAAACAAAAACCCAGGGGGTCAGTTAACACCACCCAGCCAACAATGGCACTGCCCTCTTACATCCATGCTGCAATCATCCAAACACTGTGTCTGCATTATACTACAAAGACACTTCAGTTCAGACAAAAGGCCAGGTGCACACACGGGAGGACTCAAAACAGGGACAACAAAAGGTCTACGTGAGACAAAAGAGGCCGTTAAGTGTCGACAGTAAACTTGGGTCACAGAGCCATCTAGTGTGAGATTTAAGAATTCCAAGAACTGTGAAAAAGCATTTTCTGCTGGGAATCAATTGATTACAAACAATTTATGTTTTGTATTTAAACTAATAACTTTTATTATCCAGAGAAATCAAACAAACCAAAAAATTGACAAATTAACAGGACGACATAATGCGTAGTACTTAAGTTGGATCCTGTGATTCCTCCTACAAGGAGGTGGAAATCTACAGAATGTGGTGCAGTTTATTAGAAAGCATTATATTGTTACATGTAGCTTTTATTTTGTCCACTATCTGTGTAAACTGGGGTACAAATATAAATCACAAACGGGACAAAACTTCTGTGTAAAACACAGAAGGAGCCCAGAGTTGTCATAGAAACACAAAACTATCATGACGTTGGTGTGCGAAAAACAGTTTGAAACAAACATTCACAAGACCTGCAGAACACTTCCAGACACAGAGTGACTCACGGAGCTCATTGTGCTGCTGTGTGCTGTGCACACATTCGTCCTGGGTAATAACCTACAAGGTTTGGGGGTAAATTGATCACTAATAAGAAAGCCAATTCATTCAGATTTACAGTTATGAAACACAGAGGTCAGTAAAACCGCTGTGCTTGATTTTGTTCAAATATAGACACAAATACACGCGCTCACACACACACAGAGCATGCATGACCTCTCTTCAGACACAAGCACATTTGCTGAACCGCAGAATGTTAAATAAACCAATGGAGGAATTCCACTGAGTCAACACAGCCTGTGGAGGTGGAGCGCTCAGTCTGTGTGTGTGTGTGTGTGTGTTTGGGTATGTGGCTGGGACTGGAACAGAGTGATGTCTGTCACAGGGCAGTCCTGAGTAAACACTCACTGTTTAGGACCTACCTACACCACATGCACATAATCCAGCTGCTATGGCAACAGAAACCTGGTGGTGAATCTGTTTCAAGCCTTCTCTCTCGGTCTTTCACTTACACACAGGCGCACACTGACCTGACCGTCACGTTTCATGCAGGGATGATGCAGTGTTTAGCATCACTAGCATCACTAGATATACTTCTTTAATTTGAGGTCTAATATGATATACGTTATTGTACTCGAGGGGAAACACTTGGACTCACAGCACTGCTGATCTTTTACGATTACAAAAAAACAATAAAGCCATACGAATGCTAATAGATCTTGTAAACATTAAATATTATCCCACACATAATCACGATAAATATATATTTTAGAAGATAGTCAAACATCCAAACTACACCCCAAACATAATAATCCTCCACCTGCTCATTTACATTGCTCCTCAACTGAGACGCTTTCTTTTTAGCGCAACACCTCTTCCTGTATTAAATACTCTTGATTCTAACTTCATTCGTAGATGCCTCCGGTCCATCCGCTGCTTCTTCATTATTTAAACACAACAACATCCATAAGCCCTGTTCCCAGCAGACATGTTGACTCGTCTTGGTAAAAAACAACAGGTGTCAGTGATGATTTAAGTGAGCCCGCAAGCTCTGACTGTGTGACAGCCAGCCATCATGCACAATAGCAGGAGTCTGAAACTAAGGCAGCTGGATTTGGATTTAGCCAGTATTTCTTTAAAAGTGAGAATGAAAACTAGAAAAACACTTGGTTATTTAGGCCTTTTGAATATTATACCAAAATGCAATGGACAGGTGAAATGGAGGAAAAACTCAAATGTAATACTACTTGTTCCCCAGTCATAATCCACTAGCAGATATCTTCATCGTTATTATGATTAATTAACACTTAAATTAATCCTGAACTGGAGAAATAACAAATTCTATCAATTGAATTGCAAATTTCTTCAAACGAACAGTAGATGTACAGTAATTTAAATATGATTAGTAACGGTCATTTAAAAACTCACCACTTTACCACTAAATGATGAGGAATATGATGCTAATGCCGTGTTGCATTTTATTATTCCGTACCTACCCTCAGACTTTGGTATCGTGTTTTGTTGAAACTCAGTTATGATGTATTGTTGTGTTAAAGGGTTCTAGTCTGACCTGATGACGTCATCGGAAGCAGACATGAAGCGACGTCCTTCCGTTTGGTGATACTTCCGACACGTGTGTTTACTAAAATGTGGACGACCGAGTCAAAACAGTATTACAAATAGCGTTCCAAACACGGTTCTTGTTTGTTACCCGGGTGCAACATGGGGAAGCTGAATGTCGTGGTGTTGAGATACTTATCTCGAGATGACTTCCGTGTCCTCACAGCGGTAAGTAAACGTTAGCCGAGCTACCTGTGAGCTGCTAGCCTGTGCTAGCTAGCGTTAGCTTGTGCTAGACTAACTTACTACCCTAGTTTTAACTAGCGTTAGCTTTGTCAACCCGACGCGAGCTAACGTTCGTAGCTACCTTTCATATACATTCCAACTCCTAACTAACGTTACAGGCTTTCAGACGTTGTCGTCGTGGCATGTGCCCGTTGCGGTGGCGGAAATGTCGTCTGTGTTGTCGTTGAGAGAAGTTCATAGACATTTTGAAGTCCCATCAATCTGCTCGCCCATGTAACCTGGCAACCTGGAACGGTTCTTTGGTGGCTGAAGTCCTCCCTCTGGTCCATGCTGTCCCGAAAATGGACCCTTCCTATTTCACTGTAGTGTACACGTTAGGTGACGGATTACAACGGCCTCAGATCTCCTCATTCTGTGCCAAAATGTGTCTCAAACCGACTGTAAGCCACGTAATGTTACGTTCAGCATGGCGAAGGGTTCAGCAGTTTGTGTTTGTCAAACCAAGTAGACGGTGGTTCCTTGCTTGGCTGCATAGTAACAGGTCATTTGTATTAAAACGATTCTAATTGTATTTTTGCATGAAAATGGTCCCATGTGGTTTGTATCATTTGCTACTTATCACATTCTCACTAGTGTCCGTCATATTATTCTATCAAAAGGGTTAGGCGATGGTGTCACTAAGCAGTGCTCATTTGATGTCTGCTCTGCAGCACTATTCACAACTCTGATCACATTTGTGTCCTTGTTAACTGCACATAGGTTGAGATGGGAATGAAAAACCATGAGATTGTTCCAGTGGGTCTCGTGTCCTCCATAGCCAGCCTCAAACACGGCGGCTGCAACAAGGTCCTCAGAGAACTTGTTAAACACAAACTCGTGGTCTATGAACGCTCCAGGGGTAAGGAAATACGGAGGAATACTCTTTCAACCTCACAAGTCTTGGTGGACAGATTTTCTAATGTGATATGTGTATTTTGATTTTTAGCGGTGCAAGGTTACAGGTTGAACAATGGAGGATATGACTACTTGGCTCTGAAGACCTTGTGTGCCAGAGAAGTTCTCATTTCAGTTGGCAACCAGATGGGCGTCGGTAAAGAGTCGGGTAAGACATGAAGCTGCATACATATGACATAGTCGGCCATCTATCTATTGACGTGTGATTCTAAGACATATTCCCTATATATTTATATATAAGATAATGGTTAATTATTTATGGATAAAGACTACATATATATTATACTGGTTTATTCAAAGTGTCAAAAATTTCTCTCCATAATATTCATTTATCTCCTCGAAATCGCTCAAAAAAACAGGATCGAAGTTGTTTCTCTTTCCCAAAATAACAAGAAGATATATATATATATACAAATTCCCACAGAGCCAGTAGTTGTTTTTGGTTTCTCTAGTTGTTTTTTTAAAGCTCAGAAACTGTCGTTCATAGAGTGTTTGTCTTTGTGCTTTCTTTCCTGTAGATATATATATTGTGGCGAGTCCAAATGACGAGCAGTACGCTCTGAAGCTTCACAGATTGGGTCGTACCTCCTTCAGAAACCTGAAGAACAAGAGAGATTACCACAAACACAGGAAGAACATGTCCTGGCTATACCTCTCTCGCCTGTCTGCTATGAAGGAATACGCCTACATGAAGGTAATGTATAAAAATGTATGCTAGTTATGTGAACTATAGAATAAAAGTCACCAGCAAATTACTAAAATGTCTTCTCATTTGATCAGGTTTTGTATGAACGGGGCTTCCCTGTTCCCAAACCGGTGGACTATAACCGACACGCTGTCGTGATGGAGTTCATCAATGGATATCCATTGTATGTAAACCGTCCATCCTCCTTTCCTGCTTTGTATATTACTTTAGTGATTGCAACAGCACACAACTTCTACTCTGTTCCTTGTCTGGTTTAATGTGCGTTGTTGTCTTCCAGGTGTCAGGTGCATGAGCTGCAGGATCCTCCTGGCCTCTACAATGAGTTCATGGAGCTCATAGTCAAACTGGCCAATCACGGCCTGATTCATGGAGACTTTAACGAGTTCAACCTCATGCTGGACGACCAGGACCACATAACTATGATTGACTTCCCTCAAATGGTGTCCACCTCACACGTCAACGCTGAATGGTTGGTTTTTCAGTCATAAAATTGAAAATGAATGAAAACCTAAGATTAAAAAACGTACGTGAAGATCTGTTATTCACTTTTTTCTAACTTTGTTTATAGGTATTTTGACAGAGATGTCAAATGTATCCGGGATTTCTTTGCCAAGCGACACAATTACGAAAGCGAGCTCTACCCGACCTTCAAAGACATCAGGTAACTATGCTGTTTTGTTAAGTTGTAAAAAAAAGCTCCTGATACAATGAAAATTGAGCTCGGTGCTAATTATAGATTTTGTATTGGAAAAACCTGGTTGTGCTTTGTTATGAAATTAAACAACTTGATTTCATTTACTTGAACGTTGTTCAAGTTGAAAATTGCATTTTCCATTGTTAATTGTTTTATATAATTGTAAACAGCTTTTACATATTTTATTTTCTCCTACAGACGGTCTTGCTCTCTTGATGTTGAAGTCTCAGCTAGCGGTTTCACCAAAGACATGGAGAGAGATAGTGCATTGCTACACCCAGCTGGACCTGAGGAGGAGGAGGAGGAGGAGGAGGATGAGGATGATGATGAAACCGTTGAGGAACAAGAAGAAGAGGGTGTGGACATTGAAGAATACAAGCATGCCATTCTGGAACTGGAAGGTCTAAAAGTCAGCGACACGATGGCAGACATCCAAAAGGAAAAGAGGGAAGAACATAAAGAGACTGAGACAACATCTGCTGCAAGAAGTGATGAAGAGCCAGATAAGGACTTGGAGGAAGAGTTGAATGAGGCAGAGGATGAGTGTCCAGAGCTTGAAGACCTTTCTACCACAAACAAAGAATTTAAACCCTTCAGGTAAACACAAAGGGAAGTTCTCATAGTCCAACATGAAACGCAATAGATAATATAAAAGTTGAAAATGCCCCGTGCAGCTGTGCTACAGCGCCAACTAATCATTTTAGTACTTCTACTACTAATGCCTGGTCAAGAACCTTTAGAGAATAAAATTAAACAAGGATGTCAAAATGTATTACACCGCAACGGTGATTTCTTTTTTTGTGTCGTGCCCTAAAAGCAGTTGTCATTTGTGTGTTTTCTCCTGCAGGGACTCGGACAGTCTTCTCCACATGGCAGAGCACAGGAGGGTCAGGACGGATAGTGAGGGCACAGTGGGCAGCGTAGGGAGCTGCAGCACAATACCGCCGGTAAGAACGTGCTGCTTTGTGTGGTGTGTGTGTTTACACACTGTATTGGTTTTGATAGGTTTAAACACAGGAATAACACAGTCAAGGATCTACATTAGCTGAAGCTATAGTGTATCACATGGTCCCTTTTTGTTAAAAAAATAATACTAATAATGAGAAGACCAGTACACACACGGCTTCATGCAGTTGTATTATTTAAGAACCAAAGTGAGAGCGCCATACATAACTTCACAACCACCAACAATTTCAAACGCTCTGAGGGCATCGCGTGAGGCGTTCAGTTAATCCTATTTATTGTTTTTTATAAGAACCAAAACGTTGTGTAGGTTCTTCTAAAGCGCTTTTACACAAGAATTTGACGGTCAACTCGAGTCAGAAAGTCTACGTTGTGTTGTCTGCCTTGTACATTCATCTGTCGTAATCAGCTGCCGGTACTTCTGTGTGTCGCAGGCGGTGGTCCGCGAGAAGGTGCGGAGGCAGCTCACCAAACAGCAGAAGGCTGCACAGAGGAGACGTCTGCAGAAAGGAGAAGCCAACTTGGCGACCCAATCCAGGAGAGAGAACCAAAGCAACATCAAGTCTAGCATGGACGATGCCTCCTTCTGGGGATAACGGCAGAGATGGCTTTTTTATTTTATTCCAGTGAACAAGCATGGTGTCTCTTTTGTCTCAAGAGTGTCTTTGCAACACCTCAACTGCTCCGTACTGCTGTGTGACACACACAAGGAATGAGTGAAAAACAATCTACATGCATTCAGGACATTGAGCTGACTTCCATGTTAAACATGCGGTGCCAGTTAAATATGGAGTCCTTATCATGTGGCTGTTTGATAAATAATCCTTTTTAATTACTAACGAGTTGTTTCTCTTTGTTGATTCAATAGAACTGTTTAAGGAAAAAATTATTCTCAAGACCTGTGCACCTGTGCTATACATGCTATACAAGATCTTGCTACTATGATTGTAGCTTGAATAAATCACTCTACCAGCGATCAATCAGAAAAGCAGAGCTTGATATAAACACGTGAAAGCGTTTGTTACAAATCACACCCGACACGTTGAGCATGAAACAGGCTCTCATCGCACTTTGCAACGGCGACACAACTGAGGCATAATATGTGAAATAGAGAGAAAGCCGAGGACTTCGGAGCTAAAAACAACTTGATTCTCGGAATTTGGTCCCTTTAAGAGGCTTTGAGAGAGCGGGTGAATTCAGACCTAAACAATGGGCATTCACATTGAACAGGGTGAATAGAGCTCAGGCTTTGGGCTCCGTGCGCTCAAATTAGTGTGTGAAGTAAATTTATCCCACCCCCGCACTTCTTATACCCGTCATGTTGGCTAGAATTGTCTTCAAATTGGGGGGTACGGAAGGTTTTTCATTGGAAAAAATAAATATCCAGTAATAAACCTTCCGCAAAATCATATATTTCCTGTTCACGGTGGTAAAGTATGCCATCTGCGGTTTAGCTTTAACCGTCCAGCTCTGTTTAGGGATTAGCCAGCTGTATGGCCTGAGGGGAGGGGCTCGGCATTCCAGCTCCGCGTGTGTGTGTGTGTGTGTGTGTGTGTGTGTGTGTGTGTGTGTGTGTGTGTGTAGAAAGAGTGAGGGGCCCTCTCAGCTAATTGGCTGTGGGGGTGACAACGGTGGTCCACTTCAAAAAAGAAACCCTGGTGCGATGTTCACACAGGGGAGGAGGATGTGGGGAGAAAAGGAGAGTAGAGGGGCTTTTAGACTTTCTGTTTATTCCCCAAGATGTTCCCACCCTGAGCTGTGATGTTGGAGGCGGTCAGTCTATTTCATTTCCAGTCGTTGGTGCTGTTTTAAGGACTCATTTTGATCAGAAAAGTGGGCAGATGGTATTTAAGGCAGCCGTGGAAGTAAACACTGAATGAAGATGGAGGAGAGCATCATGTCATACCTGTCACAGAGGGAGACCGACGCCGGCACCACAGACTGTGAGTAACTGGACTTTTAACAGTAGTATTTATTTTGGTGTAAATGAAAAATAAAACATGTGTTCTCTTTACTTTGTTACGTTTATCTCAAAGTCTTTCTTCAAGTTTCTTCTTTGTCTTCCTGCTCCCCTGGACGCAGCTGCAGCCAACAGCTTGGCACAAAGTGAACAACGCAATAAAACTCTTTCAGGGGCAGAATAAGCTTAAACTTGTAAAAGTTATGGGGGGACCACAGCTGCCAATTCTAGGTAAATAAGCACTCAGTGGGAATACTGATTTACAGAGGTCTGGGTTTTATATTTATGTTAACGTTTAGACACATTCTTATGGGTTTTCTCAGAACAAGACCAAATAAGTTAACACAATAACAGATAAATCTGTCTTCACGTTGACATTTGTCCTTATTCTCGTGTGCGCAGTGAATGTGGTGGCCATGCTGCATAACTTCTGGGAGCAGAGGCAGGCATGTCGGTCAAACGGTTCCTCCGGCGAATCAGACGCCTCTGCTGGGGACGTGGTCATCCACCCGCAGAGCCTGCTGCTGTACGAGTCTGCAGCGTCCCCCGGTCCTCCGCATGTCTGCTACGTCACCCTGCCAGGCGGAAGCTGCTTTGGTAACTACAAGGTGTGTTTATGGTCATCTGCGCGGCCTGGCGGGATTTCCACGCTCTGTCACGCGCCTGACCCGCGTCCACCCAACACCAGCTGCACGCACTTGACCTAAAACAAAGTCACATGTTACTCACTTGATGATGTGTGTGGAAACGTCAGTTGAAAATAGTGTATAATAAACAATGAATGTGGCTGGGCTTCTAATTAACTGTTAATTACGATGTTTGAATTAATATTAGTAACACGGTTTGATCTGCAACCTCTTCATTTTGTTACAGCAGCACAGGCTAAATAATAAAATATTAAAACAGGCCCTGATTCACACAAATTATTATTTAGCAACTTTCCTGTCAGAGGTGAGAGCTTGTGAGCAACACTTAGTGGAGATAAACACAGTCACACACACTTTTAAGGTTTATTCAAATTGATGTGCTGTTTAAATTCAACAATGCGTCTCATTGTGGCCCTGACAGCAGCCCCAGCTCAGAGGAGTCATGTGATTGGTTATCTGTGAGTGCCTTGTATGCTCTAATCTCATTAATGCATCGAGGTCCGATCCCATGATTAGCTGTAATGAAGTGTAAAATCATCATTATTTAACTGAGCGTAGTCAAGCCAAGGCTCACGCGCATCAGCAGACCAAGAAACTTCTTTTGAAGCGCAAACTCCCACATATTATCCCGAATTCTTTTTGCGCTCTTCTTGACCCTTCTCGACCCTTTACCGTTCGTCACCTCGTCATCGTCAGGTGTGCGAGACTCAGGCGGAAGCTCGGAGGGATGCAGCTCGCGTGGCTCTGATGAACTCACTCGTGAACGAGCTGCCGTGTCGACGCATCGACTCTCCGTTCATCGCTCAGAGTTTGCAGCAGGCGGCCTCAGACAGCGCCGTGAGTGTGAGTCAATGCAAAAACACAGTATTTCTATTTTTAAAGAATTTTGTTGCAGCATGAATGTTGACCTGCACTGTCGTTTATGTAAAGGTCGTCATGGAAGATGCTCGTGATTCAAGCACCAGCATTGGAACATACATTCTGCTGCTCCACTCCTACGAAGGAAGGACGATGCTGGAGTTTCAGGTAAGACTTAAAACCATTGCCAATTCGCGTGAAATATTAATTTACTTTAAAGGATTCAGGCTTTTTGAAGGGGTACTATGCTGCTAAGCGATCTAAAGTTGTGTATTCATAATTGGACAGCAATTCAAGCCAAACATAACATGATTCAAAACCAATAGGGGGTTGTTCCACCCTCCATTGTTGTCATTACCCCCGCCCCCCCCCCCCCCCCTCCCCTCCCACTCCCCCCACCTAGAATGGTTTTGCTAATGTACTCCCATCTCACTCTCCCAGGCAGGGAGTCACGGTATGAAACATCTATTATTTCTACCTCTTGTGTGAGTGACCACATGTCGGCCGAAAGGGGGCTATTAGCAGGAGGAAATGGCTCCTTCATCATTCTTTTTAAGAGCTTTCAAGTAATATATACACCTCCATACGTCCCCACCTGTTCATACACATGCACAATGAAATGTATTCAAACACAAATAAAGCAGAGTAAACACACCAGCGGATACAACATGGACTTCAGCCCCAGACGACTTGTGTGTAATCTTTTGCATGTGTGTCTTATTTGGTCAATTTTGGTCAATGTATGGACTTTCTTTCTTCTCTGTTTAACGCTAACGTCACTGATCTCAACACATGGCAGCGGGTCAGTTACACAGGGTTTTATAAATGAGGGTGAAACCAACGTGGCACATAAAGATTTACAATATCTTTTCAAACCAATCGTTCACAGTTACGGTGTGAGCTCATAATATGTTATCACCAATGTACACAGAGATTGGTGTTTGGGTTTATTATTCCAGTCACTTGCAACGGGGGTTGTACAACACTTTCTCCCTCTCTTGTTCCCTTTGTAGGAGATGATGACAATCTTCCAGTTGCTGCAGTGGAACGGGACACTGAAGGCTCTGAGGGAAAGGCGATGCTCTCGACAGGTAGGGGTCACGCTAAGGTCACACCACCTCGAAGCTTTCAGCCAAGATGAACAAACCTGCTACATTCATCGACGGTCGTTAATGCCCTTTCCTCCCCCACCAGAGTGTCATTTCCTACTACTCTCGGAGAGGACTTGATGAGTACATGCGCAGCAGCATGGCTCTGGATTGGCTCGGACGGGAGCAAAGGTCACCGGGGCGACTGGCGGAGGAGCTGCAGGTGGCGCAGAGGGAGCTGGTGTTGGCGCGCCGTCGAGGCATCGAGCTGCGCTTCTACAAGGAAAAGAGCGAGATCCTCGGTTTGGCTCTGAGTCAAGCATACATTCACCACACACCCGAGGCCTTCAACGAGGCACCCGATCCCACACAGAAGCATGAACAGCTTCCTTTACAAACATTATACGGCCGGGGTCCCGAAGTGAAGATATACCCCACCCTGCAGTCCTTCAACAACCATCCATAAAAGCGCAAGGCAAACAGTCCGTCAATCCTTTCCCAAACGCTCGCCTCGTCACAGTCCTCCTGCGTGTTCACAACACACGTGTTCCTTGTCTTTGAGTAGGTCCAAGCAGATGGTAAAGGATGGAAAATAAAACTGTTCATTTGACTGTGTGTGAGCTCCACCGCTGCCACTGGAGAGTTTACGTGTGTGTGGTGTAAGAGAACACATCAAGCAGTGCAATCGGCGTAGAAATAATGTAACTGTATTGACAGTATTTGTGATAATAGAATTTAAACATATGTGTAATAATGTGTAACTTTAACCTCTTCGAAGGCAGCACACCAACTATTTCAATTCGTTGTAACTATGTGTATCTACAAAGAGCACTCAACAGCTTTGATGTATGTTGTCCTTTTAAGAGTATAATATAATAGACAATGTCCACCGTAACTATAAATGCAGGAACTTAAAACTATATATCAGGTCTATGAACTGCCAGCATCTATCAGCAATTTAGTACTTCTAACTGTCATTCTAACGTTTCTTCTGCTCCGCCTCATCCGGCTTATAAACTTCCTACGGGAAAATTTCTGGGTAGGGTCATTCAGGATACAGAAATGTTGCATTACGTATTGGCTGAAGGCTACGAATCAGAGAGTTATTGTTGTGACACACATTTATTTGCTAACGTCAAAGAGCTGCTGGATTGGAAATACAATCGGGTTTGTATGAAAGAGATTTAGAAGACTGGTCACGTCAATCGCAGCTGTAATTATAACCAGCACTTGATATGTTCCTTTCAATATGATGCACACAGACTTAGAAGGTTCAATTATCTTTCGTTTGTTAAGCTGTGATTTAAAGGGATTTTTCCATATTTTCTTTTATTAATAAATATCCTTATGACTTTGACTCATGACTGTGTCGGTGTATTTGTATGAACACTCCTGGAAATTGTTTGAGTTATTAAAATACAATCTATTACTGACTACATAGTTGACATTTGTCAATTTGCACTGTAATTAGATCACTTTTGAATTTGTTTGTTACTTTTCTTGTATAATCTCCTTTGTCAGAGTAAACTATCCTGGCACCATATGAAAGGACAAAGGATCTTTCATGGTTCTTGTTGTGTTCAAATAACGAAGAAGCACCGGACGGACAGGAGGCATCTGGAATGAAGTTAGAATCAAGAGTATTTAATACAGGAAAAGCTGCTAAAAGCGTCTCAATTGAGGATGCATACATTTTATTTAATACAATCATAGCTGTACGTTGGTACTATTCTATTGATTACAAAGTTACAGTCGTTTTTTTCTATATTATGATTACATTATTGATTACATATTTACATAATAATGGCAGTATACTGATGTACACTAGGTGTATTTTATTAATAGTTTAATTTCTGAAATTATTTATAATATCCTACAGTCTTTACACAAACTCTGTTCTGGGGTGGACTGTATAATTAATTATTGATTTAATATCGCTATTACAACATATATCTTGGTTTTAATGAGACTATTCGGTCTTAAAGTGTGACATTAATCCATGACAGACGACTTGAAAGCAGAACTGTTTATAGTTGCGTGAGTTTTGTCTTTCGCGTGTAGAGGTAACGCGCGGTTTGAACTCTCCGACTTTCCGTAGAGAGGTGGAGTAGTCACGTGACTTCGATTGCGGAGTTCCTGGAACAAACAAAACAAATGACAGCTGACCATCGGACGGGGCGTCCTCCGCATGACGCGCGATTCGACGTGTCAACAACTGCTTCTTATCATGTAGGAAACAATACGGAGAACTTCGAATCGCTGGTAAATATATTAATCACGAGAAAGGCCGCGAAACGGGCTCAAAGCTAACTAACGCGTTAACTGTGTTTAGCCTCGCAGAGCCCAGTGTTTATGGACAGGGACAGGTTTCGTTTTTACACACATGTATTCTCTTGCTGTCCTCACGTTATGTCTATGAGGAGAGACATGTCGATGGTTTCCTTTCTATCCTCCGACAGCGACTTCTTTCCATGCAATGGTTTGTTTAGAACCAGTCGACGAGTGTTTATCTTTGCAACACAGCCAGCCTGCGCCTGCTTATCAGAAGACGGACCTCGCTAGGTGATCAAGCTAACGGTCGCTGTTGTTGTGTGGATCTATTTGACGTATGAGGACTGATGGATGACAGATGATCAGCATTGTTGCCATCAGGATCGGAGAAGTCGGAAAAGCTGATCGAAAATGGAGGCTGCAAGACCAAAGAAGACCAAGACAAAAACCAGCTCAAAATCTCAGGTGATTCAACGTACTTTATCATGTCTCTCGTGTCTCTCTTGTCCATCTAAAGTCTACACAGTTGCAACGACACTCCTTCTGGCACTAATTAACTATTTAGAGTGTAAGGTGTGAAATCAATAAACTACCGTTTTCTGGTAGTAGAGCTCTATTTATCACAGGGAATTGCCATGCTCTCTGTCAAGTGTAGCTATTGCTATAGCTGTTCTTCATCATGTGGTTTTGTTTTGTGTTTTCAGCTGGTCAGGAAGCAGAAGCAGTCAGAGGGAGATAAAAGAGCCACAGCCCCCTTAGCCACCCGCGATGAGGCCTTCCCCTCTGGCTTCACCGACGTCCCCCTCAGTCTGCCGTACCAGGAGCCGGGGGAAGAGCCGCCCCCCGAGACGCAGCAGACCTCCTCATCGGATACTTTATCAGCATCAGTGTTAACTGTGACTTCACAGTCACCTCAGACATCAAAGGACACAGTGCACCTGGCAGAGTCAAACGATGAGCAGGAGAAGGACGCTGAGGTGGCAGCTTACGCCGTTGAGCTTAATGTTGCGGCACATGCCGCTGAGTCTGGGAAAGCTAAACAGTCGTGGAATCAGTTATGTGTTTTAACTCCGATTCAAACCCCAAAAGCCCCAAGTGCCCCTGCACTGTACCCCTCTCTCTCAACAATGGAGGAAGTTTCCATGATTCAACTCTGCGAGGAAGCTGCGAAAAATAGGGAAAAGGGACCTGCAGTGTTGGCACTTCCTGAGCAGGAATCTTCCCCCCCAAGTTTGCAGCCTGTGGAGTCCGTAGCAGAACTTTCAAGAAGCAAACTCTACCCAGACTTACCAGAGTCAGCTACGGAAATAGAGGTAATTAACGAGTTTCAATGGTATTTGAACAAATGGGTTTATACACATTTTATAAACGCTATCGAAAGGTTGACATGTATTTTTCCAAAAACAATATATGACAACAAGATGTCATGCATTATAACTGGACTGCGTTTGGAAAAGGTTACGGATGTATTTGGTGTCGCCAAATGACTTCACATATTTTGACATTTGATCCAGTCAACTTTGCCCAGATCTTGGTAATGGCACCATTACTGTGGGACTGAAATCGTTGTTTCCTTACATGCACACGCATTAGCATGTGAAATCCCCTCGTGTTTTTCCTCTGCAGCCGTTCTCGTTGGAGCAGCTGAGTGTGTGGGAGCCCGGAGGAGGTCTGCGAGCCTGGTTGGAGGGCGTTGAAGTGTGCGCTGCAGAGTTCTGTGCTCTTGCCCGACAAGAAAACCACGAACTGACTGAACTCCTTCAGAATTACTGGCGCTGTCGTAGACAGCTGACTCAATCTCACACGCTGCTTCATACACAATCCTCTGAATGCAAGAGCACACAGAATCGTCTGTGGAGCTTCAGAGATGAGCAGCTTACTCTTCAGGTGTGGAGGTTAAACCCAAAAGGAGAAATGTTCGTGCTTTGAGAGTCTTCTGCTGTACTGACACCGTGAACGGGATCCCTTCCCTGCAGGGCGTGTGTGCAGATCAGTCCAAGGTGTGCGGGTACCACCGTTTCCAGCAGGCAGAGTTCAGTCAGAGTGTGCTGGCTGAGCTGAGGAGGCTGTTTGAAGCTCGCAGTGAACTCCTCCATCAGAAGGGGGCGCTGCATGCGTACACTGCTCTGCTGTCACGCCTCCAGGTGGAATCATACTTGTATCTTCTACTGAAAGGTCAGAAACCTGGAACTCAGAAATGCTTTTGAGTGGCTTTGCCCGGCTTGTTAAACATACCTGATGCACAATACGACTTTGAAGTACACACCTCACATCCGCTTTGTGCATATTTTTGTTGTTGATCAGATTGTTCTGGCAGCCAAACACAGCCCTGTTCTCTCCAACCGTTGAAAGAGGCCATCAGTGTCCTGTTTAGCTTCACCCGTAGAGTTCTGGATGACACACAGTTCCAGACGGACATCCATCACTGGCTAGAGAGATTGGTACACACACACACACACACACACATAGTGGGTCCCTTTTCTACTCCTTGTTTTGTGGGTGGGGGTGTTTTTTTGTTGTGTTTACTTGCATGCTTGTGGTGCATCCTGCAGGTGGCAGTCCTGCTCCATGTTGGGGGGTCAGGTGAGCACCTGTACCTGCTGTGTCATCTTCTCTGCTGTCCTGCCGGGGTTGGAAAGTGGGCCGCACCCTTCCTCCAGGTTTGTTGGAGACATCGTTTAGGGTGGTCATTGCGATGGTTGTACATAGTGACTGAGTCTGAGACTGAGAGTTTTCCTGCCCAATTTCTGGCTCAGATCCAGGTTCTGGGGGACGCTGGTGGGGTTCTGCACTTCATGCATGCTCTGGCCGTCCTGATGTCTCCTTCAAGGTAAAATACCAGAGACCCTTCAGCTATGGATCACTGACTCTGAACTCCTCAAACTTGCTTTAAGGCTTTAGTTTTCCATGAGGGTCTAGTTCATCTTTTCAGGGTCTAACAACATAACGTTTCTAACGTCTCTGACTTCTTTGTCTGGACTCAGACATCGTGCAGAGTTTCTGGAACATCTGAAGCCGTGTGAGAGCCAGAGCTCAACAGCTTCTGGACCCGAGTCTGGTAACTGGACACTAGTTGATGAAGCAGGTGAAGAGGTATGTTTAAACAAGTAGTGACTGAATTCCTTTTTGAAGTCTTAATTATCTAGAATTTCAGCTGTGTGTATATATGGAATAGGGAAAAAGCTATTAATCGAAAAGAAAAATGGATATAAAATAGCATTGATTGTATTTTTCTGGTTGAAACAGTATCTATTTTGTTTTCCTTTGCTGATTAGAGTGTAGTTATGTTAAAAAAAATATCCAGTATGTCTAAAGAAAATGGGATATTCATTTATAAATCGGAATCTTGTGGTCTTTGTTCTGATGTTCTGATTTGTATTCAAAGCTGTTATGAAACAGGTGGCAAACAAACACCGTTTGACTTTTAAATGTCAGTGTGCTGTGTATTGTATGCTTCAAAACCCCTTTTGCTTTTGTATCTATGAGAAACATATTTAGTAAAATAGTAACATTTTACTACACTGAATTAAATTATTCAATACCGTTTTACTCTTTTATTGAAATGGCTTGTTATTGAAAGAAATAAAAAAGCTGCTTTGCCTGCTTAAAAAAGCATGATGTAAACACTGTGAAGACTTAATATGTGTTCTTTTCTGTGTGTTGAGGATGAGGACCCAGACCGCAGCTGGTTGATGCTCTGTGAGGAGGATCTGATCTCCCTGCTGAGCCAGTTTCCATTCCAGCAGCTCTATTCACACATGCTGGGGATGAACAAGCCGGGTGAGTCCGTCACTCCGCTGTTAGTTTATTCAACGAGTTATAGAAACTAACACAATTCTTTACCTCCAGGTGTGTATCAACCCCAGGCCTGTTCCAGTCAGAAGATGATGCGTGTTTTTGCTTTTGCCTCCTCGCTCATTGAAATCCTGGCCCTTGGTCTTCAGACCTACAACCGAGCACGATACAGACAGCTAGTTAAACGGATAGGACACATCATCCGGTCAGCGCACCAATGACGTACAGACAGTCAAACTATCCGCACGGCACCGCACGTTGAATATTCATCCCGCTGTCTCCTGTCTTTTCCCCCCAGAATGACAGTGTGTTACGTCAGTGACCACTGGGCCCAGTATGTCAGTGTAACAGGTGCTGGTGAATCCAGCGCTCATGCACACACTTTGTCTTTGGACAAACTGCAGCTGGAATACGACAATCTCTTCCTCAGGGCCGTGTTACACGTACTGCGAAACAAACGGTGAGGAGTTGGCCTTGAGTTCTCGTTTGAACAGAAGATGGTTTATTTTATGAGTTTTCATGTGTTTTTATGTGTTGGTCTCTTGCAGGTTGGGGATTTGGTTGTTCATGTCAGAGATGCCGTATGGGACCCTGTCCAGCTCGATGCTGTGGAGGGTTCTTTACGTTATGCAGTGCGTAGAGACAGCGGGGTTGGAAACACTCGGCACTGCTACCGACACGCGTTCCTGCATTCAGGCTCTGAGAGGTACCAGAATATGATACAAATCCTGAAGAAAATAGTGCGCATTGGGGCGTTTTGGTGACGCTTGCATGTGTTCTCATCTTAGAAAGAGTTTGAAAAGACATTTAGGAAATCTATTGTGTTGGGATTTTTAAAGCAGGCAATTTCTATTTAGTCTGATGTTTAAGTTGCTTGTAATGTGTCTGTTACAGACCCAGAGCACCAGCAGAGGTTTGAGCACTGGCTTTGTGAAGTGAACAGCTCTGATGGCATCTCCCTCCTCAGCGCACTCGCACACATGGCCATACCGACTCGGCACTCTGACCCCGCATTCATCACGACCATCACTCTGCTGATGTACCAGGTACGATGTTCAACAAAGGCGCTGAATCACTCGGGTGCTATATACGTATTCTGTGATTTTCTTATTGAAAAACAGAGAACATGAAGATTCACTCTGGTCCCTTGGTTAGAAGACATAAAGTACCTTCTTCTTTTACATCTCCGCTGCAGGTGTCTTATGTGAGCGTGACTACCAGAGAAACTTACTCTAAGGTGGGGAGAGAGTTGCTGGCGGCCGTAGCGACAGCCCATCCCCACGTCATCTCTGTGCTCCTGGAGAGACTGAGGGAGACGATTCAAACTGTGGGAATGGTTGGTATTGCTCATGCGGTTTTGAGGAAAATATCTAATTTGCCAGTCAGCTCTGACTTTGTTTTGTCCGCGTGTGAACATTTGTGTTAATGTGTGTGTCAGATGGCCCTGTACTTGTGCAAAGAGCTGCCTTTGTGCCTCTGGCGGCCACGGCCGGAGGAAATCTGTGTGATCGGAGCCTGGCTGCTCCAACACCCTCTGTCTGCTGTGGAGAACCGGCTGGCTTGCGTCATACTGGAGGGTCTTAACTGGGGCTACGCGGAGGTAGTCGCTGATTATGTTATCGACATTGCCTGAGTGCTACGGTGGGATTGTAGGTGAACCTGTGTCCCCTTGCAGGATGGCTCCTTGGCCTTATCCTCGTCTCTCCACTCTGAAGTGGCTCTGCTGGTTGTTGAAGCCTATCAAAAGTACCTCACTGACAAACCATCCAGTGGCCTCATATCTGAGGGAATCAAACAGGTGACAAACCGTTCGTTGCTGACAGCTGTTTAGTGTGAACCATTGGGGCTTGTTTTTCCATCTCTCTCTCTCTCTCTCTCTTTCGCTTACCTTCTCTCTTTAGGTGTCTTACCTTGCAAGTGTCCTTCGTTTGGGCGTGTCTCCCGAAGCCTCCTTTAGTCAATGGGCTTGGCAACTGTTACTAAGGCTGAAGCTCCACGGCAACGCCCAGAACCCCAAAGGAGCCTGGTCGGGTCCTGCTTTGGCGTCCAACCCACCTCCAGAGCTTAAACACGCTCCCAGCATGCACTCTGTTATCAGGGCCGTAAAAGCAGGCATCCCTATTGGTTGCTATCTGTCCATTGCCATGACGACAGTGGGACACAGGTATGTACTCACACGGTGCCTGAGGGAGGGATGGAGGGATTTCTACATGGAATTTGAAATGAGTTCATCTCCTGCGTTTTTGTAGTCTTGAACACTTCTGCACTGACGGAGTCGCGTTGTTGAAGACTCTGATTCAAACTGGCCACCTGAGAGCTGCTGTGCATCTTCTGGACAACATCCTTCCGCCAACCTACCCACTCAGCTTCTACCTGCTCAATAACTCTGAGTAAGTAAGGATGCATCAATCACACACAGCCCTTAAAATGGAGTTACTATATGCAGTCACCTTATTTCAACCACTTTATTATTCTTACCCATAATGTTGTGTGTCTATTTCTTGCAGGTTCGTAAGTTGTATCCAGTTGTTTTTGCAGTACGACAGCGTGTGTCCTCAAGGTGTGACACAGCAGGTCACTCACCGGGTTGCACCACTGCTCACAGGAACCACCTACGGAGACGTTGTCCGACATCTAAACAGCGTCATTCAGGTCCGTCACAACATGCTTTTATTGTAAAGGTGTATCACATCATTAAGCCATCATACAAGTGTTCATGTTGAAAAGAATGCAAAGTCTTCACATTGGTTATGCAAGTTTGTGTTATCAGTAAACTTCCGTTTTTAGCCCAAAACAGTTTTGCATGATTTCTAAAAGTGTTGTATCTTCCAGAGCCATGTGGTGGAGAGCTCCCAGCCCGGTCGTGTTGGTGCTGCAGCGGTGCTGGAGTTTTGGGTGGGGATTTTGACTCAGCAGAACCTGTGGTACCGGGACAAAACAGTCTTGTTCCTCATGGATCAGATCTGCTGTGCAGCATTCACACACAATCAGGAGGGATGTGTGCAGAAACTTCTCTACCAACAGCATAAGGTATTTACTGTTAGATGTTGGTATTATTTATGGGCACTTGAGATGGAATTTAGCACTTCAAATTACCTTTAGTAACGATAAATATTTCATGAACATTTGTGGTTTGTGAGCAGGAACTTGGGTTGAGGGGTCCTGAATAATCACGTTCAACCCATTAAGCTTTAAACTGTGTTTAAAGCTTAGTGTTGACTGTTGTCTAAGCACCTTCTTCCTACACTGTTATACAACTGATCTGTTGTACAACTGATCATTTGTGATTATATTCTGAGAGTATAGTTGAACAATAAAATGTTTCCACAAGGAAACCTCTGTGAGCTCAATAAGCACAGTGTCACGAACAAATAGCTGTGAAATCCTAATATCTTCATACGTCACACAGAATGCCTTGGGTTACCATGGTGATCGAGGTCTGCTCTCCTCTCTGGTTTGCTGGATTGCTGGAAATGCCACTCCCTCATTCATAGAGGGCCAATCGCTGAGTACGGAGGTAATGGTCTCTAACGATACGTGTACAAATACTCCTGATTGAAGTTGTAACGTTTTCATTTCTGACAAGTGCTGATTGTGCGTTTGTAGGTGTGGTTCGCCTGGCTGGTGCTAAATATGGAGGCCGTTTTCGAGGAGGATTCTCAGCTCAGGCGCTGCGTTGAACAGGAGCTCCTGTCAGAGCCTAACATTTCCCCAGATCAAGCCTTAAAGGTATACAGACACAAACCATTTAGAAAAATGGTTCAAAATCCTGTAAAGTGAGTGCTTAGCACATTTGTTTAAAGTACTGCTGCATGAAGGTGTTAACGGCGTGATTGTGTCCGAGCCAGAAGGCCCAGACGAGGCTGAAGTTGCCCGTGGCGCCGTCTCTGCAGAGACTGCAGGTATACCGCTGGGCGTGTCAGGCCTTGGCCACGCCTCCCGACCATCCCCTCCTGCCCCTGGTCTGGCAGAAGTTCCTACAGCTCTACTTCAGACAGCCAGGACCTGAGTACGGGTAAGATGTGTAAACATCAGATGAACCAGGAATGCAACAGAATCCACGTTGAAGGCAACAATTCTCTCGTTGCGTCGCCCACCAGGCTGCTTGCGGGCGGATGCATCGGCCGACGGTTCTTCCAGGCTTCTTCTCAGGCTGCCTTACTCAGGGACCTGAGGCAGAGAATACAGGAGGTGTCTGACTTCCACCATGCGGCCGGCCAGGCCTCCAAGGTGCCAGTAGCACACAGCCCTTTAACAGATGGCCATGGAGAGGAAAGCCCCGACCATCCCTGCCCCCCTTACCTCGCCTCTCCTCAGCTACACACGGAGCTGGTCAGGTAGGCCACTGATGCTTTGTGTGTGACTACAATACATTCATCCTTCCTGTTCGACAGGTATTAGCAGCACGCTTCTTGCTCGCACACAGGTTGTTTGGTGTCTTTGCCGTATGGCTGGATGATGAGACTCTGCAGAAGCAGGAAGTCAAGCTTCCTTGTCTTCCTCCTGAGTACGAACCACACAGACTGGCTCAGGTGATGCAGCGGCAGCAGGTGCGTTTTTATTTAATAATCAAAAACATGCGGTACAGTAATTGTAAAAGGCCAGTTAAATCTTGTGGTGTAGTGTTTCATCATGTAGATCTTACGCTTGAATTTCTGTCGTGTTTTCCTGTAGGAACTGTGGCTGGAGTTTGTGGACCACGAGCGTCTGCAGTATGACAAGAGAGAGATTCTGTCTCTGTGGGAAAAGGTGCAGAGTGAGCCATTCTTCTTGCGAGTTCAAAACACCTGCTTCACTGACTACACCAACCTCAACAATGGTACTGATCCAAAATGTACACTCCACATCCAAAAGATTACAAAATGGTTTACTTTCAGCAGACAAGGTCAAAAGTGAACCATGTTAAACTATGAGAAATAAATATAGTTTTAGCAGTTACTAGTTTCAATGTTGTGTTTTTGTCTCTGACTGTGTGCAGCAAGGGATCGTATCCTCTCCAACCTGCAGAAGCACCCGGTCCCTCGTCCGGCTCCAGAGCGGCAGCAACAGAAGGCGCCAGTAGACGAAGTCCCCGCAATCTGCCTCACTGACTCCAAAGCAGCTGCTGAATTGTTGCAGAAGGACCTCAGCATCCTGCAGGAGCAGGCCAGGTGAATGGAGTTCATTCAAATATTAAAACATTTCCTCGTCATCAGCGGCACAAAGACATTCGAGAAATGCACACACTATTTTTTGACGCTGTGATTTGGAAGTACTTGTTCGTCTTGTTGTCAGGATTGCAGTTGCACGTGAAGCCCAGCAGGTGGCTATGGAGCAAGAGCTGCTGGAGAGCCTTCCCCTACTGTATAAGAACCAACCAGAGCAAGTCACCATGGCTCTGGAGTGTAAAGGGAAAAGTGGCCAGCCGTGCCAGGGACCTGCGAGCATCACTGTCACAGTGAGACCACTAAGCCAGCCACACACACATCATTTATTTATGGATGTAATGTGTTTTTTTACTTGATTTTGTGTTTGGTCTTCGTGACTGCGTAGTGCGAGCGTGTCCAAAGGCAGGAGGCAGTGCAAACTCAAATTACATCACTGCGCAGGGACGTCAAGAAGTTCCAAACTGACGCCATGGCTCCTCCGCCTCAGGGCCTGGCCCAGGCTGCGGTGCACACAGAGAACTTTCTAACGTCAGTACAAACGAAGGGCTGCTACTTCGGCTAAACTGACATTAACTACATCACAATGCATTTGATTGTTGTGTTTTTTTTTCTTCTCAGGTCTCTGGTGAATATGTATAAGGCACAGAAATCCCCGGCCGTGCTGCAGGTCGGGGTGTCTGCCTTCTACCACGTGGTCTCCTTTGTGTGTGAAGACACACTGCGTCATCCCCCAACACGCCAGTTCCTCTCCTCGTGTGTGGAGATACTGGGACAGGTATGTACACACAAACACATATACACACACACACACACACACACACACACACACACACACACACACACACACATATATACACAGCAGTACAAGATTTATATGAAGCATTGGGAAAATATCTGTGTTATACTGTTGACCCAAGCTGTTGCTTAGGGTTTAAATAGGTAACGGATGTGATCAATTGATTGCTAACAGAGGCAGGTCCCCTCTCTTATTGTAGGCTACTCCTTTTAGAGAAATGAATCCAGCTTGACTTGCGTTGTGCTCTGCTTCTGTGTCCAGGTGTTTGTCCAGGGAAATGCAAAGGAATGTGGTCGTGTCCTGAAAACGATCCTGGAGCAGAGGCGTCTTTGCCCACTCATCTCCCCCTTCTTCACTCCCAATGCAGCACCCGATCAGCTGGTCTTTCTCTACCAGGACGTGGTGACATCGCTACACCTCGACGGCGCTGATGTCATTTTCATGCTGCTCACAAAGGTGGGTCGGCCTGGACGCAAATGAAGTGAGGACATGTGATAATTACCTTAAGCAGCACAGGTCCAGTAAAGCACTTCTTCCTCCTCTCCCTGTGTAGTTTGATTTGTCTCAGTGGCTGAATGAGGCCCACCCCGTGTTCTCTGAGAGGACCCGTCTGCTGGAGTTGGTCCATGGAGCTCTCTGCGTCTGCGGCCGAGATCCTGAGCCTGAACTTCTCACACCGTTTCACCTTTTCACCAAACACTGGACTTTGCTTTTACGCCACCGTTTCCCCGATCACTACAGTGACTGCTTGCGTCTCCTTATGACCAGTAAGTGTGAGCGGGTCCACATTGGACCACAAACTACCTCGCAAAGACTTGCATGAATAGCAGCTTTTTTTTGTCCTGGATTCTTATGTTTAACTTTTTCTGGTAATATAATTAGGAGCAATTATTCTTCTTGTTGCTCTTTTAAATGATTCATCGAAACACATTCATGCTTGTGAAAGAATGCCTCCCCCTCACCATCCCAACAACATTACTTAATGAATTAAGCTGAATTATTCCAACAAGCTACTGAATCAGATAAGAGTTAAATAATTGTATCATTTGTGTGAACCATTTTCTTAGATCTTTATATCATACCTATCTTATATCATTTTAAGATTTTTGGATGTAGGTGTTTGATTTTCAACTTCCTCAACTAACAATAAGTATTTCTTGACTTTGCCAGGCTCCTCAAACCAGTTACTGAGTCCTGATTGCTGGAAGGTGACCCTGCAGGTTCTTGGCTGTTTACCTGCATCTCGCAATACCAAAAGCAAAGCTGACCAAACGCTCAACAGCGCTGATGTCTCTGGCCGAGCGTCTCCCTGCAGACCCGTCGTCAGCCTCTCCCCACAGCAGGTAACTGATGTTGGGATTATTGTACAAGAAATGTCGCCCTATCCGTGTCACCGAATGAAATGTAGCTTTTTGACAAACCAGGCCGTGTGATTTCAATTGGTGTCTGACAGGTGGACGAGACAGTCGATTGGTTAAGTGATTATTTCCTACGGAGTCGTCTCGGTAAGCCAGACCTCCGTAGTTTCGGCCTCTACTCAGCCTGGACGCCCTACATCAGTGAGGTGGTTTCCTTCTGGGACCATTTGACTGGTTGTCTAATCGACGTGCACCTCAGCAGCTGTGCCAAAGAGTCAGTGGGCAGCGGGAAAATAATGAAAGGTATCCCCCAAATGTCAACACCCCTACCTGATCATTGATGCAATTCAGCTGATTAGTGATTATGCTTTGTTGTCTCTCGCAATATGAAAGTGACATTTGTTTTGCACTCTCACAGCTCTGCAGGACCTACACAGCAAGATTGCAAAGTTATTTAAGCCTTGGATCTTTCCCCTGGAGACCGATGATGATTGGTAAGGATCCCACCCCCTCGGCTCTCGGGCAGATGTTGGTTTTAGATGATGGTGAACGTTTGTCTGTGAAGCAGATGTGAGCACAGACTCCAGAGAGGACCGACGATCATTCCACAACTTCTTTTATGTTATCTTTGCTCCTCTTGTTGAAGCTGGATAGCAGATGAACCAACAGGATGGATTACTTTTCTTCTCTGCAGTGCGCTGATCCTTAATGACACACAATATTACAGACGATGAACCACAAAGAAGAGAGAGACAAAAGATCTCAACAGATATTTATTTAGTCAGAACTTGGCCAGAGGTTTGCCCCTTGAGTCTTCCGGTTGAAGAACAGTTCCTGGAAACTGCAAAAAGATGTCGTTGTGTCTCTGTGTCTCAGTAACCGCAGGTGTTACCCGTGGCTGGAGACGGACGGAAATGCCGCGACATGTCTGGTTGGCTTGTATGCTAAACTCACTGACGCACTGCATCACAGATTCAGAGGTGGGTTCGCGCGTGAGTGAGCGCTTTGAAGTTCTGCTACTCTCTCTTTTTGTCTGAACTGTGATTTATGTTTTGCTGTGTGTTCCAGATCGTCTGCTCCCCGGCCAGAGAGGTGCGCTGTGGCTGTGTATGATGCAGTACTGTGAGAGCTGCACTTCTCCCCACACACCGGAGTACCTTCTCTACCTGTACCACGCACATCTCCGCGGGCTTCCCTGGAGACACCTGCACCCCGACACTCAGCTAATGGAGCAGCTATTCAAAGTGAGGCTCTCGTCCCCTGAGACCTGAGCACTCTGGTCTAGACATGCGTGATGCAGGGAAGCTGGTTCATTTGAGACCTTGGTCTCGGCTCCTATTATTAGCCGTCTGTTCCTGGAAATGAGCTCCAGTCTCTTAAGACCCACGTGGATCTCCAGTGGCCGGCGTAAAGAAGCTACACCGTTTAACTGATACATAAAGCAGCGTTTGTTTTAACTAACGTAGCCAAAGAAGAAGAAGAAGCCATTTACACGTTTACAGAAATGTTATTTTCTTAGTATTTTTATATGTTTCATTATTTCTTTGTCTCCCAAATTTAATAAGTATACGATACCAGTTAAAAGTTCGGGGACACTTTCTCAATTCTCAATGAGAAAATGTGTCCAAACTTTTCATTGGTATTTTACATGCGATTACATTTAGGGATGTATTTCACCTTAACTGGGTTAGCAATTCATGCACTTTGTGCAGGATGCCTAAAGGAGAACTCAAACTAATGGCCAGAAATGATAAATATTCTGAGCAGAGTGAAGATACGATAAGTTGGATAGTTCTGTATTCATGATGGATGTTTGATCATTTTCTCTTCTTCCTGTGCTGGCAGGTGGAGAGAGGAAGTCCCAAGAGTTGCTTTCTCTTTCTGGGCGAAGTGTTATGTGAGGTTAACTGGGTCAGCGTCCTAAGTGACCACTTACAAACGCCTCCAACCCTGACAACATATCCAACTCTCCAGGACACGGATACTCAGAAGGAGTCACACACCATGTTAGTCTATCTACTATACATGCTGGTTTTTCTGGCAAAGGAAGAACAAATTCTGAGTACGCAGGTAAATCGAGTATATTTTTCACCCCATCACAGTCGGTCCACTTGTCCCTTCTATGTTGATTTTATAATTTATTCCCTCCTCGACCTCCAGGACTCCCCTCTACTCAGTCTTTTGGTCCAATGCACCTCTCTGCCCTGGCACCAACTGGACTTAAATTCCTACCAGGGCATTCTGGGATATGTCGGCACCCACTACCCGCCCTCCTTGCTGCTCAGCTGTGACTCTGCGCTGCAGCTGCTGTTGAAATCTCTGCGTAGTGCTGCTGGGCTCGCGCCCCTCCCTCAAGAAGTTCCACACAGGGTGGGACAATACAGTGCTCCATAAATCCAATCCCAGATTCATGGAGGCATCATAAACCTCTTATTATACCTACAGTCATTTACAAGATGGCTTTTAAATTGCCTACATTTAATCTCTATATGTAGTGGGCGGTAGCGCAGTCAAGGGTTCAAGCTCAGAAATATGACGAAACATACTCCCTGATGGAGTAAACATGTATATAATTATACCTCTGAGATGTCATGAAAGTTGATTTGATGGATGGATGGACATACCAGATGCAATATGCTGTATTATAAGATGAATGCATCGCCTTTGTGCAGCTACTCTGCCCCAGGCGGGTTCATCTAGTGTAAAAGTGGGAGGCTTGGAACATCCGTATTAAATTTAGACTCAAACAATTCACCTTGCTTTTCCAGCTCCGTATTACTCAGCCAAATTACATAAATGTTCCACTCAAAGCTTTACAGTTGCTGTTGACGGAGCAAATGAAGGCAATATTATATACCACTTCATAATGTTCCAAAGTGGCAAAATGCACTTCTCAGGTTTTACTGTGCAAAGAACCGCTTTGAGACCCAAACATGAGTTTTCTCTTCTCTATACTGTATTTAACTCATTCCTTAAAAACAAGTGTTCTGTCAGACATCCTGTAGCTGACCAGAGAAAAAAAAAAAAAAACACTCAAATGTTAATTTTTAAATGATCCATGTATTTTGTACATATTTTATTCCAAGAAGCAGTAAAAATCATTTGAATAGGAAGCTGCATGTAAATAAGTGATGTAATTCTTTATACTTAAATTGTACTTGTAACAATTCTACTATTTTGGGGAACCGCAAATCTACATATGCTTGATATCTCTTTATAATATGCACAATTTCCTGAATTAATATTCTTGTATCTCTTTGTGACCCAAACACCCCTCTGATGGTTGTTCCTGGTGTCAGGAGGAGACGCTGAAGGCTGCGGCGCATGTGTGCTGGTGTGTGCAGTCTTTGGTGACCCTGGAGCAGGGAGGCAGCATCAGCCTCAGCAACCTGGCGGCTCAGCTGGAGTCTCTTCTGGACAGCGTCGTCACATTCAACCCACCAGGTGAGTCTTCTTATCCTCCTCGTCTTCCTCAACATCACCCACCGGTAAGACATTGTTTTTTTTTTCATCAGTTTGATTGAACCACTTACTTCTTTTTTTTCCTCTACAGAGACGGACTTGGAGAAGAGACACATGGCGTTCTGCAGTCTGTTCAGCGAAGCGCTCGCCTTGCTGAATGGAGTTGGTGTCTCAACGGGCGAGGCGCTCGCTGCTCATGTTATTACCTGGCTGGACAGGAAGGGGAGGGGCTTCCCTATTCTGCCACTCCTCACAGCTTGCTCCCGCTGCCTTGCGTCAGTGCGGCATATGACGAGGATCATGGAGGCATGCATCACAGCGTACTTCAACCACGGTAACCAGAGTAACTGTTTTATTTAACTGAGAATGGAAACTCCTTTTCTTGGGGGGGGGGGGGGCTTGTACGTTTCAGTGCTTACTGTTACGGTAAGAGAACAGTGATGAAGTATTCTCCTCTAGAAGATGTCTGGGTACCATGCACATGGATGTCCGTGGACACATTAACCTACTATCGCATAAGATTCAACAAGAGATTTGATTTGTGTGTTGCTGCTGATCCTCTCCTCATGCAAGTTGTTGTGTTTCCACTGTTCATGCCTTTGTTTCAGCTGAGGAGGAGTCTATGGGTTGGGGTCCCGTGTTGGCGTCGCTGCAGGTGCCTGAACTCACGGTGGATGACTTCCTTTCTGAGAGCCAATCGGGAGGCAGCTTCCTGACGCTCTACGCCTTCATCCTTCAGCGCCTCAACTCTGAATGCACGGCCGCCAATGAGAGGAGGACTTTGGCTTTAATCAACACTTGGACCAATCAGGTGTTCCCCAGGTTTGACCCCCCCCCTCATTCTCTCATTTAGTTGCTTGTTGTGGTTTTGAAAATAAACTATTAGCATGTGTACTTTCGTGCGTCCAGTGGTCCGGGTGATGAAGCCAAGCTGTTTCTTTGGTGGCACAAAGCGCTGAGTATGTCAGCGGAGCAGCTGAAGCCGCAGGTCGGACAGACCGAAGTGTCAGGAATCGTCATGGGCCTGTTGAGGTTGCAAACCAGGCTGCTTCAGCTGGGCGAGGAGAGACTGAACTCTGGGTTGTTGGGAGCGATCGGCCTGGGGAAGAGGTCTCCTGTTTCTAACAGGTGAACCCGCATGCATCTTATGCCAATTAAAACGCTGTGAACAAACCGAGTAAAATATGTATTTGTCATTGTCGATGAACCTCCTGTTAATTCATGTCCGCTGTGCATCTAGGTTCAGGGTAGTGGTGCGCAGTCTGGGAGCATTCCTGTCCATCCAGATGCCATCAGAGACGGAGCTTCGACTCCAACCCACCAGTGACTTGCAGCTCTCTGCGAAAGCACAGCAAGTATGCAAAAGTGCAAATAAATGGTTTTGTTTTAGTACTGTAACAACTGCCTGCAGTTATCTCCTAAACATAACGTTTTCTTATTTCTCCTGTGGATGCAGATGTTGGGGGTGTTGGAGGCCATGCCCAGCCATAAACAGTACGCTGAGCTCGAGGCATCCGTGAATAAAGCTGTCCAGTTCATCCGCTACCCGGGACACTGTCTCCGGGATGGACCTCGTCTGCTGGCCCTGCTGTCCAACCTCCTCTATCCTGACCTCCAATACCTACACGCTATCCGTTAGCCGTGACTTAACCCGAAACTGCTGCAGACCCAAGTGGACATTTGCCTTTTCTGCGGCAAATACAGTGACAGTTGACCTCTGAACTGAAGAACAAAAAATCTTTCTGGAGTGACATTGAATTGCTACAAGTCTCTTCAGTGGGGTGTTTGTATGACATGTGCTGATGATCACAGCTCGCTGTTTATTTTGTAGAAAAAATATATATATATTGACTGGTAATCTTCAGTGAAAGGTCATAAAACCTGCCAGAGGCAATAGAGATGTTCAGTACTGACCTCCTCACGTTTACTCGCTCTTGCTTGCTTCTCTTATGTTTCTGCCTTGTCGCTCTTTATTTTGGTGGCCTGTGTATCTTCAGGCATTCTGTTCTCTTCTTGATTCGAGAGGATGCTACTCATCTGTATTGTTAGAGTATTCAATGCTGAGGTGTCGGTGTGAGTTTCAGACCTGCACGGCGGATCTAACAAAGAGTTGTCTGAGGTCTGTAGAGTACGATTGAAGTAATGACTGATCTAAAGCCTGGAAACTTAACAATAATCTCCAAATAAGGTTGGAAGGATGAAGCAAAAACAGCTGGAAGACCAGGTTTAATATGTCAGCTGTTGATGCTAGCATCTAGCCACAATCTCTCAATCATAGATGCTGCCCACTTACAGTGTTCATGTTTAGGAACATTTAGCCAGTAGTGTGTTTATGTCCAGCATAATGCTTCTCTTGTTTCTGCCAGAGTTTTTTTTTATTTGCTCAGCTGCGTAAACCTCCTTGAACATAAATTGCAGTTGTTTCATCTGTCTCTGTTTGGCACAAAGACAGCCTTCTGAATGAGCACAAGCAATAGAAGGTCCACTCAGCACCACTTACGATGTCCCACACTGCTTGGCTCCCTTATAAAGCCGCGTGTGCGCTGTAATACAAATTACTGACGCAGTTGGTATTACTGAGAGACCACGAGTGTCATATTGTCGCAGGTAGAATGAGACCATCCGGATGTTAAGTAACTGTTCCCAGTGAGACTTTATATAGATAACCTTATGTTAAAGTAACCCAGTCTGGTACTGACCTGGTTGACGCACAACACCAACACCATATCTGGCTTGTACACCTATTGCATAAACAAGTGTATTGCTCATGTGAAGAGGCAGAATTTTAATTTTCAGATATGGATCAGACCTCCACACTGAACCGTACGTCCAACAGTTTTCTACAAAACCATTTGAATTAGCCTCAGTCAGTTCACCACTTCACTTGCTCTGTGTCGTGTCAGTAATAATGTTCTGCCTGCCTGAAGGTCGCCTTATTGCCTGTGTTGCATCACTCCCAGGTAGTACTGATCAACTCAACTCAGCAATTTGGGACTAAATGCTGCACATGGAGCCTCCCACAGAAGGAAGGATGATCTGTGCTCTCTGGACAGGTCCTGTGGAGAGACACGCGACTGCTTTACGAAGCGAGCAAAGAATCAGCAAAGAATCTGTGAGCGACACAAAAAGAGTCCAGACAGTGAAACAGAAAATATTGTGTAACTTCTTTAACAACACTGGCTTACAACCTGCAGACTCCATGCACAACGCTGCATATGGACAAACTGAAATTAAAGTGTCTGAGAACCCTGTTATGACGAGCACGTAGGGTGTCTGAGTCATTTAATTGTCATCTGCGTCGTGTTCTTTCTGTGGGAAGGTACAGAACATTTTCCCTTGGTGAATGAGGACTGTCGGGAGGGGGTCTGTAAATGAAGCGGTGTGCCTTTGTGTGCACGAATACACGCAGTATCCTCATACAACACCACCAGATCTGTCTCCCGTCAACGGTCGTCTCTATGGTTACAGGGAGGGTGGTAGTGGGAGAGGAGGTGGGCAGGACGGGGGGTTCTGAGGCTGTGAGAGAGGAGGTGGGACATGCTTACAGACGCTCATCGCTGCCTCCTCCTCGCACTCCGGGGCGGCCTACCGTGTTATCTGTGACCCCCTCATCGGCCCCCTATGGCGGCCTAATTGATCGTCTCACGGCTCAGGTGGGCAATACAGCTTGAGCATGCAATATTAATGTTGCTCTCAAGCATTAGCCCCCCCCCCCCCCCCCCCCCCCCCACCGTCACACTATCGCAGACAGGCACACACATCATGCTGGGAGGACCCACGGCTGAGACCGAGCATTCCTGGCAGACGCATCACTGTCTGGCAGGTTCCTGCGTCGCCATGGAAACCCTGCATCGGGTTAGGAATAGTTGTTCCTAGACTGTTAGAGTGCAAACTCGGCTCCACGCAGTCATCGTTGGCAAGTAGAAAAGAAATCTCACTGTGCAGACGGCAGAAACGTGAGGACATTTCCCCCGAAATCTGACAAGCAATGCAAGAACTTGTGACAAAAACGAGTATGTTCGCTGTGTGACCCGTGTGCATGTGAATGTAGCCCCTCGTACCGAATACGAGTCCACTGCTGACCAGCTGCTCTTTAGGGACAGCTGCACCGGCCTGAACTCCCTCCCTGCTGCCAGAGCACAGCTTTGGACCCACAGGAATGTCTCTACGTGCGTGCTTTGTTTGAAATGCTTAGTGTGTGTGTGTGTGTCCTGTATTTTAGAAACCAACTTTTGTCACACCTCCTCCCCAGGGAGTAATGACTCACGCTTAAATGAATCTTTATTTCTCTCTGTATATTTCTAGCTTTCTCTTTGTCATACTTACCCAGCAGCACTTCGGCCTGCTGACAGTAACCACTTAACGCTAAAAGTTACCACCTATTACTCAGACCTCGGCCGACCGGTGCTGTAATGAGTGTGATTTTTTGAAAGCTGGCTACTTGTCTATCTGCTTTGAACAGTGATACGGTGGGATTCCCAGACAGGGCCTCAGAGCCCTATTTGTTCAGAAATAAGATTTAGGACTTCCCTTTGTGTCATAATGCTATAAACACACTGCGTTAGCAGCTCTCTGAGGGTCAAAGAAAGAAAGAGGAAAAGGCCAGGGTTCAAGTTTAGTTATGTAGAAAGTAGGATGTGACTCTGAATACAGCTTAGTTCTTTAGAAAGATATATCAAAAAGCATGAGTGTATATATGAATTATTCTCTCTCTCTCTCTCTCTCTCTCTCTCTCTCTCTCTCTCTGTCTCTCTCTCTCTGTCTCTCTCTCGCTCTCCACATATGACTCTACCTGCTCAGCATTTATATATGGAGGAGGAGAATGTCATGAGCAGGCCATTGCTGTGTTTCTAATTCGTCTGAATAGATCTTCAACTTGAATGGAAGTCGGTGTGTTTGTGAGCAGACCGCTGGTTGGCAGGTTCATTTGCTTTGCCTCCAGACTGCAAAGGGATATTTTAGACAAAGACCGGACGGGTGTCGACGGGACAAAAGCCAGCGGGCTGGTAAGGAAACTGTTGATACATGCATTTTTAAATCCGAGCAGATCTCCAGGGGTCACACCGGGAAAAACCAGGACCGTGGTTATAATAATGGTTATTTGTGAGGCGACCCTCCTCCCCCCCCGTTTTCTCTGTGAACCCCTCCTGCAGTCTGCATCCAGCGGATGCGTGTGGGTTTATGGCACGCAGTTGTCCGAGGTTTTCCAGTGACACGTCAGATGGCCTCAGCGTTTGCTCACCGGTTATTTCCGAGCTCGTGGTCCCCGTGACGTCACCGCACAAGGAGCCGGCGCCCCGGCGGGCTGAGGAGGAGACGCACAGCGGCACAGCGGCACAGCGGCCGGACCATGTCGGCTGCATTCTGCACACATCGCCGCGCGCTCCGGTAGGCTCTTATTTCACCTTCTTTATTTCATTTCACGCTGCTTTCTTACCGTTATTCGCGTCGGGTTTTTTTTCTCCTTCTTGTAAAATGGTTCTTTCGCTAATATTTCCCTTTCATTAAATGGCAATTTTACAAGTTGGTGTAACGTTGAATGACAGAATCGTCGGGCTTTAACATGTTTCTATACGCTGCTAGGTCTTCTTTGTCTAAAAGAGCCATCGGCTATAACGGACATGATATTGTGATCGATGTAAGGGGGCTGGTGGACTTTGGCTCAGTCCTTATATATACTGAGCATTCAGAGGACTCCCAATAGATCGGGGGACAAATCATCAGCACGATCAGCTTACAGCCAGGTCAAATGTATTTATTGTACAAAATAATGAATAAAAAAGGATCCTAAGAAGGCTCCTCTCTACCTGCCAGGCTGAGCTGATAGGTAGAGAACCCCATTGATAGATCAGTCAAAGGGATTCCTCTGCTCTATAATACATTGGCACCGCAACCACATCGCCATAGCAACGGGTAGTAAAACCAACACACTGTGTTCCCTTTTCCTGTCCCAAAATAGATTTACAGCTGTATCTATCTGCCAGGATTGTGTTCATAGACTCTTACAGTAACCTTGTATCTCTCCAGTGACTGACCATCGCCTGAGCTGAAGAGGAGGCGCGGAGGAGGACGCGTGGGGGGGGTCCCAATCCGGGAAGGTTATATGTGTCTGCAGCTATGGGGAAGGACTACTACAAGGCCCTGGGCATCCCCAAGGGCTCCAACGAGGAGGAGATCAAGAAGGCCTACCGGCGCATGGCGCTGCGCTTCCACCCTGACAAGAACAAGGAGGCCAACGCGGAGGAGAAGTTCAAGGAGATCGCAGAGGCCTACGAGGTGCTCAGCGACCCCAAGAAGAGGGTTGTCTATGATAAGCTAGGAGAGGAAGGTAAGGAGGGATGGGGTTGTGTCCGGGTCAGATCCTCTGTTGTGATGTATTAAGTTGTTAATAAAATAGCTCAACAGCATCTAATTTCCCAGGAGAGGGCCTCGGCCACTACAATAGTAAGTCCACTGTGACTACATGACTCCTCGTTTGTGTTTGTGTGCGGACATTTGTGTTGTCATTAGTTATATTACCATGTGGTAGTCTACCTCAGCTGCTAGTGTAGTGTTTGTGTGTGTGTGTGTGTGTGCTGACAGTCGGATGGCTTAAAATCGTTACGTGTTTAAGATATGAATAGCTGCAGTTTAGATTTGTAGGTGTTTTGTGCGTGCGTCTCTGTTTTATGTGTATTTGTGTGAGTGTTGGATGGGGGGACCTGGTGTTTTATGACTTCCTCCACACCTCCAGCTCTGTTGGTCAGTGATACTGTGGGATGTTTCCCACCCACAAGGGACGCACTCTTCTCCTCACCACACAGTTTTTTTCTGTACATTGTCCTGGGTCTGGTACCTGACTTCATATTGCTGTATTCTCAGCATTGTGCGTATTTGAGTATGCATCTGAGGAGTCATGCTTTCTTTTCTCCATCCCACTCTCTCTCTTTCTTCTCTCTCAGGTTTAAGGGCAGGAGGAAACAGTTCTTCAGGTGTTCCTGGTGGCCCAACGTACCACTACACCTTCCATGGAGACCCCCACGCCACGTTTGCCTCCTTCTTTGGAGGCTCTAATCCTTTTGACATGTTTTTTGGCTCCAACCGCGGCCACAGCCGCTCAAACGGTTTCGACGCAGAGCAGGACATGGACGTGGATGAGGAGGACCCCTTCGCTCATATCGGAAGACAGTTCGGCTTTCCGGGGGGGTTGAGCAACGGTTTCCCAGGGGAGGGCCGCAGGAGGAAGGGGGTGCCGTCAGAGCGCCTGGGGACGGGGCGAAAGCACCAGGACCCTCCGGTGGTCCACGAGCTGAAGGTCTCTCTGGAAGAGATCTTCCATGGCTGCACCAAGCGCATGAAGATTACCCGCCGCAGGCTGAACCCCGATGGTCGCAGCATGAGGACAGAGGACAAGATCCTTAACATTGTCATCAAGAAGGGATGGAAGGAGGGGACCAAGATCACCTTCCCAAAGGAGGGGGACGAGACCCCTGAGAACATTCCTGCTGACATAGCCTTTGTGCTCAAAGACAAAGGGCACGTCCACTTCAAAAGAGACGGGTCCAACGTCATTTTCAACTGCAAGATTAGTCTCAAAGAGGTACGCCTGTCCCTTTTCATCTAACCGACTGCATCTCTTTACTCACTCGCCATTTGCTCTTCTGTCTATCTTCACTCCTCTCTCTTTGTCCCGGTTCTGCATCGCGATGAGCACATGATGCCAGGTGAGGTTGGGAGTTTGATTCCCAGTGGAGCAAACTAGGCAGAAATGAAATGTATTCATGGAGCTGCAAAGGCTTTGATGAACAAAATGACAAATCCCCTCCTTTAGAGTTTTGTGTTACTCAACCTGGGCAAACAGCAGACGAGGTGGAGAGGTGTCGCTGTGACTCCGATGGTAGGATAACGTCCTGGATAGCTGGTCATATAAAAAACACAGTGGGTTTGTGTGCATGTGTGTAGCTGTAGCGCAGGATTAGTGAACTGCAGAGTCTCTGTCGCTGCAGTGAGAGAGAAGCAGCAGGAATGTGGTGTCCTTGTGTGACCTGCATAGACCCATCCTCCTCACTTGTTCTGCACTGCTATAGGAATACATATCCAGAAACACATAAAGCTGCACGCGGGAATAAGTGTGCGCGCACAAGCACGCACAAGCGAGCACGCTTCCATCTTCTAGCTTATGTGCAAACAATAAAAGACGGATGGTCTTGCGACAGTCGTGACAGTCCAGGCTGGTATTACTGTGAGTGGCAGGATATTTAATTAGGCGCTGCTGCGAGTGCATCGGGTCCAGCACAGCTCTGAACTGTCTGTGAATTACACAAGTTGTGATGTTTTAATAGCGCCGCCTCTCACTGTACTGCCCTCCTGGAGGTCGTCTTTGAGTGGAGTTGTTTGTTCTCCGCTCAAGAAAAACTCTCCCCCAAAGGCAGCAGCGACTCCACAGAAGTAATTCCCCAGTAAACAAGGGGCCCTGCTTACCGAGCAATGACAGCGCATTGGAGTTTATCAAGCTGCACCGAACAGCTGATGTCAATTGATCAAACCTGAGCAATGACGACGTTTGCACTGCAGAACTCCCTCAGCTAAGACCTCTACTCCTTCGGCAGCCAGATAAGAGACTTAAGTCTAGTGGGGCTGAACGGGGGAGGGGGGATCTGGGGAATGTTAGGGAAGTGGGTCAGATGATTCAGTATCCAAGAAGATGCGATGCCGAATGCTGCTCGTTCTAAAGGACAAACGCGGAAGAGGCAGCACATACAGTCGCCCTGCTGTTTGGTTGGTCCGTTTTGTTTACTGACCAGTGCACGCCTGGGTGAACAGCTTAGTTGTGTGCTTCAAAGCTTGTTTGACCCATCTTTGAACTCCTGGAAGATTCTGCAAAAGGCAACTTCTAGTCCTGCAATTGTATTTGCCCTGACAGCAGTCGGAAGCAGTTAGACAAAAAAAAAGCGGCAATTTCACACTGATTTCCCTTAAAGCGACACATATCTGGCTCTTGAGTCCGGCTCAATTTTTGGCATTTACGTAAGAATGCCTCTGCAGTGTGGTCGTGCTCCCTGTGGCAGGGTGTTTCTAGGTAGGCTTACCACTGCACTTAGCTCAGCAGCAGAAACCCACACAATAACTGTGGCATTACGCCTCTAAACATACTTATTTCTTCTTATTTTAACAGCTTTCCCTCTGGTATCAATTAGAAAAGCCAATTATGCCAAGTATGCCATGTAAAGGGCATTTACAACTTGTCCTTTCAGCAACCATGCCACAGTGATGGTTAACATCAGGGTACGACCCGATGGAATGAATATACAGACGCAGCAAAGCTACAGTGCATCTGTGTGCGTTCGTGTCTGCAGAGCTATGCTGTCTGAGCCGAGGCTTATGTAATCAGTGGGCCCTCAGATCCACTGGCAGTGTGTGCCAAGCGTCATGGCAACCTGTCTCTGTGTGTGAGACTCAATGTTAGTGAATGGAGCTGTCTCCACCACGGTCGCAGGCTAAATCTCCTCGCATGTTGCGAGGAAAAGGAGGCTGATGTCATGGCTGGAAAACTGTTCTCGTGCGTCCTTCCGAAGAAGCTGCTCTGCTTCACTGAACTTCCACGTCCACATGACCGTCTCTATTTAGAACGTTTTCTCCCCAAAAATAATCCTTTTGAGGATTCTTAAAACAATAATAACATGGCCGCACGCGCCAGCGTAAGCAGAATGACCATCAAATCGAAATGATGGATGTGTTGGAAAGAACGGAAAAGGAAACTTGAAGTACTTGGTTTCTCCAGCACGAGCACGACCTTCGCCAATTTCCTTTTTGTGTTTATTGCTAAAGAATGTGTTCCCCTCAGGATGAACTGTACAATCATTTTCTTATACCCTGACTTTCATGGGGGACTTCAATACTTTAGTGTCACAAACCCTTGGAGGCCCAACTATCATTGTTTAAAAAAATATTAAATTCATTCTCCTGAGTTATCATTGTGTTCTTATAGAATCATCAATGGCTCTCCACACGTAATGGTAATTATTCACTTTCCTTATTTTATGTAGTTAATGGTTTTGTAATAGTTTCGGGGAAATGCATTATATAATGTATTTTATTTATCAGGCTTTTCATTCACAGAGATTTAAATAATTGTTCTATCCAGCGCAAATCTGGCAAGTGATGCTCACCGGAAAGCCTGTGAAGATAACCTCAGGTCTCTATGTTTAGTTTATTGCTGGATATCATCAGTCCTTGTGATTAGAAGGTGAGGCTTAGTGTGTGTGTGTGTGTGTGTGTGTGTGTGTTTTCTCTCCCCTCGTCCTGCCAGCCCATTTGACAAGCCCTCAAACTATTTACAAGCGCAGCTGATTCCACCCTCGGTTCATTAGTCCCGGCCATGAGACCGTTGCTAAAATTAGTGTCCCGGTGCAACTGTGTAGCCCCTCCAACACACACACACACATACACACACACACACACATAAATATTTCTAATTCACGGCCAGATCATGCTTTTTGTTCCAAATGCTGTAACGTAGACTACAAAGGGCCACACGTTGATACTAAAACAACATGCCTATTTTTTATTTCACACACACACACACAACAGAAACATGAAGTTCGACTTATTAGGTCGACACACTAAGAGAAGATGAACAGTTCATGGAAACATGAAGTCATCCAGATATTTTTACGGCTGTGTTAACCTCTTAATCTCCTGTGCTGCAGGCGCTGTGTGGCTGCACAGTAAGCATTCCCACGCTGGAGAACCGCGTCATCTCGCTACCTTGTCACGACATCATCAAGCCGGGGACGGTGAAGCGATTCAGGGGGGAAGGCCTGCCTCTGCCCAAGAACCCATCCCAGCGCGGAGACCTCATTGTGGAGTTTTCTGTTCGTTTTCCCGACAGGATTCCCCCTCAGTCCAGAGAGATTATCCGACAACACCTCCCCCAGTCATAGGAGGACTCACCACCAAGCACACAAGACTCAATGGCAAAACCCCCAAATAAAACAACTCTTCATACTTCAATTTGAACCCTCATTGCAGTTTCCCTTCCCAACATCCAGCCCCCATGTCTTATATAATGCATGCAGCACTGGACAGTTGATTTGGAGGATGAAGAAGGAGTGCCAGACGAATGGCACTATAAGCATGCTATTATTTGTGTTTGTTTTGGCCCAAGCTTTCAGACACACGCGCACACACACACACACGCGCACACACACACACACACACACACTTTAGCAGCTGAGGATGAGCTGAGGACGGGCTCAGCACAATCCCAGCCTTTACCAGTCTTTTCTTAACTCCTTTTTTTAACGGATTTATCAGTGATTTTATAGGCTTTAAACTTTTACATCCTCGTCTTTTTATGATACGATGAAGCTTTGAGATATTTAAATAGATTTTCTTTGAGTCTTCAGTGCAATCCCCGGTTTTAACATAAACCTCACCTGCTTTCTTATGTTTTCAGTCTAATGAGGCATCGTGTTTGAAGTGTGTAGGCCATTTCCTAAGATGTATTAGCGCTCAAATCAATGGCATTCTGATGCGTTCGACGCACTCAGAGTTCGGAGTACATCAGTGTATCTCGAATGCATTTGAAAACTTGGGAATGACAATCACGAACAATAACAGCAGTGTAAGCTTGGATAATACAATTTGCACATGATATGGGTGCTTTCCCTTCTGACCTGAAATGCCTGGCTCGCCATCTGAGGGACCTTCGGGTGCCTTAGCCTGGTGTCACACCACACATGTGAACATACACACGCGCAAGACACACTACAGTAACACAACCAGCCATGTAAAGTACACAACAGACGACGCCCTATGCCGCGTTACACACTTGGGGGTGCTGATCAGTATGGCAGTAAGTAGGTGATGTAATGTCAATGGCCATATCTAACTGTATGTGAGCAATGATATTTTTAGGGAGAGATTTGATACAAAACTACTGAATTTTTACAAGTGCATCCCTGTAAAGTGCCATACAAGTACAGGTTGGGTTTCTCAGAGGAATGAAAGCATTGAACTGAGTCCAAAGAGGAAATTTCTCTGGCGAACCCGTCATTGTTGTGTATATTCTGCTCCCTTGTGCCCTTTGGAGGCAACGTGTCGGTGCTACTGTGAGCAGTAAAAGTCTCTTTTTTCGGTTTTATGGTTTCAGTTTGTGATTTGATCACTGCTTCTCTACGTGTAAATTTAACGTTGTTTTTTTTCAAGTAGAAAACACTGTTGAGGAAACAGGTTTTTGTAGTATTGCAACAGCAATTCTCTTTCTAAACTGCAGGGGGAGCTTTAGCTCCACCTACTGCAGTTTATACTTAAGATGTATGTGTGAGTATTGTTTATGCAGGCAGCACTAGTAGGACATATATACCACGTGTATGGGAACCTGTTTGAATGCAATTTGTTGATAAATGCACTTTTATGTCATTAGATACTGACGAAACTAAACGATAACAGGAACGACTCGCGTGTGTGAGCTTCCTTCCTCTCGGAGCCTGCGGCGATGCTGCAGAATGCTGCTGCTGACGGACTGTCATTGCTTGTGTGCATTTGACAATATTTAGGACCTTTTTCAAAATGGCAACCAATAAACCAAATGTGTGAACTTAACGCTGTGTTTCAGTCACGATCAGCCACATACGTCTTTGTTTTGATCCTCATATATTCACCCTTGGAAAATTATGAAATAATATCCAGCAAACTTTCAGATTCAACATTTTACACCTGGAACGTGATATGCTTCAAAAAATGGAATAGGATCATTTAGCAGCGGGAGAGATATTCCCCTTAGACTTTGAACATTTCAAGCAAGCTGGACCGGCTACAACAGTAAAATGCCTCCTTCCACATTGATGCATCCCTATTATATTTTAGAATATAATATTTGATAACATATGAGGGGATTTTTCTGTACAACGCATGCTTTTACTTACTTATATTTGGAAGTACATTTAGCTGGAGGATGTTTCTATGTTGTTGAATTGGCACTTTTTACTTCATTTTAATATTGGAGTGCATCTGCCACTGCTGCTCATTCTCTTTTGCTATATAAAACATGAGATGGGATGATGGTGATGCGTTAAGATCATCCGTACATGTGTGTGATTAGCCGACTTTCACAATATCCCTGAAAAAAAAATCAATAAGTCTCATGCATGCAAACAAACTAATACAACCAAACAAACTTAGAACCAAAAATGAGGAAATCTACCAGGTCAAACATTGCCAACACGTGCTGGACTTTGTGCTGTTTCAATGATAGGAGTTGGACACGTTCGGACAGTTTGAGTTCTAGGTAAACAAAAGGAAGCAGACTTTCACCCAAGCCTTCGCATTAGCGCATCAATAAATGACTGAGTTAGAGCTGGCGATCTGTGGGTGCACATCACATGGTAAGCAGGTAGCATTTAGTGCTGTGAACGATAACAACCCCATCAGCTACTTCTGGCTACAACGCTGGCTTCACGTAGGGTTTATGTTTCAAGTGACAGAACAAATGAGAAGAAGCAGGTCACCGGGAGGGATGAGAGGGGGAGTTTTGAGGGCTCCTTCTCGTTGAATGGCTCGAGCGTGTGTGTGCACGCACAACACACAACGAATCTGGAGTCAACGAATCCAGATGTGAGTGATAATCATTAACTCGGTCAGTCACAGTGACTGGGCCAGTTTCATAGGAGTCCACATGTGAACGCCTCTCACCACTTCTCCACCTGCCCTCCGTCAGGTCCTCAAGGTTGAAACATGAGCGCCTTCGTGACTCTCTCCACGGGGCAGAGGATGCCTGTGGTTGGACTCGGCACCTGGAAGAGCGCTCCAGGACAGGTAAAACAAAAAAAAAGAAAAACCTTACACAGCCATAGTTTCTTTTATTTCTGGAGATAAAAAAAACAGCATTTATATGACGAGTCCCATGTGTCCTCAGGTGAAGCAGGCGGTGCTGGCGGCTTTGGACTGTGGGTACAGACACATTGACTGTGCCGCCGCATACAGCAACGAGCAGGAGGTGGGAGAGGCGCTGGCCATCAGGGTCGGCCCTGGGAAGGTGAGAAACTCTGACTGGGCCTCAATCAGAAATGCATCCTTGACCTTGGACACAGTAGTCCGCATCCTTGCGTCTCGGCTACAATCAACAGTTTTAATCGCTGAAAAGCCCAAACAGAGTCAACATGTTCAGCACATTCACACGATACACCTGCAGTCTCTGATCCAAGAACGTCCTCGTAGCGAGACGTGAGTGTTCTTCACACACATTGTCCTCTTCCCAGGCGCTGCGTCGAGAGGAGCTGTTCGTAACATCCAAACTGTGGAACACCAAACATGACCCGTGGGATGTTGAGGAGGCGTGCAGGACCAGCGTGGCCCACCTGGGTCTGTCCTATCTGGACCTGTACCTCATGCACTGGCCAATGGCGTTTCGGTGAGCAACCGCAACACGATTACCTGATTCCGTCTCTGCATGGTGAGCAGAGATCATGCGGATTAAAGGGAAATGACAGCTAGTGACATGCGCCTTGGTGTGTGCGTGCGTGCGTGTGTGTGTGTGTGTGTGTGTTGCCCTGTTAGGCGTGGGAAGGAGCTGATGCCCCGGCGAGAAGATGGCAGCATCTGTTACTCTGACGCACACTACAGAGACACTTGGGCAGCCATGGAGAGCCTGGTGGACAAAGGTCTGGTCAAAGCTATAGGACTGTCCAACTTCAACGCCCGGCAGACTGATGACATCATCGCCATGGCCAGACACAAACCCGTGGTGAACCAGGTACGATGTGGCTTTCTCACGGGCCACCAAGGACACATTTCATGCGGTTTAGAGAAAGTGTAATAAAGAAATGAGTCTAAAAGCTGCTCTCCGTCCCGTTCGGTCAAAGGTTGAATGCCATCCATATTTGTCTCAAGCGGATCTCCTGTCTCACTGTCGGTCAGTGTAACCGCAGTTAAACACTTTCTAAATGTCGCCTCGCGGTGTTACAGTAACAGCGCGTACGCCTCTGCCACAGGTCAGTAGCAGTTTGTGTGACAGCCTACAGTCCCCTGGGCAGCGGGGACAGACCCTGGGCCTCTCCTGATGAACTCTGTGTGCTGCAGGACCCGGGACTGGCTGCCATGGCAAAGAGACATCAGAGGACACCTGCGCAGCTCATACTCAGGTACGACTTGAAGTTACAGGTAAACGTACCATCGGATCCCAGCCAGAATCACTGGATTAAACCCTGGGCGTCCTTCTGGCAGGTGGAACGTTCAGAGGGGTGTCGTGTGCATCCCGAAAAGTGTGACGCCCTCCAGGATCCAGGAGAACTTGCAGGTGTTTGACTTTTCTCTGTCAGAAGACGACATGAAGCTCATTGAAACGCTCAACCGCAACGAGCGCTTGATTGTTCCAACTGTGGAGGTGAGTCACTGATACGACATCACGCAACATTTTACCCTGACGTGACAGGCAGAGCCTCTCGTATAGCTAGAATGTTTGCACAACTAATCAAATGGGCTTTTCTTTTTACAGAGGAACGGCAAGAGAGTCTGGAGGGATGCAGAGCACCCACATTTTCCCTTCAATGATCCTTACTAAGTCGACAATCAAGCAATGCAATGTTTTTTCTCTGAAGAAAGATATGAAATATTGTATTGATTTAATAGTGGACCTTAAAAGAACGTGGCTGAGCAAAGAATGATCATCCGGTTGTAATAAAAATAAGTTACATCCTCCTTTGTTTCTGTCATACTAAATTAAAATCACAATATATGAGAACTATTTAAAAGAAGTTTCAAACAAACACTGATAACATTTCCATTTTGTGAGATTTTATTTTCAACAACATAACCTTGACAAATTTGTAATACATTATATGCTACTGTTTATTTAAAAAAAAAGAAGTCATAAGCAATGTTTTTTTATTTTCTTTCTTATAGTCTAGCATAGAATCCCATCACTAAAGCCATTCATGTTGGTTGTGATATACTGAGAATGAGGTCACTCAATAACACCCTCCCACCCTCCAAAACCCCCTTATCTGCATCAGTCACTCACCTTACATTTCCAACATCCTCCCCTTATCCCCACCCACATCAAAGCCAGGGCAAACCAAGCGGCTACATGCTTTCTCCAAGTCATACAAAAAAAGGAACACATGAAAGAAGCACAAAGTCCTAAAAATGTGGAATCTGGTGAGAATTTGTACAGGTGTGATCCCGGTACCGACCACTGTGGGGCATTGTACATTTATCCATAAAGGTCATCGTCGTTGTCTTCATTGAACACGGGACCGCTGCCGGTACCTCCTGATCCGTTGGTTGGACCGCTGCCGCCTGCAGTGGTGGTGGGAAACCTGGTGGAGAAAGAAGAGTTGTTGTCTATGATACGGCATTTCAAATGTTATGCTGTAGCTCTTGTAGTCACCAATTCTAGAAAAATACGACTAAAGATTAAGCAGTTTAAAAACATTTAAAGAAAAAAATATGTTAATAGAGCCAGAAGATTTAAATTAAACATAAAATGTCTGAAGGTGTACCTGAAGCTGCCAAAGCCTCGGCTCTGCTGCAGTGTCTGAGCAAACATCTCATATTTGCGGATGTCGTTGTCACTGACTGAGCGACGCGCAAATCGCATTGCCTCTTCAAAGTGATCTTTCCTGATCTCTGGCACAGGATCCTCCTCCTCCACCTCCTACAAAACAATTAAGACATAAACAAGGGTTTTTAAATTGCCAAGTATCCTAGGTAGCAATGGTGTGAAGCTGCTCTTCCAGGGGACAGAACAAGCACTGACCATAGCGGACGGGTTGGTCTGCCTCTCCCTCTCACGGCGGATCTCATTCTCGATGCACTCTCGGATGGCTAGCTTACACGCCCGCTGGCAGATCTCCGTAAGATCAGCTCCAGAGAAGCCATTGGTCATCTTTGCCAAGAAGTCCAAGTCCACATCCTATTAAAACAAGTTACCAAAAAAGATATAAAAACAAGAGTAGAAATATATACAGTTATATTTTTACAGCTTTAAGTCAGATAAAGCATTTAAAAAGAAAAGGCCACACAAGGAGCTGCAGCTAGAAGCACCTTGCTGATGGGGCTCTTGCGGAGGTTGGCCTTCAGGATGCTCATCCTGCTCTTCTCGTCGGGCAGAGGAATGTAGATGAGCTGATCCAGACGGCCGGGTCTCAGGATGGCGGGGTCGATGATGTCTGGTCTGTTTGTGGCTCCGATGATGAAGACATTCTTCTTGCTGGACATTCCGTCCATCTCGGTCAGGATCTGGTTGATGACGCGGTCGGCTGCTCCGCCACCATCTCCCACGTTGCCGCCACGGGCCTTGGCTATGGAGTCCAGCTCATCAAAGAAGAGGACGCAAGGTGCTGCTTGACGAGCCTGGAAACATCACAGATGATTGTTTTACTTTTAGACATGAATCGATTGAAATGAGACGCAAACAAGGACGTTGTTCCGAGCATCAAAACATTTCAGGACAGCATCCGTACCTTGTCAAAGATCTCCCTGACGTTGGCCTCTGACTCTCCAAACCACATGGTAAGCAGCTCTGGTCCTTTAATTGAGATGAAATTTGCCTGGCACTCGTTGGCGATGGCTTTGGCCAGCAGAGTCTTACCACAACCAGGGGGACCATAGAACAACACACCCTTGGATGGGGTCATGCCAAACTTGAGGAACTTGTCCGGGTGCTCCACGGGGTACTGAATTGAACAAGAGGAAGAAAATGCTGCTCGTGATGAATGGATTTCAAAACCAGAGCCTACTTCTGGAAGAGAGTCATACCTGCACCAACTCCTGCAGCTCCCTCTTGACATCATCCAGACCTCCGATGTCCTCCCAGGTGATGTTGGGAACCTCGACAACCGTCTCCCTCAGTGCAGATGGATTGCTCTGGCTCAGAGCCCACTGCAAGACAGCGTTGAGGATGATTGGCAGGGCTCAAGGCCGATACAAGTCTTGTGGTCTTACTTGGACCACAAAACGGATCACAGCCCTTACCTTGAAGTCATCCATAGTGACAGCAAGTGAGTTCATGACTTCAGCATCAATGGTTTCATCCTCAAGGTCAATCAGGTCCATCTTCTTCCTGATGGCCTGCAGGGCAGCCTCAGAGCAGAGCGCAGCCAGATCTGCACCCACATGTCCATGGGTCTCATTGGCTACCTACAGACGATATAAACAGCACAACATCACTTTCCTGTCCAGTATCCTACACGATGTAATCAAGTACACCAACTGCAATTTCAAATAAAATGGCTACATGGCGCAATGGCTGTAAATATGGAATTAGAAGCAATTTTTTTTTTTCCTTCCATTTGGAACTTAGCCAACATAAGCACAAGCCATGAAACATGAAGCAGCGAGAGTCACTAGAAACTATTGAGTGAACAGACCTGTTCCAAGTCAACATCGTCAGCCAGTTTCATGTTCTTGGTGTGAATCTGGAGTATTTCCAATCTGCCAGTGGCGTCAGGGATTCCAATGTCCACTTCCCGATCGAAACGACCTGGAGGTTCAAACAAACTCTCATAAGTACTGACTGGACAGACCATTTTCAGCCATTTTCCCGATCTCTCCTGGGATCAAGTCAGGGCCCTGGCTGGGCCCCTCGTGTACATGGACATTGACGGAGTTCTCCTGAAGTCACTCCTTTGTCGTTTGGCGAGCTTCTTTGGGCCAGACCGGTAAGCAGCAAGTTTCCAGCAAAGAGTCTCTGTACATTTCTGAATTCATCTTTCCCTCCATCCAGACTCTCAGTTCCTCCTGCTGAAAACATGCCCACAGCACGATGCTGCCACCATTATGCTTCCCTGTAGAGACGTCATTGGCCAGGTGAGGAGCAGTGTCTGGTTTCCTCCAGACACGATGCTTGGCATTCTGGCCAAAGAGTTCAACCTTTGTTTCATCAGACCAAAATATTGTTTCTCGTGGTCTCGAGTCCTTCGGCAAAGTCCAGGCGGGCTGTCATGTGCCTTTTACCGAGGACTATTATAACTCTCTCCTGGCAGGTATCCCCGCTGCCGACATTCGACCTCTGCAGCTCATCCAGAATGCAGCAGCTAGACTGGTCTTTAACCTTCCTAAATTCTCCCACGTGCTCACGTACATTACTGTGAATGCATCGGGTCCAGTCTACACCCAGGACATGTTCAAACCTTACATCCAAACCCGCACACTCTGCCAAACGGCTTGTTCCTCCCTCAAACAGCAAAACATGCTACAAGATCACAACTCCTTGCCGTCTTTGGCAACCGCAGAGATACTTTGCATAAATTGTGCTACAAGTTTCATGTTTTTTGTGTGAATCTGGGGTATTACCAATCTGCCAACAACAGGAATGATTACCAAAAAAAACCCCGAAGAGTTCTAAAAATGAAACCGTTTCCCCGAGTCATAGAGCATGGACCTGCACTGATGATTCTTTCTTTACTTAACGTATGCATGAACACACAAACTTACCAAATCTCCTGAGTGCTGGGTCAATGCTGTTGGGTCTGTTGGTGGCAGCCATGACGATCACATGAGCTCTTTGTTTCAGTCCGTCCATAAGAGTCAGCAGCTGGGAAACAATGCGCCTCTCCACTTCTCCATGGGTCTAAAATAGAGAAATAGATTAGCTCCATGGCTTCTTTTGAGCATGTTGACAAGGGACAAACACGTGACATAAAAGACCGTAACTATATTTCAAAGAAAAAAGTGAAATACCAAAACATGATAATAAATGATAAAAAGACTTAATTATTTTAGTTTGTGGTAGAGCTGTCAACTTCAGTCGTTTAGTCGATAATCGGTCGGATGCCGTCTTGGTCGACTGACATTCTCATTAGTCGACCAGTTGGTTTTTTTTTTTTTCACCAAATATCCTACGTTTTATCCAACTTGAAATGCTTTAACTTAGGCTGTTTTGCAACTAGTATATAATGTCCACATGCATTTTTCAAAACTCATGTCGTAGGCTACGGCCCGCTTAGGAATGGTTGGGGACCGCTGGTATAGTCGACTAATCGTCGACTAAGGACAAGACTTTGGTTGACTACAGCCCTAGTTTGTGGAGTCCAGCCATTTTCATTCGATATCCAATTAGTTTGCAAAGCTTCTTGTTCACCTTCTCTCTCTTGGGAGCGATTGCGTCAAGCTCATCGATAAAGATGATGGCAGGAGCATTCTTCTCTGCTTCCTCAAAGGCCTTTCTCAGATTACTCTCGCTCTCTCCTGCCAGTTTACTCATGATCTCAGGACCTTAAAGAAAGAGAGTGAAAGTTTAATTTCCAAGGACAGTGAGCTCATATACCATGTTGAAATAATATAACTCTCCCCTGACAACACTCAAGAAAATGTATGATATAAAATTATCACAAAGGTGAATGTTGATACTTCTAATAGACATGTTATGATGTGAAGCACTTTGAGTCTGCCTTGTGTATGAAAAGCGCTATACAAATCTTGCCTAATAAAGCAAAGCATCCAATATGATATTTCATACATGTATTTATCAGGATCAAAACCAACTACAAAGGAGATGAATAGGTGGATGTTCTGACCATTAATCAGGAAGAAGAAAGCTCCAGTTTCATTGGCCACTGCCCTGGCAATCAAAGTCTTTCCAGTTCCAGGGGGTCCATATAGAAGGATTCCACGTGGAGGCTGAAAAGAGGGAGGGAAATAAATACATGCTACATGTGCCATTCAAATAGCAGCAAACATGTGTGGGCTATGCTATATTAAAACACATCATTTATATAGCATAGGTGTAAAAGACTGCAATAGTGACTTGAAGCAGTTACAGAGCAGGATGATATTAATCCATGTAAACATAAGTTTGTGGTTTCAGATTACACAGGCTTACTTCAAAATATACAATAAAGAATATATATGTGTATATATATTCTATACATTTAATCTTTGCTTGTTGCCTTACCTTGACTCCAATGGCCTTAAAAAGTGCAGGGTGCCTGAGAGGCAGCTCCACCATCTCTTTGATCTGAGCCAACTGCTTCCTCACCCCTCCAATGTCATCATAGCCCACCTCGTTCAGGGACTCTTCCTCATCCTGCATGAGGAAACAGGGTTTTCATTTCAATGCCATTTCGTTTGGGTCAATTCTAAATCATGCGCTGTGTGCACATATGTATGAGATGCCCACCTCTCTCCTGATTGGCTCTCCCTCACAGTGGATGACCGTATCAGGAGCAACGATGCAATAGGGAGAGGGATCAGTCTCTACCACCTTGAACTCCACAGCACGCATGCCTCCTCTGACCAAGAAGATGTCACCTTCACAATATAAAAGAAAACTTAATTTCACCTCTCCCCAGATAGTTACACATCATTTACTGAAACATTTTATCAGACAGGTAAAATTAAATATTTTTTGTGAGAAGGACAGCTGTTACTCACCTTTGCGGATTGGCCTGTAAGCCTCCAGAAAGTATGGCTTAAGGTAGACTTCAAACAGGTTGCCAGTAATTCCTTCTACGGTGTCATCTATTGGGAGGACATGGATCCTCTTTCCATACTTCACATCAGGACATGGCTGAATGCTAAAATAGACATTTTAATTAGACCGCTTAATTTTGCTAAGAGGTTAGTGGAAGAAATGTGATACAAGTGAATGATCTGCCCCACCTGATGACATCACCCAGTCTGACCCTCAGATTGTTGCGGACCACCCTGTTCATGCGAACCTTTTCATCGGAACAGGTATCGTCGGACAGCACAATGCACACAGTTTCCCGCCTCTTCTTTCCCTTCATCAGGACCGTGTCTCCACGGAAGAGCTGCAGCTCGTCCATCTTGGTCTTAAAAGAGACATTAAACAAGGTTTTCTTTAGCATATCATTGTCATCACATTTCAAATTCATGAAGATGCCAGAGGGTCTTAATTTATCACCACAGATAATTTGCAGTTCCATTAGCCTATTCATGAAGCCTTCTGAATGTCTACCTGAGAGAGAGAGACCACACTGTTGTCTTCATTGATGGATTCATCGACAATCAGTCTGTTGGGTCTGGTCTTTTGTTTCAGAATTGCAGTGGCTAGATCATCATTTTTGGATCTATCAAAAAAAAAAAAAAAAAAAAAAGGATGAAGAGGTCAAACTTAATGCAGGTCCTACGATTACAAAATGACCCCTACAATATTTTTTGTTATCTGTGGAGAGAAAACCATTAACAGCATTTTAACACAGAGTAAAAAACTTGGGTTTGGATTACTTAAACATTTCTATGGTAAACCAAGCGCCTATTGAATAGTTTCTCTGATGTAGCTATGGGGATTGGAAACACCTTTCAGGTTGAACACAGTTTGCACGACAGGAGTGAACGTTTGTGTTGTGAATTTCATTTTACTGTTTTTAACTACCCAAAACACACGGAATAAGATTTGTACCCCCATAATTATTGATGTCATAGTAAATCCTAAACACCCAAGATCGTAAAAGTACGTAAAAGTCCCATTATAAATAATTACGTATCGCAGTTATAACGTTACGTGTATGCAGATCGTTCATCCGGCTCGTTAATAACCATAACCAATGGCTACCTACGCAAACAGTCGTACCTATATTCAAAATAAAGTAAAAACCCAACGTGTAATTAACGTCAAGTTTCAAACGGCCAAAAGGTTCCCATAGAGCCTAGGGCAGGTTTTGTAGTTTCTCTATCATGATGTTAGCCTGCTAATGCTAGCCGTAACGCTAACTGACTGGCGAGCAAGCAAGCCCAGATGACACAGCAAAAGAAATGAAAAACAACTTTATTAGCTAGCGTTAGCTAGGCTCCTCAAGACAAATTAAGAGTCCTAACACGATCGTGACTTAAAACGCATTAGCGCTCGAGTAACATAAGCAACATTGATTATGAAATGTGTTATTTGACGACCGTTGAACGAACGTCATCAGAGATCATTTAGTTGGAATGACTAGCCAAACCCGTTAGCCTGCTAGCTTTGGTGCACTGTGTAGAGTCGCTATAGACAGCGCACCATGACATGGAGGGCTAGCGATAACGTTCCCTTTTGTGGAACCGTTGGCTTATTAGCCCCGTTCATACCATGTACCTATTGGATCTCCATGGATAGCTCTTCCACTAGCAATTCACAACCAACTCTGAAAACTGGTTATTAGCCAGCGTATAGGCCAATTTGTCGCTGTGATGGTGGAAGGCTTTGGCCTTGACAGTGCTGCTAAGCTAACGTTAGCATTCAAACACGACAGCGATGACTGCGCTTTGTCAAGTCGCTCTCCCACAGCTGGCTAATTGAATACGGTAAGCTGGCCAACGACAACCCTGTTGATGGGAACAGTTAACAACTGGTCGGGGAAACCACTAACTGTCAGTGGATTCGCAATGTTCGGTTATTAAGCACACGGACTAAAGTGCGAAGGCTGAAGTAACTGACCCCATTAGCTATCTCGTTAGCAAAGCAGCTAAAACAGTAGCAATCGAGCTAACTTTTATAAACTAACGTATTCCGACGTTAGCCATTTAAAAGGCATCTGCTGCTGGCAATTGTTCAGAAAACCGCGTTTTAATTGGCATGAAATATATTTGACTTACTCCCCTCCCGAAGCCATGGTCGTCCACCTGGATTATGCTTAATAAATAAATTCTAGCTAAATGTTTAAGAGGCTTAGCTGGTTCTCGTAACTGTACGTTCTCTGTGATTTCCGACGAAAGAGCAGCAGAATCCTTTCCCTTCTTTACAATTATACGATGAGCTGGACGCATCCGGCCTTCTGATTGGCTGAAGGCTGTCCATCAGTTTTGGTAACCAATGAAAGATTGTGAAGTCTCACGTCATCGGGAAAACTTTGTCAAGTTGGCCAGTTATAAATTAGTAGGAGGTTCCTAGTTCCCTGTAACTTATTGCTTATTGGTTATCTAAGCCTGTCACCAAACTTATGTCATCCAATACCTTTGCACCGCGTTGTAAATGAAACCTCATATAAACATAACACTCGTGTTTCAGTCCAGGATATAACTGCACGACTGATGTATTTAGCCGTTATATTAGGGTGATCACTCCATAAAACAATATAAATAGACAGTGTAGAATAGTATCACAGTTTATGGTAAATGTCATTTCCTTGGAAAACATAACTTATCTCCAGCAAGATAGAGTCCCTGCTTAAAAAATACGTATCCAGTAATCTTTATTTCATGCATAAAAAACACCTGGTAGGTTTGTCACCACCACTCAGTTATCAGTGTCAAACACTTTAAGCGCTTTCAGTATGCTTTTTTTTTTTTTACTGTCCCAGTAGATACATGTTTGTTGTGTGTATGAGTTTTAGTTCCCCCGTCTCAAGGGAGTTGATCCTGTTCAGTAAGTGATAGAGAGACAAAGAAGAATACACTATCATGACTAGGTAGGACGTAGTTCCTCTATTCGGCGGCGCAACTCCGTGGAATCCAAAAGAGGGCCAGACTGAGGTTCCTGTAGGTACAGCGATAGACTCCTGCAAAGCAAACAGCATACACCAGTTAGAAGGAGCATTAACATCACAGCACAGTAAATGTCCTCTGTCTAAAACAGCAAGAGACTTATTAAACTACTAGCAGTTACATTTTTGGCAGTTGGATAAATGATGAGTTGAGTTGTAATAAATGCTGGTCTGACCTAGTATCTTAAATCAGCACCATATCAGATTCTATTTAGATCAAAACGTTTTAAAATAAAAAATAATAATAAAACATTATTTTAAAGTCAACTACTAATTAATTACAGCCAAAGAAAAGTTTAGTTTTAATTATTGTCCTTTGTGCACATAGAGTTGAGCAGAAAACTCTTAAGCGTGGTTGGGGATGCATCTGTGTTCCCCCTTTTCTTCATAGTGCATGGGACTGCTTGAGGTCGGATTACAGAAAAATACCAAAACCCCACAGAGTAACATAGCAAAGACAGTGAACATAACAATAGCAACGTCTTACTGTACTGAGAAGTGTGGGGTGAAGCTCCAGGTCTTTTCCCAACAAGCTACAGCCTCCCGCTTCCTGCCAAGCCTCCACAGCACCTCACCGCACCACAGCCCTGCACCTTTACCCTCTGCGACCGTGCACACAGCGTTATTACAGGTTCTCACAAATACAATACAGAATAACTACAGTCCTACTGTACATGTCAAAATTATAGTTATTAAAAATATAGTTATGTGCAGAACTGTAGTGCTTGTGTGTAAAAACAAGATGTTAAAGCTAGCAGTTTAAGAATTTAATAACCATCTGCTTCTGACCAGACATGGTTCAAAATAACATTGTTCAAATGGTAGTCCATAGTTCTCCAGTATAGGCCTAAAGGGCATTTTACTGACCTTAAATTGCTACTGCCCTAGTGCATTGACGTTAACATTGTTACATTCATTATAGGTTAGTTTACAGCTGTGGTGTTTACCTGGGAATGCCTGGATGCTGAGCTGCAGGTCTCTCAGTCCCTCTCTCAGTTGGTCTGTCTGGGTGAAACTGATGCCCCTACCAGCTAGTGAAAGCCCTTTCAACCTCTGGAGGATGGACAGATCTGTCCCCGGCATGCCCACCATGTCTGCACTCGGAATCTGGGGTTGGCATCCTGTTATAAACAATCAACAGACTAACATGTAGGAATAGCTGCAGAGCAGGGATGCTGGATGTTTGCAAAAGACAGGAGACCACTGCCAGTTAACAAACACATAACAGACATTCATTGCTTAGCCATGAACATGCTCCATCAGTTTATTTCAAGAAATCTCCATTGCTTAATCATTTCTATTCATTGTGACGCAGGTTGAAAGTTGTCCTGCTGAAAAGTAAAGTACTCACCTCTCTTTTTAAAACGCACCTTCACCAGCAGGTTGAAACACCTGTTGTGCAGAGCACATTCTTAAGAGTCTGCCATCATTTTTTTTTAAATGACAGGAAATCACATTTGACCGACCTTGTGTAGGTAGCCACAGCTTGTTTCCAGTCCCTCAGGTGAGTGTGGCAGTGACCCTGGAGGAGGTAGGCAGCCCCGACCCAGAGAAGCATCCCCACCCCATCTTCCACCTCTGCACACGCAGCCCTGGCTTCAGGATCACACTCCTCCGGCTCTTTCAACACCACCTTCTTTGGCAGCAACTCTAGTGTTGTTGCGATGACTTCATCGCACAGCGCCATGCAATCAGCGGGTCGCCGGGCCATGAGCAAGGCAGCGCCAGCCTGCAGGTAAAGTTCAGGCAACTTTGGGAGGGAAGGGCCCTCAGCATGCGCCTGAGACAAAAGGGACGTAGCAGACAAATGTCAGTTATGTCGATGAGATATTCTTCCGTTGGACAGACACGTTATGACTCCTCAAGATGAGCACATGGCATGTAAATAGAAGAATATAAAAATAAAAAAGCACATTGTGAAATGATGTTGTGTGTCTGTTTTCGGTCTTACTCCATGTTGATCTTCTGAGTGAAGAGCAGCCAGTAGGTCCAAATAATATTCCACACCCTCTGCCACCCTGTAAGACAAAAACACATATTCAACAACTACAATGGGCAATAATGTGTTTACTTATTTATTAGTTATTATTTTAGTTAGTTTGTTTAGTTACTTATTGAGTTATTACTCTTACTTAAAACCTACCGTTTTTTTAGGATTTAGCTTTCTTCTCACCTCTCATGCAGCACGCACTTTAGGGCCAAGCTGTGAAGAACGGAGAGGGCTGAGGGAACTGAGAGCAGGCTGCTCAGTGATTGGCTTTGGAGCAGTAAGGACGAGGGGAGGACGGGAGTACCAGCCGGGGAAGGCTGTGTGGCAGAGGGCAACGTCAAAGTCTGTGGGACAAGAGTAACAAACATGGTTTAGTACGGATGACTGCACTGACATGAACGTGTGGGTCGGTGTTCCTAATAAACACTTTTACAGGAGCTGTTACACAACAACAAAAAAACACAAGCAAAGCAAAACAAAACAAAAGCAAGAGCATATTTTTAACAATAATATATTTAATTCTACAAGAGGAACATTTGGACACTTTAACAGGCAACCTTTCTATATTCCCAGAACAAACTGCTTTCTTGTGGTACTCACCGAGTGCAGCAAACGAAGAGCTTGTATCTCAGCCTGTGTGTTGCCGAGCTGTCGGTAAATAAGCATGCTCTGGTACAGAGCGCACACACACTGTGAGTCTGTCTCCAGTGCCATCTTGTAACACTGCAAGGCCATCTGAGGCCGGCTCTAGAGGCAAATAAAAAACGCCCATTCTCACTGCATGCAAATGCTCAAACCTTTATGGTCAATGTTTAGTAGAATTTTGTGTTCCGTTTGTCTAGACTGTCTGCATGTGTACCATATGGGCAAGGCAAGAGCCCGAGAGGAGGTGTGTGTGTGATATTAGAGTTCTGGGAGCTGGAAGGGATGAAGCGCTCTGCAGACCAGCCAGCGCTTCTGAACTGCGGCCCTCACTCAATCGTTCTGCACCTTAATGAAAAATAAAACAAACAGAATACTTCAGTGAGAATTGCTCCTGTCCTGAGTACCCTAAGCACAAAGAGAACATAAAGACGTCAACTCTTTGTTTAGGCTGAAACATGAATGTTGCTGACCTTGGGTAATGAAAGTGCATATCTGCAATAATTCAACAAGCCTTCTTTGGTCCATCAGAGGTAGAGGAATGTCAGATGACTTTCTCCGTGGCGTCCCCTCCTCATCCCAAACTCCAGAAGACAGTGTCTCAAAGACAGACAACAGTTCATTCTGCATCACAGGAAATAATACAGTAGTTTTACAGTAGCTCACTCAGTCGGGCACTGCAAACAGGCAAAAGCATCATGTATTCAATGTATTTGTGGGATGGAAATACAATGCTAAACAGACTGTGCAGCACTTTTCTAGTCTTCTGACCACTAAAAGCGCTTTAACTCTTCATGTCATCATTCACACGCTGAGGACAGGAGCCACCATACACAGTGCCACCTGCTCATCAGTAACTAACATTCACACCATTCACACATTTGAAACCATTTTAAAACCTTGAAAAAAAATCAAATAAGTGAGGAGGGAACAAACAATATCTTACTTGAAGTTCCTGTATAGTTTGCAGTTTACAGGTGGCTAGCCATATTGCCCATTGCAGACAGAGAAGGCACATGACACAGTGATTCCAATCTGTGTTTCCCACTGATTTAAGAGCTGTTTTCCAAAAATCAGGAGGATCTGAAGCAAAGGGATTGTCTCCTTTCATCTGTAGAACTGTAGGGGACAAGAACAGGCTTGTAAAGTCTGAGTTGAGCCATGTTCCAAACGAATACAAAACTGAACGAATGGTGTGCGTTCCTGTTCCATCTAAACCCATGGTGCTGTTCCTACCTCTCTCTGTGGCTTGCGTGAGGAGCGACTCAGCTTCTGAGAACTGAGACTGAGCAATCAAGCACACACAGGCATTGAAGACCACGGTCAGCTCCAACTGTGTGTGATCTGCAATAGGAGGGATACCTGCAGGACAGGGACATGGGGAGAGGAAAGGAGGGAGATAAAATACGTATGAAGGTAATGGCTGAGCTCCTTCTCCAAATTAAGATTTATCACATGATCTACTGAAGACCTCAGAGTGACTACAATCAAACCCCACTCTTCCAAAATGTGTTTTGGGTACATTCCGACATTCAATTGACTATTTGAAGGACATTGTGCACCTTGGATTTTCCTTAAAAGTTTGTGAAACTCAGAGGAACACCAGATCAGACGGGTGTGGTTCTGATCCCGGGTCAATGTTTCTCCTCCTCTTTGTTGCTCCTGAAACAATGAAGTGAAAGAAAACCGAAAATGTTACTTCAGTACTAAAAGTATCATACTTGAGTATGTACTTTATATTGCTAATGCAATACTAAAAAAGAGAACTACTGAGAGCCCTGTTTACCCTATAACATCAATTTGATGATGTTACCTCTCAATAAGAGAGGTTATTGAGAACTATAACATCAGCATTTCATCAATGTATATAAATAGCATCATTGAACAATATATAAGTGAGTTCAAATCAGCTTCACCTCAAACACCTACAGCATTAAAATACTGCTTACATGTTAATAAATAGATAATAAAATCTAATGTAATGTTTATTAACGAGGGCTATTCTACTAAAGGACAAATTATAAGTTAATTTGAGTATGAATGCCTTTACAGTGGAGGCTTTGTTACATGATTGTATTTCTTTAATTACTTTATGTGAAAATATAATGTTTAGAGGCTCAGCACTTAATGTTAACTTAACTTCCTACCTCCCACTTGTTTACCAACGCGTTGTTTTCCTGGGTCCATTTGTCCAATAAAGACAGCGGTTGGTGCATTTTATTACACCTTGAATCGCTGTTTTGAGAAAACCTTCGTGCTGTTTGGTTTGAACTTTCCCTCGTTGAGTGTAAGGAACATAGACAGGAAAGCCAGAGGAAACCGGAAGTAAACATTATAGAGCTCAATGCAGCGGACCGGGGCCGTGCTGCCGCCTGTGGACAAATACGGGTACTAAACCAGCATTCTGCTGACTGTCCAGCAGGTGGTGCTGTGACGAAGCCAAGTTAAATTGTGTTGAATTTGAGGATGTGTTTTTTACAGCTATTGAACTGTGAATTGCTTCTTCTGTTTTGTTTATAGCGTGGTTGGCCTTTAAATAAACAAACCAACACACTTAAAAATGCACCACCTTAAAGTGAACACAAGCCAAGACTGTAATTGTATTGCAGCTGAGTCATCCCTGAGAACGCCACGACAGTCATTTTCTAGTGGTCCCTCCCAAGGTGACTCCCTCTTTTCTCACCCAATTCCAGCCCTTCTTTTATCCTCTATCATCCTCTATCATCCCCTGTTGGTGCATAATTTTGTTCACTGTTGACTGCAACCCCGGTCGTCTGTCTTTATCACAACCTGCCTCCTCCTTCCTTCTTTCATTGTCTAAAATAACTGAAAGCTCTGAATATTAAATCATGGTCAAATACATAAGAATAAGTCCTAGCAACTGCCCCACGATACACTCTCATACGCTACATTAGCATGTACACAAGCTTGTACAGGAAACATGTATTTCATTCAGGCTCCATACATCTATTTTGCCACATAGGATGGGTTCCAAGTTTTGTGACATTTTCCTCTGCATCGATCCTGCTATTTATCCTCTATCCATCCCATTCAAGGACAAGGTCATTACATAGCCGGAACCTCCCGCCTCCTTTTCTGCCATCCCTCAATGTCATTCCCATGGAAGGACTTTCAGTAAAAAGGTTACTTACTTACTTTGTTAAATCCACTTATAACATTAAAGGGATCATTAAAGTGGTCATTAAAGAAATCACCCACAGTCATTTTACAGCTCCACAACCGTGATGCTTCACACTCTTTTGATTACCACTGTACTGTTGCATACACTCTTGCAGAGAAACCCTAAATGTGTTGTTTGTGATATTGCTCCATGGTCTTCTAACACGAAGGTTACATCTGTCTTTTTTTCTTTTGACTTCAGCTGCTTACTGTTGGTTCACATAACAACGTAATGAGGAACGTGATATACAAATAACACCACAACTGAATTCCGCTTCCCCTGCTCCTTTATCCTCATTTATTAAACATTAAGCTAGCAGAGGGAGGGGATGTACTGCATGTTATTTCTGTCCTACAAGACCTTTAGCCTCTCTGAACATGTGAGATGTGGTGCAAAACACAATGGAACGCTGTATTTGTAACCAATAGCCAGCTAATATGTTGCATTTGAAGCCATTTAAGGAAAAGACTGATAAAACATAATGTGTTTCACGTTTAAAAAGAATATTTCAGCACCTCCGATGTATACTCAACTGCTGGAGGACACGCTAAGGGCCTTCCTGTTACGAAGTCCCCTGGGTGTCATTGGGCTGACAACACATGTGTTTGCAGGGAGAAAGAATGGCTGATACAGAGAAATGACTGTGTGCTGAAGGGAAAAAGACAATTCACTGTCCATGCTCCTTTAAGGGCTGCAGAGTAAACTCACTCACCCTGAGTTTGAGTATTCAGTAGGCACTGTATGTGCTTCTCACAACTGTTCCTCGTGTGAGATCTTTGGATCGGCAGAGGCAGCTCAGTTTGGTTTTGTGTGAGTGTTGTATCACCATCAGTTTGCATGCACTGTAACGCTGTTGCGTTTTTTAAATCTTTTTGTATCAATGCAACGCATGTGCACAACTGGATAATATCCCCTTCCACAGCAACGAAAAAAAAAAAATAGATTAAAAGTAACTTTGTAGTCAGAGAGGAAGAGGGAGAGTCTGTCAATGGCCAGCAGTGGAGGTGACTCCCACAGGGGTTTGGCGTGGATCTGCAAACTCACACTGCAGCAGCAGCTACAGAGCATCAGCAGAACGCACTGCACACAATCACTTCACACAGACTTTAGCCACAGCACGCCCTAAATATAAATGCATTTGTTCAAATTTGTATCTTACAAAAGTGACAATCGATGAGTTAGAAAAAAAGGGCAATAATAATTGACATCATCAAAAAGGCCAAAAAGAAATTCTGTCTTAATTATTTTACACACTAACTACATTTTTTTTTTTACATTTTACTAATACGTTAAGAAGTGCATTTATGCGCAAAATATCTTCAAACTGAGTCAAACAGATGCTACATGGTGCAATGTAGCACATGGTGCAAAACCATTGTCTGACTTTTGTTGCTTGGATGAAACATTAACACCTCCAGTGAAACTACAACTCATCAATAACTACACTGATTAGGCGGAATGTATTTCTGCGCAGGCAGATACCTCTTTAAATAGAGCTGCGTCTTGTTGCTGAGTAGTGCGTTTTCCCTCCTCCTATATAAACCCTGCGCTCCCGCTCCTGCTGCAGTCAGTCCTCATCCAGTCCGGCCATCATGAGCTACACGGTAGAGCACCACCTCTTCGGCCAGCCCTCATACCGCAAGGCTCGGCCGGCCTCCGGCTCCTCCAGCGGCTTCCACTCCCAGCGCCGCCGCCTCACCCACGGCCATCCACCCTCCGCGGACGGCTTGGAATACTTCAGCGGGGACATGAGCCCCAGGAACGAGAAGGAGATTCTGCAGACTCTGAACGACCGGTTCGCCGGTTACATCGACAAGGTGCGCAACCTGGAGATGCACAACCGCAACTTGGAGGCGGAGGCGGCGGCTCTGAGGCAGAGCAACGCCGGGCGCGCCTCGATCGGGGAGCACTACGAGCGGCAGCTGGGCGACCTGAGGGACCTGCTGCAGCAGCTGACCGGAGAGAAGACCCGCACGGCTCTGGAGCACGAGCACCTGGAGGAGGACATCCAGCAGCTGCGGGTCAGGCTGGAAGATGAGGTGCGCAACCGGGAAGAGTTGGATGCTGCCGCGCGCGCCATGAAAAAGTACGTCGACGAGTGCCGGATGGCGCGCGCGGAGCTGGACAAGAAGCTCCGTGCGTTGGAGGAGGAGGCCGTTTTCCTGAAGAAGAACCACGAGGAAGAAGTGTCGGAGCTCCTCGAGCAGATTCACGGCGCGCAGGTGAGCTTCGACATGCGGGACGCTGTTAAGGCTGACGTAACCGGCGCTCTGCGGGAGATCCGTGCGCAGTTGGACGGCCACGCATCCAAGAGCTCCACGCAAGCAGAGGAATGGTTCAGAGGTGAGTGGTGAAACCAGTGTGCTCTCTGTGCACAGAGCTGAAGTCTTGTCATCCCAGGCTGTTACATGCCGCTGACCTGTCGCCTAACTGCAGCCCCATGATGTGATGTTTTGCCCTCTTATCAGGGTTTCGGGTAACTTACTTTTTGAAGGGACTATCAAGCTATTAATGGAGCTATTAAATAGGCTGACATCTAAATATTTGCAGTTTAACAGACGTGGTCACTAAATATTGATTACAGAATGCAAAAAGATGAAAAGGCTATTTTATTTATAATCAATAATTTAAACAGTGCACATTTCTGCGGGTGCAACGCTGCGCAGAATGATCATTTGTATTTAAGCCAAGCCCTTCGGGAGAGAGACTATTCATTCGCACTGGCTTCACAAAGAATGTAAGTAACCTACACAATTACAGTACATGATCGATGATGATGACGGATGTAACTATCCCTTTACGATTACACTGACCTTCGTGGTTCTGCACAAATTCACAATCAACAACTTTAAAGGCCAAGAAGGGTTTATCTGAGCGGTGTGCCACACAGCACTTACCGTGATTACCTTTGGCTGCACATCTACATGCTGAGTTGATAACCAGGTGCAAACTGAATGACCTTCCCTGTGTCGTGTCCAGCTGACTGCAGCATCCTGGCTCATTCATGCCCGCCGGAGGACGGCAGTCAGATAACTGACTGACAGATGGACACTGCCAAGGTCACTCAGGCTCCCAGAGACTCTCTAAGGATGAATGTCTCTCATGAAGTCCCAAACTATGTGATTAATGAGAAAGTAGAACATCTCTGAATAGCAAGTCACAAAGAACTGTTTTTGGACATAATCTAAGTCAATGAGACAGCAAATACATTCTTTTGTATGCATTATTGCAGTCCGTATGGAGCATCTCTCCGAAGCAGCTCGGTGCAACCAAGGTGCAATTCGGGGAAGCCAGGAGGAGATCGGAGAGTACCGCCGTCAGCTGCAGAGCCGCACCATCGAGCTGGAGACTCTTCGGGGTACCAAGGAGTCGCTGGAGAGGCAGTGCATGGAAAGCGAAGACAGACACCACGACGACCTCAACTCCCTACAGGCAGGAAACACACACAAGCATCTCGTCCCACACAGGGAAAGCCCACTTTATTTTCACGTCCACTTTATTTTCACGTCCTTTCTTTTACGACATTTGACCTGTGGTGAGGCTACGTGTTTTCTTTCTGCAGGAGACCATCAACCAGCTGGACAATGAGCTGAAGAGCACCAAATGGGAGATGGCCAGCCAGCTGAAGGACTATCAGGAGCTGCTGAACGTGAAGATGGCTTTAGATATTGAGATTGCTGCCTATAGGTTTGTCAGTGCTTACAAATAATGATTCGGCTTCTTAATGAAGTTATTGGCAAGTTATCGCCGATTGTGTCTTTGTTTGTCTTTGAAACAGGAAGTTACTGGAGGGAGAGGAGAATCGCTTCGTTTCAGGAGGAGGTCCGTACTCTTACATGGAGAGCAGAATCTCCTCCCACATGAAGGTGAAAGGAGAGGAGATATCCGATACCGTCATAGTGGAAGAACAGACGGATGAGACCCAGGTGACAGAGGTGACGGAAGAGGCAGATGAAGAGGAGGAGGAAGAGAAAGAAGAAGAGGAAGGCGAAGAAACGAAAGAAGAAGAAGAGGAGGAAGAAGGTGTGGAAGGAGAAGAGAAGGAAGAAGAGAAGGAAGAAGAAAAGGGAGGAGACAAGGATGAGGAGGGGGAGGAGAAGGCTGAGGGGGCTGCTGAGGATGAGGATGACTCCAAATCTACAGAAAAGGCTGGATCCACGGTGCCTGAGTCCCTCGCTGTCAAATCACCTGCGTCTAAATCTCCACAAGCATCCCCCCAATCTAAATCACCAGCAGCCAACTCACCGATGCCCAAATCCCCGACTAAGTCACCTGAGGTCAAATCCCCAGCAGGAGATGAGTCAAAGTCCCCCGAGTTCAAAGTCTTCTCCTCCCAAAACCCCCGAGCCACAGTCGCCAGAGAAGGAGAAGGTCAAGCCTGCCGCTGCCGAAGACACCCCTAAAGAGGAGAAACCAGAGGAGAAGCCTCAGCCTGTCAAAGAGGAGAAGAAGGAGAAAGAACAGCCTGTGAAGGAGGATGAGAAGAAGAAAGAGCCCAAGGAGAAAGAGCCAGAGAAGGCAGACACAGCAGACGCAAATAAAGACAGCAAGGAAGAGGAAGCGCCGAAGATGGATGACGCGTCGAAACCGGCTGCTCCCAGCAAGCCCTCAGAGGACAAGCCGGCCCCCAAGTCTGAGCCCAAAGAGGCTGCTCCCCCTGCCAAGGAGGAGAAACCCGCTGCTCCTAAATCAGAGAAGGCCGAGTCCTGAGCCAAAGCCTGCACCCAAGGCAGAGCCTGAGAAAACAGAGGTAAAGAAGGAGGAGATGAAGCCAGAGGAGAAGAAGACACAGGAGAAGAAGCCAGAGGAGAAGAAGCCAGAGGAGAAGAAGACAGAGGAGAAGAAGCCAGAGGAGAAGAAGACAGAGGAGAAGAAGACAGAGGAGAAGAAGCCAGAGGAGAAGAAGACAGAGGAGAAGAAGCCAGAGGAGAAGAAGACAGAGGAGAAGAAGACAGAGGAGAAGAAGGCAGAGGAGGAGAAGAAAGATGAGAAGAAGCCAGAGCAAAAAAAGGAAGCCAGTAAAGAGGAGAGTAAGGAGGTGAAGGAGGAAGGGAAGGCGGAGAAGTCCTCTGGCACGGAGTCAAAGGGGGCCGTTGAAGAGAAGGCCAAGAAGTGAGTCTGGAAGGCCGTGATTTGAGGCACGAGACGCGGTGGAGATGCCAAAGAACTGAGAAGGACGAGGGGAGCTTAAAGAGCAGGAGAAAAGGGTTGGAAGTACCCAGCTGCTCAGATCAGGCGCTTTAAGCAGGTGATGGTATGTAAGCAATAGTGATCACTGTAGCAAATAACCCCGTGCTCCCATTACACCCCCCCTCCTCCTCCCACGATGCTTCTGATGTATGACTAGTGAATGCAGAATGCTCTTTACTCTTATTGTGAATATGACGACTGCCCTTAATTAATATCAAGTGCATTCAAAGTGAATCCCGCTGACGGGGGACTGCTGCAAACGCCTTCAAGGGTTAGAGATGTCAAAGTAATGTCAAGCTAATGATTGTGACGGATATTTAATATATAAAAAAAGTATATTTAAGGAGATACAAACGTCTATATTATATTTACAGATACGCCAGTAAGAAAGACCAGCATTTTGCTTGTTGTGCATCTTCCCCTGACGGGTGAACTGCAGCGTCTCACTCTTCTGGTCTGCACTGCTAGGACAATGATGAGTACGTGTTATGTATAAACTGCTGAGAATATGCAATATGAAACAGATAAATAAAGAATGAAAAAAATCAAACACGTTGGCTTTTTGTAGAATGTGTTTACTTCTGCAAACAAACGTATAATCAATAGCTTGAGGACCGCAAGGGAGGATTTGTGAAGGACTCCTCATCTTAGGAGACGAGGCCTGTAAGGTAAAGGCTGCGAGTAACTGCACTGCATTGCGGCTGAGGGGAGAGGGAGAGGGGGGGGAGACCCACCCACAGAAACCACTGCACCTTTCCTTACGTCCCACAGACTCGTGTTCAAATGAGGAGCAGTGCTGCTTGCTGCTACAGGACAGAACAAAGAGCTTTGAGTATTTATTTATAGACGGCTTTGTAGTAATGAGATCATCAACCACGTATAATTAGTTACAAATGTATTTTTCTCTAGTCACTACATTTGAACATCCCTGCTTTCCCTAAAACACCTAAAAATGTGCTCTTCACTGACAAATGAGATGTTTTTTTTTCAAAATGACATAATAAAATTAAAAATATCCAATCATTTCCATATTTTCATAGAAATACACTTGTTGAGATACAAAAAAACCCAGGAAAGTACAAGTATGAGTAGAGGTCCCTAATTGCAGTAACTCAACAAGTATTAAGGCCCAGTGGCTTTTAGCAGATTAGCACTCCAATGTGCAGAACAATTAGTGCTGTTTCACACTTCTGTAGACTGTAGACCATCTAATCATGAAATTAAGTGTTTTCCTTGAGGGAATAAGCATCCGTATCCTGAACAAGTGCTTTTTCTTCCGTTAACATTTGGGATGAAAAATGAAAGGTCAAAAGCTAAACGCTGACTACAAAACATACCCAATATCGTATTCCACGCACGTAATTCGCTGGGGAAATGACTCAGCCATTGGCTATAAATATGCGCAGCAGAGAGGGAGAAAATGGGAGAAATCTGTACACAACAAAGCGTGGGTGCAACAGAGCCTTAAATAGACTAGACACACGCTCATCCAAGAAAATAACACTGTTTCTTTATTCTCAAACAAGTAAAAAGACTTAAAAAAAGACTTTGTGGGTCAGAGAGCCACAAAGTTACGCCTGAGGGAGTTACAGTTGTGAGAGTCACCAGGACAATTCTAGCGGTGACTGAAGAAACCCTGAGGGTGGTTGTACTTGAAGGGCTTCAGGCGATTTGGACCCCTGAGAAAGAGAAGGAGATGTCATACATATAGTTCATCTATTCAGACGCCGAATTGTCTTTTGACCAAATCTCGTCTACCAACATCTTCTTGGGACCGTGTACCTTACAGTGCGCAGACACATCTTTTCTCTGGGAAACTCTCGAGGTCCCTCCACGCTGTCGTCCTGTTCTTCAGTCTCCAAATACACATCCAGGCATACACAAAGGCGTAAAAACTGATTGGTCAGGAGCTGGTGTCCTGGTCGTGGCCCTTGCAGTTCATTTTTGAACACGTTGACCTCGCTCTCCACGGCCTAAAAAAGAAAAAGATGAGTCGTTAGAGCCTGAAATATGTAGATGTTAAATGAGCTTAAGTGAATAATAAATAAGTGATCAATATTGAAAATGCTCGTACTCGAAGGTTGTCATCGGTGCGTCCACTCCGCTCTCCCTTCCAGCTGAGGGAGAGGGAGAATAGAGGAGAGATTTCTGGGTAACGGGGATTCAGGACCACAGCGGCATTGAGGCGAGCTGAGCAAGAAGATCAAAGCCAGGTTGGTTATATGACACAGAGAAATCAACAGAGGTTTAACTCCATCATCAAAGGCAGTGTTGTACCCGTGCCCCTCTCCACCACAGCCATGAAGTACAGGTCCGTCTCCTTCGCCAGCCCAGCCTCAGTCACATGACGAGTATATGGCAGATCCTACCGAGAAAAGAAAAGCATCACAGTCAGAGCTGTGCTTTGTTTATTTTTTTAAACGTGAGTGCATACGTGTGTTTAAATGCGTGCACACCATGAACTCCTGCTGAGTGGACTGTGTCCAGCGAGCTAAACGCGTGAGGATCTTGGCAGGAAAGAGGTGCTGACACTCACTGGAGACCGGGATGATGCTGTGCTCTGAGGACAGAAGCACAAAACAAACTCACTCACAATGTCCCGTCTGTCCTTGGGGGGCATCCGAATGTGCAGTTATCTCCATGTAACGTACCTAGAGACGCAAACTGTTTGTGCAAAGCCAAGCGGGACAGCAGTCGCCCCCTCAGCAGCTTCATGGTGCTCTCCATGTGGCTGGCACTCAGAGAACTGCCGAGGCGCACGCCCTGAAAGAGAGACGCGTGTGAGAACACATCAACATGATGAGGCAGTGGTACGGCGTACCTGCGTACATCTGCGATGATACTGGATTTCAACACACACCTCTGTAGGGTCTTTGGGAAAGTGGAGTCCTCCTAGGCTCTGAACCCACGTGTAGGGATGGCCCAGATCGTCCACATAATCCGCAAAGGACACAATCCTAGTAGGAAATAACAGGTTAACTCTGCCGGTCCTGTGGTTTGCTTAATATCTTGTCACGCACTTTAACTGCTCGACATCCTCACCCGACTTTATCGAACTGGTAGCGATTTGCTGGATTGGGGGTTTCTCGTCCCTGGTCGTTTGCGTAGAGACAGCTGAGTAGAGTGTCCGATTTCAGAAGGTCCCTGCAAAGGAAGACCTTATTAGACTTTCCTTCCAGGGACACAGGTCCTGGTAACCGTGTTTATAGCAGAATTTCTTGGGTTTCCAGATGACAAGGAATCCAGCGATGATACAACACACACACACACACCCACCCACCCTGCACTGATAGCTGCGTTTATGTCCGTGGAGGTGGAGACCTTGGTCTTAACCGTCATAATGTTCAGATTCAACAGGTAGTAGAAGTAGAGATGGAGGATGCTTCCATCTGTGGAGACATGATGGATAACACATGGTATTAAACAATCCCCCCCCCTCTCTTTATTAATCCTCCCAGGGAGCGTCCCCAGGGGTTTTCTTTACACTGCAGCGCGTTGATGAGTTCTTGACAAGAGGAAGCAGCCGTAGAGAGGGGATACACACTGCGGTGTGCACTGAGGGACACTCTGCCACACCTATACTGCTCACTTTCTGCTTTTTACTGCAGTCAACTGACTGCTGCAGCAGTGAAGGTAACCGGCCGGAGAGAAAAGCACTAGAAACACAAACGCAGGTTAGAGGACTACTGGAGGGTGAGAAAATATGCATACGGCATGTTGTAGGTGCTGCAGAGCCACAATACTGCAAGCGTCTCTCTCTCTCTCTTTCTCTCGCCCTTCAGGTAGAGTTACGTCTGCAATGCAGATCCCCCTATAATCTGTCACTATTCCTTTCACTGCCAGCAGAGGGAACACGAGGGTCAAATGGTGTCATGACATCACAGCAGACCGCAGTCATGCTCACTGTCTTTCACTTACTATTTGGCAGTTACACAGCACGGCTATGGATTCACTTCAGATGACTAATAAATGGGCTGAGCAAAGGTGCAGAATGCACCGACATTAGAATTTGGAGTCATGAAGACTGTAGAATGAGTTACCTTTACACTTGAGGTCCAAGCAGAGGGACAGTGGGTGCCTTTTCAGCATCTCCCGTCTTTTATCATCCAGCTGGCCGCCTGTAGTTGGCCTTCTTCTTTTCTGTGAAGAAAATTTGAAAAAGATGACGAGAAGAAAGCAGGGCACGTCTGACATTGTGGAATTAAATACATTTGAAAAACGCTGGATGAATGCGCTACAGGAGAAAATGTTCTCTTTTATGGTTCCTATAGCTTATTTGTCTTCACAAGAGAAACATGCCAACAGAGAGTGCATGTGTGAGGCGCGCTCAGGTTACAGTCACTTGGCCATTCTGGGTCTTTATCTCCGTCCGGATGCAGGAAGAGATCGATAGTGGCTTTCTCTCCAACGCGCCAGGTTACAACGTGCGACAGCGGAGACCATTACTGCGTCCGTTACAAAGACGGGTTTAATAAGAACTTGTTGAACTCTCTGACCTGAGTGTGTGTGACTGTGTGTGTTGGAAGTAAAGCTGGGCCAAATACTCACCGTTTTCTCCTGCTCCTCCTCTGCATCGGAGTCACTCTCATCATCTGGATTCAACGAGATAATCATTTTTTGGTTATGCATCCCTCGCAAAAACACCATCTTTAAATATTTAACTGCATTGAGCAGATACAAATGTGTGTGTGTGTGTAATGTGTGCAATAGCAAGCACGTAGAGTAGTGCTTGTACCCTGAGAGTCTTCTGGAGGTTTGGACAGCGCCTTGGCCTCATCCACATCACCACTTATTGAGACACACAGGTTCTTGTCTGAAATGGGAAATAAGAGTTAATCATGACAATGGGGTCTTATATCCCATAAAAAAAACTTGACTTTGTCTTAAAACATAAGACATTTTTCCTCTAATGACCACATACCACAGGCCTGGCCGTAGGCATTGGCTTGGACAAACAGGACATAGAGAGGTGGAGGCAGGTGGCGAGCAACCTCCGTCTGAATCTGTGCCTGTTCAAAAGGCATGGACAGGTACTCTTGTACTGGGATGGAGGCCTGGGACAGAGCAGAGAGCAGGAATCATGTCTTCATTGAGGGGATCCATGTGCGGCGTCCATTCAGTTTACATCAACTAACGTTCGCACCTCAATCAAGAAATGAATTAAGCCTTTAATATCATAAATGAGCAATGCATTTTTGAAAGACTTTCAAACTCAAAACTCAAGAGTAACTAACAGAATATCCTCAACACTACAAAATAGGTCATGCACAATTAAAAAATGAAAGGTTGGGTAAATAAGGCCGTTAACAAGACAATCTTACAGCAGTAAATTACTGTAGAAAGGTAAAATAACTTAACCAAGACAGAGTGAACGTGTGATCCTATCAAAACTCTGTACCTCTAAACTGAAGTTATACCTGCATGATGGCGTTGAGTCCTGGCTGTAAGCTTGTCAGATGTTCCTTCTTCACCTCGATGCTCTTCTGGATCTTCTCCTTTGAGGTCTGTGACTCTGTGTATTTCTCTGCCAACCTGCATCCAAGCACAAACCTTTAACTGCTGCTCTACTCCGCCCAATGATTAGGACTGTCTTTGTTTTGAGGACGTTTGTATACCTCTTCCGCTGTTCAAGCTCCCAGTCCAGTCGAGCCAGTGTGAGCTGGTGAGGATCATTTTTAGTGAGCTGAGGCCTGGAAATCTCCTGCGGGGCTTCCTGATAGAACTCCTCCTCGGGCACCAGGTCTATTTCTTCATGCTTAGACCTGGATCAGGGAAAGGTATGTTCATATCTTTCATAACATATATATATATATATAATAAAAACAATAACTAAATTCAGTGAGTTTTCTTGGGTTCGTAATGCTGCTATTGAAATATTTGGTACTGACTTGAACTCCAGACACTTGCTGATCTCTTTCTGAAGATGCATGACTTCATACAGCAGGTTTTGTAGCTGAAGATGCAGCACATCCACTTTCTGCTTTGCCTGAGGGGAAAAAAGGTGGTTACCTGGTGACTCTGGAAATAAATACATGCCAGACAACATGGGGACACTCGGGACTCATTAAGAACACGGGTCGATAAGCAGGAGCAATGAAGTCTAACTAAAAGAGTGTGTATAACTTGTATCTTCTGACAACTGCTACTGAAGTTCACGGTGTAAGAAGAGAAACAACATTCAGGTGTTTAATGACAGTTAAGGGATGATTTACAAATGGATGTGAATTTATGCTCAGCGGGTATTTAGATAAATTTTTCATCGAAGTTGAAGTTGAATGGCCTTTGAGAGTTGTGGGGGGGCAGAGGGGGTTACCTCATGTGTCTGGTCTCTGCCTCTCTTTAGTCGCATATGAGCCAAACGATTGAGTTTTTTTAAGTTCATGAAGTGGATGCAGCTCTGCATGCGTCTCTGCTCGACCTCAGCACACTGAAATGACAAAACCAGTCAGGCAGACTTTATCATTGTGTAATAGACACAACAATTTGGGGTTAGCTCATATACACAACGTTGCTGTAATAGATTTACCAAACTGGTAGACTGCATGTATAAAGCTTGCATATCACTTTTGATTACTCAAACAAAAACTGACTGTGAAATCAGTCATGAACGACTGAGTAGTTATAAACTGTAGACGTGATTCTTACACCGTCTTTGGCTCCAGTTGCCTTTCAGATCCAGGATCTCACTCATGAGTGTGGACAAACTCTCACAGGACTCTTTGTACTGAAGAAAGTCCTGCTCAGGGTCCCTGCCATCCAGCTCCACCTCCTCGCTGTACACAGGCACATCCTGGAAAAATAAGAACGCTTACATTAATACAAACAGCTGATCAAATCCACGGTTGGTCCTGCTTTGACTCAACCCTACTCTTCTGGGGGATGTGATTGATTAATCGTTTCTGCATGGTGTCTGATGAGTAACTGTGTAACTTGATTTAAATCTGAAAAAGAAAAAAAACTTTTCGGATTACTGCTCAGATTACTGTATCTCGGCCAATGCATCTGGTCGAGTTGCATTTATGCTACTGACAGACGTCTTTGACCAAAGTCAAAGGTCTTCCAGGTCACTCCTGACCCTGCGTTACCCAAAGCCAAGCCTAACCCAACCCAAAGCTCACCCTAACCCACCCGGTGGTGTCCTAACTTCATGTTACCTGCAGGTCTCCGTCTCCGCGACCCCGCTTCGTCTCCGGGGTTCCGCCCTCGCTGCGGACAACCTTGGTCTTTCGCTTTTTCAGGGCCTCCGACGACATGACTGGCTGTGTAGGAATATGGTGTATTTATAGGCTTAATAAAACACAATACATCGATGAACTGATTAAACACGTTAGCTAGGTTAGTTACTGTAACGTTCAGAGAGTAACTGTTATAACGTTTTATAGGTTAGCATAGCCGGCTAGCTATTGTTAGCATCGCTGGCGACGGCTGACTAACGTTAGCTTGTTGGCTAACAACCGAGAGCATGTCGGCTCATGAAGGCAGCTTAGTCGTAGTAGTTGCGCGAGAGTTAATAAATTGTATGTTTTATTTGTTATGTATACATAGGCACGTACCTAAGCGTTGCAAAAAAATACGTCGGATCCTTTTAAAATCGTGCCTAGTTGCACATGTAGGCAAGATACTGCGAAGCGCCGAAGATTGACGGAAGCCCCGTTTGGCCAAACAAAAGAAAGCGGTTGGCCTGATGAACCAGCAGCTACACTGCCACCTACAACAAGAGCAGGTAGTTCAAGTCATTGAAAAACATCAACACATATTATATATAAATAAAATGGTCATAATTTAGACACATGATATTTGAAAGGTTATACGGTGTGCAGTCCAATTTTCAAATTATTTGCAGTTAGCTATTTAGGGGAAATGTCCTTGCTTAAGTTGAACCAAACCTTTTGCAAACCAATCAATGCAATATATACCATATGAACTATACTGTAAAGTGGATTACTTATATTTGTCACATCTGATTAAAACTAAAGCAAAAGAAGCCTCATACATTCCAAAATGATTTATTCACAGTTCAAGTGACACTTTAAAATTGTACAAAGACACGTGACAAGGATCAGCATACTAATGTTACATAAAAGTTTGCTCTACCAACGCTCTTTAACTATAAGTAGGACAAATAGTCAGTCAGTCCACTCTCACTTGGCCATATCTATCAGACTCTGCAAAGACGTGGGCACCCAAGTCTTCTCTCCTTGCACAAAAACAACCCCTCTGTCTATGTAGATGACAATACGGCCAAACGTGTACAGCTGTTTGCCCTCGTGCCGTTTGGCCACTACGGGCATAAAGACAATGTTGTTCTCCTCTGCCTTTGTCTGGATAAGATCTTTGAAATTGGTCGGCACACCAGCACTGACGCCTCTGTGAGCCACACTCTCAGCATCTCTGCGCTCCTGCATTGCTTCATACTGGAAGTCCTTCCGTCTCTCGGTCTGTGTTAGATATGCAATATTCTCTCTGGCACCAGGTTGCATATATCCACCTGTGGATATGAAAAAGAATGAGTGCTGTAGTGTCATGTTGCAGCAGAGGAATCATAATTTCATAGAGGAATGCTGTTATATAGGTTTCCATATTTTGTTATGAGACTGTATGAATACTAACCCATGCCTGAAGACACTGCACGGTTCATAATGTCCAAAGCTTCGTTGAATTTCTCTTTAATGAGCGGCTGTAACAGCAAGGCGTCACTAAACATGCTTTTCCAGCCCAGGTACCATTTTGTGATTTCCTCATAGTTAGGACTGTTGCTCAACCATGAACACAGGACCTAGAAAAACCAAAACAATACAAATAACAAAGTCAGATAAAGCAAAACCTTTCATCGAATTCAATGTACACAATAATTAAATGTATCTAAGCGCATCTTAATTATCTGTCTAATCAGTATAAGGTCATTAACTGACCTGTAACCACTTTGTAAAGAAGTTTTTGTCCAGCAGGGACACAAGACTGGAGGGGGACAACATGCCCTCCCAGTCCATCACCCAGTTAAATGGCTCCATCTGCTGCTGGTGAGGGTTGATAACCAGCTCCTCCAGACACAGAGCTGAGGAGGGACACAGAAGCCGTCATAAAAAGAAGCGACACCGTGGGCAAAAGACATGTGACAAAGAAATGTTCTTACACGGCAATGCCATATTTAAGGCTTTTAAAGACATACCAAGTTTAGGAATGATATTTTTCACCATGAAGGCCTCCCATGCACCCGGTGTGAAAACATCTTTCCAAGGTTGCAGGATGAGGCGGGCCGAAGTGTCGCTGGGATGCCATCGCTGCAAGGCGTTGGATAGTTTGCTCCTGATTGGGGGGTAAAGAGGCTCAAGACGAGATCGGAGCAGAGGCAGCCAGGGATGGATCCAGGAGTGGATGGGGACCGTGTCGGTTAACGGGTTCCAGTTATCCACCTATCAAACCGTAAACAGAAATTAATTCATAAAAACAAAGGTAGATTATGTAAAATCATCCACACCATTGCCGTTTCTCCACATTTAAGCGAGTGGGTCTGTAAGTGGAGGCTTGCCTCGCGTTGTAGCCGGGGTAAGATCAGCTGCTCCATCAGGTGATCCAGGATCCACAAGGGGAGAATAGGTGCCCACACTTCCACGCCGTCCACCATTGGCTCCACACTACGAGGCTGCCAGCCTGTCACACAGGGCCGCATCACAGGGATCCACACTTCCCACAATAGTCTGGACCGGCAAAGACAGGACACATGTGTCCCAAACACGTCATCAAAAACAGGCTTCAACACCAGGCCAGTAAAATGAAATAATGTGACTGCTGGTGCACAGCTTAGTTTGTGTGTGTAAAATGACCTGTGGTAAGGGTCCATGTTTGAATCTGGGCCACTGCTGTGAAGGTCTCTAGACTCCAGGATTGCTCTCCACTGACCGATGTCTTCCAGACAAAAAGAGCTGTCCTGAAATGACGAAAGAACAGTCCGAGAAGTGGTAGCTTGTCAATGAGAATCTTAAGGAAGTGATTTGCATACGCAAGTCCCCCTCAGCAGGAGCAACTTGCAAAGGCATACCTTCAGAGGGTCCCAGGAGCGAAGTTTCTCTTTGAGTAATGGCTGAACAACAGCAACAGCGAGGTCCGCCAATCCCATAGTTTTGTATTCTTCGTAATACTCGGTCTGTAAAATCTCAAAGATCTGGGCGCACTCCTGAAGAAAGAGAAGGAAGGCACCAAAACAGTCACAGATATTAATGTAATAACAGAGCAAGAATAAACCATCTTAAAACTGCCTGATAACCGTCTGCCTTTGTCTGTTCCCTGTATATGCACCTGCAGGGTGGGTGCCTCCCCAGGTGCCATCTCCCCAGAAGGAAAACGCGCCACCAAGGCCAGAATGGCCTCCATTCTCTGAATGGCGTCTTGCTCTGCATCCAGTCTGCTCTGCAGAGCTCTTGACTCGTGGCTGAGAGACACAACTACATCCTTTTCATGCTGCAGACGTCTGGCGGACTACTCAAGGTGGGAAATAAGAAGGCAAAAGAAAAATCGTGTCAAGTGTGTGGAAGGAGTAGGAGAAGTACCGGAGTGGTACACAGAAACCTTTAAAGAGTTGCCGGCGTAGATAATTGGCAGATATTATTGGTTCCTTCATACCTGTAATATGTCCTGTTCTGTGAGGTCGATCAGTAGCTGCAGGTTATGTTCAAGTTCAGGGAGAGCAAAGCCAGATCCCTTCTGATCCTGAGTGGACAAGCTTGGTGGGCCTTCATCTGGTACACTGTGCTTGTTGGACATCTGACTGTAACTGTAATAAACCTTTTGCTCTCTTCCAGTCATATCTATTACCTAAAGAAGGAACAGTTATGAGAAAATAAGGGGTTAGGAAGAAGTGTAAAAGCATAACTACGGTCCTAATATAACATTGTGCCTAATTAAAAATGATTTGATAACGTTGCTGCAAGACGGACTCAAAAGAAGGGTTAATGCAAGTCTTTTCAAACATACCTTGACCTGTGCCAACTCTCCAGCAGATGCTGTTGTACTGCGCCCTGTGAGCTTGCCTTTAGCCTTCAGCTCATCTACAGTTCTGTAGGAGTACTTGGGTTTCTTCTTTCCTACGGACCCTGCAGGATCCTTACGCCACTGGCCTAGCTCCTTCTGAAACTCCTAAACATTGAGAAAAACGTCAAAATAATGATATAATCTCACTTGTGGGTGTAGCTGGAAAAAGAGGAAACTTTTGTACCTTTTCCTCCTCTTCCTCTGAGTCAACCACAGGGAAATCCTGGAGACTCTGCTGGGTTCGCTCATTGCCATAAGCACCCACTGCTCCCTTGCCCTTACGAAGCTTTGCCTCAATGGGGTTTATAATACCTGCAGAAATAAGATGTTGCAAAATCAGAGTATATCTACTGTAGTCATACACTACTGTAAAAGACACGTACTAAATGTTTAAAACACAGCCTCCTCATCCCCACCCACCTTGAGCATTCTTGCCCAGGCCTTTGCCTGGTTGGTAGCCCATTTTCTGCAGAAGTTTTTGTCCAATTCCCTTTGTGTGCTTCTCCCAGGTACCGATGCCTTTGCCAGACTGAATGCCACCTGCAAACCTCTGAGACTGGCTACCCCGGGAATTACCCTAGCAAAAAGAAAAATACATTTATCGAAAAACACATGCATGACAGCGTACAATTACAGAATACATTGCACCTCGTAATTAATACAAAGACAAATAAATGTACCATCTGAAGTTTTTTGGGTGCAGTTCCGCGAGCAGGGGGAGGGGCTGAAGGACCATCATTATCGGAGTCATCAGAGCCTCCTCCTTCTTCTTTTTCCTGTTGCTGCTTCTCCTCAGCTGCAGCCTTACGCAGTCCAGCACTCACAAAATTTACTGGAGCACTGTAGTCTTTGGTTCTAGAAAAGAAAATATATTTATACATAATATACAAATATATATATATAGCACATAAAGGGCGCAGCACATAGGTTAGGGTTAGAGGTAACAAAGATAGCTGGTTGGGATTAGAGTTATCTAAAGTATTGGGACAGAAACAAAAATAAACTGATGCCTTACTTCTTGCCTCCAAAGCTGGGCCTCTCATCCTCGTCTGAGTCCCTGTCTGCCCAGATGCCGTAGGTGGCCTGGTCCTTGGTCTGCCGGTGTCTGCGACGTTCTGGATTGAACTCATTGGCCAGATCCCAGTCCGTTACCTCAAAGCTCTCCACCTCAACACCTTCCTCTTCCTCCTCTCTCCGCCCATACAGATGGGACATGGACATCTCTGAACGTCACAATAATCAAAGTCGGTTGAGTTATTGTAAAAAATAAATTTAAAAAAGCAACAATAAGCTGCATCTTGCGCCATTATATTACATTTCAGGGGCTTATGTTATATTTGTAATGCTTTATAACGTAATCTTTGGTCATTTGGTCCAGATATGAAGATGAACAAAATGAACAAGTTAAGCTCCCCAAAAAGATACGATTAGCGTAATGTCAAATTGCTGGCTGATTATGAAAGACCATTACCGTAGTTTTTGTAAGCATTCCTTAACAAATAAAGTTACATGGATGTACACAGACCTGCATCCGTCAATTTAAAAACAAGCATATTAGCTAGCTAACGTTAGCTGACGTAAACGGCTCGTTTCATCTAACTGGAAGTGATGAATAGCTGTTTTGTAAAATATAACAGTTAACTCACTTGAAACGTTTGTTATCCCACTGTCGTGAAATTAGCTATACATTAAGCCCTCAGTTGCAGTAATGAAAGTTAACTATCTTTTTCGTGTTACACCATGGTCTACGAAAATGTAATTACTTCCGGTTAAAGTGGTAACTTCCGGGTTTGCACCAAACGTGGTGCACTGTTTAAAGTCTTCCGCTGGCGTTCGTTTTCTTCTTCTCTGATGTGATGGCATATTGCAAACAAACGTTTTAATGTACTACACTGCCACCTATCGCACAGCAGTGGTGGGGCATAGGACACGACAAGAATATATAAAATAAAAGCTTTACTTCAATATCTATCTTGAATCGTTATGGAAATAAAGAGGAACCCTGCGGCATCCCATCATTACTGGTGCATGTGCTGGAAAAGTTTGCCTCAATTCCATGAATAAATAACATTTTAACAATCAAATTGAAGCGATATTTAGAAGGTTCAACTCATAATTTCAACTGTTTCTACAACATGCATGCGGTAAAACGTCCTGTAGTCTGATTGGTGTAGAAAGACCAGATAATCCCGTACAGACGCAGTAACGGCTTTAGTCCAGCAGATGTCCATTTTTGTGTTTAAAGCTTTGAGTCAGTGAAACCTTTTTTTTTTTTTTTTCTTAACACATATTAGATTAAGTAATTTTGATGCAGTGCTTCGGAAAGCTACGTGCCACACACGACTCGTTTATAATCTACAGTCTACGATTTAATGTGATTAATATGGGTATACAAAAATTGGCATAACACCGGAACAGGATATGCCTGTGTTACACCTAAAATTGTCCTACATTGCCTCCGACCCGCCAACCTATGACAACACTTAAATTTAAACGTTTCGATAAAATACATGTAAAAAAATCACATGCTGATGGATACACGAGGCGGCTGTGAAATAGCATAGATGTCGGACACCGGAGGGGAATGGCAGGTGGCCCACCGACGAAAGGGCGCAGCGCGGAAATCCAAATCCCTTCAGGTGTCCCACTCATGCAGCCAGGAGGAGCTGGATATCGAGAAAACTGTTAGACGAATACGAGACACGGTGTAAGAAGTCCACGTCCACTTGGTATTTTATTCATGTTTCACGCGTGGTCCAAAAGGCTGATTCTGCTTGTCCTCCCACTCGATAGGTCTGAGCTGAGTTGCGAGGACTTCTGGCAACAGTGGAAAGGTGAGTGACCTGGAGAAGTGTTCAGAGTTATTACAACATATTTCGTGTACATATTTCATTCTCCCGTGGCAGGATCAGCAGCACTACGCAGACATTTGCAGAACGGAGACGCCGAGGGCAGACAATGTCCACAGCTGGAGTGTGTGTGTTACGGCCTCGGCTCCTTCTCCTCCTGTGTGTCGGCTCGCTTCCAGCTTGCCATGTTGCTGCTGCTGCTGGATGCAGGAAAGGTGAGATGAGGTGTCTTTGAAATGAGATGCTAACCAGATACCCACATGAGATCTGGTTAATTTAAAGATATGGCCCCCCGCTTTTCAGATCCCACTGAAGGACTGCTCTGTTTATGATCCTGCGTTCTCCTGTGGAGAGAAGGCCGTTCTGAGAGAGCTCGGTCTCACCGTACTCACAGAGAATGAGGTCAGTTGGCTCTTGTTTTTTTTAAACTGTCAGACAAGTCAAGTAATCACATTTACTGTACGGAGAACAATTATATAAACCGCACTGCAGACGGGAGTGACATACAACAGGAACCGATTACGACTCATGACAAGCGAGTTTCATCCTGCTGCATTTTTATTTTCGTGGCTCACTGGCTGAAACCGGTGCATTGTTTGTCTCTCTGTCTGTGTTTGTGCAGGAAGGGAAGCGTCTGGCGACCAAGCCCACGCTCTTTTACCTGATGCATTGTGGGAAAGCCCTGTACAACAACCTTCTGTGGAAAAACTGGAGTGCGCAACGTCTTCCTCTGGTGATACTCGTTGGAAACAGCTTCAATGGCATGATGGACAGGTTCGTACACAACGCGGAGGGAGCGGATGTTCACAGGGATTGGATGAGAGGGTTGGTGATGCTCGCTGTCTGTCGTCCCAACAGGACAGTAGAGAGGGAGTTCAAGCGGGACTACAGATACATTACCGCGGCCCTGTCTCTGTGTGAGGAGAGACGGCTCGCCTGTCCGTCCCGTCTGATCGACGTCTTCGGTGACACTGCGGTCATCACCTTTCCCAGCGGTGGCCTAGACAGACTCCCACAATCCACCTGGGCACAGCCGCCTGAGCCCCGGTACACGCACTGCTCTGATTTAGAGATTATTCAAAGGGAAACCCAGAGCTGATGCAGGAGATGAACAGGAAAACAATACTTTATGTGGCGTCTGCTTTTGCTATTTTATGAACATTTCTTTCTAAATAAATGTAACATGCTCCAAAGGGAGGATTAAATCTGGCAAGACTTTCATGGTAGTTTGTGTTAACAGCTTATTTTGGAGCAAAAGGAGCTGTTCTGTTGTGTAACTGGTTTTACCTGAAGGCCTGTCTTCGGTTTTGCTGCGCCTTTCTTGGGTTTCAAATAGACACGCTGTTTGATTAAGGCACTTAGTACAAGTCTGGTTATGAACTGGTCACATGAGAAGCCAGGGAAATACTTTAGCGCATACTCGCTGCTCAAGCACATCTGAATATCCAACACGTGGCATGATTTTTCTAGAGCATGAAGTAGACGTTTTTTCTTTTCATGTGATAGTTTTCTAATCTTTAATAAGGTTGTGACTTTCCAGAATGATTTCAACTGCAGTCTTTCCATAGTACACATCAAGGGCTGTCTAGTTGAAAAAACAGCTTAGAAGTTTAAAGTTATTGTTAGAAATGTAGACTACATTACTAAAATGGTGTAATTTATATTTAGATTGATCTACAGTTGAGGTGTATTTACACACGTCTACACTATGGTTGAATGTACACACAGAAAGCAACACAACTGGTAAACCAGAAAAAAAAAGTTTATTGTTAAAAAAAAAAAAAAAAAAAACATAAAACAGCTCTCAGCAGTTCTCAACACTCCCAGTTTCAACAAAGACATCTTTAACACATAAGAGCTCAATCCCCCTCTCTGCTGCCAGCTTCATATTCATTAGCTCAAATTCCATCTGGAAGTGTTTTTTCTTACAGCAGTTACTCGTCAACAAGAGCGGTTTGGAAACATTTTCACTCTTGAACTCTCCCATTAGCAGTGACCTTTCCTCCCACCCCGTTGACCGCTGTGTCTCCCCCTCCAATGGGTTTTGAAACCACATCGGCCCAGGTTCCTTTGCTCTTGAGCACCGACGGGCTCACAGGGACGCCACCGGCTCCATTTATGGCCCCATTAACCTCAACCGGCTGGGATTTAACCTCCCCATTCACGGTGTTGCCGTTTACGCCGTTCCCAGCTTCCTGTCCTGGAGCCCCGGCCTCTGACTCTGACTCTCCCTCCTCTTTCTTGCCCTCAGAATCTGCTCTGTCACCGTCTCCTGCATCTACGTCTGTTGTCTCCTCGTGCCCGTTCGCCTGATCTGGCTGCGTCACATGACCATTAACGGAGGCTGTGGCGGCGCCCTTCATCGTGGTCTCGTCCACTAGCGGCTCCTCCCCTTGGCCCTCGTTGGTATTGTCCGCCGCTGGGCTTCCTCCGTCCTCTGCGCTCTTCCTGCTTCCTGCTGCTTGATCTGAGCTTTTAACCTCTCCATTCACGGCCTGTGGGGCACCCACTAGGAATCCCAGTTCTTTTCTCACCGCCGCCTTTAGCTCGTTGTGTTTCTTTTTATAATCCTGCAGCCCAGTTCTACAAAAACAAGTAATTCATGAGTGGATTCTTACAGCTCACTATTGAAATGTGCATAAAGTTATTTAAAGATCAGGATATCGGTGTCAGCTTAAAATCTAATGTTGTTCAAGTTACACTTCAAAACAACACGGGTCAACAGGTTTCATGCTTGAATATTTACCTGTGGGTGATGCTCTTGATCCCAGTCAACAGAGCCATCTGCTCCAGCATCGCGGCGCGTGTGGAACTTAGATTCTGAGGACAGAGGGATCCGGGACATCAGTGAACGCACTTATTCTGTGTCAGAGACCACATGAGCTCCTGGACATACCTCCACCGTCTGCTCCGCGCACTCCGCTCCTGCCTGTCTGAGCGAGCGCTCCACCTTCACCGCTTGCTTGGTTATAGTGCACAGAAACTCTTTGCTGCAGCGGGACTGAGGATGGTCCTCTCCAAACTGAGAGAGGAAAATAACCGTGAGATAACACGCACACGCAACCAATCTTCCTCAGGTTCAGATCTCACGCGCTAATATACTGACATGGGAGGTAAAAGCAGTGAGGGCCTCCTTCTCGTGGCTCATAGCACTCCTGTAGTCTCCCTTGCTGCACATCCACTGGGCCAACAGCTGCTGACTGAACGGACAAGAAACCAAGCAGGCATTCGAGAGGATTTTAGCAAACTGGGACAACATGGATTAACTTCATTTATATAGAACATAGGAGTTCTATGAATGGCGTCTTACGTTAAGGCGGTGTGCAGATGTGCAGGGCCGAAGAAGGAGGTGTTGAGCCTGAGGGCGTTCTCTAAGAACTTCCCTCTCTGATCTCCGCTCAGCACCAGCCCGAGACAGCTCTGGTAGAAAAACAACGAGAGGGCGGCCATTGTTGAAAAAGTAATAAGGGTTTATAAAGATGTTTCAAGTCCTTTTTGTTATGGCTTGTTGTAACCTACATCCAGGGTTGCGGTGTAGGGATGGTCCTCGCCGTGGACCGTTAGCATTAGCAGACGAGCTCTGAGGAGACACTTCTGGGCCAGGGCCGTCTCCCCTCCAGCAAACAGGTACACACCCAACAGAGTCTGCACACAACAACCAAATAATGGTAATCACACTCTATGCATGTGGCATGAAACCCCTACAGAAAGGTGTACCACTGGACCCAGAACGGATGCAATCTATCGCGAAGAGACCCCTGGTTCTATTTTCAACAGCGGCTCTGTGTGTAGCTGTACTCACATATTGGTGGATAGTGTTTGGATGGTCAAAGCCAAGCACTCGCTCACTGATGACCACTGCTTTCAACTGGACACTGCGAGCCTTGAGAGCACAGAAAGTCACAGCCATAACATGAATTAACTACCAGCTTCATGGATATTACAATCACTTTGTTACCGTACGAAAATTGACACAGTTTGGTATTTTTATTAGTTGCTTTATGTCGCTGCAAAACGTGTGTCCAATCGTGGCGCAGCGATCCTACCTCAGCCGCTCTGCCCTGCTTGAAGGACACCTTGGCCAACAGACTGTGGCAATAACAGGCCTCGATGTGCAGGTCATCACACACCCGACCAAACAAGTAGGTTGCTTCTTTCAGGTGTTCGTGGGCCTGATCCAGCAGACCTGCAGTTGGGGAGCACACAAACGTCACGCCTTCATTTTCTGTTTTATTCTAACACACACATGGAGCACAACGATTTCAGATACATGAATGAATGAATCCGCTTCATTGACTCACCCTTCTGAAGGAAGTTCTGTGCAGCTCGATAGGCTTTTGAAGCATCCACGGTGGGCATGTGAACATGCTTGACAACAGGGAAGATGTTGAGGATGTCGTCTGGACCAATGGGAGCCTTATTTTGGTTGTCAAGGATGTAGTCCCTCAGTCTCAACTGGTGAAGACAAAAGAAATGAGAAATTCTCCTTTAAATCATACAACTTCTCTAGAACGGAGCACTTTCCTCTCAGGCTATATTACAGCATTATTAATATACGTGTGTTTTTTAGTTGTGGCAGAGGTCGGTCACCTGTACTCCAGTCTTTAAACAGAACTCTCTGAGCAGGGAGAGCTTCTGAAGGCCGTAGTGCTCCACCAGGTGGTTTGGACCGGGGCTATCTCAAATAGAAATGAACTTTGTTCTAACACTGACCCAGAGCCATTGTGTAACTAACAAAACATGAAGAGAAAACACACAGGCTTCGTCCTCACCCAAGGCTGTCGGAGATGTTGTACGTCTCAGCGGCATCCTGGCAGACCAGGTTCCACAGCTCAGCCCCTGCGAGCATGCTCCAGGGCGTGCTTTCAGACGCCCCGGGCCCCCGGCCGCGTCGCCTTGACTTCTTCTTAGTCTCGTCAGACGGAGGCGCGGGCGTGAAGTGAGGCACCAGCAGGCAGCACAGGAAGTGACTGACCGCTGCAGAGAGACTCGGCACGTCTACGCCCTGCAAAGACATGAGCCAAGGCTGCAGGTCAGTTCTTCTGCTGCACACACCTGGGGAATGAAGGACCGCTGTGCGCAGAATGCAGTGAAGTACCTGGAGGAAACTGTTGAACACTCTTCTGGCCGAGCGAGTGAAGACTTCTCCTATGACTAATCTCTGTTTACGAAGAAAAGTGTTACAACAAGAGCAATTGCATACCCAAGACTAATTTGAACTATTTTATTACTCAAACACACCATTATATGCCTCAGGGAGTCCTTGTGTTGTGATTGGCCGATGGTCGTGATCACATGGCCCAGATATCTCAGGTTGATGCCTCTTTGGTGTAGCGCCTGTTTTAGAGAGACTCCATCCATTGGCGCCTCATTGCTTTGTAGACAAAACTCCAGCTGCACACACACACACACACAATAATGGTGAGGTGTTGGCATGTTTGCCATTGATGCGTGTGTGTGTGTGTGTGTGCATATTTTAGTACTGTGTGTAAACACTTACCAAGTCTGGAATCTGATGTGTGATGATGAAAGCAGCGGCTTCCCTCAATAACCTCTCCTGCAGCTTTATTGACTTGCTTTCTCCAGGAGGGAAAGATACTTCTAAACAAAATAGACACAAGCAATTTCATATCGTGTTCGAGCACAAGATGGGACTTTGTCCGGGTGTGCGTGTGTGTGTAGTTCCTCATGGTACCTGGAGAGAATACGCTTGGGTTGAAGCGCATCTCAAAGATGATGTCGCTGATTGAGCCCACTTCTTTACAAGCAACTCGGACCGCCTGAGTGGCTCGAGAATCACCTGCAAGAATATGGAAACTTAATAAAACTCAAACTAAAAAATATATAATTGACCTGGACATTCAGTTAGTTATCTACTAAAAATATGTCTTACAAGCTGTTGCACATTCTTCAAAGCCTCCATTTGCGTCCAACGTCTCCCTGACGCACTGAGTAAACTGGCAATGTCTTAACAAAGAAGAAAAAATGAAACTTCAACTTGATGGAAAACCCTATTAAAACTGATTTCAAATTGTTTTAATTGCATGTATAGCTGACTTGTGCTGGATGAAGGCCTGCACCAGCTCTGGCCTCAGTCGGCAGAGTCCATGGGAGAAGCTCCTTGGAAGCCCGGAGACTGAGTGATAATTCTCTGGCCACCCCTCTTTCAAACAGCTCTTCTTCTCCTCTTCCTCCCCATTGCTTGCTTTACTCTCGTCTCCTTCGGGAACTGTCTGGCTTTCTGTCTCCGCCTCCGGGCAGAAGTTGGCATCAGCTGGGAAGGTTCTGAACACATCCAGTACGTAGAACCTGCCATCAGCGCCCAACAACCCCTGAGCGTCCACTGAGGTGAACAGTGGCACTTTGTGGTCGTTGGGCCCCACGACCACATGCCTCTGGAGAGAGAGACATTTGGCTGAATGGGCCAGGCGCTCTAGGAGCCGTCTGCGATGAGGGGACTCTTGGGGTCCCGCTGTCACTCCGTACAGCAAGCCTCTGCAAAAGGAAACGTTGTTTAAAAAAAATGAGCAGATTAAAAACAGAAATACAGAGGTTGTTGAGTGAGGGGGGGGGTCGCCTACCTGGAGGCAGGAGTGGTTGCCTGGTCCTGTTCTGAGGCTTCCAAACCAGGGGCCAGACCCTGAGCCGATAGACGCACCCCTCTGTAGTCTACGACGGCTGTGGGGAGAGTGTGCAGCCCCTGCAGCCCCTCAATGTCACTGTAGGCCTGCACTCCTTTGAGCTCCAGCCTCTGAGCAGTCCTGCAGGTAGTAGGTGACGTAACGTTTGAATAATCAGTGAATAACTCTATTCTGAAAGTGAAACTGAGGCTCCTGGAACGACGTACACAGTTGGGAACCAACCGTGTAACTTCTACACCATCATAAAACACGTGGTTTGCTCGCACCTGCGACCTCGGTCCCCTCCAAAGATTGCAGATGCCGCCCCTTGGCTCATGAACAGGCCGCCCCACAGGAAAGCCGGGTCCTCGGGGTTTCCGTTCACAGGCTCCATAAAGCCATCCGCAACGGTTTCTGCCCCCTGCATCACGGCCCTGACGAATGCACCGTTAACCTGAAGAAAAAAAAAAAAGAAAAATTAAGAGGAAGTTGACATCAGGTGACGCAGGTCCTGTTACACAAGACCAGTTTTTCTTGGTCACCTGGATCACAGCCCTGTCCCTTTGAAGCCTCTCCTCCACGCTGCCTTGTGGAAGATCTCGGGCAGCTTGCAACTCCTCATTCCAGTCTGGAGCCTACACATACCAAACACAGTTACACGTGTCATCCCTGGCAATAGCACGCCGCCCAGTAAATAACAACAACAAAATCACGCTGTGTTGCAAGTAACCTGTGTTGCAGGCTGTTCTTCCACTCCCAGTCGGCTGAAGTTGTTTTTATGGCAGCGCGAGGCGCAGGGGGGCCCGAGCCAGCTCAGGGTGGGGTAAGGAGTAGGCATCACTTCTACTGGAGGCAACTGGGACCTGAGGGAAGCAATGTGGGCACCAGTTACTGGGATCGTTTCAAGATTTTAATTTGAAACCACAGTGTTTCTGGATTCTGTTAAAACACGGTCGTGACCACGGCCCCTCAGTGTGGGGGTGGTAATGGTACCTATTCTTCAGCGTGGTCAAAGTTTGTTTGAAGGCCGGGCTGATGTGACACAGCAGGTCGGTGAAGTTGTGACAGACTGGGGAAGAATGCACTGGACGAGGGTCAAACACGTCTTCTGTAGATCTGAGGGGTAGAAGAGAAAATAATTAATAATCAAACTGAAACTTTTGATTTAGTTTGGTTAAATCATTTCATTACCTATTGAGGAAGAAGCCCTTGGGAAAGGATGTGATTTCACACCGGCGCCCCTCCATTGTCACCGCGGTGATGTACAGGAAGTCTCCCTGCAGCTTCCTGTGTCCGGGCGCCGGGTTCCAGCAGCTGAGACACAAGTCTCTCAGGTAGCTGGGGGACTGACGAGACAGAAAGGAGGCCGCACAGAGTCAGCGTGTCTGTTTGAATGAGGCCTGGCCCGGCGTGAAAGCAGATGCCGGCTGCTGGCGTACCTCTGGTCGGGAGCTGTGTGGGAGCAGGGCCATGAGGGGTCTCTCTGAGGAACCGGGCAGCAGGTACTCAGGGGGAGCTACATCCGGTTTGGTCGGTTCGGTTTTTGTGTTGCTCAAAGAGCGTTTCAGGCTCTTTCCACTTGGTAAGTTGGAATCTGCACAGGTGTCAAAGTACAAAATTTGAGTGTGAGCTTGTTTGTCAATTGTGTATCTTTGGATTGCCCATTTGCCTAAGTGTACCGTGCGTGTACCCGGTGTTTGCGTGAGCGTCTCCAGTATGCTTGGTGAGCGTCCTTCCCTCAGTGCATCCTGAGGTCCAGGCGCTCTCAGCAGCTCGAGCACACGAGCCAGATGGAGTCTGGCCGAGCGGGCGGTGTAGGGTTCTGCAAACACGTGCAGCGTTTTAGAGATCGCACTGGCTTTCACGAAACTCTGGATGCTCAGGATAAATACTCTACTCCGGGATGTGATGATTGCATTAGCATTCATTTTTTAAGGATGCTGATATGCATGTTGTATTTTCACATTTTGTACTAATGGGTACTAATGAATCATTTGTCGAACACAGGTCTGACAGGATATATGCGGCACATGGCAACAGACTGGCTGCAAAATGGTTTGTTTTAGGATTTTAACAGCTAGCTGGTAGGAAACCAAATAATTGGTTGGCACACACGTGTTATCCCTGCAACTCAAAACCTTATTATGATGACATAGAAAAAGGTGAGTCAGCTATTTACAATGAGGTGAGAGACTTCAGCGTGTGCTGAAAGGGAAGCATGATGGGTGTGATGAAAATATGGACTGAATTATTCCATTCCAGTCTATGATTAGTTACTACAACGTACGTAAATGATGTAGAAATCACACTTGGACATGTAAGAGAATTCAAACCATATGGTTAAAAGACAACCGAACAACTTAAAGAGACTATTATTAGATTATCAACACAACACTCAAACTGCATGAAGATACAAAATTAATACAGTATCAAAACTGTATGAAGATAACCATGCTGTTAAGTTTATGCAAAATAAAAAGGTCACACATGCACTGAGTTATTAAGAAAAAGCATCCATTAAATTTAGATTGACGATAAAGCTAAAAGAGAAGGTTCTAAAAACACACCTTCCACCAGGCGAAGGACGGCTCCGGGTTTCAGCCCCTTAAGGCTTTGCAGTTCGGCCTGCGGGTCCAAAGCGGTTCCAGCGAGTGCCAGCGACAAGTTGGAACGTGGAAAAACGTCATCCCTCAAAAGCAGAGTCATGACTGCATCTTGAACAAGCCAAAAACCACGGACCTACAAAGAACACATGACTTAACACGGCAACCAATGACAGAATAGGGATTATTGCTTTGAGAATGGCTTCTGCAAAACTGTTAGTTTTGCGAACAGAGCGGAGAGAAAAACATCTTAGTACCTGCAGCTCAAATGGCTCGACTCCGGCTCCCTGGATCTTCACGGGGAACGAGGAGTCCTCGTGTTCAACGGCATCCTTTCCACTCATTAGGCTTGTGACATCTGTTTAAAGAAGAAACAAAACTAACTGAGAATAACCACCAACCACAAGCAAATAGTTCAGTTTGTTTTGCAGCCTCCTGCTCATTAGAAGCTGGCATAGTTCCCTCCACTGGGAACAGCTTTGAACCTGCGCGCCTCTAAGGAAGCGTGAATAAATGAGAGCAGTTTCTTGATGAGAATCGGACAGGAACGCTCATCCATTTCCAAATTATGTGAAGAGTGTGTGAGCGAGAAGGCCGGCGGGTGGAAGTAAATTAATTGAGTAACTGTCAGAGGAAGGAAAAGTGGGGCATGTCCGCCCTTTTTACACACACACACACACACACACATACAACCAGAAGGGCGAGTCCAAGCATGTCCCCCAACCTACGATGTGAATAAACCTGTTGTTTTTTGCCCACTGGCCTAAATGTCATTTACATGGAAAAAGATGTGACAACCACACCTACGTTTGACATGTGGTATTTGCTGAAAAGCAAATACCACCGAACCTTAAGCCGAGCAGTAGAGCAAGTTGCATTCACAGAGGCCTGCACACGTTACACACGTTACACCTCTGGCGTGTACACAGCCAAGCGCAACATTCCTTCTGCAGTCATCTGTGAAGACTGTAGTTTGTTTTTACAGAAAATCCCCAGATCTTGCTGTCCATTTGGGACTGCTTCACCACCAGAAGGCAGCCAGAGAATAGCTTCTCTGTTCACCATTGGTTGAAAGAAGGTTCCTCCTCTCTGCAGGATTGGGTTAGCTTCTTTACTTTTGGGATGGCTGCCCTCCGACAACCGAAGAAAGGCCATTTCTCAGCAATGCCAAGGTTACATTGGCAGTTCTTTCTGAGGTTTTTACCATGTAACTGATTTTAAAAGTAGGGTCTGGGGCACTACGCCAGGGTGCAGATTCATTCATTCATTTTGTAATTATATCTGGAGAGAAAAAGTGAAGACATCCATTTCCACAAAATGGGTTATTTTAATCATTACTTTAATAGTTCATAGAATATCGTCTTTCAAAAGGAGGCAACATCACATTATTCAAAGCGACATACGTGAGGCCTATCCTGCGTATATTCTCTATCTGTGAAGATGCTGAAAAACAATGTGACAGTATAGGAATATTTATTTTAAATGCAGTTGTCCTGTCAATCCCACTGTGGCAGAAGTTTCAAAGGCTGGAGGCAGTTCCAGACTTTCTTATTAGGAGGTAAATGAGATTTTGTTTTAAATAGGATTAAAAAGTTGTGTACCGACATTGTTATACAAGCCAATGGGTGTGTGTTTTTTTTTCCTTAAATGGTCATGGCGGAGAACACGGAGTTGGTGTGGGTGATTTCTCGTGGATCTCAGCACAAGACCTCCTGAATCGATTTCCTATGAAACTTTAAAAGGGCGGAGCAGATTGATAAGTTGGTGAAAGAGCAGCACCAGCCATGTTCTGTGCAGCAGCGCAGTGCTAAATCTCCCACCTTCCTCGCATTCTCCAGCGGGTGAGGCACCATAAGAGGAAAGAGGAAGGCAGCTCAAAGTGCAGCAACAGGAGAGACACATTAACACCCGCGGATCAGATAATAAAAACACATCCCAGGGTTTCCTCACCGGCCTTGGACGGATTTCTCACTCCTCGCCTCACTTTGTCCTTCATGGCTGCACGTTGTGGGTTTTTTTTTTTCTCCTGAGCTTTCTTCCTCCTCTGAGCCGCTTCGGAGTCTCGCTTCAAGGGGCCGAAGGAGCAGAACGGAGAGGAACGTCCCGGCCGCCTGGCTGCGTCAAAGTCGAAGGCTGTCTGTTCAGGGGCTGGGAATCCTGCCCTACTTCTTCCCTGCGAGGCGAACTCGTTCAAGCTTATCTGCTCCCCCTGACTAACAAAAGCCACACCCTCTTAATTGCTCCACACGGGCGCATCGCGCTCTCACACTTTGTTGAAATGGGTGTGTCCACTGCAGGACTTTCGACAAAAGGTGTCTCTCAGTTAAAACATGTCATGGGATTCATTTTGTGAACCTATGCATGCATGGTTTCACGTACACCGCAGACTTTACTCTAGTCCAAAATCAACGGGGTTCCTTATTCGTGCATCTCTTTTTGTGGAACACTCACAGCAGAAAATACAACAACGGTAAAAACCTTCCACAAATGGGTGTGTCGATCTCTGTGGATGGGGTTGTACAGACCTGCATTGGGAAATGTCACACAGATCTGGCCGTATCTCATTTCAAAGCATTCTCGGCATTCCTGTTTAATACTGCAAGAATGATACGTTGTGTTGCTTGACACTAGGTGTGCGTTGGCGTTCCCTAAGCTTCTCAGCGGAATACTCTCCACCAACTGTTTGACAAGATGAAACTGCAACGGACACAAAACATGCTCTTCAAAATCCTGCATAAAACCCGTTATGTCATTGATAACAGAAATAATACGATTATCAAGTTTGGAGTGATCTCCTGCGCAATAAAACAATATTGACTTGTAGAAAAGTGATATACAGACGTCATTTACCGTTAACTATATGGATTACGTACAAACGTTGTGTGTTTCCTACTGTTGCCATGGCAAAAAAGTACAATAATCAAAATAAATAAAAAAGTCGTGACGTCAGCTTCGCATTTGGGGGCGGCGGCCTGGTGGTGCCGTGTTGTTTGATGTTGCCTTCACGTGTTCCTGGTAAATGGGACTCTTAGGCAGGAAGATTTGGTTATTTTGCATTATTCCCGATGTTATCAAAAACTCTTTGGTTTGCATCCATCCGACTCATAACTACTGTGTTAAAGCAGAATACTGATCTGAATTATATTTTGGAGGGGGCGTCAATGAAAGTAATATTCCTTCAATAGAACGCATTTCACTGTCCAATCGTCACATTAAAACAAAACATCTTTCATCGCAATTGACATTGTTCTCTACTTTGTTGCTGCACACTTTTATTTGCCCGTCCTTATTATTATTGACAGTATTTTGTGTTCTTTTAATTTAATGTGGGTCGTAATGCTCATATTTCCGAACACCCTGCAACCGCGGAGCGTTTGACAGGAGTCTGTCCTTGGCGAGCAGAGCTGGACTCCCCGAGCTGACAAACAAACACGAGCACTGTGCGCTCCCCGTGTGTGAAGTCCGTGAGTTTTGTGTGCACCGTCGTGTGTGACTGCGTTAGTGCTAACGCGTTAGAAACACCAGCAGAGTGTGAAGACGGAAACCTCAATCGGTTAGCTCACCTCAGCTAACGTAGCTAGCGTGAGGCTCAACCGATATATTGACGGGAAGTTGGCCTCTACGACGAAACGTTATTTTGTTTTAGTTTTGTATTTAGTTTTTTTTTCAAGACAGCGTTAATAAATCTGCGCTAACAAACGTTAAATGTTACCAAGTGTGCATCAATGATCCCGTAGCAGGTTAACGGGCGTACCGGCTGGGCTGTCATTTTATTGGTTATGATGGTGTTTTAAAACGTCTCATTTGTTGTGTGCAGCTTCAGTGATTACGCGTCTTTGTGTCCCGTCCCGTCCCCCTCGTGAGAGGGGTCAGGGTCAGGTCTCAATGTCCCACAGTTCTGGTGAAGAGGGGGGTTTCTCTCAGGCTGCCCCAAATGTCAACACCCAAGAACTGTTGGACAACCCCGCTGAGTCTGTGGCAACACCTCGGGATCAGGTGAGGTGGAAGGTTTTTGGCACTAATGTCACGCTATAATGTTATAGCGAAAATATAAACGAATACAGTGAGGTTATAATACAAAACTAGGGCTGCTTGCAGTACTGAACGGGCCTTTGTCTCTCCTTGCATCTCCGGGGAGCAGCGGTCAGCCAGACACATGGTCAAAAAGTGAAAAGAGAAGAAAAAAAAGTCTGGTTCCAGGCAGTAATCGAACCCAGATCTCTGTCTCGCACCTTGCCGGCGAACCACGAGCCAGTCAATCAGGGGCCCTAAGCAGCCGCTTAGTTCGCGTATGCCTCGGTCCGGCCCTGACTGTGTTGTTTGTTCTATGTCTGTTTCTGCACCACGATTGGGGTTACGGTTACTGGTGGTTAAGAAATGTTCGTTATGCAAGAACATTTGGAGAAGTTGACACGGAATCATTGACGTCTGTTGTCTGAATCTGGGGTGCTCTCGAGGTCAAAGGTCCAGACTGACTGTCGATTTGTTATTAGCTATATTAAAGATTATTTTGAGTCATTCCTCATTAATCATCCGCAAGTTGTCTGAAAATTACCCAGGAACTAGTTGTTGTCTGAAGTTGACTCGATGTGTTTTCTTCAATAGGTTTTTTTATTTTCAGTCCTGTGCTAGGTCGAGCTGTGATCAGTGGAATTCTAGGAGGTTAAAGCTGTAAATTTGACAGGCAAATATAGTGACACCGTGTACAGATTCAAATGGAAAAAAGGAAACTTTAGATTTTCCGCTCGATGTTGCAACAAACTGCAGTTATGATAAGACACATTGTAACTCGCTTGGGGGCAAATCATATTCGCGATATGTAGCTTGTTTAAAAGAATAAGCTGAAAAATTCTAAAATTTATTTTTAGTAAGGCTGGTCGATTTCTGGTTACTCTAAATGTACTAAAACCACCCAACACCGCAAACGTTTCTTTCCACAGGACGTCCCTCTGACGAACACTTAAGCAGATAACCTTTATCTGCACTAAAGTGTTTTCAGTGCTGTGAATGTTGTGTAAGTTTGTTCTTCTTTGAGCATTTTTCACTGCAAACGGGATTGCTGATTTGGCAGTGCTGTCTTTGTGGGTGTTGTGTCAAGCTGTAACGTAGCTTGTAGAGGGGGAGAGAATGAAACAAGGCTTTGTGCGGATGCCCCCCTCCGGGTCCTTTCCCGTCAAAATGTTCTTAGTCTCATTGTCTTAAGTTCCGCCACAGGAGCTTAGAAGAAGGACGCAGACTATACTTTCATTACTTATTCTAGGAGCTACAGAGACAGACCGACAGAGAGATAAATATTGAGAATATTGATTGAACATCATTTTTCTCCAGGTGTCACCGACAGTGGACGAGGCCTCTCCTTCTTCCACGTTCTCCTTTGAGATGATCGACATGGAGTCGGGCCCTTCCCCTTATCAAGAAGTGCAGCCTCACTGGTTCTTCTGTCGACGGGCCGATGACAACGCCTCCTGGCTTCCTTTCAGCAGAAAAGACTCTGACAAACTAGAGAATGCCAGCAACACTGGTAAGCAAGTCTATATACTTTGTTGTGTGTGTGGTTGCTTTTGCAGGATGTTTTTGCAATGTAGAGCCATGTTCTTTAGTGCATTGAATATTTACTGTTCATTTAAAATCCTACGCATTCCTGTCATGCCTGTACTGTGCAGTGAGAGACCAGGGGGATGAGGTGGTGATCGCTGTGGAGGGAGAGCGGTATGACGTACGGGTCAAGGAGAGGAAGCGCTACGCTGTGTACTGGGAGCAAGGCCCCACTGAAGTACGCCGCTGTACCTGGTTCTACAAAGGAGACAAAGACATCAGGTTCATGCCTTACCCGGAGGACTTCAGCCAGCGTCTGGAGGTAGTCTGTCATCACACTGCTCGTTGCTGACTTTATTTTCCCCCTGAGCGTCACCTGTTCCTCCTCACAATCTTTTTTCCTATCTGGTTTGCTTCCATTCCTTTCCATCTCCTCCTTCAATTTTCTTTTAGGAAGCCTTTATGATATCAGTGACCTTGAATGAATGGAAAAGAAAACTGGAGTTTCCCAATGGAGAGACTGTCATCTTGCACAATCCCAAGGTTTTTGATTTACATGTGCACTATAATTAAATACATTACAAAGTTACTAAGTTCAAATGACTTACATTGTTCTTCTTTTCTCATCTCTTCTATCATTTTCCTGTTCCTCTCAGCTCATGATGCAGTATCAGCCAATGGGATTGCAAGATGAGTGGCTCTCCTCCCCCAGTGAGCAGACACGTCCTCGAACGGTCAAGAGAGGAGTGAACAACATCTCTGTAGAAATACCTGATGGTGTGTGTGTGTGTCTGTGTCTCTCTCTGTGTGTGTGTGTGTGTGTGTGTGTGTGTGTGTGTGTGTGTGTACTAGTAAGAAATACACTAGAATACATGCCACGGTTTAGAATATTTCTGTTGGTTTTTCTCAGGGGAACCAGAGAAGGTGGACCACCTTGTCTTTATGGTCCATGGCATCGGCCCTGCATGCGACCTGCGCTTCAGATCCATCATACAGTGCGGTAAGGGAAGGTGTGTGTGTGTGTGTGTGGTGGGATCTAATATATTTGTGTGTTTGTAAGACTGTTTTCCTTCTTGTCTCTCCAGTAAATGACTTCAGGAGTGCTTCACTGTCCCTCCTGACCTCTCATTATAAGCGCGCTGAGCAGGATGGGCAGATAGGGAGAGTGGAGTTCCTCCCAGTCAACTGGCACAGCGCTCTACACGGGGACGCCACTGGTGTGGACGAGTAAGTATAGAGAGAGAGACACGGAGCAAACAAAACAACATCCTGTTTTTGTACAATACTACGTTGTTTGTCTCCTGTATTTGCAGAAAGTTTGTCAAGTCTTCCCTCCCCTCCCCCACTCCAGGGACATCCAGAGGATAACCCTACCCAGCATCAGCAGGCTGAGACATTTCACCAACGACACCCTGCTGGACCTGTTTTTCTATAACAGCCCCACCTACTGCCAGACCATAGTTGACACGGTGGCCTCAGAGATCAACACGCTCCACACCCTCTTTAAGAAGAGGCACTCAGACTTCAATGGGGCTGTTTCTGTTGTGGGGCATAGCTTGGGTAAGACATGTCCAAACAAAGAAACACACTCACTAAGATGATGTGTTTCAACTTTTGCTTTTCTAATCTCTTGTTTGTCAGGTTCGCTTATCCTGTTTGATCTGCTAACCAATCAGAGGAATGGATCTAGAAAGGCCAGAGAGGCTGTAATTTGGCATTCATAATAAAATATATCTCCAGCATACAGATAAAAGAAAATTGCTATTTTGTAGAATTTCTCCGTCTCTGTGCTCTAGGTGCCCTCTGGGGAGCCCTTAGATCTGAACTGTGACACACTGCAGCAGACTTTGAGTAGACTGGGCCTAGAGCGGTATCTGGATACTCTTGAGGCAGAGAACCTAGACCTGGAGTCCCTGGTAATAAACATTAACACACATATTGAACATGCAAACTTAATCAAACTTATCAGGGTCTGAAATTCCTTTTTGTTCCTCCCTGTCACTGTGGCAAGGTACCTAGTATTACTGGCTAATCAATGCTTTTGTCTGTCAATTGTGAAAGCTATTGTAACGCTTTAGAATTGCAAGAACTGAGTCAGTGGTACCGGATAGAAGAAGTTCTGAAAATGTCATGTAACCTTAATCCCTGACTATTTGTAGTTCAAGATTAGCTTTAAAAAACATTTCTTAATATATGCAAAACCTGCCATGGTGGTAATTACCTTTATTTCACGTTTGATACTTTGTGAAAATAAAAGTATTGATTTTCTCTTTTAGGCTCTTTGCCAAGATGGGGATCTCAAAGATTTAGGAATTCCACTTGGACCTCGGAAGAAAATCCTGGACTACGTCCGGAAGAAATGTCTTTCACAGGTCAGCCTGAAACTTTGCTGAGTATCCTGGTTTTGTATCATTACAATGCCTTTTTAAAATCTGTTTCTTCGGTACGGTGTTGTGGTGTTTTCCCTATAAGGTATCCAAATGAGAAGCTGTATCAAGTGGCTACAGATCTGATATTATTTGCATTACTTATTATTTCTTTCCATCTGAATAGGCTTTTAAGACCGGGGCAGTACATCTGCCAGAAGGGTTGCACGTTCCACCTCAAATGACCAGCAGCTCTGATGGGAACCAGTCTTCAGGATCCACCATGGAGCAGTCCCAGTTCCACAGGGCGCAGTCTGTCACCAGTGCTGTAGACTACGAGTACTTTGACGTCGGCATCGGACAGGTACCATACAAGCTCACAGACATAAGCAGTTGAGTAGATGAATGGTTTAATGCATCACCTGACTGCTTCTCTCCTCCTCCTGCTGTCCTGGACAGACCAATGGAGGCATAGCCAAGGGACAGGTGTGTCTCATAGTGTCCCCATGGTCTCAGGGCTCTTCACACATAAAGTGTGGTCTGTTCAGGAAAAAGTCCAGGCGACTTGAATGGAATTTTAGTGATTATTCTATGAGCAATGGGGTTTCCATGGCAAAGCCACATTATGCCAAGATGATTGAACGCAGCATCTTTATCTCATTGGCTCATGCAACCCGACGTCACTTTGTCTGTGCTCATCACGTCCTGCATGAATAGTCAGAGCCCTTTACTGGCTCTCACACTCCCTGAATGTTGTCTTAATGTCATAAAATGTAGTTTAAATGTTACATGTAAACGCGATTGTGCGTTTAGAGGAATCGTGTCATCCCTCTGAATAGCTGTTTTCTTCATCCCAACATTTTAGAACGTTTTAACACATTTGATAGCACTTGTTTTACGAACCCCATCCTCTCTCCACAGGTATCCATTGATTACCCGCAGCTGGCTTTTCACCCTCAAACATTTTTTGCCTTTGGCTCTCCTATTGGAATGTTCCTGACTGTTCGTGGGCTCAAACACATTGATCCCAACTACAGCTTCCCGACCTGCAAGAGCTTTTACAACATCTACCATCCCGTGAGTAATCACATATTTAATGTATCATTCTAGCACACCGCCTGCACCTGCTTTTATTTGCCAAAAATAACTGGATGTAACTTCATGCACACATCGATTGATCAATCCCATCCACGCAGACGCACAAACACCCACACATCCTCTCCCAGATGTAGCTGCAGCAATGAATCAACACAATGATGAGAATAATTGTCACAGGTTTTTCCACTGTGTATTTAAACCTTAGTTTGTACAATTGATGAGCTTTTGGCATCAATAAATATTCACATTTGCTTAATATAAGACTACTTTTGGGGTTCATCTGTTACAGTAAATTCTTGTCTTGTACTTCTGTGTAGTATGACCCTGTGGCCTATCGGTTAGAGCCCATGATTGTAACTGAGGTAGATTTGGAGCCCATGCTGATCCCTCATCATAAAGGCCGAAAGAGAATGCACCTGGGTATGGCCGTCTTTCACTTTCTCTTTATGCAAAGATACTGTTGTGAGGGCTTTTGCATAGTGGACTTAATGATGATGATCTCTGTGTCTTTTTGTCTAATAGAACTAAAGGATAGCTTTACCCGTATGAGCATGGACGTCTTGGGATCGTTAAGGACGGCATGGCAATCCATTTCCAGGATACCAGTTGCTGCACTACAACCGGGGGAAGAAGGAGACCCTGCAAGAGAGGGAGACCTTCATGAAACCCAGGGTAGAGAGAACGCTTTTATTTTGTTTGTGTTTTTGTTTGTGTATGTGCGACAAACTGTGTCTAACCCGGTTTCCTGTCCCCCTTCTCTGCATGCTGCCAAACTCCCCTCTTATACTTCTATCTGCCGGTTGCTCCTGAGTCCCTCACCTTTTACCATTTTGTCTTTTGAACGTCAGCCTCAGCGGCAGTTACTTCTTCTGCTAAGAGAGAAGAGAAAAGTGCTCATTTTTGGACTAAAATAATGGAGTGGCCCAGGGCCCTTCATAAACATTACTTCAAAGGTAAGCCAGGGTGGTAACTTGGCTATAAGAGTTTTCTCTGGAAACTTTAAAACCACAAGCCTATAATACACATTCTTTGGTTACATTTTACTTCCATGGTTTGAATCTGGAAAATAAAAATGCAAAAAAGAGGCTGATTAAAATACTTTCATTAACTGTTTGAAACTATGCTGCAATACCAAAGGAATTGCTTGTTAAAAAAAACATGCTGGTGGTTTATTTTGTCTTATCAGCTCCCTCACAAAGGTAAAATGTTACGTAGAGCATATTGTTAAAACTGCAGGCTTTCACTGCTGCCCTGCTCTTCCTTCCTCCTTCGTCCACGCCTAACTGCACCGCTAGCGCTCCACATCTTATGTTCAACTCAATGTACAAGTATTGTACTTGCTGCTTTTGGGCCCTTCTGTCATTCTACTGCTTTGATAACAACACAGACTGCTTGAGGAACTTCCCCGTGGACTCGTAGCCTTTATTTTACAACCTCCCACTGTTGTATGAGGTATAGTGGTTTTAGATCCCAAACCCGCTATTTTATAATGATGTAATCTAGTGGACACAGTACAGTGTCGCTTGAGAGAAAGTCTTTTTTTTGTTTTGAATTACAAGGCAGTAAATGCAAAGGTAGAAAATATGATACACCAGCAGTTTACGGTTCATCAGAAGGGCGTAAGGTTTTTGTTGAGAGGCGTAAATCGCTCTAGAACAACAATACATTTCTAACATACCAACAGACACTCATCATAAAACCAACCCATCTCGCTGACATCTACTCAAACCTCATACTTGGACCCATGATCGACAGCATAAACACAATAAACCTGTCAAAGACATGTTGCCACACCTATGTCACATTGATCTTGTAGATATCCATTCAGGGCTAATCCAAAAAAAGCATTTTTTAAAAGCATTTGCATTCAGCTCATATTTTGTTACTGTGTTGCAGCAGGAGTGTGCGACGAGGCGGAGTCCTCCGGGTCAGCAGAGCAGACGGAGCAGCCTGAGATTAAAGTGGGGATGTTAAATGGAGGACGAAGGATCGACTACGTACTTCAGGAAAAACCTATCGAGAGCTTCAATGAGTACCTGTTTGCCATCCAGTCTCATCTGTGTTACTGGTGAGTCATGCATACATGTGGACCACAGTTATTTGTGATTTTTGTTTTTCTTGTATCCCATTTTACGTCCCTTGACTTTAATCTATACTCAAATAAACAATGTCCTTCCCTCTCCCTGTCTACTAGGGAATCTGAGGATACTGCTCTCCTGCTGCTGAAGGAGATCTATGACAAGCTTGGCGTGGCCATGGAACAGTCACCGCAGTAACTTGCTTTGACGCAATGACCTTAACCTAAAGGACAGCTGACAGAGCCAGGGGCTGCACAATCTTCTTCCAAGATGCCTTACCGTCTGGGTGCCCCGTCATCCCCCCTCCCTTGACGCTGGAGGCCAATTGGTTGCAGTCAGGTGACTCAGCTTGGTTCGGATGCAACAGTTTGCCTTCAATTGAAGGCGTGTTTGCTGTTTATTGGTGCCTAAACCTCCAGGGCAGAACTGGCTTTTGTGTCTAACAGTTCTTTCAAATCCACCCAGACATCACTGTCATGATCCTGGAGGCAGCTGGTCTTTTGTGAGTCATTCTTCATTTCACTTTAACTTTGCACTTTTACTTGCCCACTGGTGTTGATATATAATGCCTCAAGCTGTAGCTCAATGATATGGAAAACAGAATTATCATGATCAACTGCAGGCACACACCGTACTTTATAAAAACAAAACGCCACACGTATCAGGTATAATATCTACCACATAGGTTACAAACTGGCCGCCAAAGCTGGTATTTCTATGCATTTAACAACAATGGTATATGTTCGAGTATAATTGAAATGGAATATTAAAAATACATGTAATGTATAAGATTTGAGGTAATTCCCAGCCCTATGCACAGCCTCCAAAAATTCAGAAATGTAGCTGTATAGTTATAATTAACTATAAGTGCGTTTAACAGGGCATCTCTTTCTGACCCTTTTAAACCTAAAGCGCTTCCTCAGCAAAACGTGGATCTGTAACTTTATAAATAAGCAGGTCCACTGGCTTCATTTAGTTTACCATGAAAGTTTAAGTTCTCAAGGAAAATGAAGCTTGATATTTTGGCTTCGAGCAGGTATATTTTGTTTTAGTCATCCTTAAGGCCACTTGAAACATAGTGCTGCTACTCCTATAATTGTGCAATATAAAAATAATGTTCTTTTACATTTCACAGATGTAATGAAGCACTGATGCGGCCATTAAAAGGGAAGTTAATCTTTCCCTTCCTGTGATATTTTTCTTTCTCTTTCTGCATGTATTTGATTCTGCTTATCTAAACCTGTTCCTAAAAGAAGGGATCAAAATGAAGATTTTTGACAGAAATGAGATGAAGTCGGTTCTTGAAAGGACAAGCTGGTCATCTTTTGTGTGTGTGTGTGTGTGTGTGTGTGTGTGAGAGAGAGATGGTATGTTTATAAACTGTTAAGGAAAACTAAGGCCCTAAGGTCTGTGCAAGTGCTCCTCCATCATATTTGACCTAAAATGTATTGTTCTGTAATTACTTTTATCAGCATATTCTTTATTCTAAAATATGGCATTGGTTTAAATACAGTTGAGTGGAATCTAACATTTCTATAATCTAGAGACGCAATGGCACATTTTTGTCTTTGTAGCAAGGTGAGGTAAAGTAATTTTCTGAATTGCGAGCCCTGCTTTGCTTTGTCAGAGCACAGCCTCTCAACATTTTCAGGTCCTGACCCGATGCTTGTCTAGAAATGTTAATAATTCTCATGAACCCAGCAATAAGAGATCTTGAAATATCATATCAATTTATTTTATAGAATAAAAATATCAACATATCAATGACCACAAATCTGCCACATGGGGTTCAGATTAAAAAGATCAGAGACTTTGAACTTTACAAATTACTCCTCATCCTCTCTGTAAGGGCACCACAGCTCCACCGCCAAATCTCTGCCCCCTCTTTGCATTATCGCACATGAATTCACCTAATTTATAGAATTAACCCAATTCATTGATCTTTCTTCAGAAATGCACTGAATAGTTTATTACTATGCTGCACTTTCCTTAAACTTCACCACTGTCGTTTTCTGTCTGTCGTTGAACGGATCTTGATGGTCCATGGCTCCTCTTTCTTGCTAAAATGTCTGTTATTGTGCTTGATTTGAAAATGTTGATGCATACCAAAAAACAAGTTTTCTCTTTTCTGAGTGCATGAATATGGCAAGTTTTGCGGGCCATAATAAAAAAAACTACAAACGACAAGTGATGTCTTCTAAATATGTGATCATTATATTCTATCTGCATGGATTAAACTATCAGCAGTCTAAAAATACATTCTGTATAATAAAGAGTATTACATTTTGTAATCTAAGTTGTAAATCTAAGTTTTTGATTATAATAGTTCTGTACCGCCGCTTACTTTTCTGAAAACTTTTCACATGACGGTTACAAAGTACATTAACTGAAGCACCGTCAGTTTTCTAAAATATTTACTTCATTTAATCAGCTATCCATCAGAGGATGCTTCTCTATGGAGCCAAATCCCTGGCAGGTAGGTTTAATCGATCAACACGTAAATATATTTTATAAATCTCTCTAAACACAAAATCCAATAGTAACGTCGGCCTGCTCGTTTCAGCGAGCGGTTGCTCAGGCCGGTCACTGCGCATGCGCTGTCATCTGGAAACGCAGCATCGCTCACACAGTGGCAGATTTCACGACACAACCGGGACAGCAAACACGAGGCAAGTTGAGCTCGTGTGCATGTGTTGTTTTTTTTGGCATTTGCTTTTAAGCTACTGTTCAGAGCTATACGCTGCGTTTCATTGTTAATGTGTGACCCTTAATGTATAAACGTGAATGCAAAGCGCGGACGTTGCTCTGGCAACAGGCCGGAGGAAAGTGGCTGAACTTTACTCTCGCTTGAAAAGTTCCATATCCGTACAGTCAGTCACGGCACATGGTTTGCTAGATGCCGTTTATAAATTGAATGTGACGTAAAGGTCTTTCAGAAACGAGGGACCTCCACAGAGGGGGTCATGTGATCCCAGCGGGAGGAAGTTTATGCACTAAAGCCTCCCGGTGGATCTGCTGGGAGAGACCGACTGCTGGTCATAGCCTCTACTGTATTCAGAAGGGTTAACGGAACAATGGCTTCCCCTTACATTTGTGGTTAGCCACATGTCACATGTTTATACTCGCCTCAAAGGACCATTTAAGCCCTTTCTCATGAGGTTATGCTGACTGCGTTGTTTGACCTGTTTCCAAGCGTGCAACCTTATTATCTGTCAGGGTTAGAATGCAAAATGCAGTCTGCGTTTTTTCTTAGGAAATGAATGTGTGCTTAGAAGCTGAGCTCTGACCGTGTGTAAGTGTGTGTATTGTCATGCTAAACCTCCAGCAGGTAGTGGGAGAATGTGGCACAAGTGAGACTGTGTCTTATGCTGCCAACTCTCCCTCCCATCATCTTCCATCTCTCTGCCTGGATCTCAGATCTGCTATTCAGCTGACTAACAAAGAAAGAGACTTGAACAATACTCTTGCCACAGCCAGATACCCCCATGACACATACACACACACACACACACACACACACACACACACACACACACACACACCACCGCTGTCTTTCTCCTTGTACCCGCCCTGCACTGCCTGCTTAACGAGTGAATGTAATCTGCATCTGCTGTGCTCGTCTGTGTGTGTCTGCGCGTGTGTGAGAGTGAGAGAGAGATTTTGAAGGGTGAGCAGAAGCAGAGCAAGGAGGCGGGACCGGCCAGTTACTCATGTGTGATGGGAATTTCGACTGTATAGCATCAACAGAGACGGCAAAGGAGACGGGCCGAGCAGAGGCAAGGCTTGCCGGCTGGTTTAAGCAACAACACGACAGTCATGAGGAGCGGGGCTTTGTGCCGCTCCGGCGTTCAGACGGACTGTCTGGAGGAGAGCCGGAGGTGAACCTTGGGAGGAACACAAGAGACGTACGGAGAAGCTGTGGGAAACCTGAGACAAACCGCACCCGGCCGTTGCCATGGGGGGCTCCCTCAGCCTGCACAGGAAGGACTCGGTCGGCTCCTCTCGGAAGAAGAGCAGCATGTAAGATGAAATGCTTCATTGTTTTGTGTCCCTTTTTTAGATTGTGTTGTTGTGTGTGTGAGCTCAGGGCTCCTGTATCAGGGACGGGGGAGTGTGAGTCTGCAATAAGAGGTGGAAGAGGGACCTTGATGCTTCCTGTAGCGGCTGTTTTCCCTGCTGGGCTGAAACACTCAGCCTATCAGCCTGGATCACATTGCACTCAACCTCCCGCGTCGAGCTGTTTTGAATGCTACTTTGTTTTTCAAATCTAGGGGAAGAGACGCGTGGTACCGCTGATGACATTAGCAGAGAGGCTAATGTCACAAGCATGAGCAGATCATCCTCCCGTATTAAGGCAGCCTCCAAGTACCAGGATAATTGATGTTGATACTTTACTGGGAGTGCTTGTAGTACTTAAAACTGTAGTATATGTAAATAATTATGATGTTGCTGCTGGCTATTCATTATTCAGCTGTGATTTTGATGTTAAAGGCCTTTCTATTGTATTTGTGTTTGAGCAGGTGGCACAGCTCCCTGTTCCGTGTTTGACATCCTGCTCTCTCAGTGGCGTGTTTTCAAAATGAAAGGGAAGGGAATCAATTAGCTGTTGCTGAGGCATTAGTCAGAGCTTTAAAGCACTTCACTTCCAGGTTCCCGCTTCCTTTTCTCCTCCTTAGAGAGTCCTTCCACTTAGTGTCAGCTGAGCGCAGTCCGTTATTCTTTAACCCTTGTATACGTCCCTTGTAACAGAACACTTTCTCTCAACACTCAGTGATTCAAGTCGTGGAGAAACAGGGGTTGCGTACATGAGAGGCCGTGCCGCCATGCGCTGCGGGAGAGCGTGAGACGAGGACGTGGGAGCTCAGAGGGACTGAATCCGCGACAAAGCAATCTTCATTGTTGTTTATTTGATGTATTAATTTCTTTAAATCTCACTGATCACGTGAGCATGCTGTAGTTTTAGTGTTTGATTCGGGTTGGGATCAAACGCTCCTTCCTGAGGGGGTTCTGGACAGACACTGCTTCAGGGTCTCTCTTTCTTTCAGCTTCTGGTCTGTCTTCAGTTGGCAGAATCATTTTTGATCATGTTTCAGCCTAACTGCAGTAATCTTTCCTGCACTGTGGACTTCCTGTCCACTTCCTGTCCTTATCCAGACAGTCTGCGTGGGAAGAGGGTGACCTGCAGACAGGCACAAAATGTCAATAATAATAATAATAATAATGAATAAACGAATAAGTTTATCCGCCTCACCTGTGCATTATTGTTATAGATTAATAGTTTGATATTGATATGACTACATGGCAGTTTAAAGGGAAATTAAGTGTAGTTTGAATAAATTTAACAGGCAAAGGACACATGAGAGGGGGGGCGGGGGGGTTATCTCCATAGTTGCGTGCAGGTGTGTGCAAAGTGCACGCACTATTGTCTGGGAATTGTGTGCTTCTGAGTCAGAAACAAAGGCTCAGTTGGTGTGTACACGGCTCCTCTGGGTTGAACCCCCTCCTCTCTTTCAGCCTTGTTCTCCTTTCTTTGTCCTCTTTTGTTTCATCATGCCTCTTTGAGTTAAGATATTGCAGCGTACAGCAGCACTGTGAGGGCTTCAGCTCGTCGCAGTCTAACTCTGTTCCCCCCATGCTAGCTTTCCGCTCTGATTGCAGCTAATTGGGTGTTTTATAAAAAATGCAAAGACATCAGGGAAGTAAAACGGGTGGTGCTTCTGAGAAATGTATGGAGGATGAGATTATGTCTCTGTATTTTTTATCTCCCAGACACTGCGCACCGCCTGTATCATCATCACTTCTGACCCGTTATATAACCCCGGGTGGAGGGGCTGAATTTCATGCCGAATCGGTTATATATATATATATATATATATATATATATATATATATATACGTATATACAATTTGACGGAACTGGGCGAGAGACCAACAATGAACACTAGATGGAGCCTTATAACAGAACAACAGGGCTCATGCCTGTACATTGCAACAATTTCCTTTTATTATGAATCTCTTTGCATCTGTTGGCTGTTTCTCAGCTGTATTTTCTTATTGAAATATGAACAGAGCCACTGTTAGATCAAATTCCACAGCAGCAAAAATCCCCAAGGAAATACTGTTGGTGAGGATTAAGGCCGTGATGTGTATCGTATTTCTTTATTACAAAATGATTACAAAAAGAACAACCAGTGTAACTGGTATTGGTAATACTAACTTTACAGCAGTTTAATTTGAGAGACATCATCTGGTGCCATTTTTGTAATACTTAAAATTAACTTTGCATGTTTGCTCTTGTATGCCACGTTAATGTTGAAGTTAAAGTACAAATACTTAAAATTATGCTTTGTTCAATACTTTGAATTAGCCTGGTTATTGAAACAGGTTTATTGCTGCAATATGAACAGACCTCATACTTGAGACTGTGACTTTCAGCAGTTCTTGACATGACATAATGTGAAGGACAGATGGAGACTGTGAAGATGTAAAAAATCGTAATGGCTCCTCCACCTGGGGGCGTAACTGTACTCTGTTCCACACAAATCCAACCACAGGGTTAATTCATTAAATACAAGGGTTTTCTGATGGAAATGTGATCCGTTAGTCTAAAATGAAACGCAAATTCCATGTAAATCCTTCATTTTAAATCTTTGATATGAATTATTGGACTGGGGAAATGTTGACCTGCTGATAGTGCTTTGTGAAATGTCAGATTTGTGGGGATTTTTCGATTGTTGTCAAGTTTTCATACAGGGGATTGAGAAGAAAGAGACAAATAGTTATTTATGGTTGAAATGCTGCTCTTCTCTCTGAGGAATTATTTCTTGCAGTTTCACATCCCCTCTGTTGTGACTCAGACATGTTTATCCTCACCGATGTATTCTTAGCACACAGCCACACATGCTGCTGCTATCAGTCAAATGGTAATTGATGATTTAAGGATGTGCATTCTTGCTGGATTGAATGACGGGAAACAAACGTAACAGCCGTTGTGCGCCGTACGCGTGTGGTGTGAAATACCCACTGCTGCGTGCTCACATGCAGCTCTAGTCGGCATAGTGTGTACTCCACGTGCGGTTCGGAGGTTTGCCTCTTCCACTGTGTGCTATTCGTGGTTTTCAAGGTATTGCATAAGACTGTTCCTTCTGTGCCTGTGGTGTGTGTCCCTTTTAGGGAGAAAGTCTGGACTATTTCCTCTCTGTCCTCGTCTGCCTGTTGTCCTTTCTGTTGAATACCTGTGTTTTAATCCAAATACAGACTCATCAGAATAAGACATTTGAGACATAAGACGTTTGGTCCCTAGTGTCTTCCTCAAAGCAGAACTCTTATTAATTCAGATTTTTTTCCAGACGCGAGTTCAAGATCACAACATCAAGGTGCAGCACAGTGAACACCGGATGTCTCGTACTGCTTAAGGGGGTTTCTTAGCTTCTGGCGGATCGCATGCACTGCAAGACAGACAGGTTTGTCTTGTCAGCTGCTGCCTGGCTGACAGATGAGGAAAGACAACGTCAGTAATCTCTACGACAAACAAAACCGAATGTAAAAAAAAACGATTCCAGTCCTGCCCAAAAACTCACTTCTCATCTATTAATCCTCTTTCTTAATTAACGCTGTTTTTCCCATCTGCCTGATTTTTCACTCTGGGTATCACAGATTGAACAGAGCGCCTCTTTCTCTGTGTTCACCAGCGTGTCCTTTTCTTTCCCTGCTCCCCTTTTTCACTGTACTGAACCATCCTCCCTTATTAGATTAGTCATGGTTCGCTCTTTTTCAAAGAACTCTGGCCTAGATGTGTGTGTGTGTGTGTGTGTGTGTATATGTGAGTGTGAGGGAGAAAATTGTATAAATGTGAAAGCCTGTACTCAGTTACATAAGCCATCCACAAACCGCCTCCGAGTGTGTGGGTGAACGTGCGAGCGAGCAGCAATGAGAGCAGTCAGACGAGTGGACGCAGCGCTACCGTTGAATCTAGGTTTGCTGTGTTGACTATTGTGCGCTGTGTGGCCTGGATGTAGTCAGTGAATAACAGATCATCTTGTATTATAGTATATAATGTCCTCCTACACCTTTTTTAAAATGACACCCGTAGCCCCATTGTTTCCTCCCTTTCCTCCCCTGCTCTGTTTTCATCTCCTCTTTCGTGTCTGGTAGTGTGTCCATCTGTCGTAGAGCTAGAAGCATGGCCTCTGCTCCCCCCCCCTCCCCCTCTCCTCTTTGCCCTCACGATTAGCAAAAGAATCAGAGGGGGGGAGGCAAACTCCTGAGAGCATGTGAGCGAGTTAACAAACATGCAGGAGCTGGGCGAGCCCATGTCTGCCAACCAGCTGATCGGCCACCCAGACAGAGCGAGAGGGGAGGGGGAGAGTGACCACTGATGCTGTGGAGAGCATCGCAGGAGAACAGCAGAAGCGGCGGCAGCGTGGGACACGTTTGCCTCTCTTGAGCGTCAACAGCGCAGAAGGGGCTGGATGCAAAAGCCGAGCGGTTAAGCAAGAAGGAGGAAGTGAGCGAGCTGCGTGGCCAGCGAGAGGGAGAGAAGCTGGCGATAGGTGGGAGGGAGGAAAGAACGCAGAGTCTCCTTTTTGAAGTAGAAAGGACGGTGGGAGATCATTGAATCTGCCGGATAACGACTCGACACGCTGCAGGGATGTCCTGGTTGTCCCCGGTCCAGTGGGCCAAATGGACATGGTCCGCCGTGACTGGGGCTGCTGAGGACGGGGGACAGCCCAGACCCAGGGATGACGGAGAGGACAAGTAAGAGGGGCTTCCGCTTTTTTTGTGTGGGGGATTCTTTGCATTTGCTTTGATAAACGGCACTAGATTGATTGTAGTGTGTGAGGACAGCAGATTCCCCTGAGTCACACCGACAGCTGCTGGATGTATACACACACACACGCACACACGCACACGCACACGCACACACGTGGATCCCAGCATGCTGTCATTGGCTAAAAGCAGATTCTGTGGGGAAATGCAGAGACTCAAATGTCTCTGCTTTGTGTTTCTTTATGAGGCAGCAAAGGATATGACTGGTTCCAAGGCTCGCTTTCAGACAATGTGTGTTTGTGTGTGAAGGTGGTTTGGCAGTTAGCTGAAAGTTGGGGGATGGGGGAAAAAAGACACAGTTTCCAAAGCGTTTTATTTCTTTTTCTGTTCATCTCTAGTTTCCAAGTAACAATCCAAGATTGCAGCCGTTGGGGCCATTACTGGGATGTGTGTGTTTGTGTGTGTGCAGGGTAGGGGTGCATATGTATATTAGGGTTAGCTCTCTAGTGTGTGTGAATGTGGTTCTGTGAACTAGTATCAGAGATGGAGTGTGGTTGGGTTTTGGCACTGAGAGCTTTGTTCCTTCTCGTGCTGTTTTTATTAGAGTGCAGACGTTTTGATGTGTGTTCAAGCAACTGTGAACACACACACACACACACACACACACACACACACACACACACACACACACACACACACGGCCACATGAAGTCTCACTCCCGGTCTCTCCCTTTTGTCTCTCTGCAGTTTGGGCATAGATTTAGGTTGTCTAGGCAGCTGACGCAGCAGACCAGAAACTGTGTGTGTGTGTGTGTGTGTGTGTGTGTGTGTGTGTGTGTGTGTGTGGCTGAATGATGCGACAGTGTCCTTACAAAGGATGCAGGTGGCCTTGTAGGACTTCACTTCCTCTCCCTTCCTCTGACTTCCTTTCAAATAAAAGCAGCTTGTTTGCTGCGAACTCCGACATCAATCGTTCATTACACACTGCAACACACAATCCAGACTTTCATTCCTATATTTTATTTAGTGGCACTCATATGTTGGTATTTAGTGATCAACATTTTCAATGCCTCATTGTTCTCAATTGTTCGCTTTGAACCAGGCAACAGGATTTGTTTTTATCACTTCAGCTGTCTGTCACTTTCATTAAGAAAATGTATATTTATTTTTTATTTCCTTATGGATGCTGTTTGAAGGTCTTCCTCGCTCTCTCTCTCTCCCCTCAGTTCGGACTCAGAGGGGACTTTTGGGACTCCCGAGGCCGAGTCTCCAGGTGTTTTGAAGCTACTGAGCCAACTAGACAACTCCCACCATACAGGTGAGGTGGCTCATTGACCCGGGGCTCTATAAAGTTCTTGAACGTTATACCAAAACATTTAGAGCCAAACCAGAGAGATACATTGGATGCTGGGATGGAAAACATTCATACCAGTGGTATCATTAGTTCATGAAATCCAGACATGTGGCCTGAGACACCTTTAATATTGCTACACTAGTGGAGGACCTCACACAATGTGTGTAAGAATGTTACATCTCTATACCTCCTGTTAGGCACACACTAAGTAACTGATTGGTTAATGAGCAGTAGATGTTTCTGGCCTGTTCAACATTGCCAGTGAAGCTCACTGCTGTCCTACACACACACACACACACACACACACACACACACCTCCTCACCCCTCCCACTGCCCTGCTTTCACCCACACCAGCAGGGGAACTACATATTACCATGGTAACAGATAATCTGGAGTTCGGCTGAAAGCAGTTAAAGCTATTGTCTAACTGCTGTTTGCTGTCACTAAAGCTGCTCTACATGTTACGGATAACATTTGTCTGCATGTTTCAGGTGGCTCGGCGCGTTTTGACCGTAGCTTGTGGGACACTGTGCCAGATAAATTAATAACAGAGAGATTAGTGTGTTTATTATTGAGTCTAGTTTCCAGACAATAACAGTCTCCTTTTAATGCTGAACCAGTTAAATGCTCTTTACAAAATCTGTGTTGGTATGATAAGTAAAAGATTTACTTTGTGGCGTTGCCAATGTTCTGGTTGAATATTGGAGCTACGGTGAAATCCCTCACTCTTTATAATGACAACAACATTAGAAACCTGCACGTACTATATATCTGATCTGTTTCTCTCTCACTTCCTTCTCTGACTGCTATTCCTCTTTATCTTTATTACAGTTCTCTTGTGGGACTGTAATAAAGTCAGATGTTGTCTTTGTTGCTAGGCCACATCGTGGTGTGTACTGGGTGGGGTTTCTCTACATCTGTTGCCTTCCACCAAAGGGCGTGTGTGTCTAACAGAACCCACATTTGGATCAGAAGCCATATTAACGGTTTGATGTATCAATGCACTAGGCTTCCGTCGTGGTGGCAAAGCCGTGAGAAGCTTTTAGTTGCTGAAAGTGAAACCACAGCAAGATGAATTACAGATGAATATTCTAGAGGGATTTTGGTTGCATGTATATTTCAGTAACAGTGAGCCCCTGTTTTAGCGGCACAGTGACTCAACAGGGACCCGCCTGCTGCTGTGGTCATGAGCTGGCTGTTAACGGGATGTGTGAGGACACAGGATGTGAAGTGCTCTGAGAGGAAGCCAGCGGCCATTTTAAGTGTTCTAAGAAGAGGAGGAGTTCAAATCCCTGAATGATGGATACGATCATTAAGTAGACACAGAATGGGCATGTTATACTGCTTGGCGACAGAGCTTTTAAAGTAAGGATTGAGATGTGATTGTCACCAAGTCTTAACTTTTTGAAAAGAGCTTCTCTTTTGCCTCCTGAGTATAAACTTCCCCCTTTGGTCACATAAGTCATTTCAAAGGCATCTCCCATCACTGCTATGCAAGTCCTATTCAATAATGCATCATCTTTAACAATTGAAATCAATATTTCTATCAAATGACAATTTAAGAACAATGTGATGCTTTGAATTTCTTTTATAGCTCTTAGGCACTAGCGTAAATCTACTGCAGTCTTATGTCACTAGCAGGTCACCAATCATGGATTGGTTGGTGGTTAGATTCGAATATAATTCGATTCCAAGCCTTATTCAACACCAGAGGGGAAACTAAATTCTTGGCTTCGGACTGCTTTGATCTCCCATGACATGAGATATGTGGACAATGTAAGCAACTTGCCCACCTTTGAGTAACTGTTGTTGTTGTTGTTTGTTCCTCCGTTTTCACAGTTCTTCCTGATGTTACAAACCACTTTCTGGACAAGAACTCCAACCAGGACATCGGCCCAGTTTCATCCCGAGTGGTAGATTCCCTGAACAACCTCACTGGCTCTTCACCTGACTGCAACTTTGGTCTAGACCAGAACCTCAACCTGAGCCTGGGCAGCAGTCCGTCTCCCGGAGGCTGCCTATCGCCATGCAGCCTGGTGCCCCAGTATCAAGCCCTGCCGCCACCATCCTTGGCCCTCCTCTCCCCGCGAAACAGACCAGATCCTTCCGAGGTGGACGACCAGCCTCCGGGGACATCTGACTCCAGCCCGGAATCCAACCTGATCTCCAGCCCGGACATTTGTGCGGATCCCGACCTGCTTAATGGCAACATGAACTCCAACAAACAAAATACAAAACCGACCTGTGAGGCCAACGGCACGGTTATCTTGTGAGTAAAACACAAATGTACACAAAGGCTCTTCACAGCTGAAACTGAACTAATGTGACTCACCGATTTTCAAGCTCAACAAACAGCGCTCTCTCTCTTTCATGGCCGCCGGGGACATTAATGAATGCTCGCTATTGTGCACAAGGAACCTGAACCTTGTTTTAGAATTTCACTTAAATTTGAAGTTAAGTTTTCAGGAGGATTTGTTTTCGTTTAGTTGCATTATTGCAACACGTTGAGTGACTAAGTGTTCAAAGCAGGAGGATGGATTCTTTTTCTTGTAGATAGAAAAAGTAATAAAGGGAAGCGGAAAGGGAAGTAATAGTGTTAAACAATGCCCTCTTGTGGTGTTTTACTGCTACTTTTAAAGAACAACCATTGCCCAAGAAAACAACAACACAATTATTGACCATTTTTGACAGATGAACTACTGACCACAACTCCTGTTTGTAGAAGATGGTTGCTCACTTTCCGCTTTATTTCTGTGGTGATGAGATTCATCAGAAGCTGGTTTAAATCAATGTGCACTAACAATATTCTTAATGATTTTCTTATTAAAGTAAATGGGCGGTTTATTATGGACATTATCCTCAATCATAAAAAATGCTTAAATTACATATGTGGGTACGTACTGTGTATAGACAGTACAGCGCCTTACTATCCTAGTACATATTGTCATGTTTACCTTTACCATTTTTTATGCAGTTTATTTTACTGACCATTCTAATTTGTTGCCAATATAAAATACTAAGGGACAAGCAGGAATACTTAAGAGTTTTAGACCATTAAAAAACCAATTAAATTGTATTAACTATAGTGACCTTGCACTCCGCTTGTCTTTACCTAACCCCTCCCCCCTGTCTTTCCTTCAAACCTGTCATTCTGGTTCCCTCCTCTCTCTGTGTGGCATCAGGACTGCTGAGCCAGTCCATTTCCTCTGTGTTCTGTTGTAAGTACTGTTCAACTGTGTGTGCAGACGCGCGTGTGTTTGTAACCTCAGTCCAGTCCAGGTTCAGCCTTATCTGACCTACATTTTCCTTCGATCACAAACTGAAGTGGAAAATTAGGAATAGCTTTAGAAAGTAGAGGAGAAAGAGCGAAAACACTAAAAATCCCTCCGGCGCTTGGAACAATTGTTCTTGTTCTTACTTCAATTGGGCAACATTTCTTTCATTAATCTGCTTTTTACTCTGCGTAATTCAGCACTGTGGGCCGAGCATGCAAGCGCAGCGTGCACACAGGGCAGAGCAATGAGGTCTGGCTGTAAGGCTTTCCGCTCTGCCGCTAACTCTTCTTGTCATCACGGCCACCATGTAACATGTACACATATGGAGCTTTATGATCGCGTGTGTCTCGACTCTGACGCGGTTGTTAACTTTGATTAACAGAAACTCGTGTAAAGTGACGCAGACCCAGCCGGTGCAAAAGGACTCGAGCGGACAGGTAGGAACCGTCTCTTCCCGCGGCTCATCTGATTCATGTAGTAGTATTAGCTTTAGAAAAGCTTCATTCAGTGCCTTTGTGATATTTTAAAGGATGACCATCGTGGAGACCACGCCACTGACGAGGAGAAACTGGCCAGCAGTGGCAAACCAGACCCGGATGAAAGCGGTGAGTAACAGGATCGATGAAGATTGATTTTCATGTTGCTACAGGCCACACTGACACAGTAATGAGGAGCACAACTAACTGGTAGGGGTTCAGATAACGCCATGATAAAGTTTACACAGCATTCTTTATCTTTGCGGTGAGAAGGTCGCCTTCAGTGGTTCACAGCAACAGCTCGTTTTATCTGTCCTGTTGTCAGCCAGACTATATGATGCTCAGCTTTAGTTTCTTTTGCATTTAACGTTAGTATTCTACCAGCTTTGTTCATAGATAAGCAATCATTGTGAGTCATAACGTAAGTAAAAACCAACTGGAGGTGAGTGGTGTGAGTTTGCGAGACTGATGGGTAGAACATAGCATAAAACGATGGTATTTCAAGTCATGGAAATTATTTTTGCAGATCATACACCATTTATCTGCGGTACCGGTGAGCACATAGTTAAAGCGTGATCTTTATGATGAGAACTACGTTTGGAGGAATGTTGTAATACTTCCTCCTGCTGACCATGGTGATGAACCACATTACAAGCCACATCATCTCTGATCCTTAATTCGTCCTAAAACAAGTATGACTTTCTTCCCTGTTTAGACTGCCATGTGACATCCAAACCTGAGGACTCAGACTGCTGCTCGTTGGTAAATTAATACTACAATATTTCATGCACGTCCTTTCCCCTGTACATGCTGCGTCAGGCCCTTGTACAATTTTTTTTTCTCATGCAACTGCAACGTGATGCCACTAGTGACCACCAGGTAGAGATGAAGTTCTTTGGTTACACTAAAGTCTAGCTGCAGAGAGAGAGCCATTATTACTTTTAATTATCACTGTAATGATTAGCATATATTTGTTTAGCTCTTTTTACTTTTTTCTTATTTGAATTTGGTGATATTAACACAATGTGGAATTAGACCTTGTTGGTTTTGAGACACCAGCATAGCTATCTAAAGCTGCACTACGCTCTGATTGCTGCACCGGGCTGCAGAACAGCAGCAGGTAGCTTACTTAGTGTCTGCCACCATGTTCATGTACTCGGATGACAGGTGGATTTAGATTATCATTCAGGACATTAGGATATGACTGTCATAATCCAGGGAAGGGCAAAATGAGAGAGGAGTGAACAAAGGATTGGGATGTGCAGGAACGCTGATTTGAAGGGGAAGAGGGATACAGCGTGAAAAACAATGATGAGAGAAGTTTGAGACGAAGATTTCTTTTTATTTGCAGTTAAATGCTGATATTCCTTTTTGTTTGCCTCTCTCAATAATTGATTAATTGGTGATAAAAATAAATGTGCATTGTTTTTTCTTATTATCTCATCATTCCCAGTAAAACAGATGTAGCAGCTCTAATGAAATCAAAATATTTGAAGGAAATATTTAACACTAAACTAATTATGAGGAAAAACCCATTATGTTTTGGAGGTATTATTGAATTCTACATGTGCGCTTTTGATAAATATCCAATAAATTCTGTTTCTGTTGGCCATTAAACTGGGTGGATGGAAATTGGATGTACAATGAAACTAATTTTTTCTGCCATCAGCAATTTGAAGACCCATGCAAACTGAACAAGAACAAGCCAGAGGGAAGTGAAATGCAGAAAACAGGAAGTCAGGTCTTGGATTCCATCTGCATCAGTGAGGCAGAAAAACAGGCCGTTCTGACACTAATTAGAGAAGAGGTACACTCATTAATCACACTCACCCAACACGAAATACGACATTGGTGTGCTTGTTTTTGTCTACAAGTTGACATGGTGTCGCTTTTCAGATCATCACTAAAGAGGCCGTGGCCAACGACTGGAAGGAAAAGTACGAGGACAGCAGGCGAGAAGTCAGTGAGATGAGGTAAAAGCATCTGTTTCTTCGCGCTTTTTACTCTGACATCACTGATTGATTTGAATGGGTGGTTGAGTTATGTTCAATACATCAAAACGTTCCATCTTGCGGTTAAGTAAGGCTTATTATGACTTTTGTCTCATTGCAGGAAGATTGTGGCAGAATATGAGAAGACAATCGCTCAGATGATCGGTGAGTAGAAGTTCTAGGAAGTACAATCTATTTGAAATTCTGTGGTTGGGTTTCAGAGCAGATGTTTATTTTCCATTGAATCGTTTTCTCCCTGGTTGTGCTTATGAGTTTGGTGCCACAGTGCGGTTTGTGTCCTCTTGTACTGTAAGTGTTTAAATAACTTGGGTGCAGAAACTTTGAGCTGCATTCTCCTGTATTAGAACGGACAAAGTAGCATGTATAAGAAATGTGTTTCACTTTAACTGTTTTATTATACAGCACAATAATCTCTTCTTTACTCTTCTCAGATGACGAGAAACGAAACAGTCAGAGTTCCCAGAAGGCTTTGCACATCATGTTGAAGGAGAAGGAAGCCGCCCTGGCAGACCTGAACTCCGTGGAACGCTCTCTCTCTGACATGTTTAGGCGTTATGAAAATATGAAGAGCACCCTGGACGGCTTTAAGAAAGTAAGCAGTCAAATGAAAAAGTCATGCACGGATTGTGGCTTTTGGTTTCGAGTGCTGAGGCGATCAGCTGATAGCAGCAATAATTGGCGGGCTGTAGGAGGATTGAGGTCAGAATAAGGTTTCCCTATTAGGGCCGTGGTGGCCTTGAAGTGAGAGCAGCACGGCCTTACGTTAAAGGTCATAAGATAAACCTGGTCCTCAACCCAATAAATACATGCTGTTATTCAGCAACTGCCACATAATTAAACCAGTTGATCGAAGAAATTAAAACCAAATGTTTGTCCCCCATTTGACTCGCAGCTGATTTGGAGCTTTTTTCTTCCTTGTACAGAACGAGGAGGTGCTGAAGAAGTGTGCTCAGGAGTACCTCGCCCGAGTCAAGCAGGAGGAGCAGAGATACCAGACACTTAAACTCCATGCTGAGGAGAAACTAGACCGGTATGTAGGGATAGATATGAAGTCTAATTTTCCTGTCAAGTCAGCTATAACCAGTTAAGGTTTGAAGTTACGTTAACTTCCTTGGTGGCGTGCGTCTCCCAGGGCCAATGAGGACATTGCTCAGGTGCGTGCTAAGGCGAGCTCAGAGAACATGGCGATGGCCGCCAGTTTGAGAAAGGAACAAATGAAGAACGAGTCTCTGGAACAAGCGCTGCAGCAGAAGGTAGAAGGCTTCCTCATCTTTCTGCGTGCTGTTTCTACATGCAACCTTTTAGTTCTAAAAACAACAATACACAATATACACCGCAGCATATAGAGATGTCTTCAATGTATACATCCATCCTTTGTTGTGTTGTCATAGAATCAAGAGATGGAGGAACTCACCAAGATCTGTGATGAGCTGATTGCCAAAATGGGCTGATTAGACTGAGAACTGAGAGACGCTGCCTGTGATCCGCATCTAGTGTCCCGACGAGCAGCGGCGCCCCGTGCACGCCCCCCCCGCCACCCGCCAGCCCTGCATCACAGAGACTGCTGTAAAACTGATGTCTAAAGTAACTTCATGTATACTTCAATTGCACTACCTGTGACCCGAATCAATAAGGTTCTCTACATGCTAATATCTGTTCTAGTTGGGACTCTGTGGTATGTATGGCGTCACATTTTTGCCCTTTATAAGGCTTTCCGCACCTCTTCTGCTTTCGCCCATCGCTCATGCCAGTGAGCCACAACATTTCTTGTGACTAAACCTACATTCCCGGCAGTTACCGGGTGAATTTCCAGCAACTCCTGGTATGACGTCATGCAGACGGGGGTTGTTTAAGAGTTACAATTGGGCATGCAGTATATTTTGCTTAGACAAAGGTTGTTTTATAGAAAAGCAACGAGCCATGAAATGTATATTTCTATGTAGGTGAGGACTTTACTCTGAAAGAGCAGAGCTCAGGGGTTTTGTGTGGAGCTGAAATGAGGTCAGGGTCAAAGTCAGGCTGCACAAGAACTGTAGGAAAGGATTAAAGATTATTTGAGGAAATATACTAGCGCTCAGAGGCCTTGGTTTGTTCAGGATCAACACTGAGAATAATAAAGCAAATAATTCAAAGCCTTTGCTTTACGTGGATTGTAGACAATTCAAACAGCTGTGGTACTTGAACAGGACAATCAAATTATATAAACTTGGTGGCATTGTTTTCTTGCTGAAAAGAAAAGAGGAAAATATAATCTGCTCCACCATCCGTGTATGGAAACTATTCTTTGTTAAGGATCCTGAACAGCTGGAAAACGTTTAAGCATAGGCCCTCTATATTTTGGTTGAACATATTTAAAGCTATTAAAAGGAAAGCCAGCACTGCAATACATTAACAATTATTTATTTTTTCAAATCCTCACTGTGTCACAAATGAAGTGTCCACTAATCACATTTACCTCCAAACAAGAAGGAAACTCTTTAACGGCTGCAGAAGAGGTTTCTGTCCGTGTAATGGAAAGGGGGCCTGTCATGCCTGGATTTACTGTACCGCACCAATTACTCAGCAGATAAATCTGTTTCTTTGCATGAATATTTTAATAGTTTTGTGTGCCTCAGACCGTATATAGTTTTTGTAACACAGCATTCAAACTAGATGGTAGTTATGTCCCGGGCGGCTGTGATTTAGTAGCTGTGACTATTCGTACTAACTGTATAAAACATGCAACCCTAAGAATCAAATCAGGAAATATGTGGTCAAACAATCAAAATCTAAAAAATATTTTTCAAATAGTATCTCAACACTGGCGTCAGTCACTATTGAGAAGTCTGATATCCAGATGTGTTGCCATCGTGTGGATGTGCCACAGTTTATACTGGTGTCATCCAAACCTCACGTAACTTCTCGTTTCTCAGCTGTCTGCTTTACTAAATACTGTTTCGTCACTTTAGCCCCCTTCTGCAAATATTGCTTGTGCATTAGAAAGGAATCTCACTCTTGTGTGGACACTTTAAGGACTAGCAGCGCGAGTGTTTGTACATTTGCCTGAAATAAACATGAATATAATTTGTTGTACTAAATGTTGTTATGTTTTCTTTTACTTTTGTTTCTGCAGTTTTGTTTTTTTATTATTCCCTCTACGACACACTCAAAGCAGAAAAGTGTGACTTCTCAACGTGTGGGTGATATCGGTGTGTGTCTCATGTCCTCCGCTTCAGCCACAGCGTTTACATTTCTACAGACTTCACGCAAACAAACTCCTACACATCTCAGCTGAGGCAGAGACGTGAGAGACTTGAGGCTCAACGTGTGCAGCTTCATTTGAAAACTGTCGCTGTTACAGAAGCTCTGTTGCAGAATCACTCAACATCCTGACTGAACTGTAACTGTGTCTCCCTTTTAAAGCGCGTCCGGTTAAATCCATTATCACAGGCTGCTGGCTGTGCAGCGTAGATTGAGATTACAGAGATAAGAACTTAATGCCCTTAAAACCTCACCCTGGTCCTCCTCCACCTCAAACCCCGCCGTCCCCTCCGTCAGTGACTCATCCAAGTTGATGCACTCTTTCTCTGGACTGGCAAAGACACAGCGGCCGGCTGCCATGGATACCACTCTGTCCCTGCTGCTTCTCATCTCGCTGGCGTGTCACAGTAAGTTTACACAACACTGGATTTGGGGGTTTCAGCATGGGGGAAAGATTTGGTTGGTTAACAGCTGGCCGACGAGTTGCTGAGAGGCGACGGACGTGCTGTGAAACAAGGGACTCTGGATTGTTGGTTTACAGCAGTTTTAGTTTTTGGTCTGCTAGCTTGGACATATTTAATAGATCTAAAACGGCGAGGCCGTGGAGTTGCGGAAAAATCTAGTCACTACTGCAAAATAAGCTTCTCTTGTTATGTCAGCTGACACATCCTTCACTAACTCTATCAGTAAGTGATTGTGCGTGCCTACACGTGTGCCGACCCACACCGCTGTAAATGAACTGTGAATAAGAACATAGCTGTGTATGTGCAAGCTGTCACCCACCTGCGAACATGCACGCTAAGTCTCAAGTCAGGTGCTCTCTCCTGTTCTGTCTGCGAAGGCCACGCGCTCAAATGTCACACGTGCGTGGCGTCCAACGAGGACGAATGCAACCATCAGGGTTCCTCCGCCTGCCCTCAGTATGCTGATGCCTGCTCCACCATCACAGGACCCAGTGAGTGAACAAACCAACACACACACACACAGGAAAACGTGCACGGCAAGGATGATTTGGTGTGTCGTGATGAAATCCTTGTGGTCTGTGTAACCCTGGCATCAAATTGCCTGTGTGTAGTAGCAGCTTAAAGGAGTCAGTTAAGCTTATGATGGTGCACTTGCTACATCTATGGACAAAGAAGTGGCCGGACAGTATTTTGAAGTGTTGCTTTGCTTTTAAACTCTTCCGGCAATACTGTTTTTTTGTTTGCCTGTGTGTGTGTGTGTGTGTGTGTGTGTGTGTGTGTGTGCTGGATCCTAAATCCAGCCTTTAATCATCTGAGGTTTTTGTCCCAGCAGTTTAGAAAAGCCACATATACTCCAGTATGCCTATATGCCTTCATCTTTGTGTGTGTGTGTGTGTGTGTGTGTGTGTGTGTGTGTGTGTGTGTGTGTGTGTGTGTGAGCATTAAGAGCAGAACACAGTTGTCAGCATTATGGGTCAGTCTTCAATCCGCTCAGAGGCCCTCCCTCTCTCCGTCTGCAGACACGGTGATGAAGTCGTGCACCTACAAGGCTTTCTGCGACAAAGCTCACGGCGTCGGCTCCGGGGCCAAGATGGAATGCTGTTTCGGCGACAACTGTAACGGACCCCACCGCAGCCGCAGCCATGGTGATCACCACCGCAACGGCGCGGGGGCGCCGGCCTCCGGCCCCGTCCTGCTCGTCTCCTCCCTGCTGCTGCGTTTGGCCGCCAGTCAGCTGTGATTCATCCCCACAGAGATCTTCAATGCACGTGGAATCAAATGATTTTAAGTGCCAGAAAGTTTCGCGTGGCTTTAGACAAAAAGAAAAAGCTGTGTCGGTGCAGTGATGGCGGCCTGTCACATGAAAGCAAACTTCTGCGCCTTTGATTGTGTTCTTACCATCAAACATTAGGATAGAAACATCATATGTGGTGTTGTCTTAGCCACAGTGATCACTTGCAGATGATCCAATGCAGAGTTCTTGTGGTGAACACGCGTGCACGCGTTATTTACAGCTCTGCGGCGTGGTTTCAGTAGGTGCCTCAGTGGGTAGCAGCTCGGGTAGCAGTGTGCGCAGCTCGCTTGACACCGTTGACCAAAAAGGAAAGTATTTTACATACAATCTTCAGAAGTTGTAATTACATTTTTAGTACTTTTCCTTCATGCAAACTTATTTTAATAAAGACAAACCAAACGCATTGTGTGTGTAATTTGTGGGTTTGATGTGGCACAGGGATGAAAAAAGTCTAAATGTTCAGCAGGAAGACAGGAGTGACTGTGGAAACATCAGGACTTCCTTCTTCAAATGTGTAACTTGAATCATGTGCAGCAGTTGCCACAAGATATGAAGTCAGTGAGGTAGTGGCCCTCCTCAGGCAGGTCATATGACGTGCAGCCACTTCCCTTTTAACAAGAGAACACAAATTAACCAATAGAAAGGACTGAACATATATATATAATATATATATATATATATATATATATATATTCCACCATGATATAAAGGTGGAAAAAACGTGGAAGCATCGCTAAAGTGCTGTGTTTAGGCCCTGTTGTACTTTTTCAAATGCCTAAATTGGTGCTTTTGCGGATTAAGATTGGAGTATAAATACAAGATAGGATCATAAAATAAAAGGTATTGCTGAAGTTCACCAGTGTTGATAGTACCACCTTGATTATTCCGCCAGACTTTCTGAAAAGGATTAATCGTATGAGTCCTCATGCTACTTCTTGCACAAGAGATTTCTTTATTTTTATTCAAGCTACGTTTTTTTTCTCTCTCTCTTTGTAGGTGAATTTTTCAATACAGGTAACAAATATTTTGTTTTCCAAGGTAGTTATATTTTGTTGGACCATGTTTCTTTAACATGTACTTTTTAGTCATGCGACTGTTGTACATACAAAGAAATCATCAGGATTTAGCATTTACTCTCCAAAAACACCTGGTAATGTTCAGGTGGCTTTGGAAAAAATATAACTGAACACCAAATAGTTTGTGATTGGTTTAAAACTGCTCAAACAGTGTGACAGACATCACAGGATCTGCAGCCCTGTCATCGGTGGAGCATTAATTATTCCTATGAACTTTTTTGCAACCTATAAGTACATGTAGAAAATGCCCCCCACGCCCTCCCCAACTGCTTTTGCCACGTCTTCTTGCACTTGTCACACGCCCATAACATGAATGATACTATTCTTCTCGGTGTACCTGTTTATCCAGGTTTACACTCCCGTCCTTTACACTCGCACCGTCCTTTATTGCTGATCATTTATATGCAACAACTCATTCAGCTGTGTGTGTGTGTGTGTGTGTGTGTGTGTGTGTGTGTGTGTGTGTGTGTGTGTGTGTGTGTGTGCTTGACCTAGTTCTCCAGTAGCCATCTAAGATTAGATGAGATAAAATGTTGTATGCATTTGCAAGAGGGAAGAACTTCATTAACAAACGCCCTTTTCCTGCAGTTCAGACTTTAAACTGAAGAAATGCAGAGGTGAGTTGACAGTTGCTCGTCGTATGAGAGATCTGCAGCAGGATGGAGGAGGAGGAGGAGGAGGAGGGTGGAGGAGGAGGAGGGCCCTGGTGGAGATCACATCCGGGGCTGGTTTCATTCTAATAACGAATCGTCCAACCCGGAAAAAAAAAGACAACTCTTCTGTAATCCGATCACGCAAACAAACAGAGGAGAGCGCCGTCGGAAGAAACGACCACAACTTTGTTCTGACATGCACGTTACTTCCCGACCGCGGGTCCCGGTGCGCTCGTGCGCGGCGCGGGGCGCTGGCTGCGGCGCCAACTGACTCCGGACAGCGGGTAAGTAGTCCGCCCGCTGTGACAGTGCGTGACTGCGCGCGCGTGTGTGCGTGTGTGTCATCGTCTGCTGCTGACTGTGCGCGTGTGTGTTGGATAAAGTGGTGTAGGTGTGGCAGGCCGCGGACTATAGTTGTCCGTAACGTCCGTCAGGTGTCGCCGAGTAAACTCTGCCGGATCACATTTGAACGTGTGCTCGCGATCGCGTTGTAGACCACGTGCACGCGCGGGGGGGTTCAGGCGGCTCGTGCAGTGGCGTTAAGCTCGCGTCCGCTCGGGTGGTCAAGAATGCGAATGTCAGCTGTCATCGTAGCGTATAAATCCCTTTCTATTGAGGCAGTCCCTGCCGCAATTTAAGATCGGAACTAACCGACCCACGCGGATAAGCGGGTGTAGATGGAATATCGTACGTTTTACAGCCAGTGCGTGTTGCTGTTGGGGGGGTATTAGAGCCTCCACCGTTTGACAAAGGTTGGGTTCCTTTGCAGGTTATGAGGTTCTCTTCACAAAACCCTCTCCTTGACTTCAAAAGTGCTTCAACGTCCGGCAGTGATGTTTTCTGCAGTTCCTGAGGACCTGAGGCCTCGTTACAGAACGTATTCAAAGTGGTTAGAATTCGCTTAATATCCCTCACATGTGAAGGCATTCACCAATCATCTTCCATCATTCTCAGTGCGGCGATCGTTCAATGCGATAATTGATCGTCTTTCAATGCAATCAATGGAATATCATGATGAAATTCTATGATGGTAGTGCAAACTAACTAACTAACAGACTAACCCAAATTTCCAGATCCTTACGTTTTATTTGTCAAATATTTGTGTAACAAGATATTCAATATCATCTTGATTATTTAATGAATAGAAAATATCCTATATATTGTATTATCAATATATGCAATTTTATATATATTTTTATTTTTATGAATAACCTCGAAGTGAAAGGCTTCTGTGGCTCTAAATAACACTCTGATTTAAATTAGCCACGTGGAATCTCAGTTTGCTATGTTCCAGTTCAGGATTTAGCGTTTGTGAAGCTTGATTTGAGTCAAGGTATCTTTTTTTCTGCATACATTTTGCCCATTATTTGAACTTCATAGAAGTAAAAGACAAATAGATTGCAAGTGCCATCAGTTTGAGACTAGATTTAAGGCGTCCACAGTCGAAGTGTGAACTGCGTGAAAGTGTGCTATCCTGTTGCATCTCACAGATAAAGTACCTTAAATTAAAAATAGAAATGTGTCTGTGTGAACTGTGTTTTCGGGTCAGGTTTTGCCTGCGATGCCCACCTCACCGCCGCTTCACCCTGTGTTGGTTCCACCTGATGTTTTCCGATACCCTAATTTTTTTTTGTGTGTCTGTGTGCGAGTTTGTGGGGTTTGTCAGTCACCGTGTGGGTGCCTGTGTTCCCTTTGTGGCATCTTTTTAATTTTTTTTCCACCCGTGACCCAGAGTTTCTGCAACCGGTTGCTGAATGGTTCGTGTCTCTGACCTATTTCAGTGGCAAAAGAAATGAAGGGGGCACGACCAGCGCTTCAGAAACACAACCCACTAATCTTTCCGAGCAGTTTGAGAACTAAAATAATGTCTGACTAATACTTTTTAGAATAGTGCCACAGGAGGCCTGTGAAGATGCAGCTTATGAATCTGTTGTTTGTTCTCCGTTTTCTGTGTTTTGTTGAACCATTTACATGAATATATGAATATATTCAAATATATATGAATATATTCATGTGTTTATTGGAAATGCATTGTGTAAAAGTATTGGCAGAGGGCTCAGCCATTCAGTCCTGATTTTATTAACTGTCGCTTAAGTTTGACTTTTTGTTTCTTCAAATCAGTCGCAGATGGTGGCTTATGAGTAGAACATCTGCTTTGCATCTTTTGATTAACGGCACACATCTGTGAAGAGTGTGTAGTGTAATGTTGAATGGAGCGAAAGTTCCCTGTGAATAACTTGGAGAGGTCAAGATTATTAAATACATCTCTCATCATGCCAGATTTCCTCTGGTAAAGTCTCCCCCCTCAAAAAAGGAAAAGTTAAAAATGACTTCCATGTATTTCTGCTATGGATGAAGTTCTCTTGGAAGCATCATCAGCACACCTGAGTGTTGGAGCTGAATGAGTCTTTATTTACTAATCGGCCAGCAGCTCAGTGATTCACATGCATGCATCGTCTTAATGAATACATCTCACCAGACCTCTCTCCCCCCCCCTCACCCCCTTCCTGCTCTCCTCTCTCTTCCCTGGCCAGTAGAAATGTGCGTGTGTGCAGTTCTTGAGTGCAGTCTGTAATTTTTGGCTGTGGTGTCGGGCCTCAGCTCAGCCCCGGGCTCGCTGCTCAGCCTCAATCACGTCACATGAAAAACTGCTGAGTGGAAACGGGTCTCTTTCTTCCTCTCTGTGTGTGTGTGTGTGTGGGGGGGGGGGGGGGGGGAGGTTACAAAGTAAATCAAAGCTGGGTTTATCTCCCACTTCAGTTTTACTCTCCCGCTCTCTGCTCCTGTTGCTGCCGTTTCCATTTTGCCCCTCGCTCTCCACCTGACGGGGGCGTCTGTGCGTCTGACATGTGACAGCAGCAGCATGCCGTACGTGGACCGGCTGAAACGCGTGTGCGGCTTCCTGGACGTCGAGGAGAAGGAGAACAGCTGCCGCTTCCAGAGGCGATACTTCATCCTGGACACGCAGGAGAACGTTCTGCTGTGGTACATGGACAACCCTCAGGTACGCCACACGCACATACGTACGCCACACACTTTGCACAGCGGCGATGGGGAAGTGAAATTGACCAATGGGAGCCGTGCAACCTTGGACTCTGCGACAATGACTGGTCTGTGTGTTTGTGTTTGCATGCAGAACTTGCCCAGTGGAACCAGCTTTGTCGGCAGCCTGAGACTAACCTACATCTCTAAGGTAAACCGTTTCACTCTGCTGAGGGCCGTAGTGAACGTACATCGGAGCGCCGTGGAAGCGGCCACTCGCCTAACTAGAAACATTTAAGTGGGGTTCGCGGAGACACCCGATACGACAAACGGTCACATGCAGAAGAAGACTTGTGAAGTTTTTCCAGATGTCGCTGAGCCAAGCGGAGATGATGACATCTGGCTGCACTGTAGTGCTGACAGCGCCTGCCTGGACAGTCCAAGAACACAGCAGATATATGAAATGTTCCTCCTCTTCACTGGCTGCTCTCTTTTACTTTAGTCTCCTCTTCTGCCCTCCCACACACACCCACCCTTATATTGTCATTTCTCCATTTCTTTCCTCCCGTCTCCCCTCTGCTCGCCCTTTGCGTCCTCTTCTCCACCTTTGTCTCTCTTCTTCCTACTTCTACCTCACCCTTTGTCTCCTTCGGTCTCCTGTTCCGTTGTCACCTCCTCTCGCACTTTGTCTCCTTTCCTCTTGTCTCGTCTCATCTCATCTCCTCTCCTTTCCCCTTGTCCCCTCTTCTCGTCTCCCTTTCTCAGGTGAGTGAAGCCCCAGCGAAGCAAAAGCCAAAGACGGAGTTCTGCTTTGGTGAGTTTTTCAGAGTCATGCTGATGCAGTAGTGCAGCCACGCTGTTATTTTACGTCCATGTGTGATAGAACGACGTGGAATTTCATCAGACCGATTTCTATCTCCGTAGTCATCAATGCAGTGTCGCGGAAGTACTTCCTCCAAGCCAACGATGTGACCGACATGAGAGACTGGGTGGCTGCTCTCAATAAGGCCAGCAAGATCACGGTGAGTGCAACACCTAAATCACACGGTATTGGGACCGGATTTATTTGTCCTAAATGTGGTTAGACGAAGGTTAAAGTCGCCTGAGAGCAGGAAACAGCCACGTGACTCAAACCAGTCAGCCCGGGAGGCTGAAATGACGCCTCGCTGCCCACAGATACCCTCTTACACACTTGTTGAATGAGGAAATTTTGAATGTGCACAGTTACAACGACGGCACGCGTCACTGTGGCGGAGGTGTCAAAACACCATTGTGTTTTTGAGCATGCTTTGCACCTAATATTTGCATGTTATGAGTTCTTGTTCAGCGACATCGGCCGGGCGTTTTTTTTACCAGCGACATCCAGATGACAGAGAAGTGTCTCTCTTTTGGTCTCACCTGCACACTGACACCGGAAGTTGCGTCGCACACACTCTCTTTCACTTCCTCTTCGATGGGAGGGCCTCTCTCTCAATGAAAACTACAGTAACACTCTGCCGCACAAAGCACAATGGACTTGATTCAAATGCAGTAAAGTAAAGCACAAGCTGATGACTTTTATGTTTTCATTCACAAATGATGCATTGATCATCATTTGTTCATTGACTGCCATTTTAGTCTATAACATCCCACTGGCGGCTGTGCTGACAGGTCCCTAAATCCGGCCCTGCTCCTCTGAGGCCCGATGTGAGCGCAGCAGTCAGCGCCGCTCAGGGAGGAAGGAGGCAGCAGGCCTACAAGACGGAGATCATCGGCGGCGTGGTGGTGCACACTCCCATCCAGGTAAAAACACGTTTTGCTGCTTGCTCTCTGCCTCGATGACGTGTGTGTGTGTGTGTGTGTGTGTGTGTGTGTGTGTGTGTGTGTGTGTGTGTGTGAAACGCGAGATATTTTTGGGGTGTTGGTTACGTTGTGCAGGATCGTTGCGTTGACATTAAATGACGGTGGTAATGAAATGTTTCAGAATGAAAGCGAAGAGACAGAAGGGAGGGAGAGGAAGGGTAACAGACCAGGTGTGTTGCGATGCGGTTACTGTGTCAAACAAGGAAATGTGGTGAGTACATAGCCACCTATAACTGATTTGTATACAGAAATCTGCATGTAATATGACTGTAATAATCATGTGTGTCTATCAGAGGAAGAGCTGGAAGAGGAGGTTTTTCACCCTGGATGACAACGCAGTCAGTTACTACAAGTCTGAGATGGTGAGGAACCAGACGGTTTGCTCATCCCTTGCTGCATGTTAAAAGCTGTGGTCTTGGTCTTCACATGTCTGCATTGTGCTCACGTATGTCCCAGGATAAGGAGCCTCTCCGAGCCGTCCCACTGAGGGACATTCAGAAGGTCCATGAATGTCTCGTCAAGTCGGGGTGAGTCAAGTGAGAATTTATCAAGTTCAGCTTTCTCACTTTTCTCTCTCTGGTTACTGCACTCCAGTGATTATTCAGTTAAGAACATATTACACTTACACTAAATAGATAGGAACAGCATCATGGCTTTGGCATTATACAAGCAAACAATTGGCTATTTGAGGTGTAAGTAGTTTCCGTTTTGATATATGCTTTTTTTCCGGGCTGCAATTGTAGAAGAACTACTTAGAGCAACCTTTTTTGAACATTTCTTTTGAACGCCTGGCCACTTCCTGTATAATCCTGAATACAAATATGACTACGTACGATACAAAACTCATACTGTTGGTAGATTTTGACATGGCTAAATACCGTCTAGCCCTCCCCTTAACTACTGAGTCATTCAGAATGATTATTTTCCGCTGTGTATGTCAATCAGAGATCTGCTGCTGAGAGACAACCTGTTTGAGATCATCACCGGCTCCCGAACCTTCTACATTCAGGTACAGTCGCCAACCCATCAGAGGGTTGCTTCCTCTCAGGTTTTATATTATTTTGGGAGCTCTCTGGGTGAAAGCATGACTAGATTAGACAAATCAGTCCCAGCAGAGTAGGTTTGTTTTCACAGATGTATCGTTTGTTGTTGTGCTCTCTAAATGCTCTGCTGCTGTTGTGTGGCAAGGGGATCTTTTTTTAGTAAACGTTTGTTTTTGTGAACTGGACATCTGTTACCATAACTACAATAATATCCTGTCAACCTCCTGGGAGAAGAACTGACTTGACAGACAGACAGCGACACACACACACACACACACACACACACACACACACACACACGCACAGAGAGAAAGAGGCACTTTTATTTTTATCTGCACAAACATCATGGAGACCATGATCATAGTGGAAATGCTGACAGCATCTCAAATTAAAAGGAAATGGGTTGAAATACGGTTAAGAAGTCCTACATATTTAAAAGTTGGGAAAACCCAAAAATGGTAAAACACACGTTGAACTCATAACAACCAATAATCTGTAAAATATGACTTGTTGTCCTTGTTTTCAACGCTTAGAAATATATATTTGACATTGTGAGTGACACCTATCATGTATAAATATAATTATTACTATCATGTTAAATAGCAAGCAGACACGCGGCTCCGCAGGGCTTTATCTTCTGTTGGTGTTTGTCTGCAGACAGACTCTCCAGACGAGATGCGCGGCTGGATCAGGGACATTGAAATGAAGATCCAGGACTTCAGAGGCCCGCCTAAGGTAACGCTGTCGCCTCTCCTCCTGACACAAGCAAATCTTCAAATCTTTCTCACCACGCGTTCGTGGAGAAGAGAAAGACTCCGGGAAGTGCTTAACCCTCATCACGCTGCCGTCGCTGTCCCGCAGGGTTTCTCATTTAAACGGGCGTCTTCTCTCTATCGGAGTTACAACGCGTCCTCGGCAGCTCAAGGCCGGCATGGCGAGGAGCGGCGCCCTGCGCTGGTCAAGTCCTGCTCTGTGGCCCCGGGCTGGCAGCCCTGGACGCCCGTCCCTCCGTGTGAGCCCTCCCCCCCGGACGCAGAGGAGGAAGACGGCACGTTCAGCCCTGTGCCCATGTTGCCTTCGCTCTCCTCCTCCTCAACCTCTTCCTCCGCCTCCTCCTCTTCCAACTCCCTCTCCGCCGCCACCAATTTCCCTGCCGCCGCCGCCACCAGCACCGCGGCGGCGGCTTTGGCCGGCGGTCCGGGCGCCCTCCCGGCGTCCAGAGACGCGGCCGACGGGCGTCGAAGGCACCGCTCGCAGCCTCAGCCTCACAGCGGCTGCAGCTTCCCGTTCAGCCTGGACGACGACGGCATCCGCACCACGAACGTCTGAGTCCAACCAGGTCCAGGGTCGGTACCTGCTTTAAAAATGAATGTGACTCGCAATAGTAGTAATAATAATAATAATAATAATAATAATAATAATAATAATAATAGTAACATTCCCTGCTTATGAAGTGACACTGTGACCACCTGCCTCGAGGTGAGAGGGGGCCTCCTGCTGGGCTTGTGGCCGTCTTGCAGACGAAGTACACGCACACAGCTGGAGGCGGAGCGAGAGGCGCAGTGTTTGTTGCTCACGGGACCGTGAAGAAGTACGATGGAACGTTTTTTGTGCAACTTCCTCCGAAAACTTGAATAATCGTGGTGTTAATTCTTCTTCTTCCAGGCTAAGAAGTGACGGCACGTGTTTTCAGTCTGTTACACTTGGCTCACCTCGGGGTCGTAACTCAAGACCGTGTTTTCACCCCCGCTATAAGTGTTCACCCACAGGTGTTAATGGCGTTTAAACACATTAGAATCCATTTCGTTTAAGTTCAAGCGCCTCTTCACAAAACATTTTTTTAGTTTTTTTGAGGCCAGCAGTGGTTTTTTTTTCTCACTGAAACGCTTGTTACTGAAACTATCGACTTTTCTTCATTAATAATTAACGAATATGTGTTTACTAACATCCTATCAGTTGTCTCAGGAAATGGTACAACTGAATGAGGGCGTCTCTTTTTACGTGTTCGCACTTTTTTTAACCAGGTGCTTTTTATACTTCGCAGAAGATGAACTGTCAGTAAACTGTGACTCCTCTCTTTGCTTTTAACAGGGTACCGTGATCACACAGCAGTGTTGAAATGGTACTTGTCCGAGAGTGTACGGCCAACATCAATCACAGTTGATCAGCTGGTTGACAGCTTTGTAAATGTAATTTTCTTACTGCATGATGTGGGAAGATGTGCCACTACTTCTGGTAATTTAACTGTAATTCTGCACTTTGCTTTTCTTAGTTTTACTTGTGTGTGTGTGTGTGTGGGTTTTTTTTTGCCTCTCGAGCAGATATTACACTTTCCTCTAAAGATGATACCTCACATACTTTGTTATTTCCATCAGTAGACTCAGCCTTCAGGTTCCCCTCACGATGTTGTTGATGTTGTACCACGTTCACGGCTGTTTCCGTTTTCTGAAGGTGTGTGCACTTGTCTGCCTGCATTTAGCGCATTTTCTTTCTTGTACATTAAATAATGCTTTTTATTTGTCTTTTTTTTAACGTCAAAGTCTGTTTGAGTTTTTCTGCCTTTCTACCTCGTTGCTGAGTCAATCCTCATTTTTCACCACAGATAACACTAACAAAGTTTTCTTAATTCTTGTTTCAAAGAAAGGATGACATTAAGACTTCTAAAGTGTCAACTTTGTTCCTTTCCAAGTGAGAAAATGACCCAACTGCCTGGCAGGTCAGGGCCAAATTATTTGACCTTTTCCAAAGCCCCCGATGACACATTCATGCACGCCATACACATGCCAATCTAATGCCCAGAGGCTGTGTTAAGTGAAGTGTTTCACACGTCCAGTGCAGAGGTCCATTAGGTAAAACGCCTAAAACTAACTAAAACTGTCTTGACCTCGGTCCACTTCCCTTTCTGCCTGCGAGGGCAGCTGTGTGGCCGAAGGACAGAGAGAGAGTAAAATGTCTGTGTCTCGGGTAAATGAAAAAAGGCCCAGAGTGCCTGTGAAATGTCAGCTGTGTTGAAATGAGTTTTCAGTCTGTTAAAGAGAAAGCTCCTCCAGGTACTCAAAGAAATCCAAGCAGAAACATGTCAGGACGGAGCAGTGGTGATGAGGAGAAGATGCAAGTTTAAGAGGTGTTTATTGGTATAAAATAGATACAAATTCTCCTTTGACACCGTAATCTCAAAGCTCCTGACAACATAGTTGACCTCTGGTGAGATCCTCATCTCTCCATTCACTTCCAAAGCTTCCAGGTGCAAACGGTTTGAGGCATAATAAAGAGGTAAAGGTCGGAAAAATGGCAACACAAGGCAATAATCAAGAATAAGCCCGAAAGGTTTATTGAGACAAACATAATGTAAAGGTCACGCAGCACTTCAGTTCAACGCCTATGAGTGACAGGCAGCTCTGAAGGCAGACAGCCCTCCTAAATGTTAATGTTCCCACATGGATGAATCTGCCCCAGATGGCTCCGTCTCTCCCTCCTTCTTTGCCACATGCATCCATGTTCCTGCAGCTCGGCTGGATGCTGTAGTCCCTTTTACCGCCATCAAAAGCTACACGGACCCGGTTGCTTTAGTTGCTGTTGAGGCAGTTAAGAAGTATTCCTGAAGAAAAGTACAATGTTTGTATTTCTCTGTTTTTCCGAGGAAAGCCACTAGAGGGAGCTGCAAGACGACACAGTTTACTCAGCACGCTGATTGGCAGCTCGACGTGCCACGAGCGCCCGCAGCATTCCTGCTTCCGTTCAAGCGCTTGCGTTGCAACCTATTAATACCTATTTATAGTGGCAATAAATAGATTCAATATCATTAACGATATAAAAACACGACAACCATTGTGCATCGAGGATGACGTGCCAAGTGCTAAACGATACTCGTGATGTTATGCCTCTACAACATAAAAGTCCCAATAAAAAATTGATCAGATCATGTCTTCGAATGATGGTAAAATAACCTCAAGAAAAAAACACAAAAATAAGTTTTATATTGTTATGGCAACTTGCACACTTAATTGACTACAAAAAAGACTTATACCAACTTATATTGATAAAACGTGTCATTCAGCAGTAGAGAATGAAGAAATGTTGTCTATTCATTTTAAATAAGTGGAGCTATAATTGTGATTGACTTTTGAGATTTCGCCCATGACAGCCGAAAACATTCATAAAAATAAATAAACTGACGAGAAGTAATGACTAAATATATATATATATATATATATATATATATATATATATATATATATATATATATATATATATATATTGCACACTTAATTGAGGTGGAACAGGTTGTCCTTCATCTGGACTCGGGGCCCGTCTGGACGGCGGCCAACCCCCCTCCCTCCCTCCTCTGTTCCCACATCAGACCACCTTACAAACTGGAGGTAGCGGTGTGGGGGAGTGAGGGGTGGAATGTATTTTGCCCTGTGTGATGTGATTGTTTGCAGAGAAATGGGTTGACCTTGCCCTCTCGTGCCCCACAGACACGCACACACTCGCTCCGGCCGAGCTGCGAGGTGTGTGAGACAGACCTGCTGAGTGCAGGAGGTCTGGGACCCCGTCACCACTTCCTCCATGCGGAGAACAGAGGACCCAGTCAGCTGCAGCCAGGATGGGACAATAATGAGCCGTCCAGCCGCCACCTACACCTCATTTGCCTCGTGCTTTTCTTCTGCGTGGAGCCACCAGCTGAGGGGCATAAGACCGCTACAGTCCAAAAAGACACAAAACTCCAATAAATACTCAAAAAACCTGTAAAGGTACCACAAAAGACTGCGATTGTTTTTGTGTTGTAGTGTTGAGTTTTTGGAAAGGTGATTTACATAATTAAAAGGTTTGAATTTGGTTTCTGGTTTGAATTAATAAATAACTATCTTCTAAAGCTGATTTTCACATAATGGATATCTTATTTTTGTCTTCATTCTTTTATTATACCGAGCAGATGTTGGTCAAATATTTGTCAAAAATCTTTGCCAAAAACATCAAAAGTCAAATTAATTTGTGTTTTTCATTAAGTTACGAATTAAAACTGCCTTTTTAAACAACGACAGAATAAGTATAATTACCAATTATGTCGTTTCGGGGTCAATTCGGGGAATGTATGTCATTATTGATTATTTGATTGTATGATTATAAAATTAAATAGAAAGTTTTACAGAACTTTGTGAAAAATGTGAAATTATTTAGATTATTAAAATAATCTACCCAACCGCAACAGATCACACTTGTGCTTGAATAGTCAACAAATAGAGTGAGTTTGCTAAATCACTAATTTTGACTGGAAAGTTATTACTTAAAATAACTTAAAATATCCTTCACTTAGATTTTGTTTTTATGAAAAATGCATTATTTATTTGTATTGTATTCAAGGGCTGGAATTGAACGAATAAGTGCAAATCTACAAGTATATGCATTAGATCGAGGCTGAAAAGTGATACAAACGAAAATTTCAGCGTATCAGGGATGTCGCTATGAAGGTTATTCTGAACAAAGACAATTAATCCTGGATCTGTTTAATTAGCAATATTTCTTCCTTTAGGAATTCAGTAATTCATTTTGATTTGCTTCGTGAGTTTTTCTTTCTTTCCCATTTCAAAAGTCAAGGTCAACCAACCTTTACTTTGGAAATGAATTCTTACTGAAATTCGTGTGTGTAGGTGACTAAATTACATAACTCCTAATCCGTACAAGAAAATATGAATACTTGTTATAATATCATTGATTATCATTGACTCTTTGCTGTTCTCTTCTTTGTGGACTCCTTTATGCGTCATCTTTAAAGAAGGCTCTGCGCGTTGTGTATCCATGTGTAGGTCCATTGGAGCACGGACACACCGGCTACAGAGCCAGACTCTCGCTTTCACTGCAACATCTGCTCGCGCACAGAGCTGCTATAACTGGAGCTCTGTCACCCGGGATTTTTATATTTGAACATGGTAAGAGCGGCACTTGGTGAGAAATGTATTTGAAACCGAACGGGCACATCCGGATGGGCCAAAACGCAGCACATTTACGCACAATTCCTACATGTTGTAAGATTTTGTTACAGTATTTATTTTCCTATTATATTGCAGTCTATTCTGGTTTAGTTCTGAACACTTGTTATAAATCTCAACACAAAGCGTTAGAAATAATTCCAACACCACGTTCCTGCAACGTATCCGCATTCTAAATGAAGTATAACTTAACCACAGCAAGTTGGCCTCACAGTGACCCCTCAACTCTCCACTGTGGATGCCTCCGGTCATCAGGATCCACAGTAATCCAATCAAAAGTTAAAACCTAACACTGCTGCTGCTGCTGCTGCTGCTGCTGACATCGGCCTCCTGCATCTAGAATATGAGCTCACATGTGAGTGATTCTCGTGTGAGATTATGAAGTTATTGCAACCCAAATCCTCGGCACATCTGTGCTGTAACAAGTTAAAGTTGTGTTTGACTAAACAATAAAAGGCATTGGCAAATAGACTTTTGAGGATTTTTGTATCGATGTACTTGATTTGAAATTAATTGTGTCATAGTTTAAATGTACGTGGCATATGTCTTTCTTTGAGGACAGCGGTGGATGAATTACAATAATCGGTGCGTAAAAATACCTATTTTTGTAAAAATTGGTATAATATTCCCCAATAATTTTATTTAATCATTTAGGACATTTTTAATGATAATCCGGTATTTCTAGCCAGAAAATAAATTTGCGTGTGTCCGTTTACGTGCGTGTGCACGTGTGTGTCTGTGCGTGTGCGCTTGTGTGATGTGGAACCAAATGAGAAAGTTGCAGCATAAAGGATTCATTTTCTCGTTAAAAATAAACACTTAAATTCACACAAATAATCTACCGACCGCGTTCGCGCGTGCTCGTGTGTGCGCGTGTATTTATACGCGGGTGTGTGTGTGTGTGCGTGTGATTGGCCAGTGTCACAACAGTGATTTGGGGCTGCGGATACCGATGCAGCGCGCAGACCTATGGGAGCGCAGCGACGGCAGAAGTGGGAGGGCAGAGTGCGACTGAGGCGGACTTGACTCCATTTGTAATGACGGATCTGATGAGCGGGGTTCAGATCCGGGCTGCCGAGGAGTCCGAGAGGTCAACAAAGAGAGGAGGAGTGCAAGAAACGGGGAGGAAGTCGCATCCGGCGCGAACGCATTCGCAGTCTTCGCAGCCGGCGGTGATGAGGAGCCGGTGGAGCGGACAGAGCGCAGGGAGACGGACAGCGCAACGAGAAACAACCCGATGATACCTCGCAGCTGCACTGGGCACATGGTGGATTTTTGAGAACCGACGCTCGAGCGTTTGAACTGTTGGATTTTAAAGAATTTGAGCAAGCCCCCCAAAAATAAAGCCGGCTGCAGAGCGCGCAGGAGCAGGATGAGCGTGTTTTCTGCAGGGAGAGCAGAGCAGTGCGTTTGAGGTAAAGGCCCCCAGGGAGACCAGGCACAATGCACATCAACACACACACACACACACACACACACACGCGCGGGTCAGGCAGACTGCTTGTTTCATGTCAGCATGATGCACACAAATCAGCGGTCGATCTTTCTCGGATTCTGTCCGCCTTAATGTTGACATAAAAAATACGAACAATAATGTGCACTCAGTGATTTGATTCCAGTTGTCGTTATAACTCCTATCACATAAAAAGGCATTTCTAATAGCAAGGTACTGTCATGTCATCATTAACGTTTTAAAGTTTGACATTTGATCATCATTTCAAATGGAGACCTGCAGGTTTTGGATAAGTCAATGTGACGTAATGTTAGTCATTATGATTATGCTCTTTTTATTTTTACAAAGAGAGGACCACTTTGTGAAACAACCCCTTGATATACGCATCTGTTGCATCAGCCTTCACCGTTTTAGTTCTCGTACTAAATATGTTTTTTTATTATAGATCTTCACACGGACCCTCATTTCTCAAACAAAACAAGCTTCGAATTATATTGTAGGTCAGAACATTTTAATGTGCGAATACAGCCGTCAGAGAATACCATTGGCTCGCCTCTGTTGTTAACTCTGCACCTAATGTGCGTGTGTGTTTGTGCTCGTTTGTGTGTCAGTGGGACATGGCAAACGGAGGGGACCAGTTCGGCCTTGCAGAGCGTCCGGACTGCATGGATTCCCCGAAAGAGGCCAAACAGAAACATTCCAGTTACACTTTAGACGCACCAGCTTCCCCGCAGAAGGCGTCCAGTCAGCCGGTACCGGCCTGTACTGCGGAGCATCATGTAAATACTGATCTTATTACTATCGATCAATTATTACCTTCAGATCGTTAATGCTGAACTTCGTATTCTGCAGATAGCTTTTATATGCATGACCGTAGAACTGCAGACGAAAAATGTACTAATTATTTGCAGGTCTAATTGATGTGATTGGATTTACTGCGGATTCGGTTTCTATCATAAAACACTAAATCAATAGTCGAATGAAATTACTAGATGTAGGTTTTGTTTAGGACTATACTAAAAATTATACTAACCCTACTCAGGGTTACACTGAAGTTGTGTTTCAGAGGAAGTCTTCTGAAAGTCATGCATGGCTTTCTCTTCAGTTGTAGTGAGAACTGTGTCTCCTTTGCTGCAGGGGATGGAAGGAATCAAAGTTTTCCTCCACGACAGGGAACTTTGGACAAAGTTTGATGGAGTGGGAACTGAAATGATAATCACCAAGGCTGGAAGGTAAGAAGAGGAAGAAATACAAATTTGCCTGTAGATTTTGTGACTATTTTTGTATCGATATATTTTTAATTAACCATTTACCAAAAAATACTGAAAGAGACTTTTAATGTACAAGCTATAAGCAGCATGTCCGTCCCATTGCTTGAGGGACGGACTGTACAATGTGAACGCATCACGGGGACGTTTATTTTGCGAACTTCAGGTATTTTACAATCCAGTGTGTCTGACAGGAAATTGTAATATGTTCCTCCTCAATGTCCTCCCTAGGAGGATGTTCCCCAGTTACAAGGTGAAGGTCACGGGACTCAACCCTAAAACCAAGTACATACTCCTGATGGACATTGTACCCGGGGACGACCACCGCTACAAGTTTGCAGACAACAAATGGTTCGTTATAGCAACACGTGTAATTCAGGAAATCCAAACTTCTACATATCAGATGTCATCAAATATGCATCCCGACGCTTTCCCCATGACACACTCTTGATGGATGATGCACCTCTTGTTTATTAATGACATGAAACACGTTTGACATCGTTAATGTGACGAAGATGACAAAGCGATTCTAAAGGAATAAATACAAAAGAATAGACTGCACTGGGGGGGTGGGTTGTTGCTGTGGATTTAACTCCCTCCATTCGTGCCTCTAAAGGTCGGCTCCTCTCCGCAGAATGCGGTGACCTAATTCCCGTGTTTTCTCCCGTAATTGCCCGCCGGTGAAACCCGAGCAGAGAGAGAGAGAGAGAGAGAGAGAGAGAGAGAGAGAGAGAGAGAGAGAGAGAGAGAGAGAGAGAGAGAGAGAGAGAGAGAGAGAGAGAGAGAGAGAGAGAGAGAGAGAGAGAGAGAGAGAGAGAGAGAGAGAGAGAGAGAGAGAGAGAGAGAGAGAGAGAGAGAGAGAGAGAGAGAGAGAGAGAGAGAGAGAGAGAGAGAGAGAGAGAGAGAGAGAGAGAGAGAGAGAGAGAGAGAGAGAGAGAGAGAGAGAGAGAGAGAGAGAGGTTCACCGCGCGGACAGACGACACGGGCCGGATTAAGCATGAATCAAGTCTGTTGGGCTGAGAGGGGGATCCGAACACACCGCTGTGCCTCTTCAGAGCAGCAACAGGAGTGTGTGGATATGAGCACCGGGACGTCGCGGAGGCGAGCGGTGCTTGAAAGCTTGCTGCCCTTTACGTTTTTTTTTTTAATAAAATATAGTCTCTGTTTCCCCGTGACAGGGTTCACATTTGTTTTTAAATTCATGTAACTTTCTTTTTTAATATTTTTTTAATAGTTTGTTTTAATTCATATAGGCCTATAGGCTATTTTCCGGTTTACGTCATATTGCGTCATAACACGTTTAATCACAATGACATGGATGAGAAAAACGTCTCCGATGTCTTTATTCTTGGGATTTATTTGATAATTATAGATCTCTGACTAATTATTTCCTATGGTTGGCCTTTGTTGTTAGTGTATTTTGTGGTCATTTGGTTTCTTGCTCGTCACCTCAACGTCTCTCAGGGGGAAAACAATAACAAGAGTCCGCAGCAGTTTTGAGCAGGACAGAGTGAATGCGGTCAACTTTCTATCTGCGCAAACTCCTGAAGGAACACGTTGTGTTGGCCCAATAAACGCGCCACACGGGCCTTTTGCAGGCGGCGGCAGCGCGGACCTCCTGCGTCGGGCCGGGCGGTGCGTCGCTATGTGACCCACTGTGTGTCAATGTGTGACCGCTTCTGATCTGCTGGACTGTTCTCCTCCCTGAAGGTCGATAACGGGGAAGGCGGAGCCGGCGATGCCCGGACGGCTCTATGTCCATCCGGACTCTCCGGCCACCGGAGCTCACTGGAGCCGCCAGCTCGTCTCCTTCCAGAAGCTGAAACTCACCAATAACCACCTGGACCCCTTTGGACATGTGAGTTTGTCTTCTCACTAGTGTTTAGTTCATGTGCTGTAGGCCTGTGCATGTTTATTCAGGACAGGACGAATGGTCCGATTTGGCTTGAGATGAAACCAACACGTTTAGCTCCTCGAATGCAGTTATTGTATAAAACGTTATTCAAAAGACACTGCAGACTTACGAAAACTGGTGAAAAATGTCTGAAAATAATGGTGTCACGGGTCCAGGCAGTTAAGCACTTAAAGTAGCTCGCTCTCTTCAGCATATAACTTATAACAGACATCACAACGACACACAAATCAGCACGAGGGCAGAAAGGCAACAGCGCAGACTCAACACAGGGCCTCAATCCCGCCAGGCGCACCTCTAATTGGTCCAGTTGCCCAAAAGTCCCTCCGAGCACGCGCTATTTGCGCGAGAATAGGTGAGCAATTATCTCGTTGTGATATTTGATATTTAAAAAAAACCTCCAACCTTTAAAAAAAAATAATTAAAAACGTTTCAGGTCACCAAAGTATCATGAATATCAATATAAAAAGTACAGTTAAAAGTTCATCAGTATCTGTTCAAAAACGATATATATATTTTAAAGTCTGTTTTAAGTATCAAAGATAAGTTCGAAAAATATCTGAATTTGTGAAGTGGAGAAGAAGTATGAAACAATATTGATGAATAGAAAGTTTGGTATTTAGTTTTAAACAAATATTTTCTCAAGGAGCACTCGCAGAAACGGGGCTTGAAATCAAGGTGGAATGTTTTTCTTGAGTTGACTTTACCTGTATGTATTAGTTAATACAAAACCTTGCTTAATGAATAATATTCAGTAAAAAATGAACTAAGCTGGTCGGGTCAATACATCAAACGTGTATTGGAACTTAGGCCTTATTTCCAATAAGTCAGATTATGTCTTTAGGTCCAATTATAAGAAAAATAGTGAAAACTAAAATCGCTTCACTAACAACTTTACTTTAAGTTGGCAGCATGGTTTCTGGAGAAAAAAGCCTCAACATAAGCTACGCTATAACAGAAATAGACAATATGCAATATTGCATTCATGGCTTGCAACAGTTTAAGCCTAAAACGAAGGAATTTCATTAATGTCATCCAAGAAATCTGTGTACCTTGACATAAATTGGGTTTACCCTCCACTTGGCCCCCAGTCAACATCTGCTGGTGGGAAACATGCAGCGCCGTCAATCACACCTCCTCAATCTCTCCCCCTGTGCAGATAATTCTCAACTCCATGCACAAATACCAGCCTCGCCTTCACATTGTCAAGGCTGATGAGAACAACGGCTTTGGCTCCAAAAACACGGCTTTCTGCACCCACGTCTTCTCTGAGACGGCCTTCATCGCCGTGACTTCCTACCAGAACCACAAGGTACGCTTCACACGAGACACTGCTGGACGCTGTTATTTTTACCCGTAGCCCCCCATAAAAATAACAGTGATGGAAGGTTATAAAAAACCAACACCATACAAAAATGTACTTACTCGTAGATTATTCTTTGGGCTTTATTGGTCGTGGTGGCAGACAGGAGAGGGGGGAAGACTGGTATGAAACAAACCAGCAGCAGTAAGCATTGGGCCGTCCCTCAAAAAGTGACAGTATAGACCTCAATTGGTGCTTTTTTTTTCTTTTTTTTTTTTTTTACAAATCAAAGGAATAGCTACCTCATAATTCTTCATTGGTTCTCAAAGTATTTTGTGTGCAAATCTGATCTATTCTCTTCCCATGTGACTACGTTGATGAAGTGTTTTAAGATTTGCTTTGGCTCTTTGATCGTATTAAAACCTCCGTCTCTCACACACACGGTGTATATTCTCAATCCCTCACACACTCAGACATTCTCTCACACACACACATATTCACACACAAACCTTTACTTTGTTTGTATTACTGTCCATATTTTATATGCAGAAAGTCAATTTGTGTGTTCTTTGTTTATGTGGCCTTACTTAGTATTTGTAAATATGTCAGAAAATAGGTCAGTTGTGTGTGTGTGTGTGTGTGTGTGTGTGTGTGTGTGTGTGTGTGTGTGTGTGTGTGTGTGTGTGTGTGTGTGTGTGTGCGTGTGCGTGTGCGTGTGCGTGTGTGTGTGTGCGAGCGAGAGTTGGTCCATAATGACCTGTTTCTTTCCCTTGATCTTTGCTGATCCAGTTTTCTTAACGTCTATTTGAAAGACAGATTGCTGAAGCTTTAAGCTGCTCTGCTAGTTAAGTTTTCACAAGATGGTTTTCAATGGGATTTTATTTCATAACACACAGAGATTTCAACTATGTATTTGCACTGTAACTAGCACTTTAATTAAATTAAATTAATTTTATATATTACAAAATATCCTATTCTCTCATTCATTTTGTAACAAAAGGTTTCCCGAAAAATGAATTTATGTGCATTTATTTAGCATATCATATACAGTTTTTAGTTTATCGAAAAGTCAGTTGGCGTTGTAGTTTATAAAAATTTCATGAGGACTTATTTTAAGTGTAATTGTTTTAAGTCTTAATTGATAAAACTGTCATAATGTACATAGATATATTTTTGTTGTGTTAAATTACTATTGTGTACTCTAAACCCAAAAATCTACTGTTATTGTCATTAGAGGCAGGAGAAAAAGTTACTCATTTTGTTATATTCTTCAAATGATTCTCTCTTTTACAAATTGAATTTGTGTGCTGAAAGGCAGCTATTGTAAATACAAATAAACGGAAACATTTCTGTAATAGTTAATTGCAAATACCAGTTTTATCTTTCTGCTAAATCCAACAGTCATGGATACAGAAGTATTCGGGCAGTAGTTTGGTGGCGGTATCAGTATTACCGGCACTTAAACGTTTATTTAGTCTCTCGCTCGGGTCAGATCTCAGACTACTCGCCACTTGCCTGCTGTGTGATGGTGGTTTTCCTCCATGACATCACTGAGAAAAGACTTTAACATCAAAGCTCACAGCTTTGGACCTCTAAAAGCTTTGGCCTGAAATCCTTAAACCTGGCGACTGTTTGGGTAAACAGTTTATTCTGTGTCAGCTGGCGAGGACACAGTCCGCTCCGTTAGAAACGTCATCTGCTGAGGAATGTTGGCCGAGCAGAGCTTCAGCAGGGCGGCTCCGAACATCTGTGAGGCCTCTCGCTATTAGCAAAGGCTCCACTTCAGTCAATGCAAAGAGCAGGTTAAAAACTGACGGGCCTTTGTGTGACCGTCTATGTGCAAAATGTGTCTGGGCTAAAGATTTTGTCTGTTGTCCTTAGATTACACAGTTGAAGATTGAGAATAATCCTTTTGCGAAGGGCTTCAGAGGGAGCGACGATAATGAGCTGCACCGCATGGCCAAGCTACAAGGGTGAGTACAGCTGTGTGTGTGTGTGTGTGTGTGTGTGTGTGTGTGTGTGTGTGTGGATTTAAGGTTGGGATTATGCAGGTTATTGTTATTGTTAGAATAGGTCTCCATTAAATGAATATAAGTCAATACAATGTCCCCAAAAGTCTGTGTATCGATGTGCTGGTGATTCAAAGAAAACAACATTGATCGCCTCTGATGGTTGTTATGATGTGGTACATATGGTCTCAGACGTGTGTGTGCGTGTGAGCTATTTTCACCTTGAACGTTATTCTTAGCAGGCCATTTTGTCCAAAGCGCGGTGGCACAAACACGACGCTCCAAGCGTCACTTCCTGTCTTGATGATATCATGTTGCTGCTGATCAGCCCAACGTGGTGTCTGTTTGCGGGTTGAATTAATCTCCATTGAAGCGCTGTTTTGGCAGGCAGTGTAGCGATTTAAAAAAAGCCAATGGGAGAGGCCGTTACAGAGGGAGGGAGGGAGGTTGGTATTAAATGCAGCTCCCCTTGTGTTACTCTGCTGCTGTTGGAGGGGAGCAGAGCACACCAGAGTCTATCTGAAGTGACACACGGATGGATGTTTATTTTTAGATCGGCGTATTATCTCACAACAGGACCGGCTGTGTGTGCGTGCATAAGTGTGTGTCACTATCTCTGCAAGGGTCAGGGAGACGTGGCCCGCTGTCCCCACATACCACAGAGTTCACCAAGAGGGGAGCGCTTACAGAAGGAGATCCGAGCTGAAAGGATGGAGTACGACTAAGTAGACTTGCAACAAAGGGGGAAGGGGCACCAATAATACACCCAGAGAGAAACAAATACATATGCGGAGTCATGACAGATTGTTTTATGGAGAACACCCAAGGCCATAACAAATCACATGCAAATTGTTGCTCTGCTCCCTGCGTGTGTCTCTCAGTAAGGACTACCCCGTGGTCCCGCGCAGCAACGTCCGTCAGAGGGCCTGCTCCACCGGCAGTCCCTTCAGCAGGGAGGGGCGCAGTCTGCACGGATCTCCCGAAGCTGCTGGATCCCCCTACAGCTGCGAGAACGGCCTGAGCAGCGGCAGCCCCCAGCAGCTGCCGAGGGCTCCCCCGACTCACTACACCCTCCCTCCCCCGCAGCTGCAGCACGGCCCCCCGCCACAGGTCTACCACTGCACCAAGAGGAAAGGTAGCTGAGCATCACCTTGAGTTTGATTCAAGTTTAGATACGTTTTTAAGATTAATTTCCTTACTTTTAGGCGGTCATTATGAAAATGGGAGACTTTGGTTATCCTTATTGCTGCTGGTTACTGCCGACAACATTTTGAGAACTCATCGATGGTTTTCAAAATGCATTACATTTATGAGATTTTTAAAATATTAGTCTTCCTCAGCCAGCTGTAACTTTATGATGGTCATGTGAATACAATATACGACGTGGGACCAACAAAAAGAGTGCACCTTTTTTTTACTGCAAAGGAGCCCAGATGTTAAAATATTATGTTATTTTTTCAAATTTTGAAAGCCAACTGAAATTAATGCGAACCAGTGGCTGCCTGGAAACTGCAAATTAACCCTAAAGATCGGATTTCTATTCACGGGGGCTGTGACTGACTGTCATTCAGTCTGTGTTTGCAAACTGTGTTTTGCAGTTGACTGAATATTAGTTATTATGATTATTAGTCGCAAACACGGTCGCCTGGGTTTATTTAAAGACAATCTGTAACGATCGCTGGCTAGAGAAAAGCAAATGCAATGAAGCCGAAAATATAAAATTATCATTCCAAAATATTTTGGATGGCCGCATTTTAACGTAAACTGAGAAACATCTCTTAATTAAACAAACAAGCAACGTGTGCTCCAGGCTATAAAATATATGTATCAAAATGTCTTTGCCACTACAGAATCGTCTTCATTGATGATAAGCGTAGCCGGTACACTTTGCAGGGGCTGGATATTGTTTTAATTATATTATTGCAATACTGATTTTATTGTCCATATTATCGTTTATTGTTTTTTTTTCTCTGTCTGCTTCTCTCTTCAGCGGAAAACTGCTCTCCGGGAATCCGGCAGCACCCGTACAAGAAATGCTTCGCAGGACGCTCTCCGAGTGAGGGCGAGTCTTACTATCGCCCCTCCTCCTACCCTCCTCCTCCTCCTCCTCCCGGTCGACCCAATAACCCACTCACTGACTCCCCCTGCAGCTCAGAGATGGGACAGCGTCAGGCCTGCATGTTTGCCGGCGCCGAGCCCAGACTGGATGAACTCAACTGTGCATCCTGGTCATACGCCTGCCCGCTGCCCTCCGCCATGACCCCGGTGGAAACCTACCCGCCTTACGCCCCTCATCCGCCCTACAGCTCCAGTCCTCAGGGCTCCCGACTCAGCGCTTTGGCCCACCAGAGCTCTCCGTCGCTGGGAGAGCACATCGCCCACGACCCCTATCAGAGCCAGAGCTCCGGACCTTCATCTCAAAGCTCCCAGAATATTCACAGCAGGCAGCTCAGCCCTCCTCTCAGACAGTACGCTCGCTACACAGCCAACCTGTCTCCTCCTCTCTACCACACGCTAGAAACACACACACACATCAGATGTGGCGTCCCAGAATGGAGCGCAGCCTCGTAACTGAACCACGGGAGACATGCGGAAAAACTCACCGAGGTTCCTTGTCTCAAACTCAGTGACCATTCTTGTTGCTTCGTTTAATGACGCCGCGCCTTATATACGGACAAAATGAGAAATGACCTTTGTAAAATATTTGTAAAAAGTGATTTTGTGCTGCGTCTCATCTGCTTCTCATGTTTCCCACGTGTGCCGGATGAAGCAGTGGGACTGTTAAAGACTGGATTTGGAAACCAATCATAATTCATAATGAAAGACTGGTGTTGTCCACATGTTTGCACTGTGAGCTCTGCTAAGGACACAAGCTGAGGCCACGCCGTGAACAGCACTCGGCTGTTTCCCCCTCAACGTCTCCCACTCTCTCCATTGTGAAGGATGTAAATCGTGACCCCGTGTCAGAGAAGCAGTTACATTAATTGACCAAGATAATCTCAGCTCTCAAACCAGAGCCCTAGGGAGACTTTCTTTCTCTTTGCAGCTCCATGCTCGGTCTCAGCGGAGGACAAAAGGCAAGAGTTGTCTGTGCGTGCGTGTTTGTGTGTAAAGCCTATGTCAGTTCTGCTCAACGATGCTATGAGTTAATTTCCAGTGAGACAGGCAGTAGGAGCTGCAGGCGCTGCACCATAGAAAATAAACCGCTTGTTTAGACCGTGCTACAGGCTGAAGGACCTGTAAACACGGCTTCCACTGCATTCTGGGTAAATGCACAACTCAGCGTCATGCAACTGTCACCCTGTCCTCTCAGTCACCCCCAGCTGACCAATCGGCTTTCTCCGTTCACTGAGAGCCGGCCAATGAACTCGTGCCTCTCCTTTTATCCCCAGCTGACGAGTCAGGGCTGAAGTGCAGCATGGTTCATGCGTGCCTATGCGCTGGCCCATTTTAGATTGGTACTGAATTATTCATGAGTCCAGTGTTGATCCTTGGCATGCGAGGGTTGTTCTGCAAGTGTAGAGAATCACAGTGCTGTAAATGGCCTAATGTTGATGTGCAAACTCTTCTTTGAATTGAAAGGCTGTAAAGAAACATGTGTGTCACTTAATGTGCAAGATTTTGGTTCATTGTGTAATGAAGCAGTTTTTCTGTTTATGTCCAGATGTTTTACATGCAGTAAGATGTGAAAAGGTGCTCCGACTTTACAAACATCAGTATGCACAGAGCAGATCCTCGTCATTCCTTGATGTTCATTTGTGTGCGTGCGTGAGTGCTTTACAATGAGATTTTTTAATTGCGTTGTTCCTGCTAATAGTATTTATTACTCTCGGTTTGTTAAGAGTAGTTCGTTGTTACAAACAAAACGATATTGTTCAAAGATACTTGTTTCTCTTTGAAGGTGTGTTTCTGGTTTCACCCTCCATCTTTAAGTGGGGTTAATAGTTGTAATAATAAAAAAAAAAACTAAATTTGCTGTTTAATAGAAATAAAGACAGATTATATACAGACATGAAATAAATTTTAATAAATTTTGCGTAAGTCAAATTGTGGTGTTCTTTTTGATTGTCTCCGCTGTGTTTGCTGTACAAACTATTAACATTCCCAGGGTGTTATTTAAAGTGCACTCAACAACTTGTGTGTGGAAACTCTCTTAACTGCGGTGCAGCTTCACAGTCTCAATGCATGTCTTAATATTAAGGACCTGAAGGTAACAGCCGTCTGCTTCCCTTCCAAATTTCTTTGTGTGCAAAAATCTCATTCAAATATGCATGCAAGTATTGTTTATAGTGTAACGGTGATGGTGCGATTTGTCTTATCTCGCATAATGGACCTGCTACTCTTGCACTCAGCAACAAACCCCTCAGAGTGTTGTGGGTGCTGTGCATACCTCGTCTGCCTCCTCTTATCGCTGACAGGTTGTTTGGCATCTCCAGTCCCGACCAGCTGGACCCCCTCACTGATGCCCAGAGAGGGGTCAGGTCTTCTGGGATTGAGGACATGGAAAGGTGGGGGTGTGTTGGTGGTCCTCCCTCCCTTTCCATGGACTCCCCTCATCTCTCTCCTCCTGACATCTCATGTTTCTGTGTCTCCCACAGCAACGTTAACCTCCTACACCTTACACCTGCTCAGGGTTTACAGCACTCTTGAAAGAACAAATGGACGTAACATGCAGAGATTTATTTAGAAAAGGCAGCTAAATCATTAAACATCAAACCCGGTGTATATACATTTAACTGCATAGTTATATGTCATTTGTCAAACCTCCCTCTCTCCCCTTCTTTCTTCCTTTCTCTCTCTCTCTCTCCTACACCATAAGGTCAGAGGTTAAGCAGGCAGCTCTTCAGAGGTTCTGTTCCTCCTTAACCCTTCGTCTCCAGACAAATTTGGGCCTGCATGAGGAAAAGGGGAGAGGGGGAGGTCCCATGCATGGGCCTCCGACTGATGATGGATTGCGTTACTTTAGGTTTGCTTGTACAGTATCAGAGCTCTGTGATGACTTCTGCTTGGCAGGAAATTTGGCGGGAGAATAAACCCTTGGATAAAGTGGTAAAGTTATGTTAAACAGACAGTGTGGGTTTGTGGCCAAATGTGAAGGACTGTGATCCATCTGTGGAGGACTTTCTCAGACACACTGGTCAGACAGTAGATTGATGAACCTTTGTGATCAAAGAGCCTAAGTGGTGCTCATCATTATCTCCCAGACCAACCTCCCAACACACACACGCGCGCAGGAACATACACCACTAACCCAGCCGCCTGCCCTCAATATATTCTATCTTTCTCATCCAAATCTTAATTTACCATGTTTTTCTCTAACAAACAAATATTCTTAATCTTTTTTTTGTTTTTTTTCGTGTGATGCGACGCCGCATCCTAAAACTGTAAAAAACTGACATTTTAAAATCTCACACATTTGGCTTGCAGACCTTCATTTTTGTGTGCCAACTAAACTGGCAGGAATGCAGAGAAGGGCTTATTATTCTGCTGTATTGAATTTTTAAGCCACTGTCCGGCTGGAGAGAGAGCCATTTCTCTAGCACAGAAAGCCTGTTTAAAGGGCATCAAAGACTTAGTTATGCTTATTCTATTAAAGTCTGAACTATTGGTTTGACTCCATAAATGTGTATCAGGAGTCTCTTGCAGGCATTTGTGTGATGTCTAGCATTAGCGATACCGTTTTGTGTGGAATAAGTGGTCTGAGATGGAGTGTAATTGGAAAAGTTGATTAGGGTTCATCTCTCTGGGTCTGCTGGTGCTCCGTCTCTGTGGCAGAAAGGGAAACAGCTCGGTCCTCCCCAATAGTAATATTAAGATTGTATTTTGTAGCATTTTTTTCTTTCCCCAATGGCTTCCCGGAAACTTGGGAATAAAAATCACACCAGAGCTCGTGTGGATGTTTGTAGAGGGTTGATGGCTACTTCAGACATACGTCAGCATACGTTAATACCCTGAGCCATTCATAACTGTATGCGCTGTAAGCGCTATATGGCACTAAAAGGGACGGCACAATGCAATGATGTAAAACAATGAATGCTTGGTCATTAACTGTGGTGCAAGTAGAATGGTAGCGGTTTATTCGAATGATACTATCCATCCTTGTAGTTATTTAAAAGCCACAAGAATGGCCTAATGCTGTTAAGCGCAGTATGGAAACAAGACTGAGACTCAAAGCTAATTTCCCCCTAAATGAGAGTTTATGGCGGAAACTGCCCTGAAATCACTGAAGTAGATCTTAATATGGGAATAAGGGCTGTCAAGGATAAGAGGCCAAGTAGGCGTGTGCGTATGGAGGGGGCTGTGCTTGGTTTGTCCTGCGTGTTGCATCTAAAAGACAAAGGGCGAGGTCAAGGGTCAAGCTAACAGCAGACAGGCCAATCCCGGGTCAGAGTGCTGCGGCTAACCTGATCAGTGATTGTGGTTTATCTGACCATCCTCGCTGCAGCGCTCTGGTTCTCTCTCGTGCTAAACTTCTATACTTTTTAGATCAGTTTAACTACTCAGTGCCAGTGTTGAAGGACTAATTACTCCTGTGAAAGACACGGAAACATCCCGAAAAACATGATTCAGGATGTCTTGTCATGTGGCCGTCACCTCCCAGGAAACCTTTTCCTTTCACTCGTCCTATTCGAAGCAAGGTTTTTAAAAAAAGGACATTGTGATGTGAGCTAGAATAATTGTTTTAACTCCTAACGTACCGCCGCGGTCCCGAGACTAGCAGCCAAACACGCATGACAGGGTGAAAGGGATAGAGGCGCTCCCGCAGTGGGTGGTGAGGGGGGTTGTGGGACGTCATGGAGCCAATGTCTCGTCTCATTACAGCCAGAGGACTGGAGAGGCACGCTAATCCTCCACACACACATACACACACGCGCGCACACACACACGCACACAAATGAGGATACACAAACCACTCAGTTTGAGACAAAGCCACACAACCAGGAAGACAGGCATACACACACAAACCCATACAATCAGTATTAACCCGCCACCCCCCTGACCTCACTGCCCCCCCCCTCCCCCTCTCCAGACAACGCACACATAATGATATCACTACCGGCAGGACTTCACTTTGCCGCCACTCCTTTTGTTTGTCCACTGTACAGGCCGGCTGTTGCCCCTCACTGCACCCCAATTTTGATTAAAAGAGCGTTGTCAGGTCATTATTGTGCATGTGCCCGGGACCGTAGCCAGGACTTCAGAAGTACTACAACGCATGAGTGCAAGTTCTCACAATGCCACCTCCCTTCTAAAAGATTCTGTGTGACTTTCACAAATAATTATTTGGATGTTTAAAATTCATTCAAAATTCTGCTGGGAAAACTCCCACTTTTGTCATGTTTTACTTATTCTCCTTTAAAGACTCTAAAGCAGCTATTATCAATATAATGAGTAGACAACATTGTTTTAAAAGACAAAATAACATCAAAACCGGCCCGCGTAGAGGAAAAAAGAAGAATCTCGACATAATGTTATGTTTTTCAGCTCATTATTTAACTCGTCCGACTACTATTTTGTATCCATATAAAATAACTCCAAAAGCCTAGTTCGCTTCCTGCTCAGCACCAAACCGCAGACAAACATAGTCAGTGGCTTGCTGGTGAAGTTAGTCGAGCACAGCAGCTAAAGGGAATAAAAACAAGCCGTGTCAAGTCAAGTCAACTTTGCACAGCACAATTCTTTAAAAAAGAAAATGCCAAACAGTGTGTTGTTGGTGTGCGAGTGCAGAAAAAAAGAAGAAGAAAAAACGTGTCCGAAATACCACATTTAAAATCTAAATTGCCTAAAAGATGTGTAAGCATCATGATAAATACTGTAGTATACATGAGTGAAGCTGTAACACGACATCAATGACAACAAAACTGTACAATGCCGGATATCTTTCATTCATTCGGTTGCCGTTCAGCAGCTCTTGTGAACGACGTCCCAACCAGCCTGTGATGCTGATACAGGGAAGAGGGGCAAAGTGGGAGGGTGAGTTGATGTTGAGGGGGAATCCTCAAATAACCCATGTTGTGTAAACCATCACTGCATTTTAAATGTTGTCAGGTAACTGTGAAAGTAATTTAATTTGATTGACATGTCACTATGGGTATGCTGAATTAGTGTGTTTTGTACGTAGGGCGATGAGATTTAACTACTGTTGTAATTGGGTCTCAGCTTTATATAAACACAATGTATATAATGTAAAATATATAATGTGCGAAGAACGTAAAGCAGCTAAACTGCTACTTCCACTCTGCACAAGTCTCACATTGCATGTTTATGAATGTTACCGTCAGCTTCTGGCCGAGTGTCTTCCTGCTCTGTGGTATTCTGGATGAACATGATGGTAACAAGTTCCATTTGGGGCTTTGATGCGACGGTACTAAAGAGCTGGGCTCAAGAAACTAACAAACCTCAGCATGATAACAAGCAGGTTAAATGTTGAATGGGCACTAAATACAAAGCCGTGGCTGATGCAGATGTATGAAAGGACCCTTTAGCTTTAACTGGTGGTCGTGCTGGAGTAGATGAAAGGTCAGAAGGTCACAAGTTACTATCATTCTGGACCAAAGTGAACCGACCAACAGATCGCCGTCCCTAAAGCCACATTAAAAGCCACACTTATTAGTTTAGAATTATTAAGGAAGAATCTGTGAAATACATTCATAGAATACGGTGCTTTCAGTTGCAGCTTTGTTGAGGTCCGGTCTGCCCCGGAGGCTTCCCTCTCCCCCTTTTACATCGCACATGCTTTCCATGCAGTCTTGTTCGCACTTGTGTACAGGCATGTTCGCAAACAGGCCGGACAAGGCCACTGCTGTGAGACAAACACAAAACACAAACATCAATAAACAAACAAATCCGTTCTACCCTCCCCCCCTCCCCCAAGACCCCGAACACTGTACAATTTCAAAGCCCCCACTCAGGCCGCTGTCGGGCGCCGTTGTTTGCCGGCAGCAGCATTGTTTGGTTCACACTCAGTGCATTTCGGTTTATTTCAGCAAAGCGTGTCTCATTATTAATAGACGGCGTCAGAGAGTCGCTGCCCTCTCTGTCTGACAAGGCATTAGCATAAACACAAACTTCCTCTCAATATCTGTTTGCACCACACGGGTGACCTTTAATTATGGATGTCTAAATGTTTGTTACCAGCCCACTAAAGTGTGTGTGTGTGTGTGTGTTTGGGTGAAAGGGACAGCAAAAGCCTTTTAGGTGTGTGCTTTTTCAAAACGTTGTATTTAAAGATTTGAATCAGAGACATGACAAGGTTAGTGCACAACTTAATCTCTCGAAATACCATTCTTCCAGGAAAAATAAAAAACATCCTATAAAAACATTCTTCGCAGTAAAGTGTTAAAAAGGGAATCAGAACAATTACGCAGAATACGAAGGGAGTAGCCATAGACCAAAACCAGTAAAGCAACTTTACAACATATACACAAAAAGAGAGTTATGTGAGTCTTCAGAGATTTTTTTGTCATGTTAAAAATGGGCTACAAGTGCTTGACAAGTTAGACAAGAATACATGATACAGATATTATTATTTACTATTTAATGTAATGGATTATCTGGATTTGGAATTAATATGTCACATGGGTAATTCAACTTTTCTGTGTGACTTAGGAGAACATTTCGGGGGGGAAATGGGAATTATATGTATTTTTTAATGAGCAGTGCTACCAGTCTTCTTATTATTGTCGTCGTGACTTTATGCCAGACATTTCAGATTTTGACCTATTCATCTTCTCCTGGATCTCCTCAGCTGTTAAAAGGTCTGCTGGTGTTTACATGGGTGTTATGTCTCCATCTCCTCAGCCTCACACTGTGACCATCACCCGACAAAACACGCTTTTATTATAATAGCATCCTTCCATTAGTATTAATATAGTAATATGTGTGTGCGTGTGTGTCTGCAGCAAGCCATCCATTCATCAAAAATAGATACAGCAGCATTTCTGCCTGCAGTTATCTGTGTTGTTGTTTTTCCTCTTCACTGACTTTCAGTCATGCGTTTTCTCTTTCTTCATCTCCCATTTTGTGCATGTGCGAATGTGTGCGTGAGTGTCAAATCTACTACATCAGATGCATTTTACTGGTCATGCTGCTTTTACTGTACGCACATCCACGCCACACCTGGCAATTATTATGCAAAAATAACTGCAGAGAACATTTCCATTAAGCGTGCTAATGCCACCGTTCTCAGTCTCCACGTGGCGGTGTGTGCATGTTGTGTCAAATTACCATTAACTCTGCCCTATGAGGCTCCTATGTAGAGCTGATAACACGTCTAAGTATATTTCAGTCGCGCCTTAAGCCATAAATGCCCTAGTCTAATTCATCATGTGATGATGAATGAGACTGAATGCAAAATAAAGTTATCACCAAGCAGGGTATGTTGCAAGGAAACACACTGCCATCTTACACCTATAGGACATATGTGGCACTCAAAGCCCCTTTACATTTCCAAATAGGTTGATGATGTGTATTTCGTCATCATCTTATTTGATCTATTTATTGAAGCTATTGAAGTGAAATAGATGAAATATGTTAGAAGCATTTTGCATAGTTTGATGCACATTTGTTAGGATGTCTGCCAGGTTAAAGGAAACTTAGGCCTTGGTACAGTGGTTTTCGAAGCATACAGAGTTATGCCACATCCCCGGTTGCAATTAGGATATTTGTATATTCTTGCACATTACCGGTGTCTCGTCAAACTCAAATAAATCTTCTACAATAATTAAGTCTACATCTTCTGATCCAGAGTGGCCTTAATAACTTCACACAACCGATCTTGTTTCTGAAGACACTTCTGCCAAGTGTCCTCATGTGTGTCTGTCTGTCTGGAGTATGCTGAGGAGAATAGTGTGCAAACCCTGTGCTTGCACCAACTGTCCAGCATCATTAAAAACGTCATCAGTAAGTAGTTGATGTAAAGTGTGACCTCACATCCCTGAGGTCCATGCTGAGTCCAGTAAAAGCAATGTTACATCACTTTTGCAGGTTTCTCAGTGGTTAGATTGACCACGGTTGAACTGTGATAGACGATCCACAGACGCTGCACATAAACGGGGAAGTATTGTGTAAAGCACTGTCATCTCGCAGGAAGAGTGAAAGTGAATGGTTTTCCGCCTTTGTTGCCAGACGTAGCTGCTTCAGAATGCACTGCAAGTTCGAATAACAAAAGAAAAACTGAATGAGAATGAAGAAGATATTGGTAGTAGTCAGATAGAGTAGAACCAGAAGCAAAATAATAATGCAAGGGTGCCCCCCTCCAAAGAATTGGATGTGAAAACGGTTGGCAATAATTGTTTCATCTTTTCTTTTTCACTATAATTGAACATGTTTAATCAAATAAATGACATGAAATCATCGTTTTCAAAGGTCTGTGTGATTCGTGTCGTGTTCATACAGCTAACACCTCTCTGGATGCAGCGATTCCCCTTCATGGACCCCACGTCCCGCTTCCGGATGTTATGACCGCAGAGAGGTTTAGTCTCCCGGGACGAAAGACGCATCACAGCAGCCACGTAGCGAATTTATTCCATGGTTTGATGGCGGAGAGACAAGGCGCGGTTAATAACGGACAACAACATGTCGAGAGTAAACTCTGTTTAAAAGGTCGCATTTCTCTGTAATGAAATGCCCGATTGTGTGTTCGGGTGTTCCTGGTTGTGTGTTACCATGGAAACGCAGAGAGGGCGGTCACAGTGCGCGGCGCCGCGTCACAGTTTGGAAAACTAGACGAACTTCTCCTTCTGAAAATCTTTTTTTTTTAACACTACAAAGAGCAGTAAACAGCGCAGGAGCCGGATTCACAGACCAAATCCTTCCTGGCGGACATTGTTAGTTAAAGACGTTGACGTGCTCGTCGATCGGCGCGATGGCTGACGGATCCTCGCGTGACTGCAGCTTGTTCCTGTTTGAGATGCAGAAGAATCGCCGAGAAGCGGAGGAGCTGCAGAGAAAAAGCGAGCAGCGCATTCAGGTGCGGGAATGAGCTGATTAGTTAGTGGACTCCTGACGTCACTTATCGCAGTGTGACGTGTGGTCCGTGAGTTCATTACTCAACTTGTGACGGTATTTCAGTAGTTTGAATACACTTTAACACACGTTTTTATCTATCCTCAGAGGATTAAAAAACGGTCCCCTTCAAAAAGCTGATAAATATATATACTATATACATATACTATGTATTGATAGTAGGCCTATTCTGGTATATTTGACCAGGAGGGATAACATTAGGAACTAATAACACGTATTATTTTGAAACCAGTAGTCTTGAAGGCTTGATGTAATATAATTCTCATGCTGTAACGCTGATGTGTCAATTTAGATTATATGCATATACACATCACACACTTATTACGGAGCTACTGTTGAACCTCAGGAATAAAAACAACACGTGCAAATGTTACTTTTTCGGATGTAACCTTTTGTCTGTGCATCAGTAATTTTGTCCTGCTTTGTGTGTTTTTGTACAGCTATTGGAGAGCTTGCAAAAGCGTTCAAATGATTTGCAAGTGGAGATTAAGAAAGCGAGAGATTTACGCTCAAGTTTGGATACGTTTCTGAAGGTAAAGTAGAAGACCATTTGACACACTACTCATGTATAAGACTATGTAACTTTACTGGTTCTCAGTTTTATGGCCAGAACTGTTCCGAAATAGCTAATCTAATTCCCTGCATCCCGTCCCTGCAGGTAGAAGATGATCGAGCTGCTGCAAAAGCAGAGAAGGAGAGGAAAGAGGTGCTTCAGCTGGATGCAGAGATAGAGAGGCTAAGGCTGGTGTATGCTGAGCTGATGGAGAGGAGACAGGAGCAACAGCGTCAGATAGAAAGACACAGTGTATACTGGGACTTAATGGTGCGAGTGGTCAGGATGACTAAGGTACAACTAGGACATTTAAAATGAATATAAAGTGTTTATCGTACATGTATTGTATAGCGCATGTTATCAAAAGGTGCATTTAATTTAACTTAAAGATTGTACCACCATGCAGCTAACCACATTTTAAAGCGTGGTGGTAAAATAAAGAGATAATTTTGTACCGTTAGCCAAAAGTGTCCCCGATAAGTGTTACGTTATCTTCATGAATTTGACTCTTGTTTGATGCCCGAACAGTAGGCTTAAACAGCATTGCTTTGTGACACCGGGTCCTGTCTCTGCAGGTGGATTCATTATTTCAGAAAACTGCAATCATTGAGAAGAGGGGGTCATGGACCTTTTTTATCCTTGAAATGAAGTTGGATTTGTGAGCCACACCTTTCAACATTTGTGTGTTTTGCAGTTTGATGATGTGCGGGAGCTCGCGGGTCATATAGAGAGTCTTCTCCACTTCGAAGACCGTTTCTGTAAGAGGGAGGATAAGGCGTATGAGCAGGTCGACCAGCTGAAAAAAACACTGCTGACACTGAAGGACAATCATCGTTTGCTGCGGCTGCAGAAGAACAACCAGCTGTCCCAGCTCCAGACCGAGATAGAGAAAACGCGCTCCGAAGCTCACTCATGGGTATCACACATGACCCTCATTCAAATGTTGCTCAAATATACTGCCACCATCTTGTGGGAAATTCAGTTGTCTCTATCTCCACACAGGACAGGAAGTGGAACCACATTCAGGAGACAGCAGCAAAGAAAACCCTCTTGCTGGGGCGGATTAAGATGGCGACCCTTAACCTCTATGAAATGACGGATAGCATGATGGAAGACGGCAAAGCGGCTGTGAATGTAAATGACACAGAGAAACAGCTTGATAAGGTTTGTACTTTCACACACCAGGGATGGCGATGACCAGAAGACAGAAAACTAATAGCTTTCTTTTACTGCTCTTTTCTCTTTAGGTGAAGATGTTCATCCAGGAACATGAGGGAATAATGAAACAACATCAAACTCAATCACAGAAACATGACGGACGGTGCAAAAAACACGGCAAAGTCCAAAAAGCACATTTCAACTAACGCATCGCCGGGTACTTCGATTTCTGCTTCAGCGTCTGGCTCCTCTTCTTCTCACGACAAATGAATAACAACTGTAGACATGTGTCCATTCCGAACACACGGTACCATAACGCCCCCGTGTGTCCATGAAAGAACACAGCAACGTCCAACAAATCAACTAATCAATCCTCATTGATGATTTAGGAACATTGACGGACCCGCCCCCGGGTCGTACCTTCTTTGTTTTGAATTAATTGCATTATGATGTATAAACCCTATAAAATATTATTTTGCTTTCCAGTCCAAGTGAAAAGTTTGGACTCATTTTCTCATTCATTTCAATGATAAAGTGTGTCTTCTCTCTCGCTGGGAGTGTGGTTGGAACACAGTTCTGCTTTATTTATTTTTCTTTATTTTGCATTAGAGCATATGGTATATGGTTGTTCCTATCTTTACAACATATTTCCAAATATATATTTATATTATTTTAGTTTATACAACACCACGCTCCCCAGTTTGGAAACCACTACTTTGCGTTATTATAGCTGTTTTCATCAATAAGTTTAGAGCTGGGCTGGAGATTTGCTGAGGTGATTAATATCAATGTCTACGTATGATAAAGGTTTAAACTTCAAACGGTTGCAGAAAATCAAACATTTTTTAGTAGTTTGATATCTGCAACAAGGTATCTGTCAAAATGTTTATCCCAAGAAATCTAAAATGCTAGTCTCTTATCATGCATGTGTTCTTCACGCAAAGAATAACTTCTAGTTTAAATCAGGAAGTACTTAAAAAAACACATAAATCACACACATATGGAATATATACTGTCATGTTTTTTCTTTTTTGTGAAAGAGGAGAGTTTGACAGCTATGGTGTTTCTCTTTGTGGCACCAGAGTAAGACACTTGTCATTGTTTTTTTTTGTTTGTCTTGCTTTTCGATTTTTGGGGCTTCTTGCTTTTGCTGTTGTTCTTTAAGGATTTACGAGTGCTGTAGCCTCTCCAACGGGCTTGGATTAAAATCGCAGCTTTGGTCTTCAACTCCAGCTGCCTCATCTCCTCCTTTCTCTTCTCCTCTGCCAGCCGACGCTTCTCCTGGATCTGGTTATATTCCACCTCCAGGGTAGAAAAGGCTTTCGCCAGCTTCTTAAGCTGAGCCTCCTCCCTTTCGTTTTCCATTTGATCCAACTCTAGGTTGGCCTGAGAAAAGAGATGGTGTTATGGTATCCAGAAGGAAAGAAAGTCAACTTAAACAAAAACAGGCCCAATCCCTATGCCTATTTGGTCGTTTGTATTATATGCACATGAGAAGTACTTCAATGCCTTGCTGAATAAAATTAAATAGGTTATATGAAAAAATGCAGGCATCTTCCCTTAAAAATGACTAACATCAGCTTCTCCATTGTGCGGATTGTCTGCGTTTTAGAGCAGGATGATACATAAACTCTAACAGTTTAAAAGGTATGCATAGACTGATGATAGGGTAATAAGTACTGTGAGATGATGGTAAACAACAGACGGCCGTGTTAAACACCTTGAAAAGAGCCTCATCAGCTAGATAAACTAGTGTCCAGAGAATACACACGTAATTAGTTACCTGGGTTTCTTCTATTTTATCATCAAAGAATTGGATCAAGTATTCAATTCCTTTCTCCGCCTTTTCATTTTTCTGCCAAAGGAAAATCAATAAAAGCAACACAAGCTTCAAGGTACAGGAAACATGATACTACTTGGAAATATTGATGAAATGATACCCTAAACGTACCTCTTGGATTTCTTTCTCTACCTTCCTGTTTTCGAGGACTGAATTGTTGAGCTGAATGTTTAGTTGATCGATCTCCTCTTGTATACTAACTTGCTTGATCTCTGACAGATTGTCATGTGATTCAAACTGCTTCTTGACAAGAAGTGAAGCTTCCAATTGTTCTCTGCTATTCACTTTCTGAGAATACTCAAAATGTTGTATTGCATCATTCTTCTGAGTAATCTGTGATACAAACAGAAAGATAAGGGAGGTATGGGAGGGAAATGGTAAAAAAAGAGCATGTAATGGCGTAAAGAATTACAAAATTCTGTGATTTTTCTTCTAGCTCTACGTGTGGTAGGCTTCTCTCTTGTATAGAGGTGGTCTTTTTCACCTGTGCATCTATTTGCTTTGATGCAGCTAATTCTTCTTCTTCTTCTTCTTCTTCTTCTTGAACTAGCCGCTCCATTTCCAGGTCGGGGGATGAGGGCGCCTGCTCCTGGAGAATGTGCCGTAGTTCCTCATCCAGACTGGTGCACAACTTTTCTACCACATCGCTGTGAAACCTCTTAAGCCCTTTGATTAGCATGTACTGATTTCCCCCTAGTTTCATACCTATCTCTGCCCCCACAGCCTGAATGGCATCTGGATGGGCTTTTACAGCCCTGAGCAAATCCCTGACAGAGTTCTTTATCTCCTTCCTAAGCAGCGAACTTGCTTTCCCAGCGTTCACATCTAGTTCTCCACCTGACTCCTGCTTCAGGTTATCAAGGGCCTCCAGTCTGTTAGTTAACGTTTGATGCTCTTTAATTGCCCGACTTAATTCCTTGTCTACGATACTCGACAGACTGTTTAATGCGAGTACAGCAGGCAGCGTACATGCAATCTCAATTAGACGAATGCGGTTTTCTAAAATGCATGAGATCAATTGAGCCTCGTGAGGGAGCAGCTCCGTCTGTGAGACGTCATGGCGGTTTTGAGAATCTTCTGATTGGGTCTTTGTCACCGCAAACATAGATGTCCCATTGGCAGACATAATGCCACTGGATGGCAGGAAAACAGATAAACATCACAAAAGATCAATGTTATTAATGTAACATTTCCACAAGTTATATATAGCGTTGAAAAACATACATCGTGGTGTTTGTCTTGGCTTCAACATGACTTAGGTTATACATTCAATGAGACCAGAAAAGTAAATCAACCCAGTATTTTACAAAAATGGCCAAACAGGGGAAAGTTTAACTCGACAAAGGATCAATGGGCCCTCGAGTCCCCATTTGAGGGGATTATTGTAAACACACTCTAACGTTACGGTCTGTAGCCTACTCTAGGTTTGTGACGGTATTTACTTTAGCCTGTGTTGAATTAGATGCAAGTTATATAACATTAATTAGTTAATTACCTGTCGAGAAAGAAGTTGTCAGCAAACGGAAAATAGTGTTTACTTTTTTTCTCTTCTCTGTTGCTAAGATACCACTAATGCGGGTGAGGGAATAAAATCACTGAGACATAAATCAGATGTCTTGTGATGGATTCGATATAAATGGAGGCACGTGTCAGTAACCTTATTTAATAATTGCACGATTGCATTAACAATCATGTGACAGGCGTTTAAAAAAATGATCTTCGATCAATTGAGTTTTATTTTGAAACTCTGACGACGTTCACCCAGCCTGCCGCAAATCGCTTTAGTGTCGTGATTTTTTGTTGTATTCCGCAATACGCGCATAGTTTACCTTTCGAAGTATAGTTAAGTGTTCAGGCATCGCTCCCCACGACACGATTAATCAAGATATACACCCGGGTGTTTTTAGTCTCAGGTTAAAGGGGACCACAACACGGAAAACACCCGTTATCGGCGATGAAGCCGTAATAGACGCACAGCTGGTCAGCCTGGGGGACAGCGGACCAGTTGATTCGGTGATACATGTCGTTTGTGACTGCATGAACAACAACAACAACTCCGCAACCGACCGAGCGTGTCCGCTTCACCTAACTCGCACACTTCCCGTTTCGCTAGGTTTGAGCAGAGTGTCGTTAGCTTTTCGTCCCGCGTAGCTCGGGCTGAGAAGTGCAATTAACTAACTAACTAACGCGTCAGCGGCCGCCGCGAGCGCACAAGATGTGCACTTGTCTCTCAGCTCGCGCATTAAGCCGCGCGCTTATCTAGTCCGCTGGCGAGCAGCTCGGACTCAGTACGAGTGCACATTAATGCATGAAGGCTGATTGCAGCCCGTCCGCCGTTATGGAGTCTGACGACGACGTGCCGCTGATCCTGACCTGGGAGGACGCCAACAGCGGTCTGCTCAGCGAGGACGCCGAGAGGGGGGACGAAAGTAAGTCCTCGCTGTCCCGGAGCTGTGAAAACGGTGCATGTGTATGCCCGCGGGCACCGTGGACATCGGGTTCAAATCGGAATATCCCGATTTGCCCAATCAAAACAAAACTGTGAGCGAATGCACAGCTGGAACAGTCTTTGAGTTTATCCCCCGCAGGAAGGTTATAATTCTCCTTTCAGCCGTATAGTAATTGTGGATGATTTAGTTTGTGGTGCTAGTGCGTTGTATTCTCTCAATAGATGTTTTTAATGGTTGGTATTTTCTCATAGAGGTGGACAACATCACAGCAAACTGCAGACTTCTCTAAACACTTTTCATGGAAATGCTGAAGCAACCCGTGCAGGCAGCGTGGTGATTTATTCTATGTGAGGGGTCCATTCTGCTTTTTCAGCTCCATAGGGGACTCTTTGTGTCTTATACAACTTTATATTGTTGTTTAATGATGCGTGTTCGGTCATTTGGTATATGATACATCAGCATATTTTGTGAGGTGAAGGTGATGCTGGTCTACTTACCGGATGGGCACTCAGCGGTCTGAAGGGATTGCGTGTTGTTGACTGTGAGGCCTCATACATGCAGCACGTCAAGGCCCCACTGCAATAATGGAGAGCAGAGATTGTCCACCGGGCTCTGAACCTGTGTGTGTGCGTGTGTGTGCTCTACGTATGGTTATCCATGCATCCACTAAACATAGTAATCCGGCTGCCTTTGTATATGAGCTACAAAATGACCCATGAGAGAAACCGCTGCCTCAGCGGACTGGTGCCCCCCGGAGCCCCTCCCCGGTGCTCATGCGTGTGTACCGTGTGTGCAAGTGTGTCTGTGTTCCTGAGCGCACTGGATACTTTTCTCTGGCCGGCGAGATGAACAAGAAGAGGAGAGGAGTTTTCTTTCCCGCGGGATATTGGGGAACGGTGGACCGGGAGGAAGTGTCCCACTGTTCTTGCTGATTGCTGTTTGGACCTGGACACGCGGAGCCGATTGGTTGAATTGAATCACATCAGTGACAAACACCCGCTTGGATAACGGTTTTGCGTTCACTTTTGTCCCCTGATGGTCGAGACTACCGCAAAACTAGATTTTTATTTGTCCCCGGAGAAACGGTCATGACTGCTGAGCATGTTTGTGTTTCTGTGAGCCCGACCCCGGCGCGTTTTCCACCAGGTCTCTGAACATGTTATTGTTCAACAACAAGCGAGGGGGTTGGTGTGGCACATGACAGACACGCGGCCGCTGGATGGAATTTGATCTTCACACTCTGACGGCCTTTCAGAGACTCACCTGCACAGGGTTTTCTTCCGTAGCGTCGGGCTTGAAGCAGGGAAGAGTAACCAGATCCACTCGCACGGGACTCGATGATGGAGCTGCCAGTGAACACTTAGTGTTTGATTATTCAAAAAATAAACTGTGACTTGTATTTTAGAGATCCTACTTGAATCTGTAATTCCAGGTTGTTGAACTGTTTTTGCAGACATTTTGTTGCGCTACAGTATCTGTGTCATTTAATAGTCGTCACATTAGGATTCCTCAGTTTTCTCACGTATCTAGATGTCGTCTCTCTCCCTCCATTGTAGCACATGATTGATTCCTCTCGTGGTTTTTCTCTCGTGTGTCTGTGGAATGAAAGGAGACGTAATAGACAATGTGGTATCAGTGCTAACACAACATTGTCTTACTGACTGGATTCAAAGTGCAAAATCTGTCGTATGCAGGGAGCGAATGTGTGCAAGTGTGTGAGTCACATTTCTGTCTTTCTGGTGACAGTTTCGCTCAACAAGGCAACTTCAGAAGTTCTTTCTTAAAAAAAAGAGACAATTTGTCACAGAACTACTGAGCTTCATAAGCATTGTCAATTGTTTTGCATGCTGTTCCGTCTCCAGTGTCACTTTGATCCCTCGGTTTGAGCTGAATATTTTTCGATTCTGTGAGTACTCGCATCTGGACCCGAGTGGGATGTTTGGACACATGTACCTCCAGATGTGTGTAGGTGTTGGAACAACACCAGGGCACTGTGGATGACCCCAATACACACACACACACACACACACACACACACACACACGCACACTCGTGTTGTGGACAGGGAGCTGGTGTACAGAGACAAATCCAGACCCACCGATGGAGTGTATATGTGTACATGCAGATGATTGCCAAGAAGATCAGACCCACACTGGGAGTCCAGCAGTGCTCTCCTCCTATGCCTTACAGTTAGAACAAGACTGCATTGGTAGGCCCATACCGCTCTATGTGTGTGTGTGCGTGCGTGTGCGTGTGTGTGTGTGTGTGTGTGTGTGTGTGTGTGTATCCCACAAAAGGATGGATATGGAAATTTTTTTTTTTTTTTTTAATCTTCCACATGAAGGCCGTATCACAAAATTTAAAAAACCTTTGTGTTGAACGCGTTGTCTTCCAGATGGAGGAGGAGGCAATTATGACATGGTGAACAACGCTGTGATCTCAACACCTAGGCCACAAAATCACAGATCCCAAAATGTGTCCTTACGCCAGAGCTGGGAGATGAACTACCAAGAGGCGGCCATCTACCTGCAGGTATTTACAACCACTGCATCCTCTTAGTTTACGATGGCTTCTCTCCACACAGCGCTTTATTTATTGTTGGGTCAAAGAAAACTGGTCACTGCTTCATCATACCAGTATGTCTGTTTGCATGTCATGTTGATGCACTGTGTTTCTCAGACAATATCGCTGCATAGAGGTGGGACATTGCTTTAATCGGCCGGTTTCAAACCAATAAATAAACTGAAAGGCAGTTCAATTGCGTGATTTTTAATGGGTCCTTTAAATTCCCCCCACAGGAGGGAGAGAACAACGATAAGTTCTTCACCCACCCTCGAAACCCGAAGGCGCTGGCGGCGTACCTGTTTGCACACAACCACCTGTTCTACATGATGGAGTTGCTGACGGGCCTGCTGCTGATGATGCTGTCGCTGTGTGAAGCTCCGGCTGTGCCTTCACTGCGCCTGGACGTCTATGTGAGCAAACACACACACACACACACACGCTCGTACCCACCGTTTGCTGTAAACGTACCTGTGTATCTGATACCTGTGCAGGTCCATGCCACTCTGGAGCTGCTGGCTTTGGTTATGGTGGCATTTGAGCTCTGCATGAAACTCCGCTGGTTGGGCTTCCACACCTTCATACGACACAAGAGGACAATGGTGAAGGTAGGTGACGGGTGGGTTCCTCCTGAAGGCAGGCTGGATGCTTGCGCTCACAGGTGCTTCAGTTCATGGTGCCTCTGCTCCCCGTCCAGGCGTGTGTGTTGCTGCTGCAGTTCGTGGAGGCCATAGTGGTTCTAGGTCAGACAGACGTCTCACGTGAGAGTGACCAGAGCTCTCAGACCCATTTTTCTGGTGGATTGTAGATACTGTGGTGCTGTGCGCAGGTACATCATGACTAAAACAAACGCACAGACTAAAAGTTTTGGGTTTGGAATATTTTAGTATGTTTTATCCATGATTTTTAACACACTTACACAATTATACTGTTAAAAGCATTCGTCACTGATCAGGTTTATTTCATCCAATCAGAAACTTGCGGCAGATCTTCCAGTCTCTTCCTCCTTTTATTGACATCCTCCTGCTGCTCCTCTTCTTCATGGTTATATTTGCTATCTTGGGTAAGAGAGCTTATTACATTCCTGTATGTTAAAGGCGGGTGATTTTTTTTTTGGTCCCCTTTTTTACAGACAATTCTAAACCACGTACTGTTTCTAGAAGGAACAGGGTTTGCTGTTATTATATTTGATTGTTGTGTTCTCCCAGGTTTCTGCCTCTTCTCCCCAAACACTGCTGACCCGGTACGTTGAATTTTTAGTGCCTCTGTTTCTTCCAAAAGTTTTAATTTTCTTGTGTCCGTAGTGGTCCGACTTCTTGAAATGAACTGTCTCCTCTCTCCACAGTACTTCAGCACACTGGAGAACAGCCTCGTCAGTCTGTTTGTTCTGGTGACCACAGCAAAGTAAATGCTCAGTTTTTATATTTCGTGTAACACAACGCAAGCAATACATATAAATGTAAGCAGTTCGCTTGGCATCTTGTGACTGGTGTGCGCCACGCTTCCCTCTTTCTGGTAGTTTCCCTGATGTGATGATGCCAGCGTACTCCAAGAACCGCTGGTCGTGTGTCTTCTTCATTGTTTACCTCTCCATAGAGCTCTACTTCGTCATGAACCTGGTAAAAAATAGTGTTGGGGTCAGGCTTGTTTTCACCACTTCCAGCTTTTCCATGACAAATGGACATGGCGTGCCGTCGGCCCCTTTGTGCGACCTCTCACCCGCCTCTCTCCTCTGTCCCCCTCCAGCTCTTGGCGGTGGTCTTTGATACGTTTAATGACGTCGAGAAGATGAAGTTCAAATCTCTTTTACTTCACAAACGATCCGCTATCGACCACGCCTTTCAACTGTTAGTCAGCCGGCAGGTACAAGCTCACCGTTTGATCTGTTTTGATTATAAAGCTTCTCTTACGAAGCGCTTGCGGTAATTTATTGGTGTTGCTGCGGTTTTCTTTCCAGAGGCCTATGGGCGTCTCACTGAAACAGTTTGATGGTCTGATGCGATTCTATAGACCACGAATGTCTGCGAGAGACCGCTTCCTCACATATAAAGCTCTCAACACCTCAGGGGCTCCCATGCTCAGGGTATCAGCCGGACACACACTTTTAAAAAAAAAAAAAATCCTTCTGTAATGTAATTGCATTATCTCATTTTCTGTTAATTCTGCTGCAGTCTTCAGGACTTTTACAAATTCTATGAGGTCACCGGCCTTAAATGGAAGGTACGTAGCTTTGTTTATTTGTACTTTGTATTCAGAATTGACTCCATTGTGTCCCTTTGGTGTTCACGTACTGAATACGTGCGTGTGTTGTTTAGGCCCGACGCAGTGGAGAACATTGGTTTGATGACCTTCCTCACACAAGCGTCATCATTTTTAAAGGCAAGTTCTCTCTACACTTTTTTTTCTTGTGTTTTACCAGGCAAAACAAATGTGTTCCATGAATCCATGTTCTTAGTGCATTCTTCTCTATTTCATTAGGCATCAACCTACTTGTGAAGTCCAAGGCCTTCCAGTATGCCATGTGTAAGTGCGATCCTCCTCACAGATACCCGGTCCGAGTGCCTCATCGTGAACCTTTTAACCGCTTCTCTTGGCTACAGATGTGGTGGTGGCCATTAATGGTGTTTGGATTCTCGCCGAGACGTACACGCTTAACAGTAGGCTCCTTCCCGCTGACCTTAACGTGTGTCACTGTAGGAGTGTGTTTTGCACTACCGATTTCTCACCTTTCGGTCTCCATGCAGGTGGATTTTCCTGGTCCAAATCTGTACCCTGGAATTACATTGTTTTTCTGACCAGTGAGTAGGTCACATGCCGTCTCCTTCTCACGTAGAAAATCATCGTTTGCTGTGAAGCCGCTTGTTTTTAACTAATTCTGCCTCTGTCCTTCCACTTTTAGTTTATGGTGTAGAGGTGTTATTGAAAATAACTGGTTTGGGGCCAATGGCTTATTTCAGCTCTGGGTGGAATCTGTGAGTAATAACTTGGATCCTGGGTTGATTGATTGACATATTGAATGAGTGCTGGAATCAAAACGTCAGACATGTGGGAACATAAGACCAATATCCAGTCTGCACATTTGGATTCAGTACTCTGACCCAAAAGCGCAGGGTTGGTAATCTGTAAAAACATTGACAATATATTTGCTAAAATCTACGTTACATCCCGACAGCAATCAATAAATCGAATGCTCTGACAAAGATGGAAATTAAATCCAGTATCCGTGGCTTTGTCGGACAAAATGATCATTTTGGGCCAATTTCTTTGGAGGAGGCCTGAGGGGACGTGACGTCATCGCGGCTCTCGCTGGTGTTTAGTAACGCTTTTAGTAACGCTACTTCAACGTCAGCACAGTTGGCAAGACCGGGCCGTTTGTCAAGATTACCAACCCGTGCTTTCATGTGGCTGTTTTAAAAAAAAAAAAAAACAGCTAAAACAAAAATGTATTTCCACATGTAAGTAGTTTTTGGTTTTAATCTTGGCTGTGCTTGTCTGTCCAGGTTTGATTTCTCAGTGACCGTGTTTGCCTTCCTGGGCCTAATTGCTCTTGCCTTCAACATGGAGCCCTTTTACTTTATTGTAGTTCTCAGGCCATTTCAGCTGCTCCGGTATACTTTTATTTCTTACTCTCAAGAGCATAATTAACACGTCCTTATGTTTTACCTTTTGGGTTGAAAATGTGCTCCGTTGTCTTTCACAGGTTGTTTAAGATAAAGCAGCGATATCGCAACGTGTTGGACACCATGTTCGAGCTCTTCCCCAGGATGGCGAGTCTGGGCTTGACCTTAATCATCTTCTACTACTCCTTTGCAATTGTTGGGATGGAGTTTTTTGCCGACGTGGTTTATCCCAACTGCTGCAAGTGGGTTAAGCGATTCTCTTTATTTGTTGTTTGGCATTAATGCCAGTACTTCCCAATCGTTTACAATTTCTTGTACCTTTGGCACAAGATGACGAAGGATCTTAACTCACTTAATCAATTGCTTTCATTCTTAGCACCAGTACGGTTGCAGACTCTTACAGACAGATAAACGTCACCTATGGAAACAAAACGGTGTTGGAAGAAGGATACTATTATCTCAATAACTTCAACAACATTCTAAGCAGCTTCGGTAATTCCCTTTTATTTTTTGAATGAGGCTGTAAATGACCAGAACGTAATATGCGCAAGTCAGAATCTCCGTAGGTTCCAACTTCCTGACCTTGCCTGTTATTCTCAGTAAAGACTGAAGCTAAAGAAGGTATCCAATAAGAAGTTTGAGTTTTTTTAAAGTCTGAATAATTTCCACAACACATACTATGATTTTTGATGACATACTATTTGAGAATTTTAATTAAATGCTTACGTAATTTATTCTTATGCCATCATATTTTTCCTTTAAAAATACTACTTCCTTTGTAATACTACGGTAATTTAGGACTTTTGATCAGATACTTAACTACTTTTAAGTGACTTTTTTTGTATATTTTCATTTTATGAAAAGCGTACGTACTTTTGTACAAAATGTAATCAACATACTATACGACGCATTTGACTTATTTTGTAATGCCATTATGATATTTTTAATGATCATGTTGATTAATTTATTTTTTTACCCCCAGTGACTCTGTTTGAACTGACGGTGGTCAATAACTGGTACATTACCATGGTGAGAGTCATTATCCCTTGTCTTTCATCAGTCACTACTCTAAAGCCCTTTATCAGTGCCTTGTTACTGTTTTACTGATGCTGTGTTTGCTGTCCTTCAGGAAGGTGTAACTTCCATGACAACCCACTGGAGCCGGCTCTACTTCATGACCTTTTACATAGTGACCATGGTGAGTCCTGTGCAACCATGTGTTTTTGATAAATACCCTGTATTTCTGCTTCCATCTCTGCATTAATGTTGTTGATCTCATATTTGCAGGTGGTGATGACCATCATTGTAGCGTTCATTTTGGATGCTTTTGTGTTTCGTATGAACTACAGCCGCAAGAACAGGGAACCAGTGGAAAACCCAGAAGGTGAGTTTGAGTGTATATTTTCATACATGTAGACAGGGTGCGATTTGACAAAAAAGCAGAGGGGGGGGGGGAATTCGTGTACGTGGATTAGTCCCCATCACAACATGGCAAAACTTTGAATGTTAATTTAGTTGTTTTATTATTGGGTCCTGTAAAGTAAGACGATATGCTCAGTGCCGGCGCTCCGCACACGCACATCACGCACTGCACGTAGGGGGGGGGCACCAAAAAATCTGGGAAATGGGAAACTATCACAGTAGGCTACTAGTATAAATAACAAATAAAATATGTCTAAAGCATGTTAATATGCAAAACCAATACAAAGGTAATAGGCCATCACTCACAGTAATGCAGCTCCGCGCTGCTCTTTATTATTAAAGAGCTGGGTTCTATTCTTTGTTACGGAACCCCCTCTTCGCCCCTCCCCCCCCTCAGCGCAATTAAAGTTTCCCCCGATGGGATCCAAAGTCCAACTGGCTTGATGCTTAGTAATTTAGCAGGGGGGGGGTGGGAGGATCTGAAAACCCTTTTATATATTCTTGAATCTTTGTAATATTCCTTACAACACATGCTCAGATAAAATGCTTATTTGACTGTTATTTGGCTCCCAGCATTGACTGAAAGAACAGTTTCAGTGCCATTAGTCAGTGTAACGTCTGCATTTGCACATGCTCTAGATGAGAACGGGATCGTGTTTGAAGTAGAGGTGAGTCGGGATGAAGCTCTGACCACTCTGGAGCTGTACAAGCAGACCTGCCCGGGACTGTCCTCCCTCAACTCTTTACAGGGAGTCCTACAAACTATGGACAGAGGAGGGGTGAGACAACATGCAGACAATAAACTGTTATTCCTCGGCTCTTCACATGAAATTAAACTAATCCACTTTCCCTTGGGCTCTGGTGTGCACAGCACTCGTCTCTGGTGTACCTAGGTCGCAGGTCTAGGACGAAGAGTGACCTCAGCATGAAAATGTACGAGGAGGAGATACAGGTAAGAAACTGAATACATACTTCTGAATAAATGCCATGTCAGTTGTTGGTCTGTCGCTACCTCCTCACTGTTGCCACGTCTCGTTTTAGCACGAGTGGTATACAGAGTATTCGAGGGAAAACATGGCTGAGGAGGCACAACGCCTGGAGCAGGATCTGGATAGTCCCGTCTCCCACCCAGAGCCTCCGCTCCACTTGCAGACCGGACCTCACAGTGTCAACTGATGCCAAGGCTGCAAGCACTTCTTACTCTTCACCATCTCAGCATTCATAAATGCAAATGAACCCCATTACTTCAGGTCTTCCCCGGTTCTCCACACAAGACGTTTACCACTGAGGGAAACTGGTACGGGAGAAGGTGGGATGATGATTCCCTCCTGGAAACGTCACTATGGACGATACGACTGCAGTGCAGATCTGTTGCTCGACCAGTAAAGCTACGTTTTTCTGGGCCAATAGTATAGAGCCTGACTATTAAAAAAAAAACTATTAGTGTAACTCCTAACTAATGTCTCAACAGATTCAAAGTGTTTCACTTTTAAATCATTTGTTCTTCAGTAATGTATGACGGTGAGTTAAGGGATTCCAAAAATAAAATGTCTTCATATACATATTTTTGCTGTACTATTATGCTGCTGGTAACAGCTTATTTACAATGTATAATTTAACACATACCATAACTACAACCTGTTAGAACAAATACCAAACCAAAAATTATTTAATGCCCTAGATGCAGCTTTGTACAAGATTATTAACATGTTTTACAGTACATTCAATTCACTCACAATGTAATTTCTACAACCTGTGTTTTCCCTCGGACCTCACAAAGTGCGTCTCACATCCAGTCAGCACAAACAGGAAGTTAAATAAAAGGCACAGAGTGAAAGTTTAAGCTCTCCCTGAGCAAAGAAGTATGTTTGTCTTTCATTTGCCTTACAAGCAAAAAGTACTCTTGATTGTTGTAAAAATCGTGTATTAAAATGATGCATAGGGGAGGTGAAGTTCCTTTCCGGTGAGTCATTTTGCATCCCGGTAAGAGGTCCCACGTCTCAGACAAGTTTGAGATTGAAATCTACCCAAAGTCAATCAGACCAAACTCCGTGAGCAGTGCAACGAGAAGGAAGACAGCATAGAAGACGATGAGGAAGATCCCATAGCGTCGATTCAAGTGGAATCGGCTCAGTGGAACAATGACGAAGGAAAGAACCAAAGACAAACCCAGAGATCCTGCGAGAACCCACGTCAACAAGCCCTGCGATTCGAACTGAGAAGGAGAAAGAAGCAGAGATACATCAATGTACATTAGTTTTCAAAACACTTTCTCTGAACCTTCAAACTGAAAATGTAACTTTTAATTTCTGAGAAGATTACCTGCAAGTCAGAGTGCGTTTTAACCATCTGCAGCAGACATCCTAAACCCACTCCGAACAGCATATCTAAAGAAAACGTAGTCAAGGACAATTCATGAACTGCAGCTGTCGAACGTGTGCAGACATTGTTATCATACGGAAACGCATTCTCTCATAAAAACAAGGATACTGAAAATGATGCCTCCAAAGCAGGCGGCAATGGCCATTCGTGGGTAACCCTGCCGGGCCATGGTGATGTCAGAGAAACAGTCTGAGAAAGAGACATGATGCATACAGATGATGTGCTGGGGATTTTAATTACAAGCATATATTTACCAAAACATACCGTACGGATCTTTTTAGGAACTTTCCGGCATAGAATACTATACATTTTTTAAATACTAAATAATAAAATACTAAACTGAATTGTTTTGTGACTTTATTTTACATAAAATTATATATATATATATATATATTTTATAACCAATATTTATATACTTATTCCTGATGTTTTAAAAGTACTAAACTATGGCTTTTCTTTTACATATACTAACATTCTATATTCATTATTTACATTTTAATACTATTACTTTTTTGTGAATTTTGAACACTATAAATTATGTTGTCTTTAGTGCCTTTCAAATACTGTGACTTCATTTGCCACCTCATTTGTCACAGTTGTGAAATTAATTCCTTTTATTTAAACCATAAACAAATACTACCTCCTATGCTGTTGCCCCAGGCCAACAGAGTCAAGCCCAGCACGGTGTTGCTGAGACTCAGCGCCGCGCCGAGCATGTGCAGGAGACTGACCACCTCAGAGGCCGCTGCACTGATCAACACCGCACTCACCACGAAGCCCAACAGAGCAAATAGCTGCAGAGGCAAAAGGAAAACAGACTTCAATGCAACTTGAATAGCACATATTTGTCAGGTAGCAGAATATTTTTTTGGAGCAGTGATTATGATGAATACATACATACAGTATATATTTTATGAGCTCTAGGGAGTCTACCGATTCGGTACAGACTGAAATCTCAATGACTATATCAAAGATTGCATTGCAGTTTTGTGAAGTTATTTTGTATCCACATCAGTCACATTTGTTGTTTTTTTTAATACACACAAATACTCACTGTGTGATATCTGGGAGGACAGTCATTGGTGGTGCTGCAGAACACGATGGCCGACAGGAAAAGTCCCAACAGAAGCATCAGCAGCCACAGAGGAAACTGCCCTTGGATCATATAATTTCCATCTGGACATAATGTAAGGAAAGAAATGTGGGGATTGAAACATAAAATAAAGCAGTGTGATGATTTACCAATCTATTGAACGTGATTATGGCGGCATGCCGTGCTGCGCTTACACATCCCAGACTGGAAGGCGAGCACAAACACCACAGGAGCAGTGATCAGATGAAAACAGTTCAGCGGGCGTCTCCAGTTCCTGTTTTCTTTATCAGGGTCAACCACAGGGACGCAGAGCAGCAAGAGGAACTCTAAAGGTGTCTGTTGGCAGAGTTTTTAAAAAGCTACCAACAACATTCCTTCAGATATTGAGCCTTTTTTCCACCACTGCCCTCCACACACCTTCAGCACTTTAAAGACTCTCCAGCCCCATGACTTCCTCCTCCACTTCCTGTGGTCCACCGGGTTCAGAGAGCTAAGCAGGATCTGACTTGTGGACTCAGAGTAAGGCAGAAGCGGCCTGTACTCTGACTCTGAAACACACACACAAAACAAGTGTATGTTAAGGTCCCGATAACAGCAGAACGATCCTGCCATTCATTAGTCTACATACGATTCACATACTCACCAAACTCCTGTTGGATGCTTCCTCCAGTCGGGCAGAGCAAGTCTTCATAATCAGAATCGGATGAATGATACTCTTCTGCAAGTACCACAACCGCCAATTATGACATTTTATTTTGTCATTTCCTTTGCGTACGAGTGTTTGTGTTTCTAACCTGGATCAGGTGCCGCACTCTGGACACCGGAAGTCATTGAACGTTTCTGCCGGTTGTAGATGTACGCACTGATAATAACAGTTAATACATAAACCACATAGAGACCCAGGTACCCTATAAAAAAGGAAATGAAGAACTGTGAAGCTTATCATGTCCGTGCGGGTGTTAAAATGTATACGTACACAGTATGTCCTGCAGTATGCAGTACTGTTTGTGAGGAAATGTTGATAAATGTGCCAGTGTAGGTTTATTAACAGCAAAGCATAGCTTTTTAACTGCACTCAGGCATTTTTTTTTAACAGAAAATAAATGAGATTGCAGCCTAACAATGTGGATGTTGGCACCAGAACATACACCACCCTGAAAGGCTGCAACGTCCTCTATATTCTTGTAAACAAAAAATGTCATATCCGATTATTTGAGTCATTCAAAATGAAGGGGTATGTAGGGGTTCATATGTATACCCAGTGTTTCTCCCAGTGCAGTGGTTCCTCTGAACAACATGAGGAAAGTCCAAAACACCGCCACCAAGTAGAAGATGACATCGCGCAGAAACGGACGGGAGGCCACAGCGAAGGGCTTCACCAGCGCCACGCTGCCTGCAACCACCGTGGTAACGAATATGCCGGCTCCTGTGCACGGGGGAGGGGAGGGGGGGAGGGGACAGAGAGCATTCGCATAAAGTTCAACAGTGTTTTCATTTAAAGAGCTTGAGTTGTTTACGTGGCTGTGAGAGCGCGCCTACCAAACAAGGCTCCCACCGCCAGGCCGGCGGTGTGCGGGTGGGAGAAAGCTGCGATGGCACTGAAGACGTCGGGAGCTCCGTTACCAAGAGCCAGAAACGTCACACCCTCAACACAAACAGTTAAGGCAAGTGCTTTTCAACAAAAAAAAACAGGTGGCAAAATTGAGAAAAACTGAGAGAGGAACTGTCTTGGTGAATCATCAGTCGGATTCATGATTGAAGTATCATAAAGTGCATGTGGGTAAAGGATACAGCCACATTGTGAGTGAGGTGCAGACTGGTGGAGATGGCTGACAAGTTGGGACAGAAACTGTGAAGAAAAAGTGGAAAAGGTGGAAACACAAAGGAAAAAACATCTATAAAAATAGTTTTCAATAATTACAGTTATTTGATATGAAACAGTATTACAAACTAGAGCAGCTTCTCCACCATTGAGCTACTGTAGTTAATATGTGGAGAATGGTTGAGGTGGAGGAGCAGAAAAATCTGTACTTCTATTGAAATCTCAAAAGGAAGTACACAAAGGAAGTGCAAATCGAAAGCCATGTGACTCTTCGTCATGTGACCATTGAGCGTAGCGCACTGTAGGCATAAATGTGTGTGTAGTGAACGTGGGCTTTTTAACGTAGCCCGATGCACTGCATGGCTGAAATCTGATCAATGCAAATGAGTGATTTAGGCTTCCTGCCATGACACACAAAAAGAAGAAGTACATAATATTGACCCTGGCAACATGAAAGACACTTACAACTTAGACGCCGTGAGTCCGAGAATGACGAACAGAAAAAGCAACCAGATCATCTGAGGAGAAGCAGCATAAAGTTAATGTGAGATGAGTTTTCTTTAACACGCTCAGAGGAGACTTGTCGTACACAGAGAAATGGATCATAAAATGTTATGTACTAGTCGACCCTGATAAACTTGTTGGACCACACTGATCCTGTTGTTCCCAATCTGTAACACAGACCCTTCATATTGTACACCAAAGTGTTGGCCCACAATGTGTCTAATGCCATTTCTTGGGCAACAGTTTGATTTGTTATGTTGCAAAGAGGACAATTCAACATTTTGCAAAAAGGGAAATGACAGAAATTACGTAATTTAGAGAAAAGCAAAGTAGTCTTCCTCAAAAGACCAGTTGGTGCTGAGCTGCAGTGTCGCTCTGTCCACACACACACACACACACACACACACACACACACACACACACACACACACACACACACACAGGTCTTACGCATAGGGTGATGGTGAGGGGAGTGAGGTTGGGAGGAAGCAGGCAGAAGGCCACATGGAGGTAGTTGATGAAGCCATCTTCCATGTTACAGTCCGGTGTGTTTTCCACAAATGCACAGCGGTCTGCAGCACTGAGGTTCATCACAAGGTCACACTGAACACACACACACACACACACACACACACACACACACACACACACACACACAAAGAAAAGAGAAAAGTTTGTTTTCCTGCTGACATGTGCAAATGTCTTAAAGTATGTATATATTTAAACAAACTAAACAAATAAAAATGTTAAACATTCATGCGGCAGGTTTGTAATATATTGCCCATAAACAAAGGAATTGCAAAGTAACTTAATCAAATATTAAAATGAATGAGGGATATATAATAGTGCTATAACGCGTTCCAACAACATTGCTTGAAAAGGGCTTATAAATCCAGGTACACTGAAAAATGGCTACCACAATGACAAATACACACGCTCACAATGTAAACAATCAATGGTCACTTTATATCCAGGTACATCGGCAACAGCTCAGCCATAAGTTCTACCTTCACAAGGAATAAGGTTTCATTTAGATTCAGGCTGGCCGTAAGGTATTCATTGGATTGTTGAGTTTTGTGGTTAGAAATTGAATTTGACTGCTTTAAATATTTTAAATTCATCCAAATCACATTAAACAATATAATACAGCCCGGTAAAAAACAATCATTAATGATAACCTCAAAAAAAATAACTTTTAACAAATAAAAATAGACTGAAGACTCCTCTACGAGAGATGACCTTACCAAGTCAATATATGGAGCAATGAATAAACAGTTCACGGTACCAGTCAAAAGCTTCAGCCACACTTTCTCAAACTTTCGACTAGTACTGTAAATATGACGACACGACACAAATATACATTTTCTCAGCTCCTGCTATGCTTCGGCGGTGAATATTCCAGCGCTGCCTGGTTTGGAACTACTCGATCTAAACATCTGCCCTGATGCGAATACGCAAGCGGAACATTTAATAAAGCGGTTAAACGTGATTTACGGCTCGCTCTAAGCACGTGACACACGGAAACGCCACTTTCAAATCAAACTGCGCACAGATATTGAACCAGTAAACAGCTGGCACACATACACACACATAACACATGATCACTGAATGTCCCACTAAAATGTCAACTAGTTTTCACCGACCTGATCGTTGCTGTCTTCAAACATTTTTGTTTGTGTATTTTTTAAAGATGACCGCCGAGCTGTTCCGACCACAGGCTGGTTCCCGAGGACATGTGAGCCCCAAGAGACGTGCCGGCGATACGATAATCCCAGCAGAAGGGACAGGACAACAGCCGAACACACGGTCCACCTTTATCCGGGAGACAAGTTCATTCTGGGGGACAGGACGGTCACGGTCTGTGGGTTGTTTCACTCCGGCGACCCGGAACCTTATGTTTAAATAAAACCGTACTGCAGAAAATTAATTAAAATCCTTAACATCCACTCCGTTCTGTGGCTTCACGTTCACCTAAACATTGATTGTTTCTTTAAGTGTCTTTTACAGACTGCTCGCCGGATTTTAATGTTCGTCTTCATGTTGTACATTTCAGGGCGATAAACTCCACCTACTGTTTTTCCAACCAACACGCGGTGCGTTCACGGACTCCTCGTAAATTTAAAACTCCCCACAAAAGGAACCTAAACACAAAAAAATAAACATTGTAGTGATTGTTTTTTTTATTTATTTCCCGAAAATATGTGGCACATCACTCACATTAGGAGGCTTTTCCCTCAAATCCATTCAGATATACTTTGGGCACAATACAACAATGATAAGGTGAACTAACAATATAAATTCATAGCAGTCAAAAAAAATTAACTGGTGTATACATGTTGAAAAACTGCAACGTTAATACATTTTTTAATAGATCGTACTAAAATATACTATAATAGATCATACTGTTATAGATTATATTGGAGTTCACAGATGCAATTTGTCCAACAGAAAAAAGGCAGCATGGATTTATGCATGACTCCCTCCTGCTCGTCTTACTTGTGACCTGTGCTCTATTTAATTGGTTGTTTGTTGATCTTCGCTCAATATTTCCCTGTAAGCAATGCGGCAGTAGTCCAGTAGGTTCCATATTTATTACAGACAAAGAAAGATATTGCAGATACTTCATATACAGTAGTTAATTTAGTTAATACCCTAATCATACTAGACAAGACTGCATTATATACTACATTAACCCATCTTATTCATTTCCCATAATTGGGTTATATTCATCTACCAAATTAAACAGTGACGACTACTTCTGCCACAAAGCACGGTGGAGGCCAATCAGGCCTCGTTCAGGCTTGGATGGGCCGCTCATACACGAGTGCAGCGTCAAGAGACGCTGAGCTGAGATCATAGCAGCCTCTCGCCTGTTTGGTCGCCACAGGGCACAAGTCCTGTTCACACCACCTGATAGAAGAAAACCCCAAAACAACAACATTTTATTACCTGAAAATAGTGTTAATGTAACTATTAATGTAACCTTTGGATTTTTTTACCTGAGAGCTGCATACGTATCCGAAGAAGAGGCTCCAACCCAACAGGCATGGTCAATGAGAAGGGCACCTGTAAACAGCCACAATGTCGTTTTACAAGTCTTTTGTAGTACCAGTGCATGTGTAAAAGAGAAAGAAGGTATAAACTATAAAGCCTTTTTGTGGCTCCAGTGGGAGGAGCTATGTGAAGTCTTACAACCGCCTCGGCCGAACCATTAGTGGTGGAGTGGTTGTTAGACTTTGACAGCGTAAAGTAAATAGAATAATTCATGGCTCTACTCCATCGATTAAGCTTTAAATTTCCTAATGTTGCAGAAGTGCAATGCTAGGTTGGGGATGTACTCCTAAGGGAGGGGAGTGTATGTGGGATTGTGGCATCCACCTGTGTAGATGCGAGCGAGGCTGTAGGACAGGTCCCTGGCTGCTAGTTCCACGTAGCCAGGAGCTCTTGTAGCTGCTAACTGAAGGAAAACCTCCAGTTCAGAGAGAGCACAGTCGACTGCTTTCACCGCCGGCGTCAACCTGGAAACACCCGATGCACCTGCAAGCAGCGACTACAAGAAGAAAACAAGTGCGTATCCCAATCCTGTTCAAGCTGTTGTTTGACAGGTGTGTTTCCTGACTTTGTACCTTGGCATGGGTGAAGAAAGCATGAAGAACCATTCCTGAGCTGCGAGCCACACAGCGCAGCACGTCCAGAGACAGAACATTTGTGGTTCCCTCCCATATGCTCAGAACCTCAGAGAGAAAGAGACAGGTAAGCTTCAAAATAGACACAAGAAATGCATACGTATTATATATTGAGCTTACCTGTGCATCGCGAAGTAGTCCAGGCAACCCTGTATCCTCAATGTAGCCCTGTCCACCGAAGCTTTCCAAACCCTCCGACACCACAGCTACCGCCTGGCAAACAAAACAGGCAGTAAGGGCTGCTATCGAAAAACACACAGCTTACTACAACATCTGCGCAAGCTGCTCACCTGCTTCCCAGTGTACAGTTTGGCAACGGGAGTGAGCAAACGCAGCAGGTGTGCGTCATCCCGGGTCGCAATGCCGCTTTCTTCTCGCCCCAATAGACGACAAACATCCATCACCAGGAGAAAAGCTCCGCGAGTCTCCACCTGCACATTTTGGTGGCAGGTAGTGAGGCACGGTGGGAAACTTTGCTTTGTGTAGTTTGTTCCGCCCCTCCCCGACTCACCTCCATCCTGGCGAGAGTCTGGATGTGCAGCGGGTGGTCTTTAAGAAGCTTTCCAAAAGCGTTGCGGCGCGTGGCGTAGTCACGAGCTAACTGGACCACCCTGTGAACACAAGCAAACGCGCGTCATCCTCCGGCTCCTCTGCAGCACGTTCAGAGCGGAGTGCATGAGCGGAATCCTGCCTCCTCATTGCGGCCGCGGCAGAGACGCTGTTGTGTATTCGGGTTACGGTCAGCATGTTTGCTATTGAGGCTACACCTCTCCCTTTCTCCGAGAGCTGTAACGGTTGAGAGGGAAAAGAGAGACACACGTTCACTTAATACCAAAACAAATGAGCCGGCTTTGCTTTAATAAACTAGTATATGGCATTTTAAATGGCCTAGTTGCCTTAATATTCGGTATTATTTTCCAAATATAAATAACATATGTAATGGGGCATGAACAAAGCATGCTTTAATAAAACATGTACCTGACATCTGTGCTTTAATAGTTCATCAACTGATGGTGTGTAACTGACCCTGTGTGCCGGCAGGCCGTCCAGCAGTAACTCAGCAGTTGGCATCTGTCTTGTGCCCAGCTTGTCCTTCAGTCTCTGAACCTCTATACCGCTCAGCCGGCCGTCCTCACCTCTCCTCACCTCTGCGTAGAACAAACTCAAACCCCTGCTGCCCTGCAGAAAGCAAGAGAGACCAGCTGGCATTCAGTGCACGGAAATCCCTCTGCGAGTCATTCAGGATGAGCGCTGAATGATGCCATGGGCCGTCTGCATCACCGTCGTGGTCGCTCCTGTTCGGTCCTGCACTCTGGCCAGTGTCAGAGTCATGTCTGCGTCTGTCGCAGAGGTGAACCACTTGAAGCCGTGTAGTTTGTATGAACCGTCTGTCTGGGGTACGGCCACCGTCTCTGTGCCGCTGCCTGAAGGGATGCAAGACAGGGGGAGGCAACTCATCGGGCGGAACAAAAAAAAAAACTTTATCCATCTTTATGACAACAACTTTCACAAGCTTTTTCAAACACCGAGGCATCAGTGATGTACTGTAGTCTTTATTCTTTCGGCTGAAGTTGATACTGGTCAATGCGATACAAATGGTGAAGTGTCACTACTCACCCACGTCAGATCCTCCCTGTCTCTCAGTCATCCACTGTCCAGATGTCCAGAAATGCTGAGGCTGACGGGTGGTCAAACGGCTGTAAGCTTCATCCACCGGCCATGAAACACCTGTGGACTTCACATATACAGTTAAATATTCGAAAGGTATGTGTATAACCTAAGCTAAGAAAAACAAGCAATGAAACAGTCATGTGTTCAGCATGTGGAATACAACAAATAATACATCCTGGTGAACAATTTATTGTTTCTGTTCTCATAAAAAAAATATGAAAAAAGGCTTCCCATTGTTACATTTTTTGTTTTCTGACACACCTGGATGACTTTAGCAGCTCCATCGGTCATGGCCAGGGGACAGGTGTACAGACCAGAGGAAGGAGAGAAGATATACAACTTGCTCATTTGATACACACGACTGAAAAACAAACACACACACAATGACACTTAGTTTCCATTAGTCAAACTTATCTTATTAGAAACTCCCAAAAATGTCAAGGCACTGAAATATGACATGCATCTCCTTACCTCCACTCCCCAAATGACCTCTCATAGCCAATGGCAACCAGTCCTTCCTGGGCAGACAGGTCTTTCATGCGCTTCCAGGCCGGGGATGTTACGATGTGGTCCACTCTGTGACCCCAGGGGTTAAATTGCACCAACCGTGGAGGATTAACCTCACACTCTCGACCCCAGGCATCCACCTCGTTTGCAACACGCTCTCCAAATGCATGCAGGTCAGATGAAGCGGCCTGTGAACAAGCGTTTGCAGTTACACAGATTAGTTTATTTCCACGGGCAGTTGACGGCACGGCTGCACTGGCTCCTCACCTCCTGGGGCAGATGTCTCCTCATGTATCCTCTTAGCAACGCATCCTCTAGAAATGGGTTCTTCAGAACTGGTCTTTCCTGAAAGAAAGATCCTATTTTGGCTCCAGAGAACGGCAGGTATCCAGCCGCCTCCCCCAGTTCCTCTTCAGCAGTTGTTCGTGTGCCGGGCTCGGCTCCACCGGCTAATCTGATGTGGCTCAGCGGTGGAGGAACACCACACAACAGCTTGGAGCAGCGTCCAGCGACACGGCGTGTCAGTAGTGCTGAGCACACAGACATGGCTCAGGACCTGCAGGGCCCAGGTAACACCTGGAGTAACTGTGTGAAGGCTGCAGGCGGAGGAAAAGTACCGGCTTTCATTCATTGCGCAATTTAAAACTATTAACACCACAAGTAAGCAGTTTGCTTTGGAATAGAATAGCTATGAAATATTTCCAAACTAAGCGCCATCTAAAAGTGCCTGATGGTATTCCACTTTTATTCAAGGAGGAATCCCTGGCGACATCTGTATCATATTTATGTGTATATATATATATATGTATGTATGCGGGTGTATATATGGGCTTTACACACACATATTCATATAGATACATACATCGATGTATGACACACCACTGTTACAAATGGTAAATTAGCGCAGTTATCGGTCTAGGCATAATGTAGGTCTGTGTATTTATTTTTATTTGGTTCTTTTCCGTGAATGTATCATTTAATACAATCTTAAACCTTTCTTTTCTGTGTGAGAATAAGTTATCAAGTGTTTGATCCCTCAGTGCAGGGGTGTCAAACGTACGGAAGAAGCAGGTGACCAGCTTGCGCAGATGCTGTAGTAAGAAGTCAATTATAAAAATCTTTATATGTAATGAATTGTCCTTTTAATAAATATATTATCAACAACCTAAGAGTTTTTAAGAAAAGTATGTGCAATTTCAACAACATTTTCACCCAGTTTAAAATTTATTTAAGTGCATTATGCATAAATACTGATCACAGTGATTGTGATTCACCTCCATGAACATGTAGGAAGAGGTCCATTTTTCTTGAAAAACCCGGCACTCTGTGTCCACTTTTCTCTTTTTTGACAGAGACATTTCACTGAAGAGGGTGCCAGGGTCAACAGGAAAAGCGGGTAAAGCGATAGACGTGAAACAGCGCACTGCAACAGGAACTGCAGATTTTATAGAAAATTAAGTGTATATTCTTATTTTTTTTCAATAATACAGATTTATCCCAAAACGCTTATACTGTAAATGTTTTATAGTGCCTCCACGTGGCAGCTATAGGATCCTACAACCGATTCAAAACCCACGGATTCATCTCATACTACCCGAAAAAAAACAAGGGGGGAAATACCGCGATATCGATTCCAATGAGAGTATTTTGATTAGTAAACTGCAACCGTAACCATAGTTTATCAGCTTACAAGTCAGCTGACCTCGAGTTGTGTGGGTCAAAGTTTATTCCGTTGCGATGTCGTTTTCAGTCAGTTATTTCGTGTTGTTGGATTTAATAGTGTAACTAACGTTCAATTCAGGTAAGAAGCAGTTAACGGAGCCTTTTCGCGTCAAACTGCGCGGCGTATTTACACTCTTTAATCTAAAAGGAGTCGCTGTGCAATGACGTCAACAGTTAGCCAAGTGGCTACGTCAACAACTCTACACGACGGACGATCGCTTTAATGCCATTTTCACTGACACCTGCTTTGACAACATAGTATTTTCACGGTAAACGATACATGCCGAGAGAAGATGGCCGTTTGCAGCGTTACCTTGAGTCAGTCCGTTAGCAGAGCGCTGTAACACCGCAGCGGCTCACTGCGGACTTCAAAATAAAAGCTCGAAAAGCGGCGCGCAGGTAGTTTCGATCTCCGTTACGATTTTATAGGCATCTTTGAAATATCTATAAAATATGTTAAATGGGAATTCTTTGATGGAATAAATAAAGAACATAAATATGAAATGTCTTCGAACATCTATAACACAAAAAAATACGCTTATTTAGAATATAAAGGACATTAACGTCTTTCAAAGGGTGTTGCTGAAACTGCTTTATTGGCCCAAGTAAAGATTTCTCAAAAATACAGAATCCTTCGCTCTAATCAGAACAAACAGACTGAATGCATGCACCGTTTAATAAAACATTTCCATGAAGTGTTAAAAATCTGTTGAAAGGGAAGAACACAGGCACTGAATAATTATGAACACACACTTTTTGAATTTGAATGAGAACACAAAGCAGTCCTATTTTAATTGCAGGAGGAAAATATGGGAATAATCATACTGATAGAACCCAGTAAATAGTTCTCCTTTGAGGGGGAAGCATACCACCCAACCGTAAAATATTAACCTGGTGTGCCCGTCCGACCAGGATGGGTCGAGGTAATCGGCAACACTGATGTGTTGTTAGTGTATAAAAATAAAAGTTAATGTTTTAGTACAGGCTGCAACGCAGAGCACAACCCAGTCATCTGGTGGGTCCAATTCCCACCAGATGATGGACCAAAAAAGGGAACAACGGTAGTATGCAATTTGCAACCTCATTAACTGACCATATAAAGGGAACTACACAAATGATTTAAAAGATCAATCAGGATAGGATGGCTTAAACATAGATTAACATATATAAGGAGGTGTATGAACAGGATTTATGAGATAACTCACCAACTACCCAACAATGTAGAAACACTAGAGAACCTGCCAAAACCCAAGGAGCGCACAAGTGCTGATCAAACGCAGGAAAGATCTCAATCAAAGATCATACAGACGATATTCTGAATCAACACATAAAGATGAGTCCTTTGGGAGCCGTCAACAAACAATAGCCGGAATGAATACTGCCAGTCTGTTTAATGTCCACGTGCTCTTCTCCTTTTACTGCCTTCTTTAATCCCCCTTGGTAAGGAGGTCCTCTATGTATGCGTCAAGCTCGTCATCTGTATTTATGTCAATGTCCTGAAAGTGGAAAAATAAACATTTCTTACTCCAAACTAAGATTCCATCTCACAGACAGGTCAACGTGTCTATGTGATGTCCTGTGTGCTGGACAATCAACAAGTACAGTTAAAACAATCCTACCTCTTGTACTTTTTGTAGAAGTGCAACAATGTTTGTTCGTAGTTTTTGTAGTTTCTCGTCCGCCTCCTTCAGTTTGACCTCATTGCTGTTGCTCTTCTCTTCCACAGCTTTGGCCCTGGCATCAGCTCTGCTCTGGTACGAGTTACACAACGACTGCAGGCCGGATTCATACTGCTGGAAATACTCTTTCTAAAAAGGATAAGAAAGAACATAATACACCGGTACTCAATAATCTGGACCAGCACAACACAATAGTCAATTAGATAACGAAAATATCATTCTAACGGGTACTTTTGCTGGATAACATTTTTAATGTTTTGTCCAGAGGGGTTTTTGGTGGTTTGTCATCTTTGTATTTTATTAAATTGGTCTATTGAAGCATACATCATTTATCTCACCAAAGGAAATGCCACCAACTCCTCAGCCGTCATGCTGTTAACATCGTCCTTTGGGATTCGAAAAGCGGGGGGGAAAAAGTAACGCAACATTGTCCTGGAAACACAAATCCCACAGTGAACATGCCGTAGTGTTATAAAACCATGTGCCCCGGCTGCCATGATTTACACACCAGCTCATTTGAATGAACTCACCTCAACATATTGACGAGACTATCAGTCACCTCTCGACTGGTGCCTGGTTGAGTCGTGTCGGGCTCCATGGGCGCCGGCCCCTTCTCACTCTCCTGTTGGGTGTCCGGGGTCTGAGTGATCGGAGATGGCGGCCGCATTAATCGGACGTCGTCACTGCCCTTGAACACCCTTTACAAAACACACAAGTAAAGGATATTCATTATTTCTTTTTTTAAAGTCAACAAAAGGTGCCCTGAATGAAGCAGCAGAGAGGCAGCATCTTACCATCGGTCTTTGGGGGTGGATCGAGGCACATAGTCAAACTTCACTTTCCAGCGAACACTCTGTTTATTTGCCTCAACAGCGATGACTTTGCCGGTGTACCACTCCTTGTTAACGCGCACTTCGACCAGAAGACCCTTATCTGTAAAAAAAAAAAAAAAAAAAGAAGGTAGAAATGATTATATTAGAGGTTTTGATTTCCAGTTGTATGTGTGATAGATGTCAGGCTAACGCAGTCCATCATCTCACCTTTCTGAGTATTTTTAGTGTCGTTCTCTTGATCGTCCTGAAGGGAATGTGACAATAAGACAATTATTATTCACACAGCAGTGAGAGAAATACAGTTAAAGGGAGAGAGAGGATAAAAGAAAGGATTTGCATCTCCGTTAATGAAAGAAGTGAAAGTCCCAATGTGGTCGGCGGCGGCGGGTGGGATTGTCATGCTTGACCGCAGGTGTTAGAAGTATGCGACGAGTTTAGTATTGAAGAGAGGATTTTTGGAAGAATACAATATAATCTGACAAGATCCCCCGAAAGGACAAAAGGGTCAGTTGGTCGTGATTGGTAGAGGTGGGGAGAGCAGATGCGGCCCAGCCTCATTTGAGGGTAGTAGAGGGATGGACATAGTTGGGCTACCTTTGCTTTAGCCCCATGCTGTTTCATGGAAATGGGTTTAGGCATAGCGGTTGCTGTAGTTGGTAAAGTTGGTGTCTGCCGTGAAGGAGTAGAAACCTTTTTCTCCTGGGTCTTAACCTGCAAGGTCAAGAGTAGAGGGACTCTGATTGGAGATTCAGTAAACTACTCTGCCAGCCTGGAATGTCCTTCCCTCAATATATGAACCTGACACAAAGTTCAGTGTCACCATCTTGCCAGCCATGCAAATACTGCAGGAATGTGATTAAGCTGGGCTCGCTGCCGTTTAATTCAAGTTTCCTTAAAGAAATGATTCAAAATCTTCTTTCCTGAGTAGCTATTGGAGTCTGAAAGTTTTTGATGAGACCTTCCATCTGAAATGGACGAAGACTCATATGGCGCTGTAACAAGCAGCAGAAAAGACACAGCGGCACACACAGTCTGACTCACAACATTACAGTGAAACAATTTAATGGTTTATGCAGCATTTCGAATGCTGTCATTTTATTATAGAATATATATGTTTTTAGTGCAATTGACCACCATATTTCTTATTTAAAATTGTAAATAGTGGGTGTAACTCCATTCGGGATCCGTATAAATCCACCATCACGGTTGGCACGCATGTAAACCGTAAATTAATTACAGTAAAATATGTGTTCGGGACGTTTACGCTACTTCTGGTCTGCTGCCTCTGATCGTGTCACACTGCAAGCTACTCCGTGTGAGGAGAACGACCATGCTGTTTATTTATGTGGCGTTCATGCCCGGTTCAGTGAAAGAGAGTATATGGATCATCAAAGATCATAAATATTGGCATATGAGTAATGGCAGCAAAAATGTAATCGGAGCTTTAAAAGTTGTATCGGCGCAATTCTTTCGCGCTGATCCAAGTTTTATAATCTGAAGCACAACTCCATATCTATGTTTAGCTGTATTGATATTTTTAAGTAAAAAAAAAATTGAGAAAAAAAAATTACCTGATGCCAACAAAAGTTAACTGTAACTTGTGAATTAGGTTAATTTACCTCATCCAACTTGCCACGTTTGGCGGAGGAGGCCTTCTCTAATACTTTTCCACGGTTACCAGATGCTGCGGCCATCTTGGATTTCTTTGTCTGTGGTTCTTCTTCACTCTCCACCGCTTTCTCCTCCATCTCTTCTTCTTCTTCTTCCTCCTCCTCCTCCTCTTCCTCTTCCTCCTCCTCGTCCTCGCTGTCTTCCTGATCTATGATTCTCTTGCGTTGTCCAGCCGGTTTGCCCGGTAATGCTTTGGCAAGTGTCTAAACCAGAGAAAGATATCACTGTGTCACACCAACTTCTTCATGCCGCCAATCAAATGCTTTCGACAACAACAGCCTTCCATTGGTTCTTCCTCGTATGAGGGAGGTCTCTCCTACAAGCTGTGACTTACCCGAGAGCCGCGGCTGGGTGCGGGGGGCGTTTTGGCTGTAGCTTTGGCGACAGGCTTTGCTGGAGGTGGGGGAGGCTTTGCTGCTCCTCTGGACCTGGATGCTTCAGCTCTGGCTGGTGGTGGCGGGGCGACAGGTGCTCGGGTGGGGCGCTGAGAAGCTGCACGGGAGGGGGGAGCACTTTTTAAGTGGGCCGGGAGCGGAGGCGAGCGGGGCCGTGCGATGGACCTTTCAGAAGACCGAGTCGCCTGAAACAACGACGTGAGAAATGCACAACAAACATTTCAGTGAGACGAGAATAAAACACTAGACGACCACGTTGTCATGAAAAAAAGATACATCATTACTTCATCTGTATTGAATAGCTTTCCCAGCGGAATCAAAAGTTGGCAAACAAGTTACTGCTGAAGTGAAATCAGCTGTGATTCACTTTCACATCACTTCCAGTAGATGACAACATATTTTTTGATTTTCCTTTTAACAAGTGAACATTTTTCCAGGAGGTAAAAGTAGTGTGTACACATAAAAGGAAGAAGCAAATTGTTTTCACCTGCCTTTTACCAGCATTTACTTGCCCGTTAATGCAGACGTTAACAGGATCAACAATAAATGAGAGCTAAAGAAAAACTGAGAATAATCTGAAGTATTTACAGAAAATGACCCGGTAAGTAGCGGGGAGTTTTACCTGAGATGAGCTCTCTGTTGGTTTCATGCTGACATCCAGCGGAAGCTTCTTCACATCTGCTGCAGATTTGACGGTGCTGGTTTTCTGATGAGAAAACACGTTTCATCATGTGTCATGTAAACACGAGGGCGACAGAAAGACAGAGCTGAGGACAAAGTACCTGCAGGGCTTCTAGTTTCCCCTGCTGCTGTTTGATTTTCTCTGCCAGTTCTTTCTGTTTGTCTTCAGCCGTCTGCTTGTCTTTCTTCAGAACACCACATGGCACATTTTGTTTCTGTTCAGGAGCGTCACACCTACAAACACAACATATACGCTAAATATACAAGCACCATGTAGCAACACTACTTTGGCAGACAGTGCATTTGTCACACAAATAATTGAAATAATCCCAAAGCACGGAATCTAACTTTGGAAATGTATCCTATGAATGAGAATGTTGTGCGTACCTGTCCTGGGAGCTGTCAGGGTTCATGAGACAAACCCAACTGTCTGGGTAGCGTTTGTCCACAGCATCCATCTGGAATGGCAGCGTTCTCCACTTTAAACATTTATCTGAAAATACATCACAGGACGACAGTCAGTTAGTTTCTTGAGAGACAGTTTGTGGGTTTATGGTCATTTAACTTACCGCACTGAATAGTGAGTGGTATCTCCATGGCCCGACGTCTCTTGTATCTCGGCTCTGATGACGGAGGGGCAGACCAGCTGGCGGACAGATATCCAAACTCATCCCAGAACTTCACTATGCCTTTCTGAGCTGAAACACACACACACAGCAGTAAAGGCAATAAAGGTTTTAATTAAAATAAGAAGAAGCTATTTCTTTAGCACGTGGCTCCCTTTTCCAATACTTCAGCTTTGCGAGTGTGTGCACGCTGTGAGGAGATTGGGAGGCAGGACGAGGCTTTGACTTTCAACCAATCGTTCAACTATTTTTGTAAATAAATGTCTGACTATGGAGCCAAATCCAGGTCAAAAGTTTTGTTCATTTGGGAAAAAAAATGTGAACCTGAAAATTTAAGTTTTGTTTTTGAACATTGAAAAATACAACATAATACAAAATAATACAATATGTGAGTTGCCTTTTGGTTTCAACTTGAAATGTTTTACCGGAAGTAAAACAATGTGTTGGCGACAAACGGAAATCCAACAAATAGGAGGAACTCACCAATGTTAGAGTCCTTCCAGTACTGGGCTAAATGTTCCCCCATGGATCTCAGTAAATGTCGATACTCCTTAGCATCTGCAAAGTCCTGTTTGTTGTGAGTTGGCTCTACAATTAAATATGGAACATCCACGACTCCAACCACACCTCCACATGCCCTGAAACACAAATCACACATGTGTAAATCACACATGTGCTGTTAACCATCCAAACGTTGTCACCTTCAGATCCCTGTGGTCGTAGCACTCACATGCCGCCCTCCAGCTGGGGCCCGGTTTTCTCGTACATCTTGATGAGACGAGAACAGTTGTACACAAACATCCCATCCAGGTCCCTCTGTCCTATGTTCACTCCGAATATAAAATTCAACTCCTTTGGCTCCTTTAAAGCTCTGAGGAAGTGAAACAAGAAAGTGTTGGAGACTGAAGGGATACATACAAATAACAGTAAAACAAAGTCATTTAAAGTGTTGCCTTGAGCTTTTTCCTAGTTCTGATTATATTATTTTCATGTGGTGAAACCTAAACTGTATTTAAACTTTTTGAAAATCTATGAATAGGAGAAATAAGGTTTTCCAATGTTGTCAACCATACTTCTGTTTGGCTTCAAGGACCCTTTTCTTCATGTCACAGTCCCGCCGAAGCATCATGGCTGAATCTTGAACCTTTCTCAGAATTGCCTAGAGGAAGAGAAGCCAGAGGGAGACGTCAGCTAAGACACCATGACAAAAAAAACATTTGCATTTCAAAAATGATTCTGTCATACCCGTGAATCTTTTGACAGGTCGTCTCCTAATCTGGCCTCCAAAGCCATTTGCTTACTCTCCGCCTCTCTGGCTTTCTCCACCGCTGAAAAAACCAAATCGTATACAGATGAGGGAGTCCCAACACAAAATAAGTATGTCAATGGAAACACCCAGTTCCCCACTTACTCACCAAGCTTAGCAAGGTGATCTGCTTTCTTCACTTCCTGCTCAGCCCGGGTTTTGAAACGGGTTGATGTGTATTTATAAACCCTATAAGCAAAAAAAGTATGCTGAGGAAGAGTTTGTCCCTGGACTACCTTGGTTACAGACACAGTGTAAGTCAGCAATCACAATACCTTGGCTTATATAAACAGCAGGACAGCCTCTTGGTCCTCACTTTATGTCCCTGGATAAAAATCCTCATGCGTGGGTCGATGTACAAAACAGCAGCGTACGCCCTGAACGACCTCCTCTCTGGCTTCCTATAAAGCGGGAAGGGCGTGGCCATCAACGATCTATTGAATCACTCATCAATACAATCAACAGCCTTTTACTGGTTCGGTGGTTTAACGGCGTCACTCACACTCCTTCAACGGGTGTCCCAGCCATCAGTATGTCCTGGTGATCCGTCTCCACATCCAGCTCTGGTTCTCTGTTGTCCATCAGCTTCAGATTATAGATGATCACAAGAGTGCCTTCGCAAAAGACACAACACAAAAGTAGGTTGCATGCATTTGCCAACCAGTCAAGTCACAGTTTACATCCAACTGTGTTGAAGTCATCCCATTATCATCGTATTCTACAAGGATTTATGGTAAAATTGTAATGATCTTCATATGAATTCTTGATTTATGGCTGATATCATGTTTTGTAAGGTTAAAGTGACCTTCAACGACCAAGATCTAATCTTCCCCTGAAGGCTGAGAAATAGTGTTCACAAGTAAGGTGTGGATTGATGGACGAAAACACAAAACAGTGATGTGTAGGGTTTACAGTAGTGGCTATGAACTTTTATTGCCATTGCAAAATTAATTTCTTCACGTGATGACAAACATTCATATACTTACCACTGCTACTTTCTATCTTATTGAACTGCTCCATCAGCTGCTCTTGGTTTTTAAAAGGAGAGTATTTGAAGATCAGCTCTGTCTCTATGGCGTACTTCTCTGGGTCAGAGGTCAGTGGCTCCTTGGTTTTCAGATCCCAGGAGGGAAGGGGCACGATCACCTGAGGAGAGATGATCAAACTCCTTAAGTTTAGAGTTCTTTGAGCAGTCAAATAAAATGAAGGAGTAAGAAACGCTTTGTGACATGTTGCATTGTTATTTATCTTGATGTTCACGTAGTTGATTCATTATTCATTCATTATTAACTATTAAAATAAACTGATCTGAAAACGTGAGCCTGCTGAAGCAGATGTCAAACTGCATTGCTTACTTTCCCTGTGACACTTCCAGACTGTCGATAAGGCACAATTACAATTCTAGTTTGTTTTACACAACGTTAATAACAATGATGATCTCTACTTTAAAGGTCTATTCAACAGAGGATTCTGACCTCATCCAATCCCTCCTCTTCGTGGAAGGTCCTTGACATGAAAAGGCAAGTTAGTGTGTTCTCCTTTTTTGTGAACAGGATGAAGTCTTTTCCAATACGCATAGAGCCGCTGTGAAACAAACACATTTCTGATGATGAGAAGTTATTCCAACATTAGTATATCAAATGCTCAATGTCATCAAACAAAACGATAGGCGAGGGTCTTACGATTTCAGTCCGTTTCCATACTGGCCAATCTGAGTGGACTCAGGGGACCGTTTGTTTGATTTACCAAACTGAATCACATGTGTTGCCTCATCTATTAAAATAAAAATGGTTATCATCATGTTTTGCATACAAAACAAATACATCAGAATCTCAGCAATGAGCCTAAAACAAAGTCCCTTTAAAACTAGGGACCAACAAAATATAGAACTAGCTTTAAGTAATTCAGTGAAGCACTTACCAGGGTTCATTCCAATGCCATCGTCCAGAAAGCAGAGCATGTAGCCGCCCCGCATCTCTTGCCTTTTTTCTGTCAGCAAAGCAGGGAGGGGAAACAGATGTTAGGACAAATTAATAAATGCTTTATTGGGTGAAATCAGATGAGTCATTTGGAGGCCTACCTGTGTAGATGTCTATTCGTGTGGCACTGGCGTCTCTGTGAAAGAAATAAACTAACTGTGAGATGATGAGAAAGACATCAGGCTAAGGACAAAAATCATAGCCTCCACAATTTATCCTCAATTATACATCATGTTACAAATCGTTATTGGTACCTTGAATTGTCAACAAGCTCTGCCAAGGCTCCAAACAGGAACTCGTGGGTTGTCCTGCAAGCAGACATTTCCTTTAGTCAATGTACATGTATGTTAAAAAGTTATTTTACAGGTCAGGAAAGGGGCATGTATGGGATATGCTTGTTGCCAGCGGAGGATCATCATAATAATATTCTGTGTGGTAGAACAGTATATTGTCATTTCCAGTGAATAAACTCATTCACTACAAAGCACTCATGCACACATTTAGCTATTAAGCAAGGAATCATTTTCTGGGGTCAGATTAGTGTCAATATTGTTTAATGCTTACAGAAGGTTTTATAAATGTATATTGTGCTTTATAAATGTTTCCATCCACAATATAATTTTACAATGCACAGAGAAGTGCAAAATTAAGATTCAGCCACTATTAGTTTGATATATAAACAATATAACCGCTAGACGAAGCTAGTTACCCCTTAAACTGGTTTGCCTGTGCACTGCCACTTATCTCACACTGTGGGAATCCCATCACACAATCACAGTACTGTTTGATGAAGCTTGTCTCAAAAATAGCAACTCACAACCACGTACACAACTCCATCCAATTTAAAAGTGGTGAATGCTCCTAGTCTTTTAGATATACCTGACAAAGCTGGATCGGGTGACGCAAAGCTCTCGTTTTCCTGTCACAATTATGTGTAGTACCAAGTTCATAAGCTCATTTTAAACACCTCAAGCCTGTACTTACGAATTTGTATGCAGGTATTCAAAGGTAAGCTGAGCCCTGCTCAGGTTACAGTAGTTGGAGTAGGCCATGGCCACACACAAGTATTTACAGTGTTGTTCCTGGTCTTATGGCGGTCTTCCTCCTTTGCAAACAAGCTCTAGTCGAGCATTTTCATCCTGAAAAGGAAAAGAAAACAGATCTTACCTATTTAACGTTACCTAGCTGTCACGAACTCCATTAATGGACATCATGGACGTGATCTGACAGCAGTTGGTGTGGACGATTTGTTTACATCAGGTTAACACCTACACCTTTCTAAGTATTCCTCTGTGGAAAGGTCCACACGTGGGAGGCCTGATTGGGAACACAATTAAGTCTTAGCTATGAAAACATTCGCGTTTATGTATTCTCCCCGAGTCAGTCATTGGTCTAGGACGAGTCGTGTTTGATATATGATTTAAACATGTCAGATGTTATGCAGAAACGGGTACTAACGTTTTATGTTAGGCTAACATACGTTACGTTAGCTAGCGGCCATTTACGTCTTCTGAAGTGTTTATTAGCTAACGGTAGCTAGCTAGCTAGCTTCACACAGTGGGTACATGTAACCTATCTGACGTTCGCCCTATCAAGTCATCTTCCCCCGTGGATCATTTAACATGCCGGCAACTCGCCAGTGGCTTCGCGCTAGTGTAGTTATCCGTCCAGGGAATAGAAAAGAATACACACTTTGAATCGTTACGTCCTTTCTCCTAACATAAAACAATCCGCCAGGCCTCGAAGAATCCAACCACTTCGACGCTGCCTGCTTGGTTTCCCCCTGGTCGGCAGAAATCCCGCCTCTGTTTTTCTATAATCAACCAATAGGAAAGGGTCCTGTAGGGACTTGTTACGCTGATTGGAGAAGAGACCTTGATACGTAAACAAATGAACAAAGCGGTACATATAAATATGTGGTGCCTTTTCTAGTCATTGCCAACTTGTACATGTATTTGCACACATAAAATACTGACTAACAGGAGAAATGATTTGTTTCAACTGATGAAATGGATAATACCAATCTTGCAGTGGGAGGACTAATACAAATTCCTGATTCCTGAATTATTTTGAAATGCTCAACAGGGATGTATGGTATAGTTTAATTGTACTTGTGAGCTCCACGGATTTGATAACATACACCTTTATAGATAACAAGACATTCAGTAATCTAGTGCAATTTGTCAGGTTTTTGATTGCATTGTCATTTAGATGAATCGCTGCAAAAGTGTATAATAACCAGTAGTGTGTGCATGCATCGATTAAGCTTAAAAAAGGGTTACATTAATAATTTATTTATTTGGCAGAAAAGATTAGACACGTGTTGGGAACGTGCAAAAAGACACTTAATGTGACATTCCTTAAATTTACACGTTTCATTCACAACATGGTAAATATTATTTTACCGTTCATGTTTCACTCATGCAAAAAATAGAAGAATTATGTTTAAAAACAAGATACCATCTTGACGAGATATTTGTTCTTACATGCCAGACATATCAGTTCAAAACATAACAGTAATTTAAATGCAGACAAGTTGGCTATTCTTTGTTATTAAACAAATGATAAGGCCTGTAGTGCTCATTTCACACAGTTACTGAGAATCACTCTGGCAAACGCCCCACCTCATTAAGGATTTCACTTTGTGAGAGACTTGTTAAAAATGTTCAGAATTGAGTCAGCAGAAGGTGAAATAGTGTCACTTTGCTGGATGCTACATGAATATCTGGTCTTCAAACCAAAACAGAGATAACCCGAATGACATTAATTGGGTTAATTTATCGAGCTTTAACAAGCTGCCTTCAAAGATACAGAAGACGTTATGTGGAGTAGGGCTTACTCCCCATGATGTGCAAACTTGTATCTCGTATAAAATTGGGTGCTCCTTGAAAAGGGATGGCACGACTTTCCCTCATGTCTCCTCCCAACTGATTTCCCAAGGATGCAGCAGACAAAAAAAAATGTTTAGGGGTCAATCAAGGGCTCCTGCAAATAATACAACAACACAAGTCAACACAGTATTTGCAGAAATATGATATCTAGATGGTGCCAATAATAACAGATTGTCAATCAAAATGCTTAATATTTACTGTAGTCGAGATAAAATAAATTACCTTTACATTTTGTGGTTCCAGTCCAGTCCACTGGTTGCGGCGATTTAGTGAATGTGTGATACTAGCAGCTACACAGAGTATCAAGCAAACTCCTAGCAGACACACACTGACTTCCAACAGATGTCGCACTGCCACGCTCTGCTCCTGCTAAAGGCGGGATGATAAGCTGGTATCTGCATCAAGGCGAAGCACGTTAGGTTGTGCACGTGTGACATTCTGTACCTGCGTTAACATTACTGTGAGTGTCGGGTCGTTCGTTGAGTGTAGACTGTAGCAGGTTTGTGATGCTGTATGCATCTGGTTGGTTGCTTCCGTCTGGATTGCCGAAATGTTTTTCTCAAATACAGGGCACTCTGGTGGTAGTCTTCATTTAACAGAACAGGCATTCATGAATTGACAGAAGTTGTGTTTTAGTTTAATTATAGAATCTTAGAGACACACATACACATACGATTTCAACAAACTTACAGACTCATGGGCAGGAGGTGCGCTGGAGCGGTAATGGTGAGACAGGTGTAGGTATCATTTTCAGACAAAAACTCCAAAGTCACATTAACAATCTCATTGCCTGGGGAGAGAAATAATTAAATCATGGATTATATAAACATTTTACTTAACACAGGAACCAAAACCAGTGGACCTCAATACCAACCTCCAAGATGTAATTGACTGGCTCTCAAGGTAGTGTGTAAGCCAAGGTTTTTGAGAGGGACACTGTTTGAGTTAGTATTTAGAGCCAGAGGCACCTTGACTCGCAGAGTGCTGAGAGAAGGAGGCTGTGTAGAGTTCACCGCAGTGTCTCTCTCACCCAGAGAAGGGGGTACCGGCAACACAAGCTCAGGTGAACTTACGTTGGCTTCCACGCACAGCTGGAACTGCGACAATGAGGACAGTAGATGGTTCCAGTCCTCAAAGAGAAATAAGCACACATGCAGTCACGTGTTTCCTTTGCAGGCAATAACTTGTAGTCACCTGAGGACTGACAACATTGACCGTGTGTACTTACCTCTGCAGTGTCAGGGTTAGGCAGCGTGTGTGTGTAGCTGTAAGAGCTGAGGCAGATAAAGGAGATAGCCACCATCAACAGACACAGGAAGAAAGTAACGCCTGGAGGATTGTGGGAGACGTAGTCTCTAAGGTTGGTCACCGGCTGCCATAAACCCATTTTCAGACTTCACATCCACCTTCCCCGGGCTGCAAACACAAGTCATTCACTTCAGTTCCTACAATATCCACAGCAACTTTCGTCACTCGTTGTCCGTTTCGTGAACTTTGGTCAGTTGCTGGAACTCGGTCAATACTTTTGTTCACCCAAAGCGTGACGATCCGAGCAGGTTAAAACATTGAGAAAACTAACGGCTAACGTTTGGTCACCGCATGTCACCCGACTTCAGCTCTACAAATACACTCACGGTGCATTTCAATTCCTCCACACATTCGTCATTGACGCGGAAAACCACCTTCCCACTGCAGGAGGCAGTACGCTTCATTCAGCTGGTCCTACGGCGCATCGGCACACGTGAAAGTTATCCAACATACAACCACCCGACAAAGGAACTGAAACGTTATGCTACTTCAATAGTATGGTGTTAACCAAGTAGCCATAGCGTAAATCCATACCTTGAATGTCACGTCGCGACACTTTGTAAACATCCGAGTGTGTCGACATTTTTAAATAGAGCTTCACGACAGCATCCTCAATTTACGACAGTGAACTGCCATGACGACAAACGTCACTCAGACCACGTGACGCGCCCACGGTGATTCGTTGCCGAGCTGAGATGATATAAAACTATTTTTTTACTTTAGGTATACTAGATTTGTATTGTTAGGTTCTCGCCTCCCGATGTTGTCGGTGGTCGAGTTTATGGAAATTATTGTAGGAATTATTTTCAATCCGAAAATAATTAATTTTTATGGTCTCTCATTTTGGAATTACATTGTTGACTTTTATTCCAAGACTTCTATCGAACTAACATATTTGAACGTTTTTTGACCAAATATTTTTCTTATCATATATTTGGGATTTGTACAATGTCATCATTAGATTTATTTTACTTTTGACCTAATTGTTTAAACTATTTAGATGTTGAATATGCATGGACTGTAATTATCCACTCATCAGCATAGAAGATCCCAACATCTTATTTAGCTAAAGCAAATGTTTTGCATGTAAACATTTTTTTAAAGGCCACAATTTGGAAAATTTATTGAGAAAGATCACACAATGCATTATATCAGAAATATTATACATTAAGCCATGACAAAAAACATTTGCCTATAGTTAAGGATTGCTTCAACAAAGGTGTAGTCTTTTTTCATACAATTTACTTGATCAATTAAATTAATTTGGTCAAGACAATTTCTCCAAAATGACAGGAGTCTAATCATTGACCAAGAGTGCAGCACATAGAAAGACATTCATAAAAAGTATAATTTCCTTTTCTTCCCACCAAAGCAGTCAATAGTTGGCATCATTTATACTGATCAAGTTGAATGTTTATACAGTTATGGATTCCAGGAGACTTTTACAGGCTTGAATGCCCAACTATCAGGGTGACCCATGTGCATCAGGTCACTGTACGGGGACGCACTCCACTGGAACGGCGGCACCTGGTCCCACGTTGGCCCGCTGACTGCCAGCATACCGTAATCACGAAACATCTCAAAAGACGTCAGCTGCACAGAAACACACATCAGATTTAGCAAACGTCCATTTTAACACGCTACAGTCAGATTCAAATACAAAGGATTTGGGGCAACATGGCGGATGGTGGCGAGGGCATAAAAATGGTTGATGCCAGGAGGTGAAAGGAGAAAAAATAAAAACCTTCATGTCCGTTCCTCCATGCGACCTTTGCCTTAGGGCACCAAACGGATACGTGCCATTAGCTGGGTTCAGGTCTGAACGGGCAGAGATCGCATTCTCTCCATTTGCAGGTGGATCACAGCCGTCGCACTTTGACAGTGGGTCTTTCAAAAAGTTGTTATACCTGAGGAGGGAAACAGCACATCAAAACTAAGCATGTTCTGCATTATAAATATGTAGGAACATAAAATCATTGAAGTTTGTACCTCATAAGGCGGACCATTGAGTCTATGTCTGTGACAGTTGTCTGGTCTCTCCTGAATATCTGAGCCCGGGGATTGTCGTCCAGAGAGAACCACGGGCCGTACTTCTTAACCAGCTCATTGCAGCCACTGGCATTGAATACGTCTTTGTAATACCTACATATTGACAAAAGACAAGTATACACTTATAATACATTACATACAAAGACGAATAAATACATTTAATGAAAAAAAGAAAAATCAACATTAAAAGTTTCAAATTGGATACTTACGGTATATTGTAACTTGCCCAGTACCCTTTCTCCAGCAGTTCCTGAGTTTTATCAGAGTAGACCACTAGTCCTCTGAAGTATAAAAATATTATAAAAGCTTTTATTGTTTTAGGAGACAGGTTTAGAGGTTATAAACACTGAAATAACCTTGTGCTTCGATTAAAGACTTACGGAATTTGCTCCAATACAATAAAGAGCCCCTCTTCAATGTCAGTCCTTCCTGGAGTGAAGTGGTTATAGTCCACAATCATCCACTGGTTGTTATACCTACAAAGCACATATAAAACCCATATACCAAATTTAGCAACCTTTACCCAACTAGCATTTACTGCTTTTCATTTAAATCAACTTAATGTGTATCAATGCAGTTGATTACTTAATTTCCCAACCAACACTCAGCCTGCTGACTCCATTAGGTGTCTTAGGTCCACTCAGAAATCACTTGGCTAACAGACCTCTCATGCAACTCCTGATTATAAAAACATCGTTTCTGTTCCACATCCTAATCTTAGGTTCACTCAAAGCATTATCTAAATCTTGTCACCGGTTAGGATTTTGAACACAGGCCAAATAGAAGAAGACACAAAAGGACTTGATTTCATCACGACAAAATGTTGATAAAGTTGGTTAAAAACGAGTGAGAGCATGTTTATTTTTTATGTGTAAAACTCACGTTCCACTGTTGTACTTGCTGAATATGTCGGCCCACTCTTTGCCAGTAGCAGCCAGACGATTGGCCACAATGTTTCTCAACCACTCCATGACGGTTCCTACGGGCTGAACAAACTTCCAGAGAGCGGGGTTGCTGTTGCCGATGGTGGTTTCCAAGGTAACCTGGAGGCAGAAACGATCTTGCATTATTCAATGTGTAGCGAAAACATAAAAACCCTATGGAATATTGAAGTTCATGTTTAACAGTCATATAATGGACAAGTAGAGTTCTCACCAAGCCACTACTCAGAATATAAAAGTCATCTCCAGAGAAGAGCGATCCAGGATAAGAGGAGAACGCTTGAGTTCCTCCAGGAAGAAAACCCTCTTCTGATGAAAAATAAAATGAAGCACATTGTTAAAAACATTAGACTAGGGCCCATAACCATTTAACTTAGCATACAGAGCAGAACAGATATATCCGACAGGAGCAACTACCCTTTGAAGACCACCATTAGACACATTATATGTCATTGGTTATTTCCTTACAGAACCAAAGGTAACAAATGTGTGCATTTATGAGAATATCACTATGGACGTCAAAACGTTATTGCCTTTGGACATAGCCATGTTAGATTAGCCATTTCTAATATCTATGCAACAATAAGCCAAGCGAACAAACTGCTGGCTTCAGGTTCATATTTATTGTAAGAAACTGGGGGTTATTGATCTTTTCAAACTTAAGTTTATTTGCCAAAATGTTTAACTAACCCCTTAATGCAAGCAGTGAGGGACTGATGAGCAGGTGCAATGATTAACATAAGACACAGGTGGATAAGTACACTACCTGAAGGAGAAGCTCTATAGGCGAACATGTATTTCTTCATGATGCGCAGCATGGACTGGTAGTTGTTCCAGGTGTCATGTGACACCAACAGCTCCTTATTGTTTGGCAGCAGCTTAATGAGAGCAGAACAGGAGCCAGATCCAAGCGGTCTAGTTCGGCTGGACTTGTTCAGAGTGCATTCCAAGTCCTCCAGATCCCCACCCATTTGAAAAAGTCTGGTTGGACAGAGAAGAGGTGGACATGAAGAAAAACAGAGTTAATAATCACAGGATTAGCACAAAAAAACACGTGCTATTTATATGAACAAATGAAGATAACCCACTTACAGAAAACCTAATGGGTTGAAGGAGAACGGCCCCAATGGGAGCGAGAGCTGGTCATTGTAGCCGTCCTCCTAGACCCTTCAGCTGCAGCAGCGTCAGACGCACCTGACGGGAAGTAACCGGTTGTGAAACATCCTATTTGAGGCATCCAACGTTATTTCACGCACTGAGAACATACACCATTCCTCCTGTACCTGGTACCAGTAGGGCGAACTGGACTGCTTCTGTATTTGCTCCTGAACCCACTGCAGATTGGTGGCGAGGAAATCCTTAAGGCGGTCGCAGTAACTCGATGCCGATGAGAAGGGCCCGCAGTAATTCAGAAGGGTGTTCATCCAGTGCTTATAGATGAGCTGAAACAAACCAAAACATTCCATAAAGGTTGAATGTAGTGTTAATGAAAACCAATAAGAATAAAACAGGACTACACGCCAACCTGAGCTGTGACCGCAGCCTCCACTGCACCGGCTGCATAGGCCTGGATGCTGTCATTGAACCGACTGCTGGTCGTGATCTCCAAGAAAGACCAACTGAAGAGAAGAGATGGAATAGAAATGATTCTACGTTTTTCATACTAGCTGCACTAATGAATGACTGTGCTGTGGGTGCAGATGACAGAAAGCTTATGTAGGATTCAGAGGGAGGGGGGGGGGGTGTAACTTAGTGAACTCACCCTGATGTGTTAATGTCATCTGTAAAGTTAGACCAAGCCACGAAACCTTCTCTATATCCTTCAACAACAGACAATTTTCCAGTTTGTGTGTCGATAACAGCGCTTCGTATTTCAGCTTGAACACACGCGCACATAAAACACAAAACGGACAAAACCGCTTTAAAATGTCCCAGAGTGGCGGACTTGTTTTGCCTTGACGCCATGTTGACATGAACTGGTCACATGATCGAGCGGGTGGTTAGACTCGTGATATACCCCGAAAGGCTCTTTCAAAATAAGAGTGTCATAGTGCACACAAACAAACATGCGATGTTTTTTTGTGTATTACAAATGATGTTTTTACAATTTAATCATGAATTTGGGTAATCCTTTATTTTTGTATGTTAAATCAACACTGAGAAATCATAGCCTCAGACCAGCTGACGTGGTGACATCAAGTCAGCTGCTGTTCCAATTGCAGAAATAAACATTCTCTTTCCGTGGCGTTCTAGGTATTGAGGAACGTCTACAGACTTTTCAGTTGAAACAGTACTTGGGCTGCAACTGCTGATGTTTCACGAGTCCACGACTCGCAGGCATATTGAGAAACAGCCGATATTTGGATCTATTGTGTTTGTGTCTATTGTATGATAATCATCTGTGAAACAGGGAACAAATCATTTTAAGAACTACAAATCATTTCAAGAACTACAAAAGGAAAACACACAACATGAGACATAACACTTTTAAAGCATGAAAACAGTTTTTATAGAAAAATTAACAACAGTCCAAAGATATTTCTTTGAGGTACATACAAGCCATGAGAAATCATGTAAGTAATCCACAGAGTTGATCAATTTCTTATAACCAGTTCAATCTGCACACGCCACTCACATTCTTATATTGTTCACATTCCTATTGATACAGGAAAACCAAAGAGTGTTGGTCAGAGTTAAGCTTTCAGGGAACTCAGTCTTCCCCTTCACCAGTTTCCATCGTCTCCTGAATTCCCTCCATAACTTCTGCCTTTCGCTGCTTTTTGCTGGCCACTGCCATGGAGGATAATCAGGAATATAATATAATAAGTACAAAGCACAGTTATTTTTTCCCTTGTTCATGTTGGTACAAAAAAGGTTAGTTGAATTACCATGAAAATGTTCGGCTGTTTTCCGTCTCAATGTCTCCACTGTTTCCTCAGCCTCAGCCCACTCCAGCACGAGGCGTCTCCCGTACAGATGAGTGCTGTGGCACAAAGCAGCAAAGGCTTTCTGTGGAAGAGAACAGGGGCATAGTATTCATGATCAGCACTAGGTTTCCAAAATAAATATATGAAAGCTCACAAAACACAAACCTTTGCGTCCTGTTTGGTGAGGAAGTCAATGAAGCCAAAGCCTCTATGATTTCCTGAGCCAGCTGCTTTCTTTGGAAGACGGACTGTCTTCAACTCTCCAAATGTGCTGAAAGGATGGAGGGAACAAATCATTGTTGAATGATCTCGATCCAAATGTTCTCCACACACTTTGCAAATGTGTGCATGTGGCGCTTACCAAAAGAGTTCCCGTATCTCCCTGACAGAGGCTTGGAAGGGAACGTTTCGCACAAGGATCTTGGATCCTGTCTGTTTCTTCTCGCCTTGCCTCTTCTTCCGTGACACTTCAGTAGTCCTGCACACAGACAGACGAAAGGTTTACACGACCCTTTCAAGCTAAAAATGACAAGCCACAAATAACTACTCAATATTTGTATAACACAATGAAACACATTTTCCAAGCAAATTTCCCACTAAAGCCCCTTTGATGCACATCTTACCTAGTGGCTCGCTCAGAAATCTTCAGCTCTAGTTGGTGATCATCTACAGTGCAGTGCTGGTGGAGGTTTGAGACAAAGAACACAATATAGTCAAAGGACCAGGTTGTAGAGGAAGGTCGTAAGAAGGAGTATGGTATAGTACCTGTAGTTGCCTCAGGGCTTTCTGCGCTGCCTCTGCTGACTGATACTGGACAAAACCGTAACCCATAGACAACATCTGGCCTGGGAACAAACCAACATTGTACAATGGTTGTAAACTCTAATACAGATATTTAATATATTTATTATAGCCAGCTCGTGCAAAGCTAGAGAAACACACAGACATTATACTAAATCATATATCTCTGGTACATCAATGTATCAATATCCCTTTTCTAAATCCCATTTTACACTGCTACGTTGCATTTAAGTATAATGGTTAGTACCGGTCTTATCTTTCTTCTTAGAGATGGTGCAGGATGTGATTTTGCCACATTTGGAGAAAGTCTGCAACACACAGAGAAAACAGTATTTAACAATTATTATATTACCAAACATTGTGAGGGTTGAATGTATTAATTTACCAACCTCCTGTAGCTTCTCCTCTGTTGTGCTGAAATTAACATTTTTAATAAAAAGTGTTGAACCAGGAGCAGATTCCTCTTCCTCCTCCTCCTCCTCATCTTCTTCCTCCTTCATCCGCTGCTGCTGCTCGTTCGTTGCATCTTCCTTTTGTTCTACTTGATGAGGAAAACGCATTTTTGTTCTTCAAATGACTACGGTTGTGTTGACAAAAAATAAAAGATTTGGGTGTGTTTAAGGGATTTTACCTGGTGCTGGTTTGGCTGCCAAAAACACCCCCACAGGAGCCCACTCTAAATACAGCGGGATGTGCTGGAACTACGGTTTTCAGAGATACAGTAAGTACAGTAACAGCTTTGACATCGGTGCCTTGAACATATGTTGCAGGTTTAAACGGATACACACCTTGCTGTAGGCTAGCCGAGTGAAAGCGCGCTTCGCCTCAGTTGGCTCGAGGAACTCGATGATGGCGGTGAGGCCGGAGGGCGGCAGCAGCACTCGGCCCAAAGAGCCGTGAGGTGAGAAAAGCTCCTCCAACTCTGACGCCGTCACTCCAGCCGGAAGGTTTTTCACCAGGATCACAGTTGTACTCCTCGCTGCTGCCGCCTGTAAACACACAGGAAACAATCTCAACCGAGGCAAGTGCTTTTGGGCATGGTAACGGTTCATAGACAATATGGCAGCATGTAGTGGGAGTTTGTATTCAGCATACCTGACTAAAGGAATCCAGACTGACACCGTTGTCTAGGAGAAACTGTCGAGTCTCTTGAACAATCTGTGTCTCACCTAAAGCCATCCGCACTGCAAGACTTCCCTTCGACTCCTGGAACAAGACAAAAGAACAACCCTGCTGCTCAGTTTGCAGAATGTTAAATGTTAAAGTAGCGGCAGCAGACTAAAAATAGATTCATTCAAACGGACATACATCCCCCCCCCCCCCTCCCCTACACGTGTTGGCTTGAATGGGAAGGCTGCATTGGCATGGTGAAAGTTGTCACATGAGAGGACCACAACAAACTAGAGTTGGATACTACTTCATCCTCTTACTAGAACCTCAAGCATTTAGGTTTCTATTTCAGGAATGCTTTCTGTCTGACACTCACCAATCCTGCAGTTCAGCAGTCCTGATAATTCAGGAAGAACAGGGTAAAGCTTTACTCACATGGTCCAGCACTTGGCTTTTTGTAGTGTTGTATTTTTCAGCAATGGCATCCGCCACTGCACTTGTGCCCAGAAACAAGGTGTTCCAGTTGTGGGAGCTAGAAGGTAACATTCAATTAATAAAATGCAATTAGGCACAGATTTAATTGACCAGACACAAAATTGGAGAAACCAAAACACAGAAACAGTGACTACATCTACTGCAAATACCTGGAACTGGAAGCTTTATTTTTAGCATCTTTTTGCCGCTTGTAAGTGGAAGAACCAGGACCATTAGCATCAGAAGACTCTGGCTTTTCTTTCTTCAGCGTTGATGGAAGCAGGTGAAGCATCCTTCCCTAAAAGCATGAGAAAATGAAGGTTTCCAATCGGCCTCGACTTTGAAAATAAAGTTGTACTGCTAAATGCAGAGGCCATGACGTCAGATACATCTCAAACACCTGTTGGGAGATTAAATACCTGAAATATATGTCCGTCCAGATTGGCGAGAGCTGTCACAGCGTTCTCTGGTATCATGTAGGTTACAAAAGCGAAACCTTTAGGTTTCTTGGTTAGATTGTCAATAGGGAAAAGCACCTCAGACAAAGGACCTGAAAAGATTGCAAAGTCGTTATAGCATCAGACAGAACATCTGTGTGGACTTGTACAAGTGTGAAAGGCATTTTTCTTTTATTTACCATGTGTAGCAAACAGCTCTTTGATCTCTTCCTCAGTGCAGGTGTAAGGAAGGTTCCTGATGAAGATTCGACCTGACTCTGCAACATCTTCCTCCTCCTCATCCTCCTTAAGCTTCCTGGTGAAGTTCCTGTCAATTTCTTTGTCCTTTCTGTCTCTCTTGCCTTTTCCCGCAGAGGCATCCACACGGAAGACCTCAATATAACGCCCGCCTGACCAACACAGGAAGAAGGCATGTGGCCATTAGACAGGGACAGTCATCATACACACCTCGGGATCTACGATAATGTAATTAATTGGACATTATTTTCTCACTAATGTAGTCTTTATTCTTCTTCAAAGCCTTTTCCACCTCTTCATCAGAGTGCAAGTCCACATATACATAACCTGAAACACACACACGGCATCGATTTTGAGGACAGGATCGTATTTCTTAAAAACATTCAAATAGAAATTAATGAAAAATTCTTGCTCCAACATACCTGTTCTGTTTCCACTTTCGTTCTTCCCAATCCTGATAGCTGCAGGTTTCAGCGGCGTCATGAACTCTAGCAGTTGTTGCTATTGACGTCACACATTAAAAAAAATGTTAGATGCAGCAACATTTGTGCAATATCATCACTGCTCTTCTGAGACCAGAAAGCTCTTGTTCACCCACCTCTTTCACATTGAACGGGGCTCCTCTGAGCTTCACTGTAAATTCTGTTGTTGGTTCCATCTGCAACAAACAAGTGTGGGTGTAAACCAGAACAACCATTCTGTGCTGTACTGAACAGTAGTGTTTCATTTGGGCATGTAAAGAATCACCTCTTGCTTGGCAGATTTCTTCGCTTTGCTCTGCCGCTTATCCTCAGAAGAAACTGAAGTTTTCGTCTTTGACACGTCTCGGTCCCCGCTCTCGTAGGCACTGTCTGTGTTCTGCATGGCACTACAATCCTCCTTCTCATCGTCATCATCACACTTCTCTTCAGCCTCCTCCATCGTGGCGTCCGTCTGGGCCACTTTTGAGCGCAGGTACTCCATATCTGATAAGCCAGACTTCAGTGCTTCTTTAGTGGCACCTGAAAGAAACACAGACATGTGTACCAGGTTATCATGCACCTCTTTGCTGCCTATTCTATTCATACTTTATATTTCTAAGCTTGTGATATGACACATTTGTAACACAGACATAAATGTAGTTCCTGCTCTTCATTGATCGTAACCAGTACCCCACACATTCATTCCATGACAGTCCACCTGGTTTATGATGAATACAAATCAAGGCTTTAGAGGATCCAGGCTTTAAAATTGGGACACAGCCTCCACAGTACTGACACTAAAAAGGGACCACCTTCACCAACCTTCATCTTCGTCTTCCTCGTCCTCATCTTCTGACTGTTCAGAATCAAAGTTGAGGTAGTCATCTGAAGCGGGCTTCTTCTTGCCCGCAGCCTTTGCACGCCCATCATTGGGACCGGCTGTTTGCTGCACAGTGTCATTCGTCCAGGTCGGAACTTGCCTTCGATTCTGATGCACTGACAGAAACTCCTTGAATGCCTGGTCCTCTTCCAGCTGACACACAAGACAAATGGACACGCAATCATTAGAACAAACACCAACTAATAACTACATGTAAATAATACTAAACATCAATACACACAATAAAAAAGTAGTATCCCAGGCAGACATTGATTGATTCAAAATTAAAACAAATTTAAGAGCTGGGTATCTTAATTGGTGGATGAATTAATTTTGCGTTAGTTGATGTTGTTGTTATATATAATATATAATTGTGCTGTATGCACATTGTGGTTGGTATCCAAGTATTTGACTTTGGTTCCTCATCCATCACAGCCAACTTCACATGTAGTTAACATTAAACAAACATAATTGCTGAATGTACTCACCTTTCCCAATGTGCTCTCGGTTTCTTTTTTTTGAATATTCTTCTGAAAGAAGAAACAAAATAAATCCAAGTGACAGTGCTGCAGAACTTAACTACATTATTCCCCACTAAGATGACAGCATTATTCTGTTGCTACCGGGGGAGTAATATTAGGAACAATTGTAGTTGGGTAAAGTTGAACATTATAGATGTAAAATTGTTAGTTTCTTTTGAGAGTTTCATGTAACTTCTCCTAGGTCACTGTGTCCGTAGGTACCTTTTTGTTGTCAGTAGCGGCAGTAGAGGAAGGTTTGTCCGTGGTTGAGCTCTGCGTATGTTTGCTCCAGGTTTTTGCTTTGGTGGGGTCTCCAAAAGCCTTACACATCTCCACCTGGAATACATGACAACCATGGGGTTCACATGTGGGGGAAACGGAAACCTCCACAACGCGCATGCGCGGCTGTGCAGCCCTACCGTCACTCTGGATGTGTCGATGAAGCTCTTGTTGAAATGTTTCAGGGCTCGGTTCGCATCCTCCTCTGATTTAAACCCCACAAACCCGAACTTGCGGAACTTGCCGTCCTTCGTAAACTTCAAAGTGCAGTCTGTTACGGTGCCAAAGTCTGCAAACATAGACTTGAACCTCTCCTCTTTCATCTGCACGCAAGATACAACGTACCGTTACATCTTCATTTCGGCCGAAACAAAACAAAATGTCGGTTCACGTCGGGCGGGTTACTTACCCCGTTAGGAAGATTTTTAATGATGAGTCTCGACATAGTTACAGTAGATGTAAATCCACAATTACAGTGTAAACGTTTTTTTAAATATGTCAACAAACCAGCGTGGAAGCCTCTAGGACGCCATGTTGTGGGAGGAGCCCACTTCTTCTTCGCTTTCTTTGTATCACCGTATTTTCGACACCTACTGGTCTGGAGGACTAGAATGTGAAGAAAAATGCATCTGCAGTTTTCTTCTTACAGCTGAAACAAGTCAATTAATGACCATACACTCTTCTTCATCAACGATGAATGTAAAAGTACAGGCACAAAAGTTATGTTACATCTGTGAGGGGTGTTATTTTCCTTTTACAATAATTGACGCCACTTAAGTCATAATTAAAACATGTTTTCACTTTTTGATTAACTTTATTTGAGAGTTTGTTGCTTTACATATTAAGATTTCCCATATGATCATCTTATCTTAACGATAGTACAACACACAATAAAAACACTCACAGGAATCACTGTTCTACTTGGATACTATAAGTACATTGAGAGCATTGAGAGTCTTTTGAAAGTAAAGCATCTCAACACTTCCTTCTCCATATTCTTCTTGACCAGATGCCTCACGTGGTAAAAGGTATTCCAGAGCCCAACCCTGTCACTTTGAATTCTATATAAATATTAGTTGGAAAATAAAGTACTAAATTAGTATATGGTTAATTTGGGGAGTTTTTTAATATATTGATATTTTTACCTAATCCTAACAAATTAAAGGATTTTATCATTGTGTGGTGACACAAATAGTAGAAAGGCATAAAGAGCCGTATTGTAAGACCTACATGTACCATAAGGTGTCTGTAGACTCTGCAAATTGTAAAAACATCATACTGGCAATTCACTGTCTATAAAAGTTATTACTGACTGTACATAAAGGCTAAATAAATGTGTGGAGTGTGTTCGACTGCATTTTTTTTCCTTCATTTTATTGCAAATATAAGAATAAACACTTAAGTCCAATATCATCTGAAATGATAAGCAGTTTGAGAACTTCCCTGCATTTTTACTTTATCACAAGGACCCTCTTGTTTAAGGGCCCTTCAGTGAAAACCAAGTTCTTATAATTGTTGTTTATGTTGCAGTTTCTGAAGCTAAGATAAATACAATTACAAAAAGGTAGCTAAGAATACTACATGTTTAATGGGCCACTAACTCATATATTTCAGAACACAATAGTTTTATACCATAATTCATTACAATCGTTTTATTTGAGTAGTGAATTTTTCTCCAGAAAGGTACTTGGTAGGATTATTGTTATTAAGTAACGTCCTTTGCCATGTGGATTTAACTTTGAAACAGGCAACAAGGATAAAGCAGGCTACATTTATATTGTTGCTCCTCGATGAACCTTTTATTCTGCAGATCACATGTCAGACTGTATATCAGGCACCCTTAACAACACAGCATGTACATTATGAGATTGTTTACACTGATTGAAAAAGAGAAGAAGATTTTTCATAAAAGCTTTTTATTGGAGTTACTCATCTTAATGATATTAATAACGTGAGGCGTAAGAAAAGCATTACTTGCTTTATCCCTGAGTCACTGGTAATATTTCATGCAGAAGTTAATAACAGTGCCGGCTGTGCTCCGTCAGCATCGTGGGCCTTTTTTTTGTGCCGCACTGACTTGAAGTCATTCTGGATTTCGACAAAGGTTTTGTTCTTGGTTTCAGGAATGACAAAGAAAATGTACGTGGCTGTTAAGGAGCAGACCGCCAGGAACACCAGGAAACAGTACTGCTGCAGCCCGATCTGTGCAAATCACAACAGAATAAACACTAGTGAGTCCAACTCTCTCCAACATCCAAGCTTTTAAGTTTTGTTTCCAAATCTGACAACCAGCAGGTATTGATAACACAATTGAAATGTAGGATATACTCTTTGGATACTGACCACAACAAAAGGGAAAACCAGGCCGACGACGAAGAAGCTCAACCAGTTCAATGATCCAGCGATCATGTAAGCGGCCGGACGTGCGGTTTGTGTGAACAGCTCAGTGGTCAAAATGTTCGTCACGCCACCTTTACAGAAGATAAACAAGACAAAACACCTCTCTTAGTTACAACAGCTGCTAAAGAATAACTTGAATGGACGAGGAAAAAAGGAATTACCTGGTCCTAATCCAAAACTCAGGATAAAAGCAAATAAACAGGCCATGCTCAAGTATGGAACTACTGGATGAGCATCCTGAGAGAACGATAGTCACACAAAAGGAGCACACATTACAAGTCATGTGCAAGAAAGGGCACAAATGGTTTGAACAGGTCTAATGTTGAGGTTAATTACTTGAAAAGAGAGCGTCAGTGTGAATAAAATGCAGCAGATACTCATCAGTGCGTATCCTCCCGCGATGAGCACTTTCCTCCCCAGACGCTCAATGAGTAAACCCTGTGAGAGGCACAGAACATCATGTGCCCAAACAAGACTTCATGTGATTAAGAACACTGTGACCTTTGGTGTCGTGAAGAATTTGTAATGATAATAATAATTATAGTTTTACAAGCAGCAAAGTACAGGCGGGTCGTGGTGGATGAATACGGGCCGATAGCCGAGAGGAGATTTGGACTTAGTTTACTTATACTTATATTTTTTTTTTGGTATGATGATTTTCAGAATTCAGACTACTTTTGGGGTTGGTAAAATATAACAGTAGGTATATATGCAGCATCAAATGTTTGTATGGGTTGTGAGCAAATATTAGTGTTTTCTTCAGCCTAATATTTTTGATGTAAGATCAGTGTTAACCTCATACTTACACACGTTAAAGCCGTGACGCATTCACAGGCTCCAGTGCCAACGGTCACATATGGTATTTTATCAGCAGGAATACCCTGATTGTGTAAACAAGTATTCTGCGTAGAAGTAGATCTAGAGAGAAAAAAAACACAGCATTTGGTGTTATTTTTTACACGTTAAAAGTTGCCAGTGAGGAATAGATTACACTTTGCGAGGCAGCCGGGCGGTGGATCGCGTACTCACGGCATTGATGCCGCTCAGCTGTTGTGCAGCGTTGAGCAGCATGATGGTGAGAAGCTGCCAGCGGACACTGCGATCACTGAAGAGCTCCCAGGGTTTCTTGGCTTGGAAATCCCTTAAATTATTCCTCTCCTTCTCAATATCGTCCCACTCCTCATCACAGCCATCTGAACCATGCAGTTGCTTCAGGGCTGCCGACAAGTAAACACATGACCACCGTGGTGATTGTGGTTTTCTCCTCAACTGATCAGCCTACAATATGCGGCCTGTTTTTGAGAATCTGAACGAAATGGTTCTTTTGTAAAATTATCTGTTTAATCTCCATTCATTCATTTTGTTTTCATCACACATTATTCAAGCATTACCAGAACACTGTCACATGCCTGAACTCACAGCTTCGACTCCCGGGCTTCAGTGATCGGGCACACAGGGAGTCCTGAACTTTCTCATGTCATGTGTGCTGCATCAACCATTGAAGGCAAATACTGATTTTGAAAATGAAACCAATGAAACCAGTTGAGCAGCTGCAGTGTAAATGTACCTTTCCTACAGCGCTTGCCGTCCCCGTTGTCGATGAGCAGGTAGCGCGGGCTCTCCGGGAACCACGGCAGGCTGAGGAGCTGCAGGAAGGCCGGGACGCACGTGGTGGAGAGCAGGATGGGCCAGTACTCTTCTTTCCCCAGGATCTCTCTGTGAAATCCCAGATAGAATTAATCATGCAAACACAGATTCTGTAGTATTTTTTGTGTGAAAATCCAACAGACTGAGCGTTTTACTTACTTCAGGCCGATCACTTGTCCGGATAAGATGCCAAGACATATGGAAATAGAAGTTCCCGATCCCATGGCACCACGGAAGGCAGTTGGAGCTATTTCTCCCAAATACAGAGGTTGAGCACAAAGGCCAATGCCTGAAGACATACAAAGGACACATTTGAGCTGTTTGACAGTTCAAATCAAATATTTATCAAGATTATTTTAAATATTATACAAAAATGTGTTCCTCTGGTATGTTTAAATGTGGGAATCATTGACCTGCATTCACTCCAGTGAAAAAACGTCCGACGACGAGTAACTCAAAAAGTCCAGTGGGGTAACTCAGACCCATCAGCAGAGCAGCCATTAATGCAATTATATTGTTGGCCAAAAGAGTCCCCTTCCTGGAAAAGTAATATTACATTACAGCTTTAGAACTGGAATATAATATGAAAAATATACGACATAAATGAGTCAAAGTATGCCATAATATTTTCTTGTCTTACCTCCCAAGCTTCACAGACAAAGTCCCGCCGACTGTCACTCCTACAAGTCCTCCTAAGGTGAACATGGACACAATAGTGGACCAGAGCAGGGTGAGAGCATGTACTGAGATGTTAGTTTGGTGACGCTCCCTCCAGGTTTGGTTGATGAAATTCTGCACATACTAGAGAATAAAAGAAAAACCGATGGAATAAAATGACTCATGTCTGACTTTTAATATTTAAAACAATTGGTCTGGCAGTAGTTCACTCTGGAGACAAATAAAACAAAAGCACATCTTATTGTGTTGTGATAGTCTATACATCTAATATTTAATCTTTGGTTGTTTTGGTTAGTAAACCATAAAGCATTACTAAGGAAACACAGTTGGCGCTTACACATTTGTTACTTACACGTGACTCTTTACTAGAAATCCCTATGTTGGTGTGTGGATCTCTATCTTATATACCAGTGTTATTAATTTAATTTCATGATGTCATGTACGTGCCAGAATGACTTTTTGTTTTTTGTCACAGGCAGTAGGGTTGTTACCAGTGTGGGAGCGTTGATGACGGATACATTATATCCATACTGGAAGGTTCCCCCTATACACGCAGCACAGGCAGCCAGCAGAAGGGATTTGTTGGGAAGCTGCAATAAAAGAAGACACAAAAACACATTTTGACATGTAGTTACAGATTACAAACTGAACCCCACTGCTTCTACATACAGTTTTAAACTATTCTAAAGCTATTATTTGATTATAGTCCACATACCTTCGGTAGTTTATCTTTGGTTTCTTTAATAAGGAGAGGTTGATATTCATCCTCAAATTTTGCTGGCATTTTGTCACTGAGGTTTTGCTCCAAGTCCAATTGTGTTTGTTGTGCGCAGAGTATCCTTCTGGTAAAGGGTGTGCTCTCTACAGGAAACTTAAATCATGGGAGGAGGATTTCGGCTGTCATGATGTGCCTCGAGGTTAAGGTTATTAGGTCCATTAGTCAAGATTTCACAGCTATACACCATAGCTGCATCAAAAAGGGACATTCATCCACTTGGGATATTCTCAAAAGGAGAACAGTAGATCCAAACGTAATGAAGCTGTTACGTCAAACTGAAAAAAAAAACAGGATGAAAAGTTTGAAATGTAGATTCATTCTGAGTAGATAACAGCACCAGCCAGAGAGGTGAGAGATACAAATACTAATGTTAACTCACTATACGACTTTATTATTACTATTATGAACATGTCTTTTAATCCTACATCTTAATGTCTATAAGATGTTAGATTCAGACAGAACATGTTTTTGGGGGTAACAAAATGTGCCTAAACAGAAGCAGGAGACGACAACGTTTAAACATTAGAGGACGTCAGTGAAGTGATGTGAACATCTGCGGCATTCACTAACCTTTATATATTTTCTATTACTAAGCTTTCAGATATTCTGTCTGCGTGTTTGGATTAAGTGAACAAGCTGTTTAAATTCATTAAATGCAGTGCGATATTCTACATGGTAGTTATTATTGTCTGCTTCATTCATTCATTTCATTCGGAAGGAAGCTGCCTGGTAAAGTTGCATACATTCTAAAGATTTATATATCAACCATTAATTAACACACATAACTGAAGACCTGAATCATTTAAAGTTGACCAATCAATAAGAGATTAACCAAATACAATATAAATTAATAAAACCTTCAAACATAACGTGTTAAAACTCATGATCCCTTTATAATGAATGTCTTATTAAGAAGTGGCACTACATAGATTTTAAACTACCTGTCAGTTTTCTATCCTGTACCTTTGGCACTCAACTACTATTAACCAGCCAACAGGACTTACAATTAAACAATGAAGAAATAAAAAAAATAAACGCTAACTCTCCTGGAAAACCCTCCTACTGTTCCACAAACATTTCATCGCAGTGATGAAATCATAACTTGTCCAAATGGCAAAATGACTATGATTTACCAGCTGCAGGTCAAAACCAAAGATACACATTTTCATCACAGCCTTCTAAGCTGGAAAAGGGTTTTCAAGGGTGGATTAAAACTCACTTTTCTCTTCTCTTGTGCAGTATTCTCTTCGACGTTCATCTTTTTGAACGATGCTGTACAGCAATGTTTAAAATGGATGTTCCGCTTCAGCCGAAGCAGGAATATAATGCCAGCCTATTGTAAGGTGCACCGTATGATCTGAGCTGCCAGGGGGAAACTCATTAAAGCACATTCCTCACTGGTGCTGAGGCTTGTCTGCTGACGCAAACATAGTAATGATTAATAACTTTTTGTCTAGATGAATTGAATGGGGCACTATGTGACCTTCCTGGGATTCGCCATTGATTTTCCAGAAAAGATTATGATCAGCGGAGCACTGTATAGACTACTGCAGTACACCAACTTATACGTTTTTAAATGTATAGATAAGTATTACCCGTTTTATGTGCATTTATTGCAAGTTCATGTCAGTAGAATATAAACAAAATGAAACAAAATGAAAGATGCATTTTTCTGTTTAAAGAGATTGGTGTGCCATCACACCAATGGTTGGAACACTGGTTGATGAACTTTAGGTCTATAACAGTTGCTCTTAATTGCTGCTCCTAATCCCTGTGAGGGGCGTGCTGTTCTGTTTGTAAAACCCAGAGATTTAACTGGGCAAAAACTTTAAATCCTGCGACGGCCTCTAAGAACTAGGTCACAGCAGGTGAACAAGAAGTTTAAATTGACCACAAAATAGAATGGACACATCACCTACTCTCATTTACCTAAAAATGTACAATACAGTTGAGTGAGCAGCAGACGGTGGTGATTATGCCATCCTCACATTCTGGAGCTGCTCCACCGACAACAGATTAAAAAAACACTTATTGCTGTAGCGGCTCTAGGAACACCACGTGATTCACAGCTGGAAGCCTAAAACTATTAATGTTTTATATTGCTATTGAAAATGAAGACGGTCTTGTATAGGGTTTAAAAAACAGTTATACATTATTTTACTTAAAAACCAACACTTTTGAGAGTACTTTTTTTGAGTAGTTTGTCCTCGGTGTCCTGTCAGGCTCTGACCGCAGGACGGCGCTTCATCCGCACACGGGAGCCTTTGTGCCACACTGAAACCCTTCCGCCGATGGTTTCGGGAACAGCAGAGCTGCGGCTCCGTGCACCATGTCGGGCAGAAAGCCTCGCAGCGTGGCGAATCCCCTGGATTCCGCGATCACCACACCGAGTGAGAGGATACTGAAAGAATGCCACCGTTTGTATGTCGACAGCGAAAACGGTAAATAATAAAACAACAACAAACGGATAGATGTGAGACAATTAACGTCATAGCGGAGTTTTGGACAGTTGAAGCACATGCAAGCTCCGCACGCACCGTTGCTGTTATGTAACAACGCGGCTCGTAGGGAGGAAGTTTGCACCGAAGGTGACGCTAAAAATCGCCGCTCGGTTGACAGGCGCAGCAGCTGTCTAGCTGTCAGTGGGAACCACGTGACTCTGGAGGCGGCGCGTGCGCAATAAAGTGACAGGTTTCATTGCCGCACGATGTTTCATGAACACGAGGGACTCCGGCTCCCGAAATAAGCTGCACTTCATGGTGAAAATGGTTCCTTGCTGTGGAGTGTTACTACAGTGTGCGCATGGCCTTGGTTATTATTCTTTACTCCGGTGTAATGGAGGAGACCGACACGGAAACAGGCCTCTGTGTTGACTATTACGAGCAGGTTCACGTCTTAGTAAAGGCGTGAAAACTGAGGGATTGTGTATTTTATAAAGCTGACAGCATGTTTAATATTTCCATCGTGTTCACACTTAATTTCCAAAAATATTCCAAAGTAAGATTTAAAGAAATATAGGAATGCGTTTCTTTCTTCGTTGTTTTTTCCCCACAACCTGATGGTTATTGGTTCGTTTTTGGTCTATTAAATGACCAAGAATGGTGAGAGAATTTCCATCTCAACCCCTTGGGACCAAGATATATTTTTTTCAATATTATTTATTAATACATTTAGATTAATCCTTAATCACTTGGGCCTATTAAAAGAAAAATCCCATTCATTTGAAAGAACACTGAAATGTATAGCTAATCAACTTGGTCAGGGAAGCCCTACATTTTTTCTTACACTTCTGAAATTTAGACTTTAAAAAAGAAAACCCTTACCTGAAGAAGTTATCGCTATTTAAAAATCATCCTGTTCTTACTCACACGTACACACTTGTGATGATATCCTCTGCAACAGGCCTGGTGAAGATTGCAAGCAGCCTTGGAGTCCGACTCCTTCCTCCCAGAAAAAAGATCATCGTGATGATAATGGGTAACCACTCTGCAGGGAAGAGCTCCTTCATTAACTGGTAATGCACCTTTAGGTTGATGGGATCTTCACTTGACCATCCAGCTTAAAATAAATATGAGTTCATGTTTGAAAACGAGTATAACAGAAATATTGTTTTACCTTTTACCTTGTTGTTTTTCAGTTTTGACTCCGGAAATGTGTTGTGAAAGATTGATATTATTCCGCAGTTATATTCCTTTTTACCCTTTTTGAACAGATACTGATTAAACATGAGCTTTTACAAAGCAATACATATACAATTTGTTTTACCTTTTTCAAAATAAAATCTATCTATCCACCACTATCTCTTTAAAAATGCCATAGAAAAAATATCAACCTATATTAAAGTTGAAACATTTTCTTTTTGACCTTTCATGATTATTTTCTCAGTTAATCGTTTTCTACATAGAAGGGAGGGATGTCTTTAACAAGTTCCCAAACCTCCTGGTGATATCTTCAAAATGTGTTTAGTTGGAGATAAAGTCTACAACTACATGTTCATGGAGGTGAATCACAATCACTGTGATCAGTTTTTATGCATAATGCACTTAAATAAATGTTAAACTGGGTGAAAATGTTGTTAAAATTGCACATACTTTTCTTTGGTTGTTGATAATATATTTATTAAAAGAACAATTCATTGCATATAAAGATTTTTATAATTTACTTCTTCTTTGCACTAATACAAAGAAGAAAGTGGACTTATTGTTAGTTCTATGTAATTTTGGAATGAGTTTACTGGTCCGGCCCACTTGAGATGCGATTAAGTTGTATGCGGCCACCGGACCAGAATGAGTTTGACACCCCTGCTCTAGATCTTGCTCAACTGTAAATTCAGCAAAGATAAAGATGGTGTTTTATGCATTTCACCGTCATGCTGTCACTTCAGGTATGCTGAGGAGCACATACAGAAAACGGGCGTCGCCATTGAAACCCAAGGGTTTACGTTCATCACAAGCGGCCGCAAAAGAGAATCACTGACGGTAAGGACATGAAGAGGTCCAACATTTCAGCACTCGCACTGAAAAACAAATGTGTTCAATTTCTGATGAAAAAAAACAAGATAAATACAACCAGCTTCATGCTTACTTTAAATGTTTTTTTAATTCATTTTCAGATCACTATTTTAAATGATCAGTATTTCACATGTAGAAGATACTTCTCCACTTCTGTGAATGAGAGATTTTTAAATTTCTATCTTCAGTAATGAGAACAGAAGCTGCAGCCGTTCATGAACGAAGCAATGCGTTAGATGTCAGCTTGTATGAAGGGTCACTCTCTCGTTTCTCATTCCGTATGCTACTCCAGTAAGGGGCTTTGTTGGATTTACACACACACACACACACACACACACACACACACACACACACACACACACACACACACACACACACACACACACACACACACCTCTTTACAGCGAATAAACCGGTTTGGGAGACGCCTGTGTCTCGGTCGTCTTTTAACTTCTTCCTCTGCCTCTCTCATATCCTGCTGTGATCAAGGTAATGGCGATGAATAGTATATTGGATTAATACATAGCACTGCAGAGTGGAAGGATTATAGCTTGCGTAAAGGGAAAGCTTAGAATCGGCACACTGAGCTGCAGCGCGAAACCTTTTGGAAGACAAAGTACCGAGGAGAGAGAGAACTTGCAGCTGTCGCAGCTGACTGGAGCTCAGACGAGCTGCAGGTATTCGTCCCATCGGGTCATTTCCTCACGTTGTCTGTTAAACTCTTTCACAGGGGAATGCAACGCTCCACCTCTATCCTCACTTTCGCCCCCTCCTTGAGTTCAAAGGTGAGCTTTGTCTTGCATGAAGTCATAATGGCTTTCTGAACAGCCCACTGTTCCAATAATGGTTGTGATATTTTATTGATGTTGTTACTTATCCTTAACTAAAGTCCTTTGCTATGTTCCTTTATCAACAATCATGAATTTAGCTCCGTTTCCATTGAGATGTATCACATTTTCCAAATATCTCAAAATGCAGGAAATATTTGGTGATTTGTGCATTGTTAAATTCTTTGTGCCCAACACATGCTCACTAACTTGAATTCAATGTATTGTCATCTCTTTTGTGCAACAGAGCAATGCAAATTATTGTCAATTTATAAAAAAAAAAAAACATGAGCAGGCAGATGCACCGTTAGGAACAGTGAGCATGAGGCGAATGCCACGGTGGCTTCCTCTGAGGTTTAAGACGCCGCTCTGCTGTGTGGCCCGTTCCCTAAAGTCAATCTGAACGCACGTTACAGACTCAGTCAAAGTTCACAAGTTGTGAATTTTGCTGTTTTAGATTCAACTGGGATTCTGTTTTAATCCTCTGTATCGCTCATGAACCGCTAGTTGTTTACATCCCTCAGTTATCGGCTTTAACCTTGACGATAAAGCGCTGAGTCACATCTTTGACTTATTACATTTTATTTATAAATCAGACCAGACTCCTGTTCCCATCTCATCCACGGGAGTCCAGACAACCGTCATGTTGAAGAAAGGGATGTAACCAGCGGCATATATATATATATATATATATATATATATATATATATATATATATATATATATTTTTGACAATTGCTCTGGGCTCTGTGCGTCAGCGGCGACCTGAAGCTTCCGGATGTCGAGGTGGTCGTGCAGAGAGTCTGGGTGTGCCTGCTGTCTGAGTGGGAGCGTCAGTGCGGAGGTGGGGGGGGGGGCACGTGCATGTGCGCTGGACAGCGAGTGTGCAGAGAGCGAGGGCTCGTGAGTCACACGCCCCATCGACAGCAGTGCAGCGGAGTCAGGAGGAGCTGCTGAGAAATGTCACGGCCATCAGAGAGACGGCAGCGGCTTCGCCCCCTCGGGCCTCGCTCGGGGAGCTGGAATACAAGCAGGCTTTTCATTGGAAATTCAGCGGTGTCTTTGGAAGTGCACGAGTGTGAGGCGTTCATTTACCTGTCACATGGACTGAGGATGACTCATCAGAAAAGCACCGTTTACCCTTAAGGTGCCGGCTATGCATTTTGACCTGCTTGGGGAAATGCTTGGAGACACTTCTTACTGCTGTTTTAGACTTGCATAAAGGATGTTTTTGTATCTATCGTTTCAACCTGTTGTCAAGAGTTTAGACTATATGCTTCGTGGGGGGTTGTTTTAAAAACGGCTCAATATTGTCAAACAACAAAGATTTGTGTTTGTGTCTAGTCGTTTCCTTTTAGATGTATTTTAACTCTGGTTTCAGTCTGGTTTGGCGTAGTTGTGTTCTAGTCTTGTTCGATGCAGCCTTACTTCAGCCTTTGCCCTTTGCATCGTGCAAAGGATCTCCACTGTTGCCTTCCCAGTTTCAGTCACTTGAGGAACTTCGCCGCGTTTCCCTTTCACCGTTGTCAGTGTCAGAGGACTGTCTTCAAATGGAGTGGAAAAATATGTCTGAATGGAAGCAATTATTTTATCCACTTATTTTCAATTGGCTTCCATAATTGCTTTTTTTTGTATTTTCAGTAATGCACAGATGCATGCATGCGTAAGGGAAGTACACCCCAGCCTCCTTTAATAGAGATCTAACATGAAGCTACTGGATCATCTGCGTAAATGTAAGGTTTTTCCCACCATAGCAACAGACATCCTCTCTCCTCGGGGCGCGGCGATCGTGTATTGATATTGTGAGTCTGTGGGAGGACACTTCTGTGAGCTGTGATGGAAGGCAGAAGGCCGTGCTGATGTGAGAGAAACATATGGGGATGCAGCAGACGTGGCGCCGCTCGCCGGTCGCTGGCTGTTAACACCTGCCTGTTCCCATTAAACAGCCTCGGTGTCATCCCCGGCGCCTGCGTGTGTGTCTGTGTCTGTGTGTGTGTGTGTGTGCGCGCGTATGTAGGATGATTTTATCAATTGTGTCTAAATAGTGATCCTGTTCTGTCGGTCTTGTGTTGGAGACTTCTAGTAACCTCGCAGCGCGTTGCCTCACAGTCGTTCTTCACTGGCTAGCTTTATGTCCCACGCCCCGCGCTAAAGCTGCCAGTTGAAGAACTGTTGTGTGTAACCATGACAACGGACAACAAGAAAAAAAAAAAAAAATCTGCGTTAAAATACGTTTTATCTATGAGGGTGTGTCTGCGAGTTCAATCAGAATTCATTGTTTTTCCTCCGATGTCTCCGTGCGTGTAAACAGCTCACATATCTCTTCATTCACTGCGTTCCTAATCTTTAATGTCACGGCCTTGCTCAGGTATTGATCGTTTCCACTCTCGCATTATAATTCTAAAACCCATTAGAGGAAACCGCTTTCATCAGGACGACTCAATGATTAATTATTTAGTGTGAATTTATCCGTCTGAAGGAAGCCCCTGTACTCCGTGTGTTGCAGGTGTAACGGACTATCTCTCTGCTGAGATCTCCACCTCCAAGCAGAAGAAGTTCAATTTGGTGACATTTGTGGACACACCGGGTTTGGTGGACGGAGACATGGTCTACCCTTTTGATGTCAACAGCGCCATCACATGGTTGGGTATGTCTTTGCAGCGGTTCGTTTTACCATCTCCTACCATTTCTCGAATGTATATTTGCTTGTTTTTTTGTGCAGGAGAACAGGCCGACCTGGTATTTGTGTTCTTTGACCCGATGGGTCAGGCGCTATGCAAACGCACACTCAACATCGTGGAGAAGCTGAGTGAGAAATGCGCAGACAAACTGTTGTTCTATCTGAGCAAGGCAGATGAAGCTGGGAAGGAAACTGACAGACAGGTAGCTGACTTAATATGTGACTTAAAAAAAAAAATGCTGACACATTTGCTGCCGGAGAATTCCTGTGAATCCAAAAACCGTGACCAATATTTGTTTGCTCCTGCAGAGGGTGATGATGCAGATCGTCCAGGAGCTATGTCGCCGTCCAGGTCTCAACAGATGTGGTTTTGAGATGCCCACAATATACATCCCCAACCCACAGAGGGTAAAACCGAGCTGGCGATATATTCCCCTGATGGCCATTTACCAGGATGTAGTTTATATTGATCATGTTTTACGACTGTGAATTTGGCCAACAATGTGCATTGTCATTGTCCGCCCTGCAACACCCGGTTGAAGCGGTTCGGGGTTCTGCTACATATCTCAGGCCCAGCTCTCCGCTATCCTCAATGTAAATTCCCCTCAATGGCCTGAACAGCATGATTCAATATAGTGACTGGTAGAGTTATCCACTCTTGGGTTAGGGGGCGTAGGGGCTGTAAACCATCGCCTCTCATGAACGACCTTTGACAGTAGCAGACCGTTGCTGAGTTATTGCTGCACCATCTCGCGATCTACAACCGCAGAGCTCTTCTCTGCGCCGTAGATTTGTGCACAACTCTCGACCTCCATTTTCATTTCGCTGAGAAAGAGAGCTTCACTGCTACGTGCACATGGCTGTCAGTCAAAATGCCCTCAAGACAATTTTCCAGACCGTCGCTCTTTGAGACGCACAGTCGCAAATGTTTGTGCAGTTATTGAAAAACGGATGCACTCATGAGCCTTTTGTCTTGTTTAGCCGAGCCGCTGTGTGAACCAGATCGACGGGGTGTGTCAGACGATCGAGAAGACCATCAACCAGGCAGTTCAGAAGACTCTGGATCAGCTGGAGAAAGACTGCGACCTTATTTGTTCCACCATCAGCACACGACAAGAGCAGGACAGGTTTGATCTCTGCACCTACACGCATCGCGCGTGGTCCTGTGTTCAAATCTAATTTATCTTGAGGGAAAATGACAGGCGGCATCTCGGGGCAAACAAAGCTATATTGTGTTTATATGGAGATAAGAGTCAACCAATATTATTATCTACTGCAGAAAATGTAATATTTAGTCAAATTTCCTCCGTGGCTCGCAGGGCCGATGTGGCTCACAACAGAAGCGTCCGTCTTCATTCGTTCGCGTGTGGCGCTTTGGGCATCGTCCTCCCAGTCCTCTTTGTCCTCAGTTTCATTGTGAATACATTCTCCAAAGAGCAGCTGGATCAGCTGCTCGGTGAAGGACCGGCCCGGACCCTCTTTGTATTCTCAGTAAGACCAGAATCACACTGGCGATATTTGAACTAATAGCATTGCAAAATAGTCACGATTTCATTCCGTTTATGTCATGTTTGGTGTACTTGGTTTATGTCTTTTTCACATGCATCTCACAGGGAATAGTGATGTATTTATGGGACTGGATACCAGAGGATGGACAAGTTGTGTGTGTCATCATTTTCGGAGCTTTTTGCTACCTCCTGCTTTTCCTAGCAAAGTATTTTGCAGGGTGAGTGCCTCAAAAGTACAACACAAACATTACAACATTGAATTCATCAAATTAAACTATCAACAGAAAAATAATTTTAACTATTTTGATTAGAAATTCATTATTTAAGTAATTTGTTTTTCATTAAATGGGCCAAAAATTAACATTTATTTGGTGTTTTGCACTGCTAATCGGACAAGACAAAGACGTCATGCAATAGGGTTTAGAACATAGATATTGTTCCCTACAGACCTTTCTCATGTTTTTGTCAAACGAATGATTGAGCATGAAATTAGTTATAAATAGCAGTACATTCATATCAAACACATACACACACCCATAGGACATGATCATTGTTTTGATGTTCTTCATTCCCAGCCGCGGGAACAAAACTCTGGCGAAGAAAGAGAAGAGGACGATGGCAGAATACAGTGATTATATCCAGGACATCGTCAAAACTAAGAAGGTTAAATCATATTTTGTGCCATTATGCCACAAGTACAAAAATTAAAGCCTGACATGGCAGATCTTTCATTCCCATCACTTTTTTTTAAATTCACAAACCACAATTTTACTGCTATCACATTGAAACAACAACTATGTATATGAAGTGGTGATACGTCAGTACATATCAAATATTTAATTAATACGTAAACTTGTATAACTTCAGTGTAAGTTTGAATCGAGTAACTACATTTAAGTTGTTAAATCTGAATGTCACAGTTGATTTCCCTCCACAGGGGAGCCTGTATGATTGGTACCTCCAGCAGTGTGCAGCAGAATACGACTTCTGACCCCGGCTCAGACCAACACAGTGTTCATCTTTAAGGTTTTTGTGAATTGTTGAATTGGTGGGACTCTTTAAGCAGATGATGATCTACCAAGTGATCGGGTTTCTCTCGTCCGTCTCTGCAACCTGAACAAGCAGCTAATATTTCTATTGACATTTATCGTCTCCAGAGCTCGCATTAAAGATGAAGTGCCTTTGTTAGTTCGTACAGGAGAAGCAGCAATTATTAGTATTTTGAGGAAAATAATGAAATACTGTGAATCATTTATTATGTTCAGTTGATGCCAGAAAGAAGTGTTTACACCCTTTTCTCCCATGACTTCTTCATATTGTGTCCCTGCACTGATGAGCATCTCTTACTCTGAACCCTTCATTCTGTCTACGGATCTTTGTATCTCAAATCTAGTTTTACAGTATGACTACGCCATGTAATGCCTTCTCTCCAGTTTTTATAGATATATGTACTGCTCTTCTCTGTACTTTTACCCAAATAATGTTGAAAAACTTTAACGGGCTGTTTGCAATATAATTGTGAACAGTGTTCCAGTTTGTAGTTTGTGAATTTAATGAAATATTTCATTTAAAAATGTGTGAAACTTTCAGGGAGTGATTTTATCTATTTTATTCCCAGCATATTTTTATTGTATGAAAGCTTTTCTTGACTCAAAGGAAAGTCCTGCAAAACTGTGCTGTGTAATTTCCTAGAAAATGATTAAACATTTTCTACTGACTTTACTGACTGTTTACTGTTTTCATAAACCGAAAAATGCACGAATAAAATGAACAATGACAATGAAACCTTATATAAAGCAGTGAGTAGTTATTGTTGGAAGACTTTTATTTAAACATTTTGTTATAAAAATGCCCTTCCAGGCTTCTCTGCAGGAAGAATTATGCTTTTTAAAATGAGTTGACTGTCAGGGTTTACATTGGATCTAATCAAGCATCTGGTTTGAACCCATTATAAACAATTCTGAATCAACATAAAAACCCTTAAATTAAATTAACTGGGAAAACAAGAATGAAGGCAAATGTTTTGCTTATTTTGCCAGTAAGTCCTGGTGACAAACCTCAGTTCCCTGAGTTAGTAACAGAGAATATCCCATTGAAGAAGACCGACATAAAAACACCTAAACTTCTATTGGACTTGCCCAAAAGAGTAATATTCTCTAGAAGAAACATGCATCTATTGCATATTCACTAGTATGTGATCAAAGTAGAATTTTTAATTACATTTTTGCAATCTACTACAGTTGCAAGACAGCGAATAAGAGATGTGGTAATTCTAGGAATTGTCACTTATAACAATTTAAAGCAGCATGTGTGTGTTATGGAGTCTGTTAAATTTGCATCCAGGAATCTTCTGCAGTTTGTTTTTTAGCAGTTTTTAGATTTGGTTTGCCATTTAATCTAGATTAAATACTCTGTTAAGGGACTTAGTGTCAATTCATCCATCAAAGTAAGTTAGAACATGCAGATCTATTATAACATGCAGATCAGAGCATACAACCAAACCTGCTACTTAAAACTTCATTTTAAATTGTATGTTCTCGTAACAGTGCATTCAGGATTATATCTACATACATGGTTATTTGTACAAAAACTGTGAATGCCCATCCCAGGCTAATTATAAACAAAGTGTACAGGTAGATACATCTTGCAGTAGAACAAAGACTGGATCCAGTATTACTTTGTTTGTGAATTTGGTCATGAAATACTCAAGCTTCCGTCTAGTCCTCAGGAGAGTTTGTCTCCAAGAGACGCAGTCTTGTCCTTAGTGTGTGAGGGTGTTTGTGTATATGTGTGTGTGTGTGTGTGTGTGTGTGTGTCCAGACCGGGATAGCTGCTCAGTTTCTCAGCACCATAAGTGTCCATATTGAGTTGTCCGGTGGACGATGGGCCTGTCCTTCAGATGAAGAGTTATTGAGAGCCTTTGTCAATCAACCAGGAAATGTCTCCAGTCCTGCAAAACCCCAAAAGTCAGTGAGCCATACAAACACATACGTGTTTATCAGATCTGTTTTCTGCCGCACATGGTCAATATCAGTGAAATTTAAAATAGAAAAAGCTAAATTTATCCGTACTTGCCAAGACGTGCTAACATCCTTCAAATTTTGAGTGTGCATTATTAGAAATAGAAGATATGAGAGACATGAGGAACAGGTTAGTTAGAAATGTATGCAATGAAAATACAGGAATGCAAGTACAACGGTATGGCTCAATAACATCTGTGTGGTAACACTCTATGTTACACGACCGGTAGTGTTTATTCATTTATCGGTTGTTGGAAGAGAGACTTACTCCACATCTCGTTTCCTAATCGTCTTTCCTGATCCCAAGACCTCTGCCACTCGGGATACAATAGGATCATAGTTCATGCTGGCAACAGCAACCACCTCTTCACCCCTGTAGATGCACCGAAAGAGGAAACAGGAATCAGAAACTAGACAGAGTGACAACACAAAGGGTTTACACAGGTAAAAAATAAACATTTATTTAAGATTATGAAAAATAAAAAGCACCTTGTGTAAAACGCCACAAATCTCAGTTCATCCAGATCTCCTTGTATAATGACATCATCAAATCCATCACCATAACCTTAATAGAATAGAATAATAGAAGAATATACATACGGGTGTATCTGTCAACAGCATAGCGACAAACAGGCCAAATCCAGCTCTTTTAGGCTTTCATCGTCACAGCTACAGTTCAGCTGCGATCCCCCCCTCGAATCGCTTTGTGCCTCTCAACCACAGTCTTGAAACTAAAGTGAGACATCTACCTGCATAGCGTATCGTCTTCCCAAACATGGCTGACCAGAAGTAAGGCACGGTTTTGAGGTCAGGAGTTCTTCCCATCATGCTGAGGGCCGCCACCCTGCCTGTCAGCGTGAGTACAACAACAAGGAACGTTCATCTTTGAGGAAGGAGAACCATCGGCACGGTAAATCCAAACCGCCGTGGATAAGCGGTCAGCGTGACGCACTCACCGTGCACGTGAGCCATTTGCCAGTGAGGGATGTTCACCTTCTTGTTGTTGCGCGGCTGGAAAGGAAACACCACCACATCTCCTCCTGCAAAAACCCCATCAGCATTTGTCTGCATCATCTGGGAGAAAGTTCAGAGGAGTTCATAAACGATGAAACACTTTCACTCCAGCGTGAGGAGTTTTGCTGAATACCTTGTTAACAGTGATGAAGCCTCTGGAGTCCATGTGGATGCCGCTCTGTTTGAGGAAGCCCGTTGCAGGAACACTACCTGAGACACATTATGAGAGACAACAGGTTATTCATGCAGCTGCCACAGTTATTGTTAATGAAAGGTACATTTTACATCATCTTCGACATTACCTGCTCCAATGACACACACGTCGGCCCGCAGGACTTTTCCACTCTTCAGTACCACCTCTTTCAGCTGTGTAAACAAGAAATAAATGTCCAGAACATAATCTAATATTAACCCCAAAAAAACTTTTCCTGATTGTCTCTATACTTTTAATTGACTACGTGCACTAAACATTTTTCTGCCAATGTGTGTCTAGTGAACTATGTAGTAACAGGGAGTCTTACTTTGTATAATTAATGTTATATTAATCATTTATATAATAATACCAAGGTTGTTTGCGCCACAGTTTTCAAGGGCTAGTTGACACACACCAAAACGTTTTGATTTTGGTTAATATTCTTGCGTTTCTTATCCGACTCATCTTCTCCGTGCATTAAACAAGAGAGGGCAGTGCTGCTGAGCAGCTGTTTCTCTCACTTTCTGAATACCTGTCCATGTTGGCCAACCATCTCTGACACTTCGTTCAGCATGTAGAACTTCACCCTGTTTACCTCGAACAGCTGCACACAAACACACCGCAGAAACGCAGTGAGCACGCGGTGCAGTGGTTAGTGGGTGTTGACCAGAGAGCGTCAGTGTAATAGTATTCTGGGGTTTGCTTTACAACCGTGTCCCTACCTTCATCATGGCTTTCCCTACTTTCTCCCCGAGAGCTTTTTTAAATGGGACCGACTCAATCCCAATGATGGACACCGAGTGGGCCTTGTCCGTTAGAGCCGCAGCCACCTCCATACCTGCCAACGCGACCAGTAAACAGCACACAGGTCATATGGGTCGTTATCAATGCAAGAGGATTCAGACAAAAAGAGTAATAATCGAGGGTAAAAAATGGGCTAAACTTTGCAAGCTTACCAAAAAATAAATAAATCTTACGCTAATTTGCTTAAAACATGTAGGGGAATCCCTTAAGCGATTGTACTGGATAGTTTTTTTTTTAAGTACCTCATTCACGTTTGGTTTTCTTATGTCAGCAATTTGCTTGTATAAATGTGTGTTTTTCTCACCAACATACGACGTCCCCACGATCACGGCGTTCTTGTTGTTGGCCAGCCGCGCTATGCTGTTGGCGTCCTCGGGCGTCCGGAGGTGAAACACGTTCCTGACGTCCTTTCCGTTGTAGACCATTGGTTTGGGTCTTTGGAAGCAATCGACAGTCCGTTTATGATTCATAATCTCCGGCACCGTTTTGTCACTTGAAATGTAACAGTTTTTTCCCCCTTACTTGCTTCCTGTTGCAATAAAGAGCTTCTTGTACTCCATTCTCAAGCCATCTTCAAATGTCACAGAGCGCGTTTTAACATCTATCGCCACAACCTAAAGAAGATATTTCAGCGTTGTACTTTTGTGAAAATGCAAAAGATAGATGTTGATCAAATGAAGGAATTGATTGATCTGAAGGAATTGATTGATCTGAAGTTACCGCCTCTCACCTCTTTTTCCACGAGCAGTCCATTGAGCGCAATCTCAACTGCTCAGCTGTGCTCTCTAAGGACTAAAGGTCAGAAAGTTAATGCTCAGTACATCAATGAACTAATTAAACAGTAATCCCCGAATTAAAAAATGTAAACAGAGAATTAATTAATTAATGAATAATAATAATATTGTAACGCTTTATTCTAATCTTTGATTCACTAATGTTTGTTCGGTTCTGCAAAACTGTGAAAAAATGTCTAATCAAATGTCTGTGATTTGTAGCCGTTGCGTCACCACTGCAATCAGTTGTGTTCTGTCACAGTTTATGTGTTCAGGGTCTGTGTACAAACCTTACTCAGTTTAGGCCTGTCATATGGAGGATGCCTGTCCTTGGTGCACATGACAATGCGATCAGTGAAGCCCTCCTGCCTCAGTGTCTCTGCACACACCAGACCTGCTGGACCTGTGCATTCGTTCACCATAAAAGTTGATATTTAAACAGAGACAGTGAAGCGAGACACTGCTAATAAGATTCCTATGCAGCTTTATCGTTGTTGTTGTTGTTGTTGTTGTTGTTTGAGGGACAAAAACAGACTGACCTGAGCCAATGATGAGAACATGGCTGAAGCCTGTGCTGGAGTTTATGACTGCTGAGCATCGGGCCATCGGCTTTGACCTTTTCTGCGACTGAAGTGCCTGAAAATGTTTTTTTTTTTTTTTAAAGATCTCAGGTCAACCAGACATTTCTTTTTCAGCATGAATTCTAAAAGTTCTCCCAGTTGTTACCTGCTTGTTTGCACGAATGATCACCTTGTCCTTTTCAACCCTGACCTGGAGCAAACAGACATGAGCGTTGTGTACACTTTGTGATGGTGCTCAGAGACATGACGAGTCAGGGAAAGTGCTGAGACGGTCACCTGGAAGGTCGGCAGGCTGTCCAGCCCGGGGAAGTCCTCCAGGTCTCCCGTTGCAATGTTGAAACACGCACCGTGCCACGGACAGCGCACGTGTCCTTTTGATAACACCCCTGGAAGGACAGAAAATAACAAAAACATCAACAACAACACGACAAATGTTAAAATCCTACATCAACCTATGAGACTGGCCTTTGACCAGAGGGGCTCCGTAGTGTGGACACTTGTGAGCCATCGCCGAGAACTCTCCGTGTTGCTTAATCAACAACGCGCGTCCACTTCCCAGGTCAACCTCTCGCATCCTGTCAAAGACACAAAGAGTAAAAAAGGTGCGTTCGCTGTTTTAGGATTAAATCCTTTCAAAGAAAACGCACAAAAAACATTTTGTCTTTTGTTCTCTCAGGTTAAAAACAAGCTGAAAGAAGGACGTCACTACTAAAACACACAGAAGTAAAACGCCACAGTCGTCTGTCTGAGGTTCTCTGGTAGCAGCAAAGAGCCAAATGAATCAAAGAAAAAGTGAGATGACGATCATGGAATTCATCATTAATCATCTTACAAATCTGGTGACATTTGTTGCTGTATAGATACATGCTGTACTTTGGTCTGCTGTGAGCGGTAGCTTATGGTTGCTCATTTCACCTATCGTTAACACACTTTACATAGATATTGCTAGACGCTGCTCCCTGACATTCCTGAGAGAGTTCAATTACTTTATGACTTTATAACTCTTCATTGCTTACTGTTTAAGTCTGAGCATTATTTCTGTCCTTTGTTGTCTCCTTCTAATCAGCCAGCGCTGACACCTCTGATAAGTCACTGAAGGACTAAAAACCAGCTTCATTGTGTTTTCCTGTGAACTGTCCCTTTATTAAAATGTAAACTCATGTCCTTTTGGATTCATCTGATGCTCATCACAACAGCTCCTTTACTTGTGTGTGTGTTTAGCGCGTTTCTTACTGTCCGTTCTCCAGGTCTTTGACGTGACAGACAGACGCCTCCACGTAGTCCAGCAGTTTGTGGTAGAGGGGCAGCGGGGTGGCGTCCTCGTCAGAGCCGTGTCCCAGGGCCCCGTTGGGTCTGCAGTCTGCAAAGGGGCTCGCTTTGCCATTAGGGGACAGCCCGTCCACGTCTTTTTCTTTTTCCAGGAGAGAGAGTTCCACTTTAACTTCAACTGCGCAACACAAACACGTCTCTCTTAGAAAAAATGCCAGCGAAATGACTGCGGATCAAACCAGGACGGCCACAAGAACTGCAGTGAAAAGATGCTGTGAAACTGTCAAATATGAAAACATTCACAGACTATCGCCAATGGATTTAACTCTTAACCTCTGTTCTGTTGTTACTAACCACCCTTCACAGCGGCTTTTGAAGAATAATTTGGCCCCCAGCTGGGAGAGACGGACAAATCAAGTCTGACATTTCCACAACTAAAAGAAGTCTTTCCTCTTTTCTTTATCTTTCTACCTTCTAGCCAGTAAAATTACATTCAACAAAATGAATTGACTAAACTGAAAAATACAGACTTTGACAGGATGATGCTTCAAACAATGACATTTCCTTTAAGGAAGCATTACTAAATAAATAACAGCACTGTTTTGTGGATATTCTTAAATTTTGCAGTTTAAGAAGACCGACATTCACAGAGTAGAGTGAGGTATTCCATTCTCTTGACTACTGATGCGCTGCTGTTAAGTTTATTCTTCTCCACATTTAGGAACGGTTGTGTAACTCTGTTTTACTGCAGCAGGCTTTATCTGTTCGCCTGGAAAAATGTGCTGATCATCCGGTTCTTACACAGTAATCTGGCTGGAATTTTCTCCTGCTGAGCAAGTCTTAATTAAAATCAATGGAAAATCATAACAGTCAGTGCAATAGCAGGAGAAAAGAAAGAGAAAGCTTTCCACAGCTGAAGAGACTCTCTAGTTGTCGCTATAATGTCTGCTGCTAAACAGGACATTCTGCATTTCTTCACATTTTGTTGCTATTGTTGAGCCCTGTCACACTGCCACACGTAAATATGTAATCTTACACAAAAACACATTTAAATATATTTCTATGTATATACACGTACTGTATATATTGTTGGGTCCAGGTCTGTAATTTCCATTCTTTGGGAAAAAGTTATAAATATCAGAACATTTCATTTTTTCTTATCCTTTGATTGATTGATTTGAACCCATATGTGACTTCAACCGGGACTTTTTTAGTTGAAAGCCTTTTCATTTAGCTTGATAGTTAGCAAGTAACATTATAACCACCGGAGATGTTTAAGGAGTGTCAAATTAAAAGATATTCAGTAGGATCATCAGTTGAAAGTATTGAGTAGACAATGTTCTATTCAATCATATGTATGGATCACTGGTCTCATCAGTCTCCCTCCACCTATTCCTATTGCATTGAACAGATGATTTTATCTCAGATGTTTCTCTCCCCCACATGGCCGATTGGAAAGTACATCATGTTATTAACACCCGGTGTGTTATCACATGCAAGACTGCAGTAAAGCCAGATCCCTAATCTACTACACTACAGTACAGTATAAATTCACATGTCTTCTGCTGGATTCACTGACATTGTAGAAACGAATGACGCCTATGAAACATACATTTTTCCAAATGGCATCACAAGCAACATCAAATTGGATTTGTCTATTACAGCTGCGACGTGGACTTCCATGTTATGAAACCTTTTGATACACAAACAACAAAACATATTTAAAGACCATTATGTTGAACTTATGAAGCATTTTCAATATTTCACGTGAAATCATAATGGAATTCAAATCTACGTTTGAAAAAAAGTAAAAATCCAGCTAAACAGCAAGTCTAAGCTTAGTTATAATTTGTTCACAAATAATAATTTTGATCATTTGATGGAATCGTGTTGATATACAAATATCTGCTGTCCAAATGAATGACGTTGAGCAAGAATAAAAAAAAATGAGTTAATATGCTGTAAATAGGAGTAAGATATGAGGATAAGAGTTTGCTTTCATGCAGCTGTGTTCACTTTGATTAAAAGATGTTGCTGATTCTTCCATATCAATTAATAGACACATCTTCATCAATAACAGGAACATTATTCCAGCCACATTGAACCACTAAACTACCGTTTCAACCCTTTGAGTATGCTGGAAATACTAAAAGCAAGCAAGCAGCTAATGGTGTGGACAAAATAAGATGAACACCATACTATATTACATCCCTGTACAACACCAGCACAGACAAACACTATGGGAGGGGTTTCAACACCTTCCTTATTTAACTGTGTAACATGTTGTATAGCTGTTGTCCTACTCTGGACACTTAAGACGCTATTTCGTCCTCCGCCTGCAGCTGCTTGTTACACTTGTTTGGTATGTTTTCTTCCGTACTAAAGTGGAGCACGTTGGTTACCTGGTTTGGGTTTGGAGAAGCATCCTCCCATGGTGGGCCCAGGATCGGGGGACAGCCGGGGAGAGGGAGGGACGGGGGAGAAGGAGGGGAGGGTCGGTCAGATTCTCGGGCCGGGCCGCTTCGTTGTGAGGGGACGATGACACAGAGCTGTGTGCGGGGGAACCTGGAGGTCGTGGCCGGCCATTGCACACGTCAGCTCCTCCACCCGTCTACACGGACACAAGGGGAAGACGTCGTCAACTCGAGGGACAGCAGAAGGACCCGATGGTGGTGTCATCATATAGGCCTAAGCGTTTTGTGCAACAAAGGTTTTTCTGCTGAATTGTCGGACCCCTTATTTCCAGTCGTCCTTCAGATTGCAAAACATTTGTCCCCAATTTGTGCTAATACTTTTTCATGATCCTATTTTTGTCTTCTAATCACTTGTAGTGCATACTGCTTCTGTTATCACAAGAGTTTAAAGAGTCAGGACTAGACTGTCTAATTTTTTTTTTGTGTATGTGTGTGTGTGTGTGTGTGCGTGTGCGTCTTTATAACATGTTAGTGCTTATAAAAAGAAGGCTATTGTGGTAATTAAGAACATTTCCATACACATTGTTAGTGGGAATGCTTCTACAGCATTCCAACTATTGTTATTCGATTTTATTTATTATTATTCCGTACGTTTTTTTGGCTCTGCGCAACTTCTGCATACTTTCAGCTATTAAAACCATTCAACTTTTCAAATGTTCAGCTCTTTCAGCTAATGATGGGACTTTTTCACTTTTTAACACTAAAGTCAATGAGAGCAAGCTTCAAATGCTTCAAATCCTCTTCTGCTTCAAAATGTATCTCCTCCTACATTCTTTCACCTACAGACATGGTTTAAACTTTAAACCGTTCACAACATATTCAGCTATTTGGGGTCTACTTTTAATTTTGATATCTATTTTACTTTTTTCATAATCACTGATTATGTTTCACTAGTTTTGCGCTCCTTTTCTGAGTTTAACATGGGTGTGTGTGTGCAGCCTCTAGAGCAGGGGTGTCAAACGTACGGCCCGCGGGCCGGAAACGGCCCGCCAGGTGGTTCAGTCTGGCCCGCGGGATAAATCTGTATTATTGAAAAAAAAATAAGAATTCGCTTCATTTTCTATAAAATCAGCAGTTCCTATATTGTCCGCTAGTGGCGCTGTTTCACGTCTATCGCTTTACCCGCATTTTCTGTTGACCCTGGCACCCTCTTCAGTGAAATTGAAAAGTGGACACAGTGTTGGATTTTTCAAGGAAAAATGGACCTCTTCCTACATGTTCATGGAGGTGAATCACAATCACTGTGATCAGTTTTTATGCATAATGCACTTAAATACATGTTAAACTGGGTGAAAATGTTGTTGAAATTGCTTTTCTTAAAAACTCTTAGGTTGTTGATAATATATTTATTAAAAGGACAATTCATTGCATATAAAGATTTTTATAATTTACTTCTTCTCTGCACTAATAGAAAGAAGAAAGTGGACTTATTGTTAGTTCTATGTCATTTTGGAATGAGTTTACTGGTCTGGCCCACTTGAGATGCGATTAAGTTGTATGCGGCCCCCGGACCAGAATGAGTTTGACACCCCTGCTCTAGAGTGAGAATATGCAAATTTAGAGTGTAAGGCTGCGTGAGAATCGGGTAAAAAAAATATGGATCTTTTGCACTCACAACCACAATGATACATTATAAAGCTTCATTTTTGAGCAGAATGATGCCGTGCTTGTGCTGGTCGGAATGATGTGCGTATGGAATCCCAGAGTTCTTTACTTTTTGCCTGAGGGGCTCGAGAGTGAGACAAAGTCTGTCTCAAGCCCCATAGAATCCAATACTAATCTGGTGAAGAATTTAACAGAAAAAGCCAGAGACTACACGTTTTTGAAACTGCTTTAAAAGCCATAGTATGAACCCTTGAGACATATAAGTATATATGTATGCGTTGGGTAGAGTCTTGGGACTCTCTTGATCCAGTTATTTTTTTGAAAGCCAGAATAGTTTTGCTCTAGCGGCAATTTGTTTGAGGCGTGGATTCTGTGTAAATCTCTGTGTCCTTCTGATCAGCTCGCGCAGCTGCTGCCGTTGCTACTCAGACACCTGCACTGTTACACTCACAGTCACATGACAGCCCCTCCCCTCTCTACTCCTTCAATCACTCACTGTCTGTCTGTCTGTCTGTCTCTCTGCCTCGCTCTGTCTTTTTCTTTCTCCCATCCACATATTAATAACTTAGAATTTCTGCTGATTGTAATATGGCAACTACTGCTTAGGTTACTACAAATACTACTATGACTAATAGTATTAGTAGTAGTACTAGTATTATCAGCTCTGGTACTCAAACTTACTTAGTTTTTCTACTGCTATTGATACTATAACTACTTTTACTTCTGTATTTTTAGCCGTTTTTTGAAATTCGTATTTAGCTTCTGCTATGTATATTTTCAGCCGTGTATGTATTTTCAGCAATTCTTTGTACTTCATTTAAGCTTTTTCATCCATATATTGTCATCAAATCTATTGAAATGTATTTATTTCAATACTTTTCACATCTCATCTCAGCTAAATTGATGCTTTTTCGTTCTATGCAGTGTATATAACATTTTAATTAAATTCAAACTTATTAAACCGATTTCCACTTTTTCAACTACTCTCACTACTTCAACTTCTTATGGCTTTAAGCTATTCAATCAGTTTAGCTGTAGCAATTCAGCATTCCCACGCATTTTCCCCAGGAAATGCATTTTCTAGTTATCTTTGTTCCTGCATATTGCATGAGGAACTGTTAAATATTAACAGCGCTCCAACATCTATTAACTTTCTCGTCACACGGCGCTATAAAGGGCGGCAGGGGCCCCTTTGGTTTCAAAATCCCCTTGTTTTGTTGCCACGCTGCCTTCACATTTCTGCCAGCTCTGGTATTTCAGCCTCACATAGAGCAGTTAGTTAATCACCGAGCGCCAGCGGCCGTGAATCTCAGAGGACCCGGGATGGCAGGTGTTTTGCTTAAGATGGCGCAATCCATCACTTAATTATCCTTTTGAGGTACAAGTAAACTAAAGTAAAAAAGGACTGCTTGATATTCTGAGCACATCTTAATGTCCTTGAACATCAGAAAAAAAAAGTGTGGCGTGTTGAATGGAGCACGGCTTAGAACAAATGAGAAGCGGAAACATCTCGTACTGGCCTCACTATGTAGTAACACAAGTACTACGCTTCAGTATCACTTTGAGGTACTTATGTTTTCAAAGAAAGATATTCCACAATTACATTTATTTGACAGCTATAGTTACAACTGACTTTTCTCATTAAGATTTTAAGTCAAATAAAATCAATGAATTACACTTCAATGTCCAAGATTGTTTTTGGGCTCCTGTTAGATTTTTCCTCAGAAGCGTCGTTTTGGTCTTTGTCTCACTCTCACATGTTGCCACTTCAAATCATCTGCTGCCGCCAAAGAGCTGGAATTCCAGCAAGCATCAACATATTTTGTGCAAAACTAAAGTAGGTTAAGCAGATTTGGTCCTCACAACATATGACGCAGATCTCGCTGTGTCGCCGTTGGGCCTGTCCCCAAGCCATGCTCATAATCCCGCCTGCACACAAGCTGTCAGCTTCACTCACTTCCCTACAAATGTAATACCTGTTACTGGGATCTTGAGGGGGGAGAATTAGCAAAAGGCTCCTCATGGTTGGAGGAGATCGATCTAGGAACTGACCGTGAGGAAAAAATATATATAAACTAAAGTCACATCCATCGTTCTTCCTACAGTAAACTGTGGGTGATACAAAGATGAACATGGTTGAAAACGGGACATCGTATTTAAATCTTTATCACATTTCCCGGCTGAAGACCTTTTCTCTCCAACGCAGATATACAGCAAATGTCCCATAATTTTCCCAGACAAGGACAAATCAGATGCATCAAACAACACTGGACTTGCAGCAGTATCTGAATAAAAGAGCTGCAGGTTCTGACAATCTATATTTATGGCTCCTGTTTAGTTGAAACATCTTGTTTGGCAGGTCTCAGCCTGTAGTTAACAACTAGGGCTATTTGATCCTTCGCTGATAGCAGTCGACTATCTACCTGCGCTCTTAGTACAGGACATCTGTCCCTCACTCACAGGCCTCATGTCAGTTTAAGGAAGCAGCGTTATGAAAGTCTGATGAGTCTTTGAAATACAATTACAGTCTCCATTTGTGCACCTTTGTCTATTGAGTCACCAGCGTGTCCCTCCAAAACACCAATAGGCTTTGATTCATTTCTATTTTCTCCATCGCCTACGTGTCTTAACTATAAAAGAGTAAAGACCACAATCCCCATTAAGACGCTCTAGTACGTGGCACAATAACACATTGTGAGCAAGTTCATTCACACCATTCTAAGGCCAAGTTTTTACAAATGTTTGTCTTGTTCGCTTGTAGACAGATTGGTGGGGTTTGTCTGCTCGCTACAAGATCACGAGAGCCGTCAACGGCATGAGGTCCCAAACAGTATTTAATGTGCATACAAATAGAAAAAGATGGAATATAATGTTTTAACAGGCTGTTGCGGTTGTAAAAACAAATCTTTAGTGTTTATTGAAAAACACAGATCCCAAGTGGCTCTAAAAAACAATGATTAATTTGGCATGTGGCACTGAAGGAGTTCACAGGGGTCATTTTTTAATGACTTTATCCAAAAGTTGTCACAACTTTATTCCTGCTGTAACATATTCTTCCGTAAAGCTAAAGCTGGTTAAGAATGACACCACCACATCTCTAAGGTAGTTCTGCTGCTTTGAGCGAGAGCCTCTCCATGATGTCATGGAAAACTAGAATTGTGGTTTTCAAGGGGGGGGGGGTACTGGTACTGGTTCCTCAGAATAAACACACACACACACACACACACACACACACACACACACACACACACAAAGACACACACACACACACACACACAAAGACACACACACACACACACACACACACACACACACACACACACACACACACACACACACACACACACACACACACAAAGACACAAATCAATAGAAACGTAGAAATTAGGGAATTAACTGAGATGTTTTCATTCTCTTTCCTAAAGAGTGACTGATTTAAGAACTATTCTATCTGAAGCAGCTGTGAAGATCTTATTGACACAACCGATCCATGAAAAGGTTTGATGGGTTCGAGGTATTGTGATTTCAGTCGTATGTAATGCACCTTTCTGAAAGAGCACAGAGAACAACTTCCATGCAAGCAGTGTGTTACTGTGTGTAACCACCACACTGCACAAATGCAGCCAAAGCAGGTGTAAAAATGGATCAATATATAGCTCACCGGCGTGCACGGAGCAGGTGCACTGAGATCCCGCCTGCCTCCCCGCTGCTCAGCGTCCGCTGGGGGGGGACGGTAGCATGTCAGCACGCGAGTGTCCCGCACTGTCGTCTCTGTCCACAGCAGCACTCCCAGTCCGGGCGACCCCTCCGCTCTCCTCTCCTGCCTCTCGGTGCAGCACAGCGCCGAAGTGAGCGTGTAAGTGCGCCGCCCCCCCCCCCCTCGCAGAAACCAGCACTCCCCCCCCTGCAGCAGCACACCGAGCGGACCGGTCGTGGGAGTTGCTTTCCTTCCCCTGGACGAGCCTGCGAATTCCAGCGCGCAGCACCGTTCAGCTGTATGCGGTATTGATGGAGTCGCTGAGGGGATGCAAACACAGCACGACCCCCTCCACCCCCCGGTCCCTCCCCCCACCCTGCTTGCCTTCCAGCACTGCCGCGGGATGTCAGAGACCTGACTTGCAGGTTGAGCCTGATCAAAAATCAGCTGCGCTGCCCACTTACCGCACTGTGCACGCGGGCTGCGCGCGCACTGCGCTCAATGCTGCACGAGTTGTGAGCTTTTGTTAAAACGTAACAGGTTGACATGTATTGTGATGGAACTACCCACCAGGAGATATTTAAAAAATATATATATATATACCCATACCCCCCAGGCAGGCTACTTCCAACTATCAAACCACCCAAACAGCGTGTGCAGCAGTGGGAGGCGTAAAGAGTTGAAGTGCAGCTGTTGCAGTAAATTCCTTTTTCGGGGGGGATGTGGTGGAGCGGGATAAGAAAGGTATAAGGAGTCCTATAGAAATGAGCTCCCAAGATATTTTCCATTCCACTCGGGGAGGAATTGTGACTCCGCATGTGATCAAGCACATGCAAAACAAAGGAGTGAAGGCAGAGTGGCGCTGTGCACATGGACAACAAGATGACACAGGCAGGCACTGATATATCACTCAGTTTAATTTAATTACTCATGTAAATCTGAGGGGAAAGCCAGAATGAGGGCAGAGGGAAATACATCATTACAGGCTAAAACACAAACACCAGCTGGTATGAAGGGTGGATTCAGTTCAGTTAATTGGATCCAAACATTGAGTCTGATAAACAAATAGCAATGTTAAACACACATTAGATGCAGCTTCATATCAATGTTACAGAGAGAATGCAAGTCCTGCTAAACTTCACTCCTGGGCCGATAGTGGGCTCATGCATGTTCAATTGATCAGGGCTTTTTTTGTTGTTGCCATTTTTATCTGAGCAATTCACATTAAGCTAATGTTGTTTTTGCAATACCTAAACCACATTTTGAATGGTTCCATCTGTTTATTTAGAATTTAAAGTGTTAAAAGTTTAACTAGATTTTACTCTTTAAACTTACTTCTAAAATCAAAGTCAACAGAAAGAAATTATTACAAATTTCACAGGTTTAGTTACATTTATGTAGATGAAATAGTTCATCAGGCCTTACGGAAAGTTTACAATTGTAAACTTGATTAAGTTTAGTGCTCTTTGAGTCCAAGACAATCTGTTCGTACATTTGGGAATCAGTGGTCAAATATCTATTGTGTTAGAATAAGCTTACGTAAAAACTCATTAAATGCAGCAGACGATTCCCACCTAGTTTAATTACAAATCCGAGGTTATTTTTGCAATAATATATACAAAATGTTTTTGCAATACTATTTTTTTCAGACCTAGTAGACTTTGACAGAATCTACTCTGATTGTCAATTACGTCACATTACTTTAATTGTTGGTGAAAACTGAATGAAGACAATCTCATAATCAGAAGCAGCGACTACTGAAATGTCTACAGTTTGAGTTGAAAAAGAACAGGTAGAATACGTGCGTCAGTCATATTATGTCAGTCTACTGTTACGCTGCTGAGGTTATTTCTTTACGTCATCACTCCACCATCCATGATATGTGAGAGTGCAGATAACACATTTGGCGATAAAGAAATCTATAAGACCTCAGTCTTCAGGTAGTGCTTTGTCCGGTGCTTTGCCTGCGGGCCGTCGGCCACACCTCCCGGCCTCTGGTCGTAGTCGGCCATGCACACAGCCACGAAGAAGAGACTCCCTCCGATGGCCAGAGCCAAACCTGCGAACCAGCCGGAGAACATCGCCTCTCCATACTCCCAGCGAGGCACCACGTCGGGGAAACCCTCGTCCCAGAAGTCCACAACGGTCGTGTAGGCGACGAGAGAGACGGGAGCCAGAGTGGCGAGACCCGACACCCAGGACAGCACGCCGCCGAGGACGAGGAGCCTCCTCTTCAGGCCAGGCCGCCCCGCAAACATGCCGACCCCCTCCAGGCCCGGGAAGGCAGCCAGCAGAGCTAAACCTCCGGTGCCCACCGACACCAGCATGAGCACCCTGGAGATCTGCAGGTCCATTGGCAGCCCCATGATGGACTCGTAAGCCTTGCACTGAACGCCGACCTCCTCTGTGTAGAGGCAGATGTGCCAGAGACCCGAGTACCAGTTCTCCACCTCGTTCAGGTCAGAGTTCATCGTCTTCCACAGGGGGAGGAACGTGGTGATCAGAGAAGTGACCAAACCTCCAAACGTCACAAAGAGTGCGGTCCTTTGCATCATTAGAGGTGTTAGAAAAACCATCTTCCGTCCTCTGCGCCGTGGTTCCCGCTCAAGTGTGCAGGTCTACCCAGCAGGTGGGGAGATCCCGAGTAGCTCTGTGGGCCGTCCCACCTGATGAGGTGGCAGTACTTAGCGAGGCATCTCACTGATTTAGCTCCTTAATAAAATGCACCTGGGTGGGAGATAATCCAGGATCGGGCCTGACCAGGGACATACAGGCTGGTCTCAGTGTTCAATATCCTCGGAGTGAACAATGAACTCTGTTTTTGATGAAACCAGATATGTCCAGCGGGGTTTTGGGCTGTGTGCACACAAGTGAATTTAATTGAATGAAACATGAGCAAGCTGGACTTTGGAGGTACAAAAAAAAATGGCTTAAGCGTCTCCATTCATTACTATAAGGGAATGTTTCTAATACATTTAGACCATCTCTTGGTTGTAACTAATGCAGAGTTTTTTCATTATGTTACTAATGAGAATCGACCATTATTTTGGTTAAGACATTTCTACTTTAAGGAAATCGAATGAGTGTCTCAAGTATCTGGACTATGAATAGCACTTTGTGCTCACTGCGGCGCTACTTACAGAGTCCAACACACTGCAGAGAATTCCACTGAGGGTCTTTACAGAACTTACAGAACAAATGGCAGCTAACAGAAAACTCCACATACTGCTTCAGCATTCAGGTCAACCTTCTACTCAATCCCATGAGCACAATCCACTATGGAGCTTAATAAATATAAAGGTCAAAAGCCTCTAATATTCACAAAATGCAAAACTTCCTTACAGTCCGTTTTTATTTTGTCAAGTCAACCTAAATATAATTGTAATGTTCAGGGTTGGCATGACTGTCTTGACTACTCTTAAAAGGGAAGGTATTTAAAAGAGTAAGTCGCAACATACCTTCCCTTCACTTAAATACTTCAAAATCTTTGCATGGGCAAAACCTATAGTAGAAAGCCAAGGAATTCGGCCACATACCAAGGAGTGTTGTCTGACTTTATCGTGCATAGATCTTTGGAAACTGGAACCCCTGAAGGATGTGGATAATTTGATGAAAGGTCAAGGATTACGGCACATTTATCTATACTTAAAAATAATACAAACTAATTTATATATATATATATATATATATATATATATATATATATATATATATATAATATATATATATATATATATTATATAAAAACTGGTCTTTTTATATATAAGAAGCTCACTCACATGTTGAGAACTGCCTAAAGAAAGTTGATTGCATTCTGCAGTAATAAACTAAAGAGGCATATCGTAACCTAAGAAGTTACAGGTGAGTTGGTATGAAGGGAGCAGGGGGCCACAGACTCAGGAAACCAGAACTCCTTTTCTATAAAGTTTATTAGGGCTTTAAATAAATGGAACCCGTGTGGATAAATATTTAATAACAGCGTGCTGATGTCACTAAATACACAGGGTTATATATTGTGGATGGACAGAGCTCGTCTGTTAGTGGTGGGAGGTGATTAGTATTACAAATGTGTGCCAATAAAAACAACATTAAAATGAAGAAAATAGCTTTCAGACAAACATTCTAATTATTTTCATACTATGATTTTTTACAACATTTAATCCAGACTTGATAACCAAGTCAGTGCTGAGAATAATGCATGTGACGAATACACATCTATAGATTAATAATAACCCATTTAAAAGTATAGTCTCATGGGGTTGGATGTAGATGACTCAGAACGTATCCGGACAGAAATCCGCTGAAGGCAGCACTTGTCCCTCTATAGTACCACAGGTATTAATTATTAGTCCACTGCATAACTATTAAAAAGGCAGCAGTAATACTGAGGAGAATAAAACCTGGCAAACATTCCCTGTAAAAATAAATAAACCACAAACTAAACATAAAAAATGGGATTTGCTTTTGACAATCAACAAATTGTAACTGAGCGAGAATCTGTTTCTTCGCTGATTTCAAAGAGAGAAACATGGTTGAGCCATTTACAGCACGAGGGCATAAAGAAAGGTACTGACGGTTGGGGAAGAGGGAGCGGCTAGAAGTAGGTTGAGCAGGGACGTATGGCTTCTGTGAGAGAAAAAGAGAGCCCAGCTCTCGGCGTCATCCTAAATGTCGGAGCCCATCTCAGCACATTGTTTGTCTGATATGTGTGTAGCTAGAGACTCAATGATGTCCAACAGCAGCAGCTGGCTGAGAGACCGCAGGTTTGGGAGCTTGGATACCTTTGGGAGGGGAGGAGAGCCAAAAATGAAATAAAAAAAAATGAGCCATAAACTACGACAATGAGCCAATGAAATGAGGAATAGGCAGCACTTGATTGAAGAGGCTCAAAAAAATGAAGATAAACAGTAACAGAGTCAACACTGCAGTGAAGCCGGGTGAAAATTGAGTGCTTCGCTGCTTTTTGGAATAACAAACAATAATCGGAGTGGCACTATGACCCTCGTGGTGATGAGGTGCTTGTACAGCCGGCTGGCCGGTAAACAGTCTCCTCTCTACGTAGCAGATGGAGGGGGATCCACCAGAAGGCCAAAAGGTGTCAGTGTCTCACAAAGGAGACGAGCCTACAGGGTTAGCTCAGCTGCAGTGAGTGGGCAGCAAACCCCCAGGGCTCCGGATACAAGCCCACCCACCTTAATGAACTGGTGGACAATAATGTGCAGGCAGTGCTTCTTCATGTCTAGAGCCTGGGTATTATCAGCGGCCTCCAGAATCTGAAGCATTGAGGAGAAAGTATGTCGTTAACAAATGATTCACTCTGCGTGCGCAAATGTCTTTGAGATTGGGACAACATGAAGAATTAGGTCACTGCTCCCCCCCTGTGGGTGAAAACACAAATACCTGCAAGACATTCTCGACAGTGACGTTCATCTCCAGATTCTGCTTGCAGTACGCCTGCAGCCTGTTGTTGGAAAAACCGTAGTAATATGGTGCAGCAAACAGATAGCTGTTATCACAGGTTAAGGAATTAAGATAATGTTCTATGTGCCACATAGACAAAAATAACAATTCAGATGCTTTGAAAAAATAAATGTATCGTTATGGTGGACTCAATACTGCCTGCAAAATACTGGTGAGAGAATATAAAGTAGACTGAATTTGAAAAGGATACAGGGAATCTTCTGGAGGCATGTTGACGTCGCCATAGTAGATGTATCGCAGCATGGACTCAAAGGCCTGTTTACTGGGAACCATCTCACCGATGGAGATGTTTACCTGGCCGTCCACAGGCATGAAAGAGCGGAACATTGCCTCAAAGTAACTGCAAAGAAATATAAAAAGATTAAAACGAGTAAATCACTCTGCTGAAATGCAGCACAATTGTCTCCAAGTAGAAGGATGAGAAAGTAGAAGGTCCCTAAAATGTTTGTATAGCATTCAAAATGCATTTCTTGACGGTTAGTTTACGTTCCAATGTGTTTCACAACACAAAAACACAAATGGAAGCAAACGACTAAGTTGTTTCTTCAAATTGTCACATTAAAGAAAAACAAAGGATTACACCTTTTTCTCAACGAGCAATAAACCTGACCGAGCAGTCAGCCGGAAGAGTGTTTGTTTCCAAAGCAATGAAAGCAAATGCAATTGTAGAGCAAAATGCTGAGGTGGCCATCATTGAACCGGTCCGATTATTCGCGCTCGCTGCTGCACGTTTATCAAACTGTGTAGCCCCTACCTCGATCGGGCTGCCAGTATAGCTTGATGAGCGGGACGAGGTTGTCCGTCTAACAGCAGGACAATGTTGCAGAACTCCAGGCCGCCTCCCTCCAGGTAAGCCTTCATGTCCTGGACCAGAGAGGTCCCGATGTCCACCGGCTGGTCCGAGTACAACCTGAGAGGAGGCTGCTGCTTTCGTCGCACGATCTCCACAATCAGCGGAGTGGAGAGACGTTCAAACTCCTTCGTCATGATCACCTGGTTGAAGTGTGATTCCTTCACCACAAAGTTAAGGCAATGTTCCTGCAGGGAGAAATCAATTGGGAGCATGAAGAAAAGACTAGGTGGTTTTTCTACTGAACTATCCTGATTGAAAGTGTAACACGTGTTGTACCGGTGACCATCTGAACTTCAACCACTGGAGGGCAGTACACATCCGATCGGCAGCAGATGTTAAATGAGTGAATGAACAGTTATCCAGATGTACCTTGAGTTGGTCCAGTTGCAGCTTGTTGGCATTTTCACAAACACTGAGAACATTCTGGAGATCCACAGATGCCTCAATATACTGCACACACAGCTGCTCGAGGCGGGACAGCTTAAAACTAAGGGCCAGTTTGTATACATCCATGATTAGAAGAACGTCCTGCACATGACCTTTAGGAGATAAGCAAAGCAAAGAAAGAGTCATCGGTTGTTCTCTGCTGGAGATTCTGAGTCTGAAGACTGAACAAAGTGAGCGTGAAGAGAGAAGTACCTCTGCGTGGGTACTGGATCTTGTCCGTGTAAAGGAACTGCATTAAGACCTCAAAAGGCTGGGCCTCGGCTTCTCTGATGGACACCTCGAGCATCGGCCTGTTGGCTGCTGGCAGATCCCTCGGGCTTCCAGCTGACCCTTCTTCACTTTCCTCGCTGCTCTCCTGCTTCGCCTTCTGCACACACAGGATTGTTTAAATAGAAACAATTGCGTCAACATTTCAGGAGAGGTGCCTCTAAAAATGGTGCTCATTGAGCATTACAATGGTAGAAAACATTTCATGAAAATAGAAATTTCATTTAAAGTGAGGGTAAATCTAGTTTTAGAAAGAAAAAAAAGCATTTTACCTTTTCCCCATGTGTAAATGAATAGTGATCTACATTACATTGAAATGTCTTGCAACTCATTTATTTAACGGGTCAATACATTGTGAATATATTGTGTATATACCGAGTAGCAGTAGACCAGAGATTGTTTTACCCCAACTCATGAACCCACACATCAAGGGTTCATGAAAGGGTGTGTCAGTCGTTTCATATTTTCTTTTGCAGTTTCAATTTGTAAGCAAAGTCGTGTAAATGTGATCATGGAACGAATGACCTGAATGATCATGAGACACGGGCGCATTCTTCCTTAACTGGAAAAGCTAATGTGGAATGAACGTGCATTCTTTCAGTTTGTACAACATCATGTCCGTTATGACGGTTTGATATATGAATGATGAAATAGAAACTGGGAGTTATGTACACAAAACATCAGTGAACTTGGAATTTTATTATTTTATGGGTTTTCCTAGAGTGATAGTTGAGTGAAATAAACAGAAATGCCCCTTTATGATCTTTTATTAAACGTTAGTTAATTAATATCTTCTGACGACACTTTCAGACAGTCTCAGAGGAAATTAATTGTGTTCTAACCTGTCGCTGCCTATCCCAAGCCTGCAGGATTTTTTTCCGCAGCCACTGACATCTTGCAGTCACTATGGCAATATGCCCCAAGACTCTCTCCTCCCTCTGTAAACAACAATAACAAGGAGTCAAACAGGCTTTAAAGGTCACCTTAGTTGGGTAATGTAAATGTAATTTTCTTCAGCAGTTAGTATCACAAACTCACCTCGCCCAGAATAAACTCCACATCACAGAACTGACGATTCTCCCACAGTTTGCCATAATCCTCATGGAGAGTGCACTTTGGATAGCAGGAAAACTGCAAGAGGAAAGAGCTGTATTACTTTTAGTTACAACAAGTTGAAAAGCTTTAGTCAGAAAAAAAGATTCACAGTGTCCAAGTGATTGGTTCTTTTGCATTTCAACAAAGCCCTATTTTGACACTAACCTGGAATCTGTACATCTCCCCACTCCGTACGTTGTTGTCCACAGTTCCTCCAAAGATGTACATGGCATCTTGAATCACAGCTGCAGCATGGAAGAGTCTTCCGCTAGGCATCTGAAGGAGCAAGGAGGGTAAAAGTAATTATGCTTTGGGAAAATTAAAATAAGGTTCATTGCAAGTGACCCATTCGATTCATACCTCACTGTCCATGCTGGGATGGATCACCTCCCAGCTCTGAGAGTCCACGTCGTAGCAGTGCAGTTCGTTGGGCAGGGTGTTGTCGGCCGCACCTCCAAATACATACAGGTGACGGTCAAAGGCAACCATTGTGTGGCCGTAACGTCTTTGGGGAGGCGGAGGGGAGCCCCGCAGTAAGTGTTCTGTTGGGATGCGTGTCCACCTGAGAAGACGGAGTGAAGATTATTCCCATGAAACACAGGCAACAACAGGATTAGTGACTGAGGTGAATCGTGGACACAAGATTAAGGTTTTCTTACATGTGGCCCTTGAACTCAAACTGGAAGAGGTTGTTGGTGATTTTGGCTCCACTCTGACCAGAAAACACAAACATCTTGTTCCTGCATACGGCGACGGGGAAGTTGCAGCAAGATGGAGGAATCTCACCACTCTGATCAATCTGATGGACACAAAAGGCAGAAGCAGAGATGTAAACACAGAAAGTACAGTGTTGGTGAGCGTTGTACTCTCAATGTGGTCTTTCAGGTTGTAGTTGTTGGAAATGTGTTTTACTGGCCTCTTCCCAACAGGCATGCTCTCGATCTTGTAGATTGATGGTCCACATGTCATTCAGCCTGCATGTAAGGGAAATATCTGCCATTATTATTATAATATGCAGAAACCAAAGAGCCAGTTGTCACTAAAGAAATGAAAACTTAAATATACCTGGCATTCCCATCGTAGCCAGCAAATATCCACAGTTTATCACTATAGACCGTGGCTCCATGTGCAGACCGAGCCACTGGCAAGCTGAAACAGAAAGCAGGATAAGAGGACTGAATTTGACTAAAGCCAAAATGCAGGAAGAGGTTGATCTGAACTGATCCCCCATATAGACAGTATGTCCTCACCATCCATCGCAAAATAGTTATGTTTGCAAAGAAAATCCAACAAGGCCACCTCGCACCTAGGTACGTTCTAAAATATGCAATATCAAATATCAATTTAGAGTGCATATTGATTGTAAAATATTCAATACAACAGACGAAAACATCTTTAACACTTTACCTGCCCTCCACTTTCCATTCAGTCCACTGGCCTGTTGCAAACTTGTACTCAAAAAGGTCATTTTTGTTTTTTAAGTTTGAGTTTGAGTAGATGTCTCCAGTGTAGCCCCCTGAAAAAAATCACGTCCACCATTATTTCATTGATATCTCATTTGTTTACATGTTTCACACGAATGACATTCAATTATGAGGAACGTAGGTTTATGAAAAGTTACCAAAAACAAACATGCTGCTGCCATAGACCACAGCCGAATGATGATATCTGGGAGCAGGTGGAGTTCCAGTGGTGAAGGCCCTGCAGCGAACATCACACAAAGGCAACGAATCACTTCCCAGTGTCTGACCTGTCACTCATTTAAAATGGAATAGTGCACGTGCGCAAACGTACCGACACCACGAGCAGTCCTTCACATCAAAACGGAGCAAGTCGTTCAGCATGTTCTTTCTATCAGGCGACAGGAAACGTGAATGCATGTCACGTGGTGCACAATAAGTATGAAGCAGGGACGCCGCTCGCTTCCCAGAACTACTCACCCATTATCTCCCCCAAACACGTAAATAGCGTCTCTGTATGCCACAACAGTGTGCTTACTGCGCCTGAAAAGAGCAGCGGAAGTCGGGGGTGAGTACGCGGCCGTGCTAATGCAGGTCAAGCCGGTGGAAGACAGTGAAAGTGCACCTACTCATCTGTCAACATGTTACCTTGCACCAACAAACTCATCACACGGAGGGAGTCTTCTCCAGCGATGGACGGTCTCAAATGGGCCAAAGTTTAGCGTCAAATATTCCACGCTGTCGGAGCAACTGTGGTCGAAGTCAACACTCGGGGCCACTTTGGTTGATTTTAAGGACATTGTTGCCAACTCATCCAGCTGAATCACTTCGTCAGGGCCACTCGTCTGCAGACACCGCCGCGGTTAACGCCATCGTTGGAGGTCAGTTAGTAGCGGTGTTGCCCTGTGGATACAAATCACGTCCGCTTTATTTGTGTTTGAGTGCTAGCTCTATCTCGGCTACGGGTTAGCAACTCGCGGTGTTAAAAAAAAATCAAATGAGCAGTTTAGCTCGCCCCGGCTAGCTAGACATCTAGCTACATGCTAACCGGCGAAACAAACGCAGCTAACGGCTAAAGACAACTGACCGGCAACGGGCCGCTGCCGACGTTAAACACAAACGCTCTTCTCCGGTCCAATACTTCAAGCTTGTAAACATACGGAGTGAATGAGTCCGCGACACGGCACCAGCAACATGGCTAACGTTTAACTAGCAAAACAAGCCCTGTCACCGGGAACTACGCCCCCAAGAGGGAGACCAGTCACTTCCGGTCAAAATAATCTAAACAAATAAACGCATTATTCATAGCTTTTCCAAAGGGTTTTGACGATACGGTCCAAGTGTTCTCTACCGCTCTAAAGGAAATGCACAACCTGTAATCCATAATAATGTATTATTACTGCTCTGTAGTTATTATGCACCTACTTACTAAAATTACTATTATATTTTTAGATATTTTCAATATCTATATTGTGGTGTAAGTTATCTCAATAGATGATTTGATCTGCAACACATTTTATGTGTACTGGGTTACTTGACTAGAACAGATTCATCAAGTAACACTAGTATTAGGACAAATGTCTTTTTTTAAAGAATTTTCAAGGTCTCTGTACTTATGCAAAACGTGGCTCAAACACGCAGGCCACATAATGCTGTACAATGTATAACTGAAATTGGTCTCCTATTATTTGTAGGACTATCTGAGAGACGTTGCTCAATGCACAACCTGTCGCTCAAGTTTACAGGTTCAAACTCAGTTTTGATAACTTTGTTTGGGTTTGTCATAGTGATACAATAATTGAATATGTCCTTGTATCCAGATAGGGTTGCACAGTTTATATAAAAAATGCTCACTGTTCCTTGGCCTCTTTTAGTAATCCAACGATAATGAATTACTGCATCAGCAGTCAACCTGTGACATGTGAGACGGTTGGGATGCCATATACATTCATGCACAATAAACCACAAAAAAATATTGCTACATTTTGTACATGAAGTAATATAAGGATGAAACAGTCACCCATTAAGAGCAAGCTGTCTGCTTAATGAATCACAATCACCAAGATATATGAAATTCTGCATGTTATTTTGAAGATGAAAATAATCATTTATTACAAGGAAAAAACAGACAAATGTATCGTGACAAAATCAGTAAATTGCAGATAAATTAATATATAACCAAAGCTACTAATAGATAATAGAACAAAAAAGTATGTAAATAATAATGTATGTATGGACACGTGTCAAAAAGTAAATTAGTAAAACAGGGCAATAACAGGTGCTGTATTGGGAAGTATTGTAATGTTTTTCAATTGTATCGCTTTCAGTACACTATGGTTACAAGGCTGTGTAACCATAAGATATAGTTCTTAAATTCACAATTTTCCCATCTCTATTTTAGGGTCTTCACTCCCTTAGAATTTGTGTTAAAACTTTGAGGGGTGGCAACAAAATATTCAGTATGATACCATTCTTCAAACAATCTTGTTTGATTTGACAGGGAGGGCAGTATTTTTTTCTTTATTACATTAAAAGCCTCATTTATGAATCCTGAACATATTTATGTGCTATATCAGGACAAGGTCAGAGTAGGATATAAATATCTTTTATATATAAAATATTTAGCCTCATCTGTGTGTAGTAAACTGGTTCAGTATTTGCAGATTCAGAGGTCTACGGTATTTATTTTCAAAGACATCATAGCACACGATCATAAGACGTGCAATCAAGCCGTTGTGTATGAATTTTCCCAAAAATGGACGGGTCAAAAGATGGAAAAGTGACATATCCGTTTTAATTTCGATTTATCAGCCACACAGTCAGATTCCTCTTCTTCGAATACAGTCTGTCAGAGCTAAATCGGCTCCTCTCGCTCACATGTCTCGTCACCAGTTAATGACATCTCGAACACGACCCCACAGCTTGGTGATCCACAGGTTGACCCCGAGCTCCGTCAAGTACTGCAGCTCCGGCATCAACATCTTTCGGCATAACTTCCTGTGTGCCTTGTCCACGTTCTTCTTCAGGTTGTAGCCCATGATGGACTTCTCTCCGATGGGCTGCCACGGCTGCATGGCTGTCTCTTGGATGCTGCCGGCATCAACAGCTCGACCCCCCTCGATGCAGATGGACGTCATCTCTGCGTTCCTTCTCCTGAGCTTGGCCACGTCCTCGGCCATCTGCCGCTGTCCGTATGCGTCGACTCTCTTCCAAAAAGTCCGGTTGAAATGCTGGTACAGCTTCCAGTCGACGGCGTTCCACTCGAGAGCCTTGGCCCTCAGCTCGGGCGTGAGTTTAGACACAGTGGACCCCTTGCGGGCGTTGAGCTTGAAGAAGAGCAAATCGTCCATCTCCCAACAGAGGGCCTCCTTGAGCAGGATGAGTGACTCCTCGAAGTATTCCACCAACATGACCAGCTGGAAACGGTCAGTGATGAATCGGATTCCCTCTTCCACCCGCGGATCATCCAGCTCCAGAGTGTTGGCCTGCCCAAAGTCAAAGAACAGCAGATTCTTGAGGTAGAAAGCGTTGAAGCCGTCTGGATCAAAGTAGTAATGGGGGTCACGTAAAAACTCAGTCAGCTTGTCATCACCTGGTATCTTCCAGGTAAAAGGCGCCAGCCGGCCAAAGTAGTGGAAGGATGACTCAAAAAGCTCAGCGGGGTCCCGCAAAATAGTGACGTAGGACGTGTCCACAGGCAGCAACTTGGTCACCTCGGGTGCATTGAAGCGCATGTGATTACAGATGATGTTGAAGCACATTCCAGGTCTGTAGTCTTTGACCTGAGAGCGCTGGAACAGCGACGGATAGAAGAAGTCGTTTCTGCTGTTTGGGAAGGCAAATTTGAGTCGATGTTTCTCCCCAAAGCGGAAAAGGATGTTGAGGAAGGTGCTACTGGCTGTTTTGTGGGTTTTCATGAACATGATGTCCACTTTAGGAGCGCAGGTCGCCTCAGTGGTTAGCTGTGAGCTGTTGGTGATCCGTTTAGGACGAAGCTGGGATGGACGGTGGGCACAGGAGTACGGAACTGGAACCCTGCAGAGGAGAGAACACCCAAATGATCGCTGTGCAGATGGAATTTACTCTCACAGAAAATAAAGAAATGCAGCAAACCATCATGGTTATGAGGGCAGATCACAAAAACATTCCTTGGAAAAAAACAACATGTGCTGAATGAATTTGGCACATTGTGTTGCAGTGAGTCTTACTCCGGAAGGCTGAAATTGGTCTGTGCGGAGGAAAGGCAGTAAATCAGGATTGTGCAGCTGGTCAGGAGGGTTCCCAGCACCAAGCCTTTGCCCGTGGACCTCCACTGCCCGCGTTGCTTGCCAGCCATGGTCCAGCAGAATGTTTGGATTACCTTAAAAACCCAGAACATTCTACGTCATCACCATCGTCATCATCACCGTAGTACGAATGTTCTCCCAGACCTTTTTTGAAACAGGAAAACCTCTGTATTATATTGTCTTCGTTGCTAAGAGGAAAGCTCCCGGGACACAATGTCCTCTTTGAATGATTAATGCATAATCACTAGGACATTAAATTCCAAGTATAAAGTGACCCGTGCCGATTACAATCCTCCGTTCTCTGGTTTCTGCTGCACCAGAACAAAGAACCGAGATCACGTAATTACATGCTCGTAAAGCAATCAAATGCAACAGCATGAATGTATGTGAAAGTAACTTAAAATGCTATAGTGATCTATAAAAATCATAGTTGTGGTTAACAACGACCCGCTGTGACTCAGCTCGCTAATAAATAATGCATTTCTTTGGAGAGTGAAATTGTATCCCCTCCGGCGGAGCATCCTGCAAACATGTAACAAAGAGACACTTACCACCCGGAATATAAAGCATAAAGTGAACCAACGTGGCCCTCGTACAGAGATAGCAGTGTTTCCGGAATTGCACTTTTACTGCTAAGTTTTGAGTAAATAAATACATTGACTTTTAATAAATGCGTGAAAATGATATGTCAGTGTAAGCGTTTTTATATATTTCTATTATTTTTATTCAGCAAATGAGTTGAGATTTCCCAACTATTTTACTCTTTAATTTTTATCACCAAAACACTGCACGCACCACAACACGGCCCTAATTACATCAAACTGTAATGTAAAATGTACTTCTATGTTGCTCAGCTTAGTAAAATTGTTGTTTCCTAATTTTTGTCACTTTTGGAGGACTAATTGAGTTGTATGGTACAGCTAGACGTGGGTCTTCAGACCCGTAACTTAAGAAGTACTGAAACTAAAATTACAACAAAAAAAAGTTCTTCCCTCAAAATCTGACCTGAAACTGTCTCTTCCGTAAATGACCCCTGTGACTTACTGTAGGAACTATTACTGTGAGAGCTGCTGGAAGCGGAGCTTCTTTTAAATACTTCATATGCAGTTTGGTAGTTTAGTTCAGTGGTTCCCAACCTGCGGTTCTGGCCCCTCCTTAGGATCACAAAATAAATCTGAGTGGACTTTAATATATTGTTCGGGGAACAATTCAAAATCAACTAAATGCAAGTTTTCAGTTTGTTTCAATTATATCTTTCTGTTTTTGGAGCTTGGTGTGTTCCCCTTCATTTTATTTGGTGTTCGGTTCATTTCCCTCCTTTTAGTGACTCAAGTAACAACCAAGACTTGTAAGTGTTTCCTTTTTGCATTTTGATAATGCACAAGGAATCCGCCTCTACTTGGTGTCCGGTGCGTGATTTATTATTCATTTCTTGGATTGAGTCCAGCATTATGTTATTGCTCGAGGTGGATGACTTGAGCCTTCGTATAGACCGTGCTGTTTGCATCATGGTCCTGTGGAGTAACATTTCAGGTTCAATGTTGTCATCAGAGCGTTACATGGACGTGTTCTCTGCAACCACAGCTGAGAGACAGGTTGTGCTCTTTGTCTGGACTCCATAAAGGGACTATTATGGAGGCATGTGAGGGCCCTTTCTCTCTCGGCCATCAGAAGTCACCCTGTTTTGAGGAATAGTTTCAGGTGTAACGGTTTAGCAGGTTACATTGTGACATTACTTTTACTTCTTTTTCAAAGGACATCAGATGTGACATCACGTTGGACAAATAAATGGTATCATGGAATCAGTTTATCATTGCAAAAGTTCATCAATTAAAAAGTTCCCTGTGACCTTAGTGTTTGTCCTTGTGGATGTAGAAGTGTATCTATTACAGCTCCTACAGCTTAATAATCATTCAGGCTTCCTAGAGGCCTTTAGGAAGGCTCAGAGTCATTCATTTCTTCTTGTATAATAAGGAACTAGGAAGATATGAAGTGCTGTTATTCAAGTTAAGAGTTAAGAGGTTATTTTCCTTGTCTGCATTGAGATAACTGACAGTGTTGGTTACGTATCATAAGCTTAAGCATCTGCTTTTTTTAGACCAATATTACAAGCACAATTATTTTCTTTCAGAAATAATACTAGATTCCGGTTTCTTACCCTCATGCAGACGTCCGTAGAGAGACTAACGGCAGTGCTTCTTGGTCAACAACATTGTCCTCTTCCTTTGCGTCCAGTCCCAGATGACTCATTAAAATCGATCCCCTTCCTACAGCGAGTTCTACGTTCGATCTCGTCACACACATACTGTTTGAGACTCGGCTCTGACCGGCGCTGCCCTGATCACACGCACCATGCGACGGAGCTCACTCAACCTGTTACTGCTCCTCATGTCCTCTTTCTGCCTGCATGGACACCTGATGCCTCAAGTCACCCGCAGAGTCTCCCTCGACTTTTAATTCCCCAGATTGATCTTGCTGGATAAAGCCCTGAAGGGAGGCCTGTGACGTCAGCGCCTCTGTCCGGGGGCGTGTGCACTTGTCAGTGAGTGTAAATAAGGATTGAGACAGAGCGGAAGAAAGGCCGTACAGACCCCATTCTGTGATTGCACAGAGGGCTATTGATCGTTGACACTGGGGTCTGAACAGCAAGCTGATGTGGGAGGAAAACATGTCATAGGCACAAAGGCTCCAATTGTAACAATAGACTAAAACCACAGTCTCTATCGTCTAAAATGGCCATTAAGCAAGCTGTCCCGCATTTTACAGCAGGATGTACACACACGTAAACATCTAATCCATTGTGGAAAGTGTATGTAAACTCTGGGAAACTAGTGAAATATTGATTTCTATTTTCTGTAACGTGTGTGTGATAGTTTAATTCTGGTGTTGACGCCCAGGTTGTTTACGTAACTCAGCAAAAGGCAATGAAGGACAATCCTAAAGATAGCGTAAATAAAGGCGAGCGTTACACAGCTTACTAGCAGCAGCAACGATAAATGACAATCATATACCCGCAAGTAATGAAGTTAAAAAAGCCACTCAATACAATCTTTTTTGCAAGACTGCCGACATTTCCAGAGACAATGAAATGAACCCGAGTAAAGTTAATCTGGCTCTGACAGGCAGCATACGCGCTCTGAACGTTTCATCCATCAGTCTCTGCGCGTCAAAGCCCCGATTCTTGGACGGAACACTGAACCGGCGGCGCTCATCCCACACTCGTGCCCTGGCACCACACTGCTGCTTTTGTTGAACTGGGTGTATCCAACACTGCGGGCACACAGTGCCAGGCTGGGCACTGGACTGGGCGGGCGGGGGGGGGGAATGTAGGTCAGGAAGAGAGAAGGCGGCGAGTGTTGAAGCTGAACGAGGCGATGAGGGAACTGACCACAGCCGTGTCCAGAGGGCAGAGGGGCATCAGCTCCTCCTACAGTCCACGTAGAGGACAAGAAACCGGCCAGTGACTTCAGCCCACTGTAAATAGTTTGTGACAACCTGTATTTACACATTGTTTTGAGTATCTCAAACCGTACACAACGGTGGGAAGCGACACACACGTTATGTCACCCATCTCCATGTGACCTAAGAAACCTTCACTGTTGTACGATCACAAAATGACAGACAGAAGACTTTGTGGTTTTACTTTAATACAGAGATTCAAGAGCAGATTATTTAATAACATGTCAGAAATATCTTGTGTAATGTAGAATAGTTCATACAAACAACATAAAACGTTAACTTTTAACATTAATAATTACACATTCTGCATTTCAGGTGGAAACTACGCAAAAAGCACATGGAACTCACATGCAGAGCTCAGAGCTGTTGACCTGTAATTCTCCTCAAGAATATAATACAGTCAGATGAGTCATTTTCTGGTCTTTTTCTTGCTTGATTTTGCAGCGTCATCATGGGCCTTCCTCTTGGCAGCCAGCTTGTTAGCCTGCAAAGAGAATGAAAGCAGAGGTCAGTGAACTCCGGGGTCATCTTTGGGCGTGGATGGATTCTACAAAAGAAGTCTAGATAGTGAAAACAAAGGACCCAATATAAAAAAAGATTACGTTATCCCCACAAAAAATATGTAAATGTGAATTCATATTCAATCAATGAAATAGAACAAACCTCTCTGATTTTTCTCTTCTTTCCAAACATGATCTTATCGTAAAGGTACTTTTCCTTTTTCTTCATCATCATGATGGCCAGACGTTTCTCTTCTGCCTTCTCCTGCTGCTCCAAGCGCTTCTGGATCGTCTACCTTCACCTTACCAGCCGTCACCTTGACCGGCAGAGACTAAGAAAGGACGAGATGATCAAAGGTTTGAATAAACAGTTGGTAAAATCTGACCACGAGGAGGACGGATCAAAGGGGCCTTACCTTGCCAAGGGATCTTTGTTCTTCCATCTTCTTCAGAGTCTTCTCCTCAACCTCGTCCTCTTCTTCTTCCTCCTCCTCTTCTTCTTCTTCACTGTCATCGTCCTCTTCCTCCTCGTCCTCTTCAGGGGCTGTGACTGAAATAACATGCGATTAAATTATATGTCCCATCCTCACTGTGACTCAATGTTGCAGAACAGGGGTGTTTAAGCTTATTCCCTGAGGACCACATGAAGTCAAAATCAAATAGGAAAATAAAAAATACCAGCTTTTAACAAGAAGGGGTGACATCTCCTGCTGAATGGTTGCTTCCGCAATGTATAAAGCAGGAGGGGGTTTATTTCAAGCTCGTAATATAAATTAAGTTATAAGGCTCATTAAACCCTAAACTAGGAAATGTTTCAGGTTAGCTGACGAGTGTGCAAGCCGCGGCACAACCGTGTTTCTGGACATACGAACGTTGATCCTACACGTTAAACCTGCGTCTTTTGCGTCTGTTTTCTGAAGTCACCGTCTCAGAACAGTTTGCAGCGGCAGACAATGAGTTAAGCTTCCTCGTTGCTGGCCTTTGGGTTGTTTCCTATTGTTTTCTTAGCACGGGAAAAGCTACCGTTGAGCTGGCCGGCTGGCTGCTGTTTGCGTAACTTTGTGTTACGCAAACACAAAGACCCGTGTGGGTCTGAATTTGGTTTTCCTTGTGCTGTAGTAATTTATACTTATCTTTTGCACAAAAACTTTTCAATTGTCCATATTTTTTTGGAGGAGCTGCCTTTTACAGTAACGCCAGTTTCTATATGGGCCATATTGCATTATATTAAAAAGATCTGCAAATATATTTTTTTTTAAAAGGGCAGGCCGAAGTTTGGACATCCCTGTTGTAAAAACATTCATGAGCACAAAGTATAAAAGACAGAAATGCTTGGGTTCATACCAGGTTGTTCTCCTCGCTGCAAGGCCATGATCTTCAGTTTCTCAGGGGGAACATAGTCCCCATCTTTCTCCTCCACGAAGGGAGAGAGGTGGGGCGGCAGAGTCACTCCAGAGAAGTAGTCTTCCACAGGCAGAAGGATTTTGGCATTGACACAATCGTACACCCACTGAGGCTGAATGTAGTACCTAAAATAAATTGTGTACAAAATAGCGAATCTCATTAGTATGTATGGGGAGGATTTGTCTTTGTTAAAGAAATATGTGACATACGTGATACATTCCCTATATGGAGGAGCAAAACGAGTCAGCAGATATCCTGCATTTAGTCGAGTTGTAGTGAAATGTAATAATCCTACAAAAAGTGTGATGTGTCCTGCCGTTTTAAAGTTGAGTCCTTCACCTGTTGATGTACTGTTTGTCGATGTGGGGTCTGTCAACAACTTGATGCGTGATGGTCTCATCCGTCACATCGTACGTGCTGCCGATGCAAACAGTCTTGTCCCAGGACACTTCTCCACCGAAACACCTGAAAAGGCAACAGCAGCATGCGTCAGTTCCGAGGTTTGTTTCTTCTCGCAAAAAAGATTTTCCCGCCAGTTTTCAATGCAGCAGCTACTCACCTGATGAGAAAAGCCAGCGACTCTCTGGGCACTTCTCTGTTGAGGAAGATCTTAAGCCCCTCAAAAAGCTTTTTCTCAATTTCCTGTTGTTTCCGTTCTTCTTCCCTGGCCTCGATCTTTGCCACATCCTCCTAAAGAAAATGCAGTAACAAAGTTTGTTTTTTTGTAAAAGAGATGGATGCCCCGTTATAAAGGTATAGGAACATCACTGCAGGGCCGAGGTTTGGTAGTTTCTGTAAAACCCGGTGGTTGGACACAAGCTTCCCAATTTGAAAAGAACTGCATCCGTGGCAACGAAACTTGAGCTCGTAATCCCTCGTCTCACACCTCTGACAAACACAAGAACCCTCCATCCGCCTTCAGAGACCAATTTGTTGGACAGGTGTTCATAAGACGTTTCTCGCTATTACAGCTATGACATTGATGTTCTATTCTAGGCATATTAATAAAAACAGATTTTTTTTTTTTTTACCTCTTCGACGGGAAACTTGTCGAGTTCAGCTTCCTCTTCCTCTGTGGAGGAAACAACCTGTGCCAGGGTGGTGCTCAGGGAGGACAGTTTCTGCACAGCAAAAATAAAGTTTAGTTCAACAATCCCCAATTCTGATATTTCCATGCAAACTCACCAGTACTGTGACTAACCACATAAAACTAACAGTTCAATTAAAGAAACGTATGTGCATTACTACAAGTTTAAATAATATCTGATCATATGATTTATAAGAAAATATATGTTTTTGTCAGCTAAAGCAACAATATCTGCCAGATTAAATACCACCAGAAGTAAATGAGTGGTTTAACAGATCCTTTAAAATGTTTCCAAGATGAGGAGCCTCACCTCAAGGTAGCTTTCTGAAGTCATGGCATAATCGTCGTCATCCTCACCGTTCAGTTCTGACTCAGCTTTCACATCCAACTGCAAAACGGATTATATTAACAGAGCAGGAATAGTAACAGGGGACCACGGAGCCACAAACTGACACAATTGTTTTTGTGTGTACCGTGTGTGGGGGGTGGTAATGGGGAGGGGGCTGTACGGACGGTCAGACAGACAAGAGCCCCCCCAAATACGATAACATGGGGAAACACTTCAGATGGATGTGAATTGATTTGATAACCTCAATACTCAAACTGAACCATTATTGCAAAATGCCTAAACTGAACCCTCACAATTAAATAATGCAAGTGAGATACAAAACTAAGACCATGTACAGCGGAGAAACCCGTGGGTTTGTTTGAGTCCAAGGTACCTTCGGTGGGTAGAGCAGGTTGAGGGAATGGTAGAGCCTGAAGTTGACGAAGCCCAACAGAGTGGTATACAGCTCGGTGAATGTTGCCATTACTCTGTAGTCAACATCGGTTGGGTGCTGAAAGGCAAAAACAAAAAGGTAATTGAACAATGTCTTGACTGTAAAATTAATGAACATCAGTGTGAAATCCTGAGAATGTCCAATCCGTGGAGCAAATAAAGACCTCAAGGCAGTGAGGGAGCCGCCGCCATTTACACTAAAGAGCAACTCCGCTGCGTCTGCAATCACAGCTGATAGTTTGTATGTTTTGTATTTGACAGCAACACTTAAGTGGAATCCTCTCATATTGAATCACAGCTTAATACCCAAGGACATCATTTCATCATTAACTTACATCATGGGAGAACTGATATGGCACCAGCCATGTAATGAGCTGTCCCATCACCTCAGCTTGGTAATATATTCCCTTGATGGAGATAAAAACCTGTCGAGAGGAGACGAGAGTTTAGTTCCGTATAGAACAGAGGTTAATGAACTCAACACGTATTACTAAACCACCACCCAAAAAAGTAAGACAGATGCTGAGCAAAGTGGCACCTTTCTGAGAGAACGGGATGCGATCACATAGTTCATCCATTCGACGGTGAGGCGTCTGCACAGCTGGATTGTCTGTACGTGGCATTTTCCTGTCCGGGCGAAGGTGGAGAAGAGGAAGCACATGCAGAGTGCATCGTCGATGTCACGGAGCGCATCAATAAAGGAGGGATATCTGCCACAAAGAAGCAGCAGTGAGAACACAGACTGAACAATATTTCAACTTTTAACTGATCAACTTTTTGTTTTTAATTACATCTTTTTATCCTTTTATTCTATATCCCCTCTAGCCTTCCATTTTATACTGCGGTATACCAAACGCCATGTCAAATGTCTTGTATGTCCAACATGTTTTGGTTGCTGATTAGTTCACAGACAGAAGGTTTACACATTTTACAGCAGTTTTTAATAAATTTTGACTACTTCTTCCTACTAGGGAATAAGATCACATGCAGGGCGAGATCCGACCTGCCATTGCTTGCCACTGCCACAAGGAGGATCTCTGCGTCTCTCCAGCAGGGCCGACATCCTCCTTGTGGCAGCGGCTAGCAGTGGCCGGTCCGTGGCAATCGGCAGTAAATCAGTGGCACGTCCGGGGCAGGCGTCACAACAGCGAGCTGTGCAGAGCTAAATTTTCCCAGAACAGCCGTTGTTTACAGGTCAGCTGCGTAAATCCATTTTTTTTATTTTAGTTGAGACACCTGAGCCTCCCGTATTCTTAGAGTAGGGGTGTTTGTGATCTCAAATGTGGGGTAGGCGGCAGTAGGGGGAGTTGTTGCTTTAAAATCATCACACCTTTCCTTGACGATGTGGTCCAATTTGTAGGCTGGCTTGTTGTCCTTCAGTCTCTCCACAGCGCTATATTCTGTTCTTCCATAAGCCCTTTTCAGTTTGCGTACAAATATCTGGTAGGATACAACATTTTGAACATTTGTGTTTTTAAAAAAAAACATGGGAAAATTACTTTTTTTATATTAATAGAACAAATTACAGTTACGAGGCAAAAATAGTGAAATTTCAAAAGTACAAGACACAACACAGATTAATTATGGTGAATAATCGCTTGCTCATGAACGTCGTCATGTAATTAAGCTGAACTTGACGACAGAAATAGAAAACGCATGCATGTGATACCTTGTATTCTCTGAACTTGCGAACGATTGGCTCATGCAGCAGAAAGCGGATGTCTTTGAGCAGGTAGAAAGTCCTCGGGGCTGTAGATCCCTTGTTCACCTTCTTCTTGTGTTTGGGCTCCCGAGGGTAGATGCCTTTAAGGATGCACAGTCGCCTACAAATCAGAGATAGATTATTTGACTGTTTGGGTGTGACTTGCCAGTCAGGCGTTCAACTCTTAATCGTATGTATGCATGTATGTATGTAGGAGTAGGTGTTGACAATGTTTTAAAATAAGAGAAATTTAACGATCACTTGATTATCCATCAAACTAATGGAACCTAATTTGGTTACATTGTGAAAAATATGAAGTTCTCTAGATTAAAAAATGGATAAAACAAGCAAGTTGAAGACACCATTTCGAGATCATTAAAGTTGAGTATGAATTTGCCACTACTTTCAAATTAATATTGTGTCAGGATTCATTTGTGACAATTGTTCAAGAGCACCTGATATTTTTTATAAACTAACCTAAACTTGCCTGTTTACAGTAAAAAACGGTTTTATTACGTACCAAATTATCTTCAAAAACACATTTCCATCTTAATCATTTATTTAAAAAATGACCCATTACATTGTCAGTTAAAAACTGATTTATTAACTCGACCGAGCTAAAATTGTATGTAACGTTAATAATCCCACTGATCAGCCCTGACAATACATGCTAACATTATGAGGTCCATACATTTAGAACGTTTGATTAATGCTCAAGTGTACTTCAAAATAAAGAGAAATAGGTGTATATCAAATCACTTGCCCAACGATACACTTTAAATCTACGTAACGTTACAATCAACACACGTTACCTGAAGTCCGGGAGGCTCAACGATAACTTCTTGCGAGCTTTGTTTCGGGTGATGTAGTTGGTGACAGATCCCCTCTCATACTGGAAAACAAGAACAGACGACCGCATTAACGTATATTACCGTGTCGTATTGCCAGACAGATTGTGTACATGTTTTAACCAGAGACGCTGCACTAGCTAAAGCTGGATGCGTTAGCGAACTAGCTAGCATTAGAGCGGTTTCTCGGTGACTTAATGGGCCTGAGCCCGACATTAATACAAAGTCAACTATTAACGTTACCTTTTTCTTCAGAGTACCTCCCATTTAAAAATAGAAGCGGGTTCGGGTGAACTTAATTGTCTACAAGTTACGCTTGTTTCAATGTAACACAACGCTCGCTGCGTCCAATACAAGCAGAGGCACGTGTCGAGGGACATGCGCACATGAGGGCAAAGTGAGGTGAAGGACCCAGCTGAGGGGCTGCCCGTTTCTGCGCCTGTAAAAAAAAAGCTGCGTGTTTTTGCTTACACAGATGCTTTGCTGAGAATGGGCGCACAGTCATGTCAGTCATGTTGACTGTCTGTTATTACATTTGACTCGCCGTATTTTTAAATGCATGCATTAACATCATGATTTTAATAACAATGGTAAATAGCGCTTACTATTTACATAATAATGCATGCATGATGTTGGTAAATGTATTTCTTGTTGGTCTTGAAGTCCCAAGTGTGGGTATTCTTGGGACGGCAAATAAGGTAATGCAAAATGTAGACATTCCAATATTATTTCACCTTTTATCTTTAAAAAAAACTCGATTGAGGGAGTTTTACATCTGTAAATTCTAAACCTCAAACCAAAATACATTCTTCACAATTCAGGATTAATGAATGCTCATCTAATAAACAGCTGTTAGAAGTACAAAAATCTGAATAAATCACCATGAATTAGAATGCATGATTCAAGCAAAGCTGAACCCCACCCTCTTGCCTGCTCTCCCTTTCTGTTGGTGCCAGGGATGCTTGATGGAGATGCTTTCTGGAGCAGAGCAGTAACAGACAGTTAGAAAAAAAAGATTGAGAGGAAGAAAAGGCTGAGGGTCATAGAGAATTAAGACTTTAACGGGACGTAACAGGATGTGCAAAATATTTCATAAGTTCATCATGGGGCTGCGTGATTTCATGAAGGAGTATTTTCTTGGTTTTTGGGACTATGAGACACCAAAGGTAATGGTGGTTAAAAACAAAACGCTTGGATTTATATACAGAGGCGTCCAATTTCTTGTGATCACCTATTTCATATGGTAAGCTTCATGTTTGTGTGCTTGCATGCAAGTTTTAATGCTCCTTTTAGCATTGAAGAAATATCAAATTCATTTTGTAATTTTGCATTTATAAGAAATGCACTATGATTTAAAATTCTCTTCTCATTTGCAATTAACTTTGTTAAAAACAATACATAATGATGAAGACAAAATTGTCGTTTCAACACAGGAATTATCATCTAATTGTTTGACATCTTAAGATATCTCTTGGATTAGATGTCTTTGGTTTTATTATAGAAGTGTATCCAATCGTCTTTATCTTTTGGCTTCAAAAGATGTATGTGACTTTGCATCTGTTTGCTCTACCCTCCTGAAGGTATGTCTTCATAAGTCAGAAAGCCTATCAAGAGAGTGAAACCCGTCCAGAGAGCTCAGTTTACACGCTCATGAAAGGCACAGCCGTTCACGGAGATGATATCTTAGACACTGTGGAGTATGCGCGACCCTCAGAGGTGAGTCCAGAACAAATGCTGAAATACAATCCCCTCCTAGACTGCAATAATTATGCCTTCACAACAGAGTAAACCCTACTGACGTATAGCATTTTGTGACATTTTCCTCACAGGGTGGTGATGTCATTAGTACAATATTGAGACGAGAAGTTACATATGATCAGAAGCAAGGGACCTGCGCTGAGGTGAGGGGTCAACAAAAGCTTTATAAATAATAACATCAACGAGTATGCAAGAATAGACAATGCAGCAATGTGTCTCATTTCACTTCAGCATTTCAACGTTGCCAATGCCAACTGTACTAGAGACTCTGACTGTATACAGGGAGAGGTTGACTTTGATGGCCATGGTACTGGTTTTACTTCTCACAAAACACTTTTTCCAGCTTTGTTGGTGTGTATTTGCCACATTTCTTTGCTGTTTTAAACACTTTCTTACAGGAAGAAGGACTGGCAGATGTGTTCCTTATTACAACCACACCTTCAAAACCTGCGAGATCCAAAGCTGGTGTCCTATTGAGCAGTTTGCTGTTGTAAAGTAAGACAAATGAGAGATAATCCTCTCTACGTTTGCATGTTTAATCCAGGTTTGAAAAATCTAAAAGTTGACAAAAAAACCCTTACATATCTTAAACAATTAACACAATATGTTAAGCCCTATAGTGAGATTAAAGCTCTAATGATGATGTACAATAGAGAGATTTATTTTCTATCATTGTTCATGTTGAGGCACAACTGGGAGGTAAATAAACGTCACATAAAGGTTTGATTTTAAGTTTTACTAGATAAAAAAACGGTTTTGGATGTGAAAAGCTTTGAATTTGTTTTGGTTAACAAAGGGATTCAAGGGATTCAAAATCGGAAAAAAGATTACATAGTACAACAAGGGGGTCAGGACCCCCTGAAAAGGGCAATAACAGTGAAACCTGGAGGCCTGCCGAGTGGCGTCTTGCTGTTGGACTCCTTGGCCAGTCGTGGTTGGTCCATAATGGACATCATTTTTAAACATAAGGAGTCTCATAAGTGCACCTGGTGCCCCAGCATCTGCAACAGCATTTCATCTGCGGCTGCCTGTCCTTACACTTGGGGGAAGTGACGAGCAGAGCTGTCAACTGGTGCTCAGTTGGATGAGAGACCTGGCAACCCCAAACGTGTAGTGAGGGTGAACTGGACCCAGTGCGAGTGCAGTAAGAGTTGTGTTCGTATTTTTTGCAATACCTCTTATGGTCATAAAATCTGGGTCATGACCAAAAGATCGAGGTTGCCGATCCAAGTGGCCAAAATTAGTTTCCTCCGTAGGGTGGAAAGACCTGGGAGGAGCTCAGTCTTAGAGATAAGGTAAGTAGCTTGGACATCAGGAGGAGTCGGCTGAGGTGGTTCGGGGATCTAACTAGGATGGATGTTGGCAAATGACAAAAAACAAAGATTCAAAAAAAGTATAGACTCTGTGTCAAAATAGTTTTCATGATTATTTGATGTCTTCAACAGAGAACCACCATTAGTGACGGCTATCAATTTCACAGTCTTCATCAGGAACTCTATCCACTTCCCCAGATTTAAAGTGCTAAGGTAGAATAACAATCACACACACACACACACACACACACACACACACACACACACACACACACACACACACACACACACACGCACACACGCTGAAGCTAGAGAGATGCAAAAATTAATTAGAGCACCTTCTCTTGTCTTTGGCAGGGGAAATATCAAAGATGCTCGAAGTAAGCGTGACATACAGAAATACCTCAGCAGGTGTCATTATAATGAGGAGAAAGAGCCCTACTGTCCAAACTTCCGCCTGGGTTACATCGCAGATCAAGCCGCCGAGGATTTCAGTGAGCTCTGCAAGACCGTGAGTAAAAGATATACATACATACACATACATACACACACATATATATATATATATATGTGTGTATGTCTTGTTTCAAACATTGCGCAGCGCCCCTATGATATCTTAAGGATGTATGTGTTAAAATCCTCCATTGTGCAGAGTATATTTGCATAAGCAAATCTATGGTGTTGTTGCTCAGGGAGGAGTGATCGGGGTCTTCATCAACTGGAAGTGTGACCTGGACCTGGATTCTTCCCACTGTAAACCCACATACTCCTTCCGTCGCCTCGACCTGCGGAAGGATCTGGTCAACTCGGGTTACCATTACAGGTGAGCTCGCCACCCAACATGCTGGGCTGCTTTTGTCACCCAGGCTAAACCGTGCATCTCTTGTGTATTTGTGCAGGTTTGCCAAATATTACAGTAAGGACGGGGTGGAGTCTCGGACTCTCATCAAGGCCTACGGGATCCGCCTGGATGTCATAGTTCAAGGACATGTGAGTGGAAACTCTACCAATTGTTTCCAGTTCATGGCCATGATGTTATTTACATGTGATTCATTTTTCAGGCTGGTAAATTCAGTCCCATTCCAACCATCATCAGCACGGTGACCACTATTACTTCAGTTGGGATTGTGAGTCACCAAGTTGATCCCTTATTTTGACCTTAAATTTAAAGCCGCTAACAACAGAAAGTCCTTCTTATGTTGCCTGTTTAGTGCACCATTATCTGTGACTGGATCATGCTGAATTTTATTGACAAGAATGAAGTCTACAGTGACAGAAAATTTGATGAGGTGAGAAATACGCTACATCTGTTCAGCCTCATTGATATTTAAAAAAATAATGTCCAATAAATAGCTCCACCTTTTGCCTGTTTTTGAAGTCTGTTCAATAGAAAAGAAATGGTGACACTTTTGACACACGCAGACTCAATAAGTGAAGTCTTTGCGTCCCCCGCAGATCACAGAGGAGCCCGCGGTGCCGCCTCCAACCGAGCTCAGCTACATCAACAGCTTCGGCTCCAACCACTCGGACTTGTCGGACGGCGTGCCGCTGTGATGTCCGTCTCAGTCGCCTCGTCCTCCCCGGCCACGCGTGTGCGGACGGTCCTCCGTCAGACTGTGAGCACCACAGAGATGCTCCTCAGTCGCATGTCTGCAGCAGCTCAGTGCCGCTGTTGGCGGAACCGAGCGGGCCGAGAAGCCGCGGGATCCAGCAGGCGGCTGATTCGCCCGAAAGTGGATTCAGCTCACGTCTCATCCCAAACCTGTGTGACCCCCAACATGTGTAACAGTGGTTTCTCATTCACTTGACATCACGTGCAGTATAACTATTTTAAAAATGTGCTTATTTTCAAAGAATAAATAGAAACATTATTTATTATTATTTATTTATCATTATTAAGTGTTTTGACACATCGACATTTTGCTCTTATAAATTTGCATTATTACACACTAAACATGTTTGAAAACTGTTTTTCAACCTGCTGTGCTCAGTATTACAATAGATACAGGAGGAAGCGGCCAGGAGACACACAAGGAGAGCAATGAGCAGTAATCTAATAACGCTGCGTTTTCCTTGAAATGGTTTCTCTAACAAGATTGGGGGGGGGAAGAGTGAATCCATCTGGGTGCCTGAGAGCAGTACAAATGTCAGTGGTGAAAAATGACTTAAGTTGAAGGTCTAATGGATTGAGGTCTACCACAAAGGATGGAGCAGCACTATGAGGTTGTTAACACCTAAAGAGACACTTTCATGTTTCATGCTGAACGGCTGTGGTTGTTTTAATAAACTCTTGAACTAAGCTTTGTAACTGCTTTACATGCTTTAAGATGTTTTATTATTAAACAATGGAAAAAGGTAAAGATGTAGCTCAGAAGCTCCCAAGAACGTCACCTCACCTCACCTCACCTCACCTCACAGGTACAGCACGCGCCACTGAGACGCTCGTAAGATCTACTTGTGCCCGAGAGGCTGGAATGTGATTATTGTCTTGGAGACATCGGAGCTACAGGGAGCAACGCGCACTGGTTAGGATCAGGATCCACACTGGCTAATAATTTACTCCAGCAACAGTACAAACCTACATTTCCAACAGCACTTTGAAAATGAGTCAAGAGAATTTAACTGTTAAAAAACGCCAGAAAAGATAGAATTGATCGAATATTCAGAATTGCTTGATAACTCCTCAAACATAAAACTCAAAGACTGAGAACGTAAAATATCTTTGATATTGCCGCACCGAGGGGAAAGCAATGCGCAATACGGGCAGACAAAATAAATGAGGCTAAAGTGAGGTCCTGTAACCGACGCATTAGCAGCCAAATGGGGAGGAAGCGGAGCTGAAACACAACTGTCGATTGATGGAGGTCCCCCGAGTCAATCGGCACTCAGCATGTTTGTGCCGTTTCTGTGGCAATTCACAAAGTAAAACACTTGAGCATTGAAAGCATTCAGGGGCACAGTTAGAACACAATATTTATTAACAGTCACAAAATAAAAGTATTTTCTGGCATAAATCAAAACCTCAAACGTATCTACAAGCCACATTATTCTCCTTAAACCCATCCTGAATACAAAGCATCAAGCGCATAGGAGCAGAGATCCTTGAGCAAGTGTCTAAACAGGGAAGTTGATGCCACAGTTGCAGCTGGGGGAGGGTTGGATGTCGCATTCATCGAGTGTCCTGGCTGATGTGCGGGCTCATAACGAGCACCCAGGCGATGGTCTCCTCCAGGAAGCTCATGCTGTAGTGAGACGCTATGCTGCGAAACACTTTGATCTGCTCAGAGAAGGTCTTTAAAATGGAAGAGAGGGCGGAAGAAAACAGCTGTGAGAACAACGTCTGTGGCGAAGAATCATATGATGATATTTTATCCCTGAATAAAAATGACATGCTGAGTTTGAGAGTAGGAACCTCGATGGGAAACGTGAGGTGAAAGTCTCCGGCACATCTGCAGTACAGAGGCATGTTTGCTTCCTTCACTCCTTTACATTTTGTGCACACCTAAAATCATAAAGCACCAATTAAGTGTTGTATAACAGATTTAGACCATTGACATTTTAATTGTTTTTTATACTGATAGCATTATTATATCGCTTTTCTTTCTGTCCCAATCCCAAAAATCATAATCTTCGCTCACCAGGTCCTGCAGCGTGTAGCTCATCAGCTTCTTCTGCAGAGCCTCCACCAGAGCCATCTCAATGTACTCCGTCTCGTACTGCGCCTGGCAGTTGGAGCAGAACCACTGAGGCAAAACTGATCCATCCTGAGAAGAGGAAATAACAGTCAATCTACCTGGAGTCACAAGCAATAACGGCGTTGAACGTCATGTCAGCATGTCAGTGATGGTCCGCTCACATGTGCCACAGATGGGTCCTTGCAGAGGTCAAGGTCACGACAGAAATTGCATTGGTGGCAGATGACCTCAGGCAGGACGTAGGAGCTGCAGGGGTCACTGAACTGGGCTTCCCCTGAAAACTCCCCGACATCCACCAGGCGCAGGAGGTCCCTCTTCAGCTTGTTCACCTGGTTCACTACGTTGGAATCGAGAGAAAGGACCTGCACGGGAAAACAATGGAATTGCAGAACGATGAGAGGAAAACCGTGACTTTGTGCGATGCGTGAAAAGAGCCCAGTGAACTGGAGGACTTAATAGTATACCTGGCAGACGTATTTGATAAACTCCAGAGCCGGGTTGTTGAGTGGCAAGTGGGATCCGGGGAGGACCGGGAACATCTCCGAGGCCTGGTTGACACTCCTGGTACCAGTCACCTTCTTCTGGATTTTTTGAGTGATGGTGAAAAAGTTCTGAGTCAGCTCGTCGGACACGTATTCCTGGGAGAAGGAAATCATTCCTGTCGGGGAGAGTTTGGGGAAAAGAAAATCAAAAACATCCATCTGAGGGGAGCGATACAAATACAATTAAAAGCTTTCCATTACACGTTTAAGTGCAACAAACACACTATAATGAGTGTAATGTGGAGAGAAATTCTAGGAAACTATTAAATAACAAAGTATCTTACCAGGAAGCGCACTCAAATCCCCCACGGCCTGCTGGGTAGCCTGGCTGCCGCCGCGTCTCTTGACTGGCGTCGCCCCAGGAGCGTTCCGCCTCAGCTCCTCCTTCATGCTGTGATAGACAGCTGCAATGTAGGCTGCCGTGGAAAGTTTGTGCGTAAGAATCAGTAGAAAGAGAAGTCCAAATAAATCAATCGAGTATAGATTGATTTTCCTTACCAGAGACGATCATGAGGAAGTATTTCTGGCAGGATGCAGTTTGGGGCAGATACTGCATGATGTTCCAGTTGCTCTCGATCAGCTCCTCCACCTCATCTCCATCACCATCATCTTCCTCAGCCTCTGCTTCCTCCTCATCCTCATCACTGACCTCATCTCCCTCCCCTGCGCTCCGTTTGGCTCCTACCTGGAGAGAAGAACAAAGCACGGAGGAATGAGTTTGCGTTCTGCCGATATGTTGTAAGGGGAGAAGTTGCAGTTGGACCGACCTCTGCAGACGCGACGCTGGAGGGCAGTTTGCCCTTCACGCCGCCGTAGTTGGACGGATCCATCCACAGCAGGAACTCCCAGCATCGGGAGAAGGAGATGGACAAAGAGTGGAAGATTTCCCTGGAGTGGATGCTAGAAGAGAAACAGGCAGGATGCTCACACACGGCAATGATCAATGGCAGTTGGCTAGGCAAAGGTAATGTTAAGAGCAATAATAAATTGCATAAATCTTCTTACAATACAGCGATCTATGTATAATCTCTCTCCAGACGTGCAGAGGGTAAAAGTCGAACCTGTTGGTGATGTATTCCACATAGCCGATGGCATCATCTATCCTACGTTTCTTAGTGCACAACACGATCCTGTTGAAGTTTCCATACACAACCGTGGAGCCGAGACGTTTGAACTCTGAAACCAACCTGGCAGCAAAAAGAGAGAGGGATTAATAAATTATGACATTGGTGGTGTTATATGTGTTAATAGTTGGTAATGCATCAATGCAGCATAAAAAGTTAATCAAATTGAAAGTCAGACATCCATCATAATTGACCCAAGGAAACTCGGCAAAAACAAAAATCCATCAATAGTTCTGCCCCGATTAAAGACGCTAAATGCTCTCTGAAACATTTGTTTGTTGATACATTACTCAAGAGATTTACCATCACAATATACAAAAGATGCAGGACTCACTGTAGAAACACCTTCTTCATCATGTTGTGCAAAGTGCGGTGCAGGGCGGGGTCATAAAGCAGAGAGCTGGGGGAGCGCAGCCAGCGGTAGAAGTGCATCACCTGGTTGTCGGCGTACACATTGTGGAACTGCGTGATCTCTCTGACCCATCCAACCACCATGCTCTTCAGGATCCTGCTCGCGAAACATAGAGGGGATTAAAACATCCCGTCGCTTTCTTGCCATTCCTTTGTTGTTCGACCATATGCATGTGGGTTTAAATAGTCACACAGACACACACACACACACACACACACACACACACACACAGACACACACACACGACAGACGTTTACACACCTGAAGGTGTTGGAGCAGAGAGCAGTTTCGTCATAGCTAGCGAGAGCGCTAGCGCCCTGGTTGCCCGACATCATTTCCTCCAGCGAGGCCTGCTGGATCACATCAAAGCTGACGCCCAGGCTGGCTCCTCCCTCCATGTCGTTGACGTGTTGGGATTGGAGGATGGTGTTAACGGCCAGGCTCTGCAGGTCCAACTCCACACACACTGGAAGAAATGGAAAACAGGCCCGGACATGAAGACAGAGAAAGTCTCTTCATAGGATGGGAGTCTTCTTGGAGGCAGATTATAAGCGTGTTCCTTGTGTGTGGGCACCTGTGGAATAGCATCCTTGAGAATTGATCTCCACAGAGCCCCGGTCATCGCTTTCCATGACCAGCCGGCTGTCGTCGGCCTCTTTTCCTCCGAGGTCGGGCCTGGCTGTGGGTGAAAGCCACAACAGATGGTTGTGTTTCCGTAGATGTCTTGCCAGGAACAAGTCTGAGCCGAAGATGGACACGTCCTGAGGCAGGTTCCCCACAGGCAAGTGGTAATACCTGAGAATCAGAAAATCTGAACTTACAAACTCAGAATAGTCTTCATAAGAGATTACAGCACCAAAGCCAGCGTGCCAGGGTGTCTGTGGAGAAGATGGAATCCGCAGCACTGGCAGAGTGCAGTCTGTACCTGGCCATGTCGAAAGCCTGTGACAAGCAGCTGTCCAGGTTGAGGTAGTGGCGGATCATGCGCCGCGCACCGTGACGTTGCCAGTCCAGCACGTTATAGCTGATCTCATCGACCACGTGTACCGGGACGACGGGAAACTCTTCGAGCACCGGCATCGCTGCTGCCAAGCGACGCAGGTCCCAGTTTGACTGCACCGCGATGAGGGTGGGCCCGCGGCGCTCGTCCTGTCGACAGCGACGGACGCTCGGTTACATGACCAGAATGCGCCGTGTTGTGAATGTAGCAATTAGAAGGGAACTGCGTATATTAATAGCTACAGTGGGTTTTACCTTGTAGTTTAGCAGTATGCGTTGAAGGGCGCGGTTAATGGCCTTTGCGTCGTTTTCAGCCCGGACCTCAAAGTTGTGTTTCTCTGGAGGCAGGAGGTCTTCGCTCGTCTTCTCCAGCAGAGCAGTGCGCTCAGCTGTGTAGAGGTTAGTCAGGTTGGGCATCTGGTTGCTTCTCACCTTAGGGGATGAAATAAAAAAACAAGCTTAAGGATCGTTCTCTGCCAGCTGGAAGGAGGGGGGAGGAGGGGGGGGAAGGAGTCCATCGACATCGATATATTTGTCAAAACTAAACAGCAAGAAAAATCTGCTATTGAGCTTTCAGTAAAGCGGCCGTGCACTTAGTGGAACCGGACACGATGATCGCGGAAGAAACAAAGTACTTACTGTGTCCAGGATAAAGATGCTGGCTTTGCGCTGAGAGGGGATGAACAGGCCAAACAGAGCCTTGTGACCCTGACTGTGATGATACAGGTACATGTGGCGAACACTCCCTGAGAAGAGAGAGGAAGTGTTACAACGCCCTGTTCAGGTTTTGCAGATAACAAAGGGTCATGAGCAGGATCACATGATATCAGGGCAAATCTGAGGTAAAAAACCCCAAACAATTAGCTCATTCTGACGCCCTTTCAAAATGACCAGTGTGCCAGTGGGGGTCTTACCTGGTTCCAAGTAGCTGAACTGGGCAAGAGACCTCATCTCCAGATGCTCCAGGTCAAACGTGTCGGCCTCCCTGCCAGCCAGATCCCTCACAACATGTTTATTGATCATACACACGCATCCAAGTCGCACCAGTGCACGAAACAGCAACGGCACCTAAAGTGAGAAATTCTGTGTAAATACAGTATATACACCTGTGTACCTATATACATGTGTGTGTATATACATATATGAATACCTGTGTTTCGTAGACGCCTTCGATGTCTGGGGCAGACAGGTCAGCGTTGATCTCATTGATGTGCTCCTGGTACATGTCTTCCGGTACACAGTACTCATAAAGGTAGTACACAATGTTGGAGCGAGGCAGCATGCGGTTCACCTGAGGACAAAAAAAAAAAAAAATTGTATTGTATTTTATCAGCATATTTCTAAAAAAAAAAAAAAACAACATTGCATGTAAGATTAAAAGTTTTTACAGCATTTTCTTAATGCTTGCCTTTTTGTATGTGGCTCCCTCCTCCTGTTTCGGGACTTTCTGATTGACGTAGAAGACCCGAGGGATGTTGAGCTTCATGCAATGGAGGTCATTTCCAATCACAGCCCATAACTTGTACAGACCAGGATGACTAGTCTCTGCAATCTGAGGAGAGACGCGAGAGAAGATTAGTGGGAATTTCTTTGCATTTTGGTCACTTTTAAACCGATGGGAATGGGATGACTTCACCTAACCTGCACAATTTGCCAGGGCATGTCCAGGATGCTGCGCGCTGTTCGGCGGAGGAAGCTGCCGAGGCCGGTGGTGGGGCCGTCTCTGATCACTCCTCCGCCTACGGGTTGAGCTTGCCCATCCAGCAGCCTCCTGCGCTTCTTTCTCTCCTTCCTCTGTCTCAGCTGCAGCTCCCACTTCTTTTTGTGGTAACGCAGCCACACAAGCCTCTCCTCCTGTATACACACACCCAGTCCTTTTCTTTAAAAGATTTGTAATACGTCTTTGGGAATACAACCACAAATATCCTCACAATATCTGGCTCATGCCCAGTATATTCACAAGGACTTAAAAATTGCCTGAAGATGAGGAGCCATCTCCCGCAGGAGGCCACTAGCTTACCCGTGTCTTTCCCATAGTTGGGGGCGGCCCCAGGATCTCTCTCCAGGACTGAGTGAGCTCGACGTCCTGAGACTCCACCTGGCTGTCCTCTCCCTGAGAAGCCCGCTTCCGCTTGGTGGTGATGAGGATGGCCGGCTGCAGAGGCCTGGCCGGCATCCCAAAGTCCTCGATGTCGGCAGCCTGGCCTGCTTCAAGAGGCTGATGGGCCACCTGAGAGAAGAGAGTAAAATATCAGATAAAAAGGCAGCGTAAACAAAGGGCAGCAGCGTGGGCTCGCGTCTCTAACCAGAAGAAACTCGGCTCGCCACACATCTCTCCGCGCATCTCTCGAGATTGAAAGGACATTTTGCTGAGAGGCGAACAAACCTGTCTCTTGCCCTCGCTGGTGAACAGCTCACTGATTTTCTTCTGCTTGTAGATGTCGTTTTTCTCCAGGAGTTTCTTGTGAAGCCAGTCAGGGTGCCTCACTCTGGGTACCGGATTCTTCACCTGATGAAAAACCAATCCATGCATATGGGATCGATACATCTGCCAATGACAGACTGCGGAATCCATCAAATGCAATCGATTTGTACCTGTTGAAGAGCTGCAGGGATGGTGATGATTTTCTGGATGGCACTCCCCAACCGCTCTATGTAATAACTCCAATCGAGAATCTGAAGCAGCCCAGCAACACAAATTTGAATGTCACAGCAACGTCACACAGAAAACTAAAAGTGCATTAAATGTTTGTTTACGAACTCACAGAGCGGATGTCCAGGTCATGCAGGCTGGGCATTTTCAACCACTTGCGGAGGAAATGTTTTGTCACACTGGGCTCAGCCTGGAAAATGGCAAGCGGAATGGCTCTGATGGAGGAAGACAAATCAATTGGTTTCAAGCGCTTATTTCTGGTGATATCACAAAGTGCTTGTTCACCACAAATGTTTACCATCCGGCATCATTTTAATTTGATGCCGCCAACATCTGAAAATGTAAATACATTATCTGCTATTATCATGGCAGTTTCTTTTTCAACCAAAATGTAATCTCTCATATCTTTTGGCCTTACGTGCCAAAAGATGGAAAATCCAGGAGCAGCACGTAGCTAAAGCAAGCGAACGTTGCCACTGGCATTACAGGGACCACCTGTAGGTTTCCTGATACAATAGTAGGTCCAATCGTCCAATGTTAAGGATAAAAATAATAATAATTTAAATAAGACCCACAGGACCACCAACGGCCGCTGGAATTTATCTCGCTTTAATCCTAAAAAGTTCTGCAATTTTCCAGCATAAATATAATGATAATAATGTGTACCGGGACAGCTTGGAGTAATAAATGTGAGTATTTTTCAGAGACGCTGTCACCTTTCTGTGACGGGCGAACCCTCAGGTTTCCGAGAGATGACGTAGCGACAGCTCAGCCCAGCGTCTTTCACCATCTGGTCTCCCAGGAACTCGGCCAGTCTCTTCGCTGTGCTGATGGACAAAGACTTCTGCTCCCCGTAGTCCTCCAGCTTTCTGGACATCGAACGATTCTCCGAAATCAGTTCAAACAGCTCCGTGTCTGGCATGTTGGCGGCCTGGAAAACCAATGGAAACAAGGAAATCAGCGTCTGTTAAGAAGACCTGTGCTTTACTCTGCCTACGATCCGTTATTCTCTAATATTCACTGAACGCCTGCTTAAACCAAGTTACACAAACCACGTCTGAAAGCACAATGTGAATACCTTCCATAGCTACAATGGCATTTTATACATTTTGATCACAGGTTTTTACCTTACTGTACAGAACGTCCAACCAGTAGTCGGCCACTTTGGCCACGGAGGCGTACACCTCCTCCAGAGTGGTTCCTTTGAGGAAAGCCTCAAAAACCGACGACTGGAAGATCTTGATGAGTTGCAGCTCTCCCCTTCTCTTCACTTCAAAACCCTTCAACTCAGCCAGAGAGCCGTCCTCGTTAAACACAGCGTACCTAAAACGAGCGGAGCAGCTTTAAGTCATAACCAATGAACATTTTAAAATGAACCCTTTTCCTCTTTACCAACGTTGGTAAAAAGAAAAGCAAATCAGAGCAATGCAACATTTAAATGCAGATGAACCCAATGTCCTAGAGCAGTGATTCTCAAAGTGTGGTACGCGGGGCTCCCTCTAGTGGTCACTGAAGAATCACTGAAATAAATATAGATTTTAAAAAAAGTCTTACTGTTGATACAATGACTGACAATATTAAATAAACTTCTTCAGGAATAAAACCTCTGCCTTGTTTTTGATACTTCGGCGTACTACGCTACTGTATAGTGTTGGTCATTATGGTGGTACTTGGAGAGCCAAGTATTTTCTGAGGTGGTACTTGAGGTGTAAAAAGTTTGAGAACCACTGTCCTAGAGCGTTACCTTTTCTTCAGCTTCTTCCCTTCCTCCTTTGAGGCCGGCAGGATCATGGCCAGGTACGGTCCGTCCACCTCGAAGAAGATGCTGTTCTCCGACCGGATGTTGTAACTAAGGGACGCCGGGTCCACCAGCTCGTGGTACTGATCGTTGGTGAATCCCTCCTTCACCAAAATGTTCAGCATGGCTCCTGGGTAAGAGATGGTCACTTTGGGTTTCTTCTCATTGCTGGTTTTCACCACAAAGTTCTCCGGGAAGGTGTTGGGCAGGACACACCAGATACCGTCGGTGTCCAACTCGAGGGGCCTCCTGACCAATACAAGTGACACATGTGATGAATGCAAAATGGAAACGTGCCGTTTTTTTCAAATTCAAAGTTTGCCAATGTCTATAAATTTTGTCAAGTAACAACAAGTCATTCATGCAACCCTCATATTACCTAGCTTCTAAAGTAAGCCTAAACATTGATCTGTTGAATCTGCTGATAAAACGTTTATTAAGGAAGGTGGTGGATCCCTTCCAGCTCCATCTTTCCCGAGTTGGGAGCCGAGTTCTCATTTGACCCAAAGAGATCATTTCTGCGATGAGGCATCTCAAAATGGATGAGAGACTCACCCGATTTGTTCGATGAGCTCTCTGGCCTGAGTGATGATGTTGGCTCCAGTGTAGCACACGATGCCAGCCATCTCCATGGAGTACCAGCGCGCCCTGATGGAAACACAAATCCCTCAGCAATGCGCAAGAGCTCACGTAACCGTGCAAGTGAGAAAATATGGACTGATTGGATTGTTCAAAGCACTTGAGGACTCCTACCCTTTCCTCATGACGTAGCCGTAAAAAGAGTTCAGAATACATTTGTGAGCCAGCTGAAGAGAATCGTACAGGATCTCCATGTTCCTGCAGCGCTTCATCTCAGCAGCGTCTGCGCTGTCCTGAGCAGCCGACAGTTTCTTCTTCCACACCTGGAGTAAAAAGAACCAAGTAACTGAATATGTGTTTAACCAAGCTGTGAAAAAACCCCACTTGAAACACGCAGTGATCTGTAATGATTTCCAGATGGCGTCCAACATGGAGATTGACATTTAATTTGCTGTAAATTCACAAATGTACCTTGTGAAGACCTTTGAATTCATAACGTCGATCTCTGAAAGCTCTCACGGTGTCGACGTAGAAGGAGTTTTCTCTCTGACAGATGGTGGTAACTCGCTGCTCCCGCTTGGTGACGTGCGTCTTCTTGTACGCCCTCCTGCAGTAGTCTGAGACCAAGTCAAAACAGGTCAAGCAGTGGTTTGGAAACCAGTAACTTTGGAGTTCTTGTGGAAGCAAAAAGAAAAGCAGAAAACAGACGTACCTGCCAGGCGCTTCTTCTCGTGTTTGGCCTGCTCCTCCCTGTTCAGAGTGTGGAAGGCCCGAGGTGGACCGTTGGGGAAGAACGGCGGGAACTTCTCCGACTCGAGTTGCTGCTGGATGCGGTGGAACTCGCTGCGACTCGCAGGCACTGCAGACAAAGGGAACGCCGGGGATTTATTTCACTGTACTCAACCCCACAAGAAGAGCTCAGAGGCACTGTTGGCCGGGTTTGAGCCTTTCAGTTTCCCGGTTTAATAACTCACTGATTTCTCCTCTCCACTGCCAGGCCATCCTCCTCTGGCAGGAGGCGCCGGGTTTGTTAAAGTCACAGGCTGCACAAGTGGCTTCATCAACCATTGCGGATGGCTGCACAAGTAGAAGAGTAAGTATTGAATGTCATGCTTTTCTAGAGTTTTCATAGAGCGCAGGTTTCTTTTGCGTTCACCTGCAGACGGTTGGTGAGGATGATATTGGGGTACATTGCCCCAACGTCCAGATGGTAGATAAGGGGGCATTCGATCCTGTTTGGGACCTCCTTTAGGGAGGTCAGCTTATTTTTAATTTCCTCACAAACCTGAGAAGGAAAACACTATTTTAGAATTTCAAACGTTTAAAAACGGACGTCGAAATTAGAGAAAGTTCGCAAAAAAGGAACAGTAAATCCTTTAAATGTTTTTTAAGTCAACAAACCTCATTAAAGTTAGTGACTTGATCCAAAGGTATTTTCTCCTCCTCCTCAATGGCGTGGCGCATCGTCTTCTCAACTCTCTGCAGCAAGAAGTCGAATGCAGCTGGATTCTGTCGACACACGAGACCAAACTGTCAAAACCAACAGAGAGCGCAGCGACCAAGCGGCGGAGAGCTCGACTGAGACGCACCATCTTGAAGCGGCAGGGAATGTCACTGCGAAACACTCCCGACTCCAGCGCCTCCACGTGACCGCCCACGTACGTCTCCGAGTCCATGACGTGGCCGTCGTCCGTCAGCTTGTTGAAAACCTGCTCCTGCTTGTTTGGGAAGATGATGTTTGCGTGGAAGGCCTGCACCATGAGCAGAGCTTCGCAGAGGGTCCCAGAACCTTTACGCAGCACCTGGAAGAAATCCATCATTAAGTAAAAAGGCACTGTTTTATAATATATTAATATATATAATCATTTTTTTTTTATTTCTTCAGAAAATGCACACAAAAAAACAAAACTAACCTCATCCGGGTCCATGGGGATGATGGTGCACAGAGCGAAGATGAAGGGGTGAACATATTTCATGTACAGGTAGTAAGTGGCCACGGCGTCGGACACAGAGTAGGTAGCTAAAGTCTAACGGAAAAGTAGAGAAGAGGAAAAAAGTGAACAAACACACACTGGAGTTGTTCATTTCCCGAGCGGTCTCAGCAGCGTAGGCTGGCGTACCTGCGGCTCTTCGGTGGCCATGCGGCACATCTCCTCCGGGTCCAGCTCCACCGGGTCGTAGCCCAATTTGGCCTTTGCTGCCGCCTTCAAATTATGGCTCCCCACCGGCAGGTAGCTGTCTCTCTTCACCCACCTGACGCAGAGGACAACATGTTGGGAGTCAGTGTGCTGCGGATGGAAATGAATCCATCCAGCAGAGCGGCTCACACCTTAAGCAGTCCATGTGGAGGGCCTGGCTGGACTTGTACTCTCCCTGGTTGTCCTTCTGGAAACCGATCTCCCTGTACATGGTCCGCCCGTGCAGCGCGGCCCGGGTCTCTATGAAAGGCCTTGAAAGAGTGGAAAGAAAGCGAGAAAAAAGGTATAAACATACACACAACAGTATTTAAATCATTTTATATATTGACAGGAAACGACGGCTCACCAGTCAAAGAAGTCTCCGTTGTAGGTCACAAAGATGTTCGGCTTGGTTTCTTGAACGTGATCAAACCACCTCTGAATGAGCGCCGCCTGTGGCCAAAATCAGATCACATGTTATTACGCTGCTGCAAACAGAGTCACATTTACACCGAACAAAGTGAACGCTTTGGTTTTTACTCCAATTGGAATAAAAGATCTATGTTTTTTTTTTCATTTTCTATTCACCATAAAAGCTTAAGTCTCTAATTTAGTGCATCAGTTTTTTTAAACAATGTTGTTATTGAGCACTTCTACTTTTCCAAAATAATCTAACTACTTTTCCATCCATGTGATCGGTGAGGCATATCAGGATGCTGATGAAACCGCATCATTACAAAGTGGGCTCACGGCTGGTCACAATGGAAAGGATGCATTTGGCTCTCTGAAATATGATTCACAAAGAACAAATAATAACACAGATTTTAAGAACTTTCAATGCCAAGAGAAGATATTTTCCCTTTACCCAGAAAATGGGAGCAATATCTTAAGAGTTGTGTTTTTGTTCATGTTTACTGGGTTTTTCATTGCTTCAATGTTTCATGACATGCACCTCGTCATCCTCGTTGAAAACCGTGAAAGGCCCTTCGTATTCAGGTTTGGGAGTGAATTCAAAATCTTCAATATTCTCAGAGACGATCTCTCTGTTGGTGATTAGAAACCCCTTAAAAAACAAAACACAAAGTCAGCGATAAATTACACCTGACGTTACAAAACAGAATAATATATAAATCATAAATACAACTCACCTGCCCATCAATCATGTAAGAAATCATCATAATCTGATCGCTCTCTGCGTCCGGGAACTTCAGTGGAAGCTTTGTGGTCTCGATGTCAAAAGCCATAACAACAGGATCCTAAAAAAACAAAACAAACCCGTGCTCTACTCAAGTGGCTGATCAATGGCAGATCCCACGTTGCAACATCCTCATTAAAATCCTCATACCGGTCGCTCGACGAGATCGTCTCTCCGAACGATCTCGGGTGGGTAAGCGCTGCCTCTGTATCGAACGTTGTACCAGTGGGCCTGAGAAATGAGGACAGAAGAGATCAGAGACAGCGGGCGCGCGTTCTGAAGCATCGCGAGGACAGGACTCCGTCTTCACCACGTGGATCTTGAGGTCGATGGACAGCCGCACGTGGTAGGGCACGTCGTGCTCCCTCATGTCCACGATGTTGTCCAGCTGGTCCGAAATACTCCTCGACGCGCCGTCTTCATCTGCCGAGGTCACGTGGCCTCCTGCTAAGGCACTGCGAAAAAAATCCCCACGCGGTGTCAGCCGATCGATTGCAACGAGCACACAACAGTAGATCGGACGCTCGCGGGGCCGACGGTACCTCGAGAGCATCGCCGTGTAGGAGTCGTTGGACTGCTCCCTCTCTCGGTTCTTGCGCACGGCTGGATTGATCTCACGCTTGACCTTTTGGAGGTCGTCCAAGGTGCTGAATGACAGCTTGATGTAGCTTCTCTTCAGGCCGACTAAATGGTTGGGCTGGGGAGAGCAGGCCGGCACAGGTCAACACGAGTTCCTACTTTTGTCATGTGATAGGAACCCCTTTAATAATGACAAAGAATCGTAAAAACAAAAACATCTCACCAGGTCCAAGTCCTCTTTTGAGATAACTTCAAGCTTTGCCACCTTGCCGTGAAACTTTCTTGAAAAGTAGGAGATGACTTCTCTCTCGCAGTTCTGGAAGTTAAGTTGTATTTAATTAAAACGTTGTGTAAAATGATTTAATGGCATGAGAACCAAGTGACAAACGCCGCCTGACCTTTTTAGTAGCAATGTAAAAATATGGCTTGAATGGGAGGGCCACCTGCAGACAGACACACATTAAGCGACGTATTTTAAAAGCAACAGCACATTTGATTGTTTTGTTATCATGTCATTACAAAACAATCGATCCCCCAGCACACCTTAAACCTGCTTCCATCTTCCTGTATGAAATAATAGTCCACAGCACTGATCATCCGCTTGTCATCGTCCAGGATCTCTGCCTAGAAGTGGAAATGTGTCTCAATTAATACCAGCCATTTAAAAGGGGGGGACGGGAGGGGGCACAGTGTGTCCCTGAGTACACACTCACTGGATGCATGTTGATCAGCCAGCCCGTTTTCTCCCCCGGCTCCTTCATCCTGTCGAAGCCGAAGCGGGCGTCCATCTCGTCGGTGAACTGGCAGCGCTCCAGCCGCTTGAGGGCCGACATCGCGGCTCCATCGTCCCTGGTTCACACACACACGAACACACATGACAGCTACACTACACGCCAGGTTCCTCGTGTCGTACACTAGTTATAAAGCATCCAAGTTACGTGATTTGTCTGAGAAAGGGGAAGCGACTCACTGGTTCTCACGGTCCCCCCCGCTTTGTCCTCGCTGCGGACGGTACCGTCCGCTGTTTTGTAGAACCATCTTCTCTCCGCAACACGAAGAAATAAATCAAAATGCCGCGACGTTTGTCCGAGTCCTTCGGCAAAACCGCATTTGAAGCACTGTTGAGGTTGTTTTGAAGCTTCGCACTCCGGTTTCCTCACTGACGCTGCGCGTGTTTTCTTAATTTGGCGCGTTCTGTCGGTTGCCGCGAGAGCAGCGCAGAGAAGACGATCAAAGATCGTTTGTTACAAAGCGGACCACTCGGACTGCAAACCCAGCTTTGATTGTGTGGTGAGGCGAAGGTCTCGCAAGCTTCAAACATGGACGACTTTGCCATCTTGTATTCATACACATTTGATTCATTCGACAGTTTCAGACATATACATCATATTATGTATATGGTTTCAGAGGCCGTCTTCTATTTGCATACTTAACAGCGTCCGGTTATGCCGTTTGGCCTGGTTTGTTTTTCTCATCCGCTGCTCACATAGGCGATCTTCGAAGGGATCCGTCTTTCCTGGGCGGCGCCTGAAGCTCCTCCCTGCACATGTTTAGCGAGGAGGAAGGAGGTGGCGTCGTGCAGCGCGGGGAGGCTGACAGACAGACGACTCTGGAGGAAGAAGGCAGGGACGTTTCCGGCTGCTGTCAGGACATCGTATTAATCGGCGCGGCTCATTTTGAGCCAAGTCGAGATAACTACACGTTGAAGCTTAAACCGGAATCACTCAGAGTTCAATGGCTTGGCTGTCAGCTAACTCGTTAGCCTGGTTTGTATTGCAACAACAACAACAACTGGAGTGCTGCCCGTTACCTGTGGCGGTGAGAGCAATTCAATGATGTTTGTGCAACTGAATACCACTATTAAAAGATATGTACTATCATTTAAACCACATTTTTATGTTATTGACACAACTTGATTTAATCTTTGATTTGAGAGAGCATGTGGGTTTTCCTTCCTTGTAAAGAAGGATATTGGGGTTTTCAGAGAGCACCAGTACGCTGGTATGTGTAAAGCCTAAAATTAGTCTGTGACATTCTGTGTACGTTCACCGGCCACGGCGACCTGAAGCTACCAGCACATGGAAGCGCCAATAACACTACCTCTCTGCTCTTATCATGCAGGGGTGTAACTAGTATTTCATTTAAATCGTCATTGCTGTAACTCACGATAACTTCTAAAAGAAACTCCCAGTATTTATTTTCTTTATAAAAACGTGTCAATGCTACTGTTATAAAGAGATGTTTTTGGAATATTGTGGCCCTTGTGAGAAGTGATGGTTGAGCCTTCATTTGTTTCTGTCAAAGTGGCTCCGGAGGACAAATGCCTCCTTGTCTCTGCAGTGAGTCACCATTCATTTCATATTTATATAATACAGAATCAAGCTGCAGTAAAGACTCCATATGTGTTTCACACAGATAGAACTATTATCCATCATTTTTCTTTATTCATTTGTGTGCCTCCCGATGCTCATTAACACTGTGTGTGTGTGTGTGTGTGTGTGTGTGTGTGTGTGTGTGTGTTGTGCCTCCTCACTCCCTCAGTGTTGACCTTTCCCCCATATGAAGCAGCCACACTTTCTCTCATGGCAGCTGTTGCAGACGGGCTGATTACTGGAGACTGGCTGGTAAAGGTAGCTGGCCAGATCCTACTTGTATAGTTAAACATCGTTATCTCCATTTCAAACTATTGTTGTTAAAGTCGAACACAACCCACAGTTCTTATCTGACATTATGCAGCCTGCCACTGACCTCGGATCACCTTGACAGAAATGTCTTTTAACCAGAATAGAAACTACTTCTCACTAAAAGTCAGTTAATTGAGGCCCAATGTTTTTTTGAGGCTGACATTGATATTTGAGAATTAAGAATTCAAATACATTTTACATGCCTGTTTTTCCACAACAATCTGTTTTGATGAAGATGTCTTGAAAGTGTTTGTTGTAAAAAACAACAAATGAGACATTTTCCTCCATAGTGGACAACGTATGCAATGGTGTCGCTCCTATATAATACCGTAATAGAGTATGTATTATATTATATCACTTTTTATGTCTCCCAACCATTTGTGTTATTCCATGATGATCTCATGACGTGATGAAATGTAGATCTGACTGTCATCTCACATAATCTCCTCTTGGTTCTCGTTGCAGTCTCAGTCTGTGAATGTTCCCTTTGGCGGCTTTGGGATTAATCCTATGGATATTGTTGCTACTGTGGAGGATTAATACCAAGACGGCAGCAACAATGCCCGTGAAAAGAAGGGAATCTCCGCCTGGCTGCGGCCCACCTGCAGCCGAGGACGACCTGCCTTCTGCACCCCCTCATCCAGGCGGACGTTCCCGCTCCGCGGTTCCTGCTCCCCCCACACACATGGAGGATAACAGTCCTCAGGCCAGCGGTGACTCTGCGGGCCTGGATGTTAAACCAGGGGCCACTGGGGCTCTGCAGGCATCCTCTGAGATAACTGCGGAAGAGCCAGCATTACCGATGAACACCCAGAAACCTTCCAAACCCAGGGCGCCGATGCTGAGCGCGAAGCTCGGGGCAAGGGACCGCCTCAAGTTCATCCTCGGAGCATCGGAGGACAACTCTTCAGACGAGGAACTCCTGGTCGCTAAACCTCCATGCGGCGCGTCTCAGCCTGCCTCCTCCGCCCGCACAGAGGCCGGCTCCTCGGGCATGAAGTAAGACCTCGTCTCTGTAGAGTTGATTCAAAGGTCAGCTGTCCAGGTTCAGGGCCGTGTTTTCATCGCCTTGTCTAGAAGTCGTAACTTTAACACAAACATGCAAGCGTCTCTCACGCATTTCATCGGAGGATCCAACATGAACTGGGTGGTTTTCTAAGCCGATGATTCATTCTCTTAAACTATGTGGGTCAAACACGTGGCCACGGTGGTGACGTGTGCTTGCGCTCCTACTTGCTCTGTCCGCGCGAGCCGCGTCTTATCACCTGACTGGGTGGGCTTGACCTGCGCTGTTGTTGCATACCAAACCCCCCCGACTCCATTAGTGGAACCGGAGCCTGCGCCAAACGACTTTGAAAACTGTGCTGTGAGCATAATGTCACAACTCGGCAAACAAAATGCGCACATAAAGCGTCTCAGGGTTATTCCTAGATCCGGCGATGGTATGTGATGTGAATCTTATCAAAGAGGGTTTTTTTGGTGCACACAGCTCAGTTGTTCAGTTTCACTGGGATTGATTTACCCAAAAAGCATGACACTGTGTGCTAGCAGGACGTATAGGAAGCAACAAGGTAAGAATTTTCCAATCTTTTGATGCAGAAGCACTCTTGACAAATGTTTAATAAAACAGGAAAACAGATATTTTTGAACACGCTTGCACAAAGAGTTCAGCCTTTTCCTTTTTTTTTTGCTTGCCGGTTAAATGGTTTCTTTTTAAAAGAAGAAGAAGAAGCCAAACGTTTGCCCCGGTGTCGGCGTTGCCTCTTTGTATATTTAAAAGAAGGAGCCTGTGATTTGTCACAGAGCTCTGTAGATCATTGTGTTGCCAGTGTGGGAGGGGAGAAGGGAGGGAGCACACGAGAGGATTCACTCTTTAGAGGTTCCTTTGTTTTTGTCTTTGATTTTAAGTCCTAGTCACACCACTGAAAAGGCTTTAAAGTAGATTGCGTAATGGAGGAAAACAACTGTGAGGGTCCGAGCTTGTTCCCATGTCTCTGAAGGTATGTGCTATTTAAACCGGTGTTCCCTTCTGTGTAATTTGATACTTGTGGTGCCTGGTTTATTATGTGCATGTATCACATGCTTCATCTTCCAGCTGCAGAAACAATGGAAACATGCTCAATTACTTTGTGCAAAGGTAGAACCTCTATGGCTGTTTGTGAGCAGTGAGTATCGCTCTTATGGTCTTATTGTTATGTAACTGAACAGAGCTGGACTTCGTACACATATGTTTGAGGAAATAGAAGGAACCCCCCCCCCGACCATGTGTACCCTCGAGAAAGGAAGTGTAAAACAGACCACAAGCTGGAAAGAAATCAGCCAACAAGACTGTTATGTGTGTAAATAGATCCGTTGGTTGGTTCAGGATAGTTTGTGTTTACTTAAACTTCCGCCTCATTTTAAAAGATTAGAACGTGTATAAACAAGGGCACCTCCATGACACAGAGCTCCAAAAGCTGATAGAAACCAGCTGTTAAATCTCTATTTACTGGCAAGTAAATAAGTAAGGAAGTTTAAAGTTCATATACAAATCTGCACTTTGTGTCGTTACTGATGCAATGCAGGTATTTCTCAGTGATATCTCAACCCGGGACAGAATTCATATACATGGCTCGCGGTGTAAATGCAATGAGACTTTGGAATGAACACGGAGTCACCTGATCATCACAATACGTAATAAGTTATTTCAAAACCAACATGTCAGTAAAACAGGTTTCACTTAAAAATAAACTAAAAATGTAGCGTGTGATTGTTTTTTATTGTAATTTATCTGTTACTTCTGGAGTGTCTGGGTCGGAATACGCCAAAGTTATTCTGCTTTGCTGTGTAGTTGAAGAGACAACTAACCATGAGCTTCCCACTGTAGGCCTAGCATGTCTGGTCTCCACCTGGTAAAAAAAGGACATAAACACAGAAAGATGGACATCCAGAGGGACTTCGCCGTGGCCTCTCCTGCAGAATTTGTTACCCGATTTGGTGGCAACCGCGTCATCGAAAAAGTAAGGATGAAAGTCTTTTGAATGACGATTTTAGACGATTTCTATATTTACATGCATGGTGACCGTTTGTGGTTGTTGTTTCTCTTGCAGGTGTTGATTGCTAACAACGGTATAGCTGCAGTCAAATGTATGCGGTCGATTCGCCGCTGGTCCTACGAAATGTTTCGTAATGAAAGAACCATCCGTTTTGTGGTCATGGTTACTCCTGAAGACCTGAAAGCCAATGCAGGTCACTATAAACACGATACTTACTAGATTTTATTATCCAGCAGAAGAAAATCTTCAATTGTATAATTTCACAAATCCGTCATCATATGTTGCTTGTTTTGCTTCTAGAATACATTAAAATGGCAGACCACTATGTGCCTGTCCCCGGGGGGCCCAACAACAACAACTATGCCAACGTAGAGCTGATTCTTGACATCGCCAAGAGAATCCCAGTGCAGGTACTTTTTCAGTGTTATCTCTGGTCTGTAAGCTTTGACCTTTGACCTTGCCTAGCTGCTAAATGACACGTCTGTGTGTATCACTATTAACAGGCCGTCTGGGCTGGTTGGGGTCACGCCTCAGAAAATCCCAAACTGCCCGAGCTGTTGGACAAAGCAGGAATATTGTTCTTGGGTAAAAATCCACTTTGAAACCACAGAAAGTTTACATATTCATCCATTGCATATTTAATTTCTAACGGGCCGCATTGCTTTCAGGCCCCCCCAGTAAGGCCATGTGGGCTCTGGGGGACAAGGTGGCTTCTTCCATTGTGGCTCAGAGTGCTGACATTCCCACACTGCCGTGGAGCGGATCAGGTGATGATTGACTTCCTACGTGGTATTACTCCACATAATGCATAGTATCACCAACGCTACTCCGTCTGACTGTGTGTTGTCTTTCTGCAGGTCTGACAGTGGATTGGAAAGAGGACGACCAGTTTCAGGGCAATGTGATCAGTGTTCCTCCGGAAGTCTACATTAAGGGCTGTGTTCTTGATGTAGACGATGGACAGGTGGTAAGTATATTAGATAAAGTCATCCTAATATCTTCACATTTGTTTCTTTTTTATTATTTCCTTTTCCCCGATATATTGGCTAAATCACATTTTATGTGGTGTTTCCTTGCAGTGGGCTGAGAAAATCGGTTATCCGGTTGTCATTAAGGCCTCTGAAGGTGGAGGTGGAAAGGGTATCCGGACAGTAGAAAATTATGAGGACTTTCCAAGCCTCTATAGACAGGTTTGATCCGATTCAGACCCCATTTCCACACAGCTGTAGGAGATTTAATTCTGACAGCTAAAGTGATTTGTTATTTTGCGTGCAGGTGCAGACCGAGGTACCCGGCTCGCCTATCTTCATCATGCAGCTGGCTCAGCATGCCAGACATCTCGAGGTTCAGATACTGGCGGATGAGTATGGGAACGCCATCTCTCTCTTTGGACGAGACTGCTCCATCCAGAGACGGCACCAGAAGATCATAGAGGAAGCTCCTGCCACCATAGCTTCTTCCTCGACGATCGAGCAAATGGAACAGGTGAGTTTACTGCGTGCATTCATTTCACGACCTTTATTACCTCGTCAGGTAAAAACTTGTGTCTTCTGTCTCCTCCGTCTTTCCCAGTATGCTGTGAGAATGGCCAAGATGGTCGGCTACTGTGAGTGCAGGTACTGTGGAATATCTCTACTCTGAAGATGGAGGTTTCCATTTCCTGGAGCTAAATCCTCGCCTGCAGGTGGAACACCCCTGCACAGAAATGATTGCAGATGTAAACCTGCCAGCTGCCCAGCTTCAGGTAAAAGAAAAAGATGCAAAATGATACCATAGGAAGAAAATTAGTAATTCTTTTTCAAATAGCATTGTTCTTTTTAACTGTGTTTCATCTCCCATAGATTGCGATGGGCATCCCCCTTCACAGAATCAAGGACATCCGTTTGCTTTACGGGGAAAACCCGTGGGGGGACACCCTTATTAACTTTGAGACTCCAGAATGCGCGCCGAGTCCAAGAGGGCACGTCATCGCTGCACGAATCACCAGCGAGAACCCCGATGAGGTGGAGCTCAATTTCACATGCACAACGTTTCGTTATGCTCTGTTGATTTGCAACACTGGTTCGTCATACCTTGTGCTCTCTCACAGGGGTTCAAGCCCAGTTCTGGCACCGTTCAGGAGCTGAACTTCCGCAGCAGTAAAAACGTCTGGGGTTATTTTAGCGTGGGGGCAACAGGAGGACTGCATGAATTTGCAGATTCCCAGTTTGGGCACTGTTTTTCCTGGGGAGAAAACCGTGAAGAAGCCATCTCGTAAGCTACTTTGTTTTAAGCCTTAAAGAATATTCAATGTCATACCATATATGTGTTTATCAGCTTCAATTGTTCCATGTTCTGCAGGAACATGGTGGTGGCTATGAAGGAGCTGTCCATTAGAGGCGACTTCAGGACCACAGTTGAATATCTAATTAAGTTACTAGAGACGGAAAGCTTCAGAAACAATGATATTGACACCAGCTGGCTGGATCATCTCATTGCAGAGAAGGTGCAGGTAGGAGACTGATGCCACAAATCATTACACAGCTAAGTACTTGGTCACTGTTTCTTTGGGATGTTTTGTTTGCTTCATTAAGCCATGTGGTCTTCCTACAGGCGGAAAGACCAGACACCATGCTGGGCGTTGTTTGTGGGGCTTTGCATGTTGCTGATGCCGGCTTCCAAAAGAGCATGTCTGATTTCCTGCATTCACTGGAAAGGTCAGTAAACAATCTTATTAATGCCTCACTAGAATTCTCTGTTTCTTTACACTTTTGACTTATTCAAAACTCCTGCATCCATAGAGGTCAAGTACTACCTGCAGCCAGTCTCCTAAACTCCGTCAATGTGGACTTAATATATGAAGGAGTCAAGTTCTGCCTCAAGGTATCAGCTTTATTTCCTTCAAACGTTCCTTGTTTCAACTTCAACGTTCCCTGTTTTAATCAACACGTTATCACTTCTGCTACTTACAGGTTGCTCGCCAGTCCCCAACAACTTTTGTCATCATGATGAACAACTCCAACATCGAGATAGATGTGCACAAGCTGAGTGATGGGGGCCTCCTGCTGTCCTATGACGGAAGCAGCCACATCACCTACATGAAGGAGGAAGTGGACAGGCAAGAGCCCTGGATCTGTATAAATTGTTTAATTTGTTTGCTTGAAATAATAATTCTATGAACTACTTCATCCCCTCACAGCTACCGCGTCACTGTTAGCAACAAGACCTGTGTGTTCGAGAAAGAGACAGATCCCACGATGCTGAGGTCGCCCTCTGCTGGTAAACTGCTGCATTACGCGGTGGACGACGGAGGCCACGTTCTTTCAGGAGAGATCTATGCAGAGATTGAGGTGAATGTGACAAATGCTGGTAAAATAGATCCCGTGAGGCATGCAGTATTTTTGTTCACTGGTTGCTGGCGCTGTTGTTTCAGGTGATGAAGATGGTGATGACGTTGACGGTGCCGCAGTCTGGTCGTGTCCACTTTGTCAAGCGACCCGGGGCGGTTCTGACGCCGGGCTGCGTGGTGGCTCGTGTAGATCTGGATGACCCCAGCAGTATACACCTGGTGAGTTAATTGAAAATCATGTATCTCATTGTGCATAAGTGTGCCTTGTAATTCCTACCACTTAATAACATTATTAATGGTGTTCAGGTCTTGACTAAAAAGACCAAAATGTTGGTCGTATATCTGCAAATTGAAAGTGTTTGTTGTCACCTCTGCCTGGTAAACCAATATACATCATAAATCAATAAATATCATTCTGTGTCATTTGTAATCTTTCATTTTGCTGCTTCCCCCTGCTGTTACAGGTGGAGCTCAACACCGCCGTATTGCCACCTCAGCAACCACTACCCACCTGTGGGTGAAAAGCTTCACCAGGTGTTTCACTGTGTGCTGGAAAACCTGGTGAAAGTCATGGCTGGCTACTGCCTGGAGGAGCCCTTCTTCAGCAGCAAGGTACGCAGCAGGCCTTCTGCCTCTGCACGTTCTCAAACCGTGTCATCGGTGTTAAACAGATGTGCATGTCCATGTCTGCAGCTGAAGCAATGGGTGTTCACCCTGATGAAGACCCTCAGGGACCCCTCGCTGCCCCTGTTGGAACTGCAGGACATCATCACAAGCTTGGCGAGTCGAATTCCTCCCAGTGTGGAGAAAGACATTCGTAAAGTGATGGCTCAGTACGCGAGCAACATCACCTCTGTCCTCTGCCAGTTCCCCAGCCAAAGGGTGAGTGACGCTCGTGCTCGGCGACATGTTGGCGGGTGCAGTTGTGCGAGTTCTCACTGTAATCTGATGACGTAATTCTTTCATTATTCCAGATTGCAAATATTCTAGACAGCCATGCAGCAACCCTGCAGAGGAAGTCCGACCGAGAGGTGTTCTTCATGAACACTCAGAGTATTGTTCAGCTAGTACAGAGGTTAGTGTTTTCCTTTTTCTGTACAGTATTCATAAAAGCATCGATATAATAATATCTCATTGATTGATGGGGCTGGCACAGGTACCGCAGTGGAATTCGGGGTTACATGAAGTCGGTGGTTCTCGATCTGCTGAAGAAGTACTTGCAAGTAGAGAAACAGTTCCAACAAGGTACTGTTGATATATTAAACTCTAGACAAGTCATTTTCTTTAATAACCCCAGATTGTTTGTCGCATCCAACATCATTGTACTCTTGTTGTCACAGCTCACTATGACAAGTGTGTTATCAACTTGCGAGAGCAGCACAAGCCTGACATGAGCCCGGTGCTGGAGTACATATTCTCACATGCCCAGGTTTCCAAGAAGAACATCCTAGTCATAATGCTCATAGTAAGGCCTCAACACCCCCATGCATGAGTCAAACAATCCTCAACGCAATATATTTTAGTGACAGACACCTTGTACGTTGTTTAGGACCAGCTGTGCGGAAAGGATTCCATGCTAGCAGATGAGCTCGTGGACATTCTCATCGAGCTCACGCAGCTTAGCAAGATGGAGCACTCAAAGGTGGCCTTGAGAGCCAGACAGGTAACGTCTCAGACCACCTGTTAAGTGTCACTTAAACGCTATTATGTTTGTTTTAAATGCGTTTAGTCAAGCTAAAAGACTGGATACCTCCAGTTTAGTTCTTTTGTGAGGACATCATCTTTTTAAGATTTAAGGTTTTTCAATTTTATGGATTGCGTGTTACATTTGCAAATGTGTCATAGGTTTTGATTGCATCCCATTTACCATCATATGAACTGAGGCACAACCAGGTGGAGTCCATCTTCCTGTCAGCCATTGACATGTACGGCCACCAGTTCTGTCCAGAAAACTTGAAGGTCAGCCTCTTTCGTGTGTAGAAATGTCATTGTAATCATCCTTTCTTCTAGCAGCTTTAATATAAAATGACATTCTTTCTCTCCTTTTGCACAGAAACTCATTCTCTCTGAAACCTCAATTTTTGATGTTTTGCCCAATTTCTTCTATCACTCCAACCAAGTTGTCTGCATGGCTGCTTTGGAGGTACGGTCGTGATATTAACACCTTTTTTCCTATTTCTCTCCAGTGCTTGAGTAGTGAGGAACTCTTGTTTTTTCGTGACTCAGGTGTATGTGCGCAGAGGTTACATTGCCTACGAGCTGAATAGCATCCAGCATCAACAACTGCAGGATGGAACATGCGCATGTGGACTTTCAGTTCATGCTGCCGTCATCGCATCCAAACAGGTAAAAGAAAGAAAGTCCTCCACTGCAACCGAAAGGCCACTTCCAAAAACTGGAGAAATGTTACGTCAATACTGCATCAGAGGCTGTTACGGTCCGTCAGACATCCCTACTTTTTTATGCGATTAACCGGATGAGTCCTTAAACGTTGAATAGCTGTCCTGCTCAGTGGTGCAGCAGGAGAGCCTGTGAACTGCTGCTGTGACGGCGTTCGGCTCACACTGAATGCAGAACTTACCCAGCGGACATTAATGCTGTTGTGCACTGCAGCTTGTCGAGTGCCTTGATCTAATCATAATGCCTTATGTTAGCGGTACACTGATCCTCCACTGCTAACACTCACCTGTCGCTCATCTGATTTCAGAGGGAGCAACCCTACTCTCAACAGGTAGAGTAAAGCTCCTCCCCACCAGCCAAAGCACCTGATCATGTGGATGTCTCACAGCAGTGCATGCAGAATGTGCAGAGTGTAACTTCTTTCCTTCTGTCCTGTGAAACTATAAACCTTTTCTCAAGGACTCTTCTAACAAGTCCTCCACTTTGAGATTTTTTTTTTTTCTTGCATAGCGATACTGAGGTTTTGGATATTTGATATGTTTCGCGTTGCCTCAGAAACGTCAGGCCTGAGATTTCGATGACTGTTGCCGAATGGAAATACCTTTTGTTGGAAACTCTCAATAACTTGTAACAATTGGTCTTCATAACAACAGTTCATAATTCCTTTCAATGCAATACACGGAAAATGCCCATCAACTGTGTGTAATTATTATCTCATATTTTGATAATTGATAAGAATATCCCGACTTGCTTTAATTGCTCTCCGTATGCACATTTGTATTCTTGGCTAGTTCAGTGTTTTCTTCGCTTAAGCAAACTTCTCCATGTGATCATTCAGTTGTTGAGTCTTGCTGTTACTGTCTGTGTGTCATTTTTTCAGGGTTCCCGTGCCAGTGAGTGGATCAAGCAGCTTTAAAATGAGGCGAGAGAGCAGTGAACTGTTCTTGGAAGGAGCCTTTTCTCCCCCCTGCCAGCGCATGGGCGCCATGGTGGCTTTCCAGTGTTTCGAGGACTTCAAAAGGTCACTTTTAACATGGTTACGATCTTCCTCTACGTTCTCTGCGTCAATGTGAAAGACGTTTTGATGAAAGCAATTCCAAGGTTTGTTTTTCTTTTGCAGGAATTTTGATGAAGTTCTCTCCAGCTTTGCAGAACCACTCTTGGAGAGTGCTTCCCTTCTCCGAGTCCTGCCCCGGTCTGTTTGAGGAGGAGAACTGCAAGGTGAGTGCTGTGATGGTGTGTAGTAATAAGAAAAGGTGTGACTACAGCCACAGAGTTCTCCCTCATGCCCTACAGAACACGAGGGAAACCCCGATCCACATCATTAACGTGTCCATAAAAAACGCTGACACAGAGGACGACGATGCCTTGGTTACAGCCTTTGCCGCATTTGCCCAGACGAAGGTTGGCTTCTTAACGCAATACGGAATCTAATGAATGAGATGTTGTTTTAGTTTTTTAACCTTTTAATCAAAAATTGTTTTTTTACAGCGCCCTATCCTCTTTGAATATGGAATCCGACGAATTACATTTCTAGTTGCACAGAAGGTAATTGAACACTATTTAGTTCCTACAATTAATATTGTAAGTAAAATACTAGTATATTTTGCCACCTCGATTGCAGTTATGATTCTACTACTTGAACAAAAGTTAAACTCAAAATGTAACACAATCGTGTAGATTCTCAGCCTCTCGTTTGAATCTTTGTTTTGTTAATCCGGTAGAAGTAACGCTTCTGTTCAAAACTTTTTATCCGTATATATAAACATAGCTGCACTCCTTTTGTTCAGTGAAGATCCCAGCGTATCGCCTTTAGACGTACACGTTTACACGTTCGTGGAATTAGACTTCTTATCTGATTCTTTTTTGTCATTTCAACAGAGAGAATTCCCCAAGTTCTTCACATTCAGAGCTAGAGATGGGGTAAGTCCAGGGTCGGTTAATGAGCTGAAATGCCGCCGTGTGCAGAGGTGATGATGCGTTTGTCTCTCTCAGTTCCAGGAGGATCAGATTTACCGTAATCTGGAGCCGGCTTTAGCCTTTCAGCTGGAGCTCAACCGCATGAGGAACTTCTACCTGACGGCCGTTCCCTGTGCCAACCACAAGATGCAGCTCTACCTCGGTGCTGCTCGGGTGCAGGAGGGAGCTGAAGTTACAGACTACCGCTACTTCATACGAGCTATTATCCGCCACTCGGATCTCATCACAAAGGTTAACAGAGCAACTGGAAATCACAGATTTTTGATTATTGGAAGAAAAAAAAAAAACACGTTTGCTTTGTAAACACAACCAGGAAGCGTCTTTTGAATATCTGCAAAATGAGGGAGAACGTCTCCTGTTGGAAGCCATGGATGAGTTGGAGGTGGCCTTCAGTAACACCAGTGTCCGCACAGACTGCAATCACATCTTCCTCAACTTTGTCCCCACTGTCATAATGGACCCATCTAAAGTCAGTGTCCAGCAGCTATACGCTAGCACTGTGATTACTCATTACACATTTATATGCCTCCTCTGTGTATACCCGTGTTATCTCTCAGTGGTCTGTGTCCTCTTCTTGGGACCCTCAGATAGAGGAGTCCGTCCGCTCCATGGTGATGCGCTATGGGAGCCGTCTGTGGAAGCTGCGGGTCATGCAGGCTGAGCTGAAGATCAACATCCGCCTGACGCCAACTGGGAATGCCATTCCCGTCCGCCTCTTTCTCACCAACGAGTCTGGCTATTACTTGGACATCAGTATGTACAAAGAGGTCACCAGCCCCGGTTCGGGACAGGTGAGGACAGTGGACGAATGTGGCCCCAAATCAAGCATTTTGTAAAAAAAAAGAAATTGTAACCAGAATATGTACACGGATTAAAAAGATTTGTTCTTGCACGTTGGTTTATGGTTTATTGTCATGTGAATAACTGGTTTCCCTTTCCAGATCACGTTCCAGTCATATGGAGATAAGCAGGGTCCTCTGCATGGCATGATGATCAGCACTCCGTATGTGACCAAAGACCTGCTGCAGGCCAAACGCTTCCAGGCTCAAACTCTCGGGACTACATACGTCTATGACTTCCCTGAGATGTTCAGACAAGTACTGCAAACCTACAGAGTTATGTTTTTACTTCCTTTTCTGTTGTTCCTAAGATCTGAAATTTGACTCCTACCTAAAATATTTCGCGTAGGCACTGTTTAAGCTGTGGGGTCCAGGGGAGAAATACCCCAAAGATGTGCTGATGTGCACCGAGCTGGTTCTGGACCCTGAAGGTCAACTTGTGCAGATGAACCGCCTGCCTGGAGACAATGACGTAAGAGGCTGTTTAAAGCGTTGACGTCGGTTTATGCTCTCTGAATGTGCTGATGCTGACGGTCACTACAATCTGTTCTTCACCAGGTGGGAATTGTTGCCTTCAAGATGAAGATGAAGACTCCAGAGTACCCAGAGGGGAGAGATATCATCGTCATCTGCAATGACATCACTCACATGATCGGCTCGTTTGGTCCTCAGGAGGATGAGCTGTTCCTCAGGGCGTCAGAGTTGGCTCGGGCCGAGGGCGTTCCCCGCATTTACGTCGCGGCCAACAGCGGAGCTCGCATCGGCCTGGCTGAAGAGGTCAAACACATGTTCCAGGTGGCCTGGATCGACCCCACTGACCTCTACAAGGTGACCTTTTGATGTGTATACTTCACAGTATACAGAAAACCCGAAATAATGTTGCAACATGTATGTGTGGTTGTGATTTCTTGAAAAAAGTTATTTCCATTTCCCCCGCAGGGCTTCAAGTACCTCTACCTGACACCCCAGGACTACACCTGTGTCAGCGCCACCAACTCTGTTCACTGTCGCCATGTAGAGGAAGGGGGCGAGTCCAGGTACGACAACTCCGTGGTTGTTCTCCTGAAGTAGAAGTATGGCCGCTGTATCACTGACGCCCTGAACGTGTGTCTGTAGGATAATGATTTGGTCCTTTTATGGTCTTCACCCCTGTGTCAGGTACATCATCACAGACATCATCGGGAAGGACGACGGTCTCGGGGTCGAGAACCTGCGAGGTTCTGGCACCATTGCTGGAGAATCCTCTCAGGCGTATGAAGAGATTATTACAATTAGCATGGTGAGCGTCTGATTTTCCCCCGTGAGTGAGAAACAAAAAACAAAGGTTATCCTGTGCGATGTCATCACGCGAGCCAATTCTTCTGCTCTGACAGGTGACGTGTCGCGCTATTGGCATCGGAGCATATCTGGTCCGTTTGGGACAGAGAGTGATTCAGGTGGAGAACTCTCACATCATCCTGACTGGAGCAGGTGCTCTGAACAAGGTTAGTCTGTTAAAGAAATCCCACTGCTATTGATGACTAGCAAAGTATAAAATGTATATATAAATATTAAAATGTTAAACGTGTATATAGAGAGAGAGAGGTGGATACGGTGTTGGAGGCGATGTTGTTCATTCGTATGAAAGATGTTCCGTGGTTCATGAAGCACAATAAAAGTTTGACTGCGTAAAAAAGTGACCAGGATCCAGCCGCTTGTTCTGAGGCTCCTTCACATGAACGGACGAAGGACAATTATTTAGCTATTTCTGCATTTTACAACTTCTAGAACCCAACTATATAGACTAGACTACATTCAGTAAGTGTTCTTACTGGGAAGTTGACTTATTCAAACAAAATAGAACAGCTTACAGAAATATTTGTCCCAAATTGTTGAGCCCAATGGCCAAGTTTCTGCTTGTGTGCAGGTTTTGGGAAGAGAGGTCTATGCATCCAACAACCAGCTGGGAGGGATCCAGATCATGCACAACAACGGAGTCACGCACACCACCGTGCCGGATGACTTTGAGGGCGTCTTCACCGTCCTCAAGTGGCTCTCCTACATGCCTAAGGTCTGGCTCAACATGCGAAAGTTCATGTAGTGCAACTTTATTGTTGATAAAAGTTGGACCAAAGATATCTGACCAACGCTTCGGATCACTAACTATAGTTCCTCTCCTCCTCACAGAACAAACACTCCCCTGTGCCCATCATAGCAACTGCAGATCCGGTCGACAGAGAGATAGAATACACTCCGACTAAGGCACCGTACAACCCCCGCTGGATGCTTGCTGGGAGACCTCACCCCAGTGAGTGTCCACGTGTGACATGAAAGCCCTCGTTTGCAGCCATCCAGCTGGTTGATTTTCTTTTTGTCTGCATCAATGTAATTAGCGGTGAAAGGTTCCTGGCAGAGTGGATTCTTCGACCACGGCTCCTTCATGGAGATAATGGAGTCTTGGGCTCAGACGGTGGTAGTGGGCAGGGCGAGGTAAAGCTTTCTACAGTCAATGCACACGCCTATGAATGAGTTTTCAAACCTTAAACCTTTTTTAACATCTTGGTTGAATGCAAACAGGTTAGGAGGAATCCCCCTTGGCGTCATTGCCGTTGAAACGCGCACAGTTGAGTTCACTGTCCCAGCTGATCCAGCAAACCTGGATTCAGAATCGAAAGTGAGTAAATACCACCACAAGTTTATCAATAAAACGGGTTCGGTCTCAATACTTCAGCTCTATTCGTGTTTTCTGCGTCGACGTCAGGTTCTGCAGCAGGCGGGCCAGGTGTGGTTTCCAGATTCAGCCTTTAAAACGGCCCAGGCCATCTGTGACTTCAACCGTGAGCATCTTCCTCTGATGCTGTTTGCCAACTGGAGGGGCTTCTCTGGTGGAATGAAGGGTAACGTATGAATACTGAACTTTTCAGAGAGACTGAATCCAAATTCAAGAGTGTTTTTTATTTGATAAAAATAAAAAAATAAAAAGGACTTTTGTTTATGTTAATTCTGCTCCCAGATATGTATGACCAGATACTGAAGTTTGGTGCCTACATAGTGGACGCGCTACGTGGTTTCCATCAGCCGGTGCTGGTGTACATCCCACCGCATGCTGAGCTGAGAGGAGGATCATGGGTAGTGATAGACCCCACCATCAACCCACTGTGTATGGAGCTCTATGCAGACAGGGAGAGCAGGTACATAAAGCAAGCATAAACAACAAGGTGTGTTTTGGGGAATAACCAGCCCTTCATTTGTCTCTGTGTTGCTGCTGTGCTTTCTACGTCCAGAGGTGGTGTGCTGGAGGCTGAGGGAACAGTGGAGATCAAATTCAGGAGGAAGGACTTATTGAAGACCATGAGCAGACTAGATCCAGTCTACGCTAGTCTGGTGGAGGAGCTCGGTAAAGGCTATTTCCTTCTCAACCAACTAAATCCATACGCCTGGGATGTTCATAACCGTTCTGACGAGTCACTCACTCACTTCTATTCCATCAGCCTCCCCAGAGCGGTCTGACAAGCAGGGCAGAGAGCTGGAGGCAAAGCTCAAAGCCAGGGAGGAATTCCTGTTGCCCATCTACCACCAGGTGGCACTGCAGTTTGCAGATCTCCATGACACCCCAGGGAGGATGCAGGAGAAGGGCGTCATCACTGTGAGTGTGCGCTCCATCAACACTCTCATGCTATGACTGACAATATGTGCGTGTAACATTGCAGAAAAATAAACTTGTGTAAAATGACTGGTTGGCTCGAGGGATACGACCACGAGGCAGTGATTCTAGTTAAACTCCTGGCAGGATGTTTTGGAGTGGAAGAACGTGCGGACCTTCTTCTACTGGCGTCTGCGTCGGCTCTTGTTGGAGCAGGTGGTGAAATGTGAGATTCTTCAGGCCAACAAAGACCTCACTGATGGACACATGCAGTCTATGCTTCGACGCTGGTTTGTTGAAACGGAAGGAACAGTCAAGGTATGTTGGAGAAAGTCCCTGAAGAGCTGCAGGGATTATGGATTGAATTCTACAAAATAAAATATGACTTATGTGTGTATTTTTTAGTTTTGAAGTAATGCTTTTTTCCCCATTGCTATTTACTGTGCACATTATTAACACTTAATAAGCTAATATAAGGTTCTCGTAGCTTTTTTTCAGTGCCTCATTGTTAAGGCTGATCAGAGATTTAAAGGTTTATCCGTCTGCTCTTCCAGGCCTACCTCTGGGATAATAACAAAGAAGTAGTTGAATGGCTCGAGAAGCATTTAACCAAGGAGGATGGCATACGATCAGGCATCCGAGAGAACATCAAGTACCTCAAAAAGGAAAACACTTTGAAACACATCCGCAGGTACACACCACATTTTTGTAACCTATTTTGTGGGCTTATTTCCATGACAATAATCTTATCAATGCCCAAAAGCCACACGTCCCATCCTTATGAATCTTAAAATGATTTTAGCTGTGGAATGTTTCATTACAGAGCTTCATTGTATTAGCTAATACAGTCCCAATAACTCCCTCAGTTTGGTCATGTTTAGCTCACACGGCCTGTAAAATACTAGAGCTACACCGACCAGATAGCTCTTTTGTCTGTCTTTAGTTTGAGTCCTCAATAAGATACATGCAAGTCAGATTTTCTTACACAGAAATGACAGAAAGTTCAGACTCCCCTGCGCTTCCAAAGATTTACTCCAGCACGATTCCTCTTGTGTTCCAGCCTGGTGGAGGCCAGCCCTGACTTAGCCATGGACTGCATCATCCAGATGAGCCAGAACATCACTCCGTCCCAGAGGGCCGAGCTCTCACATCTGCTTGCAACTATGGACAGCACCAGCACCAATTAAGCTGCGGAGCTTCATCGGGTTATATTTAAAAAAAAAAAGAACAAAAAGCGATGCTCCGGTTAAATCCACCCTGTTGGTAAAGAGATGGAAAATTTGAATTGTTTTTAGGGGTCTATTTAGGGCACAAAGTGACTTATTCCTCAGCGATCACATAACCACTGCAGTGCTGTGCCGGTTGTAAACGTTGCTTTTGAAAGGCTTCTTTGCAGGCACGTCATGATCAGTTTGACAGGCAGAAAAAGAGATTGTCTTTTATAATTGTGAGGAAAACTAAGTAATTTCAGCTTCTCATATCAAGGAACGTTCTGGTTCACGAACTACGACTAGATGGCACATTTCATTTGGCTGTATTTGCCCTTGAAAGTGTTACAGTGGAACTGCGTTTGTTCAGTCTTTTGAGTTGCACAAGTTTCACAAAGTGGAAGGTTTCTGTCTTCAGTTAAATGTATTAAATAGAGATCTTTTGTTAAACCGTTCATGTAGCTCAGGTAACTGATCAATTATTTAATGAATTATCAATCAAAAACTGTTTTGCATTGAACGAAAAAACAATTTACCAGTATTAAAATGAAGAAATGCTAATTAAGAACAGATTAAGATGGACTCAGCTGGCCATTCGCCTTCAGTATGTCCGTGTGTTTCTATGATTTCTTGTTTTGTGTTCTATAAAACAATGTAATGAATGATACTGTGACACTTTATGTGATACTTCTGAGCTTTTCTTTTGATGCAGTAATTCTTAAGATTCAGGTTGGACAAAGATTGCCAAAGTAGTTGCCCAAGTGAAGGCTCAACTCGCCTCTCCTCCAAATAAAAACAGGGACATTTAATTTAAATGTATATCGACTCTGTCTTGTATTGTATTCCACTAAAGACTGTTTGTTAATAAATGTCATTGATATCTTTTTGGCAAAACAAACGTATAGATTTTTATTATGGTCAAATGAATGAACATAATATACATCTGACTTTGAGGCATTTTAATCACATTGTGTAAAATAATAATCTGCACATCTGCATTTTGGAATGAAGGGAGCAAGTTCAGTTGAAAGAAAGCTTTTCTGTGGCAACAGCAATGTAAAACATTCAAATATATACAGCAAAAAGATGATACTTATCGCCTTTTCCAGCTGCCTTTATAAATATAAATAAAACACCACAGCAATAATGTCTAGAACAAAACAACAGACAAGAGACAGCTACAGTACGGTAGGGCCGTGAAGCGCAGAGCACAGTGGACAGTAGACAAACAAACATCTCCACGGTGTCACGCGGGCTTCGAGTCTTTGACATCACAGGTCTTACACGCGTTGTCTTACAGCCACATCTTTATTCATCAGCAGTATTAGTTCTTAAGTGGCAACTTCCTTGCGGACGCAAGTGAAATGATGTTCAAACATCCTTCTCCAAGTAGTTCCCGGCCGACTAGAAGAGCCGTGTGGTTTGTAAGTGTAGAATCTCAGACTTTGACCTCAGTTTCTTTCAGTTGGGTCCACAGACATCCACAGACGGTGCATTGGATCAAGTTGGCTCCGCATGAGGAAGTCCAGCTGCTTTATAAAAGGGCGATGGGCTTGCTGCTGGCCGGCGCGCCCATGTACTGAGAGGACAGGTGGTCCTGGGTGGTGTACGAGGTGTAGAGGCCCGTCACTTGTACATCTGACAGCGACATGTTCACTCCGGTGGAGGAAGGAGTCAGGTTGGCCGTTGCCAAGTCACAGTCTGATAGTCGCAGCGGCGAGTTACTGAAGGTACCCAAAGCATCCAGGTTAAAGCTGTCGTCCTTCATTTCCTCCCACAGGTTACCTGAGCACATCGATAGTGAGGTTAGTATATTGATGGAGCAAAACTGTAAACTGACTGTAAAGCAAACCAAAGAAATGGTTACAAATTTGACATATTTACCTTGAAGAGCAAAGTCCATGATGCTGGGGTCCAGCGCATCCACCTCTGTGTGTGTGTCCCCATGCATGCTGTAGAAATCGTCCGCTGGCTTGCCCGGGTGCTGGGTGAGTGGGCTGTGGCACATGTCCGGCACCGCGTGGAGGGGAGGTGTCTGGGCTGGTGCAGGGGACATGGGGGCCAGGCGGGCCTGAGCGTGCAGCTGGGCCTGAAGCTGGTGGTGGTGGTGGTGGTGGTGCATGGGCAAACAGGGCAGGGACAGCGTGACTAGTTGCTGCGATTGCATCTGGGTCGGGACGGGCAGAGCGAGGCCAGCGGGGCAGCTGGGCAGACGGGTCATGCCGGGATCTAAAACCTTACGTCTGCAGTTCTCCGGCCGGTCTGTGATCAGTTTGTCCAACTCATCTTTAGGGAAAACGGAAATGTTAAAAGTTAAAATGTGATGTCAGATGCAGAAGACTTTTTTTTAGAAGTAGGTCGTCGAATAAATCAGTTTCTAACCAGGGTTGGCCATGCTGCGGCGGATGGCTGGCAGGTCCTTGCGTTTCCACTTCTGCATCTCTTCCTCCATCTTGTCGATCTTGGCGGGATTCAGCGCCCACAGACATCCCTTACGGGATGAACTGCTGGTCTTGTTCTCCACTTTCTCAAAGCACTTGTTTAAAGACAGGTTGTGTCTGACTGAGTTCTTCCACCCATCAGGTGCAGTCTGCAATGAGAGATGAGTCAGGCTCTTTGTATGCATGCACCTCCTCTGTTGGTCCATCTGTTTTATTTGTATAGAGTATCGTACCTTGAAATAGGGGAAGTGTTCCTTCATAAAGCTATAGATCTCACTGACTGGGAGGCTGCCAGTTTTGCTGTTCTTCAGAGCCATGGCAATCAAACAGCTGAGAAGAATCACCAAACACAATTCTTTATTCAAGAGTATGTAGAAGCAGAGAAGGATAAACCAGATCATTCAGGAGATTTGTCTGGCGTTTGTGTTTCATCTGACCTGTAGGAGTAAATTGGCTTGGGAAAAGACTTGGGCTGCAGTTCCTGTTCTTGTGGAGCCAGCCGAGGTTGCGTGAAAATACTTTGGTTGTTGAAAGAGACATTGCTGTACAGCCCACCACCTGAACACTATAAGTAACCAAAGAAAAAATAATCAGCAGCTTCATGCTTTGCATTTATCCATCTTGACCAATTTACCAGCAAAAAATAAGAGCATGATACTTTAGTAGGTGAGAATTCTGTACCTGTTGTCCAGTTTGGGTCAGAGAGTAAACCTGCTGGGGCGCAGGCTGGTACACTGAGGTAGGGCACTGGTATCCTGGAGAGGGCATCCCATTCATGGAGAACGGAGACATCTGTGAAGCACAGGACGTTTCTCAATCGACCCAATAAAACATAACACGTGCACTTTCTTTTCTTTGCATTGCTGTTTAAACTCACACTTCCGCTGTGGGTGTTGATGATGCTGATTCCCAGAGGGCTGTGCTGCATGTTGCTCTGGAGGTGGAGCATGGAGCCTTGACTCGCTGTCATCCCAGACATGTTACTCAGCTGAGCTGTGACAAGAAGCGGACACATTACCGTTAGAATAACAGTTTTCTGAAAACAAAAAAAACCCCGAGATGTATGTTGTTTTTTTTTCCAGGTGCTTTCAGGATTACTAACATTTCTTTCTTGAAGGCGACAGAGTGGAAAGTGATGGGAAATTGGGTTGGGAATGTTCTAGTAAGAAACACTTATACATATGCAACACATACATATACGTACTTGTTATGTTATGCCGTGTTTTAATCTGCTGATCACAATATAGAAATAGGAAAAAGCTCAGAGCTCAAACTCCCCATCACAACTATCAAAATAGATTTGTCTGAGATTAACTGACCTGCAATGTAATTTAACTGTGGTGTGTTTTAGAAAACAGTTAAAACACCAATATTATGCTTTTGCTATCAAACTGTGTTTTAATCTGCAGATGCTAGAAATCCAGACAACGGGGATTTAACCAATCGGAGAGATGATGCATCTTTTGAACGTTGCCCTGTCCCCTCCCTGTCCTCACCTGTCTGTTGCTCCAGCAAGCTGCCCTGGGAGGGCCCGTTACTGTGGCCTCGGCCATCAGCCATCTGCTGCAGTCGGGGCACATCCACAGAGGTGAGCCATGACAGAGACTGCAGGTCCCCAGGGAGGTCCTCCTCCCTCAGCTGGGAGGGGTCTGTGGTCAGAAGCCTTCCAGGGAGGGAGAGAGAGCGAGAGAGAGAGAGAGAGAGAGAGAGAGAGAGAGAGAGAGAGAGAAAAGGTGGGGTGAGGGGGCAGATTTGGGGGGGAGGTTAACACGGCTGCCGACTCAGAGACACACAAAGACCAAAAGTGGAATTTAAATGTAACATTTGATGGAACGTTTTCTCTTTCAAAGTGGGAACCACCGCGATGAGTCTGAAAGTGGGCAAACAGGGCTGAGAGCCGCTGAGTGAAGCCGCGTGTTGACACAGCCATCCAGGATTCACCAGAAGCAGATTAACTTATTTGGCAGTGACAGATAAACACAACAATGAGGGAGTTAAACAAGCTTTCCATTCACAATATATCATCCATTGAGTTTGAGCTCTTTGTTTTCACCACATTTAATACTTTTCAAATGTTTTGATATGGACATAAAAAATATGATGTAACATTTCATTTTTTATTTCATGAATGCTGTGCTATAAATTGGATTAAACGTAGGATTTCTGCTTAACCAGTGCACTTCCAGTTACAATCAGCTTTCAGTCCTTATGTCTTTTATGTGGCGAGTCTCAAAGAGAAAGAGAAAAAAAGACAGGAATCCTCTTGAATCCTCTCCAGTCTCCTCTGCACACACACACTTACTGTGCAAGCGTTTGGTAATTGGGGTCGCTATGACAACACCTACTATTCAGTTAGGGTCTGTGGACAGTGTAAGAGCTCACCCCCCCCCCATCCATCCCCCCTGCTCCTCCACACACAAAACAAATCTCCTAATAAAAAAAAAAAAACAACCCTGTATCAGGTGACCACAGTGTCGCCTTTCACCATTGGCTGAATCACAAGTAAACAACGCATCAGATCGTTTGAAACATGGGACAGCAGCACATGTTGCCTGCAACAGTTGGCCATGTCTATTGAAAAATGATCACCTATTGTGTCCCAAACGACAAATCTGCCAAGTGGCACGTGGCTCTATTGTCTCCCCCAGACCCTTCCTTGATTGTCTCTGTCGTTTCTTTTCTTTACACAGCCCCCTGCATTAATCTGTTGGAATGACAGCCCTCACATAAGAGGGACAAATAGGATGCCATCTGCTTCCCTGTCCCTTTCCAGCCTCTCTACTCGCCCCAACCCTACACCATCGTTTATCTTTTTTGTGAGACTGACTATTAGCCTTGCTGCTGAAAGGTTTTTGCTATTTACAACAATTTTGGTACATATTAATGCAAAAATGCTGCGTAGGGAAAAAATGTCCCCCTGCGGGACTAATAGAATATCATCTAAAGAGTAATAGAGCATAGATCTATGTTTCTAATAATTGGAGTGTTTAAATGTTAAAGCTACTTTCTTCCCCTTTCGTTTAGTATATTAAAAAATTCCACAAAGTATAATATTTGCTACGGCTGTTCTTTCACTCATTGTGTCACAAATCTACTAAAGGTTGAAATTTGTAGTAAAGAAAAAGGCTGAATACAATAGAAACAAATAGGTATTACAGGGGGTGTATTCCCACCTCCCATTCGAACCCAGCAGCAAAGAAATTGCTCACTGATGCAAGACATGTTGAACTGGTGTCTTCATGCATCATCCGAGCCTACCCAGAGGTTCAACAACACTCAATATTGCACCTCCTCCCCCTCGCCTCCTCATCCTCTGCCTGCCTACCTCCTTTTTTCTAATTGGGAGCCACTTGTGCGTACTGGTGACCCAGAGCGCCCGTCTCCCCCCCGAGCCGGCAGGCCAAGAGGCTCAGGCTCTCCGTGTGCCGACAGCGGGAGTGTAAACAGAGCTGATGGTTTCTGACAGATCCATTCAGACTGAAAATCATTTATTCTTCAGGGTTTTTTTTCTCTGTCCTTTTCCATGAAACCCCCCCATGCACAAAAAGAGCTGTCCATCTACCTTTTCTAAACATAGTGGGGTTAGACAGCTTGTACCGTGACCATTTTAGAAACACCTTAAAGGAGTTGAATAGTAAAAATATGGCTTTTATTTATTGAGGCATCACATATCTGAGTGTTTTTGCCAAGATGCAACAAAAAATAATTAAGTTGTTTGCTGCTAAAATTCCTGATAGAACTCTAATATTAAATGACAAGTCTCACCTGTAGTCCTGTGGAGATGGATGATGCCCAGCATTATCAATTATTCCTGACATCCTGGATGTTATTCCACTTTCTATCATTTCCTGGGATATGTGGTACAACTGCAATGAAAAAACAAATGATCACACTTTAGGTCATCCCCCCCCAGTGACTCTCAAGCTGAGACCAACAAGATATGTAAAAGAAATCACCACAATACAAATGATATAATTATAATTTTGGAATAATGATTGAAGACCTTGTTTATTTATAAAGATATATTCAAAAGCAAAAGTTTTAAATTCAAATAAAACAAAGAGTAAACATATAAAATAATAAATGAATAGCAGTAAACCAATTGCTATGTGGCATCAGTGTGTCTTGTCGAAGCCCCTATTGTGTTTTGAATGTTTTTAGATCCCCTAATTGAATTTCCTGAAAAATATATGCTATAACATTATATATATATATATATATATATATATATATATATATATATTTAGTATATATATTTATATATATATATAATGTTATAGCATATATTTTTATATTAGTATATATAGTTTGTATTCAATAATTCAATGTTTGACATACCAATTTAGTCACATTGGCGCAGGTTTAAATGTAATTTAGCTTGGGTACAGAAAATCCTGTTAAAGAAAACAAGAAAATGCTAATATTCTCATAAAAACTGTTATCTAATAAAGTCTAACATGCCAAAAGACAGAAACAACAATGAGTTAAAAAAAATCACCTGTTTTGGATGATAATGAAGAATGTGTGAACCAGTCGCGAGCCCAAGTACTGTATTTCGCTGTGTTGCACTTGATCCTCCAAACTCCGTTTTTAAATTTCCCTCTCTGGAGCTGTCCGTCGCTCACGCATGCGCAGTGGAGACTTCAGCACAGCTCCCATTCGCTCGAGGCGAAGGAGCTTCCCATGAGTTTGACAGCTGCAGTTGATGCAGTGACTGTCAGCACAAGAGCCAAAATCCACACCTACCACGGCAAGTGCAGACGTAGGGGTGTGAAGATGTTGAGGTGTTATTCGTTCTCAGTTTTTGTATTGTATTTGCGGTGTTTAAAGGTGTAGTTATGGTGCGCTCCTACGCATCCAGACATTGAAGTCCTCCTGTTATAAAATATGGGAATATAAAAGGATGGATGGCTCCCTGTCTGCCTCACGCGGTCACATGTGTCTCCAGAGACACACAGACAACTTCATAAAATACACAAAAAAACATGTGATCAAGCCCAAATCCTGTTGATGCTACAGCCTATAGCCCATATACGGCAAAACGTGTTTTAAAAAAGAAAAAAAAGTTGAACCAGGTGAAGCGCAATTAAAGCAACAGAAAAGCACCTGTGTTGAACGGGAAAAAAAAACAACAAAAAACAATTAAGAATCAACACAAGGTATCCGTTTTGCTCCACTATATCCTCCTGTCAGGTTATTCCCGGTAAGCTCCCTCGATCGGGTCTAACGCGATGTGAGTCGCTGCTTGTGGTGGCATCTGTGAATGTGAGTGTGAACTTTTTTTTTTTTTCAAGGGAAGTGCTCGTAGATAATTTGCTTCCCGCCGCCGTGGCCGCGTTCTGCTCCTCTCAGCAGTGGGAAAAAGAGCCGGGGAGGCGCGTAGTGAGGGCCGGGGGGCTGCAGCAGGAGGCGGCAAAGGCTGTGTGTGCGTGTGTGTGCGTGTGTGTGTGCGTGTGTGTGTGTGTGTTTATCTGTTCGTCGCATTTCGTCGAAATGTAAGAAAAATATGTCAGAGTTGAATGCACAATGGGCAAATAACTTGTTTTACAGAAAGCATCTTTGATCTGAAGGAGACTAATTGAATCGTGTCTGTTGGTGGAGAATTCATCTTTGTATTTAAAAAGATGGTAGGCCTGAAGTGTTGAACAGCAGCTCTCGGTGTTGGTATTTTGTTTGTTTAATTACCCATTTCTGAGAGGAATACATGGACCCCAGGGGTCCTTACTGCAACTCCAGGGGTCCACGCCCCAAAAGACAAGTTGTTTGATTTACGAAACATTGGTCTGGTGTCGACGAGAGGAAAATCTCTGAATGAGATGTAACAAGTATGTTTTTTTTAGCATATTTATTTGAAATGTTGTAGATAAAAATGTTCTAGCGGAAATCAAGCTGGAATTCCTTGTCGTCTGTAGGGAGACTGCAGTGGCAGCAGCAGTATCATCCCCATGGGACCCTACAGATGGTAAATCGGCCTGTCACAATAGGCACAATCGATGATTACATGCATGAAGGTAACGGACAAAAATAAGGCCATCCTCAGAGGGCCGATCCCGGAGGTCCTAAAGCCCGCCGAGTTAGAACCTGTGCGGACGATGAGCTGGATGATCGCTGCACAGCCTAAAAAAGGCTTCAAATTAATCACACACAACGTTTCTAAACAGCTTATTCATAAATATAACAGAAAGGTCCAACTAGTGACACGTTTAAAATAACCATTTAACTATCTTCTGTTGAAGAATGTCGGTATTGTTTTTGACAACATTTCATGTAATCATAACTCTAAATCTAATTTGTGAGCATGTGCGTTGTCTTGTGTGAAAGTAAACCGAATGTCTTTCAGTTGTGGACTGTTGGGCTTAAAAAGAACGAGCAATTAGATGAGACAAATTTGGGGAAATTTTGATTAAATTTAAAACATCTGTTTTTGTTAGATTTGGTTGATTTTCAATCAAATTAATTTCATTTTGGATTGTTAAGCAAATATTATGTTACAAAGCTTACTGTTTACTGTTTGTCTATCGTATCAGTTACCCCTGTATATAACTTATAAGATTAGATCAGTCTTCACTCAACACCACTTTCTGAAGTGTTTTATTACTGATGCACCGGTACCTTCAGGCAGAGACTATCTGGACATAATGTGAGACCATGGTCAGCTAAAGGTCTAACCGTAGATCGTTTATTGCTAGGGCTTTTTATTATTCTGTCACCGTGCACCTGTGTGCATTCAGTTATTTTAACCATAACAAGCTGTTTATTTATTTATTCGGCTATTTGTCTTAGGGCTATTAAGTCTCTGAGCACTTCAGTGATACATTCAGGAAAGAGCTTACTGCAGCCCAGGAACACCCAGTGATGGCCCTCCTCATTCAGGCCTGTTCACCAGTAATGTGGAAACAATGGGTTCACCGCCTGAGGGTTGGCCTGTGTTTGTAGCCTGTGTTTTTGTCTTGCACCAAGTGTTGACTAAAAACACTCCAGCCCTTCTGAGAACGAGGTCAGCTCGCTGCTTCTAATCTCCTCTGCAGGCAGAGACAGAGTGTCCCCCAGAACAAGGTGTCCCCCATAGTGACCCTTTGGCCACGCAAAGGAAATTGCTGTCAGCCATGCTCAGCCGAGGCGCAGCGGCAGTGTCCTGCCAGAGACTTTGTTTTTTACCGTGAAGCTCCAATGAGGACGGAGCAGAGCGTCGGGCCTCCGGTCGTCCTGTCAAAGGTCATTCGGTCTAAACAACATACATCGTGTTCCGGTGTATTTACACCTTCACAGAGGGGAGACACAAAGAAATCGAATCAAATGTGCCATCAGCAGTCTTATATCATCTTTCAACTTTATAGTGGATAAGGAAAATTCAAAACAGTATTAGGATGTTAACCGTTGAAATGGAGCAGTTGAGTCCTTTAATTGCAGCTCAACACTTTTGTAGTTATAATATAATAAAAATGTAGCGCCAGACAACCCAAATCACAAAAAGAAAAGAAGCAGCACATATTCCCCTGAAATATTAAGACATGCAGACGAGGAGTTTTTGTTTACTTAAGTGTACAAAATGTAATGCACTTATTGAATTGTTACCCAAAACATGTGCAAGGGGTGTGTGTGTGTTTGTGAGAGAGAGGGGGTATTTACATTTCATTTGAAGGGAAATTATACTTTTACCGATTAAGATTTTATAGACAAAATGTATCAGTTTACACAGAATGATGAAATGTTCTAGATTATTTTGTCCCATAGAATATTAAATAGTTACATTTTTGTCAATATAACACAGCAGTCAAAAGTTTGGACAAACTTTCTCTTTGAATTGTATGAGAAAATGTGCATAAACGTTTGACTGGTACTGTCACTCATATTATGTTATAATCTATCTTTTAAAAGGAGTATTTTTCTACGTAATAAATACTTTCTGGTTGGGAACATTTAGTTCAGGAATATTTTGCAAATCATTTTTAGACACATTTCTTCAGGATGCAGGGGTTTGGATTTCGAAAGGATTATTTTCACATTGTATTAATACAAGTTTTATTTGAGCAAAAGTTCTAAATATTTCTGTTTCCACTACCATACTTCAAAACCGTCAGTATTGTTCAGTGTTTGTTAAGCTTAAATGCCCCTTCAGGTCCCATTAGATCATCCTCTCTCCTACACGACATGTGAATTCTCCGGACAGGCCGCAGGATCACAGAAAAAAGTATCCTTAAGGTTTAGAGAGGTCAATTGTGTTGACCTTAGCCTGACCTGTGTCAACACCAACGCCTCGGGTTTTAGGTGGGGTCAGTTCTTTTCAGTGCCCTAAAGGGTGAAGAAGGAGCAAAAGTCCTCTTCTTTTTCCACACCCAATTGAGTTTAAAAGAGCCTCATTTCCAAAAGAGCTCTCAGTAACTTTTTCATGTGTCACAGCAGGCACATGGTGTCCCCTAAGGACGGCACTCAGACACCCCTAAGTCAAGTTGTCTGATTCACTGTGCATTTAGTTTCTGCAATGACTTTTCAGAGGGTATTTGAGCTGACACATGTTTTATCCCCGGGACATAATAATAATAATGTCGCAACATCATGATTTTGCATATCCTTCTTGTATATTAACCGAGACATAAATAGCAAACAAGTAATAAGAAATGTCCAAATTTAGGTATCAAGCAACCTCAATCAAAATCTCATTTGGGGTGTGAAATGATGACGGTGCCCAGGCTTTGCTACGCTGCCCTGAAAAATTTGAATAATGGACTATGAAAGAGGGATGGATCTAAAGAAAGGGAGAGGGGGAGAAAAAAAGTCTTTGGGAAAAGAGGAATTAGATAGGAAGAGAGGGAGGAATAAAAGGAGGGAAACAGTGCGATGGAGACAAAATGAGAAGGACAGAAGAGGGAGAGAGGGGGCAGTAGTGGTTTGATGTGAGTGTTATCATCGGCGCTCATTCTCAGCATGGAATCTATAATGGGAAAATCAACCTCTCTGACTCCTGTGTAATTGGATTTGCCGGGTCTCGTGCTGAATCAGAGCCCAGTGGGTAGCACAAAGCTTGTTAAGATTGGACAAGCATTGCTGAAGCACTGGGACAAGGGAAGAGGTGGGGCGATGGCGGAGGTAACCTTGACAACTTTTTTGGAGGGAAGAGTGCATAATTCAAATTTATTGATGAACACTGAACTGCACACCCATCACAGGCAATTGACTGCAAGCTTTCCAAGGATTAATCAGTCAATACAGGACTCATTCTGAGCATGCAAAAACACAAAGTTTCAAGTGATTATTTACAAATGAAAACACTGGATTTAATTGCGCCGTTGCTGATTCAGGTCAGGCCAAGGACCTCTGTTAGCGGAAATTCCCCCATCTCACCCTGACCAGCGTTGTAATACTGAGTAAAAAAGCGGTGATCGGCCTGCAACGCTTCCATCTAATCAAAGATCAGTAATCAGATCCAGACCGGGCCTGCAGGGAAGAAGGAGTGTGGGGCCCTTCACACTGTTCCAGTGATGTAATGGAGATAGAGAGAAGGAGAGAGGAAAAGAGGGATGGTTGAACCGGTGTGGTTTGGATCTTGTTTCTCTATCGTCATGTTACACTCAGTGGAGCAGTATATACCCAGGTAAGCGCTGAGTAAGATCTCCCCGGCCAGCCCACCTCCCTAAGGCATGAATGATTAAGCACCGGCCCGCGCTGCCATGGGACTGGGTCAAGATGATGAGGAAGAGTGACTCAATGATGCATCACACGTCTTTGACTGCCCTGTACTGCATGAGTGAGCTACTGAAAGCCAGGGGAGAATACAGTGAATGTGCTCTTAGGTAGTAGTATAGAAGCTGGACTTCTGCCCACTAACCTTCAACCATCAAGTGTTTTCATGTTTACTGATTGTCTTCATGCAAGCCGATACAGGAGGATACTCTGTTCCTCGTCTAATGTCTCCGGAGTTGCTTTTTTTTTTAGTTTGGATCCTCTTTGAAAATCTACACCAGACAACGCACAACATCTGAAATGCAGGTTTGATTTTTTTGTTGCTGTGATGTGTTTATTGTTTTTGTTGTTTACCGGTTTTGTTGCATATTACATTGTTTGCTGTAGTTGAGTTGAGTTTCAAAGTTGATAAGAGAACGTTTAACAGTTCAGTGTGAATACATGTTCTCTGGATTGTGTTTTGAGATTCCCGATGGCTAAAAGGATCTTCGCCCCATAATGACTCGCACGGCGGTGCCATCGGTTAGATGACAAGATAACATTGAATGTAAAACTATGGGCAGCAGTCACTTAGCTTAGCTTAGCACACAAACAGGAAACAAGGGCAAACTGCTAGCCTGAATTGTTTTGAAGGTCACAAAATACTCCTACCAGCACGTCTAATGCCCAATTAACACATTTTATCTTGTCTTCATGGACCTTACTGTTATTTTGCTGGTAAACAGAGCAGTACCCCCCCCCCCCCCCCCCCCCCCCCCCGCCCCCCGTCCTGGACTGAAGCTTCTCACACAGATGAGATCACCTTGTCTCAGGCAACACTGACACTCTAGACCAAGACGAGGAAACATCTCTTAATTAAAATACAATTGGCTGTGGTCTGAGGTAGCAAAGCAGTTCACCTGATCTGACAATGGCCTTGTGGATTCATTACATAATCATTCTTTCTGTGATTGGATCGGCAACTGTTTAGTCAACTAGAATTCAAACTCAGTGCACCTGGTTTGTACAACAGCTACCTATGAAAAACCTAAGAACGAGGATAGGTTTTTGTTGAGCCAAGGGCTTTCTTTAACTGTCTTTTCTTGTCCTTCTTGACCCATTGAATGTTCAGCCTTCCCAGCAGAGTGTCATTAGAAACATTTGTGCGTGCTGCAGACAGCTTCCTTAAAAGAAAATACCTGCGGGACATCAAAAGCAACCTGAATGGAAAGTAGCAGGCGTTTGGATTTTGTCAGTGCTCTGAATGAAAACCTTAAATATCAGCATTATCATCACCCTCGAATTCATTAATCCTCCTCTTGACAGGAGCTTATCTGTTCATGTTATTACTTGTAATACTGTATGGCAGATCCCTAAGTCACGCTGTCCCAGCATATTGTCTGCTTGTGCTGCCCTGAGAGAAGTTTGTTCCCATGAAGAAAGGGGGTGTCACAGATACCCCACACCGGCACCGCTACCATCACAACGCCAGATTGATTCTGACGTCCAAAAAAGGCTTCCTTCAATGATATTGTTCACCTGTCTCATTGGCTTAAAGTGGGTGGCTGGGAGGAGGACGTAGGGGCGGCTGTAGGAAGGGGGTCGGGTCGGGGTTATTGGTGGGGACACAGGGCGAGGGGGTATTGTTGAAGAAGAGAGGGGCGAGAGCAAATGGGGCGCAGGGCTGACAGGTGGAGAGAAAAAAACACTCTCATGTGACTAGCCTCCTCCATCCTTCCATGGGGCCCCGTGTGAGCAAAGTAATGAAGTCCAAATTACAACACGGGATTGCTAAGAACAAGCCCCTATTGTTCGCCCCCGGGGCGCACTAAACGAGTGTCACAGCAAGCAGCGGGGCACAGACCGTTACTGCACTATTTAGTCTGCCCGTTGTCTCAAGACGGCCCCGTTTCAGAGGCTCTCAGATCAGACAAATACTGCTCCCCTCCTCCCGCCCTCCTTCGCCTCCCCCCTTCCTCTGCTCAGCCAACCCCTCCCCAGCTCCCCCATCCAAAATAGGCCAAATCTCCTCCATTGTGTTTCGACTGCCTAGTGTGAAATTCACTGTGACGTTAAATGTTTTCTAATGAATAATTACTGAATGGATATGCAGGGGGAATATGTGTAATGGATTGTAGACTGCATTTTAAAGACATCTTTTTTGTCTCTGCTCCGTGGTATTTACAGGACAAAAACACTTGGCCTTTCTCAGGAGAAACGAGGGCCATAGGCGGAGGATAGAGGCAGGGGGCGGAGAGGGGGCGGAGGGCTTTGTGTCAATTAGATCCAATGGATTATCTTTTTTTTAATGTTTTTACAGAGAGAGTTGAGAATCAAAGGACTTCTGCGTCCAAAGAAGAGAGAGAGAGAGAGAGAGAAAAAAAAAAATACAAAACCAACAAAAGCTGTGAAAACCTTTGGTCTAAATGTTGGTGCTGAGAATGCAAAACCGATTGGTGGAATTTTTCCCACTATGCATCTTAAATGTGGCGCTGTTTTGGCCTCCCCGAGTCCCTTTGCACAGTGGGCTGTGTTTGGTCGGCGTGTCAGCTCTAGTGAACGGCGGGCCGCCAGCCAAAGGCCCCGTGTGATGTGTGGCGATCATTAGCTTCTGTCTGTTCCTCTGCACAACCACGGAGCTTTGCTTCAAAGACACACGGGACCCCTAGACCTCTTATTTCAATAGAACTTATAGGGACCATGTTTGTGCTTTTTCCAGCTTCATCCTCCCCCACAGAGACATTTATACAAACACGCATTCATGCAGTTTCATTTGTCAGAATAGAATTCTGAGAATCTTGAAGATCATTGTTATGCATGCAAAATGTGTTGCACTTGTTATTGTTACTTGACAAAGTGTGTGCCTCTGAATATTTTTTTTTCTCAGTTAATTTGACCAATAAAGGGTTTAGGTTGTTCATAGTTTAAAATGTTGAATAGAGAAATCCTATCCTAAACATCAGGCATATTCCCACAGCGATTAGGTTGTGAACCCGCCTGCCTTATGGTTGATACGACTTGTTGCATGTAGGGTCAGCTGGACATGGAGGGAGCCCTGACCGCCAGGGATCAGGTTGGAATACAGGATTTTGTGCTTTTGGATGAAACCACAGACGCAGCCTTTCTCAGCAACCTCAAAAAACGCTTCACCAAAGATCTCATCTATGTAAGTGGATGTAAGGAAAGACTTTGGAATTTTGCTGTCCACTAATTTGTGTCCATCGCAACGATTTCAATAAAAACTTGAATTCCATTAGACCTACATTGGCACTTTGCTGGTGTCCGTGAATCCCTACAAAGAACTGGACGTCTACAATAACAAACAGATGGATCTTTACATGGGGGTCAACTTTTTTGAGCTTCCTCCACACATGTGAGTACGAAAACAAAGAACATTCTTGCACATGAGTGGTTTTCTTCGTTTTCTTGAAACACTTTGATTCTTCTGCATCATCACAGCTACGCCTTGGCAGACAACGCCTACCACACCATGCTGACCGAGTTTAACAACCACTTCATCCTCATCTCCGGAGAGAGTGGAGCGGGAAAGACAGAGGCCTCCAAAAAGATTCTGCAGTATTACGCTGTCAGCTGTCCAAGCACCACTCTGCTCAACACCGTCAGAGACAAAATGCTCATGTCCAACCCTGTCCTCGAGGTCTGGGGGTAACTTGTAATGTATCGTTGCGTGCCGTAGCAAACAGCAGGTTGCGCTAACAGTTACTGTTGTGTTTGGTATGGTCCTACCCCATAGGCTTTCGGCAATGCCAAAACATTGAAAAATGACAACTCAAGTCGCTTTGGGAAGTATATGGACATTCAGTTTGACAGTGAGGTAAGAATCAAGCGACGGATTGAGGTTGATACAACACTTATTAGAGGACCATTTCACACCGCTCTTTATTTCACCTTTAGAACACAAGGATCCATTTGTTAATTCCAAAACATTTTACGATCGAGAAGCAAGACAGTGAAAAATACCTTTCAATAAGAATATATTTCATCCCGAGAGGATTTAAAAAATCTGTCCAGTGGGCAATATTCTGGGGTTATTTGTGGAGCTGCTGTTGCCCGTAGGGGGATGCGGTCGGAGGCCATATCCTGAACTACCTGCTGGAGAAGTCGAGAGTCGTGCATCAGAATCACGGGGAGAGAAACTTCCACATCTTCTACCAGCTAGTGGAAGGAGGAGAGGAGGACCTGCTGCACCAGCTGGGCCTGGAGAGGGACTGCCAGCACTATAACTATCTGACCCAAGTATTTTTAACTCAGTGAGCCTGGTTGGATTGAATAAATAAATGAGACAATACTGACGATGTTGACGATGTGCTGCTATGTTTGCTGCTTCCGACAGGGAGAATGTGCCATTGTGTCTTCCATTAATGACAGAAATGACTGGAAAACGGTCAAAAATGCACTTCAAATCATCAACATTGATGAGATTAACATTAATGTAAGTTGGATGCTCATTTAATCATTCACCCTTCCTTTTCTACTTTTTTTGCGTTGAATTACAAATTCTTCATTCTGTGCAGCACTTATTTGGGACCGTTGCGAGTGTTCTCCACTTGGGAAATGTCCACTTTGACTCCGACGCTAAAGGACGCGCCCAACTTAACAAAAACAATGCAGAGCTGCGTTGGGTCTCAGATGTAAGCCAATAGAGATCAAATGTCTTTAGACAGCCAGGATCAATACAAAAAAAGCATAACGTTAATGTGATTTTCCCTGCAGCTACTTGGAGTCGATGCTCACAGTCTCCAGGAGGGACTCACATACAGGAAGATTGAAGCCAAAAAAGATCAGGTTCACGCACGTTAAAATGTGCTTTAGTTTTATTTTTGATACGGTTGTGTTTCTTGTTTAAACTTTGACTTAAAATGTCTCACTGTAAATGACGTGTCACTATCAAGGTGCTCAGCCCGTTCACAATCGATCATGCCATCTACGTGAGGGATGCGTTGGCCAAAGCCATCTATGGACAGACCTTCACCTGGCTGGTCAACAGGATCAACGAGTCCATGGAGAACAAAGTGGGGAGGAGAAGAGTGGGTGACAGATGAAGAATCCAGCACAGTGATGATAAGTATTAACTCACTTTATACTGTTTATTTGCCAGGACCATTCAAGGAAGAATGTAATAGGGCTCTTGGATATATATGGATTTGAGGTATTCTATGTGAACAGGTGGGCTCAAACCTTTCCTATAGCCTCATTTAATTTAATTGCACATAGATGTTTGATTGTCTGACAATGATTTTTACCACTGAGCTCGGCCTATTTGCTCAGTTTTGAGCAGTTCTGTATAAATTACTGCAACGAGAAGTTGCAGCAGCTTTTCATCCAGTTGACACTCAAAGCTGAGCAGGAAGAATATGAAGCGGAAGACATTGAGGTAAATGTGGGGAGGGAATCAATGACGACGATAGATAGATGTTTTTCACACTCTCCGGTGATTCAGTGGATTTCCATTCATATGGTTTCTCCCTTCCAGTGGGAACCAGTTCAGTTCTTTAACAACAAGATCATCTGTGACCTGGTGGAAGAGAAACACAGAGGCATCATATCTATACTGGTGTGTAGTCACTCGGAGGGAACAGTCTATTGAACGAGCAACGAAGCTGAACTGATGAAGTGTGATGCTGATAATCCTGCAGGACGAGGAGTGTCTCAGGCCAGGAGATGCCACAGATCTCACTTTCCTGGAAAGACTGGAAGATAGGATGTCAAATCACCCTCACTTTATCACGTGAGTCTGAAACTAACCTCAACAAATAGTCACACAGACCTGCGGGAAATTCCAAAACTAAGGAAGTATACGTTGCCAGTGTTGCACATTTGTTTATTAAACATTTTTTTAATTATATATCAGCGCTATCTAAATTATACGGTGTAATTCAAAGCTTCTCCTCAACACTGAAGTGTAACTTCGTTTACCAATCGCTGACTGCTCTCGCGTGGGTGAGCCGACCTTGAAGAGGGATGGAGGATTAGGTCTGTAAAGCCTTCTGCTCTTCTTCACTCGCTCTCTCTTCACCTCTTTGACTACAGGCACAAACTGGCTGACAAAACGACACGTAAGACGCTGGAGAGGGGAGATTTCCGTCTCCTGCATTATGCCGGGGAGGTCACCTACTGCGTCGTGGGTAAAGGAAACCACAATGTCAAGCTCTGTTACTCAAATACAAACCTTTTTTTTCAACAGACTAACAGCTTTTTTTTTTTATTACATTTTAGGTTTTCTGGACAAAAACAATGACCTGTTATATAAAAACATAAAAGATGTGAGTCTGTTTATATCATTTGAAGCAAAGAGTGGTTTTATTTATGGGAATTGAATCAGTACATTATACTTATCATCAGTGTACACCTTCATAATAAAGTTTCCAAACTTATTTTACAACACATTTTCTATCACACGTTGTGTTGAATTTGTGCGTTTTAATTTATGTGTGTTATTTCAACCTCCCATAGCTGATTTGTCAGTCTAAAAATGGCATAATCAGTGAAAGCTTCTCTACAATGGATTCAGACAGCATGAGGAGACCAGAAACAGTGAGTCCTGAGCCTCCACATCTTTTCAGCTGTGTCACAGATGAAGAGGATGTTGTGTAGAATCGGCAGTACTGAGTTACAATAAACAAACTTGTACTTACTGGTCATTGTCTAGTGTGGGAACAGATGAAAAATGTCATGTCATTTTTTTCCACCACCATCTCTCGACTCCTCGAGATGATTTCACAACCCTCTTGTGTGTTGCGATGCCCAGGCTGGGAACCACTGGTTTAAAACCAGTGACCACTGACACAAAGGCAGGACATTTCCCTGCCGATGGCAGTCTGACCGTGTCACATGTGTGTGACAGATGCACGGCATTGTGCCCCTCGTGTTGTCTCTGCAGGTGGCGACCCAGTTTAAGAGCAGCCTGCTGAAGCTGACGGACATCCTGATGGCTAAAGACGCCTGGTACATCCGCTGCTTAAAACCCAACGACTCAAAGCAGCCAGGTGAAAAATGAAGAACGTGCATGAAACTACTTTGCTAACGGTGCTGCAGATGTCTGACGCAGTGTCTCTCTCACACATCCACAGGTCATTTCGATGAAGCCCCGGTCCGACACCAGGTGAAGTACCTGGGCCTGATGGAGCACCTCAGGGTCAGGAGAGCTGGCTTTGCATACCGACGCAAATACGAGGTCTTCTTAAAAAGGTGTGAAGGACCACAGAGCTTTGGCCCTCGTGCTTGATTTTGAAATGAAAACCCTCCGTTTGAGTAGCGACCCTCCAGTGCGTGTTTTGAGTGGGCGGCGTGCTGCATCTTGCAGATATAAACCTCTGTGCCCCGCCACCTGGCCTCACTGGAGAGGACTCCCTGCGGATGGAGTGGAAGTGCTGGTTCAACATCTCGGCTACTTGCCGGACGAGTACAAAATGGGGCGGTGAGGAAATACACTGACCAACTTTAACACAGAGAGAACATATTTTATGAGCAACCAAAAACATTTATTCATGTTGTCCTTTGTTTAAGTACCAAAATATTCATCCGTCATCCGAGGACACTGTATGCCACCGAGGATGCATTTGAGAAATGTAAACACGATCTGGGTGAGTGCAGATGTGGTGTGATTTGAGTTTCGGTGATCACTAGTTGTGCACGGTGATGTGATATTATGCTCTGACTTTGCAGCAACAAGCCTCCAGGCCAAATACAAAGGATACAAAGCAAAGGGAGAGTTCAAAAAACAGAAAGAAGCGGGTGAATGATAAAATGCAAAATGTTGTGTTATGTGAGTGAAGGAATCCTACTCGGCCTCTTAAATTGCTTTTTTATTTCAGCCACAAAGATTGAAACGTGCTGGAGAGGAGTGCAGACCAGGAAGGAGAGAGATAAGAGAGCCTGGGCTGTAAAGGTCATCAAGAAGTAAGAAAGGATAAGAAACGTCCTTACGCAGCTCCCCTCTATCTTAATGTCAAATCGCCCCCTGATGTTTTACCACTCTTTTCAGATTCATCAAAGGTTACATGACCAGAGGACAAGCGAAAAACACAGATAACTCGGAGTACCTGGCCTTCGTGAGACAGAACTACTTGAACAGGCTCAAAGGCAACCTGCCAAAGACGGTTTTGGATAAAACTACCTGGCAAACTCCACCGGCAGTGTTGACGGAGGTGCACTGATTAATCAGCTTTAATGTACAGCCGGCTTTTATTCTCACTCACTGTGCGTGTTTTCGTTCTCGCCAGACGTCAGAGATCCTGCGAAAGCTTCACTACCGCCTGCTAGTGCGGAAGTATGTGAGAGGAATCACTCCCGCCAAAAAAGCCCAGGTGACACACATGTAAATACATTATCTAGAAACTACATCCCTGTGTGGCCCTTTTGTCGTGACGGAACTTTTCGTCCCTTCAGTTTGAAATGAAGCTTCTGACCAGCTCCATCTTCAAGGGCAGGAAGGAGAGTTATCCACAGAGTGTTGCTCAACCGTTTGCGGACACCAGAATTAGTAAGCAGCAGATCCATTCACAGAACGCCCTCTTCCTGTTGATCATTTTCACCATCACGTTTCGTTTCTAGGTGAACAAGACATTGACATGAGGGTTCTCCAGATGATTCGCAATGAGCATGTTAAGGTAATAAAATGTTATTATGGACCCAAAGGAAGTGCAGCCTCACATCAAACACAACCCAATGTGTCGTGCTCTCTTTTTTTTGGTATAGTACAGCGTCCCGGTAATAAAGTACGACAGGAACGGCTTCAAACCGAGGCCACGGCAGCTCGTCCTCACCCAGAGAGCTGCTCACGTGATCGAGGAGGCCAAGATCAAACAGACGGTGCCGTATGTCGCTCTCAAAGGTAAATCCAGTGCCACGTTGCACATTTCACCCAAAACGGATGTTTTGCTATTAGGCTTTAAGTGTCTGTACTTCACTCATTGAAGGTATTTCGGTCAGTAACTTGACGGATGGGATGATCGTATTCCACATAGCATGCGAGGTCCCTAAACAGAAGGTATGTGAATTTATATTATATAAAGAGGGATAACTGGACATGCATGAACAGCCTCTTTCTGACTTGCAGTACTGATATAGCAGCCTTTATTATGTGCTATTTGGAAAAAACTTGAAATGTGTTGGATGTTATAAGTGGAGTACAGATTAAAAGAGATCAAGAGAGCACTTTCTTCTTTCAGTGTTAGAGCAGCTTTACTGAAAAGGAGTGACAGGAAGCTGAGCAAATTGCTTAATTCATACAGCCCATTAACAGAGCACAAGTTTCTTAAGTCCAATAGAAGACTACATGTTGTATGTTGGTTCCGCGTGTCTGATGTCTGCATGTTATTTTGTGTCCGTTTCAGGGGGTTCTTATCATGCAGTGCGACACATTGTTTGAATTTTTGACCAAACTCTGTATCATTGCTAACAAACAGAATGCAATCCAAGTGACTCAGGGGAGGTGAGTGTGTGTTCAAGAAAACAAACAGCTTGAATGTGACGTGCGCTTCAATCTGAAACCCTTGCGCTTCGACTCTCAGCATCAAGTTTGAAATGGAGGCAGGTAAAGAGGGCGCGGTGGACTTCAGCAGCGGACAGGAGCCCACGGTCTACAAGGCCAAGGACGGACACCTCATGGTGGTGAGATGAGTGCCGTTATGATGCAGTGATATGTGACGCTGCGCTCAGTAGAAAAGGATCCCACATGAATCAAGCTGTTTGCCACCGCAGGTTGCCACTCGGGCTCGGACCCGGTAACATGTGTGGGGTTCAGGAGACACACGAGAAGCCACTGCATGTTTCATTAGGAGACCCCTGAGGGGAGAGCGACGCGTCCGACAGAAACACACGTGGCCAGAAGCACTTAGAATCTCTGAATGTGCTCGCTTTGTTCTACAGCAACACGTTTCCCATCTGTACATGTGAGGAGTTACACTTTTCCACCAAAGTATCTAAAACACCGTTCTGCATGGACTGTAAATCAAACAAAACTTCTTAAATGTACAAATTGATAAAAATTCTTTAAAAAAATGTGCGATTTGGATTCTCCAATGTGTGTTATACTTTTGTATTTCCGCCGACAATGCTAGCATGCTAAATAAAGGAACAACAAAAGCATATTTGTAGAAATGTATTTGTGATAAAGTATGTATAAATATAAAACATACATATATTTTCACTTCTGTACAACATACCTACAAATTCTGTGATTGTTAGACATATTTCAACTTAAACCTTGTGTGCAAACAGTACATTCTCTGATGAATGTGGGATGAAGGACAGGTCTAATTTTTCTCTGTCAGAGCTTGTGGACAGGATTCCCTCCCTGCCAGGGAGAACTCGGGTTACACTCATTCTCTTCAACCTCAGCATCCATCATTCAATCACCTCAGTACATGTAACACCTCAGGTCACAGCTCAAGTTCCTTCCACTGAACATAATAAGAATCATCTATACGCGTGAAAGGAAAATGCATAAACATTAAAACTAAATACAGCAGAAGCACTACACTGATGTGTTGTACCTGCATGTGATATCTTAATCTCAATTACTGAAAAATTAATACAAATTTAAAAATGTAGTTGCTATAATCCACAAGCTACAATAGCCATGGTAAAATATTCTAAGAGGAAAGAAGTGCCCCTATGTGGCTCCATCGTGTACTACATTTGGTTTCAAATAGACCCGCAAGACCCACGGTAAGGAATATTTAGCTCCCAACATATCATTCTCGTTCTCCTCGTTATAGTGCAGTCAGGACCTCAAATAACTGGTGTATACAGACACTTTCCATTCTGCTTTCACACAATCAGGTAAAACTGTGGTGCTTTGATGGAAAAACAGAAACCCCTGTGGCCCCCCCCGTTTTTAATTCAACACTCAGGTCTAAGGGTTCCTGCACACCAGCAGAAAAGAAATCAAACAGAACAAAACACTACATCCTGTCGCACCGCACAACAAAGACGAAACAAACACAAAAATCACACCACCAATATACCGTATGACACGCATCTCATCGTAGTCTCCTGGAGACAAAGCTGGTAAGATACGATTGAGAGTGAGACAGAAAGGCGCTGGGTGATGTAAGGCACAAGCGTGGGAAAAGACGGTCGCGGGTCAGAGAGGCTGGCTGGCTGGTCCAAGGTCACTGATGGTGGTGTGTGCGGTCATCGGGGCGCTTTATATGAATCCTACGGACCCGCTCAATTCGATCGCGCTCCTCGTCCTCGTCCAGATGATGAGAACGTCCTGCAGCGCCCCCTGTTGCATCCAGCAGGGCAACGTCTGGACCCCTTCCATCATGTGACTCATATAGCAGGATGTTGAGAGTCTCCTCATAGATCCGAGCCTCAGGGAACTCAACCTAGCAAATACACAACAGATTGCAGATATTTAAACGCCATACTGTGGCTCTATCTTTACAGAAGACCAAATAACTCTTTAGACTGGTCATATAGCCAATACATATTTACCTTTGTCTGCTTCTTTTCTGTGGCATAAACTATGGAGGTGCAGCACACTTCGGCAATCTTGCGTCCCTGGCCATAAAACGACCAGCAACAGATCTCATCCCCAATCACATCTTTGATGAAAAGTACTCGCCCGTTGAACCGCAATGAGAGCTTGTCAAACAGCTCAATATTTTTCAGCATGTTGTCATCAGAATTACTGGAAGAAAAAACGTGTGGAGAATTGTCATCTATTTAAACAGCTTTTGTGAATGAAGCAATTTACATTTCTTATATATTAGACATCCTGATATCAAGGGAAGAGCGGTTACCTGGTATATGAATATTTGTTGTTGCTTCTGTTATACAACAGTTTGACCGTAGGCTGCGGGGAAACAGATGTTTGCATTTTGAAAAATTAATCATTTCTAAATGATAGTTTACCTTGGGATTGAAGATCTTGCGTGTATGCTGTGTATGAATAAGTCTATACATACCTTATTTGAGGTTGCAATAAGCTTCTGCTCTTCTTTAGATGACGTCATCAGAGGCACTTTACAAAGTGGTTCATAAGATTCTTTGTTCTGTACAAAAAAGAATGTATTAATTCTGTCCATTACAAAAACTGTAACACTTAGTATTTAAAAAAAGATCAAAAGGACTGAAGAATACGCAACGCTTTCTATGAGAATTGGTTTAAAAACTTTCCATACAGATTATACATCATTTAAAATAGCAAAATAACAACATGTTTCAGGTTTCTCTTTTTTGAACATTTTATTTTCTTAACCATCAAAATAAACAGAAACATTGATGTTCTATATAATATTCATATACAGCTACAGCTTTTTTTTGTACAGTCCACTAAGTTAAACCCTTTAAAACGTTTTTAATCAATGCTTATTAAAAAAAATGGAAGTCAGTAAATTCTTCTGTAGAGTTAATTTATGAGTTATTCTGAAACTCTTATGGCAGACCGTCCTACGTGGGGTTGGTACCTGCAAGGCTGCCGTGCATTCATCAGCCAGGCCCTGGACAAGGTAATACTTGGCCTCCGCAAGCAGCTCCTCCGTTTCTCGCCGGCTGTCTGGGAGTGGCACTGCCCCGTCTCTAAGGTAGTTAAGGATGGTCCCGAAATGCTTTCCACAGCGATCAATCAAAATCCAACCTTGGGACATAAAATGGTAAATTGTACTTTGTAAATGATCATAGCCAGCGGAGGGCTGACGTAAGCCTTACGTTTAACTTAAACATTGGCACCAACGGCTCACCTTCGCTGTCTGTGAGGACTTCCATCCTGCCACTGAACATGGCCTTGAGCATGGTGTCCTGTTTGGTTAGTGTCTGCATCGTAGTGTAGTACAGCGCTCCACCCACATTTAACTTGACATATTTAGAACTGGGGCTGGAGCCCTTGAACGATGTAGTCCGTGTTGTAGCTGCCGGCACTGCCGAGCTCACCACACTATCTCCTGACATCTCTTCCTGGGAAAGAAAGAAATAATTATATATATATATATATATATATACATACGCACAAGTATAAGTCAAACAGATTATCACACAGGTGTAATATATAACTGAAGATATATTTTCTAATCTGCTGGCTAACATTAGTTGACTACAAGACATGTAACGTTAAGTTAACAGTTTGGGACTCAGGTTTTTTTTCTCAATGTTTTACTCTTATTCCTTAGAACTGTAGCAAGATATAATATCAAATTAATGGCATTAACGCTGGGGCATATTCATTTAAAAACCTGCACGAATAAGCTGTGACAGAACGTGCGTTTGTGTTCTAATAATTTATATACTCGCTGCTCATATTTGCTCATAAATAATACGCCACTACGTGCCAGTGTCAATCATACTCTAAGAACGATTTTAACAAACTTTTATATTTCATGTTCACGCGGTCATGATATGGTTCGAAAAAGTAAAGAGAAAATCATAAGATACCATTAACGTTAGTCAATACTTCTACTAACGTTATACGGCCGACAACAAAAGGCAAATAACACGCGGTATTGCGGTTTAACGAGGGTTCAAGGAGTTTTCCTCCCCTTTGTATTGTAAAACACTAAATCTTATTCCTAAATCCAGTAACGCCAAGGAGTCATATGATTTTACCTAGCTAGCACTGCTAATGAGCTAACTAACTGGTTAGCACAAACTAAGGTTATCAAATAAAATTAAACATCTGGAAAACATCCACATCTTATACTACTAGCTGTTTGAACGCCGATGGAAAATTATATTAAGTGTTTTATGTTTTTTTTTAAACATAAGTATATTTACCATAGAACCCGAAGCAGACTTTATGTTGTAGCTTGCTAACGTCAGTCAGCTAACACCCACTTCCTTCCGGTCCAACGCTGCGCAGTTATGGAAAATGACGTCAACGCTCCGCTGCACTGTTTAAAGTGACAGTTAACATTTAGCTGTTAAACGTTACGAGAACTCAAGGGCATGTTAAATAATACGCAATGCAAAACCTCACCTGAGTTCACTTTCTGACATACTACTTTTAATCGGCACTTTGAAGAGCATATAGCGTTATAGCTTTAATTACATTCGTCTTCGCGTTTCCGTTGTTGAGAGAGTAACAGTGATAAGAGCCCCCCCGCCACAAACTCAACTGTCGGGATTAAACATTTACCCCAAGAAAGAATTACAAAGTTATTGTTGAGATAATACGAACACATATAGTTTTCTTTACCTGACATTCTATTGACAAACACTCGATATATTAAGGATTTATAAATCAAGACAAACACTAACCGGATGCATTTAGTGCGACACAAGGGATTAATGGCCGCAGTCAATGTACGGACCTCGTCTCATTGTTTACATTTCAAAACAGTATGTCCAACGTGTTTTCTAGGTTGTCATTGATACGGACTCCAGCCTAACACTGTGATAATGATAAATGTCGCTGAATGGATGGTATAAGATTCTCCCTGAGAGAGAATCAAGTCGACCAGGGGCGAACTAGCCCTGTGTGCTAACAAACCCAGCTCCATCTTTCCCGTGTCGCCCGCTGCTCCAGAGATGGCAAGTTAGTTAATCTTCCGTTTCACGTTCCTCCTGCTCGGATCTCAAGGACAACCAAATGACTGAAGGAGTATAGAAACAGTTGAGCCTAAATGACAGACTAAATCTCCATTTGAGGAAAATCACACGTAAGGTAATTTCAAAATTGAGATGCTGTGCGGTTGTTTGGATGCTACATATTCATAGTGATACTATTTATAAAAGCTGATGGTGGTTTGTCGCTACGATCAATACCATCACGCGGATTAGTGCATGGAAAGTTTGTTCAATTCTTTCCCAGGGTGCACAATGTTTAGTATACCGCAAAGCTCCAAGTCCGAGTTCCTGGACAAAGCCAGGCAGGCCAGGGAGGAAAGGAGAGGACAGAAGGACAAGGAGAAGTCCGCGATCCTCATGCAAGCCCTAGTCAGAAGATTTCTCTGTCGCTGCAGACTCCAGAAGCAAATACGGTACTCCATGATCTTATTCATTGCAGATTTACTAGTCGGCTACGATTTGAAGAGCTTTGTGTACAGCAAAGGGTTGGGTTTCATCACGGTCAGGCAATTGTTAGCTCTATGGTTTTGTATGTGTCTCTCCAGGAAAGAGGTTGATGACTATTTTCAAACTTCTGAAACCGGGACATCAAAAAGAAATGCACTTTCGATTTTCAAAATCACCAGGAAACTACTTTTTGTGTATCGGGTAGAGGATAAGATGGTAAGTTGCAGCAATGCTTTTGATGCAATGCCAATATGTTAATAACAATTCATGTCAGTTCACTTCATAATATTGTAGTTTCTGTTACCCATTAAGGCTCATTTTTGTGGAGACTTCAGAAGTTCAAACAATTGTTTTTGGTTTCCTTTTTTCACATTGCACAGAGGTTTGAGAAGCTCTGTCGTGTGATCCTTGCCAGCATGGAGGTTGAAAATGAACCTAAAGTGAGTGTGCTTACACCTTTGCCAACCACATATCAGTGGCATTGTCTCAGTGGCTGTTTTCCCATTTGGACTTCAGGTCTGGTATGTTTCCCTGGCTCTCTCCAAAGACCTGACCATTCCCTGGCTGAAACAAATAAAAGATGTGCTGTGGACCTGCTGCCAACTACTGAAAAATTTAAAGGTTGGTCTTGGTTTGGCCTGTTTTTTAATATTGATTTTATGACTTAAATTGTCCATTTCACCGTCTTTTTTTGTTAAACGCAGCCTGACATACTTCAGGACAATAAATTGGTCACGCTTTACCTCACCATGCTGGTGACCTTCACGGACACTTTAACCTGGCGTATAGTCAGAGGGAAGGGTGAGTATTAAGTCCATGTCATTGTAAATGTAATTTTTTTTAGTTTCGCGATATGCCTTCTGCAAAACTTTAAAAAACGTTCCCCTTGTTATTTTAGGAGAAGCTCTCAGACCGGCTTTGACCAGGATTTGTGAGAATATCATGGGCCATCTAAATCAAAAGGGATTCTATTCAATGCTGCAGGTTCAGTTCATTCGTTTTTGTTTTCATCAATAGATTCAACAAACTATTGTTGCACCGTCTTATTTTATTTCCTAAAAAAAAAATCTACACATCTGTTATTTAGATCTTACTGACTAATGGCTTGGCTCGTTCGAAACCGTCTCTCTCCAAAGGCACCCTAACAGCGGTCTTCTCTTTGTCACTAAGGTGAGCTGGTAATTTGGTGGCTGTAATTGCTATTAAAAAAGTTCCACTTCTAAAACATGCAATGAAGGAGACCTGTTGAATCCAATTCCGTTCTATGCAGTTAGCCTTTTTCTTTCTGTGGTTTTATTTTCCAGACCTGTCATTGCTGCTCACTTCTCGGATAACCTACTAAGATCGTTCCTCCTTCACATCATGTCGGTTCCCGCCGTCGTATCTCACCTCAGCGTGCTTACTCCAGAGGTAAAAGCCCGCTCGCACGTCTTCTTGCGTTACAACAATTTCTTCTGTTTAGATAGTAGGTTAAAATATCTGGGGTTTTTTTCTCAACAGTGTATGGCGTCGATTCAGACGCATGACCTGCTGCGTAAGTTCATCCTGTTTCTCAGCCGGGAAGAACAGTGTTTGGACATCTGCGTGTGTCTCGAGGGAAGCCACACACTCTGCCTACTCGGTATAGTCTTTTGGATGAACATGTGCATATGCGTGATTTAGTTGTGCATGGAGAGAATCGTTGTGCGTCTAGTAGACTGCTAATCTACCTTTTGACATGTTTGATAGGCAACCTGATTCACTTGGGGTTTCTTACTGAGAAAGTCCTCGAAGAGGAGGCCAATCATTTTGTGAAGGACCTGACTGACATGCTGTCCTACTGCCAGAGATATGTATCCCAGAAGAAGTCCAACCTCACCCACTGGCACCCTGTCCTGGGCTGGTTCTCCCAGACCGTAGATTACGGGTCAGTGCAATATTTGATATAGAAAAGGGCTTCCCAGGAGACCCGAAATATTTAATCAGAGGAAAAGGTTTTAAGCCCTCTAAACTGTCTGAATGCTCGTCTTATAAATGATTCACTTTTCATTGGGTAGTTTCATAATTTTGGTTGAAGATTTTTGAAGGTATTTTTATACTTAATTTGTCTCCTCTCCCTCCCGTCCTGTGTAGTCTGAATGAGTCCATGCCGCTGGTTACTAAGCAGCTCCAGTACCTGTGGGGTGTTTCTGTCATTCGGACGCTCTTCAGCGACGTCCTCTCTAAAAAGCTGGAGAGTCTGGAGCCGACTCCTCCGCCCCCGCAGCCTAGCACCTCACAAAACAATCTACCCGTTAAAAGTGAGTTACACACCCAGCTCCATTGTGACATTGAAAGAAACTTCTAAAAGGTTTGAAGCGGTCCTTGACGCATCTTTCGGATCCCCAGTAAGCTGTGCTTGTGTTTTGACAGACCTCTTCAAGCGTGCATTTCAGAAGTCTGCTTCTGTACGGAACATTCTGAAACCCGTTGGAGGCAAGCGAGTGGATTCAGCGGAGGTTCAGAAGGTTTGCAGCATCTGCGTTCTCTACCAGACGGCTTTGTCGACACTAACGCAGATACGACTCCAGATACTCACCGGTCAGTACCACAAGTTTTATGTCACACAGACAGCCAGATGTTTGGGGGGGCATCCAGGACTGTTCATCATTTCCGTCACTGTACATTCTCCGCAGGTCTGACGCATCTTGATGACCTTTTGCCCAAACTTTGGGCCTTCATCTGTGAGCTCGGTCCTCAGGGAGGCCTCAAACTCTTCATGGAGTGTCTGAACAACGACACTGAAGAGTCCAAGCAGCTCCTGGCCATGCTCGTGCTCTTCTGTGACTGCTCCCGGCACCTCATCACGTAGTTCTATAGCTTCCTTTGGATCCATTTCTAGTGTGGCGTGCGTGAAATGCCCCATGTAGGCGCAACCTTTTATTAAGTGCTGTTAATGTGTTACAGAATTCTGGATGACATTGAAGTCTATGAAGAACAAACCTCTTTCAAGACCGAAGAACTCGTCACCATCTCTTCATTTCTGAACACGTTTGTGTTCAAGATGGTATGGGACGGCATCTTGGGTGAGTGTGTGACCTCCCTCAACCTTTGACGTGATGAATGGGTTTTTACTGAAAAGGCCGTTTTGTACCTAATAGAAAATGCAAAAGGAGAGAAACTGGAGTTGTTCCACAGCGTTCATGGCTGGTTGATGGTGCTTTACGAGCGGGACTGCAGGCGCCGATTCTCTCCCGATGACCACTGGCTACGCAAGTAAGTACAGACCACGGATAGGCTAATGGCCTGAACAACCTGGTGCTTAATGGTCACATTTGAAACCGTTGCATCTCTGTGGTGTTGCGTACAGGGACTTGAAGCCCAGCCTTTTGTTCCAAGAGCTGGAGAAAGGCAAGAAAAGAGCCCAGCTTCTGCTGCAATACATTCCACATGTCATCCCACATAAAAACGTGAGTCAAAAGGACATTTTCCTTTTTTTCTTTTGAGTGTAGTTTTAATTTCCAGTTTTATGATTACATTTTCTCTCATTTCAGAGGGTGCTGTTGTTCAGGAACATCGTTACCAAGGAGAAAGAAGGTTTAGGACTGATAGAAACGAGCTCTGCTTCACCGCATGTCACGCATATTACGATCCGTCGCTCACGGATGTTGGAGGTATGGAGTCATCAGATCGGTTTTTGCTTTATCGGGGGAGCCAAAATGTCTTTTTTCAGTTCTTCCGTAGTAACGCGTAGTAACAATTCCTCTGTCTGAAGGATGGATATGACCAGCTACGCAGACTACCAGCAAATTCCATTAAAGGCGTCATTCGTGTCAAGTTTGTCAACGACCTGGGCGTAGACGAGGCTGGTATTGATCAGGATGGAGTGTTCAAAGAATTTCTAGAGGAGATCATTAAAAAAGTGTTCAATCCGGCTCTCAATCTATTCAAGGTAAGCCAGGCAGATGGAAAGCTTTTTGAAGAATCACACTCTGCTGCCAAAATTGATTTGACTGTTTTTTTTGTATGATTTTTATGTTCTGTAGACGACGAGTGGAAACGAAAGGCTGTATCCCTCCCCAACATCTTACATCCATGAGAACCATTTGCAGCTGTTTGAGTTTGTGGGGAAGATGCTCGGGAAAGCCATTTATGAGGTATATTTGTTGATTTTATTTGTAGTTCTTAGTCCGAGCAGTGGTCTGGGTCTAATGCGTAACTGACTCCTGTATCCTCAGGGCATCGTTGTGGATGTCCCTTTTGCCTCTTTCTTCCTCAGCCAAGTCTTGGGTCACCACCACAGCACTTTCTACAGCTCCATCGACGAGCTGCCCTCGCTGGACTCTGAATTTTACAAAAACCTCACTTCCATCAAGGTTGGCTGGAATTATACTTGGGGAAAAATGTTTGCCAAATATTTATTCCATTTTTAACTCACGTTTTCTTATTTCGCTTCTTCAGCGCTACGATGGAGATGTAGGAGACCTGGGACTGTCCTTATCCTATGATGAGGACGTAATGGGGCAGGTGGGAAACAGGCCGTGTGGAAGTCACGATACAGTGTTGTTAAAAACATGAAATTCATAGGTTACTTTGTATGTTGCATTACAGCTCGTCTGTCATGAATTGATACCTGGGGGGAAAACCATGCCAGTCACCAATGAAAACAAGTATGTAGATTCAGAGCCATGCCAAAAAAATGACTTCCTTTTTAAATCTGAAATGTTTCTGATGGTTACGTACTCGGCCTCTGCTGTCTGATGCTGACCTAAACTCTACCATTTCTTGCAGGATCAGCTACATCCACCTGATGGCTCACTTTCGGATGCACACGCAGATTAAGGAGCAGACTGCCGCTTTCATCCGGGGCTTCCGCAGCATCATTAACTCCGAGTGGCTGCACATGTTTTCCACCCCTGAGGTTCAGCGTCTCATCGCAGGAGACAATGCAGAGATCGATCTCGACGACCTCAAGTAGGTGACATTTCAAACCTCTCTGACGAGCTGACTAAATCCCTGTCGTTGCCACGACAACGGTTGTACTCATTGCGACTCCTGAACAAGTGTGTCAAGTTTAACAGAACCGTTCTGTTAATTCAGAAGAGTCCTCCTTAATCCAAACCCTTTGTTAGAGCTGTGTTGACTGCTGTCTGTGCACAGAGAGGCTCGTCATTGTTTGCTGCGCTGCTCTTTCTCAGGAAGCACACGGTCTACTATGGAGGCTTTCACAGCAGCCACCGTGTCATCATCTGGCTGTGGGACATCCTGTCCAGTGACTTCACCTCTGACGAGAGGGCCATGTTCCTCAAAGTAAAGTGTTTGTAAATTTCGTAGCCAAAAGCTGTTATTGTGTTCCCATAGGTGCTTTATCACCGTTTTATTTACCATTGTGTGCGTTTCTGCAGTTTGTTACCAGCTGCTCCAGGCCACCTCTTTTAGGTTTCGCCTACCTCAAACCACCTTTCTCCATCCGCTGTGTGGAAGTTTCAGATGATCAGGTAAGGATGATAAAGGAGCAAATTCATGTAGCTCAGGAGTTGTAATGCGTCCATGTGTTGCATTTGTACTAACGGAGCAGTTGCTGTCTATAGGACACCGGAGACACCCTCGGCAGTGTTCTTAGGGGCTTTTTCACAATCCGCAAAAAGGAGCCTGGTGGTCGACTTCCCACTTCATCAACATGCTTTAACCTGCTCAAGTTGCCTAATTACAGCAAGAAGAGCATCTTGCGTGACAAGCTGCGCTACGCTATCAGTATGAACACAGGCTTTGAGCTCTCGTAACTCGGTTACACCGGGACAATCTTCGCAGGAGGCTCGTGTTATGCCGCCTGAGCTGAAAAAGCGGCTGGACATACCGGGACTGGAGCCTGCCAAGTCAAAGGAGGATCACCTGAATAAAAGGGGGAACCATGAAGGACTTGCAAGCACTCTCCTTTTGTATCTTTTCACAACTGGACGAGGTCTGCTCCAAGTCAGCCCCTTCCGTTGCATCGAAGGGGATGCTTTTTCTGCAGCACAATCCAATTTTTAAGCATCATCAATTTTGCCACTCCCAAGATCCAATATGTTGTGTATTTAACTTGATGAAATCCTGATATACAGTTGTTGGAACTCTCATTCTCAGGCTTAACAGAATCACGCTGAGATCTAACTCTCATTTTAAGTAAACTGGAAAGCAATACAGATGCAATGCAAACCATTATACACACAGTCGACCCACTCGAGTGAAAGGGGTTGTTACTTAGGGTTGGACCTCATTACTTGCGCAACTTAAATGGAAGACAGATCAATTTCTAGGGTTCAACCTCCACGAAGGAGGAGGGCCTCACAGCAGAAATCCTGTGTATATTGCATTATGTTTAATTTTGATCTTTCTCCAGTTCTCCTCACTAAAAGCTGCTTTTCTCACCTCGGGGGGGGACCAAAAAAAAAGTTGTTTGGGCACTAAACTGTGCTTGCCCCAGTAAATAGGGGACAGCAGTTCATCATCAGACATCTGTGTATTCCAAAAACTGAAAAGGGATCAACGATGTTGGTCTTCAAACTTATAATATTAGTTAAACTGAAGATTTGTCGCTACACCTTTTGGATAACGTCGAGTGCCTCATATATTGCCACCACGCTTTGCTCCCACACGTTTGACTGTAACCAATAACCATTGGAAACAAGCCATAAAAAACGGGGCTGCGTACCTGGACTTATTCTCTACTTCTACTAACACAAAAGCGCAGAAACCCAACAACTGCTACAACATCAACAACTGAGGAAGGTTTAATACGAAAAACCTCCGATCGCTGTGGACTTTCTGAGCCATGCGGAAAAAGAATTGGGGGGTCTAAACACCTCAAAATGATGTCATTGACTGGTTTCTTTCTTGGTTTTAGTTTTCCCTTGAATGGAAATATTGCAGAAAGTGACATGAGACAGGTCTAAGTAGACCTCATCTAATTGAACCGCAGTGGTTCAATTTGATCATAAGGGAAGTTAGTCATTTACAACTTCACACTACATAAAAAGGGTTGGAAAAGATATATAAAATCTTTAACAAGTTCTTTATTATGCAAAAAAGTTTTCTGTGATGAGTGAGTATGGATACTTTTTATTTGACAACACAAGCTATAGAACAAACTAGTCATTGTTGCCTTGATATTAACTAGTAATATCATAGACATGACCTTGTGTGAAAACAAAGGTTAGAATGATATGTAACACTTGTCGTATTGAGTTTCCCTGCAGAATACTAATGAGATTAAACGATTTTCTGATCAGACAAATCAGTCAGGAGGATTTAGCTACAGCTCCTTCTAATCTACTGCAGAGGAAATACTGCAAATGGATTTAAATGACATGCTAAACCTTTGTGTGTCAGTGTGCAGGAGAGATGAAAGTTACCTCAAATGCATGTCTGTCTTGTGATGAGGTCCCTCATCTGATTTTAAAATGATGTCAAGAGTAGGCTAGACTTTAAGTGTACCTTTGGGCTGCTGATGCCGACCGTTAACTATCTGCTCTTTTAGTACGAAAACTAATAAAAATGACTTTGGAAATGTTTCCACTTCCTGTTTTTCAAGTTTTCATCTTTTCTTTAAGTGTCTTTGAGACTGCACTACAGTACAGTGTGCTGTGAACAGAAGAAAGTGAGCGTTTCCCATGTAAGATTTGTCCATGTGTAAAATACTTGTCTATGTAACGTTAAATCATGTATACCATTTTTATATAAATCATTTGCTTTGAATCCTGTGTTTTTTTCTTCTTCAAGCAGTGTTTTTAGGGTTGCTCCTTATTGGAAATTGGCTAATACAAACTCAAATAGCTGGATCAAGTATTGGTTACAATGGGTACAAAGTTCAATTCTATGTTTATTTTCACATATTACACTGGAATTTTAATTCCTGTTCAAGCTTTGGCAAATGTGTTGCTCCATTTATGTGTCCGGCCTTGCATTGCAATTTCGTTTCGTTTTGAATATTGTATTTTTACAATTGTGTTGGCCCTTTGTGTACAATTAATTATTTTAATAATAAATACAAATTCAGGACACGTATATACATGCATTTAATTGTTGCACTTTTCTTTACAGAGTTTGCACAGTTAGTAGAGTTCATGATAGTTCATTACTAACACCTGCGGGTGTGGCACCCCGCTGCGGAACGGACCATCTGCGCATGTCTGAGGTGGGTCGTTCACAGCCGCGGTGATCGACAGCGAACCCCGAACTCCGCATCAACAGGAGGACTCGTTATTGACGCAACAACTCGTTGATCTGATTTCCCCGCTAACGCACGTGGCGGATTATGGCGTGAAATCGAAGGTCCGAGCCGCGCGCGCTCCGTGGTGCGTGAGCCTCCAGCGGAGGTGCTGCCGGGAGGACTTTCACAACCCTGCAGCCGAACCCCAAGAACAAAATGAGCCTCGAACCGAGCGCGTCCACGTCCCGGTCGACCGCAGTGCCGCGGAGGTGACCTTAAATAATAATAATAATCATCATTTTCCCGCTTGGTTTATATGTATACCTTCGATTTGATGGTAAATTCCTACCTCCCCACGCTCACATGATGGGTTTAAGATTATCACAGTCACCTGATTGGCTGGATTTTCTTTCCATGATAATACACGCCAGTGGGGTTTTTTACTTAACCGCTGCATTGGCTTAACTGTACACAAACTCTACTCAGAAAAGGTTCAGCAGTGGCGAAATCTTGCCTCAAATAGAACATGAGTGCGAAAAAAAGGGCGTGCACTGCTTGTCAGAGGAATGGCCGGTTAACATGCAGAAGGTAAAGTGGTGGACTGGGGATCTAGGATGTCTTTAAGTGTTTAAAAACTAGTGACCTGACTACTGTTTCAGGACTAGGCTGGGGGAGCCCTGCCTGAAGACGGACCCCCTTGAGTGTGTGAATCTGCTGAGCAGGGCCAGAGTGGCCTTTGGAGCCGGACGCACCCTCATGGAGGTCTTCAGGACGGCTCAGCTGGAGGCTGTTGTGCGGATGCTTGAAGAACACGAGTGTGAATTTGTGGATTCTCTTGGAAGGGACCTCCACAAGGTGAGGCAGTCCGCTGGAGTCTTAATGCTTACCAAAAACAGGAGGAAATTGCAATGTTTTTTTTTTTTTTTTTTTTTTTTTTTTAACCAGCCAAGGTTTGAGACAGTTGTGTCAGAATTGATTCTGGTGAAGAATGAGGCCCTTCATGCCATCAACAACCTTAAGAAGTGGATGCAGCCGCAGCACGTTGAAAGAAACCTGGTGAGTTTGTTGGTGGATTTTTTTTTCCAGTCATATAATTGGGATTATTCAGGAACATTCGGTCACGCTGCCTGGAAAGAAGGCATTGTGCCGGCGTCACCAAAGAAGATTAAAACTTAAGTTGCCTTTCCATGACTGAAGTGGTCTGTTGTCAGTTTCTCTCTGAGTCAAACTGCCCTGATAAACTTTCCCTCTGAGAGTTTTTTTTTTTTTCCCCCTGTCTAATTGCTGTAGTGCACCACGTTGGACGAGTGTCTGGTAGTCAGTGAGCCGCTGGGGGTGGTGTTGATCGTGGGGACCTGGTGCAATCCAGTCCAAACCTGTCTGGTGCCGCTGGTAGGGGCCATCGCTGCAGGTGCAGAGACCCTCATTTAATCAGTGTAACTCTGGCGGTATTCATCCTCACGCAGGTTTACTGATTACATTTGTTTCATTTGCGTAGGGAACTGTGCTCTCATCAGCCCCTGTGAGTGCAGCGCTCACACAGCAGAGCTCCTTCATCGTCTCATTCCCTTCTACTTGGACAATGTGAGAGATGATGAAGTAGAAGTCTTACAAAGTGTGTCTTCTCTGAGGTCTTCTAGTTCAAGTATCGAGTGGCTGATGCTTAGTGTAGTGCTTATTTGAGCGAATTATTCATTTGTATAACTCCAATTCTTAGGAAGTAGCAAGTTTGTGCTTTTGTGAAGAAGGCATTAGTTGCAATAAGAGTGTAGAGGGAGACCTCTAAGACCGCTTTTTTAAACCATGACTTTGAAGATGTTGCCTGTGTTTGTTGAAGCCACAATGCAACCTGTAAACATTTTATTAAATCTAAAATTCTTGTTTTCCTCAAGGAATGTTTCCACGGGATCCAATCGGGCACACGCGTCTTGCCAGAAGTTGTGGAACTTAAATTTGACCATGTCTTCTTTACAGGTAAAGCTGAACTTGGCCGTAAAATCTTTTTTACATGCGTGATTACACATCACGCATGTCTCTAAATCTCTAGGCAACAGGGAGGAGGGAAGCAGAATTGCCACGGCTGCAGCTCGCGCACTCACACCCGTCACCTTGGTTTTGGGCGGCAAGAACCCCTGTTATGTGGACCAACACTGTGACATCTCCACCACCGCACAACGCATCGCCTGGGCCCGTTTTCACAACGCCGGACAGAGTTTGGTGGCTCCGGACTACATCCTGTGCCACGCGGAGGTCCAAGCGCGGCTGTTGCAGGCCCTGAGGTGCTGCTTGATGCAGTTCTACGGCCCTGATCCCAGAGAGTCGCGCAGTTATGGCCGCATGGTCAATCTGGAGATCTTCAACCAAACAAGAGACTTGCTGTGGAGATCTGGCAAGGTGGCTGTGGGAGGCCAAGTCATAGAAGCCGAAAAATATATTGGTATGCGTAACAACACAAGTAAACGTGTCCTATGCATTACCTTTTTAATGCTGTTAATCTATTTTTTTCTGTCTGAAGCGCCAACGATCTTGACGGAGGTATCCGAATCAGATCCCATCATGCATCAGGACATTTTTGGGCCAGTTATTCCTGTTCTGACTGTAAACAACATTGAGGAAGCAATTGCCTTCATTAACAAGAAGGAGAAACCCCTGTGTGTGTATGCGTATTCCACTAATAGCAAGGTACATGACAGACTCAAGTTGCGATACCATATTCATTGTAAGAGCGTAGTGCAGCCGATGGGTTTTGTGATCAAGGGTTGGCCTGTCTGACGTTGCAGGTAATATCAAGGCTGATGAGTGAGACCTCCAGCGGAAGCTTCTGCTCCAATGACAGCATCCTGCAGAGTCTGATGGTGGCTCTACCATTTGGCGGAGTTGGTAAGTAGGAGGTAGCACAGTACAAATGAAGACAAAATGGCTGCAGAACAATATTGCATATCCCAACCCTGTCAACACATTTTTTTTTTTCTTAAACAGGTTCCAGTGGGATGGGTTCCTACCATGGCCGCCAAAGCTTTGATACCTTCTCTCACAGGAAGTCATGCCTGCTGAGAGGCACACGGTTCGAGTGTGTAACCTCTCTGCGTTACCCACCCTATGAGGACCACAATCTGTCTCTGATGACGTGGGCCAATACCGTGTCCCAGAAGAGCCAGGGCTGGTGCCAGATCCTGTGACTGTGTGCAAGATGTCTGTAGACCCGCGAGTGGCCCTTTTTAGTCCTGACGTGCAGATTTATTGTATCAACAGGACAAATAAAACCTACTGGTTTGCAGCCGCATCATTATCAATAGTGGCTGTTCAAAATCTGGGTGACGAATAAGAAAAAAAGACACCAATAGAGATTTTGCAATATTTGTAAAAATTGTGCAGAATTGGCTGATTGGTTTCAGGAGTTTTGGTGCGGACTTTATTCTCCTGTTATGCAGAGTAAAAAAATCACAATAAGAACAATTTTAGACCGCATTCGTATTTATTAAATTCCCCAAAACAAATGATGGGTCATGTAGAATCTGGTCATTCAGGTCTCTTGTAGATTTTTGCCTCGTTGCCTTCTTTCTTTGCTGCATATCTGGCCGCGGTGAACAAGTAGTCGCTTAATCTGAGTAAAAATGTTGAAACGTTTATATACTGTGTAATTGAGAAACCATGTCCTCACATTAGCTTTTAAGCAATTTACTGACCTGTTCAAAAACTTTGCAACATCTGGATCCGCTTCGCCTGACCGCACAATTGGCGCAACACTAAAACGAGGACAAAAAGCTATTGGAACCTGGGGGGTCCTTTTAAGCAAGTTGGGACAAGAAACGTGCTGTAACTTGCCTGCGTTCTGCCCGCCGACACACTGTCCGAGCCAGGTGCAGAGCGGCGCTGCCCTTTCCTCCTGACTGTGAAGCGCATAGCAAGTTTCATTGCAACAGGAAACCTCACAATAGACCTGTACCTCACATGCACGAATGAGCTTACTGGTAAAATGAAGTTGGTCAATGGAGGAAGCTCTTCTGTAAATGCATCTATCCAGTTTTCCAGCTCTGCAATTGGCTGTGCAGTAAATTTTGTTTTCTCTTTTACAAAAAGAGAACAGAACAAAAATAAGCCATGAGATCTTCAAGCAAACAACACAAGATTGTACCGCATTAGACAAGCAGGCGGGTGCACACTTATGTGACTCTCTCTTGCAGAGGACCGAGGAGTTGCAATATTGGAGCCGATATCTTGCAAAATGCACTGTATCTGGAATGAAAGAGCAAAATACTGTCAAATGTTGTATCTGGCTCATGTACAACATATGCAATGAAGGGAATTAGTTAATGCAAAGTTGGTATCAAACCTTGTCGAGCTGATGTGTGAATGTGTGGCCTTTGTCAAGGCAGAATTCTCTGGCCAAGCTGTAATGTCCAATTCAACACGGTCACTTCATGTGAGATGGAAACTTGTTCCTCAACTAAGTAAACTAAAGGGGAAAAATATATTGTACCCTATAGCTGATGACAGCTCATCTGTATTTCCCAAGGCTTCAAAAATATGATCCTCCTTTGGCCTCCTTTCTCCTGTAAATGTACTTGAGAAACCTTTTGGGAGACACAGCAAGAACAGAGTAAACGTTTGAAAGGACGTTGCATGATATCAGTGGAAAATTTATTTTCCTGGTGGAGTTGAAATACAACCTTTGTCTCCAGTTTTGGTGTAAATCTTAGGTACCCTTTCGTCTGCATCAGTGGCATAACTAAGGGGAATGAAAGGAAGGAAGAACGTAGACACTTATGACGTAACGTTACCGTGAGAGAACAATCGTGCATCTACGCTGCATTTTTTTGTTTCACTTGGTCTTTGACGTTCAATGTATTTAAACACTAAATAGGACTTAAGCTACGTGTAAAAATTGCTTTATTTCATAGAATATTCCTGGGTTAGCTGTTAAACTTGATCACAAGCAGTTACAACATGGGAGCATTTGCACGCCTCCTTTGAAAAAGAACAGTGACGCATAACTACCTTCTGCTTGAATGCAGTGCGTTTCCTGTCCGATGCTCGTTGAAGAGGCTCTTCAACCTTCCTGTGCTAACAACACAACAGCGGTAAGCAGGTATCAAAATAAACGACGCCATGTCAAAGCTAAAGGATAGCTGCTAAAGGTAAACGACAGTTCACGTCTCTTGTCCCTCCGCAGTGCCCGTACTATATGGGCGTTTCTTTTCATCGCACGATTGGTCAACATGACATGTGGTTGTAGAATGCTGGTCGCTGATTGGATAGAATTATATATGTTCAACTATCTGTTGCGCAGATTGGATATTGACGATCGAACCCATGTTCCTCCCGCCTCTCGCGTGTCAGTCGTGTTTTTAAGCATGTTTTCATCACTTTTTGTTCGAGGGAGTCTATGATCAGAGCAAGTCAAAGGTATTTGACCAAACGTGCTATTATTAAGCGCTGTACGTGCAGAGCTGTCAAGTGCTTGCTGCGGCTTCTAAGGATTAACATTTGCTTAAGGTGGCTAAGCTAGCTAATAACAACATTATCAGCGACTGGTTTGAGTGAAAGCTGCCCATTGTGGACCAATTAGTGCGGCCTGGACACTGTTACGGAGATGCAAGTCCCGGACTTATTGGTGTCTGCTCCAGGGAAGGCGATCCTGCACGGAGAGCACGCGGTTGTGCACGGCAAGGTAAGCTGAGACAGCAGCTCAATGACGTCATACCGACTGTATGAGATCCAGATGTGAAGCTGGGTGACGCCAACTTGACAGTCCGAGCGGAAAATGATACCAAACGCCAGTTTTTTTATTTTTGTAATTTATTCTGTTTTAAATGTGAGTGTCTCTACCACCACCAAGTAAATTGCATCTCTAAAAATGATTTCCCTAATGTACTGCCAATAAATGGAAACCAAGAATAACTTGCAAGGTAGTAACAAAAAAAGCAAAGCATGTTACGCCTTGGAGCATTATTTGAACTAATGTGTACTGAATTGTCTTAAACATTTGACCATTAAATCACACTTTTTCTTTGCTTCATTACAGGTGGCTCTTGCTGTGAGTTTGAACTTGAGAACATATTTATCGTTGAAAGGCACGACCGCAGGAAATGTTTGCATCAACCTCCCAAATATTGACACATTCCTCTCCTGGGACCTTTCTGAACTGAAACCGCTTGTACCTTATTCCTGTGGTGAGGGATGGACGCAGCAATCAGGACCATTAACACACAATAAGAAACTGTAGTTTATACTGTCTGCTCTGCATCACGCTTCTCAAAGTACACACAGGGACATTTCAATTGTGAGACTTTTTTCTTATGTCCACAAAACGTTTTTGACCATTCATTTCCACTCGCATGTAATCATCATGTGTATGCGCAAATCTAAAATAATTTAGTAATTAAGGATTTACTGCAGAAATGAACTAGATCTTTGCATATTTAGTTTGTTAATGTATCAGTCTTTGGACATAACATTCATTAACTGGAACAGTTTACCTTTGGCCAAATTAATACATTTAGCACTATCTCTCCTACACTTGTTTTATGGTGACATTATTGTAGTTATCCTAATGATCGCTTAGTCTTGGTTCCCGTGGTTTCAGGTAAGATGGAGGAGGTGAAACGTCTGGACGCTGAACTTCTGAGGAAACTACGTGAATTTGTTGGTGTCACCAACGAAAACTTGGACACCTGCAACATGGCCACCCTAGCCTTCCTCTACATCTACCTCTCCGTGTTTGGATCAGGGTGAGATACGTCTTACTACATCGGTTGATGAAGAGCGCGTTATGAATATAATGTATGATTATTATTTGAGAGCCACAACATTTTTGTATTTTTTTGACGCAAGAGAAACTGGACAGCCTGCCCAAACAATGTCATCCTGCTGCAGAGCCGTGACACTAGTTGTTTCAAGCCAACATCTGCAACAGCAGCAACACCTAAAAATGCAGATGTGTAAATATTGCATTTCTGTCTGACTGAGCATTTTCTGATGAATGCTGAATGTGAGCACTCTGCTGGTTTCATCCGTAGTTCCTGTGTGACTCCTTAGAAGATTCAAGACACACTTTTGTGACGATTAAATCCTAGAATAATGAAGTTTAATTCCTTCCATTATTTGTACTTTAGCTAATGGGTAGCACAGCTGTGAAATGTAAGACCTACCATCGAGTGGAAAAAAACCCGCAGTAACACTCGCTGCCTGAAGGCGGTGTTCCTCTTAACATCCAAGCAAATGTTCTGTGCCTTAAATTGACATGTACATTTTTAGGTTCTCCCTTCATTGAAAAATCTCCACCTTAAAATAAAGATGGTAAAAAGAGACAAACAGAAAATCAGGATGTTGGTTGCGCAGCTGCGAGGACGGAAGATGCTCGGGAACATTAGAGCCGCAGGTTGTCGAGAGGTGTAATCGGTGGTGACACGGCGCGATGGCTCGTGACAGGACGGCCCCCAGTGAGAGTCTGGCACGGGTCCCCACGGCAACCTTTAACACGTCTGCCTGCGTGTTTCCCTCGACAGAAGAGCTGGACAATTAGTTTAGATTGTCTGCCGAGGAGCAGCTTCCCTGACAGGCATTGACGGCATGGCGAGGCCAGTTTTCTGTTGTGTTAGTTAGTGTATGAATTATTAACAGGAAACACTCCTCACAGCTTTGTGTGTACTGCAACCTCACCAGTAATACAGTATAATAATAATAATAATAATGAGTTAAGTAAAGAAAAGGATGAATGATATTACGGGTCCAATGGGGACAGCAAAGGGAGCATGACTCGTAGATCCAGCATCACACGTTTGTCTCAAGACGTGGGCTCAGTGTGTGTGTGTGTGTGTGTGTGTGTGTGCGCGCTTGTGTCCTCAGTGAGCTGCCCAGCCTGACGGTGACCGTGTGGTCTGAGCTGCCTACTGGAGCGGGACTGGGCTCAAGTGCTGCCTACTCTGTGTGTTTAAGTGCAGCTCTGCTCTGTGCAAAGGGAACCATTCCCGCTGCTGTCAGGGAGTGGGATGCCGCTGCCAGGTAATGACATTATTATATGAAGGGAACGTCTCTTTTATCAGCAACTTCTCCAGCCTCCCTAGCTTTATCATCACTTATTGAACATCTAAAGCTGTGTGTACCCGTGTTTGGTTTGCAGGTGAATATGAAGTTTGAGGTTCGGTCTGTGATGCTCTGATGGGATACTGACTTCTCCAATTTAAAATGAATTACAGGTGGTGTCAGGAGGACCTGGAGCTGATCAACAGCTGGGCTTTCCAAGGGGAGAGGATCATCCACGGCAACCCGTCCGGAGTGGACAACGCTGTAGGAACATGGGGTGAGGTTCGATATTATCTGGTCACATGATGCAGTATTACATTACATTACATGTCATTAAGCTGACGCTTTTATCTGAAGCGACTATCAAAAAGTGCATTTAACCATAAGGACACAAACCCAGAAGAACAAAAATAAAGTGCAATTTCATCAAATAAGCCGATTTACAACTTTCAGTACAAATGGTGTCATATGTCCTGTTGTCTTTGTGGACTCTGAACATCCTTTAATGGAGCCGACACTGTTCATTATCATTTCATGATGATCTGTTTTACGATAGGTGGCATGCTGAGATTCTTGGCCGGAAAGATAATACCACTGAGCAGGTAATGGCACCGATTAACATTTTTTAATTTAATTTAAAAACAGTTCACTGTGAATCGATAAAATGCGTTGTGTGTGCCTAAGAGGAAACGTATATTGTTTGACTAAAGTGAATACTGATTTGTCTTCTTTACTTTGCAGGGTACCGTTATTAAGGATCCTCCTCACCAACACCAAAGTACCACGTAGCACCAAGGTACTTGTTGCCGGGGTGAAGGACAAGATTAACAAGGTACTAAATGGTTCCCTCCTCCCCCTTGAGTTACACTGTAATTAATATGATAGTTGGTTGTTTTGCATTGCAGAGACTCCAGAGCCTGGCTTTGAGTGTCTCCATAAAATATTGAAATTAAACTGGCAGCCAGGGCCGCCGTGTGCTGTTGCCTTGGTGACACCAAGAGGTGTGCAGAGTGCGGCCTCCGACCTGGATCAGTCTGCTCTTTGACAATTTGTATTTTTACAAAGCTGTTTTTGCCAAAGATGCACAAAGGAGTTTGTTGTTTTCACCTAATTTGCAGTGATTTCTTTACCTGGGGATGTGTTGCTCAAGCGATGTTGGGGCTGTTGGGGGTGATAATATGCTGGTTTTGGTTTCATCCCCTGTAGTTTCCCTCCATCATGAACCCCGTGCTCGACTCTGTTGATGCCATTTCCTGCCATTGTGAGAAAGTCCTCTCCGAGATGACATGTGAGCCCATAACTGGAGAGCACTACAATATTCTAGAGGTACAGAATATTAGCATATTGTATAAAGCATCATGGGCATCAGTAAATATACAAAGATCTACTACTGATAAAAAACATGTTCCCTTATCAAGGTAAAATGTGTATACCAGGTGTATATTGACATGACTGTGTATAATTTTCAGGAGCTCATTGATATTAACCAGCACCATCTGAATGTGATGGGTGTAGGGCATCCTTCCCTGGACACACTGTGCCGGGTCACGTTGACCAGAGGCCTCCATAGCAAGCTGACTGGAGCAGGTGGGGGAGGCTGTGGAATCACTCTCCTCAGACCAGGTACTAATGGCTCTCTATGTTACAACAGCGGGCTTTTAAATATCTGGAAAAATGTTTTTTTTTGTAAAGAAGTTGACACATTGTCTAAGCCTAAAATGACTGTAGAGCTTTACGTTTTATTAAAATATCATCTCTAAGCTGTGTTTGAGCATAAATAGGGTTAAAATGGGACCGATTTGGTAATGGAAATGATTACACAATTCAAACTTTATTCATTGTAAACCAATGGACTGCAATGTGTTTCAACATGCACCTTTTAACACTCAAAGATCAATATATTTTTAGGATTACGTCTAAGCTTCTGATGCTCTGACTGTCAAAATCCAATTAATGTGTGAACAGATTAGAATTCAGTCTTCCCAGGTGATTGATGCTGCCTTTCAACGGGACAAAATACATTAAAAATTAAATTAGTTCGCTCAAAATATAATGAAAGAAAAGCAGCATAATTGTCAAACACTCCTCTGCAGAAATTAGAAACATTGATTGATGAACAACCATGTGAGTGATTGAAATGATGAGGGGGGTCTCTTGGTATGGGGGTATGTACTTTTTATCATCCCCTCTGACTCAACAGCCAAAGAACCTGCAAGCTCAGTCGTTGTTTATGCCTGTTGCCGACTGACTGTTTTATCCCTGTAAATTCTTTTAGGCATGTTTTCAAATGCTCTTCAATTGTTTTGTCAGGCAGCATTTCCACCTGTGTGAGTTGAAGCTATTTTCAAATGGATTGTCTGGGTTCTGGTTTATTTGATGTCCTAAAAGTGAGGAAAGCACCAAGTTAAGTTTTCATTGTGTTAATTTGAGCAAAATATGTGGTTAACATTCGTATTAACGAGCACTTTAATTGGGATTTTGACCATTTAATTTGCAAAAAACAGCAGGGAAATGCCAGACGTTTAGCGGGATCCCACATGCAGAGTCCTTTGTTTCTACATCTGGGATGTCAGTGGCTTCAGTGAAGAGGTTTTGTGCGGCTCCGTTGGTCTCCTTGTGCTCTTCCTGACCGCTTCGTCCCTGAAAGCGCCACTGTGGCGCGTTTCAGTCATTTACTTAATCCCTCATCTGTCTCGTTGGCTTGTAATCCATTTTTTCTTTTATTGTACAACTGTGGCGCACTGACAGAACCTTTTCTTGACGTGAGTTTGCATAACTTGTTTGTTTTGTAGAAACGGAGTCCTCTGTTGTCCAGACTACAGTGCAGGACTTGAAAGCCTGCGGCTTCGACTGCTGGGAAACGAGTATCGGCGGGCCGGGTGTGCAGCAGCACGCTGCTCCCTCCGTGAAGGAGGATGTTCTGGAGGTTTTTAAGCGGTACTGAGACTGCGGCGCTATAAGACACTGATGTCTTGTGGCTTTTACCTCAAGACCTGAGGCGTGCTCAGCAAAAATGTCACGCTAAATGAAGCTGAATTCTAGTGATGTTAGAAGTCTCTTTTATTCAACTAACAAAAAGGCAACTGTGTCTGTAACAAATGACTGATATTCGTTTTGAAATGTTTTAAAATGTACTGCCGTTCAGCCACACAGTTGTGTGGGTGTGCGTGTGGGAGGGCTTTGTCCACTAGATGTCATCAGAGTTGCACAAAAACCTTTCATTTAAACAACCATTTTATGGTGGGAGACATTTATGAATTAATATAAAAGTTCAGGATTAATTTATTCAAGTCAGGAGAATATTTTTGTATATATCAAGCGCAAAGAGGCCAACATATCTTAATGGCTCAGACAATTGTCAGTCTTTCACTGCTCAATCTTGGAATTGAAATGTCCAATGTTGTTATCAAACCGCTGGAGCAAAGGCTGTTATTTCACAAAGAGTGAAGATAGAGAAACGTTTGATAAATGTAACACAACCCGATGGTTGTTATTCCACAAAGAGGCGTATAAAGTATCTAAGCTTTGCTATTCCTTTGCCTCAAAATCAATATGGTTGGGACCAGGAAATAATGATTTAACTACTGAGGACAACATGAACATTTGCATACAACATGAAAATGTCTTGTCTTGAAAATGATTTGTTATAAATACAGACATGTGCTGCTTCGAAACATTCAACCTATTTTTAATTTGTATTCACCTTTGACATAAAAGAGAGTACAAATTCTGTGATCTCCTTACCTCGTATATTTAAAAAAATATGAATGATTTTTTTAGTGTTTTGTGATGTTTTGAATATTTGAAAGGACGTGCTGTTTGTTTCCGCAGTTAACGACCAGCTATCTGATATGTTTTGCTAATGGAGGACGGGGACGGGGAGATGGGGACAGCAGGAGTGTGTGGCCTCTCTGGAGCCTCTGGATTAGTGCCACTAAAATGTGAATCAACAACCAGCGTCCTTCTGTGACTCACACATTTGTGCTGATGCACACACACACGCACACACACGCACACACACACACGCACACACATGTGCCAGCTTTCCCAAAATCTCCTCCAACTAATTGCACATCCTCCTAATCATTACGAAATATTCTGAAAGGCTGCAGATCCAAAAGAAGGATCTGTTTAGAATCTCCCTGATTTGGGGAAAAGGTCACAGTGGGATTCAGTGGAGTTGAATATCCATTTCATTTAATATTTTTTAAATGTCATGAAGATGGAGTAGCGGGAATCTGGCCGTGTACGTGAGTACACAATATTTGTCACCCTCCCTCCTTTATGCGCCTGGCGCCCCCTCTGTCTTCTTGAATTGTGTCATCTTTGTGTCAGGGCAGCCCCCCGTCAGTGCGCCGCGCAGTCGTCCCTAACCCCTGCTGGAATTTAATTACCACTGCGCTCTTCAATTGAAATGGCATTGACGAGGGGGGACAAGAGGGAGACAACAGAGCCTGTTTCATTTGAAGGCCCTGTCTTTCTTTACCGTCTCATTCTCTCTCACTCCTTATTCCCCTGCAAGGCACAGATGGTATTTTTTTTTACCAATGTCAGCTCCTGCTTCATTCTGCTCTGATGAATAGAATCTAAAGAGGCCCTGAGATTATTTCAGATAACAGAGGGATTGAAGAAAGAGGTCAAGGATGGAGGGAGAATGTCAGAGCGAGAGCGCTGCTGTCCGATCATTTAACATTTGACGTTTAGGGAGTTTTGTCTGGATGGATCAATGTGGCAGAATCAAGAATGTATAATTCAATTTTGTCCAAGCGGCAGGAATGAAATGTTGAAATGTGAATTCGCTGAGCGGTCACGCTCAGTGCGGCACGTTCCCTCTGGTCCCTCGGTTGACTGTTGAAATGCTTGTCAGGAGCCATTAAGTCTGATCACAGAATTAGACCTGACGGACAAAATACCATGTTGTCGTCGGCTACCGGTTTTACTAACAGAGATTCCGTTTAGGACATCCCGTAGTGAGCGTCCGCATGAACATACGGAATGGATCACCGTATGTTGTCTGATCTTATAGTGAGAAGTGAGTTGTGTGTTTATTAGAATACATGTCAGGATGTGCGATTGGCCGCAGCGAGGAAGATTTGTGCGAGGAGCATTTCTATCCGGCGGGCGGACGGTGTTAGTTTCCAAGTTGTCAGATTAATACAGAAGGGTACCACAACGCCGCCGTAGGATTTAGTTTTTAGGATGAACAATGAATTGTTTCTTTTGTCCAAGCTTGTAAAGGCTTTCGCTCAGTTGGGCAGATGGAATACGGCTTTCAGTTGATCCATCTTGGACCTCAAATCTATAGCACCATGCGTTGCATATGTTTACCAATCTTATCCAGGAACTGGAACTAGTAACCTGAAGACAGAATTTAATATAACATGTAACCAAAAGTTAACGTCTCTACATCGTTGCAAAGAGATCCTGGTGTCCTTGATGAGAGTATAAATACGTTTAACTGTCAGTTATAGATCAAAAGGTATTCTGACAATAGTTTACTCTTAAACTCTCACCTTTTTGAGGTGTCTGAACTACATTTTCAGCCGGCCTTTGCTTTCAACACCGTCAACGGCTAAGAGCCTCACACGACACCCAAACGCCGGAGGATCCCTTTAAGTCGCCGCCTCGGGAAACATGTTTCCAATGAGGCCTGCACCTGGAGGATTGTTTGGTCTACAACTGGGCTTCACTCATGTTTATCTTCTGGACCCACATTTTACAGGCCCGCTGCTTGAGCTGTACTGTAAACACAGAGCGGCTCCCCGCTCTGTGCAATGTCTCATTTTCCCTCATAGAATTGACTGTATCATGTCGTTGTATCGATCCTGTAATTGATTCTGTGAAGACGGGGGCACCTGCCACATACTCTGTCATCCCCCGGCGCCACGAGCGCTGTTGTTTAATTGCAGAGTAAGGCGCTGTTTTCTCTTGTTGCCTTTGAGAAGCCTCATTGATTTTTTTTTTTTTTTTTTAATACCACCCTTCATCCTTCTCTGCTCCGTTTCAAGAGCAAATCCCTGCTGTTACGGTCGCCCGCAATGCAAAAAGTATGAAACGCAGCCGTGCGTCCGGGTGATATTCAAAGACGATCACTCTTGTGTTGGGAAAACCTGTTTCAAACAGTGGAAGGAAGAAAAGAGGCAGAGCTGCATTGCGCCAGTCCCTGTCTCATATGGGACCAGTTGAACGAGAGTTTGTGTTGAAAACACCCTCATCAGACCGGGAAGGTCAAAGTTCACGCTGCCTGTTTGGGTTGTTTTTTGTTAAAAGAGTTAACTTTTTTGAGTCCGTTTATTTTCTTTTTGTTTACAATGTGTATGCATTTGTGGCTCCTGGAGAAGAAATACATTATACTTTGACAATACATCTCACTGATGCCAGTAATCCATTGTAATATATATATATTTCTTTGTTGACCTATAAACAGCAGTTTATATATAAATGTATTCAGTGCAGTAGCGGTGGATATAGAACAAAAATAACCTAAATGAAATTTGATTTGCATTAATTTAAGGAGCGGCTTATCCAACATTCATACTTTCAACTTGCTCTGAATTAGAAATAGGTCCTCATCATTTCTCTGGGATGCAGCCAATTTATTGGATTCAGTCTTTTTTTCTTTTTCTCGCTCTGAGCCTCGGGGAGGAGGATGATCTCAAAATGTTATCACATGACACTGTGTGATTGATGGACCATTAAAATGTCAGCCAGATGTACTTAAAACCACAGCTTTTAGGTTGATAAATTACGCCACAAATGGCTACATAAAGCTGTTAGAAACAAATATTCCCATCTAGAGCTATTCTGCAGGCAGAAAGTAATGGATTTTCTATCGGCTTGTCTGTCTGTCTCTATGTATGCATCTCTCTGCACATTTTCTCCTCTCCCAGTGTGTCCCAACCACTGCAGTCATGTAATCACAATGGTACAGGTAGGAGTGTTCATATTTCATCTGCTGCATTCACGATAACATCTCATAATCCGAAAGCGTTGCAAAATTGGTATCTCGTCGCTCATGCATTATGAATGAGTCACTGATTGCTTTTTTGCATAGATTTGCAATCATTTCACCCGAACTGTTGGTATAAAAATGTGCCAGGAGGGTTCTATCTCTTTTTCTGAAGAGTTGAGGTGACGCATCCCGCCACTTCTTCAGATAACACGAATCAGGTGATACCACTTCTGCCCTTTGCTCCTCTGCTCCTTCTTTTGCTCTCCGATTTATTCCTCTATGCATATCATCATGGGTTTGGGATGAGTGTAATTCACAGCCCACTTTGCAACTGATTGCTCACTTAGTGAATATATTCAGCATCTGCAGTGTTATTGTGTTTGGAGCCAAGTAGCTAAGTACCACTGAGATTCCCCGGCATCAAAGTAAACATTCGCTGACTCCAGAAGGGCACCGAGAGAAGCAAATCTTCTCCAAAGCTCTGAGAATGTGCTCCATGGATTTCAGTGACCTCTGGTCGTCCTGACTCGGAGCCTCGGCTCGGCATAACACATGAGGGCCTCACATGGTCTAGTGGTTAGGAAAATAGGCTGTGTGAAGTCCCAGCTGAAGTTTACATAGCGCTTTGGTTTCCTGCCCTCACATGTTCCTGCCTCACCCACTGAAATGCGGAGTCAAATATATTTCCCAAAAGCATGTAAAGAGTTTCCCAAACAGCGTGAGCCAGGCAAGTATGATTGTTTTATTCTTGCTGAGATGACTGTGTTGACTCTACATGGCAGCGGAGTTTAACTTGGAAGGCAATTCTTATTAAAGCTGTTGTTGGAACTTGGATTTCAGCACTGCCTTGTTGCCGATCGAATAACGAAGTAAAAGTGTCGACAGCAGGAGGTGTATGGACGTTCGGGTGCGTCGTAACCCATGGCCTTTGCCCCCCCACTCCCCCCACACCCCCCCCCCCCCCTCCGCATGGGCAGACTCTCAGCCAAGGCCCTGTGGAGGTTGGTGCCCTCCGCCTGACAGCCTGTCACTATGCGCCATGGTGGTGATTTCTTTTTTTTTTTCTTCCGCAGGAGATGGTGTCTGATTGGGAGCAGTGTGTGAATAGCCCTGTCACACTCGATAAGCCAGCAAGACGACCTGTGACGGGGACATATGGCATGTTTGACAGGGAGAGAGGGTGCGAATCGCACTGAATGATAAAATGGTGTTTTTCCCCCTTCGGCAATGTCATGCTTTCAGGCAAGCGTGTGGACCATCGCTCACTCAAGCGGCGGACTCCGGCCTCCTTGTGACATCTCCTTCAAGGTCCGGGGTTCCTCTGCCTCGCGCCTGGGCGGCTCTGACACGGCGAGCCGACGCTGCGCGCAGCTGCTCCGTTAGCTGGTCGATGTTGGGAACATAATTGGCTATCAGTTTAGTTTAGCGATGCAGACTGGGACGTTCATTGTGAGCTCAGCGGTGCTGCGGCTCTTGGTCCTGTCTCTTTACATACCGTCACATGCCGCACTCTGATGATTAATACACACACACACACACACACACACACACACACACACACACACACACACACACACAGTCTCGTCGCTCGACTGTAGTTGGTGGGTTCAGCCTCCTCGGGACACACAAAGAAATGAAGAGGACACCAAAGGAGGAAGGGGACAACAGGCTGGGATTTCCAGTGTTACGGGGAAGTAATTGAGTTGAACCGCACACCTCTCATCCTCATTGTCAGCTGGGTCTCAACTTCTGCCGCTGAGGCCTCAACTTCTATCCTTCTCGATTGTCACGTTGTCTGTGTTTGTGGCCGTGACAGACAGCCCAGGTGTCACACTCAGGCTTCAGTGCACCATCGGGCTCCTCTGCTGTGGTCCCCAGTGGCTCACAGTCAGAGAGACGGCACAGTCCAATAACCCGTCTCCAGCCCAGCATGTCCCCCCTCCCTCCCTCCCCCCCCCCAGGGCCAGAACTTAGAGACTCTGCCATCGGTCACATGATTCGGTTTTCACGCTCAATGCTAATTACTACACTACTCTACACCGTTGTGACTGTTAGTGCTGCGTCTTTCTAGAAAAACCTTTCTTGTACTGAGTTTGGTCATGTACTCCCATTTACTGCTAGGTCACACTTTATTTATTTTAACAGCCATCGTTACTAGTATATTTGTAGACAAATGTTTGACAGACAAGCTATATGATTAGTTTATAAAATAAGATAAGTCCAACCTCTAAAGTAGTTAAAATGTGTGCCTTCTCAACTTGTTTACCTGTACACTAACATAACAATTAAAAAGTAATTTTAGGTTAATTTTCCATTAAAATGCAAGGGATTAGTTTTACTTGTAAACAATCTTCAAAATAAGTTTTTACTTCACCACTGGAGACATGAGTTGTCCTAATCTTATACCGTTAAGCTATTGAGTTATCAAATGGAATGAAAAACACTGTTTGTAGAGCTCGTTGTTGTCATTGAACTTTGGGTTTGTTTCTTCATAATATTGAATAATATATAATATAAAATTGACTAATTTTAGATTTTTTTTTTATATAGTCCATTAAAATAATTCCACTCCAACGTTGAATGAGTCAGACTGCCTCGTTGTGCTTACATTTGTTTAGAGGGGGTTGTGTAATTCACTCTCACTTTGGCCTTCAGTCCCTTTTGATATCCATAAATTGCGTTGACATTTTCAATTTCTCAGAGCGGCTTTTTACGACTGCGTGAGCACTTTGGGACAGCTGCTGTTCCTCTGGACACCGTTTCAAGCTGAGCAGAGAGGGTCCAGGACCTTCACTCACTGAACCCGCACGACTTTGTTGTTTGTTCTGGATTCCGTCGATAAGGCTTGAGCGGCAGGCTCCCCGCTCAGTGCTGCAGTCGGGACCAATCAGGAGACAAGAAGTGGTTTCCGTCATGCGCCGCCCATTAGGGGCCCATTGGTTTGTCAATCGGCTGTGAGGGGGGCTCGGGCGAGAGGTGAACAACTTTAGTCCAGCAGCCATTTGAGGATGTTATCATGTTCTATTTGCTGCATTTTCCTGGAAGATTACATTAATAGCTGGTACTACAACAGTATTCATAAATATGCATCAGGCTTTGTAAAACACTTGAAACACAAAAGTGTTTTGGTGTTTTGCATGATTGCATTTACCAACGGGAGGATAATATTGTGGAGGGAACCATTCAAATCTTTGATTAGCCAACAAGATCAGTTTTCTTGACGAAAGGGGAAGAATTGAATAAAATATGCGTTTTAACGCAGCAAATACCAGTGCGTACATCAGTGTGGAGGATTTGTACGATGTGAGATATAAACTGTTTGCTATTACAGTTCAAATACATTTGAAATATGATATGATACTCAATAATGTAATTATATATGTTGTAGTTAGGTCTAAAAGGGGAAGAACATATTTGATGTCTCAGTTTCAGTCCCTACTTTTCGGTTACATTTATTCCTTTTTAAAGACGTGATGAATTTACAATTCAAGTGATTATTACTGATTTCTGTTTAAGCAGAACATTATTCAACCCTCGCTGAAGACGTCTTAAAATATCCTGACTGTAGCGATCATGTATAACATCCACACCAGGATTCCATTGATTGTTTCCTTCTGCCAGGATTGATTTGTATGCACTAGTGATCTTTGCCGTTTCATGAGCAGAAGGGAAGAAAAGCAACCGCGGAGGCTGAACACTGAAGTATTTAGTCCTCATCTGCAGTCATCAGGGCATCAGCGCTGATAAGCGTGCTCAGGGTCACAGCACTTAACTCGCCAAAGAAGGACCAGTGCTTGTAATCACATTCACACATGATCTCTCAATCGAGTAGAGCTGACGTTCCACGAATGGTTTCCTGGCGCTGTGGTGTGATGTGTGTCTATATACCCGTTATGTAAAGGATGCCAAATGCAGGCAGTGATGCTCGGATTGGAAGAACGATGGACAAAAATATTGAGCCTTCTCTTTTGCGCGGCGTGTGGACAGCTGTGCTGCACTAGATTTTCAATTTGTCTGTGTTCTGCAATTCAAAAACTTAACCCGAGAGGATCGTGCAGCTTTTCCTCCGCTGTCTCTCCCTCTGTAATTAAGAACAGCATTTTGTGTTAGAACTCGTCTGCCTGATTAATAAATGGCAGCTTTTTTTCAGTGCAGGAAGGCAGGGCTCTAAAACGGCTCCTAATTACACATTAGGAGTGTGAAAGGCTGCTGCCACTCCGGCCTCCATCCTAAACCCTCCACCCTCCACCCTCCACCCTACCCATTACCCCTCCCCAGCTGGGCTGCATGTGCTGCCCCACCAGCACATTAACGCCGCTCCCAGGAGTGGCTAATTCCAGCCAACCCGTCGGCACAATCAGTGGCAGATGTCAGGAATCGAAGATGATGAATTATGAATATCCCGGAGATGTGCATAGGATACCAGCATTACGGGGGGAGAAGATTCTTTTTTTTCCTTTTTTTTTTCTGTGCCATTTTGGGCAGCCAAATACGCAGGGGTTGGGGTGATTGATTTCCATTCGCCATTATAAATGGGGTCCGACTGAAATTGGATGTTTTAGTGAAGTCGTCAAGGACTTTATGAGAGCGGGCTGTCTGGCAGTATAGGGGCCGTGTCTGCCTGTGATAGTGGTAATGACTTCCTCTCCATGCTCCCCCGGGTGGTCAACTCGAGGGCTAAGGCAGCTGGGAATGATGTCCCGGAGAGGGCAACATGAACCTCTCAGTGCCCAGCATTTGCATGGCCGCATGATTACAGACGGAAAGTGGAGGCGGCGGGGTGAGGTTGAGGCCCGGGGATGGAAGGTGATGACAGTAACAGCTGCAGAGAAGAGGGCAGGAAATGGAGAGCAGTTGCTTTTGTTGCCATCGAGCCACATCCACAGAGACATGAGGGGGGGCGGGGGGGCAACACCGCTGCACCAGCGTGTACTAAAACTGTGCCTGATGCAATTGCATTTCTATAACTTAGCCTTCTCTTTTCCTCATTAGACCTAGTTTAAATGGAGGTTGAGCAGAGCTTTGTAACAGATTGTTATCCAGCGCAAGATCAAATGAATAGCTTTATGGAGGCGTATGCAGGTTCTCAAAGCGATCTGACCTTTTGAACATACCCTTTTCATGTGAACAGAGGTGAAGCAGTGGACACTGTCCGCTAGTATCCGGGGACCTCTAGACGCGCCGATGGAATCGAATTCCTTGTCAAAGCAGATGTCAAACTGATGCTGTGGTCTATTGCTGACCCGCCAGCCGAGCGATGAGCCGGCTGCCGGTACGTGGGCCTACACCTGGACATCTGTGGGGGGGGGTGGGTCAAGCCTGGCAGGCCAGACTTCTCCTTGCCACTTCCAGAGAGCCCACATTTCCTCTGCCTTCCTGCCATTCATCATCGCACCGAGACAGCCCAATTCATCGGAGCAGGAAAAAGAGGCTAATCCTCTACATCTGAGTCAGTGATAGACTTGCTGCTCCACGGGACCAATGAAATTCGGGGGGGTTCACAGGAAATTGGCCGTGCCAAATATTCGCACCAACTCTGTGTTCCACCGCAAGCCTCAAATTTAATGTCAATCCAGCCTGTTCACTTACATTGACCTATTTTCATAATGCAAATGTGCCCAATATCTGACTGTGATTGCCCTCTCGCTGAAATTGCTGCTTGAATGTGACGTGGAGATTGGTGTAGAAAGATGCTTGGAATTTGTTATTTGGGACATCGGAGGTAAACAGTAGCCCCGTGTCCACACTAGAGGATCAAGTGTGTATTGTTTTAGAGCTCTCAAACGCTCCGTGTGGCTGTGTCGATGTAATTTCAACCCATTTTCCTGATGAGTGCCTCGGTTCTGATGCCCACGCAGTTACTCATAATCGCGGCGGTCAGCATTTAAGTGGGCCCTCCACCGGCAACTCAGCAATATTGAAAAGTGAAAATCTATTCATCAACATGTTTTTCCGTTAACTACATCTGAATGCTGAGTGGATTCCCCAATAGGGTTGAGTCATTACTTTCAGTAAAATAACTCCATTAAATAAGAGCAAACACCGAGCTTTCCCCCCCGAGCTGCAGTACCTCCTGCTGTCTCTGGCATCAAGAACACTAATACTGTCTGCCAGTTCAGTTCTACATAGATTTGTGAGGAGACCAGGGGTGATCACTCCCCCTCACCCCCCACCCCCCTCCTCTCCCTCAGGTGACACTGAAATATATTTTATGTGCCCTTTCACTTCAGACGTGCTCAGTGTGGAAGAAGCCCAGAGGAGACTAATGAGAGCGCGCAGGGGTACGGCTCCGTCTGCCTGCGTCCGCCTCCATGCCTCATTTTTCTTGATTTCAGCCGCTCCGGTGTCGGCACGGGCTCCTGCTGGTCAGGTGACGGCGGTGCCAGCTGGTGCGTCCAGCTCGGACGGACAGCGATTCATTTCCCCCAGCTGGTGATTTATGGTGGAGGCAAAGCGGAGAGGAGCTGGAGTGCACGGCACCGGGCCGCCTGAGTTAGTGCACTGTCCGGCCCCGTCATGCTTTACCACACAGCGGGCTGGACTGCCTAATTTACGCCGGCAGACAGTCACATATATCACACGCCGTCTGGCCAATGAAGATTGGTGGTGTTTGAAAGAGTCTGTACACACCGTACATTTTACCCACACGTCACCAACGGATATCGTTTTTTTTCTTTCCCCCCTCCTCCTTCTTTGTCTATTTGATCTTTATGCTTCAGCTCTGCACCTCTTTTTGTTTCCTCTCATCGCTATGCTTCTGCATTGCCCCCTCTCTCAGTGTGTGGACGTAATGTGAAGTGACTGCGTTGGAGGGAGGCCCTCTCTCACCGGACCGACTGCTGAGGACTGTGCCCTTCTGTTCAGGAGAACTGGGGGAGGTCACAGTAGGTAGCTCCCTCGAGCCATGGCGTATTAATGCCTGCGCTGACCTCGGTGATAAGAGGAAAGCTTCAGGCGCATGTTTGATTCATGAGTCCATCCTCAGTGGGCCCCCGGGGGGCTTTTTCCACTGCTGTCCTTTTACTGGCAGGGTGGAGGGCTGCTGCTGCAGGGGAGATCAGTCCTGTCCGTCACAGAGAGGTTGGGGTGTGATAAAGGCGCCGGCCTGGGACCGGGCCCGAGCCCACAGACCGGCCTCGGTGTACCGGACACAAGCGACGACTTAATGGTGGGCGGTGACGCGACAGCCGAGGTTGAGGGATATTAGAAGGGATATCGGTGATGTGGCTGACATCATGAGCTCCCCGCCTGCCTGGAGGAGGGTTTGTTCAGCAGAGAGGTGGGAAAGTGAGGGCACTTGGCAGTTCCACTTCTTTTTATTACTATTATGCTTTTTCTGCCATTTTAAAATATTGGACGTGTTTGAGGACCAGCAGACAGGAGTTGGACGGCCCCGATGGGGTGAAGATGGGGTTTTGTGGGAGTAAGCCGACACAGTTTCAGTTCCAGCACATATCTCCAAATGACATCCTCTGAAGTTTGGTTGGGGATTACTCCTGTCTAATCCTGACAAATGCCGCAGAGTGAGACACATCTCTGACAACAGAGCAACTTCTGTACACAGCTTGTGATGACCATGGTGATCGCTTTAAATAAGAGCAGGGCACAGGACGTCCTCTCATGCGCTCGCAGCACAAGTAGCTGCATGTGCGCTGAGGAAAACAATAACCAGGATCACCACCCTTTTTATTACAAATTGAGTGTTCTGGACGAAAAATCGTCAATGAAATGTTGAGGATCACCGGCATGCCTTCGTGAGAATGTTTTTCTCAAACCCGAGATCTGGGTAATTACAGTACGCACGCACACACACACAGAGAACAACAGTCTCTTGCCAGACTCTTCAGAGCTCCTAATGCCAGCTGTTTGAATGTGGCTGTGTAATGCTTAATCCAGATTTGTGTTCCTTTCAGCCTCCAAAAGATCTCATACATGCCTGAGAGAAACATGTCAAGGCTTTTCAGCGCACATTGCCTTCTCACAATCAAGTCAATGCTTGTCAACGCCACTGCTATCAAAATAGTCAGCATGGAGGGGCAATCCATTTTTCCCATAGCCCGTCGCTTTCACCTCCTCGTGCCCGTCACTAATCTTTAAAAGCTATTTGCAGTTTTAATATAAATCTCAAATCCTGTTTTGCTTTCTCTCCTCTACTCAGACACACACACACACACACACACACACACACACACACACACACACACACACACACACACACACACACCATCTCATTGTTCTTCTTTTGTGGTTTGATGGAGAGCCTGGTTTGGTGGGCAGAGCGAGCCTTCTCATTCCTCCACGCGTTCCCATGGTCGTGCTTTTGTTTTAGCTAAGCTGGTGCCCTCGGATTAAAGTGAAAATAATCCTTCCCTCATTGTTGTTTTTTGTTTAGAAAAACCGTCTGAAAAGCGATCTGTTGATTTGTCTCTCATCTTTCACAGATTAAGTTTAAATTGAACGACGGAAGAGGAATTTGCCGGTGATGTGTGTTTCTGTTCCGCTGAGGTAACGCTAACCCGCAATATGTTTTCCTCTGGTGATTTTTGTTTTGAACGCGGTCAAGTGAAGACGCTTTACAACCTTTTCCAATTTTACAAAGTGCACTCTATACGTTTCATGGGGAATGTACGGTATGTTTAATTCATCCAATCACTGTTTCATATCCACTCAAAATATTGTCTGGCCCTGCAGCCGAGCTACCCATTTGTGTCAGATGGCAGACTAATGGTGATATTAATGAAGTCATTGCTTTAGTCAGAAAATCAATAGTCACTCAAAACAGTCGACTCAAGCGAGTTGGCTTGAACGGTGACCTAGTTCCCATGTAATGACAGCTCCTAAACCATTCTTTATTGTGTGATGCTCACAGCATCTGCTGCCGTACGGCCACACCGTCATATCTGTGCAACTTATCACTGTAGAATACAAGGTACGGCATTGCAAAGCATGAGAGGAGAAAATTGGGGCAGCTTTAATTTCTTTGTTTATATGTGGCAATCAACCTTGTGAAGCAAAACTGAATTTGCTGATGCTTTACACTAGTAAAACAAAAATGTCATTCCACCCTCATTAGCTGTAAACAAATGACAACAGGACACATGGACCCAGTATTCATTTGGCCACAGAGGGCAAAGGGCCAAGCGGGGCCGGGAGGTGAACCCGGATTCAGCATTAAACGGCGCGGCTGTTGTCGTCGGGGCAGGCGGCGTTAAGAGTTGTCGTCGGGGCCGCAGAGGTCAGCAGGCCTCAGTGATCAACTGAGCAATGACGACGAGGTGTGAGGGGCCTCTGTGGCTGCTCCGCTTCCTGCTTACAGAGGCAGCGCTGCGCCTCACTGACATCAGTCAAAAGTCCCGACTGTGTTATTACTGCGTTCTGTTGTGAGCCCTGAGATGAATGGGCCCTGCGTCGAGTCCAACAAAGAGCCTCGGCGTGCACACAGGAGCAGGAAGTGGGGATTCTAATGCTGCTTTATCACTGTTGGGGAAAGAAGACAATACGAGCTGTCCCCTCTCAACCGGTTTAGTCAAATCCCCACCTTCTGCACAGAGACTGCCTGGAGGTTATTTCATGGAGAAGACGTTTGTTTTAACAAAATGCACAGCGGTTTCGCGGTTTCAGGGCTTCAGCGACGAGCAGTCACTGCTTCTGTAGTTGTGACAATGTCATGTCAGACATTTATCGCTGGAGGAACCACACAACTCTGCACTCGTGTATTAATTTCTTTGCTCGTGACATGGAGTGTTAAACGGTTTCATGTTTTCTCTTCCTACATACGCATGGTTTTAATGAAAAGTAAATATATTTTGTAGTGGCTGCCTGTCGGCAAACTCCAGGGGCGTCAACAACCACCATCAGAATCTGAATGTAACTTTTGCAGTTAAACCAGTGACCATTCTCTCAGCGGGGATTCACTCATTTACACAACTGCTGTCCGAAGCTCAGTTCAGCCGGGTTGAGATCTGCTCACTGTAAACGGTCATAGCAATGTGATTCACATTTCTTTCATACTTGTCAAACCATTCAGGGACCAACAAGCTCTGTATTGAAGAATTTACAGTTGTCAGATTTCCAGAACTATTTTATAATCAACATTAAACTGTGCATCTTATACACAGCGTATGTTCTAGTCCACCAGCCTTGATTCCTAACTTTAAGTCAGAAACCCATGCTAAGGCTTTCATCTCTATACTGTTTGCTCTATAGACGGCAAAAAACAGTGAACCATCTCACCCAATGCTGAGGTTAAAATGTGAAGAGCTTGATGATAGTAATTGTTTGTGAACCAAAGGCCTTAATCTGTGTCTGTTGGACTAAGTGAGGAACGGCAACACGCGTCAGCCTCTCGTCAGCGTCAGCGGCACCGAGCAGATGCAGCTCAAATGCTGTTACCAAAGACAGTCCTCGGGCTAAGCTCAAAAACCCAAATGCCAACCCCCCCCCCCCACACACACACTCCCCTCCCCCGCCCCACCAACCCCATCCCCACCCCCTCAACCCCTTCAGCAAAACTTCCACATTTTAATCCAATAGTGCGCGTAGAGCTTGGGGAAATGATATTTAGGAGACAATGAGTGCCCTGCAGAGAAAGAGGACGGAGGGGGATTAGAGTGCGTCTCTGAAGTGGCTTTGACTCCCCTACTGATGGAGAGTAATTAAAGCAACCTACTGTGTTGTCGATGTAGCTAAAGGGGGATAATAATAAAACATCGCAGCTCATTGAGCCTGCAGCACCTTGCTTTGGCCTGAAGCCCCGATTAGCAGCACACTCACTATGGAGGTTGTTCCTGGACTGAAAACTCAACACGCCGCTGCTTTCATAGGTTAGGTGGTCATATAGGCTCCTTTGACCATTTTTGATCAAACGGGACATCAGGCAAAAGTACACAATTCCTTTCCCCTCCAATTACAACTGTGGAAAGTCTTGACTCCTCGTCGTTGGCCGACTCTTCCAATCTTCCTTTAAGATAATCTTCCAAGCCCCAAATTCCACTGCCTGCTTTTGCAAATATGGCAAAGGACTCAACAAAGTGTCTTTCATACAGCACTGAATAAAATGGATAACTGACTTACTCATGTAGTTGTTGTGTTGGATTTCTGTGTTAATACATTATAAATTATAATGGCTCTTATCTATAGCAAGTTGTACAGCGGCTTATTTGATGAAATTGCACTTTCTTGTTTCTTGTTCTTTTGGGTTTGTATCATTATGGTTGAAATGCACTTATTGAAAGTCGCTTTGGATCAAAGCATCAGCTAAATGACATGTAATGTAATACAAATTAATTTATGGGTCGTACCGTTAGTAGAAACGTACACTTTCTAACTATAATTTCTTTTCCAAGGATCAGTGAATGCAACGACTTAGCAGAGTTGTATCTGTCTTTATAATAACAATAGCATGAGGGCTATTGGCACACAGATCCATCCTTCACGCGGCTGAGCCGGTGGCTGGCGGCTCACATTGCTAACAACGTGCCGACGCAGAGTTGTTTACCGGAGGGAGAACAGCAGGGTAGGTGCCACTCCATGGGAGGGTGACTCTGTTCATAAACTGTACTTAGGTAGACATTATCCTGCTATTTCTTTACAAAAATAATAGTTTACTGCTTTACTAATGCTCTGAATGTCCTACGGAAAACCTTTTAAGTCAACAACATCTAATTTTATTTGAGTTGAGTACAATATTACCATCAGAAGTTTGGAATGCACACAAAAACATTTTCATACATTTATTCAAATGTATTCATCCTCAGTGAGAAGAAATCCTTACGTTCCATATTCATCAGGATCATTCATTGCTAATCAAATCTGCACTTTTGACCCCCCCAGAAGAAAAACAACAACACATAGACACTTGTGGTACATAATGTATCATATGGAGCAAAATCATTTCAAATGTAAAGAAAATACCCAGTTTTGTACATTGATTCCATGACAAACCCCTTTGTGTAAATGGAGGCGGACTCTCGTATGGAGCGGTTTCAATTTTAACATGGTTACAGTGGAAAGGGAATCACAGGTGAGACAAAGGTCTGGTTCTGTTAAGATCAACGGTTGCCATGAGGAGGATGGATTTTTTTTTTAAAAGGGCAAATCTGACACTTTCTGAATTTTGGATTTCAGCATTTGGGTCAAACTTTACCTCGGGTCTTGAACCCATCTGCTCCTGGGACGCAATCCAAGGCCCCGGGGCAGGCTCGTGGTAGCAAGCGAGAGGCCGGCGCCATCTCAGGCCCAATGAAGAAGCCCTACAGAGCCGTGCATATTCCTGTGATCTGCCCTCTCCCCACCCTGGGCTTCAGGTGGTTTCCCTTTTTAGCCGCATCCTCTAGAGAGCCAGCTTTAAAATGGATGATTGCCTGCGACCGTCGCATTAAAAGCATTAATCCCGCTCTTATCAAGCAGCGAAGGATGAATTAGGAGCGTCGGCTCCCGGCTCACCTTTGTTGTCATTTGAACAGAATCAAAGCTTTAAATCACAGGGCTGCACCTGGTAATGGGAGGAAGGGGAGGGGGGGGGGGGGTGTTCTAATACTGTGTGTGACAGAGCCGCATGGCTTCCAGCTGATTTAATAAGTCCAGAAGGAGGGGGTGGCACATGGATAAATGAAAATTTGAGCGCAATTTTAAATTATATTAATGCAGGATGAAATGGCAGTTGCCCTCGTTTCTCTTTGTTTCCAGACTTTTACCTTGCTGCCTAATTCAATTCGGCTGAATCCGAGCTGTCAATCAGTCATTCTCATTCCAGTTTTGCATTAATGCAGCACTGTTTGTGCTTATGTGCTTAACGTGACTTGCTCTCCCTTTTCCTGTTGAGGCCAATGGGAATTCAATTCCTCTTTGAAAGATCAGAACAACGTGCAGATGTTATAATGACGGGTGATTTGTGTAGAGGTAGAGCATGTGCAGCACACAGAACATGCTCTACCAGGACACTCACTGCCAGCACAGCTGAGCGGCTGCATCACGCTTTGCTATCGCAACAAGAGCAGGTTGTGCTGCTTTTATAAAACTACTGATCTGATCTGGGAATTTTACTGACTGTATTTTATAGTAAGGCCGAGCAGTGCAGAAATTGAACATGACAAAACAAATCAACCCGAGCTTTTTCTGTGTATATGTTTGCATATTTGAATGAAATTAAATTGTTTATGAGCAACATTTAAGCAGCTAACCTCTCTTGTTTATTTATCCTAAAAACATGCGTGTAATTAACAGCTGCTTTAATGAGAAAAGAAAACTATTATAAAAATAATTTTCCCACTTTTATTTCTGTGAATTCCCACATCAAAGCAGCTCATTACAATTTGTTAATTCAACCTAGAATAATTTAACCTCTCTTAAAAATGCAGCAAATGAGACTAGATTTCTGTTGTTCATTGAAATATGGATTAGACTTCAGCACCATGGTTTTCTGAAACATCTGAGGCAGCAAAAGGTTATTTTTCACTTTCTAAATTATATTACTATTCCCTTGTCCCCATCCTCTATAGTATTGCTGTTTTCTTCTTTTCTCTGACTTATTTTTTGAACACTCACAAGGTCTGCAAGGCACTCAGCCAGATCGATCCATACCCTTCAAGTAGCATGGAGACCACTCGGCTTTAAGTCTGTAAACGCTGCAGAGAAATATGTGAAAAGACAGTTATGTTGCAGTGAATATTAATGGCCCTTTGAGTGCTTGCTCTGTGGTAAACAGAAGGATTGAGTTGACATGTAGCCAAAGACATCATTTAAATCTAGGAGGTCATAGGAAACATTAGCAAATTATCTACCCAATGCCAAAGATCTCTGGGCAGATAATGGGAAAGCCAATCTATTTGGCTGATCGCTATCTTATCGGCATAGGCTGAGAAAAGCTCACGGTAATTTCGCTTGATATGATAGAAGATTTTCCTTCACTTTGAGATTAGGTCTGCCTCAGGGGTCTGTGCTATAATTGTAAGCGCCTAACAAGGTGAAACATTGGAGGAATCCATAACCATATATTTCATGAAACGTGGGAGTAAATGTGTGCATGTCCTGTGGAGGATAGTTTGGAAGAAGTGGGGCATTTTTTGGCAATGTTTCTTGCGCTGTAATATGGTATATCCAATACATGTCTACGTTTTTTAATCATGTATATTTTTCAGGTAGTGTTTTTTTTCTCTGTGGGACCACAGAGCTACGGCGTAAGCACGGCTGAAATAATGATTATCCAAAACAGATGTGAAGGCACATAGATAGATGGATGAGAAGAGGGATGAATCATTCATTTAATTATAATGTTATCCAAGGTGCGTCCAAAATATCATACTACTCAGCCTAAATGATGTTTTTCTGCCATTATTGTGTCGTTTGCGGTGCTAAATGTTTGCACTTGATGTTGGTAAAGCGGTCATCTGTGACCTTAAAGATTGGAAATGAGCCATCAGTTAACTTGAAGCCATCTGTCGCACATCTGCTGACCGTCGGTCGGTTTACTATCAGAGGAAAGCGCAGAGGAGAGAGTGAGACGGAGACAGAGGGCGACTTTCCCCGTAATCTTCTGTCTATCCAGTCAGATTCCATCAGACTGCTTTTGCCCCGTATTGCTCTGCCCTCTGAGGTTTGGTTTGAGTTTTAGGCCCAGCTGGGCTTCCTTCAGAAAAAGGTGGTCAATCTCGACGGGAATGAGTTCTGACAGCTGTGGCTACAAAGTGGAAACGGATCCGAGGCCTTTTGCAAGGCCTCAAGAATTCCACAGCTCTCTGGAGCCGAATCAGCTGTCCTTTACACCTATTGATCCAAGACAATTGATTCTTCTGCAGATTTAATTTGCTTTCTGGTGTCTGATTAGTAATGATTTACAGAGCCCTTTGTTCTCCAAGTGAATCCTGAATACTGTCCTCGTGAGGATCCTTTTTTTCTGTGCCCTTTCATTTATGAGCCTTAAAAGTGAATAGGTTACGATCCCACCCTCCGAAATGAGAACGTTCTGTCCTCTAGGGGTCAGTGGCAATTGGAGGGGCTCGTTTTTTTTTTTTTTACCTCACCACAGGACATCTAGAAATCAACTCATTAAGGAAAGACAGGCTACTATATCTTTAGACTATGCACAACTGCACTGGTTTAAAAAACGTTATAATCATTTACTATATTAATCAATAGATATAAATGCAATATTCCTTGAAGAAAGTAATTGGTAATGTTGATTCCATTTCACTTACTACATTGCTACTAGATAATCTAGGTATTCATGTATAATAAACTACAGTACTGCATTGAGAGGAGGCAGTGTCATGGAGTTGCTGTAGCTTCAGCACAATAGATTCTAATAGATCGAACGGCCCAAAGACTCGACTCACTCTGACCCCATTTTATCCACCAATATAAACACAAAAGAGACGACTCGAGTCAACAATAATAGAGTATTAGAGTAATAGAGTATAAAAGAGTATTCAACCAAAATGATAGAAAAAGGATAGAAGAGTGGGATCGGCAGTACAGCAACGCCTTCATTTAATCTTTTGTTTTATGTAAATGTTGTCATTCATAGTTCCAATAAATGGTCCCCAATAATACAAATCATATACGTTTTTAAGAATATGGGTAAAAGTACTTGCCCTGCCTGCCATTCTTCTTCCCTCGGTGTAACTTCCTCCCACCATGCGGTGCAGAAAGCGATCTGAGGTCACAGCTGCAGCGTGCGGGGGATGTCAGGGCACGCCGGTTGGAAACCTGGCCCCTTAGAGGAGAGGTTTTGTTGAAAAAAGATTTAGAGATTCTCCCCTGCAGTCAGGATGGAGGGCAGGAAGCGAAACTTGCACCAAAGCATCACAGCTGGAGGTCGTGGCCCACTGCTGCTGCATCTCTCTGTGGTGTTTACATCCCAGTAATAAAACATGAGAACAACTTGCATGAACAACAAAGTATCCCCTTGCAAGCTGGAGGACAAAGGTTCTGCACTCACTAGAAACCTTTTTATGGTAACCATTTCAGCATGATGACGGACAACTCAGGAACATCTTGCGAGAGTAAGAGGTCACATATTGCAAGAGTTTAGTGCATCGCATTAAATATATTTATTGAGTTGATGCGTTAATTGGGGACCTGGAATCATGTTTGGATTTATGCATGTTTGCGTGTGCATGATGGCTGCCTGTTGTCTCGACTGTTTGTCCTCGGAAAATTAACACTACAAGTCCACAAGATGTAATACACACATGACTGATATGGGCAGTATGTATCTGTGACATGTTTAGTAGATTTAACTTGCATGCTGGCGTCACTCTCTCTGCTGTGATCTCAGACTTCACAGCAGTAACCTCCTGGAGCGCTGTCATGTTTATTGTTTACATCAGGTCTTTGACTCTGAAGGGAGACAGACCGTCTCTTGGCCCTCTCTCACGGTCGCAATGCTAAATTAGGATCACGATAAAGCAATTGTTCAAGATTTTGGGATATATGTTTATTTGGTTTCTCAAAGTGATGAATTCCTTTTTCATGACATCATCTTTAAAAAGGGGACAACTTTTGGACGTTTTTTTGCAAAATGATTTAACACCCATTGCGAATTAGGGCTTGGGAGTTGAATTCAATTATCTGGACATAGTGCTATATCTTCAGAGTCAATTCTACTCTGGTTACATTTAATATTCTAGTAGAGTTGACACTAGACTGAGAAGTGTTGCTCAAAATTGACACACTGATGTAAATAACACTTTTAATTTGACACTAGGACTTTTTAAATTACTCTTGATGAGTCTGAAACCTTCTTGAGACTATGTGTTGATTAAGAAATTAGTCCAAAGTTGATTTTAAATAGGGGTGTAACGATCCTATTCTCCGATTCTATTACATCGATGTATCGATTTATATTCCTCCGATCCAACTACATCGATCTGTGCTCGGCGAGTTGGCCTTATGGACGACATATATCGATCTAACATCGTTTTAAAATGTAATAAATCAATTGTATCGATACTAGGAAATAACCCATTGGATTTAAGCACGTCAGACTTTATATCCACTTTTAATGATGAAGGCTGTCACGGACTGAGCCGTGACGTGCTCATGCAGTATGCAGGTCCCGCCGCCCCGAGCCCCAATTCAACTTCCGGGTTTCACGGGCAAAGCCGACGGGATGTTCCACACGGGTTGAAATAGGTTTTTTTTTCGGTGGTTGGTAGGGCGAAACCATTATTGCAGGGGTGTTTTTTGTGTATATCACTAACACAGGTTTTTTTCTGAAACAACAGGAATCTAGGAAACTTCTCCTGCACTATCCAGTGTCCAGGTATTTATTTCAGTCACACTGGTTGAATTTTTGGCTAAAAAGTTACTGAATCGATTTCAAGTCACTGAATCGTTTCGGATCGTATCGTTCTAAATGAACCAATATTCGAGAATTCGTCCTTGAATCGTATCGACAACCACGAATCGTGATACAAATCGAATCGTTACACCCCTAATTTTAAACTATCCCGCTAGCGTCAAGAAATATTTACTGTATTTATTCCCTTAGTGTAAATTCATACCCGCAATAAGGAATCTCGCCTCAAAGTCCAGATTGGTCCTTCGTCTTGAAGCTTAACACTGGGGGGGTGTTTAACTTTAAAACACTATCTTTTACAGCTAACATTTTTCCTCTGTATATTTTTACCTATATTGTTTGTAGTCCAAATCCTTTTTTCGATATGCATAATGAAAAACCAGCTTAACTGCTCACTTAATAAAGTCTATTATATTTAAAATTTGTATTATATTATATTGTATACATATTTAATCAAGTGATACTAAGAAAGTAATTAACAGTATCTTTAATCTTTTGATGTTACTAATTAAGTTAAAATCATATAATCAATATTCTTGTTGTTAAAAAAAGTGTGCAAGGGACAACTCCATATTACAAAAGTCTCAACGCAGCCTCGACAAATGTGACAGTCAGAGCGGAGACACTATTTTCAGGAGAGTCGACTCAAATCCATCCATTGCAAACCCTCGCAGCCCGTCTCTGGAGCTCGCTTTCTGTAACCCGCACAGCGTTAGCCGGACAAAAATGGCCAATTTAGCAAGCTAACATGAGCCAAAAGTTGACAGAAAAGCCAATATTAAGGTCAGCATTCCCTTGTTCCATCGCAGTGCAGTCGTACCATTCAGATCACAGCTTACACAACGTGTCCAAGTGTGCCGTTACTCTTCAACTGCCAGCAAGTAAGTCACATTTACCGCGTGGGGTTCGGCTGAGGGGGAAATTAAGGATAGTCACGTAACCTCTGGTGTAGAAAGTCGAATGTTTGCCTCGAGTCATTTGACTGCCAACAGACACGGAGACTCGGGGGAAATGAGGTGTGACACGCGGGCCCACACACGCCGGTGTTCTGTGGCAGTTGTTGCTTTGATGATCTTGCGAGCTTATGGGTCTCCAGGTGAAACGCTCCCTGCATGTCCCAGACGTTGACTGTAAATATCCTTCTGTTGTCTTCACCGTACAGCTAGGGGTTTGACTTTTCCTTCACACCCCGTTTCATGTTATTTCACCGTATGTGTTATTCACAGTCATCCCGAGAACCTTCCTGATTTGTAGCATTTCAAAGAAATGGCGCAGTGGATTGTTACCCTTTGTGTGTTCTGGACTGTCTGCACGGAACAATGGGCGGAGATTTGTCTATGATTATTTTATAATTGATTATTATGCTTGAGCTTCATCTGCGGCAGCCCAGTATACTACAAACTCCATTGGGCGACCGGCTTCACGATAACCCCACACCTGGCCTGATGGTACGATACCAAAGGGAAACAAACGCCGCCTTGATCAGCTCAACAAATCCCAGCTTAAAATCATCTGAAGCGCAACGTTTGGTGAAAACAAACTTCCTGAAGATAAAAGCGGTCTGTGTTCATGAGTATCCAAAAATCAAAGGCCACCTGTGCCTGTGACATTGGTAATAAAACCAATTTGCTTTCAATCAGGTAGAACATTGAACATTGATTGAGGCATTGATTATCGCCCTGGCCTTGCCTTCAAAGGAAGCTTCAATAACCAAGCCTTTCCTGGCAGGTGTCAAGAGTACAATACAAACCGAACGCACACTGTCACATTCTCCTTTTTCTGTCAAATAATGAGTCTCTGTCTTTGCACTTTGTTTGCCATCAAAAAACATCAAGCAGGGGCCCCGCATGTTGTTTTCAGGCTTCTGTTTGTTTTTGTATATGAGATTGTGTGCATTTTAGGTGCACAGCGAGTGTGCACTCAAACACAAGCTGAGGACGGCTTGTGAGGGTTCAATTGATTTCTGTCAGAAATAAAGCAAGCCGAGGCCGCGCGAGACAGCAGGTGGATATTCCTGTCAATGGCAGGGAGGCCGAGGCAGACTCCACGGAGACACCTGGCGTGCGTATAGTGCTCTTAAGGTCACGCTGTGTGTGTGTGTGTGTGTGTATTCTGCACGGTGAACACACACAAACAGAGCTGGGCCACCGCACAATGTTTTGTCACAGTGTGTGTTTCTTCCCATTAAATAAAAGACAAGAGACCGCCAAGCACCAGATAAAACACCTGGGGTTCAGTTTAAAAGACGACTTTGCTGATTAATGCCTGGATGATGTTATTTAGTCATAGTAACCCGCCACTACGTGAGCAAAATAAGAATTATTCATGTTGTTTGCATGCTGTCTCGCTGACCGCCTTTACAACGCATGAACAACATCTCATACACATCTGCATCATTATTACCATCACCTTCATCTTTGTACAGCAACAAAACCTGTTTATTTAGAGCAGTAGTAAACCAGCCAACCGCTCTAAAATTCAGAGAGCTTCCAGATAGATTTTATGTACCCAGGCTGGCGTTTGTCTTTCCTGTATTATGGACTTCTACAGAATTTACCAAGCAGCAATGGGGTTCCTCTCGGCCATGTAGGATGAAACCTGATTGGTGTCTAGATGAAGGTAAGTCTCCCTTCCTCTACAGTATCCAACAAGAGCATATTAAAATGATCCCATTAGCAAAGGTTGCTTACCCCGGTACGTTTCTGGCACTGTCTGCAGTGGGAAACAAAGTGAAGACAAGTGGAGTGGAACCATGCGTGGGTCCTGTGTCTGAGTGCTGGGAAACTTCTTCCTGCCTACAGCCACACTGTTACTCCTCTTCCTCCCTTTCGCTCTCCTCTGCTGGGATGGTTGTGGCCGGATGTCCTCTCACCTCCACTCCCCGGGGGGCCTTCTCCCTTTTTCAGTCTCCCCATATCCGCCACATCAAAGGATCCCATTTCAAGCCGTGACACCGGCCCCACCCTGAGCCAACCCGTTCCTGCCGTCACGTTTAAATAGCTTCACATTGTATTCATAATAGGTAATGTCATGCACTGCGGTCTCTGATGTCTCGCAGATTTGCCTTCCCTTTCCTTTCTACTTCTCTCTCCCTCTTTCGATCCCACATGCCCGACAGACGCCCCTCTATAAAATTCCCTTTTATTTACAGCTTGTTTTCTTTTTATAAGGCAGCTGTGTAGACCAAAGTCACTCGTCTCGTTTGATGTGTACATCTCTCATCTGTGATTACAAAGTGAATCTTTAAAGAAAAAGAGAGGCTGTTAAATGAAACGACTGGAGCGAAGCCTCCTTAGTGAAGATCATTCCCCACACATTTTATTTGCTTTCTCTCCATCTACAGCGCGTGCTGCAATGTGTGTCTGAGGTCCTTTCTGAAGACTTCCTGCGGCCCTTTTCAGCTGACAAAATGGCCTGATTTGTCAATCGCAGACAGGTTCTCCACCCGCTCAGCTCAGGAGTCCCGGACTCGCAGCCGAGAACGTGATTAACAGGAGTGAGGTCCCACTCTTGTCACTTGCTGCTCTCATTTACCCACTTCATTTATTTACTAAACAGAGCAGTGCTTTTGGCTTGGCGCCGCTCTCGTTGCCGCTAACAATCTCCACGCCGGCGCGGCTGTTAAAGAACAGAGCAGAGCTTTCCTCGTGTGTCGTAAATAATCTCTGTGGCAGACATTACTGGGGCCACTGAGCACAGCCAGAGATGAATCTGATTATAATAGCGGATGGGGAGCTTTCGTGAGCTGCATTTATCACCACCAATGGGAAGACAATAGAAAATGGCAGAAATGATGGATCTTTAACGTTGCCTCCTCTCCGTGCCCACTAGTTTGACAGATATCACTCATTCCCCACCCATCGGCGGCCAATTGAATGGGTACACATGGACGCCGTCCCTCGACTCGCCCAGCTATACCGTTTGCGGGCGTGTGAGCACCGTGCTGGTGGGGGCGAGGCACCTGCAGAGTTTAGGCAGAGAAAGCCCAACTGCAAGGACAAGTTCTCCATCTCTTTCAGACATTTATCTGACACTCGAGAGTAATAGATGAAGGTTGCAGCATTTTTGGAAGGGGATGCTGGAGTTTTATTTCACAGGATGTTTTGTTTTTCCCGTAGAGGATTTATTTTGGCAGGGTTGTTACTCAGAACCGCTGCTCTTTCCTCCCTCCTCTCTTCCTCTCTATCTGTCCTTGTCCTCTCTTCATCTCCATCCTTTATTCCTCTCTGAGGCGCTGTCTTTTTCCTACAGCCCCTCCGCCCCGTTTGATAAACTTTTGAGATTTTGTATAACAAAGCACACAAGAAACAGCAGCCATGAGAAAGAAAAGGACAATCTCACTGTCAAGGTGCTTTGAAGAGCAGAGCACTATAGCAGCAGATTAATGTGCTCATAAAGCAAAGGGAGCAGATTTTGATGGAGGACTTTATAGATTATGTAGGTGGACCACCTCCTTTGGGTGATATTTCTTTTCCCTTTTGTTCCACACTCCATACCTCCATACTTGAGGTAAAAAAAGAGGGCGGAGACGTTACTCGGGAGTTGAAAGTCACAATAATCCGATCAGGTACGCACTCAGTCATGTGTATGAAAATGTCCGCATTGTCGGAGGCTGCTATACTGATTCAATGATTATTACCAACAGATGAAGAACAGCAGACAGTCGCCTTCAGCATCGTCCTTATGACACTCACACACTGTCAAAATGTTCAGACAGCTCAACACTTCTGCTGATAATGCTCCATCCAGGAATGATTGGCTCCTTAAAAACTTTGAATCCCTGTTTACAATGAAAATGCCCATGAAGAAAAAAGCATTGTCTATTGCCAGCTAATGAAACGATGGAGCAGATGGAGCCGTTGTCAAGGAGTTATTGACCTTGATTCCTCCCGGAGTTCCTTTTGTTTCCTTCTGCTCAGGGTTGATAAGAGCAAGCGGGAAACGTGCGGCATCAAAAGATCTGTCGGATCAACACTATTGTCTCACCGCAAATGTAAAATTTGATGATGATAAAAATGATGTGGAGTGATAACTCAGATGCTGTTTGCTTTATATTAAATCAAAGCAAACAGAAGCCCTTCCTGAGCATTGACTATTTGTGATTGCATATTTGACTAGAGGGCAAATTGAGATTCTGTGGAAAACCTCGGCCCTGTGCTATATATATTTTATTTCTGAGACTTTTTGATGAAATTCAATTTGATGGACCAAACAGCAGAAAACAGACGGGCTTGATGGAGGAGAGTTAGGTCTCAGCCACTCAGGCCAGGGTAAGAAGACCTCCCTCTGGGCCTGGCAGCCCCATCCAATCCATTGATTTTCTGTCCTCTCCTTCAACATCTGCAATGCACAATAACCAATAGATTATGACAAACACGGTCGCCAGAGATCTCCAAGCCTCTAATTGAACTTGATGGAGGACATTTGAGGATCAATGGTTGGGAAAATCCGGCCACATGGCAGATTTTCCTCCTCCCGTGGACGCGGTTTTCAAACTCCACAGAACCGGCCGGGGACTCGGCGAAAAAATATACGTGTCCTCTGTCCGACCGTCTCCCCTCTGTTGTGTTCTCCATGGCAGTGGACAGCTAGACTTTCACCGCACCGCTGAGCACAATGGAGTCAGTGCTTTACAATAACAACCTCCTGCCAAAAGCACAAAAAAACAAGGCAGGAGAATAGCTCAGTGCTCTATTTTGATGAAAGTAACAAGCACAGCTTGTTGTAAATAGGCTTTCTGAAGCCTGAGGCAGCTTTTCTCCCCAGGGGATGTGCTTTCTGCATCTCTCCCAGGGTTGCTGTCGCCAAAAGGTTCTTTCTCTAAGGGAAATAGCAGGCACAAACAAGAAGTTGCCTCAACTCTTCTGGCAAGAGGAATTTATGCCTCACTAGGGCACACTAGCTGGGATTTACCCTCCATTGAGATTTGGGAAAAAGATGTCTGGGTTACAATGCACGATGTGTTACGGACGTTTTTGTTAGCTGCGTTGTTGGGATTACAGTCCAGGTGCACACAGTCAGGCATTGCTAGCTGAGGGTGTCCAGTTGTTGCGCTACTGAGGAAAGACGTAGCGCCCCGTCTGTCTGCGAGCTCTTCCTCCTGATCCCTGATAACTCGGATGTGTGCTTATGCAAATGGGTTTTGCTCCGGGCCCCCTCTTGCAAATCGGGTGCCATCCGCGGTGGCATTGTCACACAAATTAGAAACGGATGTTTTGGGCAGAGCAGAGGTGCGGAGTGTGAGGACTTTTCTTTGACTCGTTAGAGTCCGTCTCTGTGAATTCACCGTGCATTCAGGTCCCTCTCACCTCTTTCTCCCTTAAAAGACCTACAAGATGATTTTTCTGCAACCAGCCACCCACATTTTTTTCTTCTTTTATTAAATCTCCTCAAACCTCTTTCTCTTCAGTTACCTTCCTCCCCAATGCCTATAAGCCCCTCTGATCCTTTCCAATAATAATGGCATTGCCAGCCAATCTCACTGAAAATGGGTTCAGCGCATACCTAATCCCATTTAATTACTTAGACACACAGGGCTCAGGACACACTCCTCAGGCGGCGGCCCCCCCTCTGTAAGCATGGCCTGTTTGCACCCCATCCACCTCTTCTCATGAATTATGGATCCGTGGCTGCGAGGCGAGGGGTGATCATTCCGCCTGCTCTGTCATAAGGCTCAGGGAGAGCCTTAGCGCAGTGTAAATATGGCGCCTGTCTGGGGTTGAGGTGCCCTATTGTGCGTGGTATTAAAAGCTCACCACTCTCCCTCTCGGTGCCTTCACCGCCGCGGCGCTCACAGCAGGGGGGCCGGGGGTAATCGCACAGGCCTTCCAGCGCGCCGCTCAACTGCAGCCGGGGCTCACACTGACCGGCATTATGGCTGACAGTCATCATACCTGAGAGGCGGAGAGAAATGAAAAGGAGATGGAAGCTGAAAAACTGGAGAATTGCGTTGAATCAGCCCGGTTTTTGCTGCAGATTTGTCAGCACAAATGCTGGTTTTTCGCAGTGAGAAAATACCAACACGTTCGTTTGGATCTGAAGTCATAGCCTGCCCCGACGCGGTGCTCCGGGTGAGGCAGAGGTGATGTGACTCCAGGTGGTGGCAGGCAGTGGGTGTTTGCTGTTTTAACGGGGTATCTGTATGCTATCTGAACACTCTGAGCTGCAGTCGCGCCGTTAGCAGCCGAGTGCGGCAGAGAAGAACACTGGATAAATCATGTTGTCCACTCATGGGCACAAGCTGACAAGATCAGACCTCTCCTCTTCCAGCTGCAATCAGATGCGTATACAGCACATTTTTCTGGATGTGATGCATCATTCTCTTGTAACACAAGAGAAGGGAAGAAAAAGAAGAAAGAAGGAAGAAAAGAAAAGAGCCTTGATCGGGATCGTATAGATTCACAGAAATGTCTAAATAAAACACAAGATGGCTACCTAAGGACACTATAATTGGCAATGTCACAGCTCTCCCCTTGCCCCAGGAAATAAAAGAAAGATGATGTCTGTGTCAGCTGTGAGATAGTTCGATGCTGTCTGTCAGGCCCTGAGCTTGATACAGACAGGGCTTGTCTCGCTGTCCTCAGCAGCAGACAGACGTCTCGTCTTTATCTCTCCAGATTTCCACCTAATCTGTTTCTCTCCCCTTGGCCTCTCTTCATGAATCTGTCATGAATCATTTTGGGATTCTGGCCCCGTTTGCACGGGCGTTTTCATAAAGGGAGAGGAACGGGCATCAGATATCCAGACTAAATAGCGATCAAATTACACGGGATATGAAATGCTGTAGTTTGGAATCCATTATAGTTCTGAATAAGAGTCTTCGCACTGCAATATGTCAGCTCTGGCCCTGAAGGGACAAAAGCACAGATGGTACTGTATATGTGCAATATGCATATGACTGAACAGCCTAATAACTGTGGTTGACAGCTAAATGAACAACATACAAGCTGAGCGCACACAACTTGTTCAAAATGGAAGCCTGCCCAGTTTCAACACGTTACGTATTGTATGTTATACAATATAACTAAAAACACAAGTTCATCTCAGGCTCAGCCTTGTTTACTGGTAACATTGATTCTGCAGGTTAATTACAATGTTTTTTGTTGTTTTGTAATTTTAGAGATCACATGAAAACAACAAATTTCATTTAATAACAAACTGAAGTGATGATCGCACTAAATGGGCCGGCCTTATCTGCCTCAATCTGACGTTTTTTTTTTTTTTAAAAGCTCTTCATTTTGACAAGTACCATTGAAAATGTCTGTCTCCATAGTAACGACAGACTCATTACATTTAATCCACTAATTACTAACTAGCTCCACAATTGCTCGTAATTGCTTTGGGGACACAGTTAACCCGTTGGCTGGTATCTGGACCGAGGCTACGTCTGCCTTTGTCGGAAAAAAGCCAGAAATGAAAGATGGTGCACTGGAAACTCCACCCACAAAATCCAATAACCCCCCACGCCTAAAGCCCCCCCCCCCACCCCCTCCGCCCAAATATGCACACTCTGCCCTCAACATGCAACCATTCCTAAATATCCCAGCACAATATTAATTAATGGGGATGGTTGCCATGGTGATTGATCACCATATTCTTTGTCAGCACTATTTAGTTAAATGGGCCCTAATGTTTGTTGGTTAATGGAGCAGTAAACAATACTGCTGGAAGTCTTTTATTACCTCCTGTGCAGCTCTGCTAGCACCTGGGCCTTTCAGCCGCGTACAGTACACACAGCATCAAACGGACGAGAAGAAAGCTGCTCGCTCTGATGAATTGTAATTCTTTTGGCTGTCATGGTTAGTGGGATGGCAGACTAACACGGTGATATTGTATCGTGTCGAACACCACTGGAGCCATTACGGCCTGCATAAAATCCCTGCCACGTGTGATGAGTAAAAAAACAGTGAGCTGCGTTATAAAGGACGACAGAGTGCACACGTCTGCCAGGACTGTTAAAAGAGTCGCACAAATAACCATGTGATGATGGAAACTCTCAGGGCGACCAGTGTGAAAACTGCTTTTAAGTTAAGTGTGTGTGTGTGTGTGTGTGTGTGTGTGTGTGTGTATTTGTATGTGTCTAAATTCACATGTTGGTATTAAAGTATGTTTTAGTGTGCGCGTATCAGGGCACTGAACAAACCCAAACCCCTTTGAAGAGTGAAAGGCTCAAAGGATGGAGAGGCAATCCGAGAACTTCACAGGCTCAGAGGGGAAATTGCCTTGAACCTTGAGGTGTATGAAAGTGCAATTTGTGTCCCATCTGTTCTGCTTCCCTTCCATTAGGAGGAAGGGTGCTCTGGCCACCGAGGATAAAATGTGAGGGTCTCCGGGTACACAAAGGCTTTCGAAGATTTAATTTGCCAGAAGAGTCATTCCATTTTCCTCTTTGCGTTATTACAGCTTTGAATGTTATTACCTTGTTTCTCTTTGTATTTAAAAAAAAAAAGAAAGAACAATGCATTTTGGTTTTGGGGAATTCAAAATATACCTTTAGCTTTGCAAGTAGCTTTTTGATTCTTGTGTCTCTGAGAGCCGTAAATTGCACTGTAATGTCCCTACGCCATATTGACCATCTTTCCAGTAGAGGTGAGAGAATGAAAATGAAAGCAGGACGACCCTGCAGCTCCGGTGCGACTGGATTCTCTTCCCTCTCACAGAATCCCTTCCCCGTCAGCTCCCTGCAAAGTGGCTGCAGCGGCTTCCTTAACTTTTTGCCCTTTCTACAGAAGGATTTGCATGACAGAAGCCAAGAGAGAAGTGTGTTGCCCAGGCAACGGATTGACTCCATCTGCAGCCGGTGCAGAGGTGTTACCAGAGGAGGTGAAAACCATGGCATCAGAGATGAGATCAGCACGCTGCATGTTTGTCCAGCCCCGTCTCCTAAGATGCATTGTGAAATAAAGGAGATGGATGTTGGCGGAGGGTTAAGTTTGCCTTGACTTTCACATATAAAGATCGATATGTCAACAAAAGCTTTCGCGTTATGTGCACTCCAGTGAGTCCAGTTGGAAAGCACAGTGAAAGTTTAGCGTGATTATTCACATTTATCTGAATATCGCCATTAAACGTGACATTGTTGAAGTAGTGTTCAATCATATAACCGTCCTTGAGGCCAGGTGTCCTACCCGTCCTACTCGCTGTAGTTTGCACAAGAGAGGACAAGATCCCTTACGAGATGTTTCTTCTCTCTTGGACGTCATCGGACATTTTTGTCCAGCAGTGGCTGCATCCCCATAAAAAACGTTCCCATCGCGTTGCAGTCACCACGCATGTTGCTGCCGTTGTCGACTGTAAGGCTCACTTCCTCAAGCCGTGGTCACCTGCTAAGCCACATAGGCTACAAATAAATCTCGTTAACGTTACGTTGTTAACTTTCATTGGTGGTGTAGTCTTGAGGTCGTTCGATAGAGAAAAAAAGTCCATTGGCCCGCAGATATAACAGACACGTCTTCCTGGCTGGTGAACAGAATTCCCTGTAGACTCTATTTAGATTTATTATTTTTAGCTTTAGGTGTACATATAAACGGGTAAACAGTATTTGACACAACTCCAGTATCGTGTTTATTTTTAGCATTCAATGAATGACGCCGTAGCAGAGAAAACGATGACCACGTAGTCGCTCGGTTTCAGTATTTGAATATCTCAATAATTTTTGGATGTTCTTCCTTTTTTACCTTCCTCCTCTATGCTTGCAATCTATTCCATTTACTGGAAACACATTTTACTTTTTGAACAAATGAATGACTTATCGTCACAGTAATGTAAGTGTTTCACAACGGGTTCAAAAGCAGCTCAAGGCATTCAAGGTCATCGACCTGAGCGATACCTTTCATAATCTGCACATCCGCTGTTCACATCCACTGGGCCACTTCTTGAACATGTGTTACATTTAACCCCTTGTTTTGTCGTTTGAATGTTTGATTTAAATAAATACAAGTAAAGCTGTTTAAAATGCTCATGTCAATTACGGTCATGTTATTTTTCTGTATATCATTAAAAAAACTATCTTTGTTAGCAGCCAGGTGTGAAAAGCCCATATTAAAAGTGGTGGGTCTTGGGTTTTACGTCACCTCTCCATGCCGGAGGTTATCCGCTCGTCTCAACAAATTCATTTCCATGTGTGAAACTGCGAGTCGTCCCCGGAGACAACAGCTCCCGAAACCCTCTTCACACGTGTTTGTTGCTAATCTAGAGGAAAGGGACATAAAGTAAATGTGAAATGGAAAAGGAGGTTGCAACAGTGAAGGAGGCGAGGGGGTGTGTGTGCGTTTGCTGCTTAGACCCACAGTTTATACAGAGGAGAGTACACACAGTCCCTATTGCCAACTGTGAAACAAATGGCATCTAAATTGAATAATTCAGTCTGGGGGACAAAGACGTGGGATTTGCACACAAAGACTGACTGACAGATAGAGTTTGAGAAGAGGCAGCCAACCTTTAACAGAGCTGCAGAGAGAAGACAGTAAATGGCAAGTTAGATTAATGGATTGGCAAGGTTTCACAGAAGATGGGATAATAATTCACCAAGCAAAAGAAAGGCCTCTTTTTTTTTTAGGTCAGAGTTCGAGGAAAAGGAATTAGGAAGATGGAAATATGAATATTGAATAATGCAGAGGAGATCCTTGCATGAAACAAAAAAAAAGGATTAAGAGTGTAACGAGGAGCCAAAGGTGAGAAGCAGCTGTGCAGAAAGATAGAAACGTGTAAGACGGGTGTAGAATAAAAAAACTGTGAGGCGACTGAAGCGTAGTGGAGACGGAACAGCTGCAGAGAAAGAATAGGCGGCGCCAGACAGAGGTCAATCCTCCATCAAGCTCGAGCGTTCACCTCTGTCTGTGCAGCTTTTCACCAGCGGCTGACATGTCGACATGGAAACGGCAGCAGGACATGTAAATGAACACCTGGATTTCCGAGGGCGTCTTTTGGATCCAGTTTCTTACAGAGTCATTTTAGCTGAACAAATACAAATCGCTCCGAGAGTCAATTATGTCATAGCGAAATGGGAAATGGCCTATTTAATTTTTACAAAGCAACCTCTAACTCCGGGTAATTGCATGCTGCTTGCTTCAGCTGGTTTCTCTTCTCATGTGATGTGTCTATCCGGCTCTCTCTGCTCCTCAGTGTTCTCTGAGATCTGATATCATTGCCTTGGGGATCGGTGTGATATAAGGGGACCAATAGAATAAAATAAAAGATAAAGTAAAATAAGATGAAAATCTGCAGAAAACAGATTTTAAAACCATAATGGCAAAAAACAATGCGCACCAAGCCAGCGAGGCCGCCATCTTGAATACTTGCTCGTTGTTATGATGGTTTTAATCCCTGTAATCATTGGCATTGTCCTCATGTTTGTGCCTCTTGTAGTTAAACTTCCTATATTTATGGCATAAATGTTGGCGCAATCATTTAAACTTCACAATTCAGTTGCATCAAGGACAATTTGCATGGCGTTCAGTAATTGGAGCGAGAATCCGATGAGACGGTTTGAGCGTGGAGGTTGCTTTCAGGAGACAGCGCTGCGCGGTGTTGTGGAGAGGCTTTCTAATGTGATTAGCTGTCTGTTTCAAATTAAACACCAGCCAATAATGAAACTAGGGACAAAGTATCCCATTGTCCTTGGCATCCCTACAGATATCCTCACTTCTCTGTTTCTTTCTTTCACTTTGACAGCTTTTGTTCCGCCTTTCATTTCCAGCCCTCATCCTTCTGAGAGACAGACAGCAGAGAGGAGGTGAGTGTGTGTGGGTGAGTGTGTGTGTGTGTGTGCCTGTTGGATTCTTGACGTGTGTGTTTTGGGGGTGCAGGGTGGGTGAAAGAAGGGAGCACTCAACCCCCCGTGGCTCCGGGGAGCTGTCAGAACTGATAGTGCTCCGTCACGTGAGAAACGGAGGTGCCAAATTGGGCAGCGCTGAGTGCCGCGCGGAGCAGAGGATGATGGGGCCTCCGTCCAGCGGAGCCTGACTGGCTGAGATGCACAGACATGGAAAGTGTTCAACCGGCTGCTTCTCAACTTGAGATGAAGAAGCCAAAGCATTTAAAAAATGCAACACAGGAATACAGTAACTGGCAAAATGGACAATATGGTTTAAACATGATGATTGACTGCAGCTACGGCCATACAGCTCGCCAGTATACTGTTTTACATGTACTATTTTACATGTACTACAATACTATTTTACATGTTGTATCTCTGTTCAAACCTTAAAAATCACAAAGTCTAAGCAGGAAAAAACTATTCTATATATTTAGAGTAATTCAAATGCTGCCACCTTTTCAGAACGGATGTAGAACACAGTTGAAATCCGTTTAGAAGAACAATGGATCAGGAAACTGTGATTTTTCACATTCTATTTAATTACTGTCACATTTTTAAGTTGATTAAAGTATTTTATTATTGCAGTTGTCACTAAAACACGTCTTGACTGGATAGAAAGTCCAGACCATGTGTCAACATTCAAAATGGACTTTCTTCTATGTTATGTTTTATGTACTTTTGCAGACACATTGATTATATGGGAATTGTTGTGTTGTACCTGTTCTCCTTGGTGTTTTTTTTTTTTAAAGTAGGCCTTAACGGAAACAAAAGTGTTTTCAGTGGCTCCTCACATGTCACAGACACCAGTGAGCTGACTCTGCATCTTATTGTGTAAAGCATGTGAAGCTCTCAAACAACAGTGTGATGAGCTGTGCTCCTGGCAGACCTGCCTCAACCAGCTGCTCTCTCTGTGTGTGTGTGTGTGTGTGTGTGTGTGTGTGTGTGTAGGTGGTCGCATGTACACTTGCTTGATAGACAGTGTTACGTTGTCTACTTAGTTTGTGTACTTATTTTATGCCCATCTATGATGCTTTTTTAAAATAAAGAAACCGTAGGCTGGGAAATCCAGTATGTATGTTTTTACAGCGTAATGACTCTACTTCTGCTTCAAACTTGAACAATTAACTAATTTAGATAGTTTAGGCCCTTTAGTGTGACCGCTCTGGCATGCAAAGTTCTGACAGGGGAAATAAATAAAATGTTGTCTCTGATCACCAGATTGTTTTGTCTTGAACTCATTTTATGGTCAAAATGCAGTAAATGAATCTTACTATTTGTTCTTTTCAGTTGCGTTTCTGCTTTGTGTCCCCTTATGCCACTGCAGTTGTGGTATTTAGTTGTTTCAGATTTTAAACGGCAACAACAGTCTCCACCCAAATCACACTCATTCAACATAAAGGGCACCATATAACCTCAATCTCAGCGTGTCTGCAAGCTGCTTCCTGCGTGTCTCCTGAAGACGTCCTTTGACTGGTCGCACACAGGAAACCAGATGCTTTTAAGTGTAGACCCAAAACACAGCCTCCTGAGCCATAAACAAGCGACAATCTTTGTGTCAAGTTAAATAAGTTTCACTTAAACTACCACCTTGAATAAGAACGTGATTATGAACCACTGCACAGAGAATCACTCTTTCCCAAAACATTTCACTCAAACCTTTTGTGCAAAAGAAGTACATACTTCCTTTCCCCGCTGATGTGGATCTGACACAATCAAATGAAACAAAAACAAAACAGACCAACTTTGACAAACCTGGTTATACGCTGACAGTAAGGCTTTAGTAAAAACATGTTTATTGCTGTTCCTAAAATATTACACTGAAGACGCCAAGAGCCGCTAAAAGCCGTTCTCCGTCTGCTTTTAGCGGCAGAGCGGACGTGAGATCGCCAACAGCAGACGGATGTTGTAAAGATACCAAAGTTTGGGAGCAACACTTCTTTGTCTGGCTCTGCGTGGCTGCTCTGACCTCTGACCTTTGTCCTGGCGTCCCCTCCTCTTCTCAACATTTGGCTGTCAGGATGAAGTCTCTTGGGAGACATCTATTTGCCAATTGCTGAGGCTTAAAAAATTGCAAAAGACGCTTGTCTCGTCAAGCACTTGCAGTACTTGATAAATGCTTACTCGTGCAGTATCATTCCAGCCAACTGCCTTTGACTCCACTAAGAAAAATGTTGGCCTGCTGTGGTGCAGTTAAAACAGGGCCTTCATTTATTTGCAGTCAACAAGACGGAGAAGTCCTGGTTTTAGCTTCCTGTTCTCTCGCTCAGCTATCTGCTTTCATGTTGATCTGTTCTCGCATCTGTCGAAGACATTCAGCGCAACGCTACAGAGACTCAACCCCGGGTGGTGGTAGTGGTGGTAGTGGTGGTGGCGTCACCCACGCAACATTGTCCCCTCTTAGCGAGCCTTTCGCCTTCTTTCTGTTGGATGCATCATGCCCTTGCTCCTTCTCCAATGCTACACCCCCCTAACCCCCCCCCCCCCCCCCCCTAATCTCACCCTGCACCCCTGTGTCCTCTAACCACTTGACACCTTTTCAGATTCATCCCCATCAGTTGGCAGACAGCATGCATTTCACCCGGAGGGCACAATGCAGCGATCCCTGCGAATCAATGGTGGATAAATCAATGCTATCTCTTTTTTCCATGCCTCTGCTGACATCGATTTTTTTTCTTCTTTTCCTCCTGTTACTTTGCTGTTTGTGGAGACTTGAACTCTGCTCAATTAAACTGAGTTCACTTTCAGGAACAAATTGTAACAACGAAAGGCTTTCAACTCGGAGACAGACACTAATGTTGGCTCTGGACGGGGGCGTCTAAGAGCTTTATTTATGAGATGCCCCATTCAAGCAGAAGCTGCAGTGGTTTTTTCACGGAAGCTGAATCTGGATTTATTGGTATTGTGAACCTTTTTTCAGATGAATCAGGCTAAAGACCTTCCTTAATATTGAGGTTTTTCATTTTGAAACGAAGCTAGTTTCTGACATAGAGACAAAGTAAATATCCTTTGATCATATTTGGTAAGAGAGATGGATGCCCAATTAGTTTTAGTGAATAACCTTTGCTGTGGTGTTTTAGCTAAATGTGCATATAGGTTCTTGGCAGGGAAATATCTAATGTGATTTCATATCCAATCTCCAGGCTCTAAATCCTGTCATTGGTAACGATTTCTGGGGAGTTCACAGACATAGAAATATTGTTTTGCAAACTGCATTTAATATAGCCCCCAGAAAATTATCCACTGTGATATTTCACTGGTCCCCATAAATAATTCATTGTTTTTATGTGCCCTCATGCTGCCTTGGGGATTGGAACAGCTGAGTGTTTTCACAGCGTATTTGTGTCCAATCTTCTGCGTATTGGGCGTATACTCTAATCAAACTACAGTAAACATGCTTTGAATGTTTGTTGAGTCATCTGCTTATCAGCTAATCAAAGGGCTTATTTGCTAAGCCTGCCTCATCGGAGCACAACACAGCTCTGGTTGAGTATTTTTCAATTAATTGTTCATCTGTTTGATTGACGATGCAGCGGTGTTGATACGAGGACACAGGTTTAATCTGCTCTATGATTGGAATACATCTCAGGTGCGTTTTACCTCCCCGCAGCACACTTTTCACTGGGTTTTTTTCTTTTTCACGTAGCTACAAGACCACACTAAAGACCCCATATGTTCAGGCACCTACTTCTCCGTGAAAGAACTAGAAAGTTCAAGTCGCAGAGTGAATTTCAAAGGCAGACGCTAGGACAGCGACATGGGGCTGCCAGGGATTGGTGAGCAATCAGATAGGGCCGAATTGATGACCTGGTTCAGGATGGATTTCTCGGAGCGGGCTGCCAGACCGAGGTAATACTTTCAGGCTCTTATCAGCACTGGCATAAGCTGAGTGCTGCATCACCCACTTCCCAGCGTCAGCTTATTATGAGAGTCCATGATGTGTGATTGCTTGTACTGCCTTTGTGGGTCTGCGTGCACCGGACACAGTTGGGAAGAAGAAAAAGAGGAATGCTGAGGGCCTCTGTCAAAGTCAATTCTGCACTTCCCAACTGCTGTAATGACATCTTGCAAAAATAGGTATTTTGTAAAGTTTCCTGTGACTCATAGGTTGAGGATTTCTGCAAAGTTAAGAATAGACAGGCACATACAAGTCAAGAGATTTAAAAGATTGTTTTGCTGAAATATATTATATTTAGGCACGTTTTGAAAGACTTCATCAATGTTTAGGAACATTACTTTTTTTCCTTTTTTCTATTATATATCTACTGAAAACGGCACGGGATGCATCCTGCAGAATATATCACTTAATAAACCAGAGCTCATACACGAAAATCAAGTCTGAAACTGATATTATAAACGGATTATTGCCAGGCGTATCATTTGTAAGGGATATTTGTCCTACAGGAGTTTCAAACCAGCACTAGATTCATTCAATTGCATTCCGGTTGCGCGATAGTAATCTGTGTCTCCCTGTGGATCACTGCGGAGCGGAAGGCTGCGGGTTCGAGTCCAGGTCTTCCCCTGGAAGTGTGGCCGCTTTACCCTTTAACCGGGCTGCTGATAAGGATGAAAGAGTTAGATATCTCAATCTGCATTCTGCCACGGCAAATTATATCAAAACGGGTCCTTTCTTCTTCTTGTTCCGCAAATAAACAACGTGCGTTTAGACGCTTGGACGCCGAGCATCTCTATGGTAACAGTCCTCAATTATCGATGATTGGCCAGCCCGTGGGAATGTTTCTATTCCCGCAGCCCGGTGATTGGTCGGTGGGCGGTCTGAGCAGCCTGACAGTCTGCAGCGTTCCGGGTTATTGTCAGTCTCGGCAGCGCAGCACAAGGGCAGGACCGTTTCCCGGAGCTGCCCGAAGCAGCTAGCTCTTCTTTCACACGTAACCGTTTCTTATTGGGTTATCGCACCGAAGAGAGTTCCTCGGAGCGTCGCTGTCGAGGTCGCTGCTCAGCCACAGCTGGAAATCCGAGTCCAGATCGGAAGACAAGACGTCTGAGAGAGGCAGCCGAAGCCGCGGAGAAAGTGACGGACGGAGCGGAGCCCGATCACCGGGATTTTTTTTCTTACATCGCATCAGTTTAGGATATTTCAGGCAGCTGCTTTGGTCCGGGCTTGGTTTATTCCGGACTACCTTGACACAGTATTGCTCAGATAACATTTCTAACATCCGCGTGATATATATTTCTCCGGAGGTCCCCTATAGTGAGCAGGCGGACCACTTTAAGCCCGTGCGTAACAGCGGTGTATGTTGGAATACTGCGTAGCAGTTCATCCATCCAGTCTTTTGAGTGGGATTTTTTTTGTTTGTTATTTGGAGGTATCTATAAGTGAAAAGAAGAGAAACCAGGACCTTTTTTACTTTGCCCCGAAGGATCAACGTTGAAAAGCCGAAGCGCACTTGGTGCGCCATCCTTCCGCGGACGCTCCTGAATTTACCGACCTGCGCTTTTGTACTCGACAAAAATTGGCAACCGAGTCGAGAGAAATTAACTTTGCATGCCGGAGTGTGGAATCTAATTCTCGGGGTTACCGGTATATTTGCATACCATCGGAAGAAGAGGATAAACTTCATCATCAACATTTGACTTCGACAAAGTGTCTGCTGGATTTTTGGAACAGAATGAATCCCTTTTAATTGAGACCACAGAAGCACGAGGCAGATTGCTCAGTGAATGCTACAATCTGCATGGAGTTCTAGTCTGCACTACGAGGCAATTTATGGTAAATATACTTTATGGTAATTTCTCCCTTGCAGATTCCGATTGGTTTTGGGTCATTCTTTGTAACCATTAACGTAGTTACGGCCGGAGCCTCTCTGAATCCCGTTGGGATGGTAAACAGGGGAACATATAGACACAGAGTAAATAATGCATGTTTCTAAAGGCTCCCTCTTCCCTGGATGATGCCCACAGAACGATGTCTCGGGTTTAAAGCCTTTGTTGCATGCGTGACCCACCATAAAGGAAGTGTTGTTAGAGAACCGCTCCCGAATGGCTGCAGGAGCTGCTTTGATGTGTAATATTGGTCTTTTCAAGTATGGGTAGCAATTAAGTGAATTGTCGAGGGGCTCGCACCGCGGGCACCGCAGGCAGGGATATGTGGCACGGGAGGAGTTGCTGCTCAGAGCAAAAGGTGCGAGTTTTCTCTTCTGCACGCCCCCGTGCGTCACTGCGTGTGGGGAGGGTGACTATAGTGACTGCTGCAATTAGGGATCGTTCACCCTGGAGTGGTAATGGTGCAATCTATTTGTACAGCGTGCATGCATAGTGCGACAGGCTTTTATGCAGGACATTCATGTCGGAGATGTGGGCTGACTGCTGTAAACTTTTCCCTTTGTGCTTCGCCACATGGTTGATGATGATGATGATGCATTGAGATCGGCAGGCACTTCGTTATTGCCTTGTGAATTATTCTCCAAGCCAGAACCGTATAACTGCAAATGGTGGAGTAAGATTCTATTGAATGTAACTGATGCATGCTGATAAAGTTCTCCTCCTTTTTGAACTTTGAGCCTCATGGGTTGCTGAGGATGCTTTGCAATATTTAGCTCCATCGCTCACACAGCACATAAATGAGCCTGCGCATTATGCTGACTGTGCAGTGAAAAAGCTGCACACGGAATGTTTTATCATTAGACTACAAGCGTCCTCCAAATGAATCTTCCTCGCTGGCTGCAGTCATTCTGTGAGCAGCCCCGCAGACACGCAGCTCGCTGAATGCAATATGGGCCCCCTACAGCAGGGCAGGCGCCCCCACAGTCAGGGCACCTGCCATCCCGGCTGTATTGAATAAAACATCCAGTGATGTATGAGGCAGAGGCTGCACCCGAGGGGGCAGAACTGCCTCATTTACTTCCTCCACTCTGCGCCTATGACCCGCTGAGCAAATTGTGCTCATATTAGCTCTGCGGCTGCTCCTCACCTAAACAAATAGTCTGCAGCATAATGCTTGCTTTAACTCAACACGAAAGGTTGGACAAGGCAGGGGAGAACTGAATGGCAGAAGGGCTTTAATATCTAGGTCACTGAATTACCTTTTTCTGGGTTTATTTTCTGGCTTGAAGTTGGACCTTCTTCCTGTTGAACGCTGGACAAGACCAAAGTGTCCTGCTGCAATACTTTACTCGCTCTTCACTCTTAATTGTCTAACAATGACCAAAGTCAGGTAATAATCTTGGAAAATATATTTTAAAAAGAAAAAAAATCCAGCTGTTTATTCTTACTTGCTGATGAAATTCTGAATTACTAAATTAAAATCTAATCTGCTCTACTAATTTATGCCAGAAGCAGCTGGGCTGTGGAGAACATATTTTAGCATTCCATTAGTAAAAGTAAGCTTGATGCTTTTTTTTTTTTTATCAATTTGCTTCTCAAATTGCAAATCAGTTTGATTGATTGATGGCGTTTGGGTGCCATACCGTATTCTTTGCTTATTAAAGTGCCTCCCTGAAGGGAATAAGTGAGCTTCACTCATGAATATCGTTAAAGTCACTGAAGTTTAATTTCCTGTGTATTAATCTTTTTAGTCCCTGCATGGTTTAATTTTCTCAGCACCTACCCATGGGGCAGCCAAACTCATTTCGGCACTTTAGATGACTAAAATAGTAGATACAGATGTGTTTGTGTGTTGAGATCTATCCCACCCTGAGGTGTCTATATATACATGTCCATTCTTCTGTGGTCTATAAATGGAAGTGCTTCTTTTTACTCACACAAATTAAATTATTTTCTGTCCACAAAGTCCACTTGTAGAAATCATTTGCATGATGTAAATAATCATGAAAAACCTTATTTTTCTGCTGTCAAAGAAATGAAAAGACAGGCGCTCTTAGACATCTGATATCCTCAAAACGCACAGCAGCATCTTATTTGTTAATATCACCGGACACTTAAAGGAACATGAACGCTTTTCTCTCGAAAGCCATGTCACCAGCAGCTCATTAGATGCCGGATCAAAGGCTTTCATTTCAGGAAATGTCTACAGCGCTCTTTGTTTTAAACCTTTTCATGTGCAGGAAAACCAAAGAGACGTGCCCTTACTTGTACTCGTACAATATTACATAATTTGATATAAACTCTGTTGTCCCTGCAGTGAGATTTGTCTTGCACATCAGTACCCAGGATGTGGAAACAGAGTATGAAAAAAAGAAAGATACACAAAACGCATTATGCAGAAATGATTGTGGGGAAACAAACACACCCTTCAGCCAGTCTGCCGTCGCAGAGGTAAAAACTTGTTCAGTTTCCAGCAGAGATTTCAGTGTGGATGGGCTTTCATAGGCAGGACTGTTTGTGTATGTTGTGTTTGCGGCTCCTTGACATATTTAGCTGCTACAATACATCCAACTGCACACTACGTCTGAGTGATGATTGTTATTACCGTTACCTTTGTGACAAGCAGATCTGAAGCCTGTTGAGTGAAATGTGTCCATGATTTTCTACACCTTTTTTTTTTAGCCAGACAAATACAAATCCAGACTAGAGGCCTTTGATTGCACACGCACCCCCCCTCCCCTGCAGTGATTCTGATGAGCATTAGCGAGACGCCGTGTGGTTCCCTGCTCATTACCCAGCTGAGGATTTCCTGTTGTTGTGAAGGGTACATCTGACCGCAGGTCTGCTCTTGTGATCCAATCTGCTGTGTGGTAGATGTTTGCAGCTCTTCATCATCGTTATCCGCAGTCGCCGAATGCTCGACTGACAGCGCAGATCCCCTGACCTCCTACCTCCCGTTTCCCCATGTCAGACTGAGAGGAAGTCACGTCTCACCGGGCCCGAGGTTAATATGTAGCCTTTCATTTGGAAAGGTTAGCGTTTGTTTGTACGTGCTCTTGGAAATATAGTCAAAAGGAACTGTGGTGAAGGAGAACAGTAGCGCAGAGAGGAAGAGTGATGCGGTTTACTCCTTAACTCATAAAAAGGGAGAGAGGCCACGCTCCTTTTTTTAAAGTGTTCTTGAGTTGAATGAAGAGAATAAAGCAAATCTGACAAGCTCTCCAGCAGCAAATTTGCTCTCCTTAAAAACAATGCCGCTCTTGCCTTCCTCATGGTCACATTGATTTGTTCTGGGTGACAGTGCAGGCTGCTGTGAAATCACCCCACCACCATTGATCTCAAGGAGAGGAGGAGGCGAGGCAATGAGAGCCTGGCGACAGTGGGCAACATGGGGAAGCCCTCACAGCGCCGTCCTCAACCTTCACCAGTAATGAATTAAAAGGCCTTTTGTTCCTATCGGATCAGCCATTGCTGTACTGCTTCAGTCACCGTATTGAAGTCTGGTCTCCACGTTTTGTTTTGGACGGCCGTTCGTGCGGTTACATTCTCTATTGTTGTGCGCCATGTTTCACGTTATCAGCTGAACTCTTTATTATTACTGTTTTTCCATGCTGGTAGCAAGAGAGTTTTATCTCACCCAGGCCTCCTGATTAAGCTCTCCCTATATGCCGGTGTACTTTAATCTTGAATAGGAGATATCTGATTCTCCTCGGCTATTGAGGAAGATCAAACCTTAGTGGAACAAGGAACTGCACATCATCCTAATCTCCATCTCCCTGCATTTTGGTTGACTGGCCTCCCTTGGGCTTTGTAGCTTTCTGCAACGGCAAGAAATACATGAGACAGATAAGGTGTTTCATGCTTTTGTAAGTTATTCCCTGTTGACTCTGGGCACGGTGTTACATCTTTGCTGTTTCAGAAACTGTGGGTTAAAGCAAGGGAATTGATTGACACTTACAAATTACCATCCTTTCTAACCCAAATGTGCAAAACTTTTTCATAAGAAACTAAAAACCTGCTTTATTGACACGCAAAAGATGTGTGACCCACGTCATCAGTCTATAATATCCTGGAGGAGAGATGCAGTCAGCTGCATGCATGTGGTGAGGTTCAATGCGTTTGATTACACCGCAGTCAATCCAGGAATTAGCTATTGACCGCTATTTTCCTCCGTTCCGTTCCTCCATATCGCTGCTGAATAATGGTACACATTATGCCGACCCGTATCCGGACTGCGACTGGCTGGATGCATATTGTTGCAAATGGAAAACACTTATGGAGTGTCACACCTCCCGCAGACGGTTTGCGTCTGTGACAAAAAGAGGCTATTACCCAATTCTAAGGCGGTTGCTATAAGGTAATGACATTTCCACTGACTGGCGAAAACAATGTTGTCTGGTCTGGATTGTAATTGCAGAAGCCACATCGCCATTTTCCCGAATTCGGTGTGAATGCAAGACAATTTAATAATAATAAAACTGGAGATTTTTATCATTTATTTCCAGACCTAACCGCGGCGTCAGGGAGTGTAAACGGAGGCTTGCACAGATAAAACTCATTCAATTCACTGCCGAGAGCATTTACAAAGCAGCCGGCATTGTTTGTATGGGGAGGGTGCAGGTCAGCCATATTAACATAAAGCAACCGTTTCCTTAATCTAAATGGAGGACTAGCCTGGAATTTTCTTCATTTTCTCCCGTGTTTTTATTTGTGCCAAGAAAGGGTTGGAAATCCGTGGGATATTAGGGCCCCGAGGCCAAAGAGCTTCTGTGTGTCTGCCTCCACTCGCATACAAAAACATAGGAACATTGACATGAGGACATGTATGGACGCACTCGCACTCACACACACACACACACACTAGCCCTGTTTTATTACCTCCTGCCTGCTGCTGGAATTGCTTTCCTCCCTCGAGTGAGCCAGGCAAAGCCGGCTTTATTGTGTTAACCTATTTGTGTGTCAAGAGCGATTGCGGCGTTCTTTATCTCTGTTTGTATTCGGACGGGGAGACTGCAGAGAGAGAGCGAGGGGGAGAGAGAGAGAGAGGAGAGAGAGGAGAGAGAGAGAGAGAGGAAAACAAGGAGCGGGCGTTTGCACAGGAGCCATGCAAGCCACTGGAGTTAGACGGATGGCCAGTCACCTCGCACCACTCTGGAGGATAATGACTGGTTGCTTAGCAATAACCCACCACCACCTACTTCCAGACTCGCATCCGGAGTAATCATTTTTTTCACCCTCAAAGATTTCATATATAATTATAAGCCCTTGCACTGCCTGTCTTTGAAATCTGTCTTTAATAGGACTTTTCATTTAGCAGAGTGTGTGAGGAGGAATTTGAGCTCTTGGTTCGTGTGTGTGTGTCTGTGTGTATTCACAGTACATCCGCTTTGTGTTAAGTAGTTGGTGGAGTTTGACCAGGATTACTAAGAGGCCATATTTCCAACTAGATGGCTGCTGTTTTACAACCTTTGACCTGTGTAATGCTGCAGCGTTGCATTCAAATCGAGGCATCTGCACAGACACTCGTTTACTCCCGTCGATGGGCGAGCAGAGGCTACGAGTGCTTCTTGTGAGCTCTTAGTTTTATTAACATTTTTATTGAGTTGAACAAATTGCTGACGTTTTGTGGCATAATAAACAGCCCGGCCTGCTCAGGAAAAGAGTTTCGGCGGAAGTGACTGGCCTCTTTCCAAGCAGTGTTTTAATCAGCAGGTGACAGCATTTGATGCAGCGTTTACATTTTTTTAGAATTCTTTATAACATCTGCATCCTAAAGCCAGACGTTAATCTTGTCTTTAACCTGCACCATTCTCCAGGGGGTTCCCATCACTTTAGTTAACTGACATAGAGGTGTAACATCTGACACCTTTTAAACACGCCTTTGACACATTTAAACTTCTTCTGAACAAAGTTCAGGGTTGTTTACTGCTTAGCCAATTATCCTCTCTGCTGTTGAAAAATTTGATTGAAAAAATATTTTTTTTTCCTCCCACCCTCTCATGAAGTAGAAAAAATATACAGAAAAATGTCCTCTGACATTCTCTTATGATGATGATGATAAAGTTGTGGTTACTCAAAGACTGTGGATCAAGTTAAATGTTTTGACACCAGTGCAGCCAGTTAGTGTTGCATTTGACTGTTCATTCTTGGATAAATTACAAATTACAATTCACAAAACAATCTGTTTAGTTAACGGGGCTTCTTCAAATAATGTCAGCCGCTTCTGATATCCACCCATCTGCGCTCTCCCTCTATATCTTTCCTTACCCAGGCGCATGCACCATTGCTAAGAGTGACAGCTCTGCACGTCCTGGGAACATTCATACAGATAAACTAAACATACAGCGCTACCCCCCCCCCCCGCCCCCCCCCTCCCTCCCCCATCGCTGTGGCATGCTTCTGTGGCTGCGTCTCTGGGAACAGCTGTCCAGCTGTCACCGCAGCCAGCCAGTCAGCCGCTTTCCCAGGCAACATCTGTAGAGACTGAACGCACAGGGGCAGCCTGCCGTTCTCTGCGCCTCCCCAAAGACCGTGAAAGTGTGTCAAGCCTTTTGGCCGCACAATACCACTGACCACGTCGAGCGTATCACCGGCTTTAGATTGAACATCATCTGCTGCTGTGCCAAACTTTGGGACCAACTCATTATGCTCACACATTATGCTGTGTGTGTGTGTGTGTGTGTGAGAACCAGAATCCCAGCGAGCAAGGTGCAATGGCCTGGAACTGACGAGAACCCACTGGGAGAGTCTCTCCTTGATGTAGGTCCCCCAACTCCCCCCTCCACACAATCTTTTCCTCCTGGCAGCGGAGTGACAACGAGGAGGAGGAGGAGGAGGAGGATGGGGGAGGGTGGGGGGGGCAGCACACAGCCGAGTGAGTGGGGAGATGAACAGAGCAGCGGTCCCCTCTGTCAGCCACAAACTAGGATCAGGGAGATCACATGGGACTCTCCTGGGATGAGCAAAGGGAAGACGGGAGAAAGCAGCTGTTCAGTGTTTTTTTTTTTTTTGCTCACTCCTCCGCCAGCTCACTTGTGGGTTTTGTTTTCTCTCTCTTCTCTGAGGCTGTCATTAGCTTCTGTCATGCTGCTTTTTTTTTTTTTTTGTAGTTTGTCCTTTGCATATAGACATGGATGAAAATGTGCTCTTTGAATGTGTCATTATCCACCCTGTGCCTCTTCTTGTGGTCTTTAGGAACTTTTAAATCCCTTGATTCCTTGCTTCGTCCTCTCAGGCGCGCCGTGCCGCTCCCCACAGACAGCTGCAGACGCATGCACGCTCTGAGCGAAGTTTGATGGATCCTGTTTACTGGAGCTGAGAGAATGCCTGGGTATCTCAAATTAAGTGTCACTTAAAGCTTGTCTTTTAGTCGGCTTTCCATTTTGTTCCCCCATCTTTAGTGACAGCGCCGTGCTGCCAATTGTACCGGGGATTGAGAGGAAGACATTTGGTGATTACACATTCTGTCATGATTGAGGGGTGAAGCCAGCAACTTCAGGCAAAAACCAAATTCCATATGGCTGCAGTGAAATCTCTCCACCCATAGCGAGCTACACTCAAACAGCGCCTGTCCCGATGACGGGGGAAATCGGCTGCTCATGACTTATCGTTTTATCATTCAAATTTCCCCTATTGATGCTTTCTGCTGTGATTGACAGCCGGGTTTGAAAGCCACAGCCATCTCAATAGAGCAGCGGCAGCCAGTTGGTAACCGTGACAATGGCCTCTCCTTTTTGCCTTGTTTTCACACTTTTTCTGCTGTCACAGAAACCTCACTGATTGCTTCTCTGCCAAGACGGCATCCTATTAATCTTTTAAATTAGGGCCGGAGCACAGCAGTATTGTTTGCAGAAAAAAAGAGGAGCTCGTGAGACCACGTTTCAACGGGGGGGGGGGGGGGGGGGGGCAAATGTGGCTGAATCCCTGTCATTGTGGCAGGAAATCTGAGCCTCCTTAAATATATTAGAAATAGATGGACATGGCTCGTTGGCCTTACGTGATACCTGCCCCCCCCCCCTCCTTCTCAGCATTGCGCTCCAGGCACTCTGAATAACAGCCTCAACCCAAGTGTTTATGGCTGTTTCCTTTTCTATGAACTTATTGATCTCTTTCAGTGTGGTCGGAACAAGTTTTATTTTTATTTATTTTTTCGATACTGTGTTCAAACAGCATAACGGGCCAGTCTGAGCTGGCGAAACATTGATTTATTGTGATCTAACTGAGGGAAAGTGGAATTACAGCTCCACCCAAGGTGCTTTTAAAGGAAACACAAACAAGAAATGTATCCGTGTCCTTGCTTAAATGTTTGTTTCCATCCAAGCTATCTGGCCTCTGTCTTTGTCTCATTACTCAGTTGACAAACTTGGCTTTTTGTGGTTTTAAGTAGGTGTGATTTGTGAACATTTCCCACCTGGCAGAAGGTCTTTCTTTTTGAGTCTCTCTGTACTTTCTTGTCAAGTGGTTGTTAATGGAGGATTGCTGCTGCTGCTGACACCTTCTGCGTTGTAATGAGAACCTTCCTGTATAAAATGACCTCATAAACTCAACCTTTTCAAGGATAAGGAACATTTGGTGACTCAGTAGTTGGGACATTTAAGACCCAGAGATTCTGAAGTTGCGGGATCATCGTAAAGGCCCACTTTCAATGTGTCTTTGTCTCATTTTTCTGGCCATAGAAACCCAGTCAGGCAGAGCAACATAGATGACTAATTGACTCCCAGGTCGGAGCCACATGATAGCAAGACCGCTGTTCAATGGAAATGGATATACTTTCCCCTACAGAGCGCTATGACTGCTTTGTGATCATTTGTGTGATCACGCACCCGTGCATGCAGACACACATGAGCATTTGAGCATGTAGCTATTCATTGCAGTTCCCCTTCTGCCTCAATTGTTTCTGTACTTTGAAAACCCAATATTTCCTTTAATAACTGCAACAATACAAAATAACAAATGTTGTCACAGGCTTTATGGAACTTTACTGTAATCTCACACGGGAGAATATTCAGATGTACTGTGAGATGTATTGTACAGAGTTTGAAGAAATCGGACATGCCTTTTTTAATTTTTTTATTTATGCACTGTAATAAATAATTGTGGCCTCGTTGTAGAGAGCACTTCCCCAAAGTTATTTTTATGAAACCATATCCTTTAGGCCGCTGGCACTGTTTAGCAGTAGTAAAGGTCTCCTCTGCTGCCTGCATGCACTGTAACCTCACTGCACACTGCAGTGTTGGATCAACAATGACGTTGTCTGTTTTTGTGAACAAAGACAAGCGTCCGGAACTGTTGTCCTTGAAATGTGCGTGAAACCTGCAACAGTGTTTCCTCTGAACCATCAAATGTGTGCACGCAGGGCTGTCGTTAAACAGAAACGCTGCCGTCCCAGTTTCACACACAAGCCCCCCACCTCCTAACTCCGATGCCAGCCGCAAGCCTCCTCCCCGCCGCCCGTCACCCAGAAGAGATTCTCCCCGTTCCTCCAGTTTCAAAGCGCTCGCATAGCTCGACTGTGTCCAAGCATGGCCCTCCTCCCTGACCCCTCCTCCTGCAGACGGCACTCTTGACCTGCTGCCCCATTGTTTCCAGCAGGGATGGATGGGGAGCCGCCTCTGCCGGCGCGATCCTTCACTCAATAGCTGCTCCATCTGTTGACTGCGTGACTCTGGGTTACAAGCGGGGATTTTGCTCCGTCTGTGCAAGGGTGTGAAAGGAGCTATCTCAGGGGGCTTCCTGAATGGGGGGGGTTTCAAAACTGCAGTAGCAGGGTGTTGCGATGCCCCTCCCTTCCACCCGTCATCTGGGTGTGTGCAGGATGAGAGGCCTTCATTGTGCTTGTTCACAGGCCCCCAGGCAACAGGGTCACCTTGTCCCCAAACAAATGCTGCCCTCAGTGGGATTTGTGTGTGTGTGTGCGTGCATGCGTGTGTGTGTGTGTGTGTGTGCGTGTGCGTGCGTGCGTGTGTGTGTGTGTGTGTGTGTGTGTTCGAGTATTAGAAGCATCATCAGGAAGAGGGCAGAGGCCTTGGCTGCGAGGACATTTATCTAACATCTCTGCCTTTCACATCAAGGCCTATTCAGTGCTACCCATCTGCGTCAGGCTTTCAAAGGGCGTCCCGGATAGAGAAGCACTCTGGGCTGCTTTACAGGTCAAACTGCTCTCTGAGCTTTTAGACCAACATGGCTGCTGATGTTGTTTTTGTCTATCTTGTGTGTTTAGCTTAGAAAGACTGTTGGTCTGTTTTAATTGAGTATTGGGAACAAAAACAAATCTGTGGCTGTTTTGACTGCTGGTTCACCTTCTGTAATTAGTGTGCTAAAGTCTGCTAGATATTGGTGCTGAGGTCATGTGTCTGTCTGCGTGGGAGTTTTTACTTGGCATTTCCTGTGTAGTGAAAATGAGCAGGACACTGACCTTTTAATTTTATTCTCCTTCATTCCCATTGATTAAAAGAAAAATACTGTCAATGGCACAAAAAGGTTTTTGCCTCTGAAAAGATTATTTTATTGCAATTCAGATTCACATATTTATTTACCAACTACATTTTTATTCTCCTTCATGCCCTTACTTGTTGTTTAAATGAGGTATAATAAAGCTGAAGTTTATTTTAGTTATCGATCTACAGGGGGTCCCACAAGCACCCTCCCCTGCCTTGTGTCCTGTTCAGCTCCACCAATGGGCCCCTGAACCCCTCAGCGGTCCCCCAACTCACCATCACATCAGTTAAGATGATTAAAGCAAATATTTTGCCACCACCCCAGGCGCGTTGACACCCCCCCCCCCCCCCTCCGCCCCCCTCACCAGACAAGACGGAGTGACGCGTGGAGGGGCTCACTGAGTGGAATGAGTGGAGGTAGAAAACTGCAGTGACGGCAGAACGAATAAATGGGAAAAATTCCCTCATTGTAAATTGTCTCCCACTCGTTACAAACGATCTGATAGGCGAGCGGCCCGGGTTCCCGACGCATCCGTCCCAACAGAGCTGTGAATAACCGGTCTATCTCCGCGCTGCTTAGCACCGGCCCCGCGCTTAATAATTCATACAGTGTGAAATATTTTCCCCGGTACAGATATGCCAAAGAGCTGCCGCCAGCAGGCAGAGAAGTGGTGTGGGGGGGGGGGTCTCCCTGCGGTGCTAATTTGGGGGATGGTGGCGCGCATAGATTTCCAAGGGGCCTGTAGTTTAGAAGAGACGCCTCAGACACGTTTGCTCTGCCTGTTGCTGAAGCTGTCTGCAGCTTCAGCTGCAGACAGCGGCAGAGTGCGGGTGACATTTTACTCATGGCTGATCTGCCTGCAACCAGGAACCGAGGAGGCACATACATTTCCATTTAAGGTGACTGAACGCCGTTATCTGTGGCTGTGGGGACAACGGAAGGCTGTAAACCTGCTAAGTAGCTTATTTGCCGTTGGCCCCTGCGAGTGTTGTGGTCACAGTTGACACAGTGGCAGCAGGTCTGTGGACGCCTGGTTTATGACTCCTGTTTCCATCAGGTGACTCCTCCTGCCTGAGGCTCCTGATGATCAACTGAACTTTTTGTCGCCTTCATTCAAAGGCCTGAGCTCCTCGTTGTACACGTTCATAAGCCCAAAGCAGTCCCGGGCGCGCTCACATGTGGGTGCACGCGGGTAGGCACATATGCACTTGTGTATTTTGTAATGATATGTGCGGCATATTTTGTGTGCTGTTTGGTTTTTTCTGTACAGGACTGTGCTGCAGATAAAAATCCAAACTGGGTTTTTACGGTTCGCATTCAGGCCCTGATGCCAATTATGCAAACTATTAAAAATGTAAGGAGGACAGTCTTTTATAATTTAATCCTAAAGTAATAGATTCTATTAAAAATGCATGAGAGGAGATTTATAGATGGAACTAGAATTAGTGTCTATCAAAGACTGCAGTCAAGGATGCAGGGGGAATGGTGTTGGCTCATTATTCCAACAGGATATGATCTCCATAGAGCAGGAGTCCCTCAGCGCTCGCTGGCCACTGTGGTCAAGCTCTTCAAAGGAAAGCTCTCCCTCTTTTGAAATGAAATTGATTTTAGATTTTCTGAAATGGGGATTTGCAGTGAATCTGGTTTGGTTCTAAGCATTCTTTTGTTAAACTACTCTTTTTCTTCTTGGGTTTCTCCTCCCCGGTGTTTCGTATGAGGTCGTTTAGTCTTGATGCTGAAAGTATGTAGAAAGTGTTCATGCATGAAAACGAGAAGCCTGCAGTGTTGTAATTGAATGGCTCATGCAAGAGGCCGACCTTTTACTGGCCTCGGTCTTCTTTGGTTGACACCACAGAGCATGCTGGTGAAAAGCAGAGTGGAGATTTTCCACAATGCTGTTTTTCCACAAAGCAACTTTGCAGTGTTTCACTTTTACAAGTTTTCAGGCCCTTTGTACTGCACGTTATCCCACCTCGGCATGGAATGTGAGCTAAACAGTTTTTCTGCATCACACGTTTTGAAGTACAAATACCAGTTGGCAGATAGCAGAATTTCACTCTGCTATTGTGATTTGCTCCAAGAATTACAGGTAGAAAACTGCAGCGATTTAAGATTCCAAAACCGCCCCCTGAAAAAGGCGCTGTGCTTATTAATGTGCTGTGAGAAGTGGATTGAAAAAGCCAATAAAAACTGCAACCCTCATGAAGCTGGTATGGATTTTAAGTTATGCCTCTGAGGTAAATTCCTCGCCTTTTTGATGTAATGGTTTCCTGTTTATGGAATAAATCCAACGGGCTTAATCGATCATCTCCGTGAAAAGGTCAAGGGGAGAGGCTCTGGTGTTTGAAGTGCTTATCCCATGGAGAAGTGCCAGAAATGTGACACCTCTCTATGAGCGCGGGGCGGCAGGCAGATTAGTGACGGACGGGGTGGCCCAGGGGAATGATTTAGGGAGATTCAGCTCTAAATACCCGCTGTATATCATACAGAGAAATTATAAACCGCCCCCTCCCCCCCCCCCCCCAAATCCCGATTTTCGACAGAAAAGCTTATTAGTAGATTAAAGAGAACATATAAAAAAATAGTACAGGGAAAAGAAAATGATCAGGGTCTCCGCTGTTGGTGAAAGGTCAACAAAAGTTTCCCCTCCTCTCCATCCTCTACGTCTAATGTTGCTTGAAGTCGGTTTCATCCCCCTGCAGTCTAATCTAATCTGGAGTGGGTGGCTTTGGGCAGCATCTGTGCTCCAAGTTGAAATAGGGCTTTCTCTCTGCCTAATCCTCTATCCAGGGATCACTCAGTAGGGTGAAGACAATTACCAGCCTGCTCTCTCATGCTAATGGAATCTCTAACTAGATCTTACAGAAAGAGGAGAAAATAGACAGCGGGAGAAGAGAAGCAGGCACAATGGCGCAGAAAGATGACCCAACTAAAATGGGTTTTTAGATTACCATTTAATTATTGATAGAGACCCAGTTGTAAAGCCTAAGGTCAGGCATTTTCTGAGCGCGGAGACAGATTATGAAGTTATTTCGGTGTGTGCGTGTGGATTGAGGGTCGTCCGTGCAGGAAGTTGCCGAGGCGGGACTGATGTCAACGACAAGTCTGCCGTTCACCATTTCATCACCCGCCTCCAGCAAGGTGTCTGGAGTGGGTTTTAAATTGCATTAATATGCAGGAATTTATAGATTGCCTCCTTTGGCATTTCTGCAGGGAGGGGAGGAGAGTATTACGGTCTCCATCTGCACTAATTACTGGGTCTTGGCAGTGTTACCTGTCTCTTGTGAAGGACAAACCAGGGCCCGAGCCGCAACACACAAAGCAGAAGGAGCTCATCTACAGGGGAGTCTTCAGCAAGAGGGATTTCTGTTTGATGTGTCGGGAGCCTTGAGTACCATGAAAATAGCTCTGCTAGCAACATCAATAAACTAAATGATTTTCACCAACATCCTTCATCTGCCGCGGTGAAAAGCTAACAGGCTGTGCACCTGATTTCAGGGACAGTCGCACGTTGTAGTTGAATGGATCTGTATGTATTTTCTTTTAATCCCTTTTTGGAAACTTAAATTGAGGGTCTCAACTGCGTCAGAAGACTTTGCGGCAGCTCGGGCGTAAATCTGAACGTGTTGAAACCAGTCGCGTTCTCCCTGACTTTGGAGTAACAAATGAGTTCCATGAGAAGGAAAAAAAAGAATAATAAGTCTCTTCATACGCTGTTATCTCCGTGACCTCGCTTCTCAATTCTCTCGGCGTGGCTGGTCAAACTCGCTGATAACGGGGACCCTTATCAGTTGGCTGTTGTTATGGAAAGCGTCTACCATTTTGAATCATTAAACCTGTCCGTTCTTTTCCACTTTGCCCGATCACTGAGCAGTGACACCAAGACCTTGTCTGTGAAAACAAAAGATCAATGTTTGAACTCGTTGCACTTCAGGTAGCTCACCGGCTGCCAGGTTCCTGCATCCCGCGCGGCGCACGCAGCCATTCCTCTGCCCACCGGGTTTCTCGGGGGTCTTTGCCCGTCTGTCGGCCCATCGGAGAGACTTCTTGCAGTGCTGCTGCACAACAACATCGTGCTGATGTTTGTGCCTTTTTAGCCAGCAGGCGGTTACCAACCGGAGACTCGCCTCCCCACTCTGTCCCCATTTGGATTCCCTCTGCTGGTGTGGTCAAGGCCCGCTTCAAGAGGACGCAGGATGACAACAGCTGGATAGCACACATTTTGGAGGAAAGGGAAAGGCTTGCTGAGTCTCGTTGACAGGAACGGCAATGTGGAGAAAATATGGGGAGGAAAATGCCTGCTTCCCTTTTCCAGGAAGCTTAGCTGTGAGCGCTTGTGTCATCCTCTCTTTTATAGTCCGTAATATCCAGCCGAGCAAAAATGGCTTTTGTCACACTTGAAATATATCAAATGAGATCAGTGTCAACATTTCAACCGTGCACTATTTGATTGCCTGGTGGGCTTCACAACACGCTAATGTTATACATGACTGACAATTTGATCCATGACACCCTCCAGAGAAAGATTGTCCTCCTTTTGGACCATGGGCACGGGGGTCACCTTCGGCTGTACCAAGACATATTTGAAGTCAGGCTTGAGAAGAAATAACATTGTTTGAATTTAATTTATTGAACACCAATCCACAAGCATACATTTGGAGGTAAATCAGACGGTCGTGACGGTTTTCGCTCGCTCTGTCTCCGTCGTTTCTCTCTCCTGCTCACTGCATTTCATCATAAACTGACAAAAGCCTTTCTTTGAAGTTCAGGAGCCAAGCTGAGAAATGACAGCACAACAAACAATGAACACAAAACAAAAAGACAATGAACACTGTTTGAATATTCAAGTGAGCCAGCATGAGATGGGTAGAGGGGGGAAAGGAGCCCTTGTTTTATTGTTTAGTTAAGCCATGAATGGACCTGTCTGAGACAATAAAGGCTTGTGTCAAATTGGGATAAGAAATTTTGCAATATCAACAATGCTTCACAAATGGTATGTAATACGGTTTTCTGGGGAAATATGAATCCTTGCATGTAAAAAACAAGAACGCACAGCTTTTTTTTCGTTTTTTTCAGGTTTGGCTGAAATTAGTGTGACGGTTTTGATTTATGTTGGAAATTCCTGCCTGGTGAGGTTTCATCTGCAATTGTTTTCATTTTGTCACAGTGATATTTGAATAGTTTTTAATACAGGCCAATGTATCTTCAATTAAATTAAAATGGTCCTCTACAGAGGTATTTTGTCAACCGCACTCCCTTGGTGTTTCCTCAGGTGTATCTGAAATCAACAGTTCAGTAGGCTCCATAGCTTCACGCCACATCTATCCAATATGTCACGACATACGCAGGGTTTCTGCGTGAAAGTGGTACTGGATGACAACCGGTGCTGCCGCCTCGCAAAACAATGCAACAAAGGCGGAGGCATTAAGAGGAGGAGAGGATGTGCTTCCCCTGTGGTTTGTCTGACTATCTTAAGCCACGCTGTCATTGCTCAAAGTCCCTCGCCGGCATCAGCGGAAGCAGAGCGGCTGCGCCGTGTTGTAAGAGCACCTTGCTTGTGCTGTGATGCAAACCAACTCCTATTACAAAGGGGATTCTACTGGCGTGAGACAGCAGGCGTGTGGTGATTGGAGCGCAGGATATACAGCTTTTTAGATCGGAAATACAGGTGTCATGTCATGTGTTAGTGGTGTCTTACATCTTAGTCCTCTCTGCTGAATTTGGGGTTAAAACAAGAAATGACGTGCCGTTATTTGAAGCTACAAATGAAGTAGTAAGGCCTTGCTATGTACTGACAAAGTCCTTAATAAATAGTCTCTGGTAATGTGCATTGAGCTTTTTGTCACATAAATCTTTATGACTTTAAGGCTGGTTTCTTTCAAATATTTTGTCCATGTACATTTTAGCTTCTCTTACAGTGAATATTGGAATCTTGTATTTCAGTTTAATGTAGCCTATAGAGTAGGTGTAAAAACGGTATACAAATTCTTGCATTGCTTATTTTGTGGTGAACTCCACCTACAGCTGCACAGAGCTGCAGCGTTCGGTTGCACACTGTTCAGAAGATTACCGTCTCTGGTTGTTCTTCCTGTGATTGCAATGCTTTCCTCAAGAGCGTGGTGAGCCACTTTAGTATATAATCAAGCCTGCTTGCAACAAAGGTTAAATATGTAAAGACATCTGTGTCATATTAAAATCACACGTAGAAGCGGAGTATGTTAGTTTTAACTATTTGTGGTTCCAGAAGTGGACGGAATTATGTGGGTTGGACCCCATCAGGAATATTCACTTGCCCCTTTATCCACTGACACCTGCAGACTAAATCTAACAAAACAACGTGATTGATGCCACAGTAGGGCTTACATTTTATGTTGAATGCCTCTCAGGCGCAGAGGCAGGTGCTGGAAATATACTATATTGAATACAGAATAATATTCCAATTCTTTTACACGAGCATCAAACGCCCTCAGTATTCACCACGCATTCACGTTAATCTGAATTTAAAATTCAATTAATCTCACTTTTGCTGGATTTCAGCTATGTGGTTGCCTTGCAGTCATGACGGCTTACAGCCTTCTTCGGCTGTTATTTGCCATCGATGGAACCTCACCCAGCACAAAGCTCAATTAGTCCTCATTGCCATTACAGAGTTGACATTAGTCTAGGCAGGCGTGTTTTGATTAGAGATGACAGACGACTCGCTGCTGTTGGACTGCCAGACGTTCCTTACCCTTCTTCCCATCGGTGATGCTGTTGAAGCTGACTGGAATATAGAAATCTAACAGCCAAGTGTGTTTGCCAAGATGTCCTTCATCTGCAGAGAAACCGCTTATAAATACAACAGCACGGCATACAAGGTTGCATAAACTCCAATAACAGTGACATGCTGCATCCTATATATGTAAGAATGCGCTGCCAATGTTATTCCAACGCTGTATATCATTGCAATAATGGCTAAACGGTAGGCTTTCACACACAATGGCCTTTTGTTGTGCAGGTTATTTATTGTGCTGGTGTGAGGTTGTACAGAGCTGGTGGGTGAGGGCATCCAGGGGCTTGTATTGTTTGGGAATCAGTGGCTCTTGTTTGTGGAGCTGGGAGGGTTTGTTAACAATGCCTTTTTTTATGTCCCAGAGTGCCTGTCGGCAAACGTCCACCTCACAAATTTTTTTTGTGGGTGTGTTTTGTTGCTGGTGTGTGGATCAGGGTTAGCGAACATAACCCCTCTCATTGTGTTCCACGTCCAAGTGGACCAGTTTAATATCAGGCACATGTGAGCATTAGTGTGTGTGTGTGTGTGTGTGTGTGTGTGTGTTTGTGTGTTTTTGAATATACAATATGGTTGCAAAATATTTAGTGCGTATGGGTGGAAAGTACGCAGCTGAGGGGGTTTACTGCCAATCCTTCCTAATGGAGCCTTTCTCTCTCCCCCCATTCATGTGACGGTATGGTGATGGAGAAGGGGGAGCCGGGGATTAAGGGGGCAGAGGTAGTGCCGTGTAAAGGAAAAAGAAAGGGTTTGAGTGTGTCGATTGGATTAACTTGTTTGGGCTTATTAAGAGGGGAGACACAGCAGCTTGTTAAAAGCATTGCATAGGGTGTCCCACAGTGAGACGGCAGGGTCACCATTCAATTAGGTGGAGGCCCCGCCTCTTCTCATTGTGGAGTCTGTCTGCCAGGCTTCCAGACCATGGCTGCTCCTCCACTGGGAGGGTGAACGTCACTCGAGACACTTTCAGGAAGACGGTCAAACCTCCTATAGAAGCTTCGCAGTCGGCTTTCTGAAAAAGTTTAAATATAAGTTTCAAAAGGACACCTTTTCTGAAAAAGTTTAAATATAAGTTTCAAAAGGACACCTTTTCTGAAAAATGTTAGCAAGTCCTTTGCTATGAATAATTTAGCAAACCCTTAAACACCCTACAGCATTTCTCCCTTTTTTTGTATTTTTTAAATGCAGATTAATGAATGTAATTCCTGCAGCTGAACACATGCATGTATCTATAGTATGGTACTTTCCAAAAGATCGTGGCATGGTTAATATAGTACAGAGACCGTCTAGGTCCTACATGCTACCGTCCACCACACTTCAGCTTTCAGCCCAGCTACCCAAAGAAAACACTACATTGGACAAAAATCCATGCTCCTTGTTGAACCAACACTTGTTAAAATGCTTTCTGAAAATGAGCAGCTACGTAAGTGCTTTGCGCTCAGAAATTCGATCAAACGATAATTAGGACTGAAATAATCGGACCACTAAGTCTTTTGGTAGTTTTACCCCCTACATCAACGTAGTGGGCTTCAATACTCGGCAGAAGTCTCAGCTGCTGTATTCTTTCTTTGACACGAAATGCGCGTAGCTGAAAACACACACATACTCGCTGTCTGTTCACCCATGGCCACCCTGTTGCACCACACACTTGGCAGGATTCTTATCTGGGCAGACAGCTTTGGGCGTGGGGAGCCATCTCCTCTGATCTCCTCTGCAGTTTAAGAACCTTTTAACTTAGAAATAGCCCTCTGCCAAGCCCACCGCCTCTTGATTCCAGCTTATTCCCTCATCTCAGGGGACTGATCTTCCGCCCCCATCGCGAACCCTGCAGCAGCGTTGGCCGAATGGGAAAGAGCCGATAGACATCCCGGCTTTTGAGATACCCACACACTGGTGAAATAGGAGACTTGTGAGTGGATTTGATGAGTGAAGTGCAGGTGTTTTTTTTTGTTTTTTTTAGCGCATTTGTGTGAGTGAGTGCGTGTGTGTTGGTGTGTGGTCTCACACCAGCACCATCGCAGGGATTGACCTATGACGGGCTGTTTTTAGGGCAGCTGAACGATGGGTCAAAGGGTTTTGGGTTTGGAGATCATTTTGTGCCTCTGATAGACATCTGCTAAGTAGTACAATAACCTAATAGGAGGAGATTAGGAGAAAGGGGAACATGACAAACAAGCCAAAGACTTGCTCCTTCTGCCTCGCTCTTAAAGTCAATAATAGAAGAAAATTGGTTTTTGAAATTGAATTGAAAAAAAGTGGATCTCTTTCAGCAAAGTACAATGCCTCAGAATACATTTGGTGAGCGGAAAATGGAGAAAAATGGAGGGCAGTTACACGATTGTATTTCATTTCAGGGCGGGGAGAACTGTGGAGGTATCCCCCATTAAAGACGGGCTTTTAGTCTCAATCCACACCATGTGTCCCTTTCCTCTTTTAACCAAGGCGCTGTGAGGATGGGCTCGTTGTGAAATTAGTATCCTCACAGAGAGGACACAGAGAAAGGATTATGTGAATAGCCAGTAATGAGCTCAAAGTGCCTGTGTGTTTGGACCAGGCCTGCCTGTGTGAGAGCGGAAATGGCACTGCAAGCGACCTTTTTTGCTCAAGCACCTGGCAAGAAATAGAGTGGCCGCTCTTCCATTTTACTGTGTGTGTGTGTGTGTGTGAGAGTGTGTGAGAGTGAGTGAGGTGAACTGTGCAATTATCAAGAGTATAAAGATTACGTTTATCAGGAAGAAAATGTTTTAGTGTACGTCATTTTCATATTTCATACATATTTTTCAGCCTTGTGTTATGAGGTCAAATGAAATGTCTTGTGAATATTTGATAAAAGAAATGGTGAAAGATTGAATCTTTGCTTGTTTCTGTAACACCTGCTTCTAATCGTTTGCTTTTCCAGGTATGAATAGTTATTCAACCTTAATTATAGGGAGTAAATTGTGTTGCGGTTGTCTATCTTGCTTCCTTCATGAATTTCTCAATCCCCACTTTAGCACTTTACACAGCATCTGTATAAAGAGGGCTGTTAAAGTTTACACAAATGCACCTTTTCATGGAAATCCAGTCAGTTTGGATTTAAAATATCTTGTAAAAGATGATATTTACATTTTTTTTATCCACATTCAGTGGGTTCAGAATCTGAAGAACACGTTTTCCTTTTTCAAAGGCTAAATGCTTTAGCATTTTTTTAAAAAGAGGAAATTGAGAAATTTTAAATAAAAACCTTTTGGAATGGATGTGAATTCTTTTATAATTTCAAACTCATTCTATAAAACTCCATTCAGATACAAATGTAGCATTTTAAATTAATCTTGCATGTTGTTTTGTCTAAAGGTTAGCTTGATTGAATGCTTCCATAAGTCCTTTAAAATTAGGAGTTTTCTTTTTTAAGTGGCGTTCTCTAATTTTCTTTGTTCCTGAAATGAGAAAGAACAGGAGCTGGCGCTTTACGAACTACCATTAATTTATCTTCTAATCATTATAATTACTTAGTTTTATAGATTATCTTTTAAAAAAAGCAATGGACTGATGGCAGGTGGCTAAATGTTCGTTTAGTGATTCGCTGAGAAAATAAATAAGGGGGGAAAAGCCTGTGACAGGCGCATGAGAAATCATTTTTCAATAATCTGCCACGCATCATGGCAGGAGACGCTGGCACTGACAGCACGGATAAAATACACGCCTCTGTTCTTTAATATAAGAGGCAACCAGCCCAGATGGAAACGATAGTGTTTCATATTGATGTATTTTGGACTCGAGGTTCCAACACATGCAGAGGTAAGATTAAGCCCACATTGCTGTCTACAGAGTCAGAGTCAGACTTCTGCAGATATATACTCAGTACAGTGAGGACTCGTTGTTCCCTGAAACCAAACGATATCCCCTCAGTGAACTACAGGGGAGTGAATCTCGATCCTTATCAAACAAAAACACAATCTGACCCTTAAAACGTTTGCTTTAGCTCTTCTCACCCGGCACATAATCAGAGTAACCGTGCAATCAGTCATTATTGTTTTATGTGACACTGGTATGTTGCTGATGAATGAGCTCTGCTACGCTACTCGATTGTTGAGGGTTCTTAGTGAGAGGGAGCAGCAGGTTTTTATATATATATATAAACAAACACACACGCACACGGTGGGCTTTTTGAAAGGAAACTAGCAGCAACCGTTTCCCTGTTCCAGACTGAAAGTGCTGTGGGGAGAAGGGGGAGTACGGAGATTTATGGCCTAGAGGGAGATTGATTAGTGCCGTCACGAAGCCCTGATGTACGGTTGGCAGTTTCTCCCTCCCAACCCATTTTACACACACACACACACACACACGTGTACAGCTATACAGTTCAACACACAGCTGCGCATACATCCAGACACCGTTCGGTCCCTGGGCCTTTCCTGACAGTCCCTGAGAGCTGTTGCATGTTAAGTTGCAGCAGACAGACTGCTGTTTTTTCAGCATTACCATTTCTTTGCTGTCCATAGATAACACCATCCATCACCGCGTAGGCAACGTCGGGAGCGCGCTTGTGCGTTTCTACTCTCTGAGTGTGCCTGTGTGTTTGTTTCGAGGACGGTTCGGTAGACGGGATGCGCCGTTTGAAGCCGCAGAGTGACTGGCCTGAAACCGCGCTGCCCCAGTGCAGGTGTGTGTTTATCATTCAGCACACAGAGCTGGGAGGCAGGCAGCTGTGGGCATTCTTTGCCCATTAAATCTTGGGTGAGAACCCCCGGCCCAAAAAGCCCAGAGCCAGCTGCTGCTGGCTTAGCGAGCGCGGCCGTGGTGTTCTGACCTCCATTCATCCTGCTGCCACTAACTCGTGCTCCTGCTCTTTTTCTGCCCCCAGGTTGGCCGCATAACTCCCCCGGCTGTCGTACTGTGCCCACCTCGCCATGCTGGCCTGTCTGCAGAGGAGGCAAAACCCTCCACCCCAGCACCCGCTGTGTGCCAGCAAGACTCTGGAGCCTCTGCAAGCCCTCGCACGGAAATGTGAGTTGACAAAGTGACCGGGTGCCTCGGAGGTCTAGAGTTCAGCTCGCCCCCAAAGCTAAGAAATGAGTGCGGCTTGTGTTAGGCCATTCGTATTTAATCGGTCGTGTTGAATGATGGAACTGGGTATTTGACCAAAATGGAGTAAGTGAAAGAAAATGAACTTTCCGGTTTCTGTTTGTCGCTACTCTGAGGAATTCCAAACAGTTTATCCGCGCTGCACTTGGACCTTGCATTGCCATGTTGTTTGGCTACTCATTGTGAGGGGGGCTGTTTAGCTGTGCTGATTGTGCAGTCGTGGCAGCAGGGCTGAACAGACAGTGCCTGTAACGGGCCTCAGTGGCCCCGGGTGACCCTGAGGGTCTGTAAACATTTACAGTGTCTGGCCCCGGCTGTGCCGTTCCGCCTGTAAAGCATGACAGCTGCTCCGTTTGCTCCCCGAGCACCACCCTCTGTCCACTCACAAACTGGTGTAAAGGGACGGAGATGAGCCAGGGCAAAAAAAAACTGTCACAGAGCTGGCAAAACTAGTTTCTGACCCACCCGGGATTAGAGAGGACTGCGGCAGTCAGGCCACTCAAAGGTGAGTTTCCCCCTAATTTCGCTGAAGCTTTTGACAGCGTCCCCTTTTTTTCTAATGAAGGTAAATGTCTTTTCTCCTTTATTGAATACAGCCCAGTCCTTAGTGACCTTTGTTTACTGCGGCCCTCGAGCTACCTGAAGCCGATCAAACAGACGGGCGGATGGAGAACAGGGCAGCACTAACTAACCAGTTGTGACCTGAGCTTGAATACGCTCGGGGAGAGTTGCAGGTTCTGTGCCTCCACATGGTCAGGGAAAAGTCAAACACTTTCCACTGGTTTCTACCTTCTCTGCTTCTCACTGGCCAGTTTGCTACATACCAGCTCAACGTCACACTCCACTCGCCGTCAACAGAGGAGTGTCACAAACAAGGAGGTGACCGGGTAGTCCGTACGTCTGTATGGCCGAGATGCAATGAGAGACACAAACAGAGCTCCAAGTGCATTTGGAAGAGGCCGCTCTTTAGCTGACTGCCGCTTCAGCCGGCCTCACTCATGAGGTTTCAGAGAGGTATAGTGAAAAAGAGGACAAAGCGAAACTGTGCAAAATGGAATTAAAGAAGGTAAAGCCGAGGAGAGGGAGGGAGGGAAATGGAGGGAGTGCTCAACAGTCGTCTTAATCGATTCCCTCCTTCCAATTTCACAGGATTAGCCCACTTCCTCTCAGGGTCCTCTATTGAGGAGCAGCCAGTGGGAGTTGGGACTCAAATCAATAGAGAAAGAGAACAGTTTCCATCCTTCCCGTTGCACCCCTCCTTACTGACCCTCTCTATCTGCCTCCCGCTCTTTCTCCACCTGTTAAACCCTTTGATTGAATGACTAACACAGAGACCGACTTGAGGTTCATAATGGGGATGTTTGAACATAATGGCCTCCTTTCTGTCCTTGGAGGGGCGCAAGTGTTGTATTTCCACCACCGTGCACTTCTTGGCCTCAATAAGGCGATTGTTCATCTAGGCCCACAAGGGTTGCACAAAGGCCGTCAGTGGGTCTGCCTGCAGAAGTGGGCCCACTCAGGTCACCACGCTGAGCGAGGCCCCATGATTAATTGTTCGTGGCCCAAATTGTGCCAATGTGGAATGGGGGTTTGAGTAAAGTGACCTGGGGAATACCAGAGTACGCCCCATATAGGAAGGGGATTACCTGATAGAGGTGAGCTGTTTTAGGACAGTTGGGATGAGATGGCAAGGAAAGTTTTAGAAAAAGCCCCTGCATGCAGATGCCGAGCGGCTGCACAGATCATTGATGCGACTCCCATTAAAAAATCCCTCATACCCTCAATAAAAAAGGACTTAACTGGCTCTACCATCAGCTGGAAGCGTTCAGATTGGCTCGCCTAGACAATCAATTTCCCCCAAGCGTACAGAGCTTAGCTGGAGAAACGGGAGGCGGAGAGCTGGATGTTTCCATTATCACAGCCCGCTCTGTCGCTGGGGGGGTTTGTACTGTAGAGTGGGGAGAGAAAGGAGGGAGTGGGAGAGGGAGATTGGGAAAGACTGACAAGGGGTTGGGCGGGGGGGCAGAAAGAGCCATTGACCGCTTGCCCTTAAAAATATCATATCGGATTAGCCTCACAGAGGCAGCCTTTTGATACTTTTTTTCTTTGGCCTTAGAATTAAAAGCAGTGCAGATCATTACTTCAATTATAAATCATAGGCACTTGCGTTCACTCGCCCAAATTCCGGGCATATGTGGCTGCACTCTCCAGCGCCAGCCCCTGTCATTTTTAATTAAATCCCCCCCCTTATGGGTGACATTTGTAGCGTGCCCCCCTCCTACGTCCTCCCCTCCACGTCTCTCTACCACTGCCCTAGATGCAGACATGAAAGGCAGAGACGTCAGCGGAGCCAGGGCCTCTCATCGTGTCCGTGCCCCAGAGAGAGGGCGCCCATCCAGACGGATGAGAGGGAGAGAAAGGCCCTGCGAGGGGAGCAGGGTGAAACGAATGCCACTGACCCCGCCCCCCCACCCCTCTCGGCCAGCGGCGACCTCCCTCGCTACCCATCCCTCTCCTTGATCGCCGTCCTCCGCTGTGCCCCGCTGAAGCCTTGCTCCAGCAGGTCAGGGAGGTGCACCGGTCCGGTGATGAGTAACATGGAGATGACAGGACGGGAGGCCCAGCTGGCCGCATCCATCCCCTGCCTACAAGTCTGGCCAACACAGCAATTACTCTGCCACATGTCAGCGGAGGAAGAACCGGGCCAGAATCCCTCAATTGACTATTCAGTGGGGATATTTATGCCTGGTCAAAAATGTGTGAAAAAGTGTTTTCAGATGACAAGAGGTTTTGATCACTTTATTCTTTACGTGGTGGTTGAATTAGAGGAGGGTCTGTGCTCTTTATGGCCGTCTGCTGAAGGTCCTGCCTTCGTTAATCACACCGCTTGCTGCCCCTCCCATTTTATTCTCTGATTGAATCAGACTTTGGGCTATACTTGGGTTTTTCCCTTGTGTCTCTAACCTTTAGCGGGGCCTGGCTGCACCCTATGCCCCCCCCCCATCCCCCCTCACACACACACAGTGCTTCAACCTACTTGTTATTGCATTCAGTGACTTGTGTAACTTTAATTGAAACTTGAAAGCAACTGCAGAAAAATCAAACGACACAAAACAAATTATGTCTCAAATCAACTGGTGTCAAGTCCAGAATTTGTTTTTGTGTAACAGACACTGGTACACAAGTACAGGTACAGTGCACACATACAGTTGTAAACCACTACAACACCACCCGGGAGGCCTGCGGTGCCTATCAGCGAGGTGTAGATAAGAAGTTCCCAGAAGGCCTGATGTCCCAGGTTCATGCGATGTCGGCCCACGTTCAGTCCTCTTTCCGCTTGATCGCCAGAGACAACTTGGACATGTCACACACAGCTCAGGGACATCGTATGGGAGTTCACCTGGGGATTGTAGTTTTCCTAATAGCCCTGTGTCCCTTTAGCCGCAGCTGCCAGAGCCATTAGTTTGCTTTGCTTTTAGCGGCTTCTCTTCCTAAACCAGAGCGGGGGGATGTGCTCAGGTAAGGACCTCCAGCCACCTCTCTTCCACTGATGTCTGAGGTAGAGCAAAGACATACAGGGGAATCAGCTGGCCATGTGAAATTGCAGCATGATTTTCCGACAGTAGTAGGGAAAAAATAATATCTCATTTTTGGTTGAAAATGTAAATGTGGTCACGAGCAGCAGCAGCCGAAATAACAAGCCTTTCCCTGATTGCCTCGGTTGGCTGGGGGTGGAGGGCATGAAGTGGAACTGGGGGAAGAGGAATTGAGAAGGAGCAAGGGAGAAAAGATCTGCATGCGCTTGACCTTTTCCCACTGATTGAACTACCTTGTTCCTAAATCCCATTTGGAATTCCGAAGAGGGCCCACAGAGAGTGCCATTATTCCAGCGTTCCCGCAGCCGGGGAGCCGAGGTCAGGGGACATTTTTTCACAGTGAAAGTTGACTGACAGCCATCTATGGGCCTGCATCCTCCTGGGTGCCTACTTAGGCAATCTCATTTTGGGGATCACCGGGGCTGCATACTCGCATGAAATATGTAATTCACACCTCTATGCTATCGCTATATTGCCGAATTCAGGGGATAAATGGAGCCTGACTTTATTTCATAGGTACTGCCCTGTGATATTGGCTGTACTGGTCTTACTTTGCGCATACTACTGGCTCTTCTGTCATGTCGGCGTCCTTAGCGCTGGCACACGGAAGATCATTTCCGGCTGGTGGCATCCAACAGAGCCATGCCTTCCCTCTGCCCTCCGCCTTCTGCCGCGAACACGGGGGGTGGCGCAGTGTTATTGCCTCGGGAGGTGCGCTCGAGGAAGACGGGCTCTGCTTTAGTTTTGGTCACAGCGGGACTTGGGTTGAAAAACAGGTTTCTGGTTCCAAAGCCTCCAAGCTGGCATTTGGGCATCCCAGGTGCAAGGCATGGACGCCCTCTGTCTTTGCCTGCCAGAAAGTGGGGAAAGGTTGGGGGGTTGGTGGTGTGAGAGAGGGTACAGAAAGTGTCCACGGTGCCTTTTGGTCCCACGAGAGGCGTTTTTAGTGATTTTGAGTTATTTCCTCATAACAAAACTCTAAATAAAAAAGGTTTGTGGCCAAGATTTGAAGAAAAAAAAAGGCTTTCCTGGCATTTGAACTATTTCCAACCTTTACTCTGTCATCCATGCCTGTAGTTATTTTGGTTCACTTTAAAGGGTTTTGTGAAGAAAGCATGGGACTGATTGGCATTGAAAGCATCGCTCTTGTGGGACATTTTACTGCAGTTTGCTTTGCCTGCCAAACGGGTAACATGCAAGAAAAAAAGTATAATGTAATGAAGTATTGAAGCTCCATGTATTTTTCTATTTCACCACAGTCCAATAGATAGAATAGAAAAAAAGTTCATTAATTGACAGATTTGGGCTTCAAGCATTTTTTTAATAAAACACATTCCTTCTGTTAAATCACTGCTTTCACAAATACATTGTTGACATGAAATCTTTCCCCATCTTCCTGTAAGTGTACTTACCCATTTATGTATCGTCTCTCCTCTCCTTCCGTTGGCATGTGTACTGCAGCCGAGGGCCTTGTTGTCTGCGCAGTGTTAAATATTAATTGGGAATCAGTGGAGGACTTGTCTCCTAAATGATGGAACAGAAGGGCCTAGGCTCGCCTCCGGCAGCCTGCAGGCGCCTTTCTTCTTCCATTTACCTGCAGGCCTGTGCACCAGCGCTTCCTCCAGCCTGACAGGCCTGCCCAGGCGCCTCCAGCCTCTCCTCATCTCCCCCTCTTTTTTTTTTTCTCTACACTGCTTCCTTTTTCTTATCTCTGGATGTGCTTACAATCTCCACCTCTGGTGTTCCTTATTTCAAGCCTTTTGTGTGTGTGTTTGTTGCTGCGTCCATTTGAGTTTGTGCACGAGTGTGAGCAGCTGCTCCCTCTTGGCTGTACATGTACCCCTTTGAGAAAATGGTGTCACATTGCGGCAAATTCTCTTAAAAGCAGGCGCTTGACATAAATCTTTCAGTTTCAGGATTCTTTCCTGGCTCTGCGTGTCCTGCATTGCGCTCTGCCTCGTCACTGAATGTTTTAATCTGTTCTTTTTCTTTCTTTCTTACACGAGCCGGACGTTGTTCATCTCTGTCAGCGCTGTCATATGGAGAGGTGTACTCCTGGCACCGGCTGCTTCTTGGCTCCTCGCTGGGACTTGTGGATGAACCCTTTTGGACTCGGCCGGCTAAGATGCAGAGATTAGTCTGGGAAATTAAACTAGTCTAAAATTGTATTGTATTTGTTGACTCGCTATACCTTTGCACTGGACCACAGCCTTTCACAAGGTTCAATGAGGGTACATTGTGAAGTGGCAAGTGGCTGAATGGAAAAGCCTCAGAAGGGGGAGCGGGCAGCAGAGGGGCGGGGGGCGTGACTGGAGGGGGTGTCGGGCTGACTATGATGCCATAGGAATGAGTTCACAGGCCCACGATGCACAGACCTAATCGCACATGACAATATCGGCTGGTGTGCCAGTCACAACGCATAACCACCCTGCTGCTTGTGCTGACTCGGGGCATTTGCTGATAAGCCCTGCTTAGACCGTGCTGTATGCACAAAGAGAGTGGCCCAGGCAGGCCTGAGGGCTGGCTCATCACAGGCGGGCCACAGACTCCCATCTATGCACAACCATGCACCGCTAAGCCCTACAGACAAACTTGATTATTAAACAGAATGCAGTTCTGCGAGGAATATAGGTATTTTTCCATTTATAATGTCCAATGTTGCCAGAAATGAATGCAAATGAAAAGAGTCTGGCCTGAAATGAGGTCGAGTTTGTGAGGGTCTCTGTTCCCAGGGTGAAATATTCAATATTTTTGACATGTAGTGCTTTCTCTTTCCCTTTGTTTTCCCGTTTAGTTTATGGTGTGTGTATGGTGAGCTCAACATGTTGCCCCCGTTTCTGTCTGCCGGGTGTACGGGTGTCCCAGTAAAAAGGCTGCTGGCCTGCATTCCTTTGTGGTTTATAGAGCACATAAACTAACGGATGGTGTTGTTTTTGTTGCACGGTCAGCTAGATCATTAGTAATTAACACTTGCTGTGATCTGCTCTGAATTAAAGGGGCATATTACGTTACGTTATCTTTACATATACGTTAAATATAATAGAAATAGAATATCTCTTTTCTTCTTTTTTTTCAAATGCTATCCTGACAGCGATGAGTGCTGATGATGTTTTTAATTCAAGTGAGCGGCGGTAGTTCTTCTCTGGTGATGCCGGTGGTGTTAATGGGGGAGGAATGCAGGACGAGTGCTTTCCCACGCTGTTGGTTTTCTTCCTTCTGTGTGCGTTTGAGTCGAGGCTCTGTGCCGGCTCGGCTCCGCTAATGCAGCCAGAGTGCAGACAAATGGAAAGTGACACTTGTGTGTGTAGAATGGTATTTGTGGCGACGCTTTGACTACAGATAATAAAGTGTTCGCCCTGAGGTGATTTCGGCCTGCAAGCACCCCAGATGAAACTCACTTACCCAGAGAGGGAGACTGAAGAGACAGAGAGGAAGAGGAAGAGAAGAGGAACAGACCAAAGAGGGAGACTGAGAGAAGAAGAAGAGGTGGAGAGGGGGACGAAGAGACGGGACGAGACTTCAGAGAGAAATTGGGAGATGAAGGAGACATCAACATGGTTTTAATAGTGTAGTCACATTTATTCACCTGCTTCTTTAATAATAGAAATAAAGCATTGATGGAGGTTCTGTAGGTTAGTTGATTTTGCAGATGCCGTAGAAAGGATGCTGTTCAACTGGAAGGTAAAATGTTGTTATATCAGCTGTCGTTGGCAAAATGTATCAGGGTTGTATGTGTGTGTCTGCCAGTCTCTGTGTACAGAAGAGTCCTTCAGGATCAATCAAGTCTCAGTAATTTCCCCTACAGCTCGTAAAAGCTGGGTCTGTCTGGAAAGAGCATGAGGTTGCCACATCAAACCCGCTAATTAATTTTCATGGCTGGTTCAGTAACATCTGGCTTTAGAGATAAATTCTAACGAGAAAATGTAAACATGACAGTGTCTTGGTGGTATAATATTTACCATTTCTTGAGGGAAAACCATAATAACGGAAACCTTTTTTAGCTGTTTTGACATTGCAACTGAAAGAGTTTATTACTTAATATGGATGCAAACCGTGTGTCTGTCTCTGTGTACTGTATTAACCACACACTTGGATTGCTTCACCGCTTGCTAACTACCCCATGCTGCAGTCTGCACTCTCGATTGGGTAATTATTCCATCTGCTTATGCAGGAAATATATTAAATCTGAGGTTAGATTGGTTTTAATGAAAGGAAAAGATTAGATTTTTAAAAGTTTTTTTTTGTCTTTTAATGATTTTTGACATTTTGCCACGTCCGTGTGCCTGTAACAGCAGAGTGCCGATTTGCTTTAACATTCCCATTATCCTCTTTGCTATTTGTTAAACAGCTTGGCTGGTTAAAACCCAATATGTGATTGCAGCATTACACCCTCCGTAGAAAACTACTGATTATATATACTTGCGTTAACGCTTATTAATGATTTATGCAAATTAAGTTGTTGCTTTTTTATATATGTACATTTGATTCAAAGGTTCAAATGCAACTGTGAAACATCACTTATTTTATTTTTTTTATTTATTTGTATGCAAAAACATTATGCTCGGAATCACATCATACCGGAGTTGACGGCATCCTTAAACAATGTCCTACTTGGAACAAGTACATTCCAACCCCGTTCAACTGGAATGCAGCATTGCAATCTTTAAGTTAACCTTCTTTGAAAATAAGATTTTAGAGAGGTTTTTGTTTGAAGATTGCATTTTTGTTTCCATCGTCTTACAATAAGCATTTGTTTGATAATTATGATGACACAAGCAGCTGTGAATTCAGACAGCTCTATCCTCTGAGAAATCTATGCAGTTTGATTTTTATCTTTGCAATTATAGATAGCAAAGGCCTGACAAATAATTGCCTTGATTTTCTTTTCTTTTCTTTTCTTTTCTGGCTGTGTTGTTGCACAGAAAATCAACCTTGAGATGAACAGAGGGAGTTGAGTGTTCCTGAAACGGCTTTTCTGATATCAAGCAAGCAGCAGGGTTCCCTTTCCCCTCACGTGCACTTGAATTGATTAGTCCTCCAGCTGAGGGCATATTCAACATGTCTGCCCCCTGCGAGGCTGCTGTACCCTGTTGATCGCTGGCTCATACATGTGCTTCCTCGGCTCCCTCTCTCCTCAGGAAGCTCCTGTGGGGCGCTGAGGCTTTGATTGACTAGCGGCTGAGTCCACAGGACGCCTCTATTATTATCATCTCTACCTCGGCGGAGGGACTGGGGGGAGTGAGGGGGGCTGCTATGTCCAGGGGGTCTGGCCGACAACCCCTGCTTTGTGTGCCCGATAGTCAATTAGAGGCAGCGCACTGCCGGAGACGAGTGGGATGCAGGGTTAATTGCAGAGGACCAAACAGCTGGCTCTATCAGGGCCCATTGTGTTTGCAGCAGTTGTCACGGCAATTGAGGCCTGGCTGTAATCGCTGACTAATCAGCCCTGTGCCAGATGACACCTCCATTAGCACACGGCAGGTATTGTTCAGGATGCGAAGCCGCCTCTGGCTTCTCTCCTGCCTGTCCTTCTCCAGCAGGCTAACGAAGGTGCGGAGAAGAACCTGATTCTATCTGCTGAGAGCTCAACAATAGCCCCGAGTCAAGGGTTCCTCCATGCTGATGAATCTGCCCCGTCGAGGCTGCAGCACATTTGATAGGTCAGACATTTTCCAAGCTGGGGGATTGAAGATTGTTACAGCATTAGATCATTCATTTGAATAATTTAATTACAGTGAGGTTCAGGGTAAAGTGGCCATTAGTTGTGGAATGTGTTAAAAGACTTGTGGATAAAAGGGAGAGCGTGCTCATCCAGTGATCTATGAGGCACACCACACATCTGAAGAATCCAGTTGTGAGCAATCCCCCCCTAATAAAAAAAAAGTGCTGTGGAAAAAAAGAGACTACTATAGCGTAGCAGCATCAAGGTTGAAAAGTCACATGATCAATACAGCAACTATGTCCCCTCCTGGCTCACACGCATTTAACAGGGACTGTCCTCCTCTTGATGAAAGAGCACTTTCTCGTTTCTTGTTCTTTCAGTTTGTATCCCTGTGGTTGAAATGCACTTATTGTAGGTCGCTTTGGATAAAAGCGTCAGCTTAACGACATGCAGTGTAATACAGTTGGGGAAATGGCTCCAAGTGATTGTGGTTGATGTTGAGTTGAAGCTGTTTTTTTTGTTTATCTAAAGTTAGAGTGTGAGGAACTAGTTCTTCTGTGAAAACTTGATTGCATTTCAAGCAAATGTTTGATTTAAAACAACCCTCTTTCTCACTAATGTACGTGGTCAAAGGAAACGAAGCATGAGGCAGGTAGAGTTACAGGTTTGCAGGAGTAAGTGAGGAAATTGCGCTGGTCTTTTGATGTGTTTGAGCGTACGCTAGGAAGAAACTTCTCCACCCTGCTTCTAATCTTAGAACAGTTGGAACACTAATAAATGGGTGCAAGGGCATTTCAGACACTCCTCTCCAACTTTTCCCTCTGCTTATTCATTTAAACCTCTAATTAAAATGCAAAGCATTCTCACGGTCCTCTGGATTTGGTACTGCACTCTCCCTCAGCCTCTGACTCCCTATCTCCCCACCCACACCCTCCACTTTCCACCTCACCTAACTCCCTGCTCTCATATTCTCTCTGTCTCCCTTTTGCTTCTTGTGATCAACACAGTTTGACCTCTCACTCGGAAAAAGAGCGCAGAATTTAATGGATTTCTTACAGTCTAATCTAACCAGTTCCCTCTTTATTGCTGTTTTACCCAGTGGACCTCATCTTTACCAGCCCTCCACCACTCCTCCACCCTCTCACCAAGAAAATGAGTTCATCAGAATTCAAAAAGTACTGCTGGCTAATTAAAGGAGTGTTAATTGAGTGTTTAGAATTGGGTACCCCTTTCACCAAATGAGCGCGCACACACACACACACAAGCACAAATGCAATCACAGTAACGGCGCTGGGTACACCAAGGACGTTGCGCTCGGGGAGTTTCATGCCAATCAAAAATGGAGAGAAAGTAAAATGGGATTTCTAGATCACATCATGGCCTAGTGCAGCTCCGCCCGGCTCTGTGCTGCCATGTTATCCTATCCGAGCCTTTCTATATCTGTCTCACCACTGGAGACTGTGTAACAACGCAAAGTTATCTTCTCTCACTACTTGCATGGTGCTAATGAGGGGTGGCATTTAGAGATGTGCTGCTCTGACACGTGGGCATTGTGTGCCAGGCACGGGGTGATTAAGGACGAAGGTCAGCCCATTAATTGCCTCCTTGCCATCTCTCCGCTCCCTGGCGCGTGATCTCTCAGAACTAATGCATGTGTTTGCTGCTTTTATCTCCTCTCCAATGCAGTTCAATCGACTGCATCGTTTGTTTAAGCTCCTTTCATGTGGAACTTTTTTTTTTCTTGCTTATTGTTGAAGCGGCGCTCGCCCAGGTTTCCCCAGTCATTTACTGAAAGCTGTTTCATGTGCTTGGGAGTGCACATAGCCTCCTGCTCACAGGGATGGAAGAACCATACTCTTCCATCCCCAGGGAAATAATTAATCCTTACAAGGCTGTCGCATGTCGAAATGAAGCGAGTGTGAAGCATTTAGCCCAGGAGGCATCGCAGGCTGTCGCCCGCACAGGCACCTGTTGTTGTCCCTGCCCTACATTTCTTGAGTGAGAGCTGAGCAGAGGATAACAACATGCTCCACTGATGGCAAATGAGACACACAACCGCAGATGCAGGTTTGTGTGTGTGTGTGTGTGTATGTGTTTTTGCCTTTCTTTTCTGTTTTCATGCATAGTGTTTTCATGCACGGCCACGCTGAAGAAAGTGCACAGGTGCAGGAAAGCCCCTTCCTTATGAGGGGTTGGGGGCTCACACGAAGGAGGCAGGGCCTTTTATTAAAGGGTGTTTATCAACCAGCACCATCTGTATGCTGCTGCTCATATCTATGATATACTGCAGCCTCAACCAATAAGTCACAAAGTGCCAGCTTAAAAATAAGACTCTTCCTTAACCTCCATGTCCTCGCTTATAGACTCTCTGCTGGGCAGGAGGGAGATGTGGATTCCATCCACATGAAGCGCACAGTGTATGACATCGTATGTATGCCAAAACCGACTGTCATCAACTTTAAAATGTACACCATAGAACTTTCCACTGAGGAAGCTGGAATCTGAGGCATCCAGATGCTCATTTGCCTCTTCTTCCTCCTCCTCCTCCTCCTCTTTCTCCTCCTCTTCTTTTATGCTTGTGGGTTCTAATAACCGGAAGCCTTTGTGGAGCTGAGATGGGTTTTGTAGGCCTGAAAGGCCTCTAATCCCTGTGGCCTGTGATGTGTGAAACCCTTTGATGCCAGGTTGGTGTGCCAAAGACTCTGCCTATTGACAAACAAGGGCCAAGCTGGGAAAAGACTGAGGGAGACGGCTTTCTCGTCTCAGAAGAAACGCCGGCTCGGGCATGGAAAATATGGACCCAGTCAGTGAGAAGGAATAGAATTAGTAACTCTTTAATGAATTTCCTGGCTGTTTTTATAGGTTTTATTTCTCATGTGGCAGTAATTAGGTGGAATGATGGGCATCTTGCAGGGCACAGGCCCTTGATATGTCTGAAAGCCAAGTATCTTTCCTCATTTAGACCATGTGATGATCAAAGTGTTTTTCTTTCTGCTCTCATGTAAAGCAGATCAGAAAAAAATGCTGCCATTCCATTTGCATGTGGACCAGCAATGTGCTTTGAAATGAGCATGTTTTTATCTTCTGAGCAAATGAAATAAGTCTTCTGTCAGTTTTCCACTGCAAGTCAGGACATCAAAGCAAATGGAACCGCCGTCACCGGGGAAGCAGAGCTTTGCCTCAGTAGGGTTGTGAGATGTTAGATAGCCTGGACTGGCCCTTTCAGCCTTTCCCATTAGGACGGCACCAGGTTCCCGCACTCTAATTAAAACCAAGTCGTTGAATCCATCCTTTTTATTATAATACAATAAGAAAATTAGTTGCAGTTGAGTGTTTTGGATTCTGTCTGTATGATTCAAACTGGTTGGAAAAGGTCTTACGCTTAATGCGGCTTGGGATATTCAGTTCCTCCTAATTTTTTTTTTTTTTTAATATGGATCTTGTAGATTTAATCATTTTCACAGTTGGAGACCCATAGGGTTGTCGAAATGAACTCCCCATTCTGTCTGTAATGGGAGAATAGGAATGAGAATTGTAACTTTGCTGCGGAGCCTCTTCAAAATTATTTTGCAATTGGGAGGAAATGGAGTGAGTCGTAGTCACACCGCCTGCACCCTGCAGACTCCTCAGGCCGCCAGGGCATTTGCTGACGGCACAGTTATGGTAGTTAATTTTTGTGCGTTTGGTTAGCTTATGCATAAAAAATGTCATTTTTGAAGGTGTTGCAATCATACAACTGCTGATATATTATTTGTAAATGAAGTTATTTTACCGCTTCCCCCACCCTTTTTGTTACATCGAGCTAAGTAGCCATGAAATTGCCTGAATAATGTCGTTTAAATCCAATCTCACCGCGCCCTCTCACCTCCATGCCCAGCCCCCAAACAATGACGCATGGTGGGGGTTTAAGAAATTGCCATTTTCCTGTTTACCACCTCGATTCACAATGGCTAAGCATAGGCTCATTGCTATACTTGCTGCTTTTACTGCTGAATTGAATTTTGGGTCTGAACTGGTTTCCTACGGCAATAGGTGAATAGCATTTACATGTGAATCTATGGTAACCTCACTGCACCTTTCTTTTTTCTGTTCTGCCATGTAATATTTTGTAAATGTAAGATAAATGCGTGAAATAACATCAATAGAAAATATTTAGCAACTGGTGTTCTTCTACGAAATATCACACAAGTGGAAACTATTGCTGCGTCTTATATTTGATTCCTTCAATCTCAACCTGATGTGTTCTGGGGTTTCGTAAGCTTTTTAAAGCGACGTGTGCTCATCTTCAGAACAATTTCCAGTTTTATCCTTGACCAAGTTTGCAAATAGCGGCAATGTAGAGTTCTTGACTTGGTTTCAGTCTGATGTAGTTCACCTTAACCAGGCTAGTAACTCCCGATGGATGTCTAATTGGTTTTTCTGTGAGGGCCTCTCCACATACTCCTGGATTGAATGAATGTGTAAATGCTGTGGCCAAGGGTAAGACCCATTAAGTGATGCCACTTATAAATCTCAAATGTGCCACTGCAATTAAACAAGCTTTAATCCCCTCCCATTTGTCCCTGCTTCCCCGGTATCCAAAGCTAACCCAATTCAATGCTAAAGAGAGTCTGAATTAATTTCATAATGCACTGATTTAACAGCGCCTAAGGTGCCAGGCTTTGACAGAATGAGTTTTAAAAAAGATTCATTTGCCTAGGGAAGAACTTCTACAGGAGGGTGTGAGATGGAAAGAAAACTCAACTCAACACTGTGTCAACCCTGATTTACTTTTTAGAACTGTTTGTGTTGTTCTGCAATGCACCTGCTGTTCGCAACTGGTTTTATTCACCTGCCTTTTAATGACCACACATTTTTGAGTGTGCTTTGAATGTATTCACTGTAATGCCGCCAGCTTTTACTGTCGCACCAGAGTAGTAGTTATTATAATTGATTGATGGATCTGACTTTGTCTCTATTGCTGTTGGCTCCTTTGATATTTCTGGAAATGGACCTTTTAGTTGTATGTTCTGTTATTCAACATATGCATCCATCTAGTTTTTTTTTTTATGTTGATCATTCCGCTCATAACCTTTTCTCTTTTTTTCCTCGCAGGTGAGCTTGTGGTGCCCACACATTCCCCGCGCTACCCCACTGCGGCAGAACTTGATGCCTTCGCTCAGAAGACAGCCAACAACCCTCTGTCCATCAAGATCTTCCCCACCAACATCAGGGTTCCCCAGCACAAGCACCTTAATCGGACTGTGAATGGATATGACACCACAGGGCAACGCTATGCTCCTTATCCACATATCCACATAGGGGGCCATAATGGCCTGCTGGCTATTATCAAGGCTTCCTCATCTTCATCCTCATCAACAGCCACCTTTGTCCCTTCAAAGGGTCTCCTCAAGAACTCAGAAGGTAGACGGACTAAGCCCTCTCCAGCCCATATAGCTGTTGCTCCATACCCGCCCCCTAATAGTAGCACTTTAGCAAGTGGCCATGGCCAAATGGTATACCACACTGGGCCCTCAAAGCCCCCAGAGGGCCCCGTGCTATCGGTTCCCCCAAATGTCACTGTAGCTGGCTCAGTGATTCCTGTAACAGGGGGCCGAGGCCTGGCCCTGCCTGCACAGTCTAACCTCCCTTCTATCCAGAGCATCATCTACCAGATAAACCAGCATTGCCAGGCCCAGGCTCTGCAGCAGGTGTGCCAAGGGGCTGCCACCGCACCATCAAATTCCAGCCCCTCCAAGCAGGGCACAACTGTCATGGGGGTGTCTTCTAGCTCCTCAGGTGGAGCATACGTAGTAGGAATGGGTCCCCAGGCTAATATGGTATACACAGGGCCCGGGCTGCCGGCTCAAAATGCAGATGCTTTGAAGACTGGAGTGTACACAGATGGTATGGACTACATCCTCTGGCAGAAGCAGCAGCAGCAGCAGCAGCAGCATCATCATCAACAGCAGCAGCAGCATCAGCATCAGCAGGCCGTGCTCCGCATGTACAGCGGAGGTAGCGGAGGAGGCGGCGCCATCAGCAAATCCCCAGAAACGTGTGTTCCAGGGGGACTTGTGGCGGCACAAGTGTCCTCCTCTTCCTCCCGACCGTACCACCTGACAGTGAGTGCCAGCGGAGGAGGCGGTATGGACAAAGTCAGCTCTTCCCCTTTGAACTGTGTGGGGATGCATGGAAATTTCTCGGTGGGTCAATATTTTGCCCCTCCGTGGAACAGTGTGCTGGTGACGCCTGACAGTGACTGCTACAACCCCCAGGAGCTCTTGGCCACCTCCACCGGAGGTCCGGTCACGGGGCACAGAGAGATGGGCTACCCCCATCACCATCATCACTACCACCATCATCATCACCCTGCTGTAGACAGCGGGGGCGGCATGTGCTGCAGCCTGCCAAGCAAGAGCTTGTGCAACACGTCAGTGCTGAGCAGCAGCTTGCAGTCTCTGGAGTACCTGATCAACGACATCCACCCCCCCTGCATCAAGGAGCAGATGCTCGGCAAAGGCTACGAGACTGTGTCTGTGCCACGTCTGTTAGACCACCAGCATGCGCACATCCGCCTCCCTGTTTACAGATAGAATGGGAAGAAGAGAAGAGAATCAAGAGCTGAGATTTGGTGAAGAAAATCAAAGTTAAAGAACAGATGTGTTTCTTTTTTTGTTTTTGTTTTTTTAGGTACATTTTGCTGAAAGTGGCACTGCTTTAACTAGTGTGGGAGCTTAGAGAAAGGCAGTTTTCTGTGCTGTGTGACCTTTAGTTTGGCAGTTTCAAGGCAGGCTGTGGGAATCCCAAATACGAAAGGTGGTAGTGCTTGCCTTTGGGAAAGAAAAAGGGATTTCAAGATTCTTACAGATTCAATTGTGTGGTTTGCAAGTAGGAATTTTACCGGTAATACATTTTTTTTTCTTCAGTTCTTTTGTTGTTTTAATCGCCTGAACTTTTTGATTAGAATCATAGCTTGACATAAAGTGCACACGGCACTTCGATCCCCTTCCAAATACTGACGCTGAAGCTACTGTGTAGGTTGTCACTGAAATGGTCTTAAAGGGCCAAAGCTTAGGGCTGCTTTCAAAATCAAAATCTATGTAAGAGTACACATATAAACACACATGGACAAACGCATACAGAGATGCAATGAACTGATAGACAAGGAGACTAAAATTATACTTGGGTCTATGTACGAGGATCATAAGGGTTTAATTAAAAGAATAGTATAATATTAGTAGTTATTGCTGTTATAATTGATACATAAATTGCACTGCTTGAATCTGGAATTGGGTAGTTTGGATATGATGTATTTAAGAAACTTGAAAAACTTGAACCTAGTTTTGTTTTATATATTTGTAGGTATATTTTATGCATTGGCTGCTATGGGGAAACGTGTCTTGATTGCTTTTTTTTATTTTATTCTTTTCCTTTTTTGTTATTTTTATTTGATTCCTCCTCAAGCTAATGTGCAGTTTCTAATGTCCTGGTGTGAGGCACAGTCGCTGCGTTGGTTCTGTAAGAACCTGGTCACAGAGCTCTTTTTCCTAACCAACACTGGAATCTACAATACATCTTGAAATACTTATTTAAAAAAGAAAATATCGCAAAAAAAAGAACATGATAAAGAAATGTTACAATGAAGAATGTGATTGGAAGGTTATCTATAACCTTACGTGTATGTTTATGCGTGTATGTTTATGCGTGTATGTGGCTGAGTGCATGCACGTGTGTGCATTTTAGTTTGTGTTTTTCAAAATCCTCAGACTTTTTATTTTTTTTTCTCTTAATGGTTTCTACTACCAAGACTGAAACACTGATTCCCCAGTCTCATAAACATCATATCTGTGAAATATAGACGAGCTATTTTGCAAATCTAGCTCCCTTTATCAGAGGCTTTAGATATTCTCTGGAGCTGGAGCAGAAAGCAACATCTGACATGACTCCGTTCTAGATGTAGTTGCAGTGCAGCATCCCCAACATCTGCCAAATGTTTATCATCATGACAGCGATGTGGGAACAAATCAAACTTCTGTTTGGGGGCACAAACAGAGTCACCCCTGATCCTGCAAACAAATGCAATATGGAAACAATCAAGCCCAGTCCTGTGGCATCAAATGAGAATGAGACACGGGACACTACTTGATGAGTCAGAGCAGTGAAATATTTATTATGACTGTGAGATTCCCTTGAATGTACTGCACTTAAATTACTGCAATGTTTTATTGCCTTTGAGTGAAAGAGAAAAATTGGATCAGTGGGGCCGTCCGCTGGTCCTAAATTAGCATTTCTTTTGTCTGTCAAACTTCAATGGTAAATTGAATTTAGTAACCGGAGAGAGGGAGTCGCAGCTTTGTTATGGGGAAAAACTGGCATCAGTCTAGATTTATAAAGTGCAATTATTATGACTGTATTAACATTTTTCTCTGAGCTTACACCAAAAAAAATGTAAACTACAGTTGTCAATACATTCCCAATGTACCACATCCCCAATCCCTATCCCTTTTTGTTTTGCGGTGTAAAATAAATTTCTTTAAGAATATATTCTGAAGCCACATCCAGGCTTTGAAGTCTGTCATTATTGTTTAATTGATGTGCTCTAGACGTCGGTGGTAAATTTGGCCGTTGTTTGAGCAGCAGCTTTGTGAGATCCAGAGCAGAGCGGGACGTTTGATTCAGATCCTTCACTGAACTGCAGCAATAACCTGCTGCCATTGAGAAAACCTACATCATATTTCAAATGTAATACTTCGGCCGCCCAAAGATAAGTGACAAACAACAACATTGGTGTAAGAATAAAGGGTTTACACAAAAGAAATTGAAGACAAAGCCGAAATGTATGTTTCTTTGATCATTTGCACTCCATAAATACACCTGTTATGATCTGAAGATAACCCTTGCTTAAACTTAAATATGAGCCTTAAGTTTTGAGCCAATGTTGTTTGTAGACCCGCTGCTGTCTTTGAATGCTGACAGAAAATTCAGTGAAGGAAATAACAAGCCCCTTGGCTTAATTTGCACAGTAAGCCTCCCTAACATCCCAGCGAAAATGTTCCATGTTGTTTCAACAGCTTAACATCCCAGCCACACTGTGATTCCAGCATATTTTATTTCTTGTAGAAATATTTTGACAGATTTACAGATACATCCCGTCCCCAAATCCCCTCCGTTTGGCTTCTGCATCCAAGCATTAAACCCTGTCACATGATGTTGAACTGAAGAGGAGACACTTGAGGCAGTAGAGTTTCTGGTGTCTGGCCTTTCCCACCAGTGGAGGTCTGAGGCACCAGGCCTCTCTGCTAATGGGAATATTGGGTGACGTCTGGCTGCCGGATATTGCCAGTAGAGAGTATTCATTCACACAGGGTAGAAATCAAAACCTTTTCAAATACCAAGGGGTTCACTATCAGATACAGCGAAGAATATAGCCATTTTGAGCCAGACTTTACTGAATGCAACCCAGAAAAGATCTTTTTTTTGTTAAGATTTAATTTGAAATCTTTCTGTCAATTCACATTGTTCATGAGATACAAGGCAAAGATATTTCACCATCACTATGCTTTGTTGATTCATTTTCTACTCTACAGGCTCCAAACTGTCTCCTTGGTTCTTCACGGACATGAACGAGAATCATCTAAATCCTGAAACTGGTCCATTCCACATTTGACAATGGACGCTTAGCCCATGTTAGGATAATAGAATTACATTTCAAACAGGTCTGCGCCAGAGTTGATTCATGCGTGGCTCACTCCGCTGCAGAGGCAGAGTGGCATATGGCGGGTCATTATCTAAGCCCGCTCGCCCCCTGTCCGGCACCAACGGGGTTCAGTAGTGCTTAAACAAACTGAAGGTTGTGACTGGCTGGCTGGCTGGCATTGAAGGACAGTGGGGTTTTTAAAAGGGGGAGGGTGGGGGGGGGAGGGGGTCGCCGAATCACAGCCTCCACGGCGTCTCACAGGGCCGCAGAACCGCGGCGCGGCGCCTGGGCTCAGAGAGCTGGGCTGTGTTTGATCGAGAGGATTTGTTTTCTGTTGGATTATACATGGTGGCTCCCTGCCTGGCCGAGGGGCCCTGTGCAATGTGACAGATCTCAGCAAATCAAAGAAAGAGGGAGAGGGATACAGGGAGGGATTTGGGGTCAGGGGAGCCTTGAAGCATCAGTAATCAGGATAATGGCCATGTTGCTGGTGCTGGTGTCAGTCTCCCCCTTTGGCTTTTTGGCCTCATATTCATATTCAAGCTCTGAGGAAATCACATTCTTCACCTGAAGATTTTTATTGGGGAATCTTTACTTTTCTTTCTTTGAAAAATATCCTACAGTGTTACCGAGGAAAGGATAGATAACAGCCCATATGAACGAGGTCATTTAGATATATAACTTAGGGGCTATAGGCTATTGACTGTTTTCAAGGGCAATGAGACTCTCGTTCGTAGTAAAAATCCCTTCGTAAATCCCAATAATTCCATTTAGACCTTTAACCAGCAAAGGTCTGATCGCATATTATGCACCTGAAATAGTGCTTGGAAGCAAGTCGGGCGCATTCAAAGCAGGGTCAGCTCCGTCACTATCAAAACAGAGGAGACGGGAGGGATCGGGAAAATAAAGGCAGCTGCTCGCTCTGTCGAGTCTTGGCGCTGCTTCCCCAACCTACAGAGGGAGGGGTGACGTTCCCTCCACACCACTCTAGCCCTGTCCCCTGGCTGCCCTTGGGCCCCCGGGGCTCCCATCTCAGAGTCCTTCCCAGAGTCCCTCCTCAACGTCTGCAGAAGGTAAAGTCGTGAGGCCGGCCATCTCTAGTGGGCTCCCACCTAGCAAGAAAATACTTTAATCAATAATATAGACGGTCCCGAGGAGGCGAGCCAGCAGCCTTATGGAGATTTGTTGTGCTTTTGAGTCACAGCACACGCGTCTACAGTGCTACTGAATAACACCGGATGCACCATTACCTTTACATGTTTTCTTCAAAGATCACAATATAAATCATTTAAATCATTTTCCAAAGGCACAGAGCCCTTTTCCGAGTGGCAAAGCAGCAGGTTGTAATTCCACTGGGCTTACAGCTTTCTATTTCTTCAGCATCACAACTATGTATGTTCAGCTGAAAAAGCTTATGGCCTCCAAATATTCATCCAGTTTATGTGGTGGGTTTATTGCTGTATCCAATCCAAACACAAAAGTCTGGGGATTTTGTTCTCTTTTTTTTTTCCCTTTACCGTTTGTGCGGCTCTCAGAATGTTCCTGTGGACGAACGGGGCTGTTTTCCCAGGATTATCTCAAATGCACCAATGCTGCCAAAGTCTGAGGGTGCAGCAACCTTGAGAAAATAATATATATGGAAATGGGAAATATATTAAGCCTCTCTTATTGTTCTCCCTGCAGTGTTGTATTTATGTTTAAAAAATGATTTTGTCTCCTCAGGATGAAAAAATGTAAAAAAAAAAATGCGTTGCTTTTTTGAAAATGATAATATATGAGTCTTAGATTTCTAAATGAGAAGTCAGAATATTAAAAAACTAAGCTGTAAAATCCTTTCGTCGTGGGGTTTTCAACCTTTGAATGTGCCTACAGTCAAGCATCCCGGTGATTGCTTACCTTCTGCAATCCCCCGAATCTCCCAACAACCACCATCTTCACTCTGCTAAAACTGCCAGTATTCCCCTTTACCCCAATGACCACAGTAGATGTTTCTATTGTTGTTTTGTTATTTTGGTTCTTTTTGTCAATCTCAGGACGGAAATTTCTTTTTTTAAATGTAGATTGTGGGTTTTCATTTGATCTCTCCTCTCTTATGTAATATTGTTTGACATGAGTAAATAAAGCAGATGACTTCTACGCCTGTTACTCACCTGAGGTCTTATTCTTCTCCTCCCCTCCTGTAAACATATTCTTAAACATGTTTAGACTGCACGGCACCTTACTGTACAAAGGTAAGCATATTAGTGAACGGCTTCACTTTGCCCATCGCTGCCATATGCCGGCTTCTACAATCCTGTTCACTAGTGACCTCTATCACCTTTACAGCAGTGTATTTGGGCGTCCCTTAAAGTATCATTAGAAAACAGCCCACGATGGACAGTGACAGTACGCTCTGAAACCGTAGGAATGATTTCCTTGATGAGGATTTGGAGAGACTCCTCCTAAGCAGCGGCAAAGGCAAGCTAAGTCTCTTCACATGCACTTTACGCAAAGTGGCCCAGACAAGACGTCTCCGAGGCTTGGACATTCAAGTCACACAATGAGGGATCGTCAACTGCCAGAAATGCCTGAGCCAATTTTCTTAGAAGATGTTGTGTAAACACTGCCACTTATGTTTTTCTTTAAAGGTGGCGCACAACTTTTTGCTTCCTAAGCTTTCACAAAAAAAATTAAAATAAATGACAAACCACATTTAAATTCCATATTTAATAGTCTATATTCTAAAGTCAAACTATAAAAAAAATTTTTTTATAAACTTTATTTTCCTTCTCTTTATGTAGGTTGCTTTTTGGTATAAACGTCTAATCTTGACGTTTTTCCTTATTTCTCTCTGTACTCCCAACCTCCCCGCCCACCTAAAACCTCAGATAAGCCCCAGACTGATGAGCCAGCCGCCTCTACCAGAGCGTGTGGTACTGGGAGACTGCACACTGATTTCATACACGCTCGCTCAGACAGAAAAAGAGCTCCATGGAGCAGAAATGCTTCTCTTATTAGCAAAACTCATTCACCTGCACGCCACATTGAGTCCCTGGCAATTTCACAATAAATCATGAGAGATGCCTACAGAGGCCGGCCGGCGGGCCGCCGCTCTGCTGCCGTCGTGCCCTCGCCTGTCAATTTAGACTCCCTGAATCATTTCGGGTTCAGCAGCCTCGTTTTATCTCAGATGAACTGAAAGGTCATTTCACACGCCAACTAACCAGCGAGTCTCTGGCTCCTCCTCCACCAGTGCATTTAGAAATATCACACCTTAGTGAAATATTTCTATCCCTCTGGATTATGGAGGGAATTTCGAGGAATAATAACAAGGAAGATTAGGATGACTTAAATCGGTGAGAAACCTGCTTTTAGCTCTGGGGACCTTCTGTGTTAACCAGTGATGGTTCGTCCACCTCTTCTGCGGTGCTATTGAGTGAAATGTTAAATGCGAGTGTGACCCTCTCTCTATCAGGCTGCTTGACCTCAGGGGGACAAGACGTGTTGTCCTTGAAGCCATCAGACCGTCTGGAGTCTCTAGTGAATAAACAGTGTGTTGGCCTAAGTCAAAGTGTCTGCCTGAGACTCATCAACCTAAACACCTTGAAGCTTAACTGTCTGGACAATAGCTGAACCATTTGGGCTGCTAATGTATAAGCTAGTTACTTTACTTAAGACCTCTGGCTGAGACCGTAAACTTTCCCTTGTGTGCGGTTGCTAAGTGACGGCCGTCCCGATTTGACGCCGCCTGGCTCTTGCTTCGGTTTTTGTTGAGACACATTCGTGGCACCCAGCACACGGATGGTGCAAGCGAGGAACTCATTTTGTCAACAGCTCACACTTCCTGAACTGAACTGTGTGCGGTTCCAGAGATGCTGACAGTGACACTTGCAGGACCGAGTCCTGCCCTACTTAACAGGCTGTGGGGAGGAGGGCAGGCCAAGTTGTCAGCAGCGGAGGTGCTCACTGCTTAGATAAACCTGGAGGATTAGTGGCCCAGTTAAAGTTGGGGCAAAGAGGATTAGCCTCTTCTGTGAGGTGGTGAGAGAGTCCCTGTGTCCTTCAACGCTGCGGGTCTCAGAGAGGGGAGAGAAGAGGAGGAGGAGGAGGAGGACCGGAGGTGAGGGGTGAGGCTCTAGTTATCGTGAGGGAGAATCACCAGTGTGGCGTTTTGTAGATGACAAGCAGAGGTTGAGGTGTAAAGATAAAATGCGGAAAGCGGTGATGCAGTTGATAAAGTGTTGTCAGGTTGTGGTTTAATTAGGAAGGAAAAAGCCCATAATTACCGGCCGGGTGTTACAGCGAGGTGAATGAGACCTGAGATACACGTGAAATATGTTTCATAAGCACACTGCCTCCTGTAAGTTACGGCCTTTGAAAGGTTATTGTGATGATAAGAGTTAGCAATGACAACTCGACATTTACAGTTCTAAATAAAAATGTGATCAACTTTATACACACAGTATATATGAATATATTTGCAATCTACAGATTGTGCAGGAGCAGACAGAGCCTGACCTGGGATCTGCCCAGACGGCACAGCAAAGGAATTTAGACCTCTGCAGCCATCAGCAGGTCGCAGAAGGAACTGCAAATGACAACGGCAGCTCCACATGCTTTTTTCTTTAACAATTAGGTATGATAATAATTTCATCAGAACCAGAAGAAAGTAAGCTACATGATATTATAGAACAATGTTGTGATATTTTTTAGGTGTGTCCTACTAAACTATGTTTCTCAAACACCTCAAACTATTCTTTCTTGTTTATGGGTTTGTTTTTTTGTTATTGCTTTACTCGGCAAATTCATTGGGCTCATGCTGACAAATATCCTGTGATAAAATAATTCTCTCAATCTTTCACACACTGTTTGTAAAATATTTGTATAAGAAAAAATTGCATAGTTACATACAGGAATCAGAAAACAGACTGTTGTGTAGGTTGCAATGCTGACAGGGAACAAATGAAGCGTATACGGTAGTTGCTCTTAATCAAACCCTGCCATGTAGTACAAGAACAGAAAAAATATGTATACATACAGTAAAAGGGCATAAACAAGATGCTATATAGGGCAGAGAGCCAATTGCAATAAAACACCGCAGCAAACAGGGGGAAGCACATAATAGCCAGGCCTGAGAGTTGATTATGCAAATGCCCCAGCTGCAAAGGAACAATAACTACACAAATTCAAAGACAAACCGTAACACGGAAGGCTATTGTCTTGCATTTGCATATTTGCTTGACAACTATAACCTGCTCATCGTGCCCATCTTGTTCAGAACAATGTCATTGTGTGCATACAATAATGCACACATGAGAAATTGGCATACTTCATCGTTTCCAATCGGATGAAAGCTGCACTGACTGAGCCAGTGCGACAACTAGCTGAGATTTTAAAACTATTTAATTAGTATTAAAAAAATGAGCAAAATGGACTTTGTAAAATACATACATCCTGTCCCTATACACTAAATCAACATACACTGAACAATAAACAATAATTGCCGTAATATACAATATAATCTTATTTAGGCACCTCTTGAATGTAAAGCAAGTAAATAAAATGAAATAAAATGAATTTTATACACTGGTCAATATTTATACTATAAATATAATTTGCAGACGCAGTGCCTCCCACTGTGAGCATCTCTGTACATTTCTGTCAAAGCTTTTGTTAGCTTTCACTTCAGCTATTAACAAAACATTGTTGACTGTTTCCTATAAGATCACAATGAGAATGGAAATGTTGACATATTTAGTGTAAGTTCACTATTGATCCACGACAGGTTTAAAACTATTTACACGGTATCCTTAATGCTACTTTTTCATAATGTGTATCTAATTTAAATGTTTTAATGGGATGTTTTTCAGATCATTGATTCTTTAAGACATTGTACATCCAGTGTTTCCGTGTGCTCAGTATTACTGTAGTATTTACTATGCCTTTTTAGGCCCAAAATCCATCTATAATCTATGCAAATTAGTAGCTATTGGCCAAATCCTCGATGGGTAAGTGATCTCACTGCTGCTGGAGGCTCTCAGCTGTCTCTTCTGCAGGCGTCGTCATTGTCTGGGCGTCAGTGGCTCCATCTCTATCGCCAGGTCGCGAGGCCGCGGCCCCTTACTTAACTCCACCGCCCGCGGAACCACTGTGGACCAGCGATCTGGAGGGGCAGAAAAATAAAAAACATTTTATTTGATGCGTGCTGCGCATGAATATATACTTATTTGTCAATGCATTTATTCATGAGAGCACAGTGAGGGTCTCACCTCTCCGCAAGGCTTTGACACCCTGCTGCAACCCGTTGGCTTGGCAGACCTCATTCTTGCCTGGATCCTCGTTGATTATTGCAAGGTTCTGATTCCAGTGGCACCAGTTCACCTCATCCACCCTGATATAACAAGACACGGTTGGGATTGACAGTTTTCTTTGAAGTGGCATCGGCCCTGGTGATTGACCGTAATTATAAGTCATGCGTGACACCTGAAGCACCAGCGGCGGTCAGGTGTGCCGTCCCAGCTCTTTCCCACAGTCACCATCTCCCCGGCTCGAAAAGACTTGCGAAGGCAGACTGGAAAAGAGCGTTCGATGTCCAAGATGGTCGTTGCCCACTGTAAATACGCATTTTGTTTAATTAGAAAGCCGATTTAAGTCACATTAATGACACAATGTTCTTTTTGTGGCAATTAACCAGGCAGGTAGTTTTGGTTTAACCAGAAAACGATGGCAGCAAATCTCAAAACAGGCCCTTAAATTGATCACATGTTACTTTCTCCGATGGTCTTTAATACTGCAGCTATCGGGTCAGATACTGCCCACTTCAATCGAACGCGGGCCGAACCATAAAAATCTGACGGGGTGGCGGACGGTACGAAACAAATCAATATGAAAAAAAGACAGGACGAGCCTCAGCACTGCTGCCTTGTTTGAGCTGGTTATGTGAAAGTAATACATATCAGGTTAGACTTTGTATTTCTCCATACGTTTTTGGCAATACACAATAATACACAAAAATATATATCTGCCTCAGCTGCACTCGTGTTTAATTGTAGTTGGCTGTACATAGCAAGCTAACATGCTACACTGAGAATGTAAAACATGGAAACATTAAACGTCATCTGCAGGTTAGCATGCTGATGCTAGAGTACCAGCTAGATACCGCAGGAGGTAAAGAGAGAGTTAAGACACCTACCACCAAAAGGGTTATTTCCAGCTCACCTGAAGCTTCCAGATCTTCTTGCTCTCTTTTGACACCTGTCCCACCGTCTCCCCCATCAACGCGATCAACATGTTCAGCAGCAGGACAAAAGTTAGGATGATGTAAGTGACCAACAGGATGAGGAAAACTGCAGGATACTGAGCACCGTCGATCATGTCCAATTCTCCCATCCCGATGGTCAGCTTAAAGAGGTCCAGCAGGAAAGCACTGAACGTATCTGGGTCCCTGCATTTGGGGTAGGTGGGACAGCCCCCCTCACACTCGGTGCCCGGTGGAGGGCACATTGTCAGCAGGGACACCAGGGCTACAAGGGTGGAGATGTGAGGTGGGTTAGGTGAGTAACAGTTTTGAAAGGTTTGCTTCCTTTCCTAAAGTCAAATGAGGAGAGGAAGAAAGAGAAAGAAACGGTACCTGAGGCATATCCAATCATGAAGAGCACGTACACAAGCAGGAACCTGAAAAGGTCTTTAAAAAGAATCTGTGAACCAAACAAGAGAGAGGTGAGACACATGGGTGGTGTATTGTAGGTTAATACATTTTCATTAGTTCATTTCATCCACCATCTGACCTTCTGTATCATGATACTGTAGGTTCCAGTGAGCTTCAGGCCTCTGGTGAAGTAAAGAGTGTTCATCCAGCCCAGGACAAGTGCAAACACCATCACAGACACATAGGCTTTAATGCCCGACAGGTAGAGAGCAGCCGTGACTACGATCAGTACCGAGTAGATGAAGCTGGAGAGGACAGACGGGAAGTTCATCAAGGAATCATTTCCAATGCAAGAACACACAAAGGCAGGAAGACAAATCAAAGCTAAGTGGCTAATGGTTCACAGAGGGGCTTGACATTCTCTGCTCTTGATTTGGATAATGGATTAAAGTAAAGATGTAAACTATAGAAATTGCAAGGGGGACATTTAGAAATTGTTTAAATTAATTTAGGGAATGTTCATTTTGCCTCGGTTGAAAGTCAGCTGCTCTGGCAGAGGTGAGGAAGAGGGGGGAGAACGGACGGGGGATGAAGACTTACTACAGCAGTTGAAATGATCCATCCATAAATAAAGACTTCACCCCGGGGCACTTCTTCAAAAAGAGATCCTTAATCTGCAAATACCAGGAGAGGCATTTCCATAGTGACAACGACAACGTCCTTCAGTTTTGATTTGATGCAAAAGACCAAGGATGGAGGCGTAAACCGGCGTCAGAGTGCATCGACTCACGTTGGTGAGGAAGAAGAAGATCCCTGATGCCAAGGTGAGAATCTCGCCTGCCATGCGCAGGTAATCAGAGGATGTTGCGTAAGGGTACGGCGGCTGGAAGGAAGGAGGAAGAGACTAGTCAACTGAATCACTCTGCAAGAAATGCAAAGCATTTATTTACTACTATGAAAGATTTGATGATTTGAGTTCTGAAGCACTGATCTTTTTTTTTTTTTTTAGCCGGGCTGTGACAACGTCTTCAGTAGTTTCACACCCACCGTTCCCTGCGTCGGATGGTAATAAGCCACCAGGGTGAAGACGATCATGGTGACGAGGTAGGAAACCACACTGATATAAAAGGTGACTGCAGCAAACTTCTGCCATTTGGCCCTCAGCAGCTCATTGATGGGCTCCACCGCCAGCATCTCATGGCGGTTCTGACAACAGCACCACAAACAGCACAGTGATATCAGGTATGTGAATACACAGAATCTTTCATGAAACAAGCCTCCGAGGCGCCCGTACATCTATCGCGTTATGCCTGGTCTCTCGCTGCCCTCGACTCTCTCATCTTGAGTGAAACAAATGTTATTCCAGCTGTGTATTTTATATAGTTGGAATAAAAGTGGAGCTCAGTATTGTTGTTCACCTCATTGCGGCTGTTGTAGACCAGGATTTCCAGCACGGACGGTTCCTCCCCACATGTGTCCAGAGAAGACAGATCGTAGAGGGAGGAGTACACTGGCCCGTAGGCCCAGTCCTTAAACTTGCGTGACAGCTGACGAACTTCCTCATCTTTGATCTCACGCCGGATGATGTGCTGAAAAACCTGTAGAAATATTGTCAAATTGACATTGACTTAATACAATGGCGTGTAGAAATGTCCTACTGAAAACGTATGTATATATAATACATATAACTGCTTGTGTCATCTTCCGTACCCCGATCTTGCCCAGTTTGGCAGCCATCATGAGGGGGGACATGCCGTCGTTGTTGAACACCGTCTCCAGGTTGCAGTCTGGGTAGAGCTTGGCACTCTTGATGAGCAGCAGGTCGTACATCTTTGTGAGGAAGCGGGTGTTGTCTTTGGTGTTGTCCGCGATGTGCACCAGAGCGTGCAGCACCGTGTTTCCCCGAGAATCCTGCCGCCGCAGGTCGGCCTTCTTGTGTGGATTCTCGGTCAGGTAGTGCACTATGTTGGGCTGGTTGGTGCATGCAGCCAGTGAGAGAGGCAGCTCGCCTGGGCAAAGAGAGAGACTAACTTCATTATGAATTTCCAGGAGATTAGAGAAACTCCTTATCGGAGTTTAACAAAAAAAAAATAGCAAATCAACCGGCGGGTTAATTAACGAATGTAGAAGCCAGTTCTGTATGTTTTTGCAAAGCATAGTAAACATGGATCCGAGATCTGACTTTAATCCCTGCTATGAAAACAGGACAATTAGCAGTCGTGTGAGGGAGGGGCGCAATGTGGCCAGAGTGCCAAAAGCAGCTGCCGAAAATGAGCTGTTGCCATGGGTGACAGATTACTTTGTCACCTCGCATAGAGACGCTCCTCTTCATGGATTTGCACGGGTGCATGCGGAGTGTGAGCGTGAGTCTAAATCCCATTAGCCCCTCAGCTCTGCCAGGTTCCTGTTCACCTAACTCCAAAGCCGCGCAGCAAATTACTCACAGTGCGTCCGGACACGCTGGGATTTGGAAATGACAACCGTGCTAAGTGCAAATAGAAATCATCTCCTCTGTGATGAGTGAGAAATATAATGCATGAATGTCGTCAAATCAGCTATTCTTAAAAATGGGTAAAAATATTAAGACAAAGTTCATCACAAAATACCGTTCTTTTAGCGTTTAAGGAGAGCAACATTGAAATAAAGGATATCTGGTGTTATTATCTTCTGCTAGCTGAAAGGGGACAGAATAGCGGGACATAGTGTGGTGAGGATGGCTGTGTGCGTGCACAGACACGGCAGAGGGCAGTATTGACTTCAGTTTGAAGGCTCCCATTGACTTTCCCCTTTCTCAGATCATTGAAGTCCTGCCGTGGGGAGGGTCTGCACAGGATGTTGACTTTTCTTCACTGCAGAACACTGACACCTTTCACGGAACAACCTCTTGCCCATGTGACATAATGCTTTTCTCTTGATGTGTTTTGGGAGCGCCACCGATGGCGGTTCCTCGTGTGATACCTGGATGGGACCCCGAGTGTGTTTGCTCAGCCAAAACTTTTCGCGTTAAGAAAGGGTTGAGTCTTATGGCACGTTATTTTTCCATGGCAACAGGTTTCCTACCCAGGACCATGTGTAACCATTTTGTCTTGGCAATCGGCGTGGAGGGCATTGCATTGATGTCATCTCTGTGCCGTAAAAGGCGGACCGACCGCTGATGAGCGGAAACCCGGAGCCGGCGCGGAAACTGAAAGAGTAGCCAGTGAACCGGAGCGAGAGCACATTAACCCCCAACGTATGAAGCCGAAAAACACAGTGACTGCTTTCCAGACTTCTTTCTATGACCCCCCTTGCTCGCAGTCTTTAATTACCAAAGTAGAAGTAGCCTCCCTCGTCCCGGGGCTGGAAGAAGCGTCCCCTCGCCTGGGCGTGAACATCCGCTCCGTGCTCCACCAGGAGCTCCACATACTGCTTACAGCGTCGCTCTATAGCAATGTGGAGGGCCGTCTGGCCTGGAAGTTTAAAAAAAAAACAGTAAGGCAAACATTTGACTATCGATGAATGTCTAATGAATACTTGTTGAAAGAAGGATGTTCTCCAGGCAATAATTATTCCCCAGAAGAAATCGACCTCACTTGTAAAAGTAGAAAGATTATTAAAAAATAAACAATAAACATGACGAACACCAGATTTGGGACAACGGATTGGGACAAAGGAACAAATAAGGCATGGCTCTTTTTATTGAGAGAGCTGTATACAGTCGCTGTGCAGAAATGTAAATACTGTCCCTCCCAATTGATGGGAGCTCAACACCAACCAGGCAAGCGACAGCACCTCAACAGAACACTGCCTCTGCCAGCGTGAGCTCAGTGGAAGATCAGGGAAACAGCAACATACAAGTGAACATTTCTTTCAACATCTTTAAGTGGAGTGTTATCACATTTACCTCTGTAGTAGACGTCCCGGAAGGGCGTGTTGATGAAATCTCGGAGGTTTCCCGTCTTCTCGGCTACGTCCACCAGCAGCGGGATGGTGAAGTTCTGCCCCCCGTAAAGGTTCAACAGGGCTTTAGGCAGACACGTCTTCCCCGTGGACAACTCTGATACATGAAACATGAAACATGGAATTAAAACGGAGTACTTGTACTGAAGTGCACCTTCATCAACATGACCAATCTTATTCCCAACGTGTCCAATTGATGAGTGGTAGTTATTATTATAAAATACATGAAAGTGACTATTGTTATGATATTTTTTCATATATGGTTTTGTCAAGTACACCATGAAGTAATGGAAGAAGCTGGACATGTTAATCACTAAACCTACAATCCCCAACATTTAGTATTTATGTTAAGCTATTTTACACGAATGTTTAGCTATTTCTCTCAACAGTTCGTCAAATACATTCAACTAATAAATTAAACTATTTATAACGCTTGGGGCTACAGACATCAACACTATAAAATACTTCAATATTCAGGTATTACATTTAGGTCAGCAGCTGTTTAGATATCTGCACTTACTTGCTTAGGGGGACACATTCCTACACAATCTTAATAGCATCTCCTATTATTTATTTTCTACTATTTGTATTACACGTTTCCAAATGCCAAATGGCAATTGCATAAGTAACCCCTGGAAGAGAAGGAGCCGTGGTTGGTTATCTACTCATTGAATATGTGTGCTAGTGTGTTGCCCTAAATGTAACGTGAATGAGTGGGTTCCATATTGGCAGAAGATTCAAATAGAAAACAAAACACTCTAAAGCCCTGTTTTAGTGTCTGAAGGGAATGACAGTTTGCTGTGATTTCTCTCTGCTCCTCGTTATAAGCCGGAAGCTACTCCTTGCGACACAAACACAGGAAGCTTTCTTTGGCCTCTATCAGCAAAGACTCAACTCAACCTTTTCCCTCTCACGTCCAATGGGCCAAAAACAACAGGGGGGCAGGAGCAGGGAAATACAAAGGGTCAAAAGTAAAACCATCACTAGATGGCCCCCAACAAGTCCCAACAAGTGACCACCTTCAGTCTCACCTTTGAACTCCTCGTCCGTCAGCCTCTTGTCGTGACTCTGCAGGTACTCCAGCAGGCCCTCGAGGGCCTCGGGGTCTGCGCGTGACACGGCGTCGAAGAGGAGCGAGCGGTTGAATATTTTCATCACTTTTGGTGGCTCCGAGCTTTGGCCGTCATCGCAGGACGTCTCGGTTTTACTGAGGAGACACAAAACGTCACGTGATGTCACGCAAAGACTCTCTTTGAATCGCACGGCATCAAACCGTCGTCTTCCCACTCGTCCACACCCTTGAGTGCTTCGGTAAACAGACCTCTGTGTGTAATGGGCTGTACTTGTGTACTGTCTACTGGACAGGTCAGGCCAGCCTAAATATTACCTCGACGGCTGCTCAGGGACCAACAACCCGCTCTCTGTCCAGCTCACTGAATGAAGGACTTCTTGGTCCGCCGTGTGAGTCTAAGTGGAAGTGTGTGTGTGTGTGTGTGTGTGTTCATACTTCCTCATGTGGCACACCTCTGTCTACAGAGGAACAGTTGTAGGAGGTTTTCATTTTTATGACAACATTTTTCCGAACTGGCCCAAGGGCGCTACTGTTTAACCTGAAACCCCCCAACTACATTTTATTTAGGAACACATGATTATTAAATCACACGTGAAACACACGTGAGTTGTGGTTTCGAGACGGCGACGCCCTTCTCACCCTCTCGGGAGCTTCTTCCTGCGACGCTTCTGGTTACTTGTGTTCCTGCAGGTGCCGTAGTCAAAGAGCGAGTCCATGGGTGCTTTCTTAGGACCTTGTACCACATTGGAGTCGTATATCGTGGACTCCAGTAGGTCCATGTGGGTGGAAATTCCCTTCCTGAAAGCGCCCTGGAACTTCATCCGCAGGTTCTGTCTGCCCTCGGCCGGCTGGCCGGGATGGACCAGCTCCGGGGCCGAGCCGCCACTCGCGTCTTGAGTGGACGCGGCGCCGTCGTCGCTCCCAGACAGGTGCGGGAGCTCGGAGAGGCCGAGTGCCGCGTCGCTCTCGAGCGGAGGCGCCGCGCCGTCTCCCGAGTCCACAGAGGCGGCATTTCTGGCAGGAACCGAACCAAGGGTGTCGGCCTTGGACAAAGCAAGGTGGCACCTTCTGAAGAGAGCAGAACGGCCCTGGAATAAACAAAATGTTCTGGGTGAGCAGAGGGGCTTTAGCATAGTCAAGAGAGTCTGGTTCAAATGGAGTTTTGCACACAAACAGACGTTATAAAGGCAATAAATCCAGTCACCTAAAAAGCTTTGAGCGCATCATGGTGGTGTTACAATTAGTTGAATGCATTTTCCTTTTGACTTACACATTAGCAATGGTTTTTTTATTTTTTACATTAAATTTATGTTTTCTTGCTTACGGTCTTCTTCCTTTGTTGGCACATTGCAGCCACCTGTCTATCGGTGGTGTAGCGGGACACCGAGAGTAGGACTGTGTATAGTGTCACGCAACTGCACAAAACAGGGACCCTGATGGAAAATCCACTTTATAGCGCTTCTAGAGGTAGAAACACTGTAGATCAACCGTAAAATAAATGAAAAACACCACAGGAAGCCTTTCATTGCTTCAAGTTTAATCAGACATTTATGATTGTGTGAAAAGGGAGCCGTTTACTTTCTACATATTTCCTTTCTTTCACTTTCTCGTTCATATAACGTGCATCTTGTCTTACCCAATTGTACCTACGTAATGAAAGAGTTTCAAATGTAAGGCCCACCTCAACCGCAAATACTGAAACGCAAAGCGGACAACTAGCTGTATTTAACCCTTTTACCAAAGGAACACCCGGAAACTCCCACTTTTGAAGCTTGAAGGAAATTCAGCATTTAACCCCTCGGTACCTCATTCATCCCTTTTATCACAATGGTGTGTCAAATTCCTCTTCAGGGGAAACTGGAAATGATGCTGAAGCATGTGGGCGTTCTGTAGAGACAAAAAACATCACCATCAAGATATATATTTTATCTTGCATTCAGAATCAGACAAGTCTGATAATATAAACATATATGTATAAATCTAAAATTTAGTCACTTTACTGCTCGAGTGTTTTGTCCCAATGGCAGTTGGTGAACAAGACCTCACTTATTCCCCAGGAAGCTTCCCTTTCAAATACACTTCCCCGGGTGTGTTCATGACATTTGACAAACTATCCAAACCAGACTGACCGGCAAAGGAGCAACACAAACAGGGGAGCTGGGGGGGGGGAGGGGGGGAGATAGGGGGGACGCACACAGGGATTACCATACCTTTACACCTCAGCAGGCTTTAGACTGTAAAAACACGGAGGAACGAGGCCTGCCCTTCAAAACTACAGACTGTTACATTACAACACACTAAGAGAAAGGTATTTCGGGGATGGCTGGGGGTGTCTGACGACTTTCCGGGAACACGGACATGAAATAAGAAAAAGAAGACAGAAGGTCACGTGGTCCCCTGCGTTGGGACGTGAAAGTCCCCCCGAGAAAGTTTCTAGTCGGATAGATGTGGGACATCCTGCCAACTCTCAGGGGTGACGTGACATTATCCAGAGCAGTTTTGACACGCTGCGGCTGCTCGAATCACACAAAGTTTAAATGTGAGAAAATGGCAAAGATGAGGAATCATTAAGAGTCAAATGACTCTCAAACAAGATCTGAATAAAAACGGGTCGAGAGTTAAAACACATAGTTACCAATTGATACGGTGTTGCCAGAGGTGCTGTCAGAGGTGCTTCTTACCTGGATCCGATCTGCCTCTTCGGGTCAACGCGAAATGCTTCGACTCAAGTCACAGTGTCCCTCAACCCGAGGCTGAGGAGCGAAGTGAACGAGGAAATGCCAGAAGGTGCACTTCGTGGAGTGGCCGCTAGAGGCCGCCTCCAAAGGGAGTCCCCTCCACGGGCGGGCTGCTTCATCAATGGCGGTCTGTACAGCAGAGAAAAGGCATGCTTACATGTGGCTATTGATGGGACAAATTAACTGAGGCATCGAGGCTTGTCTCGAGTAAAAGTGGGCGTGTCAAATGAAGCCCCGCTTCGAGGCGTGTATCGCTTCCGGAAAATGACGTAACCGATGACAAACGAGGCCTCGGTTTGGACAGATCACGTCATTGGTTCGTTCATCGTATCACACCCAATAAAAAGCTTCAAACCTCGAGGCACGCTGTGGGTGTTGTAGGCAGGGTGCGACTTGACAAAAAAGGAGAGGAGGGGGATGTTTTTTTTTTATTTGTATTATTCATAGACAAGAACATGGGACTTTTAGCTTGCATAACTAGGGAGAAGAACGCAAAGGGTAGACAGGCCCTATTTCGGGTCCATGGATTAGTCTCCATCACAACACTTTAATGTTATGTTTGGGTCCTGTAAAGTAAGACCATATGTCGGCGCTCCGCACACGCACATCACGCACTGCGCGTAGGGAACCAAATGCCTGGGGGGGCACCACAAAATCTGAGACGTCACAGTAGGCTACTAGTATAAATGACAAATAAAATATGTCTAAAGCATGTTAATATGCAAAACCAATACAAATCGACACTGAAGATCGTTAGATCTCAAGAGTTTAAGTAGGCGAGCAGTTAAGTTGCATTCATCGCTATTAAGGGGGGAAATCCTCGTCCCCCCCGGAGATAAAACATAACCAGAGGGGGGGAAATCCCCACCATCCCCACATGATTTATTCATGCGATTGTGTATGTATATATTAAGCGTGATTTTACTCCAAAGCACTGTAGGAGCATTAACATTCCTGCCAGTTCCATTTTTATTTGTTTTGCCACAAATCCCTTTTCACAAAGATGGAGCCAGCAAGAAAGAGGAAGTCCTCACCTGGATGGGAGTTTTTTAGTTGTCTGATCATAATAAGGTTTGTATGTGTAATAATATACATAATATAGTGAATATTGTATACTCGCTATACATTGAACTATCAGTGGTGTCAGATGCCGTTATTGAAGTGGATCGTTACTTGTCCCAGAGATGAATATTTCAAGGGATGAGGATTCACTCGTATATTGGCATGGACATAAAGCCATGTATCCTCACCTTCACAAACTGGCAGTAACCTGGTTATGTTCAGTGCCATGTGAGAGGGTTTTTTCAAAGGCTGGAGAAGTGTTGTCCAAAAGAAGGAACCGCCTGAACCCAAAAACATTGGAAAAACAAGTGTTTTTGAATAAAACTACAAACTCTTGAAATGTTGTCATGTTGTATTTTATTAAGAACAGAGCTCCATGTCTGTGTTGTTGTCCACATACTTACACATGATCATACTATAGAAATAGCCATGGTTTATTGTTTCTGCACACATAAGTAAATCATACATTTCAGTTCCAGTCGCGGTACAAAGGTATTGACTGTAATTTAATTTGTCCAGCAGATGGCAGTATTCACTGTTTCATTGAGGCCTCGGTGAGCGAACCTTTTGGTGAAGCAATTGGCTGAAAAGCCTCAGTGATTCACGGGGCTTCAGTTTGCCCATCACTACATGTGGCTGGTTGGCTCTCCATAGCTGATCTTGCCGATCTTAGGAATTGTTGGACAATTCACCTTTCTCAATTATAATAAATCATTAAAAGTGTTAATTAAGAACATGGCTGCTTCGAGCAACAAGTGGGTGTCTGCTGACAGTCAGTGTTTTTCATCCTTTTCTGAGCGCTGGTTCTTTTTTTGTATTATAAAGATCCCTCAAAACAACAACTTCGCTGTCATCAATACGTGTGACAATGGAGTCTGTTACAATGGCTGAGACACAGTGGGCTTTCACCTTAATTCTTCTTAATTAAGTAGTTAGCTTTTATAGCACTCAGACACCTTTGGGTTTTTTTTCAAACAAAATTGTGTGTTCATGTTTTGAAGTGATTGGACATTTCCCACTTCACACCTGACGATCTCTCGGGGGTTGATAATCACGTCACCTCGGCCAACAGGAGCCACAATTTAAGGTCTCTGCCATGTTTGTCACTTTTGGGGACTTTTTTCAGGCAAAAAAAATGTTTGCTGGGCGTGGAATTACAATTTTTATTTGAGTACATATCCTCTTATTAAAAATGTCTACTGGTACAAAAAATACTACTTCTAGTACTAAAACTACTTTTTGGGAAATTAGTATGTATCTATTGGAGCTTAACTTTAAATACGTTCCATAAGTTTCAATGAACATTTCATTTTTGATACTTAATTTACTTTATTTCCTTAAACATGATAGATATGTGTATATTTAAATTAACAAACTTAACTGTATAAGTGTTGCTTTTTCTGCACCCTTTTTTTAATTCAATATTTTAATCAATATGATGCCCTGAACTAAGCTAGCATATAGTGCTTTTAGAAAAATAGACTTCTTTCTTTGTGTCTTCTGTAAATTCCAACCTATGCGTGATGCGACTGACAAAGAAAGCACGTAGAGCCACACACAAAGAAGAGCAAAAGAAAAACCGCTGTGGAATTTTACTATCCAGCCTTTTCTTATAGCCTCTGCTGTAGTTGACCTCTAAGGCATTATGCCTAATAAAGGACAAAGGTCACTTGCCTAAGTAAATTAGATTATTATGACAACATTTCACAATGCCAATCTTAAATTTGATAGCATTATTACTAGTATAGCAATAGTACATCCCAATTAAGGCAGTAGAAATATAGTGACAAGAAATAAACATTCTCCCACACAATGGCAATGTAGTAAACATCTAACACCTAATTAAGTTTAGGAAAGTGTAGAGACGCAAGTAAAGAAATCACATTAACTATTGGACATATATTTATTGCAAAGTATATGGTTTATACAAATTAAACAAACAAGCTTGTTTTTTTTTTTTCACTATACATCCACCGCAACAGAATTTCAGCAACAAGAGACACATCAGAAAAGCATTTCCGCACATGAACTCAAAGCATACTGACAACAGTGATTCAAGGTTGATTCGCTGTCAAAAATATCACATTTAATATAGTTTTGCGAAGCAACACAAATGACACAACCATGTAGAGGGAAATAAAGATACTTTATATCCACTGGACAAAGGGGAAAGGTTTAAATAAAATTCACATTTAGCTTTACGTGAGAACCTGAGAGCAGAGCGGACGGACGAGGGACTGGGTGCTGAGGAAGCACTGCTTTGGAAGAATAATTGGAAACCTTTTGAAATCTTGCATAGGATGGAAGTATGAAAGATGACACACTTTCAGTAATAACTATTTGTTTGGTTTACAAAAAGTGACATGTATAAAAATATCAAGGACTAGGGCAGAAAAGCGGTAATTTTCACTTAAATGCTCTGTAGTTCCAGCTTAAGACACGAGCAGGTGTGCACTATAAAACTGTTTACAGCATTGTATGTACAACTTCTTGTACTTGATGGGCTTTTTAAAAATATGCGGAAAATAAATGATATTCACGTGTGTTTTGTATTACTAAATCAATAATGATGATATCACGGCATAAATAAAATAGTTTATAAATACTAAAAACTACAATAGATTACACCAAGCACTGGACAAGATGAAAACCACTGACCTCTTTTCCACATTGCTTTATATCATGTGAACTATGTGCTTTGAATTTTGAAAATTTTAAATCTTTAAATTTAGGGTTTAAGAATAAAAGATTATCAGAGTAGAGATTATATTTTCGTTCTTCATTGCAGATAAAAATCTGTCTCAACAAACCTGATAACATCAGACTCCTCCCTCACTTCCCTTAAGCTTGCAAAAACGTTTGTTTACAGCTTTGATTCTTGGTACAATTATCTTATTATCATGAACATGATTATATGACGAACTTTTGGGTTTAAATCATCAGCTGCTTTAAGAAACCAGCCTCAGAGTTGGAAGCAAAAAGGCCTAACGAGTTCGCCAGAAGAGGCACACAGAGGATTCAAAGTGTGCAGATAACTGACGTGTGACCACAGAGTATTGTAAATTCACTTAGGGAGCCAGGTCAAAGTGTAGATTGCAGAGAGCAGAATGTCAATTGCTTTGTTAGCTGAGCGATCATTGGAAGGAAGCGTAATGTCTTGCGGTCACACTGTGTAATCCAGATCAGCATTCAGTTTACTGTACAACTCATAAATAGCATCAACGGTGGCAGTGAAGTTGACAAGGAATTTTCTGATTTTTTCCAAGCATTCCTCTTCCTTGACATCCCGGCCCTTGGAGAGGGCCTTCAGGAAATCCGTCTTATATGGAGCAGCGAAAAGAGCTGCCTAGAAGAGCAAAGAGAAAAGCCCAAACTTTGCAGTTAATTCTATCTGCGATACATTACTTTATAACTAAAATATCAAAATTACATATGTATATCAACTCTGAACTCACCTTGAAGAGCTGCTGCACAAACCAGCCATGATACTTTTTAAGGGCTATTTCATAAGCTTTGGTGACATTGACTCGAATGAGGTTCGGGTTGCTTTCATCTTTTTCCCCGTCTACCAGGCTCTGTAGGAAGACTTGAATAAATCGTAGACCCCTGGTCAATAACAAAGACATGCAAAGTGGTTATGGATCAGACCTGGCTCAATGTTGCACGCACACGATCACATAACCCGACCACCCAACGAGGCTGACAGGAAACATTTCTCAAACCTTTTAAGCCACAGGAGAGCCAACGTTGCCCCAGCTTTTGGCCATTCGGATCCATGTATTTCTTTCTCTGCCTCCAAAATGTGCTGGAGTGTTTTGAACCGCCCCGGGTTGGTGTCGTAAACTGCCTTGATTTTCTATTCGGTAATCAGAACCTCTTTGTTATATTACAACTTTACTGGCAAATGTAAGAGGGGAGCCCCATAGCTGGGTCACATGAAAGAATAATCATACTTACTGTGATGTTACCAGATATGTCGGCCTTTATTGGGGCAAAAATAGCCGAGCCAAGGCAGTCTGAGAAGGAACAAGTATTTAGGGAGTGAAATTTTACACATTTACACATTTTTCCCAAACTATTGAGCCTAGATGAGAATACAGTTATTATTTAGACTCTAAATACAAACAACCTCTATCAATATAGAAGCTTGACTATATCTCAGTTGGGCATGTGTTGCTATTTTGGGGGATTTTAAATGGCAATTACAAATTGGCAATCAGGAAAATATCTTAATAATATTCAAACATATCACTTACTTTGCAAATGGTTCAATAGCACAACTGCAATGCATTACATCTTCATTAGCTATAGCTTTACAGAACACTTCTGTTCATAGCGATCCCTATAACAATGATATATTGATATTGCTAAATACTAGAAGCCTGACCACTGGAAGTTAGGAAAAACTACATTTCCAATAGGTTACTTTCAGTGAATTACCAGAAACATACCAAAGGGGTAAAAAATGTAGAGTTACTCTCGGCCTGCAGTAACTCTACATTGCTAGATTCCGTATTCAGTGTTCACTGTTTTCACACTGTTACAATTAGGTCCCCTTTAATTAGGCTACAACAGTATTTGGTGACAGGGCGGCAAACAATGAGACATCTAGAGTCCCGACCTCACATGACTCCTGGATGACCCACCGGCACAACACAGAGTTTGGTAGGCTGCTCTATTGTGCCAACGTCATCGCCACAGCAGCATACGTATCCTGTTTCGGTGACATCTTCGTGTTGTATGGCTCTATCTAAATGTTCCACTCTCTTCCTAACAGACCAAAAAATCTGCAGTTCTATTCAACAAAAAACTAAAACTAAAACCCATACCATCCTCTAACAAGAATAAGTCTTAGTACTGTTGTATTAACAAACAACATTGTTTTTTCAGCTCTTGCCCTGCACACACACGCACACACACACACTCACACACACACACATTGGTGTTGAATATTGTGGTGGTGTTAATTTGGAAGTTGGACCGAGCCATGCAGGGGGTTGACCAAAGTCACTCGACTCGATGAAAACTGTATTTTATTTTAAAACAGATGCAAACCTGACAGGCGATTCAGGAAGTGCTGTCCATGTAATCCTTAACAACAGGTTTAAGTAGACAAACTAATGTATAACACCTGAGTGAGAGTGCAGGACTTTAATGGCTTGTAGGAAAGTTGGCCAATACATTTTGAGGTCAGGGGAAACAATGGCGGAAAGGAGAGAGAAGCTTAACATTGACATCAGACTTGGTTCCCCTCAAGGGTTTCACATGGCAAATTCAATAGAGGACCTTTGGCATATTAATACAGGATGAAGTGGCACAATGATGCCCTAGCGCCCCATGCCGCTGGTGAATGGGCAAGGGAAACTCAACACCGTACTAATTGATTTTCACAACCTAAAATCCAGGCCAGTGGATTAAATTATGCATGCTTAAGGATTGTGGACAGCTTGATGGTGAGAAATCCAATCCAAAAAAGATTATCTTTTGGAAAGAGTGAGATGATGGAAGTGTTGTGACAGATTTTGTCCTCACGTCAAGTTTACTGTTTATTAATCAAAGTAAAACAAATCCCAAATGGAAGATGCAGGGCGGTGGAAGAAATGTCCATTGCAGGGGACTGTCACAAAACTGCATTTATGTGCAGGTCAAGCCAATTTAACAGTCATCAGGCCTACATTATAAAGTATTGGGAATATACACGCTTAAAATAAATGAATATCACATAGTGATGTTAATCTGGTCTATGATTTAACTTTACAACTCAAAAGACTCAGCCATTAAAATAAGCTCAATATAAATACGTGATACAGGTACCTCTTCTCTCTGGCGCCAGTGACTTCTGGCTATGTGGTCTATAAAGTGTGTCACACTGTGGAAACTTCACTCACCAAAGAATGGTGGAAGGTATGACACAGCCTCCAGGAAAGGTCTCGTTTCCACCTGTCTGTCAGCTGGCATCTGTCTGAACTGGTGCTCCATTAGCAGCGCCATCTCTCCTGCCACTGAAAAGAGAGCAACAGGCTTCAACCCTGCGCTGCGGATTTACAGTGACGCCGCAAGAAACCGTTTGCCATACCACACCCCGACAGCACGCGCACGCGCGCGCGCGCGCACACACACACACACACACACACTTACTCACACAGACACACAGTCACCTACATTGAAGTGGGGTAATATCAGGCGGGTCGCTCGTTATTGGTGCGTCCGGGTCATCGCCACACTGTCAAACAAGGATCGAGTCCAGAACAAAAGTACAAGAACGAAACCTGAAGTTCTCCAGTCAGCTGACCCTGGTCTTCCTCTGCGTTTAATCACAAATACCACTTTACTGCCAACTAATGGATTTCTGTGGAACATCGTGAAGTGTTCAATTTCATTATTCGTAGCCTGATTATCCGACTTAATTTTCCATTTAGATCCACTTAATTAATCTATGTATTTAGGAAATATGAATTATTTCTTCAATTATTTTATTTTTTACCAAGTGTAGTTGGCGATTCAGATATCTAAAACCGTCTTATAGCTAATTATTTAAAATATGTATTCACAGGTGTGTAACAAGGTGTGTAACAATTATACTACTAACTGGTTAATCATGAAAGTATTACCAGCGTTGTAGAAATAGAAAACCGCCAAATACGTTATTAACGGTCAATAATGGTATATCTTCTCAATTGACGTCCACAGTTACCTTTGTAAAATACATTTAAATGATTATAGGCTTTTTAAACAAATGATAGTAACTAAAGTTAGTATGTGTAAGAATGTTTGGCGGAACAGAAGTTCGCTTTTTCGTTCAACGTTTAGCAGTTTTGACCTTCGCGGGATTCCGTAGCGTGGGTAACTAGGAAGCATAAAGGTAACTAAACGATGAAGAAAACTAGGAACTCCATGGATTTGAACAATTGAATAACGGCTATTTTTCTGTCTTGACTTGACTTCTTTTATCAAACATCGAGAGAAAGCGAGATAGTCCATCACTAAAAGGCAAGTGAGTTTCATGTATCGTTGCTGGCTGCTAGTAAGATGTGTAACGCTCGCCTTTATTTACGCTACATTTCGGATTGTCCTTCATTGCCTTTAGCTGAGTTACATAACACACGTTATGGCCTTCAATACGTAACTCTAGCAAAGACATGACTGGATACTTTTTCTGTTTTCTGCACGAATAAGCCTCGACTTAACTACTGCGGTCGTGTAAGCGCTGGTCCAAGGCAAGATTTGCCTGGTAACGGTATGGCCTTGCGGTAAATACTGTAACGTAACGTTAGTGAATTGCTACTTCTAACGTAACGTTGATCACGATTTCAGGCAAATGGCTCCGCCGAACCTCTCGGCCCACTTTCCCAGTCGCTCCAGGGTGCTGGCTGGACGGATGGCCCTGCAGCGGGAGCAGGAGGCCCGCTGTCGCCAGCAGTGGGAGCTGCACTCTCAGTACTTCCGGGAGCAGAATGTCCGCAGCCACGTACAGGCGGCTTGGAGCTCCGATCAGTCCTACGAAAAGAGGTACACCTCATGCACCGGTGGACTGGACCTGCAGCAGTCGTAGTAGGACGAGTAATCAACCTGGGAATATGAGGTGTTCAAAATTCAAAAGAGACAGTGGTGTGAAACCTATCTCTCCCTGTGCACCCTGTGCATTTGTAACACATCTCAGATAGGGTTTTCATTTTCTACAACAAAAAATAAGGTTAGATTTTCCCCCTCAAGACTTGACTAATCTGTTGTGCAAGTGTGTCCACAGAAAAGAAGCTGTTCATTGAAATCCTACTATTATTATCATATAAATGGTCAGGTATCGATCGATTGCTTAATCAACAAATGTCCAAATACATACCTTTATCCCCCACCTACCTGTAGACCTGTTTCACATAAATAGACAGTGCTGTACGTGTTTGCTTATTATGTGTGAGTAATGAAGGTCACAGATGAACCACAAGTATTTCTTCCTCTAGTATGTCAATAAAACAGTGTTTGTTTGAACACACCAATTAAGCCAGAACTACGGTCCCTTTTCCCTTGTTTCTTTCAGCATGTCGGCATACAATAAACAGAAACTAAAGGAGGAAAAGAAGGCCAGCCTGGAGCAGCGCAGGAACCGGCTGAGGGTCATGCTTCAGGAGGAGCACGCCCGGCTGGAGGCGGAGCTGAGGGAAGTGGTTCCTGACACCGGCACATTGGCAAGTCAGCTGGTGCAAAAGACTGAAGAGCTTCGTACAGTAAGGGAGGAAAGAAGAAAAAAGGTAGTTTCACTTGAATTGAAATTGTTGTACATTTTTATATTTAGTTCTAATCATGATGCTCTGCCATGAGTGTATCATCCTTATGACGTCTTTTTTTTAATCTCTAGCTTGCACAAGAGCTGCTCCGAGAGCACTGGAAAAAAAACAACACAGAGTTGCAAAAGGTAGATCAGTTTACCTTTAAACGTCTTATTTCAAAGCTCCACTGTTGATGAAGTAATTAATGGCCTCAGGAATCCTGTAACCATCCTGAGCGTCTGCAGAGCTCTGCAAGAGGAGAAAACAGACACTTTTTTTCGAAACGTCCACTTGATCTGGAAACTAATAGGGCTTGTGATAAAGCTATTGCATGACTCTCTGTTAACTTGAGTCCAGTGTTGACCTAAGGGAATGAAATGTTGTGGTATCCTCTCTGCTAAGGTTCAGCCTCATCAGTATCTTTGTCTTTTCTGTGTCCTTTCTCGCTCTTTTAATCCATCCACAGGTTGAGTCAGAATTACATAAAGATCATGTTGTCAGCCAATGGCACGAACAGATATCTGAGAAGGAAACAGGTAAGACATCCACCACAGCAATATGACAACATAGTTTATTTTCTTTTGATTTTATTCAATTGTTTTTCGTAACTTTCTATCAATTACCCAGTTTGAACTGTAGCTGATTGTTGTAAATTGGCCAAGAAATTTCCAACTTACAACAAGGACCGGTTGGTCAATGCACTTATTATTCTTAGTTATTACCATAGAAATAGAATAATGGTAGAAAAGACAGCACGTAGCGGCAGCCTTTTTTTTTACCATTGCAAAAAAGTTTCTAATGTCAATTTTAGATGACTGAGCATAATTTTCAACTACTAATATGACCATGTCAAACAGTTCTTTTTACTCATTCTATTTCCATGGTTATTACTACATCGGCAACACCTCCCTCAAGTCAGTGATGACACATGGGACCCACAAGTTGTTAAATGTTGTCATTATACATTCAGCTGACTAATTATTTATGCAGCAACTGCGTGCTTAATGAAAAGGAGCTCATGTCCTCTGTGAGCAAAGTATCCCGTCTGAAAAGGACTCCGGTTAACCCTCTCAATGTGGTACTTAATTTACAAAGTTCAACACCTACTGTAAGTGAGCATCTCTCCAAACATGCAGCAAGACATGGCGGAGCAGGAGAACAACAGACGCTTTGAAAATGAGTACGAGAGGACCCGAAAAGAGGCTCTGGCGAGGATGAAGCAAGCTGAGGAGAAAAGGAAGTCAGAAGGGCTGAGGAGGGCGGAGGAACTTCGCAAACAGATGGAAGAACTGAAGCTGAGGGAAGAGGAGGTATTAAGAACTTGAACAGTTTTTTCCCTTTTGAGAAGATTATAACAGATGTGTTTGTAAGCATTTTTTTGTCTTTCAGGCCACTCGCTTGAAGAAGGAGCAGGAAGCTCTTTTGGTCAAACAATGGCAGCTGGAGAATATAGAGGAGGAACGGAGAAAAGTGGTGGAAAGACGAAAAAAGTCTGAGATGGGGTAAGGCAAGCTCTTAGTAGATAACTTAACTAAATAATTGGCATTTCTTTCAATGGTTTTATCAAATTTGTGTCACATCAGGCTTTTCTTGATCCGCCAATATCGTGCTCAGCTGAAGAGAAGAGCCCAGCAAGTGCAGGAGGAACTGGTTGGTCTACTTCACCCACTTTGGTTACAGTATATATTTCTACATGTGATCCGACTGGCTTTCACACCTTCCTGGATTTTATCTGTGGCCACTAGGAGGCAGACCATAAGATCTTAGCAGGTTTGCTAGAAGGACAGCAAGAGGACAGGAAGATAGAGACTGCACGAAGGGAAAGGGCCATCGCCGATGCTGCCTGGATGAAGCATGTGATTGAAGAGCAGCTTCGGTTGGAGCAGGAGAGGGAAGCAGAGTTTGACATCCTGCACAGGTAAGCACCAAGATTTAGCGAGCTCCGACTCTGCGTCTCCTCAAATCCAAAACGATGCATCGCATCCATTTCAGAGAAGAAGCTCAACGTGTGTGGGAGAAACGAGAAGCACAGTGGGAGAAGGAGAAGAAGGCCAGAGAACGACTCATGCAAGAGGTGAATTGTCTTGATATCGAGATGAAACTCAATTTGAAAAAGATATGACTAGTTAATAATAGCTCTCCTATCTTTGCTTTGTTGTGAAAGGTACTCATGGGTAGGCAGCAGCAGCTGGAGCTTAAGATGCAAGAGAACAGAGAGGCTCAGGAGGAGTCACTGAGGAGACGAGAACAACTGATCCAGGAGCTGGAGCAGGAGAGGGAGACCAGAAGGCATGAGAAGGAGCAAGAAGAGGGGCGTAGGACGGCACGGATGCAAGAGATCAATGCTCAGGTTGGCACCTAGTACACTGGTTTGTTTTTGATGGACGGCACATTTGAGAAGAAAATGTAACAGGCATTTGAACCTTCAGCACAGGATGGAAACGTGTGCTTTTATCATAAAACATAAATGTACTGTAGGTGGAGCAGCAGCAGCAGGATCACTGGGAGGAGCAATGCAGGTTAGAGCAGGAGGAGGAGGAGGACAGGGAGGCCCTTCAAATTCAGGAGGAGGAGCTCAGGCTAGAGATGCAGAGGATGACCAATAAAGGGTACCAGGAGAAGGTAAAAGATGAACTGAATGTTAACTTGCCATGGTCTAAAATACGTGATGTTTAAGTATCACTGTCCTTTTCAGATCCACAGCAGACCTCGATCCGCATGGACATGAGCAACCTGCCAGAAGTCAAAACCAAATTGTAAGATTTAGCTCTTCCAACCTTTTAAATCAGCTTTAAAATTGTTTCGTGTTTGTTGAAACAAAGCTAACGAGCCTAAGTGTAGATTGGGTCAGTTAGTGGTCACTGTGATTGTTCCTCTTGTCGATGAAGAGATCTTTTCCTACCGCAATTCAAAGTAACCAATGGACAACATCCAGTCCTCATTCAATGAAAACCTGCATTTCAACCTTGTAGCAAATCGAGTTGGGATTTTGTGGGATCTACTCTCCCGTCTCTTACATACACACAATGACGTAGGCTATGAGGTCATGTTAATATTTGTAGAGAAGTATTTATGCATTTGTTTTGCCATTTTTTTTTTTATGTATATTTTCTATCCTGAATTTTAGATTAAATAACTTTCAATCCAATAATTTGTTTTTTTTTGTATCAATTAAAGCAAACGAATGCAACATCTTGCAAACAGTGTGTGTTTATAAATTAAGTTTATTTAGAAAATAATTACTTTTCCGAAGTGCAACTTAATAGCTGCATAACATACATCCCTGCACTCCGGTCAAATACAGAGAGTGACATTACCACAAACACTTGATGAATTTTGGGTTGCACAAATATTTGGGACGTCATGACTTCTATCCAATTTGTTGCACATTAAATACGAAACCAGCAGCAATGGAACGGAGCACAGAAAACGAGGACATACATGAAGTACTGTATGCCTATTAGCTCTAAATACATGTGTAACATCACCAACACTGCAGAATACAGTGCAGTGTGAAGAAGCACACCAGGTTACTACAACATGTCCGTGCTGGTGAAGAGTACAACTTGGCCCCTCGACAAGCGTTATTTGCATGCACTGCATTGACAAATGGAACAATGAATGCACTGCAGACTGATCTCTCTGGACAGGTGGACAAACCAGTCTCGGACATATTGGTCATTGTGTTTTTGGAGAACATTAGAGCAAGATGACGCGTGTAGGCTGCTTTTAATGAGGGAGCTCCTTTGGCCACAATAGGGTTAGCAATCGCATTCAATGAAAGCAGAGTCATGACTCACGTGTGACTTTTTAGCATCCATTTCTAGTTTGAACTGATGACATTAACCAATATGTGGATTTACTGTCCTGTGCTTAACAGGTATTAACATTATGAACTGATTAAAGATTACTTGTGACTAAGATTTTGTCCAACTAATCTATAAACCATCGCAGTCCACAGGCCGCTTAAATTAACACTTGTAATTTTTTCTTAATAGAAATTGTGCTATTACAACAGCTCAGTAGAGCAGCTGACTTGGATTTAAATATTTATTCATAAATTAAAAAAACAATGCATGCATATACCACGAATACAAAAAAATATATATTCAAGAAGAAAACTGAGATGCTGACAGCTTGCAGCCCTGCAAGTGCTGTTAGTTGGTATTCTCCTTTGTGGTGATGGTGACAAGCTGCTTGGCTGCCTTGGCGATGTCATAAGCACATTGGATGACCTGCTGGGTGACCAGCTGCATGTCCGGTCCTGGACAGCCCTCGGAAGGCAACGCCTTCCTGCACTCACACTGCAGCCGGTGCGCACTGGAGGTCAACAAGCGCAGCGAGCTCCTCACAGTCTCCGGAGCGAGGCTTCTGCAGAGGAACGGTAAAATGTCTTAGTACTAATGGACCGGATTTGTGCAAGAGATAGTGATACAGAGAGGATCCCTTAAAAAACTAATTGACCTATGCTGGCTCAAACCTGGACCTCTTAACACACTAAGAACATATACATTTAGGTGATATTTGATTAAATAACCACGTGTACCAGGTTATATACACACACACATAACAAATAATTAAAAAAATGTCTGACTGATTGTGACCGATCTGTTCCCTTAAAGCATAATATCTACTAACTTGTTTCCATACCTTGGGAAAGAGGGCCGCCATTTCTGTTACAGCCACGTAAATTCTTTCCGAGCATGGTATAAAGCTGCGAGGAAGAGAAGAGGTTTGTTGATGAGTTTAACATATTGAACCCAAATCTTGTGTCAGAATTCTTTAACATAAGTAACAATCTAATTGACCGAAAGCTTTTACATGCAGGTCTTTGTACTATTCTCACCACGCCGTGCTTTTTGTCATGCACACATTTGCATTGTAAGTAGCATCACAAAATTACAGAACCAAAAAAAAAAAGTCAGTTCCTGTCACCTACATATCAAAAGCAAGTCACTGCACAATGCAACTTAACACCAACTAAATGAAGCAAATTCGAGGTCAACGCATTGCAGCAGCAAAAACAGACAGCTGGTTAGCAGGTGTGAAGAGAGAGGGAAGTGAAACTGTGCCTGGGAGGCAGGTACAGAGGCCAGAGTACCAGGCGCTGTGTTCAGGGGACCGCAGGCCGAGCGGATGAAGGGAAGGGGGGGCCTTCTCGGCCCAGGGCACCAGAGTGCTGAAGTATCCCAGGCTATGCCTGAGCCGGCGCACGCCTTCACGCTGGCATGGTCTGCTCAGAGGGGGGGGGGGGAGGGGCCGGGCGTCCAGCGACACCACAACAACAATAACAGCAAAGCCGATCGGAAGTAGGGTGAAGTGGAAGGGTGACGATAAACAAACAAAAAAGGGGGAAATGATAGAAGATGAACCCAACTTAACATAACTGAATAATGATGAATGAAAGATCTTATAGTGGAAGCAAGGACATGAAAGATAATAGAGATCCCCTTCTCTTCTGATCTGACCTGTCGTGTTTGTTCTCCTGAGCCGCCCGCAGTAGCTCCTGGATATTCTTGGTGATCTGCTCCGTTTTGCGGATGACATCCTCTGTGCTGGGAAGCGTCGGGTCTGGATCCATCACCTGATCATCCATCTCTGGGATCGAATTGCCTTCCCCCAGCCAGCCGCTGCTCCTCAGCCTCCCTCTCCTGCTCAGACTGCAGAGAGATTCAAAAGACAAAAGACTCCCATGTTGCTTTTACTCTAAAGCTAAAAAGCACATTACGCAGAAAACTGTCCCATGGTCTTTCACCATCATTGTGGGTGATGCTCTTACCCCGAATCATCCATCTCGGAGTCATTGAAAGTGTTGTCATAGTCACTTTCCGGCACGCTGCTTTGCTTTTCTAACTTTGAGGCCTGGAAGCAGAGAGGAGACAAGAAAATGCTGATACACCTCATAACAAACGGCCCGTGTCGACGATATAACCAAGGACGCTTACGGTGAAATCACATTCTCAACGCTGGTCCACAAAGCACAAAAACATATTGGAGAAGTACATATTGCCGTATGTTGTACGTCAGATTGAAATGTAAAGAAGGAAAAGCGATGAAGATGACTGGATGGATGAAGCCACTAGCTGTGCAGCGAGCACACACTCAATATAATCCGTTCACTCCAACAGATCCACCCATTACAAACAGGCCAAAGAGCCTCACTGGGCTGTTTGTACAACACGTCTTTAAATCCATGTAAAAGAATCTAAACAAAATATGATGCAGCAAACTCAAGGTCACCTCAGGAAATGCAACTAGCACATGTTTAGTGTCTTCGAGTGTTTAAGGGAAGAAGCGTGACCATGCCGTTGGAAGCTCACTGTGCGAAACAGCAATTCGTTGAAGACTGTTAAAACATGACTTCTCTTTATACATTTACAATGTTTGAATCAAAAACATGGGTTTGACAACTTCAAAGTTATCTAATTTAAATAAAAATCTAATTTATGTTCTTTATTTATTTTTTTTGAGTTTGAATGAAACAAACCCCACTCTCAACTTTGTACAGAGAAACCTTTTGTAACATCATGTGTTGCACAGCTTTGTGGAGCAGAGAAAGCAAGCGTTCCAATCAGCCCGTGCTGCATCACAGCTTCTTGCTCAACGTTCAGGCGTCGGCCAGAACCAAACAACTCCAGTTGTTCATCTGCAGCTGTGAGGATTATGCTGATGAAGCGGCGGCTCATGCAGCAGTGTATCGACGACAGAGGGAGATGAGGGAGGGATGGAAATGGCTCCGAGTGGATTTGCTGGGCCCACACGTTGTGGGCCGAGGGAGGATGTACTTAACCTTTTGAGCACTTTCGTCCTTCGACCAAGACAAGGTGGATGGAAATGAGGGGAGGGATGAAGAGGTGGTCACAAAAGCGCCCCTTTCCGTCTAAACACAGGGTTCAAATCACATTATAAAAGGACATCAAATTCCCTGAACTAAAATGGAACAAACGTGAATGAGATGAACGAGATTAGATCAGGTTATGTACCACTGGTCACATCAATCCAGTTCTTAATCCTAAAGTATAAACGGGCAAATGGGCTTTGTGGAAATGAACATGAACATTACAGTCAGGACTATTTTTGAGCGAAGAATGAATGCAACAAGTAGTTTGTTGTTTTACAGAGTATCCTCCTGAACCACTTCCTTTCTGCGCTCTGCGTGCTGGAAGAATTATGACCGAAGGGCCTGGGAGTTAATCCATAAGGAGAAAAGTACCAGAAAATGATGATTCACCACACCAGATTTAACTGTGTAAATATCTTACTTGAATCAAAGAGAGAATCCAAACAGATGAAGAGAAAAAGTGAGTTTGTGAAAGTATCATGCACTACAAAAAGAGTGTTTGTAAGGCAGTTTTAATGCTTCATCAACATAAAACACATTACAAACCTTCAAAGTTGATCACAATAACAGCATCTCATTGCAGTTACAGCAACGCTTTTTTTCCTGACAAACAAGCAGCTCTCCAGTAAAACAGCAGATAAATGGCAATAAAAAGTCACAAAATGTGACTGGTTGTGTAAATGCATGACGTTTTGGCTTTGATGACTTAACCCCCCCCCCAAAAAAAATAAACTACACCGTGGCAAACAAGTAGGAAAAAACATTAAAAAGAGCAGGCGGAAAGGGTTTGCAGAGAAGGGGAAGACATGAGGGGAACAGGCCAGTGGAGAGGAAAGTGCAAACGGCGAGCAGGGAACAGGTCTTACTTACATGCGGTGGGTGGGGCTGCAGGGTGGGGTTACCCTCCTCTGGGTAGGGGCTTTCCCCTTTGGGGAGATAGGGCTTCAGACCTGAGCCGGTCTCATACATAGACATGGGCCGACTGGCCTGCGCAGACTGCCGGCGCTTCGGGGCCGAGGGGCTGCAGGGGTCGGGGCAGTCTGAACCGCTCGGGGTCTGATAGGTATTGGTCGGGCCGTGACGTCTGAGAGAGGTGTTCTCGATTTGCAGAGATTGCAGCTGGAAGAGACGGTCGGCAATACACCAAGAGGTGCTCTCAGCAAAGCAAGCGGTGTTCCTCCTCTCGGATCTACTCAAACTTTACAGCACGTTTCAGGTTCAGCCCTTTTGTTCCTGAAGTCTTGTTATTCTAGGACTGTCTAATACTGTTGGAATGCTTAAAGTAGTACGATTCTGCCAAGGCTTTCATTTGGCAGCAGTAACACACATTTAAATTATACCATAATCTTTGATTTTGGTTAATACCATGATAAAACTGTCAATATTTGGATAACAATCTCACAGAAATGTATGAAATACAAAACCTGAAGCTGCCTAGAAGATGGCTTTTAAAAAAATGGTGTCTACGTGTATGCCATCAAACTACTAAAAATCATAGGAAGAAGATGATTTTTGATGGGATGGACTTTGTCTAAAAAACAAAAAAAAGCAAAGCAAGTGATAAGCAAGCAAAAGCGTGTCGCATAAACAACACAGGTGCAGTTCAGGTCAAAGATATAGTGCAGATAGATTAACTCCAGAATTATGAGGAGATACGATCTGGGGAACTGGTCAGAAAAGGAAGTAGTTTGCTTTTGGTAAAGGCTGCCATTCTTATTTGGAGTTTTAAGATACAATATGTCATGATAAGCAACGTGTCTGGTTTTCTGCACCACATCTTCATCTGCGTTCATATAATAATCTAAACATGCACCCAGATCACGTCCCCAAAAACAGCACAGGATGCTGCAGTGTCAAATTGACCTTTACTATCGGCATGCTTAAAATAAGAAAAGTAACCTCACTGACTGACATGGGTTGAATATAACACATTCAAACATCAGTTATTCATTGTCAAAATTGTTTGGCTTTTAGCAGGATACATATTTCTACAAAATGTGACCTCTTGGACTAGACATCATACAATAAGTTGTACCAAAAGGCTGTGGCCGAAAACCACAGCTGAAAATCATCCAAAAATATTTGACAGAGAAAACAGTTTACGGGATGAAGCAAGGCAATAACATACAATGAGTTAGTTACTATGTAAAGGATTCAAAAACACTGTCAATTGCGTCATGCTTTATCTTAAAACTTGCTTGTTAGTAATATTGGAAAGTACATATGTATTAAAAGAAAAGGCTAAACTCTTTTTAACTGGAAAAAAATAGAATAATAAAAAAGAAGAAAGAATCCTGTTTACAATCACGCGATGAGATGGAACATGCTGGCCAAAACAGAGGGCGGACCAGCAGGGCGTCGCAGCAGCCTGATCTTGCGACACAGCGTTCCTATTGGGACAGCTTGATCACACTGGGCAGGAAAAGAGCTCCGCTGACCACTGTGGCCCCCCCTCAGTCCGACGGCCGGTGTTAGTGATCTTATTGGTGGAGCACGGGGGGTACCTTTCTCTGCATCAGCCTCAGCTCGTCACTCAGGTTGTTGTTGGCTTTCAAAAGGTGCTGGATCTTCGCTTCAGAGGCGGAGAGCGCCGTCTTCACCTCCATGTACTCATGCATAGTAATTGGTGCGTCAGAGAGGTCAGAGTCCAGGCTCTGTTGGACCCAGCAAAGCGGTGAAGGCACCTATAGTCAGAGGCACAGTCTGTCTTTGTGCGGTGCTACCATACCTTTGTCCGGTCTCCTTGGCTCAACGGGAGCTCGTGATCCGTGTCCTCATCAGACGCCACACTATCGTAGTCAGGCTGGTCATTTTCCTGGCTGTCACTGCAATGCCTCCCACTCCCACTCTTCAGGATGAACTCTACATTGTCTGGAATGAGGGGACACAAGGGTGGAAGAGGTGCTTTACATCTGTGCTGCACTGGTGTCGGTAAGCTCTTAACGCAGCGTAAGAATGAGATGCTGACCTTTGGGACTGGCTGTGGAATTCCCTTGTTGTCTGCGCTTAGCATCACTCAGTATGTCAATCACAAGAGTTGCAAATTCATGCGCATTAAATCTTGCCAGCTTCTGTCTTCCCTGAGTAAGAGAAACAAAGTCACGTCAGCTGTATGCAGTCTAACTTCAAAATGCAACGGGTGCAGTGAGAAACCATACGACATTTGCACGGGGGGTTGTAAAGCGCTCTCGCCTGGTTTCGTGTTGATGAGTACTCTGGATTCACAGGAAGGAACGGCACCACAGTCGTCTCCGTCACCAGAGTGCTGTGATTCTGCGTCGCCAACCACACTACAAAGAATACGTCTGATTAGAGCGGCGAGTACAGCAAGTACCGGCCTCATTCTCTGCTCTTAAAGATGTAACAATTTACAATTGCATAGACTGCTCCACAAAGAAATCCCTCTCAAACATCTGTTGTGACCCACTAAAAATATGTGTAAGTCTCTCCGTTAAGCGTCTGTTCAATACCACACAAAAACAATCACTAATCGTCAAGATTACTAAACCTGCCCCCTCCCCCGGATCGTTTCTGATCAATTATCAGCTTTTACTGAAATTACCTGCATCCGTCTCTCGTCGATCCACCTCGTCAGTACACATCCATGGCCAGCTCCTCGAATAAATGGTTACTGAGCTGAATGAGAATAAGTAAACGACACTTAAGATAAGTGAGGAGAGAAAAGCTACCACAGTGAAACTCTACAAACACACTTACAGACTTCAGTTTCTTCTTTGCTGCCTTGGCCAGTTCTGATAAATCTAAACTGCTACAAATGAAGCACAATTCCATGAACACAAGCTGGTGAACGTTTAGGTCAACATGATGCACCTTCATTCTGAGAAATACTTACGTGTTCCTTATCCATTGAGAGAGAAATGAAAAAGGATAAAATGGGTCATTTAAACTGAAAAAGGTACTCTGCCTCTTTTAACAGCAGCTGTTCTGCTCGTTTTGAAAATGTACATTATTTGCTGCAACTGTGGATGTTTGGGGTACGACAGCTACTTCACTGGGTCGGTTTCCTTTAGCGCTGATAGCAGATGCTGCTGCGCTCTCAACAGCGTGTCAGAACAGGCCTCAGAGCCAAATGCAACCATAAACAAGTGCCAATACTGCTCACTTTGTTGGCTCAAATCAAGGCAACTTAGACACGTCACAGCCGTTAATATTAACATCCATCACATTGACTTACAGTGTCTTTTCTTACCTGTCAGCCATTTGTGGAACAATAAAGTGCTGGCTGTTTTTATGATCTGAAAGGAACAACAAGTAAAATCTGTACAATTGCAAATATACATTTCAGTCCATCGAACATGAATGCATTATTTGACTCTTCTCTTTGGACAGTTCAATAACATCTCTCAATGCATACCTGGCTTTCTCCCACACAGGTAGAACGCCAGTCGATCAGTTAGCTCATACTGAATCTCCACCAACCTATCGGCCAGGTCATGGTGTCCAGCTTCCCTACGAAGGCACATGTTCAAGAAAAAAAATAAGGTTTTGTGTTTTAATTATTAAAAAAAAATAAAAAAATAATGGATTTACGGGAGTATTTCAAATGATTCGATATAGCTAACCTTGCATAGTCAATGGGAGTCTTGCCATTGCTGTCAAAGGCTCCAGGATCTGCTCCGTAAACAGTTAACAGCTCCGCCTGAGACACTTGTCCTGCCTTGGCAGCTACATGCAAGGGAGTGTTCCCTTTTTCCTTTAAGGGCACAGGACAAACCATTATGATCTAAAAATCAACAGAAACGTAGATGCAAAGATTGAAATCCTGGTTTAATTACAGCAGATTAATCTTACCGGGTGAAAATAATTTGCTTGTGCCCCGAGGGATAGCAACCGCAAACAAGTCTCCAGATTCCCAGTGCGTACACTTGAATGAAGTTGCTGAAACATAAAAACAGACAGACAACTATAATGGAGGCAATGAAAGTCATAAAGCTTAAAATTCGGCTTGGTCAAAAACGTTTTCTCAGCTTGATCCCATTGAGCAGCCGCTTCTCCCCACCTTGCTTAAATCCTTGGCGGTCGAGCTGTCGTCCTCCCGGCAAGGCATGCGATGGACGAACGCCAGCATCTGATATTTGGCTCTAATAAACTCTGATTTGTTTGGACTTGGAGAGAAGACAGGAACAAATTGGAAAAAAAGCAATTTGTGAGTCAGTAGCACAGTGACATTCTCAACTCGGTAGGATTTCTGGTTTCTTAAATTAACACCTGCATTTTCAAACAACAACGACGACTCACTGCACTTTGTCCTGAGGGTTGGCCTTGCGTTTTCCACTCATCACAGATGCAGGGTCCAGAAGAGAATGCTCCCATATTGAATTTGCACCATTGCTGTATAATGTCTGAACCATCTAGGAGGAAATGCATTTGGTTTTTATCCATATACCAAATCAATAAAACGGTTGTCAACCGATTTATCATGAGCAAAGGAAAGGACTTGGGAATTGAGAACTAATAGATAATGTGTGCACAGATAAGACATTTCATCCTTATAGCACATCAAATATTTAAAAAAAGTTAATATGTGCAGCTGCACGCAGGGGAATAGGAATATACAGCTTTTTTTTTACCTGTAATTGCGTAGGAGGCCATGGTGTGTGCTTCAGGTGACGAACTTGGGAGCTGTGTCTCCCCAGACTTCGATGAACACTGCAGCATTCATCGCAAATGAACACACCTCTGTTAACGGAGGCCCAGCGAGGTTCTGAGAGGGAGGAGACAACCATCAAGTTAAAACCAGGACACTCGCAGGCATCACATTGATGAATCAGAACTGATTAGGAATGAAATTTAAGGAGTAGCCAATTGTAAAATATTGTATTACCTGGCTCTACCTGCTTTGATTTTCAAGTTTCAGGGGATCTAACTTGAGTTAGAAATGCATCACAAGTCGCGGCCTCGCTTCACGCTTGGTAGTATACAAATAAAAGGACGAAGCACCCCACTTCTCCTTTTAAAGTTCCTCACCGAGTTCACCCCGGAAAACTCTAATATGCCATTAAAATATAATAGATAACTGCTTGAAGGATAATACATTTGTCAAGAACCACACTTAATACAAAACAATTATTTAGGTGTATGAACACTTAACAAAATATAGGGCACCAATATTGCAAATATGTATCTACACCTACAATCTAGCTAAAAGCAATAATGGAAAGACCTTTTGTAACATGAGCACTGTGAAACAAGGAAGTGAAGCAGCTGTATGTTGGAGCACCTCAAGCTTATTGAGTAATGGAGGAACTTCCTTCTTCAAAGAAGCTTTTTCTCGGTTCTTTTTTTTGCAATGTCTTTGGTGCTGTACATTCAGGAAATGCATAATGGTATAGGGAAATGTCTCTCTTTCTTGCTGACCAAAATAAATGTTTACTGAACCTCGACCTACTTAGCACACTTCATCGAATACGAATGAGTCGGGCCATCCGCCGTTTACACAGAGACCTTTCATACAGTCAACATCTGAAGACCAAAAATACCCTCAAATCATACAACACTGCGATGGCCGATAAACTGTTAAGCAGATTGGCTTTGCTCGCCACCAAGACCCGAGGGTTGGTGCTGACATAGCTCTTTCTTCAACCAGTGTTACTAAATTTAATACCACATCTTGAAACTCTAAAAATATTCAAAGCCAACAACTGGTAACAGTCGTTAGGAAGGGCAACCCAGGCCAGCTGCTGAGGAGACCCTGGGGGATTAACTAGTCTCAACGTGATGATAGACAACACGCATGAGGTAGAACTGAATACTTAGCATACTTATTCATTCATTTCTTTATTTTCATTGGAGAGAAAAAAAAGAGCATGTTACCCATTTCTAAAAAGCTGATATCTCAAATCTGTTCATGTTTTACTTATACAGTGTATCACATGTCATTCACTGTACATTGTTGGGTCACAATAGAATAAAAAAAAAAAAGTCTGCAGTGAATTCACTCAGCATCCTGTTTTGCTTCCTGTTGCTTGCCTGCTGAACAACATCCCGTCATTTCAATATAAATGAGGACTCCTGAACGTACACACAATACAACTAGTTGAATACTGGTTTGGCTCGCACACAAACGTTTAATTGTAAAACCTTAAACTAATACTATTTTCCACTACCAAACAATTTTCTTATGAAGAAAGAAAATTGTTTAAATTTTGTTAACACATTTCAGTGACGCAAGTTCAGTGGTGGACACATTCATTCAATCCTTCCTTATCCACACAATTGGTTAAAGTCAATAATACATTGAAAATAAGGCTCCCCTGTTGCTATCACTAAGCGTGCGTGCGTGCGCGCGTGTTGCACAAAAAAAGTACACTACCAACTTCCTGTGAAAGATGCATGGGGACCTTACAGAGAAGATTCGTGCTAAACCAACATTTCATTAGGGATCACATGTGACAGAACAACTGTGCAGCTATATTTAAACGCATCAGAAGTAACGCAGGCTGGGAACAGCTACGACGACAGCTGCTTCAGGTCCAATTGCTTCCTCAGCCAGGGGGCTACAACGTTAGTGGCAGGTCAACACCACCAACAAGTTGCCCCGACAGGACAAAGGCGGTCTTAACTTACCTCTGATTGACAGGGAAGAAGAAAGCGGCATGCGGGCACAGCCGTGATAATCTGATTTAAATTGCGAGCGTTTGACTTACCGTTACTTAATGGACCAAGCGGCGGTGAATAAGTAACGCTCACGGATCACGACTAAACACCAGCATGGGTGTTTGTTTGTTTTTCTGCTCACCTGGAACATTGCAATCAGCGCAGACCTCGGTGTTTCGCAGCCGTTTAGACATCCTTTACCCACTGAAAGAAATCCCGTTTAAAATTACGTGAAGGGCTAACCATTGATTTTAGTGGAGGATGCCTTCCGCGTTAGCTTCGACCCAGCTAATTAAAAACAACCCCAACGGCAACCTGCTTCTTCATGTAACTGTTGCTAGCGTTTCCTCCGGGGCTGGCGTTTGCGTTCATTACGTCCATTGTAACGTCATCCCGCGGTAGTAAGGTCCAGCGCCGCTCCGTCTGTGAGTTAGCTGACTTAGCACCACATTAGCTAAGTAGTTAGCCCTGTGCCCGTTTGTCAGTTTGCTCTTCAGTCCCTGGTCCCCACCGGAGCTACGAGAGCCAGAGCATGCTGGCCCAACGGCAGCTGCGACTGTGACGGACGAAAGGGTACGCTGTGCCCCGAGGTTAGCCTTACAGGAAATGCACTCCATGGCTTGCCCGATGTAACACGCTTTCTTGTGTGAGAACATTCTAATAGTATGGTAATTTGTTTTATTTGTTTAGCTACAATAAGGGTTTAACCCTAAGATTAAAAAAACACATGCGTCTGACCACAACCCTGATAGACCATACTGAGGGTGTTTTCTTCCATGGACTAGCGTTAGGTGAGTTTGATCCGTGCACCTCCCCGACACGGTACAAACGAATACCTTTTACAACTAATAATGGGGATGGAAGGAACTGGATTTCCATCCAACAGCGCCATGTCTTAAAGCATATTTTACTGTACGAATCACTGCAGTAATTGTAGTCAAAATAACGAGTAATCAAATGAGTATATAATGCTCCACTTCGGTAAGCCTGGGTGCAGGTTGAATCCACAGACTTGACGTGCAGTGCATCGTTTGAACTATCCGTTGAACAATAACAGTCAGTGGATGAGCCTACATTAATAAAGCAAACTTATTTCATAACATTTTATTAATTTAGTTTAAATGGTCGTAAGGTACTCAAGTACACCGCGGTGAAGTCTCAACCTCCAAAGTCCCTACACGAAACGAAAAGGCGCTGATCTTAATTCAACATTAGAGGTCATAGTCAATTAATTATTTGATACAACATTTAAAATGTGTGTTTCGTTTGTGTTTGTAGGAACAAAGTGTGTTACAAATTCATTATTTGAGTTATTAAAGTAGGGCGCGGAATCGCGGTTCGCGTGGAATGGTTGGAAACACCCCCACACCCCCCACGCGCGCACACTGAATGGTTCAGTCCGACTGGAACTGACGATTCCCCTTTTTCTAAAGGCGATGGTGTTATGTTTCTGTCGTGTATTTATTCGCCTGATACGTAAACGTTATTACATAGAAATTAAGTTCCATACAAAGGGCGCAGTATGGATTCCTAATTAGATTGTATTAATTAGATAGTGGGTCTATCTCTATTCTCGGACACCCCTGTCATTCCGGGGTAACGTCTTCTGCTCCTTGCACTTCCTTGTTCGAAAGTTTTATTTTGACGAAGGCTTGGCGTAAAGTTGGACACTAGGTTTCGGTATCTCGACGTTGTTATCGTTAAATAGGAAGTGTATGGTTCATATGTATTGTACATTTTGGCATAACCTCCATGGCTGCACTCATTAGAAGCTGGCTAACATTGCACTGAGCTGCTCCGCAAAGAAGAAGATGTCCACAGCTAATGTTAGCGAAGACATCAGAGTGAAGTTCCCCCTTCACTCCGCAGTGTGGGAGAACGACTACAGGAGATTGGAAGAACAAATAACGTTACCACAGGTTGGTAGAATACGATTTGGGTTTTACAAACCTTTGCAGCGATGCTTGCTAACTAAACGGACCCGGCAATGAGCTGTTAGAGCAGCCGCAGCCACCCAGTGAAGGCCGGTCGGAGAGGACGTAACCATTGGCCATCCACCGATCAATGTGTGGACGTTTACTGAAAAATACATGTGGTCTGTTTCAGATTAAAAAAGCCCGTTTCCAGTTTTTAATCTGGGCAACCAACTTCAATCATTGGATCTCTCAAGCGTTAGTCTTTATTCCAAAGGATTTTTAGTAGTATAGATGTCATTCATTCCTGTCAAACAGCTGAGTAATCTAGCACTTTATATTTAAGTATCATCGCATGCTGTCATTGTGATTCCACTGTCACTAATCCTTCACAGCTGATATTGTGCATTGTTGCAAAATAGTTACTATGACCGGGTTGTTATAATAGTGTAATTGGGTTGATCAATAACACCTTTACCTCAGTAGGATGACTCATCTGTGGACCAGACATGATGCTCAGTCTTTACCAGCGATGACCTAAAGTTAAAACTACGAGTCATAACACGGTCCTCGCTTGCAACTGTCACCACTGCCGTAACTAAATAGGTGATCACATTTTTCTTTTTACACTAATTAAGGTGTCTCTGTGATTATTTTACAGAATGAAATTGAGGCTGTGGACCCCCGAGGTCGGACCCCTCTGCACCTGGCGGTGTCGCTCGGGCACCTGGAGTCGGTCAGAGTGCTTCTGAGACACGGTGCCGAAGTTACTAAAGAAAACTGCATGAACTGGACAGGTGAGTTTCCCAAATGGCTGCATAACAAATACAGAATGCTACGGCGCTTTGAATATTTCTTTCTCTTGTCTCACGGAAATACCTTTTGGAAATTTTGTGGTAACCTGCATGTTATCATCTACTGTCGATGGGGTTTCTGTTAAGAAAAGTCCATCCCTCTAAGTGCAGCAGAGCACGCTCTCGTTGGTTAGTGTCGTCATCGTTGAGGTTTTCTAATGGACGGTGGCGACTCGAGAATAACAAACGGATGCCGTGCTTGAGAGGTTTAGTGGTTTGTTGCTTCATAATTGTCCATCTGTGTGCAGTGCTGCAGGAGGCGGTCAGCACCGGAGATCCAGAGATGGTTCAGTTGGTGCTTCAACGCCGAGACTACCTCAAAGCCTCCACCGCTCTGGGGGGAGTGCCTGAGCTGCTGTCAAAGATCAGAGAGGTTTTACTTTTTTTTTTTTTTCTTCTTCTTTTTCCTGTTGTCTCGACCTCCATCTGTACGAATGCCTGGAAACAATTACTAGCAAAGGAAATAATTGCCCCGTGTCTCTCTTCCATAGTCTCCAGACTTCTACATGGAAATGAAGTGGGAATTCACCAGTTGGAGTAAGTGCTTTCGTATGCGGAGACGTAAATCATGAAAGCAAAGTGGAATGTGTGTGCATAGTAGCCTGTTCATGTAGTGCAAACATGCTTATCAATATCAACGTTACGTAATGTTGTAGCCAGCAATTAAATGTCCTTACCCAACGAGGCGGTTGGCACACAAACTGCATTCCTGCCTTTTGGTGTTTGCTTTGGTTTGATTATGAGTGACGTTGTATTTCATGTGTGGAACATTTATATGCTGTTGCTTCACAGTCCCTCTTCTGTCCCGGGTTTGTCCAAGTGATGTTTGCCGCATTTGGAAAAGCGGCGCCAGCCTGCGAGTGGACGCCACTCTTCTTGGCTTTGAGAACATGACTTGGATCAGAGGGCGCCGAAGCTACATCTTCAGAGGAGAGGGTGCGTGTGCTTCCACGCTTAAACACAAAGGGTCCTCTTTCATTTTCTCTATGCTAGTAATCAAAGAATACGCCTTCCTGTATGTGTACAGATTCGTGTGCAGAGTTAATGGAGGTGAACCATGACGATGAAGTGGTGGAAACGGAACGCTACAACATATCTCAAGAAATCGAGGATGTCACGCTCGAGTCGATGCAGCCAGCTGAGCAAGAAGTGGCCAAAAGGTTGACCACTGCTATTGTCAACACCTACTTGGACACCAAGGACATTGCTTTTGAAAGGCAAGAGTTGTATCTTTTTTTCTGCTGTCTGCGTTGGGGAAGTTATATGGTTATATGGAAGGATATGATAGTAGATTTAGCTTATAATGATGCATTAGTTTCACAAACATATTTTTTGTTTTTACCTCACAGGAACAAGTCTGGGATTTGGGGCTGGAGAGCTGACAAAACTGAAATGGTCAATGGATTTGAAGCAAAGGTTAACAGGAGTTCAAAACATGTTCTTTTTCATTACAACAAAATATTAGTGCCACTTTACACTGTTGGTTACACTTTTAATAGCATACAAGAGTTACAATTCTGGTGGTTTCCTCAGGTTTTCAGTGTGAACAATGTAAATGTGGTAATCAGGACGAGGACAGAGCATCTTACGGACGAAGAGAAAGCCAGGATAAAAAGTACGTGGTAAATATTCTACGTGAAGGACTATATCAAACCTACGATTGTCAAAATCCGAGTTAAGAATTCCAACTATCTGTTCTAAGGTGAAAGGAACGTCTTGGAGTCTCTGCTTGGGACTGTGGAGCAGTACATAAGTGCACAAGGGGTAAGACTCCCATTTGGTAATTGCAACAAAGCATTTGTTTCATTCCTACCTGGTTACTGATTTGATACGAGTGCTCAACTTTATAGGACCTGACTCTCGAGTATGCAACCGCCACCAATCCCACCGCCATCACTCCAGAGGAATACTTTGATCCATGCTTCGAACTGGGCAACAGAGACATCGGTCGACCCATTGAGCTGAGCATTCGAACACAGAAGTAAAGAAAACGCTTTACCTCCACAAAAACATTGTTTTATTTATTGCTACTGTACTTTAAAGAAAAAAAAAAGAAAGAAGTGTTTTTATTTATTTATGTACACATTGAAACCGCGTATAACTTTTAAATATTGTTTCACCCAGATTCAAAGGTACGTTGTGGATGAGCGAGGATCATCCTCTGTCTCTGGTGGAGCAAGTAACCCCGATCATCGACCTCATGGCTCGGACCAGTTCCCATTTCGCACGACTACGGGACTTTGTAACCCTCAAATTTCCTCCTGGATTCCCCGTGAAACTAGGTGCGGTAAATTCCTTTTCAAGTTTTAGGTCACACCTTCAAGAAGTGTGTAAAGATAACCTCCTAGCCCCCTCCCCTCTCTGCCCTCCCTCCACTCCTTTTAATCTTTGTATTATTTAATATCTAATCGGCTGTCTTTCCCTATGTTGCAGAGATTCCCCTGTTCCACGTGCTGAATGCCAAAATTACATTTGGTAATGTCAATAAATGCAGTACTGAGGAGGAGGCAAACACAACACCAGCAGCCACACCAACATCCCTGGGAGAAGAGGAAGAAGCTGCAGGTGGCAGTGCAGCCAGTCCAAACAACCATCCAATGTTTCATTTCAACACACGTCTGCAATTCTTAAATGGCTCTTTTTTTGCTTCCTCCGTCCAGCGCTGCCTCTGTTTCAGGTTTGTCCTTCAGTGTTTGAGGTACCTGCCCACTATAATCGCAGAGGAGGCAGTCGACATGCACCCGTGTCCAACAACGACGAGGACCTTCTGCAGTACGCCATCCATCAGAGCCTCCTGGAGTCCCACACCGCAGCGGGCCAGGTCGGGAAACAATCGCCACGCCCTCCTCTCTCGCAAATACCTCTACACGCGCAGATCGGATCTCACCGTTTTTCCTGTGACTTGCCTCGAAAGTCTGCTGCGTCCTTTAAATGTGGTGGATGTTTGTGTCTATCCAGGAGGGGGTTTCGGATGATGCTGATGTTATGCCCAGTAGCCAGAGTGACAGGTAGGAACACAAGTCTGTAACGCTCAAATGTCCGTCCACCTCCTGTGTGTTTGTGTGTGTGTCCGTTAAAGCCACAGAGCACATCTGGAGCTCACGTCTCCTGTCAATGTCATTCCAGGAGTATCCCAGAGGGGGTGCTAGTGGAATATGAAGACCCCTCCAGCCCGGTCAGCTCCCTCTCTGCCTCAAGCCCCGACTCAGAGCTCCGCCTGGCCATGGAGCTCTCTGCGCGAGCGCAACAGGAAGAGGACAGGATGAGGAGGCAGGAGGAAGAAGAGCTGGAGAGGATCTTGCAGCTATCAATTACCGAAAAGTAAAATTAACAAGAGGGAATAATAATAATGCAGCTTTTCCAGATCCAGAAGAAACATCCACACCTCAATTTTTCTTCCTAACCACGGTCGTCATCTATGCAACTGCAGGTTTCTTTCTGGAGCCGATCATTCTTACACGGGCAATGTCAGACTCTCTTTATCCAATATTTTCCCAAAACTATTTTTGGTAAGAGTAGACTCCTTTATACATTTATATATCAGCATAGTTTGTCGCCATCCTCAAGCTGAATTCATGGACTGTTTGAGATGATTTCAGGTCCTTTCCACTTTTTATTATTTTCCTACTCGAATCGGAATCACAGCAGCATCCCGAGTGTGTTTATCACAGTGTTTTCCAGCGTGGGGCCAAATCAGTGTAAAGATGGTTCAATGAAAAAAATGACAACTGGAATTGACTTCAAGTTCTGACGCTCAAATGTGCCTCTTTACGTCCAGAGAACCTTTGTTATTTTTTTGTTTTTTTTGGCATGCTGCCCTAGTAAAGCGCAGGATAAGTAGCCGATGGGCGTGTGGATGTAGAGAGGCAGATCTGAGTGTGTTCACCGTGAAGTCCTCCTACAGCATCACTTTTTTGAGAACCGTGTGCTCATTGAATAACGGAAATCTCAGGGTTCCAATTTTACACATTTTACTTTGGAATAAGTTTGTAAATGCAGCAGAAATGGTTCCGTGGTGTGAAATGTTATCGCTCATGCATATTAATATGCAATCTGAAAGCCGAACTCAGCGGAGTTCCTTGACTCAAAGGTGCATATGTTTGATGCTTTTTCTTGTACTTTGTGAATGTACTCACTCTGCAGATGGGTAAACGGAGGCATGCTGCTGTGAGGGAAACTTTGTCAGATGTATAGTAATGATATATCTTTGTTGCATCAAGGATGGGGGTTTCGCTTTCCCGGCCTGATTTTGAGTGAACATTTTCTCAGATTGCATTGGAAAAAGAACATATTTTTGTTAAACGTAACAGAGTGCAGAGGACAGTTTGTCTACTGTTTTGTAGCCGTCATGCTTTTAGAAGCGGTCACACAGCCGATGCTCAGAGATTACTCCAATTTTTTACAGACAATCTATTAGATTTTTGTAGCCACAAACAACTCTTGACCTCTGAGCAGAAGAAAAGACGGCACAGACTGTCCGCCATATTTAGGATGATTTTCTTCAGCACGTGCCAAGGGATAGCTTTGATGAGAAGACGCTCGTGGCAGTAGGAGTAGATGACGATTTTATGTAGTGCCACTAAACCTGAACAAATATTCCTTTTTTTTTAATTTTGTAACTTAAAAACCAGGGGAAGATGTGTGTCGCAACCGGGGGATGCTGAGTGACATGCACTAACCACTATAGATGCTTTCACTTACAACCAACCACTTATCAAAGGTCTCTGTGTGTAGCTGCGTCTGACAGCTGAAGGACTAATTAATAAAAATGAGTTTTCAAACCGCCAACTTTAAAAAGAACGCTAGCTTTGGTTAATTTAATGCAGGTCTTTGTTATAGCACGTTTCAGCTGAAATGGGTGTATTTTTGTGTCTTTAAATTTTATGAAAATGTTCTAAAATAAAAGCACTTTATTTCCATGACAACTAAATGAGACTTTGTTTATTTTCTTTGTTTACAAAAACTCAGCTGCATGTTAACAAAGACAAACCTACATGCTTTCATACTAGGAGATAATAAATCATTCATAAAAGTGGTTGGATCACTTCCATTTTATGATCCCACTTACTGTACACGTATTAAAGGTTTGCAAAACTCCAGGCTTTTAAATAACAATACTTTGCAGGACAAACTACCAACCAACACTGGAGTCCAAATAAATAAACTGTCCCAAAGGCCTCGAGTACAATTGGCAGATCATTTTCATTAATCCCATATCCGTTCCTTTACAAGTACCATAACATTAAATAAAAGATAGTGTATCAAACTAGGCTTTGATGACAGATTCAACCCCAGTCGATGAATCTCGGTGCGGTCCGGGTGATCCCAGCTTCCGGCGGTCCGGCTTGGCTCCGGTCCGGTGGGGGGGGGGGGGTGTCCGACCAGTCTCACCGACGGGACAGCGGTTTGTAGACGCAGACGGCCATGACGAGCATCAGCACCAGCAGCACCGCGAGGACGCTGCCCAGCGCGACTGTGGGAGCACCGGGGGAACAAACGGTCACGTGAGCTCAAGAGATCGATTAACTGGCATCATTGCTTCAAAGTCTCTGGCCGTTGACGACACAGAACACGTTGGAAGTGCACGGACACCTCGCGAGAGGCAGTGCGTTTATACGTCACTGGCATCGGACCGCTACATTCGTCGCATCGAGTCTCACCTAAATCCTGCTTCTGTAAAACAACGTACGGCCTCTCGGTGCGGCGGGAGTCCTCCGGTTGTCCGTTCACGAGCGCACCGACACACAGTATTAGTGTTTGCGGGATGAGCTGCAGCATCATAGCGGGGGAGGACGGGGGGTGCAGGATGGAGGCTGGAGGCTGGTGGTGTGGATGACGACACAGGTGGTGATAGTGAGGTGTTTCTTCTTCCGCTGTAGTTTCTGGGTCCTAAAGCCGTTCAGTTATTGAATTCAGTGACAAAGTTGATCGACTATTGGTCGAATTCTCAATTGGCAGGAGGTTAATCGACGACTGTTTTGATAAGAGATTAATCAATTAAATAGATTTTGCGGGACACGTTGTTTACCATTCAATGTGGATATATTAATAGATTGGATAAAAAAAGAATTGCAATGTTCTTAATAAACAATATCATTCAACATGCACATGATGTCAGACAACTATTGTACAGGACTCAAAGACAATGTTTCTGAGCACATCTGAAGTGGAGTGGTAATAATGTACAAGACAGCTAAAGAGGACAGGAGCAGGTCAGTAGTGCCCAAAGAATCCTGGGTTCTGACTTGATAATGTGATAATTTGCTGGTTTTCAAAACCCACTATAGATGTTATATCTATGACAGAGGCCTGGGACTGATAGAAGGACAAAAAACACACAGATATCAGGGTTTCATGAACCAAATCATTGCTCAATTAATCAAGCAAACAAAGATTAAACAATATATGAAAACAATTGTTAACCTTTACTCTATTGACAATATCAACTAACATCTGCAAGTGAGAATAACAATTTCACAGAGCTCAAGGTGACGCTTCAAAGACTGCCTGTTTTTTAATAAAAACAATAAAAATATATATTGAGTATTGCTATAGAATATTTACATTTGAAAGGTTTAAACCGGTGCATTTCTTTAGACAGTTTGCTTAAGAATTGACTTATGTGATGGATTTTGTTTTGATGATCAACTATTGATTAATCTATTCAGCAGGCTACTACTACACTGCTCTGACTGTTCCAATTGACTGAAAGCTGCAGCAGCTTGTCGGTTGTTAATAAAATATACAACGTGATTTTAATCACCCCCACTTCTGTTAACAAAAAAAAATCTTCCCCATTTCTGAAATGTCAAAGAGCAAAGAAGATTTGATTTAAAGGTTATATCCTTGGGGTTATATCCTTAGATAATCACTAAGTATGACTGATGTATGTGGCCTTTACCTTCATCCTGTGTAGAACGTAGGAGCACACACCATTGACAACACGCCTCTTAATTATATGCCGCAGAAGCTTAATGAACGTTAGGAGATTGCACTCACGGCGGCCTGAAATCAAAAAGAGAGGCATCCTCAATAAATTAGTCAAAACAAGAAAACATTTCGTTGAAGCATGAATATAAAGATCCTGTTCTAATATGATATCCGAGGGCATTTAAAGTAAAATGAAAAAAAATTCTAATGTTACAAACAGTCAAGACTTGATAGGATACATACACTTAGTAAGGTGATAAGTGACTCTTTGCTATAAACTCACCCTCGTAGTGACTGAGGGCTCATTTAGAACCAAATGTGACTTTCTCCAAAACTTCAATTTGCATCGTAACTAGTATAGTAAGTAATGATTATCTATTTCTACTACACTAATGTAATTTTATACAAACACACACATACACATATATAATATATAAACATATCAAAATGTTACACTGTTTTTTGGGGCTGGTGCACCATAAACATTTTTAGTATCAGTCATTTATTAAATATGGTTTATTGAGCTGTTCAGTTTAGGTTAAGAAGAAACCATCTATCAAGCAGGGTCTCTTTTATGTGTGTCCTCTGCTTGCCTGTTCTCTACTTCAATGGCAGTGACACAAAAGCGCTTTGATCTGCGTGTCCATCAACCAGCAGCTCTACGGGGAATCAAATGTCGCAAACCACTTTCTACTCACATTCGTACCTGTCGACCTTGAAGTGATCGGCCGGGTTTTCCAAGGAGAAAAAATCCATTGAAAAAGTAAATATGTGTCTGTTTGAAGGTAGAGGCCGTTGTGTTTCCTTATATGTCGATGGATTCCGGATTTTGCAAATTAGTTTGTTAATTAGAATATCTAATAGAGGTGAGCAGCACCTGCTGACAGCCATTACAAAGACATGAGGATCAACATATTCACAAAAACTCATTTCTCATGTGGTGTGCTGCACGTTTACATTACAAATAATGCCAAATTTACCAAAATGTTTTGGGATTTTTGGTTTGTTTGTTTATTTTCATGTTTGACCTCTAGGAATGAAGAGAAACACAACAATCAAATATGTAACGGATACTATAATTAATTCATACACATCTCACTACAAAGGTTGAAAAGGGCTGAAATTACACAACAATCATCAAATTGCTCATCACATTACTCTCTGAATATAAATAAAGGATAAAGAGCTTTCAAATAATGTGAATGAAAACATTGGAGTCAATACAACCTTTACAATTTTCGTACAAACAGTGTAATACTTACATGCAGATTAAGGCAACAGTCTATCTTGAGTTAAACAAAGGCATCAGATAAAGATCCAAAAGTTCATTTTAAATATAAAGAACCAAAATATACTCACAGTTGTCACTCAAGGTTCATATTGTACTGTATCTCCAGGCAGGACGTTCTATACGTTCTCCAATGCCAAATACTACAACAATGCACAAGGTTCTAAGTTTAAAAAGATATTCTTCTGAAAATGAACTGATGGTCTTTGTCTGAGAGCCTCAGGTATCCTTATTAAAAACACTTCTCTGGAAGAAAAAAAACATAACATTTTTAACGGATATATCTAACGGCTGGCGTGAAATCATATAAACGCACGGCATTGAAATACTACTGGGACCGATGTGATTTTGTTTTGATCCAATTTAATCTCTTGTCTCTGTCTAATGAATTTTAGAAAAGTGTTTAAGTCCAATATAAACACAATATATTTTTAAATATATCAGAGGTGGAAACACTTGATGTAAAACACATTAGCCGACATACTGAGAGTATGTTGTCCACTGAGTAAAGTTTTATTTATTTCATGAAAATACATGCAAATCACTTCTGCCAGGATTATTCTAGTGGCAAAGAAACGGTGTTGACCTCACTGCTGCTCCATGTGCAACGCTGCTGTCTCCATTGTTTCATCTAGCTTTCACAAACAACAGAAACAATGAAACCAAATGAGACAGAAATCAATAGAAATAATATGCATGAATGTTACCTGCAGCTAGTTCGATGTGTTTCCCTTGGCTTCGTACTACAGATCAGAACACACAGACCGTAGAGTCCGGTTTCATTGGAATCTCAAGTTCAGCAGCATTTGCCATTTTACAGAATGAACATGTGAAGTGAGGGTTGACATGTTGGACACCATCAGGTACCAGTCACAAAGCCAGATGATGTTCACGTTCAAATACTTAAATCGAATTGTTTTGAGTAGGAAGCTACACGTGTGGGTATGTTTTGTGTGTTTTTCTCTCTACGGCACAGTTGCCATGTTGAGGCTTTCCGCGTGGACGTCCGGGATGGTCCTCTCGGGTCGGAGACACACTGCCAGCCGCTTCGGGAAACCAGACGGCCCAAAGTTAATTTAAAAGGGAAATGTTTCAGGCAGTTCATGTTTTCAGTAATATTGCACACTTTCCTTTTTCCTCGGTTCCACTGACCTGTTTAATAGATCCAGGGGTCCACACCAGCTTGTAGACCATGTATATGGGGATCCAAATGAAGGACGATAAGCCGATGATGTATCCCACCATGATGCTCCAGTCGGGGTACTTGTAGTCGAACAGCGTTAGGGGCGGCCCCTTCAGCAGAGAGCTCACTATGATATACTGAGAGGAGCGGGGACACACAACATTTACATATTTAAATTTACATATGTTAATATGACTTTTGTTACATAAAAACCACAGATAAAGGAAGTCTCAACAGTGTTTAAATGTCATTAAAAATGTCAAAAGAAGAATATTAATCTGGTGTTAGTGTGATATCCTTCTACGATGTACATGTTATTGAGCATTTCTTAGGGACAATGTTTTGCACAGACGTTGGAGGGAGGAGGTAAACCGTTGGTGGTGAGAGGACATTGGTTCGGTAGTCTTTTGATCATACACAGGGAGCTTGTTTTATCCAGGTCCACCTCTGCCCATTTCATCTTATTCACAGACCATGTTCTGAATATTACTCCGCCCGTGCATCTTATTTTGAAATGTTGGCACTGCAGACATTTAGCTATATTTGTTGTAAGGAGCAGAATATTTAAAATCTTACCGCTAAAAATGCTGGACTGATGGCAACCCAGCACACCTGCCAGTATAATCCTGGAGATTTCCCCAACATGGATTGAATATCATTGCTAAATCTTTTGATACCTGAAAGCAACAAAATTAACCCTTGTCATGAGATTTGATTATCAAAGGTCATCAGTTCACATACAGAGGTCCAAGACACTGAAGATCAGTCAGTTGATTATAATGTCTTGTTTACCATAGAACCAGGAAACTGCAATGGCCTCAAGGAAACCCACAGCTATAATGGAACTGCCTACTCCAAATTCCTCCAGCAGCTTTACCACGTAGGCACCACCCTGTCAGTGACATTCACACTATAAGTAACAGTCACCACTAGACTGCAGATGTCAGGTTTTAATTCACTACAACGTGTCCAGAGCAACCGAAACCTTGCAACAAGTGTGATTGAAGATCATTGGACTGTACATGTAATGGGATGTGAAGAACTTACATTTGTTAGGGTACTCAGAGAGCCCAGAAAGCAGACAACTACCAAGCCCAGAACAAAAAGTTCCCGTCTGTGGCCTAACTGCTCCGGGTATTCGTCCAACACAGCGGTGATGATGGCCTCCAGCCCACCGAACTGAAACGCAGCAACGGTGATATTTCAATCTGCGTGAACCATCCAAACAGCCAATCAGAGTAACTTAAACTACCATCACTGCAGCAGCTGAACATAAAGTCACCACCATGTACACCAGAGTTCAAAGGTCATACCGTGCTGTCCAGTCCCAGCATGATCATCATCACAAAAAAGATGATTGCAAAAAAGGTTGACCCCATCATGTTTGCAATGGCTTCTGGGTAAGTGATAAAAAGTAAACTTGGTCCTGAAAGCATGAAGGAAGTGAATATGAAATCATCCTTGTTAGCGTTGGATTTAATACAAAATTAAATTTTTATTTTATTATTCCAAAGTATTAAATATAAAAAACTAATTTGCTGACCTTTGTCTTTTGCTACATCCTCAACCTCCACTTTCCTGATCTCGGCCATGTAGCCCAACACCGTGAAGATCACGAACCCCGACACGAAGCTGGTCAGACAGTTCACCAAACTGGTCACGATGGCGTCACTGTTGAAGAAGAAATGAAAACCTCTTCAGGAAAACAATGCTGACATGTTTGCTTACGAATGTTTATTTTTTTTAATCAGAGACACTATTACAAAGTATTGAGCCTGTTCTTTGCTTAAATGACCCTTCTGAACTCTGTTTAGTGGGCTCCGTTTCTCTTCAGCTTTGTGGTACTGCTGCATGTTGAGTGCTCACTAGTGGTTACAAGGTGTCTGTCACATGTGAATAGTCTGTGGAGTGATAACCAAGTGTCAACGTGCAGAAGTCTTTATGTGAAGGAACATAACTTGACTCGTCTCTTACCGATAGCAGTTATTAGTGAAAGGGTTGTAGCTGGAGAGAGCCAGGAGCACCCCGAAGCCCGGCCCCAGGGAGAAGAAAATCTGAGCGGCCGCGTCCACCCACACCTGGATCATAAAACAGTCAGAGTGACAGAAGGAGACGTTACACTATCTGAGACTTAACACACTGCGGTGCTTTGGGGTGATTGGGGACATCTAATAGCGTGAATACAGTATGTATTATTAACCAGTCTTTTGTGTCAGGGATTTCCTGCCAGGCTCCAAGTGTTTTTATTTTTATACTTGTGATACCGCAGTATAATGTACCAAGCAGAAGAGAGGTGTTGGTTTAGTCATATAAAAATCTAGTTGTTGCACAGCTGTACGCAGGGAGATCTGAAGAGCAGCACGCGTTCGGCTTTAAAAAGAAAAGGGGAGCGTTGGATATCGGTGAGTGAGACAGAAAGAGAGGCCTTTGTTAACAGCCAACAAATCTAAACCAATTATGCATCTTATTATCCGGCTCTGTGGCTTATTTATGCATCTCATTTAGTCTCATCCATATTCCCTTCCAACCAAAGCACTCACACATGTTTAGCAAACAACCACAGTGGGCTGCAGAGGAAAATGAGGATGTTTCACAGATCTACAAAACATATTGGCAGATTCTCCAGGGACTAGAACTCAATGCACGTATATAATAAACGACTACTTTCCATGCTTAAAGATTAAAATATATTATTTCAATTCACCAGTCAATGAAATTAAATATGGAATTCCTAAGTGTGCAGAAGAGGGGAGGAGCACATGTTAGTCGTTTCATCTGGTCTGATCTACAGGTAAAGTCCTTTTGGCAAGTTATAAAAAGAGAACTGTTTATATCATTGAAATTATGTTTCTCTTAAATATTGACTTATCGGGAAAGTAAAATATATTAAGCGTAAAAGTACACCACGACCATGGTTCTCTTACAGGGGACTGACCAACTTTGTTCAACTCACACTGGTCTCCAGCAGCTTCCCCCACTGCGGCTTCAGGTAAAACACGACTCCTCTCCAGGCGCCCGGCAGAGTGGCGCCTCGAATGAGCAGGATGAATAGCACAATGTAGGGGAAGGTGGCCGTCACCCACACCACCTGGTGAGGACAAACAAAGATCGTGGTGATGCAGAAGATGCACATTCATCTTCCCCGTTATTGTGGCGCTGAGGCGAACGCATCGCGTTACCTTCCCTGACGTCTTCACGCCCTTCCACAGGCTGAAGTAGACGATGGTGAAGATGAGAAAAAGGCAAAGCATCAGCTGCCAGCGAACACCCCCAACGTTTTTCAGCCCAGATGACTTGTGGATTTCAAGAACATTCCTCCTGTAACGACACGACGCGCAGATCATCACCATTTCAGCATTTAGGACACATTTCCCCTACAAAATGTCTAGACAGCAATAATAGTGTAGAGTATGACCGTAAAGCTATTTTCCCATGTGGTCTCTGTAACGCACACTTACATGCACTTACGTGTAAAACTCCTCAGCCGGAGACCTGGAGGAATTCGTCCATGTGACGTTGTCAACGCCAAAATAGTTGGTGCAGTCTGGGGTGTTCCACACATTGTCACAGTTAGTCCAAGGCAGGATGGTGGAGAAGGAGGAGTAGAAATAGAAAAGGGCCCAGGCGATGATGGTGTTGTAGTAGAAGGACACATACAGGGCGATGATACAAATGCTATATCCTATACCTGAAAGAGCAGAGGGAGATGAGAGAGGAGTGATGATGTGATGGTTTTCTGGCTCTCTGAATTACCTGAATGTCTGTGAGACCTTACCTTTGAAAATGGGACAAATGTGTTTCCATATGGATATGGCTCCAGTTCTGTGGAACTGTCCCAAAGCCAACTCCATGTAAAAGAGCGGCACGCCACCAAAGAT